>SRSE01000183.1:67500-2467500 GCA_005024645.1 Planiliza haematocheilus | reverse complement strand
AATACTATTTGATCTAACAGGTTTTCTTCCAACAGATAATATCACTTCAGTCAAACGTAAAAAGGATTCCGATCACGCCTACAAAAGAATTAAAGTACTTATTTTTAGATACGCCATGACGGCGGTGTTGAAAACAAGACAGCCATCGTTCAATGTCCACTGGAACACACCCGTCATTGTGTTTGCAGCAACTTAAATCTCTCCAGGACGATGGAGACTAAACTAAAAATCAAGCTACAGACTGTCACAGAAAATCTAAAAGTGGCCGCAAACAAACCGTGTGGTAGCATTACAGAGAAGAATCCATCTCTCACCTTTAGAAAAGATCCCAAACGCTATGAAGAAACACAAGGCAGCGCCATCCGTCATCATTGCAGAGCTACACCTCTTTATATCCACTAAAAAAGTGAAGCTGCATTTCTGTTATTGCCCTAAAAGGTTACGTTCCAGCTCATTACTCCTGAGCGTCCTCGGTGTACATCTTGTTTTGATAAATGTCAAAGCGAAGTGAGTCAATTCCTTCAGGTGTCAAGTCAGACTATGAACAGCAGGAACTAGTTTCAGGGTTAACCAGGAAGTGCTAAAAAAAAGCCGACATAATAATCCAGTAGGTTCAAACACACTGTAATGAGCCAAAACTATTTTTCAAGTAGCCTAATCTTAGACGTAGTTGTGATGTTAAGAAAAACTGGAAATCCGTTTAAAGTCGTCTACGGTTGAAACGTCACCAAGAAAATATGTGGATGAGTCATGCTTTGTAAAAAGAAAACGCTTAATTTTCCACATAAAGAAAGTTGACACCAAGGAATTCAGAAATCTATCATATGTTCATAGTAATTATCTTCTCATAGTTGAAAACAGCGTAAACGACCCAATGAAGTCGAATTCACCGTGAAAAGAAAAACAAATTCATGGGTCTGGAAATAAATAACAAATATGTACACGATAGACATGTTGAATCTGTTAACTGAACCTACAACTAAGCGTTGTTTCGACTAATATTAATGTGTGACTCTGTGGAAGTGGGGAAGTTGACTCGTGAACTGAACTCCGTCGGTCGATGATTCGGCAAATGTGAGTCAACACCGACACCTAGTGGCCACGTCGTGTAATTCCACGTGAGTTTCTGCAGCATACATTGATTCAGAGTTGGGAATAAATTCCATGTAAATCCACAACAAGGACATTTCATCAGTGCATTACAGATGTTTTAGTAGTGTTTGAATTTACAGCAGCAATATCCACTTTACAGCATCTTACAGTTGTTTAAAAATCAATCAACAAGTTCACAAGTGTAATTAAACAAGACCTCTAAAATCTAAACAAAATATTAATCCACATAAAATAAAACAGTCTATTACATGTATATTAAAAGTGTATTTACAGATATTGTAGCTTTGGTTCTACGTTTAGATTGGCTTGTGATTCAGGAATAAACTGTTCAACTAAAGAAGACAGAGAAAGATTTTACAGTTTCCCTTAGTTTCCCTTCACAACTGTCTGGGTGTTGGAGCTTCCTGTTGGTGATTCATATTGACACTAAAGATCACAACTGTCTGGGTGGAGCAGTGGATTCATTCCCAGATTCATCAGTCAGAAGTCGACCTGATGGCTGACTCCTCTGCGTCCTCTCCACTCGTCCATCAAATAGTCGCCATGGGTTGAAATTAAGATTTCTGATTGCTGACACATTTGAGTTCTTCTTGAGTCGATTTTTGTCAGGAGGTGACCTTTTTCTGAGCTCACTGTCCTCATATGTGACTGAAGATGATCCAGTCCTTAAAAAAACAACCACTCATTCAACAATCAGATTAGCCAGAAAATTAGAGGAATACAAGTAGCTATAGGGACACGCTTAAGTGTTAAAATATTCAAGAAAGTGAATAAAGATTAAATAAGTCACCAGGAGTAGAATGACAATGTCTTACTTTTGAGAGACTTTGATTGGAGTTCCAGGCTTCTCAAAGTCTCTGTGTGGCTGACTGAAAGAATATTGTCAAACATTTATCAGTTACTTGTGGTTGTTGAGGAGCAAAAAGTTAATAGATATGAACTTCCATAACAAGTAGAGATACAGGATATTAAATTCAAAGTGGAAATTACCTCAGTTTTCTTTGTTTAAATCTGATGACGAGGAACACAGCAACACAACAGGCCACTGTTAGAACTGTTAGAACTAACGGCCCAATGACCCAAATGACGTCTATAAAAGAAAAAATGGAACAGCATTCACAAACTGATCACAAATCAAAGCAAGAATACAAACTTACTAAAATCTCCGTGATCAGATCCAGATTGATCGTCCAAACCTGAAAACAGAAACCCAGACATCAGGATCTCAAAGTAATCATCAGTCTATAAATGTGTGATCTCTGAAAGTGTTTCTCACCATCAGCAGACGTTGGTTTGAGTCCAGGAATGGTCTCCAACACGTCTATCTGAGGACCAGAGAGCACTCCAACTGTACATCCAACCTGTGTGCTGTTTAGATGGAGAGCTGACAGCACAGCTGTAGTGGTGACAGTGACTGTACCGTTGGTGTTGGACACACTGACGCTGTTGTAGTCAGTCAAGTTGTGGTCTTGTGGTGTAGCTCTCAGTGTTACAGTGGGAGCAGGTCGACCTGTGGCTGAACAGGACACAACTAACTCTTCAGTAGAGTTTGATGCTCTGACATGTAGAACAGGTTGATGCAGCTCTGCAAAGAAAAGACATTGAACAGATATCACCATGAACATGTTGTGTCCAGTCTGGTAGTTTGTCTGAGGATCAAGAGTCAACATCAAACTGTAAAGCAGTCAGGTTCTCACCACAAACTTGGAGACATGTTCTTCCTGTCAGAGCTCCTTCAGGGAAGGAGTTGAACAAACAGAGATAGCAGCCTTCATCCTGCTCCGTCACATTATTGATGACTATGGAGCTGCTCTGAAGTCCAGCATCTACAAACTCTACTTTATCTTTGAAGCCAGCATTCACTGTTTGACCAAAGGGTTTGTTGTAGGTGGCAACATTATATTCTCCTCGAGGTGAGATCTTCTGCCATGTGACTTGAAGGACATCTTTAGTCTCCATGAGCTGACACTTTAAAGAGACTTTGTCTCCCACTGCTGCCATCACATTCTGCTGTGTCTGGATCACAGCTGGTAGACCTGCATGGAGGAAATAACATAAAGGTTAAGGTCTATCCACATTTAGAGCAAAGCTCTCGTCAAAGAAAGCAAAGATCATCTTCTACCAGTGGTCAGCACTGGTTCCTAGTTGATGTGTGGTTGCCTAGGTAACCCTCTTGTATATTTCTCACTTCATATATCTAGATAGATAGATAGATAGATAGATAGATAGATAGATAGATAGATAGATAGATAGATAGATAGATAGATACTTTAATGATACCATGGGAAAGTTTTGTGTCCAGTAGCTTCATCACATAGAAACAGTCGAAGACATGAATGTGTGAAAATATTT
Source organism: Planiliza haematocheilus (assembly GCA_005024645.1). Classification (NCBI taxonomy): domain Eukaryota; kingdom Metazoa; phylum Chordata; class Actinopteri; order Mugiliformes; family Mugilidae; genus Planiliza; species Planiliza haematocheilus. The sequence goes on along the minus strand of SRSE01000183.1, from coordinate 2,464,035 downwards.
GTCGTTGCTGTTCAACAATTTAATAAACAGATCAACAGTTCAATAAAAAACTTAATTTCAATATTAAGTATCAGAAGAGTTATTAGCAGTTCTATTTGTTGAACATATTTTAAAAAGCTATAACTGTTTATAAAATTTAACTTGTTCAAAATAGGCACAATAAAAAAATCTTCTAACCAAAATGCACAGTTTTATTAGTGAACACAAGTTTTTATCTCACCTTCTGAAAAGATCCCCAACAGAACAGAGAAATATAAGACTGTACTGTTTGACATTTTGAATACATGTGCGCCAAAAAAACCACTCTGGCGCCTACGCGCCCATGCCCAGTACTTTGGACTCCATGGGTGTCAAAAGTTAAGACAACAATATAGAAAAATCATTACTTTAATAAATAATATCTGTGCAAATTAAATAACGGGTTCGCTAGCATGTCCAAAAAGCAAGAGATGACATAAAGTGATACGATTTTGCTCTAAAAGGACTTTTATTATAGCAAATGTCTCCCGATATCCCCCATGTTTACACCGCAATGGAACAATCTCACTACTTTCACTTTCATTTTATTTTATACAGCACCATCTTGTGGTCATGGTGTGTAATTACCATTTCAGCAACAACACATTGAGTCAGAGCGGAGAGTAAATACACAATAAGGATGTGTGATTGGTGCATTATGGATGCTGGTGGCAGTCACAGCAGTGATACAGATGCTCTGTGAAAAAATCCTAGGAGACATCTAAAGAAGACAACAACACTTTAGTTTTTATTGGTCATTTTTATTTTTATTTTATAAAATTTCCAGTTAAAAAATAGAAACAATAAGACACAGTTGTCAGGCGCTAAAAAAAAACAACAAATCATAACAGAACTCAAAACGGATAAAACAAATAAATTATAAACGTGGTTAATCCAACAATGTTGTTGTAGATGTGGACAAACGCCGTTCTCTCATCCACTTTGTCACAGTGGACATATAAAAAAAAGGCATAACAACGTTCACAGTTTGGAAAACGCCAAGATGCTATAATTTAAGCACAATCTCATTGGTTCTCACTCAGACATCCTAAATCTCTTAACGCATACATTTCTCACAATCATTTAACACTTTGCCTCCTGGCTTTAAAGGTACGAAACACTCTTATTACAAACTAGTGTCACTCATGTTACCCTGGTTCAGACTCACCAGGGAGAACTTCAATCTTGTGTCCTTTCCAGAGGAAGACTTATTTATTTGGCTCATTATTAACCCTTTTGGTGGAGGTAAAGTTTTGAGACATTAGAGTTTATTTGACAAGGTAAGAATGTGACGGCTGCGTGTGTTGTTTGCCAGAAGGTTTGAGAAAAATCGACGCGGCTTTTAGTGACTAGATAGTAGATAGACACGTCGTAGTAGGTATGGATGAAAGTGATGGTTAGGATTCTGTTTTCTGAGGTCTGTGATTTTAGTAAACCATCATCTAATCACTCCATCCATGAGTCCAAGGTTTTAAGTTAAAGCCGTATCTGAAGAAATACCTACAAGTTGTTCCTGAGATACAGAGTTCACAAAAATGGGACGGAGCTAGGGACGGACAACCTGAAAACGCAGGAATAGTTTAGGAATAAAAAGTAAAAAAACAAAACAAAAAGATGAACGATCACTGGGAAACTTCCTCGCTTGCATGATTGGATTTCAGGTGATAAATTAAACCTGACTTTGCAGATGCGCAGCTCCTGAAATTTCAGCATCAAACGTTTTGCAAATCGCTATCAGTGGGTCCTTATGTATTTACATAATGCTTTATGAATTGAAATACACCCACATGGTAGACATGCCCGTGCTGGCTTCGATTGTTGCTAGCATCATCACAACATCCTGTTTCGGCCGTTTTGTTTTCGGTCATAAAAGTCTTTCGGCTGAAAACCAAAAATGCACTTTTGGGCCATTTTCGGCCAAAAGGTTTCTGTAGCCAAATATTCGGTTCATGCCTAGAATTCTTAGTTAAAAATGCATCAAGCAATTTAAAATTGTTCCCTTGAGTTCAAGCATCTATGCAAAGCCTCCCAACGCTCCTCGTGGGTTGGTTCTGTTACGTTTTCAGTTCGGATAGAGGAAGGAGCCAATCAAAAAACATAAAGAGGAAACACCAGACAAGGTGTTGACCAGGCCGGAAAATCATCAAGGACAGGAAGTGTAACGTGGCCATGTGAGGAAAGAGATTAAAGAAAAAGTTCCCAACACCATGATAATAGTAACATACAGTGTACAACAAGTGTACAGATCAAATGCACAAAAAAGAAAAACCCTCCATTAAGTGTACTGAAGGTGTTTTAGCTGCCTGTTTGTGGTTCCTACCTCTCTGTCCAGTCAGTGTCCTTCAGTAGCCGTCCTGATTCGAATGATCCGTCGTGGAGAGTAAGAGAGTAACAGTGGGTTCATCAGATGAAGACCTGGTCGCTGCTTCTCTAGTCGTCCATCACAGGGCCATCTAAATTAAACCTTACTGGTGTTAAAGGTGAACTTGATTTGCTGTTCGGTTGGTTTCTTTCAGGTGGTGTCCGTTTTCTGAGCCCAGCGTTCTCGTTTGCCACTGAAGGTGATTCAGCCCTTGAAATAAAATCATGCAGTAGTCGCCAAATTAGCCAGAATAAAAACTATAAAATGTAGTGAGTGAAGAAGAGAGACAGAATGAAGAGTGACTCACTTCACAATATTTTCTGGCGCCTCATCCCTCTGAGGATCCCTGTTTGACCAAATGAGAGGTTTAAGTTAAACATTGATCAGTTGATTGAGACACAACAACAATGATACTGTTTGAAAGACGTACCTGTTACGAGTTTCTCTTCTAAGTCTGACAGCGATCACTGCAGCAAGACCAATGGTCAACAACATAGAGACTATGATGAATAAATGTCCTCCTGTGAGAGAAAGAGCAACAAATATTGATATGACAGACTCAGCAATGATGATAAAGTAACAACAGAATGAACAGAAATACTAACTTGAGACCATGTGAACATTAACTTCATCGTCCAAACCTGAAAACAGAAACCCAGACATCAGGATCTCAAAGTAATCATCAGTCCATAAATGTGTGATCTCTGAAAGTGTTTCTCACCATCAGCAGACGTTGGTTTGAGTCCAGGAATGGTCTCCAACACGTCTATCTGAGGACCAGAGAGCACTCCAACTGTACATCCAACCTGTGTGCTGTTTAGATGGAGAGCTGACAGCACAGCTGTAGTGGTGACAGTGACTGTACCGTTGGTGTTGGACACACTGACGCTGTTGTAGTCAGTCAAGTTGTGGTCTTGTGGTGTAGCTCTCAGTGTTACAGTGGGAGCAGGTCGACCTGTGGCTGAACAGGACACAACTAACTCTTCAGTAGAGTTTGATGCTCTGACATGTAGAACAGGTTGATGCAGCTCTGCAAAGAAAAGACATTGAACAGATATCACCATGAACATGTTGTGTCCAGTCTGGTAGTTTGTCTGAGGATCAAGAGTCAACATCAAACTGTAAAGCAGTCAGGTTCTCACCATAAACTTGGAGACATGTTCTTCCTGTCAGAGCTCCATCAGGGAAGGAGTTGAACAAACAGAGATAGCAGCCTTCATCCTGCTCCGTCACATTATTGATGACTATGGAGCTGCTCTGAAGTCCAGCATCTACAAACTCTACTTTACCTTTGAAGACAGGATTCACTGTTTGACCAAAGGGTTTGTTGTAGGTGGCAACGTTATAGTCTCCTCGAGGTGAGAACTTCTGCCATGTGACTTGAAGGACATCTTTAGTCTCCATGAGCTGACACTTTAAATAGGCTTTGTCTCCCACTGCTGCCATTACATTCTGCTGTGTTTCAATCACAGCTGTTAGACCTGTGTGGAGAAAATGCAAGTTAAATACTTGATAGGACCAAAAAGTATGTGTATTATAGAGAGACAGCTCCCTATTTGTAAAAACTGCATGTCCAGATTTTTAAAAATGTTTTGACTTAGAAATGTGACTTTCTATAAATGAACACATCTATTCAGTTGATATTCATAATCATTGACAACATTTGTATTAGAAACGTTGCTCTGTGGAGTTGCTGTCCAATGTATTGAGCTACACTACTGAAAATGTATTTGAATGGACAAAGTCTTTCCAACAAGTCTAAACGCAGCATGTCTGCCTGGCTTCTAGCTACACTGTGAAGCTGTCATAAAAATACTCTTTGATCTAACAGGAAAAAGGGCTGGTTTTCTTTCACCGGAGTATATCACTTCACTGAAACATAAAAAGGAATCCGATCACGCCTACATAAGAATTAAAGTATTTATTTTTAGATAAGCCATTTGTTTGACGGCGGTGTTGAAAACAAGACAGGCATCGTTCAATATCCACTGGAACACACCCGTCATTGTGTTTGCAGCAACTTAAACCTCTCCAGGACGATGGAGACTAAACTAAAAATCAAACTACAGACTGTCACAGAAAATCTAAAAATCTCATCAAATTAAGTAAAAATGTTCAGAGAAGAATCCATCTCTCTCACCTTTAGAAAAGATCCCGAACGCTATGAAGAAACACAAGGCAGCACCATCCGTCATCATTGCAGAGCTACACCTCTTTATATCCACTAAAAAAGTGAAGCTGCATTTCTGTTATTGCCCTAAAATGTTACTCCTGAGCGTCCTCGGTGTACATCTTGTTTGGATAAATGTCAAAGTGAAGTGAGTCAGTTCCTCCAGGTGTCAAGTCAGACCATAAACAGGAACCAGTTTCAGGGTTAATCAGGAAGTGCTTAAAAAAAAACAAAAAAAACACTTAATCCAGTAGGCGTTCTAACACACTGTAATCTTAGACGTATTTGTGATGTTAAGAAAAACTGGAAATCCGTTTAAAGTCGTCTTTACGGTTGAAACGTCACCAAGAAAATATGTCGATGAGTCATGATTTGTAAAAACAAAACGCCTAATTTTCCACATAAAGAAAGTTGACACAAAGGAATTCAGAAATCTATCATATGTTCATAGTAATTATTTTCTAATATTAGAAAACAGCGTAAACGACCCAATGAAGTCGAATTCACCGTGAAAAGAAATTCATGGGTCAGGAAATAAAAACCCAGTATGAACAACAAAGACATGTTGAATCTGTTAACTGAACCTACAACTAAGCGTTATTTCGACTAATATTAATGTGTGACTCTGTGGAAGTGGGGAAGTTGATGCGTAAACTGAACTCCGTCGGTCGATAATTCGGCAAATGTGAGTCAACGCCGACACCTAGTGGCCACGTCGTGTAATTTCACGAGAGTTACTGCAGCATACATTGATTCAGAGTTGGGAATAAATTCCATGTAAATCCACAACAAGGACATTTCATTGGTGCATTATAGATGTTTTAGTAGTGTTTGAATTTACAGCAGCAACATCCACTTTACAGCATCTTAAGTTGTTTAAAAATCAATCAACAAGTTCACAAGTGTAATTAAACAAGACCTCTAAAATTAATCAAAATATTAACCCATATAAAATAAAACATTCTATTACATGTATATTAAAAGTGTATTTACAGATATTGTAGCTTTGGTTCCATGTTTATGGCTTGTGATTCAGGAGTAAACTGTTCAACTAAAGAAGACAAAGAAAGATTTTACAGTTTTCCTTCATTATTATAAAAGGTGTTGGAGCTTCCTGTTGGTGATTCATATTGACACTAAAGAGCACGACTGTCTGGGTGGAGCAGTGGATTCATTCCCAGATTCATCAGTCGGAAGTCGACCTGATGGCCGACTCCTCTGCGTCCTCTCCACTCGTCCATCAAATAGTCGCCATGGGTTGAAATTAAGATTTCTGATTGCTGACACATTTGATTTCTTCTTGAGTCGACTTTTCTCAGGAGGTGATCTCTTTCTCAGCTCACTGTCCTCATATGTGACTGAAGGTGATCCAGTCCTTAAAAAAACAACCATTCATTCGACAATCAGATTAGCCAGAAAATTAGAGGAATACAAGTTCCTACAGGGACAATCTAAAGTGTTAAAACATTCAAGAAAGTGAATGAATGTCTTACTTTTGAGAGACTTTGATTGGAGTTCCAAGCATCTCAAAGTCTCTGTGTTGCTGGCTGAAAGATGTTTGTCAAACATTTATCAGTTACTTGTGGTTGTTGAGAAGCAAAAAGTTGATAGATATGAACTTCCATAACAAGTAGAGATACAGGATAATAAATTCAAAATGGAAATTACCTCTGTTTTCTTTGTTTAAATCTGATGATGAGGAACACAGCAACACAACAGGCCACTGTTAGAACTGTTAGAAGTAACGGCCCAATGACCCAAATGACGTCTATAAAAGAGCAACACGTGAAATGAAACAGCATTCACAAACTGATCACAAATCAAATCAAGAATACAAACTTACTAAAATCTCCTTGATCAGAACTAGATTCATCATCCAAACCTGAAAACAGAAACCCAGACATCAGGATGTGAAAGTAATCATCAGTCTATAAATGTGTGATCTCTGAAAGTGTTTCTCACCATCAGCAGACGTTGGTTTGAGTCTGTTTGTGGTTCCTACCTCTCTGTCCTGTCAGTGTCCTTCAGTAGCCGTCCTGATTCGAATGATCCGTCGTGGAGAGTAAGGGAGTAACACGGGGAGCTCATTCACAGATTCATCAGATGAAGACCTGGTCGCTGCTTCTCTAGTTGTCCATCACAGAGCCATCTAAATCAAGCCTTATTGGTGTTAAAGGTGAACTTGATTTGCTGTTCGGTTGGTTGCTTTCAGGTGGTGTCCGTTTTCTGAGCCCAGTGTTCTCGTTTGCCACTGAAGGTGATTCAGCCCTTGAAATAAAATCATGCAGTAGTCGCCAAATTAGCCAGAATAAAAACTATAAAATGTAGTGAGTGAAGAAGAGAGACAGAATGAAGAGTGACTCACTTCACAATATTTTCTGGCTTCTCATCCCTCTGAGGATCCCTGTTTGACCAAATGAGAGGTTTAAGTTAAACATTGATCAGGTGATTAAGACACAACGACAATGATACTGTTTGAAAGACGTACCTCTTATGAGTTTTTCTTCCAAGTCTGAGAGCGATCACTGCAGCAAGACCAATGGTCAACAACATAGAGACTATGATGAATAAATGTCCTCCTGTGAGAGAAAGAGCAACAAATATTGATATGACAGACTCAACAATGATGATAAAGTAACAACAGAATGAACAGAAATACTAACTTGAGACCATGTGAACATTAACTTCATCGTCCAAATCTGAAAACAGAAACCCAGACATCAGGATCTCAAAGTAATCATCAGTCTATAAATGTGTGATCTCTGAAAGTGTTTCTCACCATCAGCAGATGTTGGTTTGAGTCCAGGAATGGTCTCCAACACGTCTATCTGAGGACCAGAGAGCACTCCAACTGTACATCCAACCTGTGTGCTGTTTAGATGGAGAGCTGACAGCACAGCTGTAGTGGTGACAGTGACTGTACCGTTGGTGTTGGACACACTGACGCTGTTGTAGTCAGTCAAGTTGTGGTCTTGTGGTGTAGCTCTCAGTGTTACAGTGGGAGCAGGTCGACCTGTGGCTGAACAGGACACAACTAACTCTTCAGTAGAGTTTGATGCTCTGACATGTAGAACAGGTTGATGCAGCTCTGCAAAGAAAAGACATTGAACAGATATCACCATGAACATGTTGTGTCCAGTCTGGTAGTTTGTCTGAGGATCAAGAGTCAACATCAAACTGTAAAGCAGTCAGGTTCTCACCATAAACTTGGAGACATGTTCTTCCTGTCAGAGCTCCATCAGGGAAGGAGTTGAACAAACAGTGATAGCAGCCTTCATCCTGCTCCGTCACATTATTGATGACTATGGAGCTGCTCTGAAGTCCAGCATCTACAAACTCTACTTTACCTTTGAAGCCAGCATTCACTGTTTGACCAAAGGGTTTGTTGTAGGTGGCAACGTTATACTCTCCTCGAGGTGAGAACTTCTGCCATGTGACTTGACGAACATCTTTAGTCTCCATGAGCTGACACTTTAAATAGACGTTATCTCCCACTGTTGCCATCACATTCTGCTGTGTCTGGATCACTGCTATTAAACCTGCATGGAGGAAATAACATGAAGGATTTAGGTGTGGATCTGTGCTTGTTCTCTCTCTTTGGTCATGAGGACAGACAACGTGGACGGATGGACTAACTCCAGTAGACTGAGCAGAGGAATAATGAATGAATCCGTTTTCAAATTTCAGCACCTCAGTAATTTAGAAACTAACTCGTTCAGTATTATTATGGAAATAAAAATTTCTTTCTCACCTTTTGAAAAAAAAGCAAAAACATATAATGAACAAAAGACAATACAGTGAAGCATGGTTATCCACGTCCGCCTTCATTCAAACTGTCAGCGTCAACTGGCAGAGGTGTGGATGAGACCATCAGTGCGGATGTTAACATGTGGTGAATAACTGAAAAAGAAATATACTCCAATAATAAAAAACACGTACATTAATGGAGTAAGAGTGTTCACTTGCGGTCTTAAACGAGCAGCCGATTCGAGTCTTTACTTACTTAGTTGTAACATGCAATTTAACGGCATATTACTCCCCCTATATTCACAGCGTAATGGAACAACCTCACTGGTGACGACAGAGCGTAGTGAGCACGTGCATGCCATATATGGACAGTCAACGGTTCAGGAGCAGCGCTGGATAACGGAATCACCATCACACACAAATAAATAAATATATATAAATACACATGAAAAATAGATTAAAGTTGGTTTTCGACCTGTTTATGACTAAATTAAAATGGATTTTAAGTTGGGGTTTCAGCAGTGTGAAAGAGTATACTGATGCATATTAATTGACAAAAAAAACAACAACAAAGATTTTACACAATAAACATTTTTATTAGACGTTTGACTGTCTTAGTCTGTGTTCACTCAGTGCATTGTGTCTGCATGTTTGAGCAATAAATAAGATTTCATAATAATAATATCAAATCAAAAGTCAACAAAAACTGCAAGAAAAGTGCAAAAGTGCCAACACACCAAAACAACATAGCCTACATTAAAACACACAGTTATTAAATGTGATTTCCAATAAAGTTCACTTATTTGAGGTATATATCCGTCACATTTGCAGGACAGACTAACATTGAAATATATTTTCATCTGCTCTCTGTGCGTTTTTAAATTCAGATTCATTCCCCACAACGCACACTAGATGGCACTACAGACTACTCTTTGACATTCCTGCGCCACATGGTGAACTTCCCTGATTTCTGATTTCAATCTGTCTGGGCTGAAGGAAAACTTTAACTATTGCACTACGACGTCGCAGTCAGTGTAACACAGAATGAATTGATGCTTCAAAGTAAGTACAAACATTTTGATTGAAGCGCTAGAAAGTTGAAGTAAGTACGCTGGGACAAAACAAACTAGTTAGTATTTGTATTAGAAAAACTACCTGTGAATAATACAACCTTAACTTTAGCTTAATAAACTGTTGAGATGCAATAAACGTGTGCTTGAGTTTATACAGTGTCACATGTTGTACGCCGTCTTTTCTTTTGCGACCTGTCAGAAAAACAAAACATTAAAAATAACAGGTTAATATGCTGTGGGAAGAACATCTGTATGAATAACACTTGTAAAGATAAATACATTATAATGTATAAATGAGTCCTGCTTGTGTTTATGTTGGGAAACGTCACAAAGGTGATAATTGACCTGTCATAATCTACATCTCTCTCAGCTTTTTGAAATGAATGCTGAACACCATAACCTTCAGGAAAACTTGTTGCTGGACTCGTACATTACGATGAATTTGTCTAATAACCTGTAAAATGCCTCACCTTTTCCACTTGTTAAGCATTCATGTTTGAGCAATGAATAATAATAATAATAATAATAATTGACAATAATACTGTTTCTATGTAATGATGCTACTGAACACCCAGGATTTAAGCACAGTTTAATATTGATCAGATGATTAAAACAAAATAGTGATACTGTTTGAAAGACGTACCTGTTATGAGTTTCTCTTCCAAATCTGACAGCGATCACTGCGGCAGTGAGACCAATGAACACAAACACCACAGAGACTATGCTGAATAAATGTCCTCCTATGAGAGAAAGAGCAACAAATATTGATATGACAGACTCAGCAATGATAATAAATTAACAACAGAATGAACAGAAATACTAACTTGAGACCATGTGAACATTAACTTCATCGTCCAAATCTGAAAACAGAAACTCAGACATCAGGATCTGAAAGTAATCATCAGTCTATAAATGTGTGATCTCTGAAAGTGTTTCTCACCATCAGCAGACGTTGGTTTGAGTCCAGGAATGGTCTCCAACACGTCTATCTGAGGACCAGAGAGCACTCCAACTGTACATCCAACCTGTGTGCTGTTTAGATGGAGAGCTGACAGCACAGCTGTAGTGGTGACAGTGACTGTACCGTTGGTGTTGGACACACTGACGCTGTTGTAGTCAGTCAAGTTGTGGTCTTGTGGTGTAGCTCTCAGTGTTACAGTGGGAGCAGGTCGACCTGTGGCTGAACAGGACACAACTAACTCTTCAGTAGAGTTTGATGCTCTGACATGTAGAACAGGTTGATGCAGCTCTGCAAAGAAAAGACATTGAACAGATATCACCATGAACATGTTGTGTCCAGTCTGGTAGTTTGTCTGAGGATCAAGAGTCAACATCAAACTGTAAAGCAGTCAGGTTCTCACCATAAACTTGGAGACATGTTCTTCCTGTCAGAGCTCCATCAGGGAAGGAGTTGAACAAACAGTGATAGCAGCCTTCATCCTGCTCCGTCACATTATTGATGACTATGGAGCTGTTCTGAAGTCCAGCATCTACAAACTCTACTTTATCTTTGAAGATATGATTCACTGTTTGACCAAAGGGTTTGTTGTAGGTGGCAACATTATACTCTCCTCTAGCTGAGAACTTCTGCCATGTGACTTGAAGGACATCTTTAGTCTCCATGAGCTGACACTTTAAATAGGCTTTGTCTCCTACTGCTGCCATCACATTCTGCTGTGTCTGGATCACTGCTGGTAGACCTGCATGGAGGAAATAACATGAAGGTTAAGGTCTATCCACATTTAGAGCAAAGCTCTCGTCAAAGAAAGCAAAGATCATCTTCTACCAGTGGTCAGCACTGGTTCCTAGTGGATGTGTGGTTGCCTAGGTAACCCTCTTGTATATTTCCCATTTCATATATCTAGATAGATAGATAGATAGATAGATAGATAGATAGATAGATAGATAGATAGATAGATAGATACGTTAATTATACCATGGGAAATTTTGTGTCCAGTAGCTTCATCACATAGAAACAGTCGAAGACATGAGTGTGTGAAAATATTTGTTGTTGCTGTTCAACAATTTAATTTAATAAACAGATCAACAGTTCAATAAAAAACTTAATTTCAATATTATGTATCAGAAGAGTTATTAGCAGTTCTATTTGTTGAACATATTTTAAAAAGCTATAACTGTTTATAAAATTTAACTTGTTCAAAATAGGCACAATAAAAAAATCTTCTAACCAAAATGCACAGTTTTAGTAGTGAACACAAGTTTTTATCTCACCTTCTGAAAAGATCCCCAACAGAACAGAGAAATATAAGACTGTACTGTCTGACATTTTGAATACATGTGCGCCAAAAAAAAAAAAACACTCTGGCTCCTACGCGCCCATGCCCAGTACTTTGGACTCCATGGGTGTCAAAAGTTAAGACAACAATATAAAAACGTCATCCCTTTAATATATAATAACTATAAAAATAAATAACGGGTTCACTAGCATGTCCAAAAAGGAAGAGATGAAATAAAGTGTTACGATTTTGCTCTAAAAGGACTTTTATTACAGCACATGTCTCCTGATATCCCCAATGTTTGCACCGCAATGGAACAATCTCACTACTTTCACTTTCATTTTTATACAGCACCATCTTGTGGTCATGGCGTGTAATTACCATTTCAGTTGTTCTGTGAAAAAATCCTAGGAGACATCTAAAGAAGACAACAACACTTCAGTTTTTATTGGTCATTTTTATTTTTTATATAAAATTTCCAGTTAAAAAATAGAAACAATAAGACACAGTTGTCAAGCGCTAAACAAAACCAACAAATCATAATCGAACTCATAACGGATAAAACAAATAAATTATAAACGTGGTTAATCCAATAATGTTGTTGTAGATGTGGACAAATGCCGTTCTCTCATCCACTTTGTTACAGTGGACACATAAAAAAAAGGCATAACAACGTTCACAGTTTGAAAAACGCCAAGATGCTATATTTAAGCACAATCTCATTGGTTCTCACTCTGACATCCTAAATCTCTCAGTGCAAACATTTCTCACAATCATTTAACACTTTTTGGGATTTTTTGCCTCCTGGCTTTAAAAGTACAAAACACCGTCATTACAAACTAGTGGTGGTAGAGTTTGGAGACGATAACATTAGAGTTTATTTGACGAAGTAAGAATGTGACGGCTGCGTGTGTTGTTTGCCAGAAGGTTTGAGAAAAATCGACGCTGCTTTTAGTGACTAGATAGTAGATAGATACGTCGTAGTAGGTATGGATGAAAGTGATGGTTAGGATTCTGTTTTCTGAGGTCTGTGATTTTAGTAAACCATCATCTAATCACTCCATCCATGAGTCCAAGGTTTTAAGTTAAAGCCGTATCTGAAGAAATACCTACAAGTTGTTCCTGAGATACAGAGTTCACAAAAATGGAACAGAGCTAGGGACGGACAACCTGAAAACGCAGGAATAGTTTAGGGATAAAAAGTGAAAAAACAAAAAGATGAACGATCTACCAGTCATTTCAATTCAGTTTTATGTATATAGCGTCAATAACGATACAAATCGTCCCAACACGCTTTACAAGACCCGGCCTGAAACCCCCAGAGCAAGCCTGAAGGCGACGGTGGCAATGAAAAACTCCCTTATAACAGGAAGAAACCTTGAGCAGAACCCGGCTCATATGGAGGGACCCATCTGCCTAAGGCCAGCCGGGTACAACACATCTGTCATAGATAGACATATGTGATTAAGCGCAGTGGTGGACAGTAACAAAGTATTTACTTGAGTACTGTACTTAAGTACAGCTTTTGAGTATCTGTACTTTAATTGAGTATCATTTTGGGGGAAAGAAACTGGAGAAACAAATTTTCTGGCTAATCTGGCTAATCTGGCTGGCTGGCTGGCTGGCTGGCTGGCTGGATGGATGGATGGATAGTTGGATGGATGGATGGATGGATGGATGGATGGATGGATGGATGGATGGATGGATGGATAGACAACTTTATTGATCCCTTTGGGAGGTTCTCGCAGGGAAATTGATATGAGAAACTCACACTGAGCACCTGCTGAGCACCCGTGTCCTAATATCCCATGTTTGAGATTTTTCCCACAAAAAGTGATTTGTTTCAGTTGAAAGGTTTGTTGTGCTTTCCACAAACAAATTGTATCACGGCCTACAAGCACTCGTCTTCCAACATGAAAAAGCATGTCGCAGTATGAAGTAGCTACGGACGTTAGCTAGCTTAATGTTTGTTAAATTGCTGATGAACATTTCAAACGTATTTGTATGAGCTTGTAGTGAGAGAGAGGCTGTCTGCAAGAGAAAGAGTGAGGCTGTGGTAGGGATGTGCGATATGGATTAAAATAATTATCCTGAGAATTTCTGGTAGTTATCACAGTAACGAAAAAAATTACGATAAATAAACACCCATTCAGCCTAATCTTTTTGACTATAATGCATCAGTAAGTTTTATCTGAGTTGTTGTTTTTTTTAGCCGGAGTCTTTTGCGCATTTTCTGTCTTTCTTCATATTCTGGTTTGTGCTTGTGTTTGAGGTGATGGAACAAATTAGTGCTGTTACTGTCCTTTTTATGGACTATTTGTTTGCTAACCTTGCATGTTGTAATTTGCTGCTCCGTGTCAGACTTTTTAACCCCATGTCTAGTGTTGAATGACAATAAAGCTACTTTCCTTTCCTGTATTTCCTGAGAACTTTTTAAATACTTTTACTTAAGTATTTTTTTTTAAAGCAAATACTTTAGTACTTTACTTAAGTAAAATTTTGACTAAGCTACTTTTACTTGTAGTGGAGTACTATATGACAGGCGTATCTTAACTTTTACTCAAGTAGTGAAGGTGTGTACTCTGTCCACCTCTGTTAAAGCGTAAACTGATGATGTTACATGACAGTTTGAAAATGTAAGAGGAATCACAGGCAGGTTGGAGAATGGTTCATTCAGGTAGGAGTGGATAACAGCAGGATTCCATGGAGACTGGGCAGAATGATGAGACGACGACAACAGATGTAGTATGGAGCTCCACAGGAAACACTCAACTCCAGGCCAGAGATACTCGGAAGAAGAAGGGGGAGGAGGGAGAGAGAGACACAGCAGTAAACATTCTATATAGTAATAGTACAAAATTGTATAACTAGTAGTTGATAGGAAATTAGAGGGAGGAGCTCTGTGCCAGAGAAAAGAAAGTGGAGGATGCGACAGAGGAGAGAGAAGAAAGAAGGAGAACATGTGTTTGGTGCATTGTCCCCCAGCAGCCTAGGCCTATAGCAGCATAACTAAGGGATGGTTTAGTCCAGCCCTAACTATAAGCTTGATCAAAAAGGAAAGTCTTAAGCCTGACCTTAAAAATAAAGAGAGTGTCTGCTTCCCGAACCCAAACTGGGAGCTGGTTCCACAGGAGAGGAGCCTGATAGCTGAAAGCTCTACCTCCCATTCTACTCTTTAAAATTCTAGGAACCACAAGTAGGCCTGCACTTTCAGACCGAAGTGATCTGTTGGGATGATATGGTACAATGAGGTCTTTAAGATATGATGGAGCTAGGCCTTTGAGGGCCTTGTATGTAAGGAGGAGGATTTTAAATTCTATTCTAGACTTTAAGGGGAGCCAGTGAAGAGAAGCTAAAACTGGAGTAATATGATCTCTCTTGTTAATTCCTGTCAATGCTCTTGCTGCAGCATTTTGAATCAGTTGGAGGCTTTTTGAAGAGTATTTGGAGCCAGACAGTAATGAATTACAATAATCCAGTCTGGAAGACACAGATGCATGAATCTCTGAGATGCTTAGGACCAAATACAATAACGTCTGTTTTGTCTGCGTTTAAGAATAGGAAATTACAGGTCATTCAACCCTAACAGGATGCCAATTGTTGGCATCCTGTTATTGCCAACAATTTTATTAGTAAAGAAGCTGATGAAGTCATTACTACTGAAGGCTAAAGGAATAGATGGCTCAACAGAGCGGTGGCTCTTTGTCAGATTGGCTACAGAGCTGAAAAGAAATCTGGGGTTGTTCTTGTTTTCTTCTATTAATGATGGATAATATGCTGTTTTAATACTAAGGATGGCTTGTTAAACTAGCTTTCCAGGCGTTTGTGATCGACGTAATGGGCACCAGCAACATCACTGGGAAACGTCCTCGCTTCGCTTGGATGTTTGGATTTCAGGTGATAAATTAAACCCGACTTTGCTGATGCGCGGCTCCTGAAATTTCAGCATCACACGTTTTGCAAATCGCTATCAGTAGGTCGTTATGTATTTCTATAATGCTTTATGAATTTAAATACGTCAACACGGTAGACATGCCTGTGCTGGCTTCGATTGTTGCTAGCATCATCACGACATCCTGTTTCGGCCGTTTTGTTTTCGGCAATAAAAGTCTTTTGGCTGAAAACCAAACCAAAAAGTTTCTGTAGCCGAATATTTGGTGCATGCCTAGAATCCTTAGTTAAAAATGCATCAAGCAATATCAAATTGTTCCCTTAAGTTAAAGCAACTATGCAAAGCCTCCCACCCCTCCTCATGGGTTTGTTTTGTTAGGTTTTCAGTTCAGACAGAGGAAGGAGCCAAGCAAAAAAATAAAATACAATGGCCAAAACATAAAGAGGAAACTGCACCTGCAATGAGAGTAAAGCAGAAGGATTCAAAAACTAAACTCTGACAACAGAAGGATGGCTGACGTAACAGAAAAGGCATTGAATGAGTTAAAGAGGGTGGAGCAGACGACCGTGGCAGTTAAACCGTCAAGGACAGGAAAGAGAGGAGAGAGAATGAAACTAAAGATGAAAACACCATGATAATATCAACATACAATGTACAACAAGTGTCTGTTTGTGGTTCCTACCTCTCTGTCCTGTCAGTGTCCTTCAGTAGCCGTCCTGATTTAAATGATCCATCGTGGAGAGTAAGAGAGTAACAGTGGGTTCATCAGATGAAGACCTGGTCGCTGCTTCTCTAGTCGTCCATCACGGGGCCATCTAAATTAAACCTTACTGGTGTTAAAGGTGAACTTGATTTGCTGTTCGGTTGGTTTCTTTCAGGTGGTGTCCGTTTTCTGAGCCCAGCGTTCTCGTTTGCCACTGAAGTTGATTCAGCCCTTGAAATAAAATCATGCAGTAGTTGCCAAATTAACCTGAATAAAAACTATAAAATGTAGTGAGTGAAGAAGAGAGACAGAATGAAGAGTGACTCACTTCACAATATTTTCTGGCGTCTCATCCCTCTGAGGATCCCTGTTTGACCAAATGAGAGGTTTAAGTTAAACATTGATCAGGTGATTAAGACACAACGACAATGATACTGTTTGAAAGATGTACCTCTTATGAGTTTTTCTTCTAAGTCTGACAGCAATCACTGCAGCAAGACCAATGGTCAACAACATAGGGACTATGATGAATAAATGTCCTCCTATGAGAGAAAGAGCAACAAATATTGATATGACAGACTCAGCAATGATAATAAATTAACAACAGAATGAACAGAAATACTAACTTGAGACCATGTGAACATTAACTTCATCGTCCAAACCTGAAAACAGAAACCCAGACATCAGGATCTCAAAGTAATCATCAGTCCATAAATGTGTGATCTCTGAAAGTGTTTCTCACCATCAGCAGACGTTGGTTTGAGTCCAGGAATGGTCTCCAACACGTCTATCTGAGGACCAGAGAGCACTCCAGCTGTACATCCAACCTGTGTGCTGTTTAGATGGAGAGCTGACAGCACAGCTGTAGTGGTGACAGTGACTGTACCGTTGGTGTTGGACACACTGACGCTGTTGTAGTCAGTCAAGTTGTGGTCTTGTGGTGTAGCTCTCAGTGTTACAGTGGGAGCAGGTCGACCTGTGGCTGAACAGGACACAACTAACTCTTCAGTAGAGTTTGATGCTCTGACATGTAGAACAGGTTGATGCAGCTCTGCAAAGAAAAGACATTGAACAGATATCACCATGAACATGTTGTGTCCAGTCTGGTAGTTTGTCTGAGGATCAAGAGTCAACATCAAACTGTAAAGCAGTCAGGTTCTCACCACAAACTTGGAGACATGTTCTTCCTGTCAGAGCTCCATCAGGGTAAGAGTTGAACAAACAGAGATAGCAGCCTTCATCCTGCTCCGTCACATTATTGATGACTATGGAGCTGCTCTGAAGTCCAGCATCTACAAACTCTACTTTACCTTTGAAGACAGGATTCACTGTTTGACCAAAGGGTTTGTTGTAGGTGGCAACGTTATACTCTCCTCGAGGTGAGAACTTCTGCCATGTGACTTGAAGGACATCTTTAGTCTCCATGAGCTGACACTTTAAAGAGACGTTATCTCCTACTGCTGCCATCACAGTCTGCTGTGTTTCAATCACAGCTGTTAGACCTATGTGGAGAAAATGCAAGTTAAATACTTGATAGGACCAAAAAGCTCTCGTCGAAGATAGATAGATAGATAGATAGATACTTTATTTATACCACGGGAAATTTTGTGTCCAGTAGCTTCATCACAAAATATGAGTTGTTGCTGTTCAATAATTTCATTTAATAAACAGATCAACAGTTCAATAGAAAACTTCATTTCAATAAGCATCAGAAGAGTTATTTGCAGTTCCCCCGGGATTAATAAAGTATCTATCTATCTATCTATCTATAAAACAAATCTTCTAACCAAAATGCACAGTTTTAGTAGTGAACACAAGTTTTTATCTCACCTTCTGAAAAGATCCCCAACAGAACAGAGAAATATAAGACTGTACTGTTTGACATTTTGAATACATGTGCGCCAAAAAAAAAAACACTCCTGCCTCCTACGCGCCCATGCCCAATACTTTCAACTCTGTGGGTGTCAAAAGTTAAGACAACAATATAAAAACATAATCCCTTTAATAAATAATGACTATAAAAATAAACAACGCGTTCACTAGCATGTCCAAAAAGCAAGAGATGACATAAAGTGATACGATTTTGCTCTAAAATGACTTTTATTATAGCAAATGTCTCCTGATATCCCCCATGTTTACACCGCAATGGAACAATCTCACTACTTTCACTTTCATTTTATTTTATACAGCACCATCTTGTGGTCATGGCGTGTAATTATCATTTCAGCAACAACACATTGAGTCAGAGCGGAGAGTAAATACACAATAAGGATGTGTGATTGGTGCATTATGGATGCTGGTGGCAGTCACAGCAGTGATACAGATGCTCTGTGAAAAAATCCTAGGAGACATCTAAAGAAGACAACAACACTTTAGTTTTTATTGGTCTTTTTTTTTTTATATAAAATTTCCAGTTAAAAAATAGAAACAATAAGACACAGTTGTCAGGCGCTAAACAAAACCAACAAATCATAATTGAACTCATAAAAAAACAAATAAATTATAAACGTGGTTAATCCAACAATGTTGTTGTAGATGTGGACAAATGCCGTTCTCTCATCCACTTTGTCACAGTGGACATATAAAAAAAAGGCATAACAACGTTCACAGTTTGGAAAACGCCAAGATGCTATAATTTAAGCACAATCTCATTGGTTCTCACTCAGACATCCTAAATCTCTTAACGCATACATTTCTCACAATCATTTAACACTTTTTGGTATTTTTTGCCTCCTTGCTTTAAAAGTACGAAACACCGTCATTACAAACTAGTGGCGGTAGAGTTTGGAGACGAGTTTATTTGACAAGGTAAGAATGTGACGGCTGCATGTGTTGTTTGCCAGAAGGTTTGAGAAAAATCGACGCAGCTTTTAGTGACTAGATAGTAGATAGATATGTAGTAGTAGGTATGGATGAAAGTGATGGTTAGGATTGTGTTTTCTGCTGATTCGCTACGTCTGTGTCCACAAAAAGTGATTTGTTTCAGTTGAAATGTATGTTGTGCTTTCCACAAACAAATTGTATCACGGCCTACAAGCACTCGTCTTCCAACATGAAAAAGCATGTCGCAGTATGAAGTAGCTACGGACGTTAGCTAGCTTAATGTTTGTTAAATTGCTGATGAACATTTCAAACGTATTTGTATGAGCTTGTAGTGAGAGAGAGGCTGTCTGCAAGAGAAAGAGTGAGGCTGTGGTAGGGATGTGCGATATGGATTAAAAGAATTATCCTGAGAATTTGTGGTAGTTATCACAGTAACGAAAAAAATTACGATAAATAAACACCCATTCAGCCTAATCTTTTTGACTATAATGCATCAGTAAGTTTTATCTGAGTTGTTGTTTTTTTTAGCCGGAGTCTTTTGCGCATTTTCTGTCTTTCTTCATATTCTGGTTTGTGCTTGTGTTTGAGGTGATGGAACAAATTAGTGCTGTTACTGTCCTTTTTATGGACTATTTGTTTGCTAACCTTGCATGTTGTAATTTGCTGCTCCGTGTCAGACTTTTTAACCCCATGTCTAGTGTTGAATGACAATAAAGCTACTTTCCTTTCCTGTATTTCCTGAGAACTTTTTAAATACTTTTACTTAAGTTTTTTTTTTTAAAGCAAATACTTTAGTACTTTACTTAAGTAAAATTTTGACTAAGCTACTTTTACTTGTAGTGGAGTACTATTTGACAGGCGTATCTTAACTTTTACTCAAGTAGTGAAGGTGTGTACTCTGTCCACCTCTGTTAAAGCGTAAACTGATGATGTTACATGACAGTTTGAAAATGTAAGAGGAATCACAGGCAGGTTGGAGAATGGTTCATTCAGGTAGGAGTGGATAACAGCAGGATTCCATGGAGACTGGGCAGAATGATGAGACGACGACAACAGATGTAGTATGGAGCTCCACAGGAAACACTCAACTCCAGGCCAGAGATACTCGGAAGAAGAAGGAGGAGGAGGGAGGGGAGAGAGACACAGCAGTAAACATTCTATATAGTAACAGTACAAAATTGTATAACTAGTAGTTGATAGGAAATTAGAGGGAAAGAGGTCTGTGCCAGAGAAAAGAAAACGGAGGATGTGACAGAGGATAGAGAAGAAAGAAGGAGAACATGTGTTTGGTGCATTGTCCCCCAGCAGCCTAGGCCTATAGCAGCATAACTAAGGGATGGTTTAGTCCAGCCCTAACTATAAGCTTGATCAAAAAGGAAAGTCTTAAGCCTGACCTTAAAAATAGAGAGAGTGTCTGCTTCCCGAACCCAAACTGGGAGCTGGTTCCACAGGAGAGGAGCCTGATAGCTGAAAGCTCTACCTCCCATTCTACTTTTTAAAATTCAAGGAACCACAAGTAGGCCTGCACTTTCAGACCGAAGTGATCTGTTGGGATGATATGGTACAATGAGGTCTTTAAGATATGATGGAGCTAGGCCTTTGAGGGCCTTGTATGTAAGGAGGAGGATTTTAAATTCTATTCTAGACTTTAAGGGGAGCCAGTGAAGAGAAGCTAAAACTGGAGTAATATGATCTCTCTGGTTAATTCCTGTCAATGCTCTTGCTGCAGCATTTTGAATCAGTTGGAGGCTTTTTGAAGAGTATTTGGAGCCAGACAGTAATGAATTACAGTAATCCAGTCTGGAAGACACAGATGCATGAATCTCTGAGATGCTTAGGACCAAATACAATAACGTCTGTTTTGTCTGCGTTTAAGAATAGGAAATTACAGGTCATTCAACCCTAACAGGATGCCAATTGTTGGCATCCTGTTATTGCCAACAATTTTATTAGTAAAGAAGCTGATGAAGTCATTACTACTGAAGGCTAAAGGAATAGATGGCTCAACAGAGCGGTGGCTCTTTGTCAGATTGGCTACAGAGCTGAAAAGAAATCTGGGGTTGTTCTTGTTTTCTTCTATTAATGATGGATAATATGCTGTTTTAATACTAAGGATGGCTTGTTAAACTAGCTTTCCAGGCGTTTGTGATCGACGTAATGGGCACCAGCAACATCACTGGGAAACGTCCTCGCTTCGCTTGGATGTTTGGATTTCAGGTGATAAATTAAACCCGACTTTGCTGATGCGCGGCTCCTGAAATTTCAGCATCAAACGTTTTGCAAATCGCTATCAGTAGGTCATTGTATATTTCTATAATGCTTTATGAATTTAAATACGTCAACACGGTAGACATGCCTGTGCTGGCTTCGATTGTTGCTAGCATCATCACGACATCCTGTTTCGGCCGTTTTGTTTTCGGCAATAAAAGTCTTTTGGCTGAAAACCAGGCCAAAAAGTTTCTGTAGCCGAATATTTGGTGCATGCCTAGAATTCTTAGTTAAAAATGCATCAAGCAATATCAAATTGTTCCCTTAAGTTAAAGCAACTATGCAAAGCCTCCCACCCCTCCTCATGGGTTGGTTTTGTTAGGTTTTCAGTTCAGACAGAGGAAGGAGCCAAGCAAAAAAATAAAATACAATGGCCAAAACATAAAGAGGAAACTGCACCTGGAATGAGAGTAGAGCAGAAGGATTCAAAACCTAAACTCTGACAACAGAAGGATGGCTGACGTGACAGAAAAGGCATTGAATGAGTTAAAGAGGGTGGAGCAGATGGCCGTGGCAGTTAAACCGTCAAGGACAGGAAAGAGAGGAGAGAGAATGAAACTAAAGATGAAAACACCATGATAACATTAAGATACAATTTACAACAAGTGTCTGTTTGTGGTTCCTACCTCTCTGTCCTGTCAGTGTCCTTCAGTAGACGTCCTGATTTAAATGATCCATCGTGGAGAGTAAGAGAGTAACAGTGGGTTACCTGGTCGCTGCTTCTCTAGTCGTCCATCACAGGGCCATCTAAATTAAACCTTACTGGTGTTAAAGATGAACTTGATTTGCTGTTCGGTTGGTTTCTTTCAGGTGGTGTCCGTTTTCTGAGCACAGCGTTCTCGTTTGCCACTGAAGTTGATTTAGCCCTTGAAATAAAATCATGCAGTAGTTGCCAAATTAACCTGAATAAAAACTATAAAATGTAGTGAGTGAAGAAGAGAGACAGAATGAAGAGTGACTCACTTCACAATATTTTCTGGCGTCTCATCCCTCTGAGGATCCCTGTTTGACCAAATGAGAGGTTTAAGTTAAACATTGATCAGGTGATTAAGACACAACGACAATGATACTGTTTGAAAGACGTACCTGTTACGAGTTTCTCTTCTAAGTCTGACAGCGATCACTGCAGCAAGACCAATGGTCAACAACACAGAGACTATGATGAATAAATGTCCTCCTGTGAGAGAAAGACCAACAAATATTGATATGACAGACTCAGCAATGATAATAAATTAACAACAGAATGAACAGAAATACTAACTTGAGACCATGTGAACATTAACTTCATCGTCCAAACCTGAAAAAAAGAGAAAAACAGAAACTCAGACATCAGGATCTGAAAGTAATCATCAGTCTATAAATGCGTGATCTCTGAAAGTGTTTCTCACCATCAGCAGACGTTGGTTTGAGTCCAGGAATGGTCTCCAACACGTCTATCTGAGGACCAGAGAGCACTCCAACTGTACATCCAACCTGTGTGCTGTTTAGATGGAGAGCTGACAGCACAGCTGTAGTGGTGACAGTGACTGTACCGTTGGTGTTGGACACACTGACGCTGTTGTAGTCAGTCAAGTTGTGGTCTTGTGGTGTAGCTCTCAGTGTTACAGTGGGAGCAGGTCGACCTGTGGCTGAACAGGACACAACTAACTCTTCAGTAGAGTTTGATGCTCTGACATGTAGAACAGGTTGATGCAGCTCTGCAAAGAAAAGACATTGAACAGATATCACCATGAACATGTTGTGTCCAGTCTGGTAGTTTGTCTGAGGATCAAGAGTCAACATCAAACTGTAAAGCAGTCAGGTTCTCACCATAAACTTGGAGACATGTTCTTCCTGTCAGAGCTCCATCAGGGAAGGAGTTGAACAAACAGTGATAGCAGCCTTCATCCTGCTCCGTCACATTATTGATGACTATGGAGCTGCTCTGAAGTCCAGCATCTACAAACTCTACTTTACCTTTGAAGATAAGATTCACTGTTTGACCAAAGGGTTTGTTGTAAGTGGCAACATTATACTCTCCTCGAGGTGAGAACTTCTGCCACGTGACTTGAAGGACATCTTTAGTCTCCATGAGCTGACACTTTAAATAGGCTTTGTCTCCCACTGCTGCCATCACATTCTGCTGTGTCTGGATCTCAGCTATTAAACCTGCATGGAGGAAATAACATGAAGGATTTAGGTGTGGATCTGTGCTTGTTCTCTCTCTTTGGTCCTGAGGACAGACAACGTGGACGGATGGACTAACTCCAGTAGACTGAGCAGAGGAATAATGAATGAATCCGTTTTCAAATTTCAGCACCTCAGTAATTTAGAAACTAACTCGTTCAGTATTATTATGGAAATAAAAATTTCTTTCTCACCTTTTGAAAAAAAAGCAAAAACATATAATGAACAAAAGACAATACAGTGAAGCATGGTTATCCACGTCCGCCTTCATTCAAACTGTCAGCGTCAACGGGCAGAGGTGTGGATGAGACCATCAGCGCGGATGTTGACATGTGGTGAATAACTGAAAAAAATATATACTCCAATAATAAAAAACACGTACATTAATGGAGTAAGAGTGTTCACTTGCGGTCTTAAACGAGCAGCCGATTCGAGTCTTTACTTACTTAGTTGTAACATGCAATTTAACGGCATATTACTCCCCCTATATTCACAGCGTAATGGAACAACCTCACTGGTGACGACACAGCGTAGTGAGCACGTGCATGCCATATATGGACAGTCAACGGTTCAGGAGCAG
Source organism: Planiliza haematocheilus (assembly GCA_005024645.1). NCBI lineage: Eukaryota > Metazoa > Chordata > Actinopteri > Mugiliformes > Mugilidae > Planiliza > Planiliza haematocheilus. The sequence goes on along the minus strand of SRSE01000183.1, from coordinate 2,439,996 downwards.
CACTGGATAACGGAATCACCATCACACACAAATAAATAAATAAATAAATAAAATAGATGAAAAAAAATGAATCTAAATTTTAATTCTGTCTAGTTGGTTTTCGACCTGTTTGTGACTAAATTAAAATGGAACTTAAGTTGGGGTTTCAGCAGTGTGAAAGAGTATACTGATGCATATTAATTGACTAAAAAATAATAAAATAAAATAAAACATTTTACACAATAAACATTTTTATTAGACGTACAATCAGAAATATTAGGTTGAAATTGTTAATTAACTTAATAACATGCCACTAGAACAATCGCACTGTGGAAATAATGTAAAGCACAGGTTAGTAACAGATTCATGTTTGACTATCTTCATATATATATACTGTACACTGTGCTTAAGTCAATGAGAAGAAGTTCAGCAGCAGAAGAGATAGGAAATGCTGATGGTAAAGAGTCTGACTGCTGAGGGGAGCGTTCCTTCCTGCACTGTGGATGCAGCAGTCTTTGGGTGAAGGAGCTTCCTAAAGTCCCAACTGTCTCATACAGGGGATGAGAGAAGTTGTTACTGATATTGGACAGTTTAGCCAACATCCTCCTTCCCCCCACCTGCTCCACTGAATCCAGAGGACAGCCCAGGATGGAGCTGGCCCTCTCGATCAGTTTGCCCAGTCTGTTCTTGTCTCTCTCTGTGACTCCACTACACCAGCAGACCACAGCGTAGAAGGTTTCTGATGCAACCACAGTGTCGTAAAATGTCCTGAGCAGCGTCCTACACACTCCAAAGGACCTCAGTCTCCTCAGCAGGTGGAGGCGACTTTGTCCCTTCTTGTAGAGGACACTGGTGTTGTCTGACCAGTCCAGTTTATTGTTCAGGTGAACACCCAGGTATTTATAGCCATCCACGATGTCGATATGTTGTGTGTGCTGCCCTCCTCTGGAAGTTAATCACCATCTCCTTTGTCTTGGTGGCGTTGATGTGAAGGTGACTGCGTTCACACAGGTCGACAAAGTCCTCGACCACCTTCCCGTATTCCAGGTCGTTCCCGTCTGTTACCCGTCCAACGATGACTCTATCGTCTGAGAACTTCTGGATGTGGCAGCTGTCCGTGTTGTAGAGGAAGTCTGAGGTGTAGATGGAGAAGAGGAATGGAGAGAGGACTGTTCGTTGTGGAGCTCCTGTGCTGCAGAGCACCTCATCAGACACACAGCCATGAAGCTTCACATACTGAGGTCTGTTGGTGAGGTAGTCCATCAACTAACATACATCAAAACACACAGTTATTAAATGTGATTTCAAATACAGTTCACTTACTTGAGGTATATATCCGTCACATTTGCAGGACAGACTAACATTGAAATATATTTTCATCTGATCTCTGTTCGTTTTTAAATTCAGATTCATTCCCCACAACGCACACTAGATGGCACTACAGACTACTCTTTGACATTCCTGTGCCACATGGTGAACTTCCCTGATTTCTGATTTCAGTCTGTCTGGGCTGAAGGAAAAGTTTAACTATTGCACTACGACGTCGCAGTCAGTGTAACACAGAATGAATTGGACCGCTTCAAAGTTCTGTGGATTCACCAGGTTTTCCCATTCAGAGTAGCATAAACAAACATTTTGTCTGAAGCCCTAGAAAGTTAAAGTAAGTACGCTGGGACAAAACAAACTAGTTAATTAATTAACAGGTTAATATACTGTGGGACATCTGTATGAATAACACGTGTAAAGATAAATACATTATAATGTATAAATGAGTCCTGCTTCTGTTTGTGTTGGGAAACGTCACAAAGGTGATAATTGAACTGTCTGACGCTATTTAGCTTAGCATGCTAACTAAAATGAGGATCTCGAGAATAATCTACATCTCTCTCAGCTTTTTGAAATGAATGCTGAACACCATAACCTTCAGGAAAACTCGTTGCAGGACTCGTACATTATGATGAATTTGTCTAATAAGCTGTAAAATGCCTCACCTTTTCCACTTGTTAAGCATTCATGTTTGAGCAATGAATAATAATAATAATAATAATAATAATAATAATAATAATAATAATAATAATAATAATAATAATAATAATGCTATGTAATGATGCTACTGAACTGAATTGTCCTGTGTGAGGGATTTAACAGTCCAACATTCATCAGCTGATTAAGACACAACAGTGATACTGTTTGAAAGACGTACCTGTACCTGACAGCGATCACTGCAGCAAGACCAATGGTCAACAACACAGGGACTATGATGAATAAATGTCCTCCAATGAGAGAAAGAGCAACAAATATTGATATGACAGACTCAGCAATGATAATAAATGAACAACAGAATGAACAGAAATACTAACTTGAGACCACATGAACATTAACTTACTGGAATCTCCATGATCAGAACTAGATTCATCATCCAAACCTGAAAACAGAAACTCAGACATCAGGATCTCAAAGTAATCATCAGTCTATAAATGTGTGACCTCTGAAAGTTTTTCTCACCATCAGCAGACGTTGGTTTGAGTCCAGGAATGGTCTCCAACACGTCTATCTGAGGACCAGAGAGCACTCCAGCTGTACATCCAACCTGTGTGCTGTTTAGATGGAGAGCTGACAGCACAGCTGTAGTGGTGACAGTGACTGTACCGTTGGTGTTGGACACACTGACGCTGTTGTAGTCAGTCAAGTTGTGGTCTTGTGGTGTAGCTCTCAGTGTTACAGTGGGAGCAGGTCGACCTGTGGCTGAACAGGACACAACTAACTCTTCAGTAGAGTTTGATGCTCTGACATGTAGAACAGGTTGATGCAGCTCTGCAAAGAAAAGACATTGAACAGATATCACCATGAACATGTTGTGTCCAGTCTGGTAGTTTGTCTGAGGATCAAGAGTCAACATCAAACTGTAAAGCAGTCAGGTTCTCACCATAAACTTGGAGACATGTTCTTCCTGTCAGAGCTCCATCAGGGTAAGAGTTGAACAAACAGTGATAGCAGCCTTCATCCTGCTCCGTCACATTATTGATGACTATGGAGCTGCTCTGAAGTCCAGCATCTACAAACTCTACTTTACCTTTGAAGCCAGCATTCACTGTTTGACCAAAGGGTTTGTTGTAGGTGGCAACGTTATATTCTCCTCGAGGTGAGAACTTCTGCCATGTGACTTGAAGGACATCTTTAGTCTCCATGAGCTGACACTTTAAAGAGACGTTATCTCCCACTGCTGCCATCACATTCTGCTGTGTCTGGATCACAGCTGGTAGACCTGCATGGAGGAGTGACAGCGGGGACGGCCAATCACAAGAAAGGGCAGAGCTAATGAGGGGCTTGTGGGCAAATCTAAACTAAGAGAAACAGGCTTCAGCTTGAGCAATCATTTTCCGCTTTGGTTCTCGTGCTTTGGGGCATATCTGATTACTAAAGCGTAACATTATTTTATGGTAAAAAGTGCAGGGGACCAAAACGACCTTTTGAAAAAGTGCAGGGGGCATGTCCCCTGTGTCCCCCCAAAATTACGTCCGTGATGGTAATGCTAACTAATGCTAACTGAAACAAAGAAAGGGAGAATTTAATAAAAAATGAATAAAGTACATGAGCTATCCTCAATTTTTTGCCCGTTGTTTGCAAATGCTACTTAATATTTTAGCATGACACTGAAATGCATATCATACTAGTTAGTTCACTAAACTTACAAAAAGTGTTTAAAAATGTTGCCTTAATTTGTCTGAGTTAGATCTAAGTAACAGCTTTTACAGTGCACTAAATAAGACCAGACTTCTGATCAATGATCACTTAATAAACTGTTATTGAAATACAAAGTACAGAACTCATCTTATTTGATTTCCAGTGAAACATTAACATCATTCAAAGCACTAAATATTGCCACATATTAAATGTAGCCCATAAATTAACATGTGATATGATGAGGTAATAAATGAATAAATAAAATGAAATTAGATGAATTCATAGGAGTAATATAGATGAGGATGCCTTACCTTTGAAGAGGCAAACAGTTATGAGGAGCAGCAACATTTTCTTCCTCTGCTGTACAGAGGAAAAGAAACTATACAGAAAGCTGTACAGTCAGTGCTTTCTGTTTTGCCTCTGAGCAGCCTTTAAATAGCCTTTAAAACTAAAAAACAAATGTAAAAAAATGTCATGGTTTCACATGTTGTGAGCAGAAGTAGCACAGTGTCTTCAGCCACAGTCAACACTTCCTGTTGTTGCTCATTTTTGACAGCATGATCAGCATTTGTGCAATTACACTAACATTTCTGCATGGTTTGGTTGATGCATCAAAATGGTTTTCTTTCAGGACTATCAAACACATGTAGTACAATACAATAGTCTCTATTCAGCCTTTTTATATATAAATATTAGTAGGATAAAATCTGTGGATCATTTTGAAGGAGATCTCTTTCACCTTATTGGTTAAACAAAGCTTGTTTGATAAAAGACAAAGTTTATTCCAATAAATGTTCCCAGCAAAGATAGACCAGTATGAAGGTGTACTCATCATGCTTTGTTGACATGGTCGTTTAATGATTGTTTCTGTTTTTATTGGAACCTGAAAAACAGTGCAGGGTTTGTGTTTGCAAATCAGACACCACGACAGTAACATCTGCTTATGGAACATTAAGAGTTTAGAGGGATTCTATTGACACTGTATGTGCATAATGAAAACTCAAGGCCACTAACTGGAGAGAAGACATGTATCATTCAAAGTGGTAAACAGGCCTCCTTTACTTTATTCATTCATCAGTACGGTTTTTCCATATGAAATCATATAAAAGTTTGTGTACTTATTTGCATACATGTTTATCTACACCTAATGATAATGCAGTATGTGTTCGTTTAGATAATCCTTCAGCTTTTGACAGAAAGGTCCTACCTCTTAAGGGTAAGTCACAAGGGAGCCATTGGTTAAATCTAAAACTAGACGATGACACAACAAGGTTGCCTACTGAGCACTAAATAACAAATAATAATAACAATAAAACGTGACAATAATACAGTCATCTGATCTGCTTTCAAGCGAAGTTCACTTATTCGTAGTATATATCTGTCAGATTTCCCGGAAAGATTGAAACTGAAATATATTTTCATCTGATCTCTGTGTGTTTTTGGATTCAGATTCATTCCCCACAATGAACACTAGATGGCGCTACAGACTACTCTTTGACATTAGTGGCCCACATGGGGCATCTCCTTAATTTCAGTCAAGGAAACCACCTGGTAATGCTGGCAATCTACCTGTCTGGGTTAACTGAATAAAAACCTTTACTATTACAGTTTCCTGGAGGAGCAGTGGTGAACAACTTCATCTCATGGTTGTTCTTGTAGATTTCCTCATATATCCTAGATAGGGGTCTTGAACCAAGTATCTGAATGCAGATTGTTGTTGTCCCATCTTAAATTTAATAAAAATATCAACAGTTCAATGCAACATTTAATTTCAATATAAAGTATAAGCAGAGTTATTAAGAGAGATTGATTACAAGTGATATAAAGTTAAAATAATTGGGGCATATTTAGTATTTCAGGTATTTCTGCTCTGAAGTCTTGCATCTTTAAACTACACTTTATCTGTGAAGCCAGGATTCACTGTTTGACCAAAGGGTTTGACTAAATTTAAATGGATCTTTAGTTAGGGTTTCAGCAGTGTGAAAGAGCATACTGAGGCATACTAAATGTACACAATAAACAGTTTTTATTGAAATTAGGTTGAACTTATTAAATAAATTAATAACATGTTTAAATCGTCACATTGTGGAAACACTAATAATGTAAAGCACAGGTTAATAACACATTCATGTTTGACTGTCTTAGTCTGTGTCCACTCAGTGCATTGTGTCTGCATGTTTGAGCAATAAATAACATGTAATAATAATAATAACAATACAAAAAGTGACAGTAACTGCAAGAAAAGTGCAAAAGTGCCAACACACCAAACAACATACATCAAAACCCACAGTTATTATATATGATTTCAAATAAAGTTCACTTATTTGAGGTATATATCCGTCACATTTGCAGGACAGACTGAAATTGAAATATATTTTCATCTGCTCTCTGTGCGTTTTTAAATTCAGATTCATTCCCCACAACGCACACTAGATGGCACTACAGACTACTCTTTGACATTCCTGCGCCACATGGGGAATTTCCCTGATTTCTATCACCAAACCTCCCTGCTAATGCTGGCAATCTGACTGTCTGAAGGAAAAGTTTAACTATTGCACTACGACGTCACAGTCAATGTAACACAGAATGAATTGGACCGCTTCAAAGTCCTGTGGTTTCACCAGATTTTCACATTCAGCATAAACAAACATTTTGCCTGAAGCCCTAGAAAGTTAAAGTGCCAAGTACACTGGGACAAAACAAACTAGTTAGTATTTGTATTAGAAAAACTACCTGTGAATAATGCAACCTTAACTTTAGCTTAATAAACCGTTGAGATGCAATAAACGTGTGCTTGAGTTTATACAGGTTCACATGTTGTACGCTGTCTTTTCTTTTGTGACCTGTCAGAAAAACAAAACATAAAAATAACAGGTTAATATACTGTGGGAAGAACATCTGTATGAATAACACGTGTAAAGATAAATACATTATAATGTATAAATGAGTCCTGCTTGTGTTTATGTTGAGAAACGTCACAAAGGTGATAATTGACCTGTCTGACGCTATTTAGCTTAGCATGCTAACTAAAATGAGGATCTCGAGAATAATCAACATCTCTCTCAGCTTTTTGAAATGAATGCTGAATACCATAACCTTCAGGAAAACTTGTTGCAGGACTCGTACATTATGATGAATTTGTCTAATAAGCTGTAAAATGCCTCACCTTTTCCACTTGTTAAGCATTCATGTTTGAGCAATGAATAATAGTAATAATAATAATTAACAATAATACTGTTTCTATGTAATGATGCTACTGAACACCCAGGATTTAAGAACAGTTTAATATTGATCAGATGATTAAAACACAATAGTGATACTGTTTGAAAGACGTACCTGTTATGAGTTTCTCTTCCAAATCTGACAGCGATCACTGCGGCAGTGAGACCAATGAACACAAACAACACAGGGACTATGATGAATAAATGTCGTCCTATGAGAGAAAGAGCAACAAATATTGATATGACAGACTCAGCAATGATAATAAATTAACAACAGAATGAACAGAAATACTAACTTGAGACCATGTGAACATAAACTTCATCGTCCAAACCTGAAAACAGAAACTCAGACATCAGGATCTGAAAGTAATCATCAGTCTATAAATGTGTGATCTCTGAAAGTGTTTCTCACCATCAGCAGACGTTGGTTTGAGTCCAGGAATGGTCTCCAACACGTCTATCTGAGGACCAGAGAGCACTCCAGCTGTACATCCAACCTGTGTGCTGTTTAGATGGAGAGCTGACAGCACAGCTGTAGTGGTGACAGTGACTGTACCGTTGGTGTTGGACACACTGACGCTGTTGTAGTCAGTCAAGTTGTGGTCTTGTGGTGTAGCTCTCAGTGTTACAGTGGGAGCAGGTCGACCTGTGGCTGAACAGGACACAACTAACTCTTCAGTAGAGTTTGATGCTCTGACATGTAGAACAGGTTGATGCAGCTCTGCAAAGAAAAGACATTGAACAGATATCACCATGAACATGTTGTGTCCAGTCTGGTAGTTTGTCTGAGGATCAAGAGTCAACATCAAACTGTAAAGCAGTCAGGTTCTCACCATAAACTTGGAGACATGTTCTTCCTGTCAGAGCTCCATCAGGGAAGGAGTTGAACAAACAGAGATAGCAGCCTTCATCCTGCTCCGTCACATTATTGATGACTATGCAGCTGCTCTGAAGTCCAGCATCTACAAACTCTACTTTACCTTTGAAGATAGGATTCACTGTTTGACCAAAGGGTTTTTCGTAACTGATAACATTCGTCTCCCCTTCAGCTAAAATCTTCTGCCACGTGACTTGAAGGACATCTTTAGTCTCCATGAGCTGACACTTTAAATAGACGTTATCTCCCACTGCTGCCATCACATTCTGCTGTGTCTGGATCTCAGCTATTAAACCTGCATGGAGGAAAAAACATGAAGGTTTTAGGTGTGGATCTGTGCTTGTTCTCTCTTCGAAAAAACAAGCACAGTGTTTCATCACCTAATGATGATGAAATTATAATACAGAAATGTTGTTCTTCTTTCACAAATATGGTATGATACTCAAAAATACCATTAAAATGCATAATTGTATGTAAAATAGCCGCTGTGTTGGGGGGCCCTGTAAAGATTCTTTTCATGGGGCCCAAAATCCCTAGAGGAGTCCCTGGTCATGTGAAAGACAGGCAACGTGGACGGGACTGAGCAGAGGTATAATGAGTGAAACCGTTTTCACATTTTAACAGCTCAATAAAGTCAAAATATTTACGGAAATGAAAAAAAATAACTAAAAATATAATTGAAGATAGGAGAATAGAAAAAATATCAATAAAAGACAGTACGGCAAACCATATCCATTTCTACCTAGATACAAACTGCGTCAACGGGCAGGGGTGTGGGTGAGACCATCGGTGCGGATGTTGACATGTGGTGAACAGTTGAAAGAAATATACTCCAATAATAAAAACCACGTACATAAATGGAGTAAGAGTGTTCACTTGCGGTGTTAAATAAACAGCTGATTAAATCAAGTCTTATTACTTAGTTGTAACATGCAATTTAACGGCATATTACTCCCCCTATATTCACAGCGTAATGGAACAACCTCACTCGTAACGACAGAGCGTAGTGAGCACGTTCATGCCATATATGGACAGTCAATGGTTCAGGAGCAGCACTGAATAACGGAATCACCATCACTCACAAACAGGGCCTGAAGTTAACTTTTTTTGGCCACCAGTAGTGGTGTAAAACCCGGATGGAATCATCATCACACAGAGATACAAATTTAAACAAAAAAACACAAAATATTCGTTCTCCTGTACACGCTGATTCTGTTAAGCCCACACATAAAAATGTATTTAAAATATGGCATCTAAATTTTAATCTGGTATTATTAGTTTCTGAGCTGTTGTTCGTGACTAAGTTAAAAGGCCTCATCATTGTGAAAGAGCAAACTGATGCATATTAATTTAAAGAAAGACCTCACACGCAAACATTTTTACTAAACGGACAGTCATAAATATTCGGTTGAAATTAGAAAATGAATTAATAACACACCACTAAAGATGATTAAATCCTCACATCATGAAAATAATAATAATGTAAAACAGATATGTATAATATTTGACTATTTTAGTCAGTGTATGAGTGCATCCCAACTGAAAGCAGAAATATAAGACTGTCCCTGACATTTTGAATACATGTGCTCCAGAATGATCACACTCTGTTTACACTTCCGGCTAGATTAAACTCTGTGCGTCAAAAAGGAAGACAACAATGTAAAAAAAAAACATCACTATACACATTACATAACGGGTTCACTAGCATGTCCGAAAAGCAAGAGATGAAATAAAGAGTTCTGATATTACTCTTTAACTCACATTCCGAAAAGATCCCCAACAGAACAAAGAAACATAAGACGATATTGTCTGGCATTTTGAATGTATATACAGTCAATGATGTATGTGCGCCAAAAAAACACTCTGGCGCCTACGCGCCCATGCCCAGTACTTTTAACTCCATGGGTGTCAAAAGTTAAGACAACAAAATAAAAAAAATCATCTCTTTAATAAATAATAACTGTAAAAAATAAATAACACGTTCACTGGCCTGTCCAAAAAGCAAAAAATGAAATAAAGTTTTGTGATTTTGCCCTAAATTGTGTCTTATTATAGCAAATCTCTCCTGATATCCCCCATGTTTACACCACAACGGAACAATCTCTCTACTTTCACTTTCATTTTATTTTATACAGCACCATCTTGTGGTCATGGTGTGTAATTACAATTTCAGCAACAACACATTGAGTCAGAGCGGAGAGTAAATACACAATAAGGATGTTTGATTGGTGCATTATGGATGCTGGTGGCAGTCACAGTAGTAATACAGTTGCTCTGTGAAAAAATCTTAAGAGACATCTAAAGAAGACAACAACACTTCAGTTTTTATTGGTCATTTTTTTTATAAAATTCCCAATAAAAAAAAAACAATAAGACACAGTTGACACGACAGTTGTCAGGCGCTAAACAAAACCAACACATGCTAATAGAACTCATAAACAAACAAGTAAATTATAAACATGGTTAAGCCAGAAATGCTGTTGTAGATGTGAACAAATGCCGTTCTCTCATCAACTTTGTCACAGTAGACATATAAAAAAAAAAAGGCATAACAACGTTCACAGTTTGGAAAATGCCAAGATGCTATCATTTAAGCACAATCTCATTGGTTGTTCTTTCAAGAGGAACACTTATAATTTGGCTCATTATTAACACTTTTGGTGGCAGTAGAGTTTTCAGACGATAACATTTGACGAGGTAAGAATGTGACGGCTGCGTGTGTTGTTTGCCGGAAGGTTTGAGAAAAGATAGTAGATACGTCATAGTAGGTATGAATGAAAGTGGTCGTTAGGATTCAGTTTTCTGGGGTCTGTGATTTTAGTAAACCATCATCTAATCACTCCATCCATGAGTTTAAGGTTTTAAGTTAAACCCGTATCTGAAGAAATACCTACAAGTTGTTCCTGAGATACAGAGTTAGGGATAAAAAGTGAAAAAACAAAAAGATGAACGATCTACCACTTGATTCAATTCAATTCAATTCAGTTTTATTTATATAGCGTCAATAACGGTACAAATCGTCTCAAGACGCTTTACAAAACCCGGCCTGAAACCCCCAGAGCAAGCCTGAAGGCGACGGTGGCAATGTTCGCCTCAGCCATACAGTCTGTGATACCAGCCTACCCAGGTAGCCGGTAGCTAATAACATTGGGTGCTAGCTTAGCGCCCTCGGGTGGTATGTAGCTGTATAGCTACGGAGGCGCACAGACAAATCTCCACACGCATTTGCAAATCGCTGCACGCATTTGCGGATCTGCCGCAGCAGAAGTGTAGCAAAAGTCACTTGTAAGAACACATCCAATGGAGAGGCCAGACATTTACGGATCACACATTTACAGGTTTATTTACGCATACAGATCGATGTACGCATTTGCGGATTTTATTTTTTACACATTTGCAAATCTAGTTACACACACATGGATTGAAATACACATTTGCAGATAGTTTTGCTACAGTAATGGCCTCATAGTGGAACAAACTAGTGCTGTTACTGTCCTTTTTATGCACCATTTGTTTGCAAACCATGCATTTTGTAATTTGCTGCTCGGCGTCAGACTTTTTAACAGTTTGAAAATGTAAGAGGAATCATCGGCAGGTTGGAGAATTGTTCATTCAGATAGGAGTGGATAACAGCAGGATTCCATGGAGACTTACCAGGCTGATGAGACCACGACAACAGATGTAGTATGGAGCTCCACAGGAAACACTCAACTCTAGGCCAGAGATACTCGGAAGAAGAAGGGGGAGGAGGGAGGGGAGAGAGACACAGCAGTAAACATTCTATATAGTAACAGCACAAAATTGCATGACCAGTAGTTGATAGGAATTTAGAGGACAGGAGCTCTGTGCCAGAGAAAAGAAAGTGGAGGACACGACAGAGGAGAGAGAAGAAAGAAGGAGAACATGTGTTTGGTGCATTGTTCCCCAGCAGCCTAGGCCTATAGCAGCATAACTAAGGGATGGTTTAGTCCAGTCCTAACTATAAGCTTGATCAAAAAGGAAAGTCTTAAGCCTGACCTTAAAAATAGAGAGAGTGTCTGCTTCCCGAACCCAAACTGGGAGCTGGTTCCACAGGAGAGGAGCCTGATAGCTGAAAGCTCTACCTCCCATTCTACTCTTTGAAATTCTAGGAACCACAAGTAGGCCTGCACTTTCAGACCGAAGTGATCTGTTGGGATGATATGGTACAATGAGGTCTTTAAGATATGATGGAGCTAGGCCTTTGAGGGCCTTGTATGTAAGGAGGAGGATTTTAAATTCTATTCTAGACTTTAAGGGGAGCCAGTGAAGAGAAGCTAAAACTGGAGTAATATGATCTCTCTTGCTGATTCAATGCTCTTGCTGCAGCATTTTGAATCAGTTGGAGGCGGACATCCCTAGAATATATGGCTCAACAGAGCTGTTGCTCTTTGTCAGCCTGGCTACAGTGCTGAAAAGAAATCTGGTGTTGTTGTTGTTTTCTTCTATTAATGATGAATAATATGCTGTTCTAATACAACGGAGAGCTTTTTTATAAGTTGTTAAACTATCTTTCCAAGCGATTGTGATTGACGTAATGGGCACCGGCACCATCACTGGGAAACTTTCTCGCTTGGATGTTTGGATTTCAGGTGATAAATTAAGCCCGACTTTGCAGATGCGCGCCTCCTGAAATTTCAGCATCACACGTTTTGCAAATCGCTATCAGTGGGTCCTTATGTATTTATATAATGCTTTATGAATTGAAATACATCCACATGGTAGACATGCACGTGCTGGCTTCGATTGTTGCTTGCATCATCACAACATCCTGTTTCGGCCGGTTTGTTTCGACGATAATGCATTTTTTGGCCATTTTCGGCCAAAAAGTTTCCGTAGCTGTATATTCGGTGCATGTCTAGAATTCTTAGTTAAAAATGCATCAAGCAATATCAAATTGTTCCCTTAAGTTAAAGCAACTATGCAAAGCCTCCCACCCCTCCTCATGGGTTGGTTTTGTTAGGTTTTCAGTTCAGACAGAGGAAGGAGCCAAGCAAAAAAATAAAATACAATGGCCAAAACATAGAGAGGAAACTGCACCTGCAATGAGAGTAAAGCAGAAGGATTCAAAACCTAAACTCTGACAACAGAAGGATGGCTGACGTGAGAGAAAAGGTGTTGAAGAAGTTGAAGAGGGTGGAGCAGATGGCCGCGGCAGTTAAACCGTCAAGGACAGGAAGTGAAATGTGGTCATGTGAGGAAAGAGAATGAAACTAAAGAAAAAGTTCCCAACACACCATGATAATATTAACATACAGTGTTACGGGTGTTGTGGTGAAGAATGAAATAGAGAGTTCTGCCAGCCGACAAGGTTTTATTTTCTTTGCAAAGAAAAGGTCAATCAACACGCGAGCGGTCAAAAGTGAAGAAAGACCCCAAATGTGGGGTAACCTAAACAGTTATACCTGAGGAACATCCATTTGCATCCCTTTGTCTGCTGCAGGTGTGTCCCCACTGGGAAGTGTTGCCACACTCTTTTGTCTATTGCAGGTAGCGACGCCGACCGCCCGTTGGTGTGTTTTACACTTGAAGTATTCTGTAGGATCTTGCATTTAAGTGCAAAGCCGAGTCCAGACATCACAATCCACAAACACAAAAGGGCCCAGTATTACAATTCCCCCTTTTGATTATTGATTAATCACTAACTTCCCAAAAAGAATATGAATAAAATAAGGTAAAATAAAATAAAAGTTCGTAGTCACAACTTAATTATCCGACACATTTGTTGTGAAGCACCTTGGTTCTCCTATCGGTCGATGTAAGGTGCTATATAAATAAAGTACATTTACATTTACATTTACATTAATTCACGGGGATTTTAAAATGTATCATCATGGCAGTTGTTTAGAAGAATAAGGAACTAGGGAAGAAAAGAAGAAAACTAAATAACGAAAATAAGTCAAAGTAAAACAAACAAACAAACAAACAAAAAGTATTATTTACACAATGTCCTCATCAGAATCATAGTTCAGGCCGGGGTACTGAGAATATTGAGGCTGGATTGTGATTGTCATCTTGTCTGGTTGGTGGTTGTTAAATTAGTGGAGTTATTCCTTGTGCTTGTTAGTCTCATGTTGTCCGTCTCTGCGCCGTCTGTCCTGGTGTTGTTCGTCTCAGCATCATCCGTCCTCGTTTTGTTCGTCTCACCATCATCCGTCCTCGTGTTGTTCGTCTCCGCGCCGTCCGGTTAGCAGCTGAATTTCTCTGTTGGTAGATCTGAGAGAGAGTAGAAGATAAGTTTTTGCAGTATTGCAGCATGTCAACATGTCAAGGCCGGTGGAGGGGAGTGGCCTGGTTACAGGCTCCACTCCTAGGGATGGGGGTCTGCCAAAAAGAATTTCAAAAGGACTCATGTTCACTCTGGATCTTTTTCTCATTCATTAGAACATGTCCATGGCAACCCCGTTTCCTCACCATACTTTGCTAATTTTGATTTTAACGTGCCATTTTCTCGTTCAACTGCACCTGCACTCGCAGAGTGGTATGCGCAATGTTGCCTGAGATCGATGGCAAAAAAATTTCTGATTTGGGTTATTGGTGAATTGTGGGCCATTATCACTGCTCAGTTATTCCCCATCCGGGAATAATTTCTGTTAACAGAGCCTTTGCTACCACTTGACTGCATCAAATGTTCAAATGGCCTACCTGGTGGTGGGTGTGTGGCGTGTGTGATTGTTTTGGTTTTACCTGCGTTGTGTGTTGCACAAACCATACACGAATGACAAAACTTCTGCTCATGAACTGAAAAACCTTTGGTGAACCAGTGTTGAGTTATGGCATCCAACATTCCCCCTTTTGAGACATGGTCCAGCCCATGTGTCAATTTTGCAAAGTGAGGAAAGAAATGTTTGGGCAGGCACGGTTTGTCGTCAGGTTCACGCTGCTTCCTTCTGTGTGGCACCGCAGTTTTTCCATAACGTCTTTTCTTGTGATGTGGCAAAGGATTGAATTGCTGTAAGAGAACTTGGAATAGAGACTTGAGTTGAAACAAGCAAAGGGTTAAGGATGGTGGGTTGGAGTGCAGCTCTTGTGTTCCCTAGAAAGACAGAATCTTAGTTATTAGTATGGGCAAGGCATTTACAACCAGCAACTTAAGTCAGGAGCAAAATGGCGTAGTTTAAAATGAACTGTCTACAATAAGAACACGTGCCAAGAAATGACGTCATCTGTAATGATGTGACCTGAGAAAAACAATTTTTCCTGGACAATTGAAGTTTGGACAAGCTGGCTTTGTGGCCACCATCAGCCAGATGTTTCAAGAGTTTTACAAAAACGCCATTCCGTTGGTTGATCCTTATCTCTTATTTTCTTGACAGGGAGCAAAGGTGTGCGCACTGGAGTCATCACATGGAATAATTATTCCTGTTGCTTTAAGAGATTCAAAGACTGGTGTCATGCCATCGATAGCTTCTTGTTTAAGTGGATATGAGTCTAGCAAGGTCTAAAGTCTGATTTCGGAGTAATGACAACAGGTTCACAGTCTTTGATGAGGCCAACATCATACTTACCAACAGCCCACAGTGGCACTCACGTTTCCAATGTCCATGTTGTCCACAGAGGAGGAGACAGACATCACTGACTTTTGCTGGTTGTCGCGGTGTTGTATGGTGGTGGAGCTGAAGGGTGAACAGGTGGGTTGCCGTCAAGGTCTGGATCCAGCTTCGAAACCGCCAACTGTGGAAACAAAGAAGAGATCTGCGGGCCTGGTGTTCCCTTTGTGTGTGAGATTTGCTTTTTGTTG
Source organism: Planiliza haematocheilus (assembly GCA_005024645.1). NCBI lineage: Eukaryota > Metazoa > Chordata > Actinopteri > Mugiliformes > Mugilidae > Planiliza > Planiliza haematocheilus. The sequence goes on along the minus strand of SRSE01000183.1, from coordinate 2,424,476 downwards.
GTCTCAAATTTTTCGTACGGAAAAGGGAGTTGTTTCTTCAGTGTTTTCCTAATTTGTGTCTCTGCTTCCCCTTTCCACATCTGAAAACATTCTTTTTGACCTTCCATATCTTCTAATTTTCTTACAGAAATCTTGTTTTTCCTTCTCATTTCTTCTAATAGTGATAAGGTTTTTAAACTGAGGGATCCCCCTATTGGAAATCAAAACTCAGCTGTGCAGACACTTAAACATTTTAAACATTTGTCCCCCATGTTTCCTTCTCACGATATCCACAGTTCCAGAAGGATTACCCTCGGGAACCTAAAGCGGCTGATGAGCCAGTTGTGGTTATTAGCCAGGAAATCATCTCTGTCTCTGAATGCACGCTCTCTTCTTATTGCACCGTTTGCGATATCTTCTAATAATGCTAAGGCTGCCATTGTTGTTAACGACATTTTCTGCATCTCTTTGCGCTTATATATCCATTCATATAATTACGGACACCTGGGTGTGTTAATTGTTCATCAGTGCAAATTTGTCGTGTTTCTCTGATGTGCACATCACAATAGTTTTCACAGTTTTATGATGACAGTTTCCCAGCATGACCTCTAAGTGTCGCCAAAGGATCCACATCTGTAGAATCATACGTACGCCAGCCACGTCGTTGCCGTTGGCACGTTCAAAATTCACGGACATTTCTCTCTTGATAAATCTGAACTTTTACGTGAGCGAGTACGTACGGAACGTTTTTGTACGTACGCAACGTTAGTACATGAGGCCCCTGGTCGCTTCGTTCATGCTACAAGCGAAAAAAGCAAATTAATTCGTTTTTTGAGGATTCGAGTAATTTTAAAAACCTACCTGTCGATTGTTTATGCTACAAGCGACAAAAGCAAATCACTTGGTTTAAAGGTACAAGTAATTCAAGATCTGGTCACTTTGTTTTAAGGAGACAAGTGAAAAAGACCTGGGGCCTCATGTACTAACGTTGCGTACGTACAAAAACGTTCCGTACGTACTCGCTCACGTAAAAGTTCTGATGTATCAAGAGAGAAATGTCCGTGAATTTTGTACGTGCCAACGGCAACGACGTGGCTGGCGTACGTATGATTCTACAGATGTGGATCCTTTGGCGACACTCAGAGGTCATGCTGGGAAACTGTCATCATAAAACTGTGAAAACTATTGTGATGTGCACATCAGAGAAACACGACAAATTTGCACTGATGAACAATTAACACACCCAGGTGTCCGTAATTATGTGAATGGATATAAAAGCATGCGTAAAGAGGTGCAGAAAATGTCGTTAACAGCAATGGCAGCCTTAGCATTATTAGAAGATATCGCACATGGTGCAATAAGACGAGAGCGTGCATTCAGAGACAGAGATGATTTCCTGGCTAATAACGACAACTGGCTCATCAGCCGCTTTAGGTTCCCGAGGGTAATCCTTCTGGAACTGTGCGCAGAGCTTCGGCCGGCATTGGAGCGCTACACGGCAAGGAGCCATGCGTTACCTGTGTCCGGTTCCTCGCAACCGGGGCATTCCAGAGGGAGCTGGCCGACCGATCGGGACTGTGCCGGCGCTGTGCAGAACCATACAAGCCGCGTGGGACGGAATTATACCCATGTCAGCCAGGTATATCAGATTCCCATACAATCTGAACAGGTCAACATTAAGAGCAATCTGCAGCGAGAGACGGTTTTCTGAATGTAATCGGAGCTATCGACTGCACACACATTTCTATAAAAGCGCCATCGCATGAATTTGTAATACGTAATGCGCAAATGCAAGTAAACATTGTGGCTCATTCTTATGTTTTCGTTTTCTGATCGCGCAGACAGGGGAATCTCAGGTGCAGTGTCAATTTAAATATAATTTGCATATTTAAAAGAGGCGTGGACACGGAGTTGTATATTTAAAAGGGGCGTGGACGGGGAGGAGTCGGGTACGTTCGATCGGGATGTACAAAGGAAATGCTTGTAAATCTGAGCTTACGTCATGATTTAGTATGAAATCTACGCAACTGTTAGTACATGAGGCCCCGGGTCATTTCGTTCATGCTACAAGCGAAAAAAGCAAATTAATTCGTTTTTTGAGGATTCGAGTAATTTTAAAAACCTACCTGTCGATTGTTTATGCTACAAGCGACAAAAGCAAATCACTTGGTTTAAAGGTACAAGTAATTCAAGACCTGGTCACTTTGTTTTAAGGAGACAAGTGAAAAAGACCTGGTCGCTTCGTTTTATGCTACAACGAGAAAATCAAATTATTTAGTTTTAAGGATACAAGCAATTTAAAAACCTGTCTCTTTGTTTATGCTACAAGTGACAAAAAGCAATCACTTAGTCCATGGCTACAAGTGATTCAAAAGCCCCCCTATGGTGGATATGTGAGGGGCGGAAATGTTATGCCAAATTTAAAACCCAATTTTTAAAGAAAAGAAATTTAAAAGTCAATATTTCAATGCTCACCAGATGAATTTTGCTGAATTTACGTTCGTGAAGATCCCAGCGGCGACAATCTGGTGGCGTTTGCGGTCAGTCCTCCCTTCTCAGAAAAGAATTTTGAGGTTGGAGGCTGAAAGTTTTTTCTTTCAGGATGGCCCGTCACTTTCCGCGTCCCGTCCCAGACAATCGCCCGAGGGATCCCACTTCTTCTCACAGGTTCCTACCTCTCTGTCCAGTCAGTGTCCTTCAGTAGCCATCCTGATTCGAATGATCCGTCGTGGAGAGTACGGGAGTAACAGTGGGTTCATCAGATGAAGACCTGGTCGCTGCTTCTCTAGTCGTCCATCACAGAGCCATCTAAATTAAACCTTACTGGTGTTAAAGGTGAACTTGATTCGCTGTTCGGTTGGTTTCTCAGATGGTGTCCGTTTTTTGAGCCCAGTGTTCTCATTTGCCCTTGAAATAAAAACAGGCAGTAGTCGCCAAATTAACCTGAATAAAAACAATAAAATGTAGTGAGTGAAGAAGAGAGACAGAATGAAGAGTGACTCACTTCACAATATTTTCTGGCGTCTCATCCCTCTGAGGATCCCTGTTTGACCAAATGAAATGTGTAAGTTAAACATTGATCAGGTGATTGAGACACAACAACAATGATACTGTTTGAAAGACGTACCTGTTACGAGTTTCTCTTCTAAGTCTGACAGCGATCACTGCAGCAAGACCAATGGTCAACAACACAGAGACTATGATGAATAAATGTCCTCCTATGAGAGAAAGAGCAACAAATATTGATATGACAGACTCAGCAATGATGATAAATTAACAACAGAATGAACAGAAATACTAACTTGAGACCATGTGAACATTAACTTCATCGTCCAAACCTGAAAACAGAAACCCAGACATCAGGATCTGAAAGTAATCATCAGTCTATAAATGTGTGATCTCTGAAAGTGTTTCTCACCATCAGCAGACGTTGGTTTGAGTCCAGGAATGGTCTCCAACACGTCTATCTGAGGACCAGAGAGCACTCCAGCTGTACATCCAACCTGTGTGCTGTTTAGATGGAGAGCTGACAGCACAGCTGTAGTGGTGACAGTGACTGTACCGTTGGTGTTGGACACACTGACGCTGTTGTAGTCAGTCAAGTTGTGGTCTTGTGGTGTAGCTCTCAGTGTTACAGTGGGAGCAGGTCGACCTGTGGCTGAACAGGACACAACTAACTCTTCAGTAGAGTTTGATGCTCTGACATGTAGAACAGGTTGATGCAGCTCTGCAAAGAAAAGACATTGAACAGATATCACCATGAACATGTTGTGTCCAGTCTGGTAGTTTGTCTGAGGATCAAGAGTCAACATCAAACTGTAAAGCAGTCAGGTTCTCACCATAAACTTGGAGACATGTTCTTCCTGTCAGAGCTCCATCAGGGAAGGAGTTGAACAAACAGAGATAGCAGCCTTCATCCTGCTCCGTCACATTATTGATGACTATGGAGCTGCTCTGAAGTCCAGCATCTACAAACTCTACTTTACCTTTGAAGATAGGATTCACTGTTTGACCAAAGGGTTTGTTGTAGGTGGCAACATTATACTCTCCTCTAGCTGAGAACTTCTGCCATGTGACTTGAAGGACATCTTTAGTCTCCATGAGCTGACACGTTAAAGAGACGTTATCTCCCACTGCTGCCATCACATTCTGCTCTGTCTGGATCACTGCTATTAAACCTGCATGGAGGAAATAACATGAAGGTTTTAGGTGTGGATCTGTGCTTGTTCTCTCTCTTTGGTCATGAGGACAGACAACGTGGACGGATGGACTAACTCCAGTAGACTGAGCAGAGGAATAATGAATGAATCCGTTTTCAAATTTCAGCACCTCAGTAATTTAGAAACTAACTCGTTCAGTATTATTATGGAAATAAAAACTTCTTTCTCACCTTTAGAAAAAAAAGCAAAAAAATATAATGAACAAAAGACAATACAGTGAAGCATGGTTATCCACGTCCGCCTTCATTCAAACTGTCAGCGTCAACGGGCAGAGGTGTGGATGAGACCATCAGTGCGGGTGTTAACATGTAGTGAATAACTGAAAAAAATATATACTCCAATAATAAAAAACACGTACATAAATGGAGTAAGAGTGTTCACTTGCGGTCTTAAACGAGCAGCCGATTCGAGTCTTTACTTAGTTGTAACATGCAATTTAACGGCATATTACTCCCCCTATATTCACAGCGTAATGGAACAACCTCACTGGTGACGACAGAGCGTAGTGAGCACGTGCATGCCATATATGGACAGTCAACGGTTCAGGAGCAGCACTGAATAACGGAATCACCATCACACACAAATAAATAAATATATTTAAATACACATAAAAAATAGATTAAAGTTGGTTTTCGACCTGTTTATGACTAAATTAAAATGGATTTTAAGTTGGGGTTTCAGCAGTGTGAAAGAGTATACTGATGCATATTAATTGACAAAAAAACAACAACAAAGATTTTACACAATAAACATTTTTATTAGACGTTTGACTGTCTTAGTCTGTGTTCACTCAGTGCATTGTGTCTGCATGTTTGAGCAATAAATAAGATTTCATAATAATAATATCAAATCAAAAGTCAACAAAAACTGCAAGAAAAGTGCAAAAGTGCCAACACACCAAAACAACATACATTAAAACACACAGTTATTAAATGTGATTTCAAATAAAGTTCACTTATTTGAGGTATATATCCGTCACATTTGCAGGACAGACTAACATTGAAATCTATTTTCATCTGCTCTCTGCGTTTTTAAATTCAGATTCATTCCCCACAACGCACACTAGATGGCACTACAGACTACTCTTTGACATTCCTGCGCCACATGGTGAACTTCCCTGATTTCTGATTTCAATCTGTCTGGGCTGAAGGAAAACTTTAATTATTGCACTACGACGTCGCAGTCAATGTAACACAGAATGAATTGAACTGCTTCAAAGTAAGTACAAACATTTTAATTGAAGCCCTAGAAAGTTGAAGTAAGTACGCTGGGACAAAACAAACTAGTTAGTATTTGTATTAGAAAAACTACCTGTGAATAATACAACCTTAACTTTAGCTTAATAAACCGTTGAGATGCAATAAACGTGTGCTTGAGTTTATACAGTGTCACATGGTGTACGCCGTCTTTTCTTTTGTGACCTGTCAGAAAAACAAAACATAAAAATAACAGGTTAACATGCTGTGGCAGAACATTTGTATGAATAACACTTGTAAAGTTAAATACATTATAATGTATAAATGAGTCCTGCTTGTGTTTATGTTGGGAAACGTCACAAAGGTGTTAATTGACCTGTCTGATGCTGTTTAGCTTAGCATGCTAACTAAAATGAGGATCGCGAGATTAATCAACATCCCTCTCAGCTTTTTGAAATGAATGCTGAACACCATAACCTTCAGGAAAACTTGTTGCAGGACTCGTACATTACGATGAATTTGTCTAATAAGCTGTAAAATGCCTCACCTTTTCCACTTGTTAAGCATTCATGTTAACAATAATAATAATAATAATAATAATGCTATGTAATGATGCTACTGAACACCGAATTGTCCTGTGTGAGGGATTTAACAGTCCAACATTCATCAGCTGATTAAGACACAACAGTGATACTGTTTGAAAGACGTACCTGTTATGAGTTTCTCTGACAGCGATCACTGCGGCAGTGAGACCAATGATCAACAACAACACAGGGACTATGATGAATAAATGTCCTCCTATGAGAGAAAGAGCAACAAATATTGATATGACAGACTCAGCAATGATAATAAATTAACAACAGAATGAACAGAAATACTAACTTGAGACCATGTGAACATTAACTTCATCGTCCAAACCTGAAAACAGAAACCCAGACATCAGGATCTGAAAGTAATCATCAGTCTATAAATGTGTGACCTTTGAAAGTGTTTCTCACCATCAGCAGACGTTGGTTTGAGTCCAGGAATGGTCTCCAACACGTCTATCTGAGGACCAGAGAGCACTCCAACTGTACATCCAACCTGTGTGCTGTTTAGATGGAGAGCTGACAGCACAGCTGTAGTGGTGACAGTGACTGTACCGTTGGTGTTGGACACACTGACGCTGTTGTAGTCAGTCAAGTTGTGGTCTTGTGGTGTAGCTCTCAGTGTTACAGTGGGAGCAGGTCGACCTGTGGCTGAACAGGACACAACTAACTCTTCAGTAGAGTTTGATGCTCTGACATGTAGAACAGGTTGATGCAGCTCTGCAAAGAAAAGACATTGAACAGATATCACCATGAACATGTTGTGTCCAGTCTGGTAGTTTGTCTGAGGATCAAGAGTCAACATCAAACTGTAAAGCAGTCAGGTTCTCACCATAAACTTGGAGACATGTTCTTCCTGTCAGAGCTCCATCAGGGAAGGAGTTGAACAAACAGAGATAGCAGCCTTCATCCTGCTCCGTCACATTATTGATGACTATGGAGCTGCTCTGAAGTCCAGCATCTACAAACTCTACTTTACCTTTGAAAATAGGATTCACTGTTTGACCAAAGGGTTTGTTGTAGGTGGCAACGTTCATCTTTCTTCTATCAGGTGAGATCTTCTGCCATGTGACTTGAAGGACATCTTTAGTCTCCATGAGCTGACACTTTAAAGAGACTTTGTCTCCCACTGCTGCCATCACAGTCTGCTGTGTCTGGATCACAGCCATTAAATCTGCATGGAGGAAAAAACATGAAAACTGAGTAGAGGTATAATGAGTGAACCCATTTTCAAATTTTCAAAAACTTCTTTCACATCTTTTGGGAAAAAAACACTACTGCATACCATGGTTATTATTAATTTCCACCAATATTCAAACTGTCTACCAACAGAAGTGTGGGTGAGATGTTAACATGAAGCAAATAATTGATAAAATGTTTGGTAATGCAGTTAAACAATGAGATTTTAACATTCCACTTCCTTGTCAGCATCAATCATTCTCTTGGAAACTTACACTTTGACTTCTAAAGAAGTCTCTCATGTCCACGTTTCTTCTTTTAAACATCCTGGCTGCTCCTAATTACCACCAATTCAAACGTTAAAGTAAATGAAACCTCTGATATTATCCTTCTAGGTGACGTGACCCAGGCAGAACAAACGAACAATCTACAGTAGCAGATTAACAAGGACTCCTGACCTCAGACTAGCAGACCGGTGTGACACACGATTACTAAAGCGTTCAGGGGACCAAAACGACCTTTTGAAAAAAGTGCAGGGGGCATGTCCCCAGCTGTGTCCCCCCAAAATTATGTCTGTGATGGTAATGCTAACTAATGCTAACTGAAACAAAGAAAGGGAGAATTTAATAAAAAAAAAATTAATAAAGTACATGAGTAATTCCTCAATTTCTTGCCCATTGTTTGCAAATGATACTTAATATTTTAGCATGACACTGAAATGCATATCATTAGGTTCTCCTTACTCAAATTACTAGTGAGTTCTCTAAACTTACAAAAAGTGTTTGGAACATGTTGCCTTAATTTGTTTGAGTTAAATCTAAGTCACCGTTTTTACAGTGCACTAAATAAAACCAGACTTCTGATCAATGATCACTTACTAAACTGTCACTGAAATACAAATTACAGAACACATTTTGATTTCTAGTTAAACATTAACATCATTCAAAGCACTAAATATTGCCACATATTAAATGTAGCCCATAAATTAAATTAACATGTGATATGATGAGGTAATAAATAAATAAAATAAAAAAAGCTAAAGAATGTAGTAATATAGATGAGGATACCTTACCTCTGAATAGGCAAACAGTTATGAGGAGCAGCAACATATTCTTCCTCTGATGTACAGTCAGTGCAACTGTTTTGCCTCTGAGCAGCCTTTAAATAGTCCTGACTGAAATGAAACTGAACACACAACTGGAGGTGGTGGTGGCGGGGGAGGGGAAGGGGTGGGGGTGTGGGTGGGGAATCTTGTTTTTTCTTTCAGGATACATATGCTGCAATATTTTACGGATGTCTTTACCCAATACTTGTTGAGCAGCAGGGTTATTGTTTTATTGTGGATGTGATGAAATTACAGGACATAATCACATGCTGTAAAGGGAGACGTCCCCAGGGTCAGATACCAGGGACCGGATTTAATCTAATAAAACAGTATGTTCATGTACTTTGTTTCCCATCAACCATTCAGTATGTCCAGGTAAGTGAACACAGTGTGTGCAAGCTTTTGGAAATCAAGCGGCAGGTATGGTAATGCCATTTCGGCTTCAGTTGAAACCCACTCGTATGTCATTTCCCCATTTGTCAAGATTAAGCAAAAAAAGACTTATGGTGCGTTCCATTTGTCCATCCAACTCGGTTTCCGAAGTTACGAGACGGAAGTTGCAAATAGAACGCGCCCGAGGTCGTTTATACAAGTCGTGAACTCGGCGAGCTTCAGAGGACCCCGAGTTCAGATTCCAAGATGGCTACCATGAGCATCACATTGTGGTTTTCTACTAGGCTATTTTAAGCACTTGTCTTTGTGGTAACCAAATGTAGAAGTCCTACACACAGCAGTATACGGTTACCTAATAGGCATGTCGCATAGCCTACAGCTAAATACCGCTTAATAAGTTATTTTGTAGCTTGTGCAGTTTAAATTGGCTAGAGACGCTCCATGTTGCTATGACAACAACGCCGAGTCTTGAGCAGAAAGCGGAGCAGTAGCCTGTCGTTAACGTTAATCAAAACGGAATATTCAGATATCAAACTGTGAAATATGTTTGTGTAACATGTAATGAACATGTGAAATCCGCCGTGGTAAACGAGATAAACAATATAAATGTTACGAATCCATCTTTTCTCCGACCTGTCGTAAACACAACGCAAATAGCCTACCTGCTGTAACTTGTTTTCGGACGCGGATGCGTCATCGCTCCCGAGTTGCGGTGACAACTTCTCCCTTAATCACAAGCGGTTAACAAAAAAAAAAAAAAACCCTGAGCCTTTCAGAAGCAGAAGTACAACCGTGTTTTGACGTGTTGCTAAGGTTACATTTCTTGGTAAGCTCTGTTTCACTTCAATAAAATAAAACAATTTCAATCGAAACTGCTTGACTTCTAATTCATGTTTGCCAGCATTAAAAGCGGAAATCGATTCCTCGCAATTGATCACACCCTGATTTTCAAAGCAGATTTACACTCGACGTTCAGTGGTCAGGTGTGACCGATCACTCATGATGTTTGTCCAACCTTGTTTACCATACAGTATATACAGTCAACGGTTCAGGAGCAGCACTGAATAACGGAATCACCATCCCACACGAAGACAAAATAAATATAAAAAACTCATAAAAAATAGATTAAAAATGAATCTAAATTTTAATTTGTCAAGTTGGATTTCGACCTGTTTATGACTAAATTAAAATGGATCTTAAGTTGGGGTTTCAGCAGTGTGAAAGAGTATACTGATGCATATTAATTGACAAAAAAAACCCAAAGATTTTACACAATAAACATTTTTATTAGACGTACAATCAGAAATATTAGGTTGAAATTGTTAATTAACTTGATAACATACCACTAAAACAATGATTAAATCACCGCACTGTGGAAATAATGTAAAGCACATGTTAATAACATATTCATGTTTGACTATCTTAGTCTGTGTTCACTCAGTGCATTGTGTCTGCATGTTTGAGCAATAAATAAGATTTCATAATAATAATATCAAATCAAAAGTCAACAATAACTGCAAGAAAAGTGCAAAAGTGCCAACACACCAAACAACATACATCAAAACACACAGTTATTATATATGATTTCAAATAAAGTTCACTTATTTGAGGTATATATACCTGTCACATTTACAGGACAGACTGACATTGAAATATCATTTTCATCTGATCTCTGCGTTTTTAAATTCAGATTCATTCCCCACAACGCACACTAGATGGCACTACAGACTACTCTTTGACATTCCTGCGCCACATGGTGAACTTCCCTGATTTCTGATTTCAATCTGCCTGTCTGAAGGAAAACTTTAACTATTGCACTACGACGTCGCAGTCAGTGTAACACAGAATGAATTGGACTGCTTCAAAGGAAGTACAAACATTTTGATTGAAGCGCTAGAAAGTTGAAGTAAGTACGCTGGGACAAAACAAACTAGTTAGTATTTGATTTAGAAAAACTACCTGTGAATAATACAACCTTAACTTTAGCTTAATAAACCGTTGAGATGCAATAAACGTGTGCTTGAGTTTATACAGTGTCACATGTTGTACGCTGTCTTTTCTTTTGTGACCTGTCAGAAAAACAAAACATAAAAATAACAGGTTAATATACTGTGGGCAGAACATTTGTATGAATAACACTGGTAAAGATAAATACATTATAATGTATAAATGAGTCCTGCTTGTGTTTATGTTGGGAAACGTCACAAAGGTGTTAATTGAACTGGCATAATCTACATCTCTCTCAGCTTTTTGAAATGAATGCTGAATACCATAACCTTCAGGAAAACTTGTTGCTGGACTCGTACATTATGATAAATTTGTCTAATAAGCTGTAAAATGCCTCACCTTTTCCACTTGTTAAGCATTCATGTTTGAGCAATGAATAATAATAATAATAATAATAATTGATAATAATACTGTTTCTATGTAATGATGCTAGTGAACACCCGGGATTTAAGAACAGTTTAATATTGATCAGATGATTAAAACACAATAGTGATACTGTTTGAAAGACGTACCTGTTATGAGTTTCTCTTCCAAATCTGACAGCAATCACTGCGGCAGTGAGACCAATGAACACAAACAACAGGTGGATCACAGCTATTAAACCTGCATGGAGGAAAATAAATGAAGGTTTTAAACTTAGGTCTCTGCAGGACGATCTGAACTGGAGACTAAAATAAAGCTACAGACTTTTTTGGCCGCAAAAAAATCAGGAAAGTAAGTCATCAGACCTCATCTCCCGTCTTTTTGGTTTGCTCCTAACAACTCATACGTACAGACACACACAAATAAGCAACTTCCCTTCTGTAAAAGCAGAACGGTAGCGGAACAACTGTTGCGGCTTCAACAGAAACTTTTTAGCCGCTGAAAGGTTTGCAGATCTGTGACGCACTAAATGAGGTTATAATGACAAATACGATGAGATCCAAAGATGTTTCTGTTGCATTTATTGTGGAGAGCATCACAGAGCTATCACAGCGCAGCAAAGATGGATAAATGGGAAAATGAGACCAGCGGATTAAACAGATAAAAAGAGTGATGAATGAATGAGTAGTGGTCAACAAAAAGTACGGCTACTACCCAACTCTGATTCTCTCATCTGATGTCTCTGTTGAGTGCACACCTCCGTACACACACACGCCTACTCCCACATGAACCACCCCCTCTGCAACTTGCACACACTCAAGCACTTCATTTTTATTAAATCTGTGATGTTAAACAACAACTCACTCAAAAACATTGAAAACTTAACTTTAAGGGTGGGATGAGTCCAGCCTCACATTATGTGGCCCAGAGGTCTAATTTGATTCGTGGGCCGATACTACTCTCAACAAGTGGCCTATGTCTTGTCTGCCAGAGTCAACACAGTGCCGCCTTTACCACATCTGGGCCACGTCCAGTTCACATGCCGTATGCCAGTGTCAAGTGAACGCCACCTCTGCCAGCTTCAAGCCAGATCTGGGCCAAATGTCTCTGCTATGCGCTATGGCATTTCCCCATTTGACAAGATTAAGACAGACTGCAGCAATCACAAGTGGTCAAGAAAAAAGACAACTCATCAAATGTGGATAGCTAGAGACCTGGGACCTGTCCTTTGGTTGTGTCATCGTCTAGTTGACTAATAATAGTTTTATCTGCAGTGGAAATACCCTGCAAACTACTAGATTTGATATGTTCACATAAAAGCTGGGCAGCAAGTAGAAACAGACAGGGAGAAATGGGGCAAAAAGAAAATTATGCTAAACGGAGTCAAGAACAAATCTAAGAAAAGTATTAACTATATACATGAACATGAAGTCTAAACTATTGTGTGGACTCAAATGTGGGTAGTCAAGTAAATCTGAGACTTGAGTGATTCTCAAAGTGTGGTATGTTGGCTCCCCCTAGTGGTACGCAAGACCATCACTTAATTAAATATAAATAAAATAAAATAAACTTAAAACATGAAATACAATATCTTATCTAAAATATTTTATCGACCAATGACAAGAAAATGAAATGAGATACAAATGACTTTGATAGCCTACTAGCTTCTGGACATATTTACATTGAGCGCTGGATCGTACGTCAACGTCGCCGCCATATTGGAGGAGGCACCTCTGTCTCGCGAACTAATACGAGTCAATGGAGAGAACTTCATGAAGTGTCTTCTACAAAGTACTATAAGCATTTACACATTCACACACAAACGTATATATTCAGGGAACCTTTCACGGAATATATCGTGTGTGATTGTGTTAATACCTAATTTCAATTTGGTCTAATTTTGTTTCTGAGCTGTTTTTTGTGACTAAATTAAAAATGATCCTCAGTTGTGGTTTCATGGTTTGAAAGAGCATTCTGATGGATGTTTATTGACAACAAATATTTTTATTAGACGGTCAATCAGAAACATTCTGTTGAAATTAGAAAACAAATGAATAACATGCCACAATCGTCACATTGTGGAAACACAATAATGTTTGACTATCTCTGTGTCCACTCAGTGCATTGTGTCTACATGTTTAAGCAATAAATAACATGTAATAATAATAATAAAAAGTGACAATAATACAGTCATCGGATTTGCTTTCAAGCGAAGTTCACTGATTCATTCCTTAAAACGAACACTAGATGGCGCTACAGACTACTCTTTGACATTAGTGGCCCACATGGGGCATCTCCTTGATTTCAGCAAAGGAAGTCACCTGGTAATGCTGGCAATCTACCTGTCTGGATTAAATGAAGGAAAACTTTTACTATTACAGTTTCCTGGAGGAGCACTGGTGAACAACTCCATCTCATGGTGTGGAGTGAAACACCTTCTGATCAACACAGCTACAACCAAGGAGATGGTAGTAGATCTCTGGAGCTCCAGGCCACACCTGCAGCCTGAAACCATCAACAGACCTATATGTACGTGGGTCTACAGCTGGTTCACAAACTGGACTGGACGGCTAACACAGACTCAGTGCTCAGAAAAGGTCAGACCGTCTGTGTTGCCTCAGGAGGCTAAGGTTGTTTAACATCTGCCAGAAGCTGCTGGACATGTTCCCCACAGACGATCGTTGCCAGTGTCCTCTGCTACGCTGTGGTGTCCTGGGGAGGCAGCACGAAGAAGAAGGTTCATCTCACGGTTGGAGGAGAGCAGGGAGGATGGGCTCTACTACCACTGACCCTACAGGACAAGCAGTTACAGAAGATGAATGAATTAATCTTTCATATCTGTTTCTATGTAATGATGCTATTGGACACAGAATTGTCCTGTGTGACCGACTGAGGGATTTAAGAACAGTTTAACACTGATCAGCTGATTAAGACACAACAGTGATACTGTTTGAAAGATGTACCTGGTTTGAGTTTCTCTTCTAAGCTTGATCACTGCAGCAGTAAGACTGATGATCAACAACAACACAGGGACTATGATGAATAAATGTCCTCCTATGAGAGAAAGAGCAACAAATATTGATATGACAGACTCAGCAATGATAATAAATTAACAACAGAATGAACAGAAATACTAACTTGAGACCACATGAACATTAACTTCATCGTCCAAATCTGAAAACAGAAACCCAGACATCAGGATCTGAAAGTAATCATCAGTCTATAAATGTGTGATCTCTGAAAGTGTTTCTCACCATCAGCAGACGTTGGTTTGAGTCCAGGAATGGTCTCCAACACGTCTATCTGAGGACCAGAGAGCACTCCAACTGTACATCCAACCTGTGTGCTGTTTAGATGGAGAGCTGACAGCACAGCTGTAGTGGTGACAGTGACTGTACCGTTGGTGTTGGACACACTGACGCTGTTGTAGTCAGTCAAGTTGTGGTCTTGTGGTGTAGCTCTCAGCGTTACAGTGGGAGCAGGTCGACCTGTGGCTGAACAGGACACAACTAACTCTTCAGTAGAGTTTGATGCTCTGACATGTAGAACAGGTTGATGCAGCTCTGCAAAGAAAAGACATTGAACAGATATCACCATGAACATGTTGTGTCCAGTCTGGTAGTTTGTCTGAGGATCAAGAGTCAACATCAAACTGTAAAGCAGTCAGGTTCTCACCATAAACTTGGAGACATGTTCTTCCTGTCAGAGCTCCATCAGGGAAGGAGTTGAACAAACAGAGATAGCAGCCTTCATCCTGCTCCGTCACATTATTGATGACTATGCAGCTGCTCTGAAGTCCAGCATCTACAAACTCTACTTTACCTTTGAAGATAAGATTCACTGTTTGACCGGAGAGTTTGTTGTAGGTGGCAACATTCATCTTTCTTCGGCCAGGTGGGAACTTCTGCCATGTGACTTGAAGGACATCTTTAGTCTCCATGAGCTGACACTTTAAAGAGGCTTTATCTCCCACTGCTGCCATCACAGTCTGCTGTGTCTGGATCACATCCATTAAACCTGCATGGAGGAAATAACATGAAGGTTTTAGGTGTGGATCTGTGCTTGTTCTCTCTCTTTGGTCCTGAGGACAGACAACGTGGACGGATGGACTAACTCCAGTAGACTGAGCAGAGGTATAATGAATGAATCCGTTTTCAAATTTCAGCACCTCAATAATTTAGAAACTAATTCGTTCAGTATTATTATGGAAATAAAAACTTCTTTCTCACCTTTAGAAAAAAAAGCAAAAACATATAATAAACAAAAGACAATACAGTAACGCATGGTTATCCACGTCCGCCTTCATTCAAACTGTCAGCAGCGTCTACGGGCAGAGATGTGGGTGAGACCATCAGTGCGGATGTTAACATGTGGTGAATAACTGAAAAAGAAATATACTCCAATAATAAAAAACACGTACATAAATGGAGTAAGAGTGTTCACTTGCGGTCTTAAACGAGCAGCCGATTCGAGTCTTATTACTTAGTTGTAACATGCAATTTAACGGCATATTACTCCCCCTATATTCACAGCGTAATGGAACAACCTCACTGGTGACGACAGAGCGTAGTGAGCACGTGCATGCCATATATGGACAGTCAACGGTTCAGGAGCAGCACTGAATAACGGAATCACCGTCACACACAAATAAATAAATATATTTAAATACACATAAAAAATAGATTAAAGTTGGTTTTCGACCTGTTTATGACTAAATTAAAATGGATCTTAAGTTGGGATTTCAGCAGTGAGAAAGAGTATACTGATGCATATTAATTGACAAAAAAACAACAACAAAGATTTTACACAATAAACATTTTTATTAGACGTTTGACTGTCTTAGTCTGTGTTCACTCAGTGCATTGTGTCTGCATGTTTGAGCAATAAATAAGATTTCATAATAATAATATCAAATCAAAAGTCAACAAAAACTGCAAGAAAAGTGCAAAAGTGCCAACACACCAAACAACATACATTAAAACACACAGTTATTAAATGTGATTTCCAATAAAGTTCACTTAGTTGAGGTATATATCCGTCACATTTGCAGGACAGACTAACATTGAAATATATTTTCATCTGCTCTCTCTGCGTTTTTAAATTCAGATTCATTCCCCACAACGCACACTAGATGGCACTACAGACTACTCTTTGACATTCCTGCGCCACATGGTGAACTTCCCTGATTTCTGATTTCAATCTGTCTGGGCTGAAGGAAAACTTTAACTATTGCACTACGACGTCGCAGTCAGTGTAACACAGAATGAATTGATGCTTCAAAGTAAGTACAAACATTTTGCTTGAAGCCCTAGAAAGTTAAAGTAAGTACGCTGGGACAAAACAAACTAGTTAGTATTTGATTTAGAAAAACTACCTGTGAATAATACAACCTTAACTTTAGCTTAATAAACCGTTGAGATGCAATAAACGCGGGCTTGAGTTTATACAGTGTCACATGTTGTACGCTGTCTTTTCTTTTGTGACCTGTCAGAAAAACAAAACAAAAAATAACATGTTAATATACTGTGGGAAGAACACGTGTAAAGATAAATACATTATAATGTATAAATGAGTCCTGCTTGTGTTTATGTTGGGAAACGTCACAAAGGTGTTAATTGAACTGGCATAATCTACATCTCTCTCAGCTTTTTGAAATGAATGCTGAACACCATAACCTTCAGGAAAACTTGTTGCAGGACTCGTACATTATGATGAATTTGTCTAATAAGCTGTAAAATGCCTCACCTTTTCCACTTGTTAAGCATTCATGTTTGAGCAATGAATAATAATAATAATAATAATAATTGACAATAATACTGTTTCTATGTAATGATGCTACTGAACACCCAGGATTTAAGAACAGTTTAATATTGATCAGATGATTAAAACCCAATAGTGATACTGTTTGAAAGACGTACCTGTACCTGACAGCGATCACTGCAGCAAGACCAATGGTCAACAACAACAACAACAACACAGAGACTATGATGGATAAATATCGTCCTGTGAGAGAAAGAGCAACAAATATTGATATGACAGACTCAGCAATGATAATAAATGAACAACAGAATGAACAGAAATACTAACTTGAGACCACATGAACATTAACTTACTGGAATCTCCATGATCAGAACTAGATTCATCATCCAAACCTGAAAACAGAAACCCAGACATCAGGATCTGAAAGTAATCATCAGTCTATAAATGTGTGATCTCTGAAAGTGTTTCTCACCATCAGCAGACGTTGGTTTGAGTCCAGGAATGGTCTCCAACACGTCTATCTGAGGACCAGAGAGCACTCCAACTGTACATCCAACCTGTGTGCTGTTTAGATGGAGAGCTGACAGCACAGCTGTAGTGGTGACAGTGACTGTACCGTTGGTGTTGGACACACTGACGCTGTTGTAGTCAGTCAAGTTGTGGTCTTGTGGTGTAGCTCTCAGTGTTACAGTGGGAGCAGGTCGACCTGTGGCTGAACAGGACACAACTAACTCTTCAGTAGAGTTTGATGCTCTGACATGTAGAACAGGTTGATGCAGCTCTGCAAAGAAAAGACATTGAACAGATATCACCATGAACATGTTGTGTCCAGTCTGGTAGTTTGTCTGAGGATCAAGAGTCAACATCAAACTGTAAAGCAGTCAGGTTCTCACCATAAACTTGGAGACATGTTCTTCCTGTCAGAGCTCCATCAGGGTAAGAGTTGAACAAACAGAGATAGCAGCCTTCATCCTGCTCCGTCACATTATTGATGACTATGGAGCTGCTCTGAAGTCCAGCATCTACAAACTCTACTTTATCTTTGAAGATAGGATTCACTGTTTGACCAAAGGGTTTGTTGTAGGTGGCAACGTTATAACCTTCTCCAGCTGAGATCTTCTGCCATGTGACTTGAAGGACATCTTTAGTCTCCATGAGCTGACACTTTAAAGAGGCGTTATCTCCTACTGCTGCCATCACATTCTGCTGTGTTTCAATCACAGCTGTTAGACCTGTGTGGAGAAAATGCAAGTTAAATACTTGATAGGACCAAAAAGCTCTCGTCGAAGATAGATAGATAGATACTTTATTTATACCACGGGAAATTTTGTGTCCAGTAGCTTCATCACAAAATATGAGTTGTTGCTGTTCAATAATTTCATTTAATAAACAGATCAACAGTTCAATAGAAAACTTCATTTCAATAAGCATCAGAAGAGTTATTTGCAGTTCCCCCGGGATTAATAAAGTATCTATCTATCTATCTATCTATCTATCTATCTATCTATCTATCTATCTATCTATCTATCTATCTATCTATCTATCTATCTATCTATCTATCTATCTATAAAACAAATCTTCTAACCAAAATGCACAGTTTTAGTAGTGAACACAAGTTTTTATCTCACCTTCTGAAAAGATCCCCAACAGAACAGAGAAATATAAGACTGTACTGTTTGACATTTTGAATACATGTGCGCCAAAAAAAAAACACTCCTGGCTCCTACGCGCCCATGCCCAGTACTTTGGACTCTGTGGGTGTCAAAAGTTAAGACAACAATATAAAAACATAATCCCTTTAATAAATAATGACTATAAAAATAAACAACGCGTTCACTAGCATGTCCAAAAAGCAAGAGATGACATAAAGTGATACGATTTTGCTCTAAAATGACTTTTATTATAGCAAATGTCTCCTGATATCCCCCATGTTTACACCGCAATGGAACAATCTCACTACTTTCACTTTCATTTTATTTTATACAGCATCATCTTGTGGTCATGGTGTGTAATTATCATTTCAGCAACAACACATTGAGTCAGAGCGGAGAGTAAATACACAATAAGGACGTTTGGTGCATTATGGATGCTGGTGGCAGTCACAGCAGTGATACAGATGCTCTGTGAAAAAATCCTAGGAGACATCTAAAGAAGACAACAACACTTCAGTTTGTATTAGTCTTTTTTTTTTTTATATAAAATTTCCAGTTAAAAAATAGAAACAATAAGACACAGTTGTCAGGCGCTAAACAAAACCAACAAATCATAATCGAACTCATAACGGATAAAACAAATAAATTATAAACATGGTTAATCCAACAATGTTGTTGTAGATGTGGACAAATGTCGCTACGTCTGTGTCCACAAAAAGTGATTTGTTTCAGTTGAAATGTATGTTGTGCTTTCCACGAACAAATTGTATCACGGCCTACAAGCACTCGTCTTCCAACATGAAAAAGCATGTCGCAGTATGAAGTAGCTACGGACGTTAGCTAGCTTAATGTTTGTTAAATTGCTGATGAACATTTCAAACGTATTTGTATGAGCTTGTAGTGAGAGAGAGGCTGTCTGCAAGAGAAAGAGTGAGGCTGTGGTAGGGATGTGCGATATGGATTAAAAGAATTATCCTGAGAATTTGTGGTAGTTATCACAGTAACGAAAACAATTACGATAAATAAACACCCATTCAGTCTAATCTTTTTGACTATAATGCATCAGTAAGTTTTATCTGAGTTGTTGTTTTTTTTAGCCGGAGTCTTTTGCGCATTTTCTGTCTTTCTTCATATTCTGGTTTGTGCTTGTGTTTGAGGTGATGGAACAAATTAGTGCTGTTACTGTCCTTTTTATGGACTATTTGTTTGCTAACCTTGCATGTTGTAATTTGCTGCTCCGTGTCAGACTTTTTAACCCCATGTCTAGTGTTGAATGACAATAAAGCTACTTTCCTTTCCTGTATTTCCTGAGAACTTTTTAAATACTTTTACTTAAGTATTTTTTTTTAAAGCAAATACTTTAGTACTTTACTTAAGTAAAATTTTGACTAAGCTACTTTTACTTGTAGTGGAGTACTATATGACAGGCGTATCTTAACTTTTACTCAAGTAGTGAAGGTGTGTACTCTGTCCACCTCTGTTAAAGCGTAAACTGATGATGTTACATGACAGTTTGAAAATGTAAGAGGAATCACAGGCATGTTGGAGAATGGTTCATTCAGGTAGGAGTGGATAACAGCAGGATTCCATGGAGACTGGGCAGAATGATGAGACGACGACAACAGATGTAGTATGGAGCTCCACAGGAAACACTCAACTCCAGGCCAGAGATACTCGGAAGAAGAAGGAGGAGGAGGGAGAGAGAGACACAGCAGTAAACATTCTATATAGTAATAGTACAAAATTGTATAACTAGTAGTTGATAGGAAATTAGAGGGAAAGAGCTCTGTGCCAGAGAAAAGAAAGTGGAGGATGCGACAGAGGAGAGAGAAGAAAGAAGGAGAACATGTGTTTGGTGCATTGTCCCCCAGCAGCCTAGGCCTATAGCAGCATAACTAAGGGATGGTTGAGTCCAGCCCTAACTATAAGCTTGATCAAAAAGGAAAGTCTTAAGCCTGACCTTAAAAATAGAGAGAGTGTCTGCCTCCCAAACCCAAACTGGGAGCTGGTTCCACAGGAGAGGAGCCTGATAGCTGAAAGCTCTACCTCCCATTCTACTCTTTGAAATTCTAGGAACCACAAGTAGGCCTGCACTTTCAGACCGAAGTGATCTGTTGGGATAATATGGTACAATGAGGTCTTTAAGATATGATGGAGCTAGGCCTTTGAGGGCCTTGTATGTAAGGAGGAGGATTTTAAATTCTATTCTAGACTTTAAGGGGAGCCAGTGAAGAGAAGCTAAAACTGGAGTAATATGATCTCTCTGGTTAATTCCTGTCAATGCTCTGGATGCAGCATTTTGAATCAGTTGGAGGCTTTTTGAAGAGTAATTGGAGCCAGACAGTAATGAATTACAATAATCCAGTCTGGAAGACACAGATGCATGAATCTCTGAGATGCTTAGGACCAAATACAATAACGTCTGTTTTGTCTGCGTTTAAGAGTAGGAACTTACAGGTCATTCAACCCTAACAGGATGCCAATTGTTGGCATCCTGTTATTGCCAACAATTTTATTAGTAAATAAGCTGATGAAGTCATTACTACTGAAGGCTAAAGGAATAGATGGCTCAACAGAGCTGTTGCTCTTTGTCAGCCTGGCTACAGAGCTGAA
This sequence comes from Planiliza haematocheilus, assembly GCA_005024645.1. NCBI lineage: Eukaryota > Metazoa > Chordata > Actinopteri > Mugiliformes > Mugilidae > Planiliza > Planiliza haematocheilus. Next base: position 2,403,422 of record SRSE01000183.1, on the reverse strand, counting down.
AAGAAATCTGGGGTTGTTCTTGTTTTCTTCTATTAATGATGGATAATATGCTGTTTTAATACTAAGGATGGCTTGTTAAACTAGCTTTCCAGGCGTTTGTGATCGACGTAATGGGCACCAGCAACATCACTGGGAAACGTCCTCGCTTCGCTTGGATGTTTGGATTTCAGGTGATAAATTAAACCCGACTTTGCTGATGCGCGGCTCCTGAAATTTCATCATCAAACGTTTTGCAAATCGCTATCAGTAGGTCATTGTATATTTCTATAATGCTTTATGAATTTAAATACGTCAACACGGTAGACATGCCTGTGCTGGCTTCGATTGTTGCTAGCATCATCACGACATCCTGTTTCGGCCGTTTTGTTTTCGGCAATAAAAGTCTTTTGGCTGAAAACCAGGCCAAAAAGTTTCTGTAGCCGAATATTTGGTGCATGCCTAGAATTCTTAGTTAAAAATGCATCAAGCAATATCAAATTGTTCCCTTGAGTTAAAGCAACTATGCAAAGCCTCCCACCCCTCCTCATGGGTTGGTTTTGTTAGGTTTTCAGTTCAGACAGAGGAAGGAGCCAAGCAAAAAAATAAAATACAATGGCCAAAACATAAAGAGGAAACTGCACCTGGAATGAGAGTAGAGCAGAAGGATTCAAAACCTAAACTCTGACAACAGAAGGATGGCTGACGTGAGAGAAAAGGCGTTGAAGAAGTTGAAGAGGGTGGAGCAGATGGCCGTGGCAGTTAAACCGTCAAGGACAGGAAAGAGAGGAGAGAGAATGAAACTAAAGATGAAAACACCATGATAACATTAAGATACAATTTACAACAAGTGTCTGTTTGTGGTTCCTACCTCTCTGTCCTGTCAGTGTCCTTCAGTAGACGTCCTGATTTAAATGATCCATCGTGGAGAGTAAGAGAGTAACAGTGGGTTACCTGGTCGCTGCTTCTCTAGTCGTCCATCACAGAGCCATCTAAATTAAACCTTACTGGTGTTAAAGGTGAACTTGATTTGCTGTTCGGTTGGTTTCTTTCAGGTGGTGTCCGTTTTCTGAGCACAGTGTTCTCGTTTGCCCTTGAAATAAAATCATGCAGTAGTTGCCAAATTAACCTGAATAAAAACTATAAAATGTAGTGAGTGAAGAAGAGAGACAGAATGAAGAGTGACTCACTTCACAATATTTTCTGGCGTCTCATCCCTCTGAGGATCCCTGTTTGACCAAATGAGAGGTTTAAGTTAAACATTGATCAGGTGATTAAGACACAACGACAATGATACTGTTTGAAAGACGTACCTGTTACTAGTTTCTCTTCTAAGTCTGACAGCGATCACTGCAGCAAGACCAATGGTCAACAACACAGAGACTATGATGAATAAATGTCCTCCTATGAGAGAAAGAGCAACAAATATTGATATGACAGACTCAGCAATGATAATAAATTAACAACAGAATGAACAGAAATACTAACTTGAGACCATGTGAACATTAACTTCATCGTCCAAACCTGAAAACAGAAACCCAGACATCAGGATCTCAAAGTAATCATCAGTCTATAAATGTGTGATCTCTGAAAGTGTTTCTCACCATCAGCAGACGTTGGTTTGAGTCCAGGAATGGTCTCCAACACGTCTATCTGAGGACCAGAGAGCACTCCAACTGTACATCCAACCTGTGTGCTGTTTAGATGGAGAGCTGACAGCACAGCTGTAGTGGTGACAGTGACTGTACCGTTGGTGTTGGACACACTGACGCTGTTGTAGTCAGTCAAGTTGTGGTCTTGTGGTGTAGCTCTCAGTGTTACAGTGGGAGCAGGTCGACCTGTGGCTGAACAGGACACAACTAACTCTTCAGTAGAGTTTGATGCTCTGACATGTAGAACAGGTTGATGCAGCTCTGCAAAGAAAAGACATTGAACAGATATCACCATGAACATGTTGTGTCCAGTCTGGTAGTTTGTCTGAGGATCAAGAGTCAACATCAAACTGTAAAGCAGTCAGGTTCTCACCATAAACTTGGAGACATGTTCTTCCTGTCAGAGCTCCATCAGGGAAGGAGTTGAACAAACAGAGATAGCAGCCTTCATCCTGCTCCGTCACATTATTGATGACTATGCAGCTGCTCTGAAGTCCAGCATCTACAAACTCTACTTTACCTTTGAAGATAGGATTCACTGTTTGACCAAAGGGTTTTTCGTAACTGATAACATTCGTCTCCCCTTCAGCTAAAATCTTCTGCCACGTGACTTGAAGGACATCTTTAGTCTCCATGAGCTGACACTTTAAATAGACGTTATCTCCCACTGCTGCCATCACATTCTGCTGTGTCTGGATCTCAGCTATTAAACCTGCATGGAGGAAAAAACATGAAGGTTTTAGGTGTGGATCTGTGCTTGTTCTCTCTTCGAAAAAACAAGCACAGTGTTTCATCACCTAATGATGATGAAATTATAATACAGAAATGTTGTTCTTCTTTCACAAATATGGTATGATACTCAAAAATACCATTAAAATGCATAATTGTATGTAAAATAGCCGCTGTGTTGGGGGGCCCTGTAAAGATTCTTTTCATGGGGCCCAAAATCCCTAGAGGAGTCCCTGGTCATGTGAAAGACAGGCAACGTGGACGGGACTGAGCAGAGGTATAATGAGTGAAACCGTTTTCACATTTTAACAGCTCAATAAAGTCAAAATATTTACAGAAATGAAAAAAAATAACTAAAAATATAATTGAAGATAGGAGAATAGAAAAAATATCAATAAAAGACAGTACGGCAAACCATATCCATTTCTACCTAGATACAAACTGCGTCAACGGGCAGGGGTGTGGGTGAGACCATCGGTGCGGATGTTGACATGTGGTGAACAGTTGAAAGAAATATACTCCAATAATAAAAACCACGTACATAAATGGAGTAAGAGTGTTCACTTGCGGTGTTAAATAAACAGCTGATTAAATCAAGTCTTATTACTTAGTTGTAACATGCAATTTAACGGCATATTACTCCCCCTATATTCACAGCGTAATGGAACAACCTCACTCGTAACGACAGAGCGTAGTGAGCACGTTCATGCCATATATGGACAGTCAATGGTTCAGGAGCAGCACTGAATAACGGAATCACCATCACTCACAAACAGGGCCTGAAGTTAACTTTTTTTGGCCACCAGTAGTGGTGTAAAACCCGGATGGAATCATCATCACACAGAGATACAAATTTAAACAAAAAAAACACAAAATATTCGTTCTCCTGTACACGCTGATTCTGTTAAGCCCACACATAAAAATGTATTTAAAATATGGCATCTAAATTTTAATCTGGTATTATTAGTTTCTGAGCTGTTGTTCGTGACTAAGTTAAAAGGCCTCATCATTGTGAAAGAGCGAACTGATGCATATTAATTTAAAGAAAGACCTCACACGCAAACATTTTTACTAAACGGACAGTCATAAATATTCGGTTGAAATTAGAAAATGAATTAATAACACACCACTAAAGATGATTAAATCCTCACATCATGAAAATAATAATAATGTAAAACAGATATGTATAATATTTGACTATTTTAGTCAGTGTATGAGTGCATCCCAACTGAAAGCAGAAATATAAGACTGTCCCTGACATTTTGAATACATGTGCTCCAGAATGATCACACTCTGTTTACACTTCCGGCTAGATTAAACTCTGTGCGTCAAAAAGGAAGACAACAATGTAAAAAAAAAACATCACTATACACATTACATAACGGGTTCACTAGCATGTCCGAAAAGCAAGAGATGAAATAAAGAGTTCTGATATTACTCTTTAACTCACATTCCGAAAAGATCCCCAACAGAACAAAGAAACATAAGACGATATTGTCTGGCATTTTGAATGTATATACAGTCAATGATGTATGTGCGCCAAAAAAACACTCTGGCGCCTACGCGCCCATGCCCAGTACTTTTAACTCCATGGGTGTCAAAAGTTAAGACAACAAAATAAAAAAAAATCATCTCTTTAATAAATAATAACTGTAAAAAATAAATAACACGTTCACTGGCCTGTCCAAAAAGCAAAAAATGAAATAAAGTTTTGTGATTTTGCCCTAAATTGTGTCTTATTATAGCAAATCTCTCCTGATATCCCCCATGTTTACACCACAACGGAACAATCTCTCTACTTTCACTTTCATTTTATTTTATACAGCACCATCTTGTGGTCATGGTGTGTAATTACAATTTCAGCAACAACACATTGAGTCAGAGCGGAGAGTAAATACACAATAAGGATGTTTGATTGGTGCATTATGGATGCTGGTGGCAGTCACAGTAGTAATACAGTTGCTCTGTGAAAAAATCTTAAGAGACATCTAAAGAAGACAACAACACTTCAGTTTTTATTGGTCATTTTTTTGATAAAATTCCCAATAAAAAAAAAACAATAAGACACAGTTGACACGACAGTTGTCAGGCGCTAAACAAAACCAACACATGCTAATAGAACTCATAAACAAACAAGTAAATTATAAACATGGTTAAGCCAGAAATGCTGTTGTAGATGTGAACAAATGCTGTGCTGAAGGACAGCCTAAGGCAGGCATAGAGTGACAGCGCTGCGCCCCCTACTGTTGGAAAGGAGTCGCAGCAGAGGAGCCGCAGCAGAGTGAACTGATACCTCAGGTGGAAACGTGCCACACCGAAAGGGACTTTATTGTTTATTAATGTTGCCGTGTTGGTCGGGAGTTGGGAGCTCCAGTGTGCGTTCAGAGACCAGTGAGTGTGATGTTTATGTTTGATTATCATTTGCTGTTCATCACATTTATATCTTGATTGGTGCATTTATTATTGGATTGGATTATCCAGCTAACCACTTAGCCGTGACGGTTGCTAGGCTATTAGCTCCTTAATGCTAGTAGACCACGTTTGTAGATTGTGTATAATATCGGGTTATGTAAATCAAGAGAATGATTTATTATTATTATTTAATTGGGTATTTACCACTACTGGCGGCCCAGTGTACAGCTAATATGACAGGATGTTCTGCTAACTGTTTTCGTCTTATTCTGCTGTCATTTATCGTTCTAGTGTACATTTATTCTGTTGATTACTGCATACTGAATTGTATGGGTTAATAGTTTACTCTTCTGATAACTGTATTCTGTATTCTGTATCTGTTACAGAACCACACACACAATTACCCACATAAACCCATTCCCATTCCCAACATTGTGATCGGCAATAAAGAATTAAGGGGAACATCATCTGGACTCGTGCATTTTAATTGATGCCCCCCAGCGGCCACAAGTGTATCCATCCAGTCCACAACAGTCCTTAGAATATCTACAAAACAAATTGGTCCTTCGAGCCGGATCCAGTGTGGTTACTGTGGGATAAAGCCAAGATGTTCCAGGATCAGCGTAGCTCTCCCCGCCCAGCAGATGTTCGGCCACGTCGCAGAACACGACCACCAGCGTGGATGGACGACTATGAGGTCTCCCGGCCGGGAGAGAGACAGCAGCTCTATCCTAGCGTGGAGAGATCTGCGGAGAGACACGTCAGGATGACGCCTCTCGCACTGCCACTGCTAGACGATGAGTATGGTTCAGAGGATGGAGCAGCAGCCCCGCTTTCATATCCTCATCAGGCTGTTTACATGGACTCAGACCACCTGTCTCAGAGAAGGCCGGGCTATTCCCAGCGGATGCCTCATAGAGAAACACCACCTGAAGTCATGGAGACTTTGCACAGGCTATATGAAGACAATCAGAGGTTACACAGACAGATGAGAGACATGCACAGGAGACTTGACACCCATGTCCCTGTGCAGGATCGACCAACCCTACAATCCACATTTCACTCCCCATTACCAAACCTACCTGAGCAGCATAGTGGTCATCACCAGCCTGTAGGAGAAGAGGATGATTGGCCACCGCCACCACCTCCTGTGGCAGATGATGATGGTGAGATGTACCCACCAGCACCACCATCACAGGACCCAGCGGCAGAACTGGCAACCCTGCTGAGAGATATGAGGCCAATACATCAAGAACAACCTCTTCCACCAGATCCACATTATCTAGCCCCACGGGCGCCGACACCAGAGTACTGTGCACCTTATACCCCACCAAGAGCTGAGTCACTGCACAGGCCAAGGCCCTCCCCCCAACATGAGTCCATATACCGTGGGCCCCAGCCTACAATCCCCTACTTCACCAAAGGGGATCCCAGAGAATTCGCCAGGCTTAAAGTCGCACTCGACAACCTGCTGCCAGAGGATGCTACAGAGCGCTTCAAATACCAAATCCTGGTGGATCATTTGAAGTATGAGGAGGCACTGCTCATAGCAGATTCCTACACCAACTCACCACAGCCGTATACTGACACCATGACCAGCCTTACTGAGCACTATGGGCAACCACACCAGCTGGCTCTCAGGAAGATTGCTGAAGTAATGGATGCTCCAAACATTGCACGAGGTGACACACGTGGATTCAAGCTGTTTGCCCTGAAAGTGAGAGCCCTGGTTGGAATGCTGGACCAGTTAGGAGACGACGGCCAGACCGAGCTCCGCTGTGGGTCCCACGTGACACGGCTGTTGTTTAAGTTGCCACAAGACGTGAGAGCAGAGTTCAAGAGGTTCCTGTATCCCATGCGGGTCACTATTCCCAGCCTCTTGCATTTTTCTGACTGGCTCAACTATGAGTTAAAGATCCAAGAGACAGTTTATGAGACATTCCATGAAACCAAGTGCAGGTCTGGATCTAAAGAAGAACACCGGCGTGATCACAAACCTGGTAGGAGCACTAACATCCTGCAAACTGCAGATCAGGTCAGTAATATGACTGTAGCAAAGAAATATCCCACAAACACTAAGCCCTCAGAGAAGACAGCGTACTGCCCCTATTGTAACAACACATATCACTTTCTTGATCGCTGCACTAACTTTGCACAGCTAACTGTTGAACAAATAACTGCTTGGATTAAGACCAACAAAAGATGCTGGAGATGTGGTCGCTCACACCAAGCTGCACAATGCCGCCTAAAGGTTACATGTCAGAAGTGCAACGGGAAACATCTTCAAGCTCTGCACGACGTGAATGCCAAACCTGCAGCTGTGGATACATCCTGCCTCATCAGCACCACAAATGAAGTCCTGTACTTGGATAGACGGTCTGGATGCAGTCAGGTCCTGCTTAAAGTGAGCAAAGTGTTGCTGCGGAACGGTAAACATACCTTAGAGACATTTGCCATTCTTGATGACGGATCTGAGCGGACTATTATTCTCCCTGCAGCAGCTCAGAGTCTTCATCTCACAGGTGAACCAGAGGATCTGCTCCTCAGGACTGTTCGTCAGGACCTCAGGACACTACATGGGACTTCTGTGTCATTTTCCATATCCCCAGCGGGCCAGCCACAGAAGTCATTCAGGATAAATAAAGCCTACACTTCAGATCAGCTGGGCCTGGCTGAACACACATATCCTGTGAAAGCCCTTCAGAGGAAACACAAGCACTTAAAGGGTCTCCCCCTCCCATCGTTCAACAAAGTGCAGCCGCTGTTGCTAATAGGGTCAGACTACACCCACCTCATTACTCCAGTAGCACCGGTGCGCCTGGGATCACCTGGGGGACCAGCAGCGGTGAAAACAAGGTTGGGCTGGACGCTTCAGGGTCCAACCAAGCACATCAAGCAGCACTCCACTCAGACACAATGCCTGCATATCTCATCCCACTCTCCCACTACTGAGCTCATGCAGAATGTAGAGAAATTGTGGCAGTTGGATGTCATTCCCTACAGGAGTGAGAAGCTTGTAACGCGCTCCAGGCAGGATCAGGAGGCAGTCCACCTGTTGGAGACAAAGACTACACGCGTAGAAGTAGGAGGGATCCAACGTTACGCCACACCTCTTCTCAGAGTGAAGAATATACCCCAGCTTTCTGCACCAAAGGAGGCTGTGTTAGCCAATCTCCGCAGCACAGAGAGGCGCCTGCTACGAGACCCTCACAGAGCAGCAGCATACAGTGCAGAGATCGCAAAGTTGGAGAAGGCAGGCTATGCATTGAAGGTGCCAGATGAGGAGTTGAACACATCAGCGGAGTCCTGGTTCATCCCTCATCACATGGTGAGTCATAATGGAAAGAACAGGATTGTTTTCAATTGTTCTTTTACATACAAGGGAGACAGTCTCAATCAGTTGCTACTGCCTGGCCCCACCTTGAGTTCCAGTCTGATGGGTGTATTGCTGCGCTTCAGAGAGCACTCCGTCGCTGTCAGCAGTGATATTAAAGGCATGTTTCACCAAGTTAGACTGCTTCCAGAGGATAGACCCCTGCTTCGCTTCCTGTGGCGAGAGCTCAAGACAGAGGAACCACCCAGTGTCTACACCTGGCAAGTTCTCCCATTTGGCACAACATGTAGCCCCTGCTGTGCGATTTTCGCTCTTCAGAAGCATGTGTTTGATCATAGCCAGGCAGATGAGGATGTTCGAGTGTCCATCGAAAGGTCATTCTATGTAGATAACTGCCTTCAAAGCCTCTCCTCTGTTGATGAAGCCCGTAACCTAGTCAACAAACTGACCTCTCTTCTGGCGACAGGGGGCTTCGAGCTACGCCAGTGGGCCAGTAACACCCCCGATGTCATCAGTCACCTACCAAGCGAAGTCAGATCAGAAAGCAGTGAGTTATGGATCAGTGAGACAGGCGCTGACCCACAAGAGCTTGCATTGGGACTTCGCTGGCTTTGCAATTCAGACACCTTGATGTATAAATACCAAATGCAGGACCAGCCAACACCTACAATGAGGAACATCTACCGTGTCCTGGCACGCCTGTATGACCCCTTAGGCTTCATTGTTCCCTTTACAACACGAGCCAAGGTCTTGGTACAGCAGTTGTGGGTCAAACAAAGAGAGTGGGATGATCCATCACTCCCAGAGGATGTACTTCAATCTTGGAGAAGCTGGGAGGAGGAGCTGCACAATCTTTCTCAGATTTCACTTCCTCGTTGCTATGTAAGCCCTGAGATGGACAGCTCCATCCTCACATCGACCTACACATCTTTGCTGATGCATCAGAGAAAGCATATGGATCAGTAGCATACTTACGTGCAGAAAGCAAAGATGGTCAAGTTGAAGTGTCTTTCCTGGCTGCCAGATCCAGAGTTGCTCCAAAGAAACAGCAGACAATGCCAAGGCTAGAGCTTTGTGCTGCACTGACGGCTGCTCAGTTGGCCTCTCTACTGCAAAGTGAGCTGACTGTGACCATAAGAGATGTCATCCTCTGGACTGATTCCACCACTGTCCTCACATGGATCACGTCAGACTCTTGTCGATACAAAGTCTTTGTTGGAGCTCGAGTAGCAGAAATTCAGGAGCTGACAGATGTGCGGGCCTGGAGTTATGTTGATTCTGCCAATAACCCAGCTGACGACATTACACGCGGTAAGAAACTGCTGGAGCTGTCTTGCGACAGTAGGTGGCGTCACGGCCCTGCCTTCCTGCAGCACTCACCTGACCTTTGGCCCACTCAGCCAGTGATGGACAAGACAGAAGACTCTATGGAACTGCGAAAGCCAGTCATATGTTGTTTTTCCACAACTACACAGAATGTTACGCGGCCAAATGCTGACCAGTTCTCTTCCTTTAGAGCTCTCACAGAGGCTGTTGCACGGTCCTGTCATGGGGCGGCAGGAACCAAAGCATGTCTTTCTGCAGGAGAGATCCAGGAGGCAGAGAGAGACATCCTGAGAGGAGCCCAGCAGGACAGCTTCGCAGAGGAATTCCACCTTCTGAGCTCTGGTAAGCCAGTACATTCTACCAGCCGTCTGCTCTCTCTAGCTCCAGAGTATGATGAGACGGTGGAACTGATCCGTGTGGGAGGAAGGTTGAGACGGAGTGATCAACTGGAGCCAGAAGCTGTGCACCCGGTGATTCTGGATTCTCGTCATCGAGTGACTCAGCTCATTATCCAAGACACTGATAAGGACCTTCACCATCCAGGAGCCGAGCGCCTGTTTGCAGAGCTACGTCGCAAATACTGGATACTACATGGACGTGAAGCGGTCAGACGGCATCAGCGATACTGCTCTGACTGTCAGAGGTGGAGAGCAACTCCAACAGTGCCTAAAATGGCAGATCTCCCTCCAGCCAGACTGCGACTGATGAAACCCCCCTTTTTTTCAACAGGCATGGACTGTTTTGGGCCCCTCACCGTGACCATAGGTCGTCGCCATGAGAAGAGATGGGGTATAGTGTTTAAGTGTCTGACCACTCGTGCAGTGCACTTAGATGTGCTTTCTAGCCTGGAAACAGACTCCTTCCTTATGGCCCTCCGTCGCTTTATTGCACGAAGAGGAAAACCAGCTGAGCTCCTGTCTGATCAGGGCACTAATTTTAAAGGAGGAGAGAGAGAACTTCAGGAAGCGTTCCAGGTCATGCACCCCACACTTCAGGCTCATCTGGCTAAACACCAGATCAAGTTTCAGTTCAATCCCCCCAGTGCCCCTCACTTTGGAGGTGTATGGGAAAGGGAAGTGAGATCAGTTAAAGCTGCACTGTACATCACCATTCAAACTCAGCCCGTTCCAGAGGAGGTATTGAGAACAGTACTGATTGAAGTGGAAGGGATTTTAAACTCCAAGCCCTTAGGCTATGTGTCAACAGATGTTGCAGATGTTGATCCAGTGACCCCCAATCTGCTGCTCATGGGGCGGCTGGATCCCTCGCTTCCACAGGCTGTATACGGAGAGACTGAGATGCTGAGTCGGCGCCGCTGGAGACATACGCAGGTTTTGGCTGACCAGTTTTGGAGGAGCTTCATTCGAAACTACCTCCCCACTCTGCAAACACGCTCTAAATGGCATAAAGATTCTGCTCAGCCGCCGCTTCAGTCTGGAACCGTGGTTATGATAGTGGACCCCCAGATGCCAAGGGCCCACTGGCCACTTGGCCAGATCACTCAAGTCATCCCAGGACAGGATGGTAGAGTCAGAACCGCAGTAGTCAAGGTCAAAGACAAAACCTACACCAGACCGGTTGCTCGTCTCATTGCCCTGCCTGCCATCCCAGACACTGATACTGTCTGTCCTTCTTGAGGTAACAAAGTTGCTGGACAAATTTGGGGGCGGCTGTGCTGAAGGACAGCCTAAGGCAGGCATAGAGTGACAGCGCTGCGCCCCCTACTGTTGGAAAGGAGTCGCAGCAGAGGAGCCGCAGCAGAGTGAACTGATACCTCAGGTGGAAACGTGCCACACCGAAAGGGACTTTATTGTTTATTAATGTTGCCGTGTTGGTCGGGAGTTGGGAGCTCCAGTGTGCGTTCAGAGACCAGTGAGTGTGATGTTTATGTTTGATTATCATTTGCTGTTCATCACATTTATATCTTGATGATAATCCAGCTAACCACTTAGCCGTGACGGTTGCTAGGCTATTAGCTCCTTAATGCTAGTAGACCACGTTTGTAGATTGTGTATAATATCGGGTTATGTAAATCAAGAGAATGATTTATTATTATTATTTAATTGGGTATTTACCACTACTGGCGGCCCAGTGTACAGCTAATATGACAGGATGTTCTGCTAACTGTTTTCGTCTTATTCTGCTGTCATTTATCGTTCTAGTGTACATTTATTCTGTTGATTACTGCATACTGAATTGTATGGGTTAATAGTTTACTCTTCTGATAACTGTATTCTGTATTCTGTATCTGTTACAGAACCACACACACAATTACCCACATAAACCCATTCCCATTCCCAACATTGTGATCGGCAATAAAGAATTAAGGGGAACATCATCTGGACTCGTGCATTTTAATTGATGCCCCCCAGCGGCCACAAGTGTATCCATCCAGTCCACAACAGTCCTTAGAATATCTACAAAACAAATGCCGTTCTCTCATCAACTTTGTCACAGTAGACATATAAAAAAAAAAAGGCATAACAACGTTCACAGTTTGGAAAATGCCAAGATGCTATCATTTAAGCACAATCTCATTGGTTGTTCTTTCAAGAGGAACACTTATAATTTGGCTCATTATTAACACTTTTGGTGGCAGTAGAGTTTTCAGACGATAACATTTGACGAGGTAAGAATGTGACGGCTGCGTGTGTTGTTTGCCGGAAGGTTTGAGAAAAGATAGTAGATACGTCATAGTAGGTATGAATGAAAGTGGTCGTTAGGATTCAGTTTTCTGGGGTCTGTGATTTTAGTAAACCATCATCTAATCACTCCATCCATGAGTTTAAGGTTTTAAGTTAAACCCGTATCTGAAGAAATACCTACAAGTTGTTCCTGAGATACAGAGTTAGGGATAAAAAGTGAAAAAACAAAAAGATGAACGATCTACCACTTGATTCAATTCAATTCAATTCAGTTTTATTTATATAGCGTCAATAACGGTACAAATCGTCTCAAGACGCTTTACAAAACCCGGCCTGAAACCCCCAGAGCAAGCCTGAAGGCGACGGTGGCAATGTTCGCCTCAGCCATACAGTCTGTGATACCAGCCTACCCAGGTAGCCGGTAGCTAATAACATTGGGTGCTAGCCTAGCGCCCTCGGGTGGTATGTAGCTGTATAGCTACGGAGGCGCACAGACAAATCTCCACACGCATTTGCAAATCGCTGCACGCATTTGCGGATCTGCCGCAGCAGAAGTGTAGCAAAAGTCACTTGTAAGAACACATCCAATGGAGAGGCCAGACATTTACGGATCACACATTTACAGGTTTATTTACGCATACAGATCGATGTACGCATTTGCGGATTTTATTTTTTACACATTTGCAAATCTAGTTACACACACATGGATTGAAATACACATTTGCAGATAGTTTTGCTACAGTAATGGCCTCATAGTGGAACAAACTAGTGCTGTTACTGTCCTTTTTATGCACCATTTGTTTGCAAACCATGCATTTTGTAATTTGCTGCTCGGCGTCAGACTTTTTAACAGTTTGAAAATGTAAGAGGAATCATCGGCAGGTTGGAGAATTGTTCATTCAGATAGGAGTGGATAACAGCAGGATTCCATGGAGACTTACCAGGCTGATGAGACCACGACAACAGATGTAGTATGGAGCTCCACAGGAAACACTCAACTCTAGGCCAGAGATACTCAGAAGAAGAAGGAGGAGGAGGGAGGGGAGAGAGACACAGCAGTAAACATTCTATATAGTAACAGCACAAAATTGCATGACCAGTAGTTGATAGGAATTTAGAGGACAGGAGCTCTGTGCCAGAGAAAAGAAAGTGGAGGACACGACAGAGGAGAGAGAAGAAAGAAGGAGAACATGTGTTTGGTGCATTGTTCCCCAGCAGCCTAGGCCTATAGCAGCATAACTAAGGGATGGTTTAGTCCAGTCCTAACTATAAGCTTGATCAAAAAGGAAAGTCTTAAGCCTGACCTTAAAAATAGAGAGAGTGTCTGCTTCCCGAACCCAAACTGGGAGCTGGTTCCACAGGAGAGGAGCCTGATAGCTGAAAGCTCTACCTCCCATTCTACTCTTTGAAATTCTAGGAACCACAAGTAGGCCTGCACTTTCAGACCGAAGTGATCTGTTGGGATGATATGGTACAATGAGGTCTTTAAGATATGATGGAGCTAGGCCTTTGAGGGCCTTGTATGTAAGGAGGAGGATTTTAAATTCTATTCTAGACTTTAAGGGGAGCCAGTGAAGAGAAGCTAAAACTGGAGTAATATGATCTCTCTTGCTGATTCAATGCTCTTGCTGCAGCATTTTGAATCAGTTGGAGGCGGACATCCCTAGAATATATGGCTCAACAGAGCTGTTGCTCTTTGTCAGCCTGGCTACAGTGCTGAAAAGAAATCTGGTGTTGTTGTTGTTTTCTTCTATTAATGATGAATAATATGCTGTTCTAATACAACGGAGAGCTTTTTTATAAGTTGTTAAACTATCTTTCCAAGCGATTGTGATTGACGTAATGGGCACCGGCACCATCACTGGGAAACTTTCTCGCTTGGATGTTTGGATTTCAGGTGATAAATTAAGCCCGACTTTGCAGATGCGCGCCTCCTGAAATTTCAGCATCACACGTTTTGCAAATCGCTATCAGTGGGTCCTTATGTATTTATATAATGCTTTATGAATTGAAATACATCCACATGGTAGACATGCACGTGCTGGCTTCGATTGTTGCTTGCATCATCACAACATCCTGTTTCGGCCGTTTTGTTTCGACGATAATGCATTTTTTGGCCATTTTCGGCCAAAAAGTTTCCGTAGCTGTATATTCGGTGCATGTCTAGAATTCTTAGTTAAAAATGCATCAAGCAATATCAAATTGTTCCCTTGAGTTAAAGCAACTATGCAAAGCCTCCCACCCCTCCTCATGGGTTGGTTTTGTTAGGTTTTCAGTTCAGACAGAGGAAGGAGCCAAGCAAAAAAATAAAATACAATGGCCAAAACATAGAGAGGAAACTGCACCTGCAATGAGAGTAAAGTAGAAGGATTCAAAAACTAAACTCTGACAACAGAAGGATGGCTGACGTGAGAGAAAAGGTGTTGAAGAAGTTGAAGAGGGTGGAGCAGATGGCCGCGGCAGTTAAACCATCAAGGACAGGAAGTGAAATGTGGTCATGTGAGGAAAGAGAATGAAACTAAAGAAAAAGTTCCCAACACACCATGATAATATTAACATACAGTGTTACAGGTGTTGTGGTGAAGAATGAAATAGAGAGTTCTGCCGGCCGACAAGGTTTTATTTTCTTTGCAAAGAAAAGGTCAATCAACACGCGAGCGGTCAAAAGTGAAGAAAGACCCCAAATGTGGGGTAACCTAAACAGTTATACCTGAGGAACATCCATTTGCATCCCTTTGTCTGCTGCAGGTGTGTCCCCACTGGGAAGTGTTGCCACACTCTTTTGTCTATTGCAGGTAGCGACGCCGACCGCCCGTTGGTGTGTTTTACACTTGAAGTATTCTGTAGGATCTTGCATTTAAGTGCAAAGCCGAGTCCAGACATCACAATCCACAAACACAAAAGGGCCCAGTATTACAATTCCCCCTTTTGATTATTGATTAATCACTAACTTCCCAAAAAGAATATGAATAAAATAAGGTAAAATAAAATAAAAGTTAGTAGTCACAACTTAATTATCCGACACATTTGTTGTGAAGCACCTTGGTTCTCCTATCGGTCGATGTAAGGTGCTATATAAATAAAGTACATTTACATTTACATTTACATTAATTCACGGGGATTTTAAAATGTATCATCATGGCAGTTGTTTAGAAGAATAAGGAACTAGGGAAGAAAAGAAGAAAACTAAATAACGAAAATAAGTCAAAGTAAAACAAACAAACAAACAAACAAAAAGTATTATTTACACAATGTCCTCATCAGAATCATAGTTCAGGCCGGGGTACTGAGAATATTGAGGCTGGATTGTGATTGTCATCTTGTCTGGTTGGTGGTTGTTAAATTAGTGGAGATATTCCTTGTGCTTGTTCGTCTCATGTTGTCCGTCTCTGCGCCGTCTGTCCTGGTGTTGTTCGTCTCAGCGTCGTCCGTCCTCGTGTTGTTCGTCTCAGCATCATCCGTCCTCGTGTTGTTTGTCTCAGCATCATCCGTCCTCGTGTTGTTCGTCTCCGCGCCGTCCGGTTAGCAGCTGAAGTCCTCTGTTGGTAGATCTGAGAGAGAGTAGAAGATAAGTTTTTGCAGTATTGCAGCATGTCAACATGTCAAGGCCGGTGGAGGGGAGTGGCCTGGTTACAGGCTCCACTCCTAGGGATAGGGGTCTGCCAAAAAGAATTCAAAGAAAGAAAGAAAGAAAAAGGACTCATGTTCACTCTGGACCTTTTTCTCATTCATTAGAACATGTCCATGGCAACCCCGTTTCCTCACCATACTTTGCTAATTTTGATTTTAACGTGCCATTTTCTCGTTCAACTGCACCTGCACTCGCAGAGTGGTATGCGCAATGTTGCCTGAGATCGATGGCAAAAAAATTTCTGATTTGGGTTATTGGTGAATTGTGGGCCATTATCACTGCTCAGTTATTCCCCATCCGGGAATAATTTCTGTTAACAGAGCCTTTGCTACCACTTGACTGCATCAAATGTTCAAATGGCCTACCTGGTGGTGGGTGTGTGGCGTGTGTGATTGTTTTGGTTTTACCTGCGTTGTGTGTTGCACAAACCATACACGAATGACAAAACTTCTGCTCATGAACTGAAAAACCTTTGGTGAACCAGTGTTGAGTTATGGCATCCAACATTCCCCCTTTTGAGACATGGTCCAGCCCATGTGTCAATTTTGCAAAGTGAGGAAAGAAATGTTTGGGCAGGCACGGTTTGTCGTCAGGTTCACGCTGCTTCCTTCTGTGTGGCACCGCAGTTTTTCCATAACGTCTTTTCTTGTGATGTGGCAAAGGATTGAATTGCTGTAAGAGAACTTGGAATAGAGACTTGAGTTGAAACAAGCAAAGGGTTAAGGATGGTGGGTTGGAGTGCAGCTCTTGTGTTCCCTAGAAAGACAGAATCTTAGTTATTAGTATGGGCAAGGCATTTACAACCAGCAACTTAAGTCAGGAGCAAAATGGCGTAGTTTAAAATGAACTGTCTACAATAAGAACACGTGCCAAGAAATGACGTCATCTGTAATGATGTGACCTGAGAAAAACAATTTTTCCTGGACAATTGAAGTTTGGACAAGCTGGCTTTGTGGCCACCATCAGCCAGATGTTTCAAGAGTTTTACAAAAACGCCATTCCGTTGGTTGATCCTTATCTCTTATTTTCTTGACAGGGAGCAAAGGTGTGCGCACTGGAGTCATCACATGGAATAATTATTCCTGTTGCTTTAAGAGATTCAAAGACTGGTGTCATGCCATCGATAGCTTCTTGTTTAAGTGGATATGAGTCTAGCAAGGTCTAAAGTCTGATTTCGGAGTAATGACAACAGGTTCACAGTCTTTGATGAGGCCAACATCATACTTACCAACAGCCCACAGTGGCACTCACGTTTCCAATGTCCATGTTGTCCACAGAGGAGGAGACAGACATCACTGACTTTTGCTGGTTGTCGCGGTGTTGTATGGTGGTGGAGCTGAAGGGTGAACAGGTGGGTTGCCGTCAAGGTCTGGATCCAGCTTCGAAACCGCCAACTGTGGAAACAAAGAAGAGATCTGCGGGCCTGGTGTTCCCTTTGTGTGTGAGATTTGCTTTTTGTTGGTCTCAAATTTTTCGTACGGAAAAGGGAGTTGTTTCTTCAGTGTTTTCCTAATTTGTGTCTCTGCTTCCCCTTTCCACATCTGAAAACATTCTTTTTGACCTTCCATATCTTCTAATTTTCTTACAGAAATCTTGTTTTTCCTTCTCATTTCTTCTAATAGTGATAAGGTTTTTAAACTGAGGGATCCCCCTATTGGAAATCAAAACTCAGCTGTGCAGACACTTAAACATTTTAAACATTTGTCCCCCATGTTTCCTTCTCACGATATCCACAGTTCCAGAAGGATTACCCTCGGGAACCTAAAGCGGCTGATGAGCCAGTTGTGGTTATTAGCCAGGAAATCATCTCTGTCTCTGAATGCACGCTCTCTTCTTATTGCACCGTTTGCGATATCTTCTAATAATGCTAAGGCTGCCATTGTTGTTAACGACATTTTCTGCTTCTCTTTGCGCTTATATATCCATTCATATAATTACGGACACCTGGGTGTGTTAATTGTTCATCAGTGCAAATTTGTCGTGTTTCTCTGATGTGGACATCACAATAGTTTTCACAGTTTTATGATGACAGTTTCCCAGCATGACCTCTAAGTGTCGCCAAAGGATCCACATCTGTAGAATCATACGTACGCCAGCCACGTCGTTGCCGTTGGCACGTACAAAATTCACGGACATTTCTCTCTTGATAAATCTGAACTTTTACGTGAGCGAGTACGTACGGAACGTTTTTGTACGTACGCAACGTTAGTACATGAGGCCCCTGGTCGCTTCGTTCATGCTACAAGCGAAAAAAGCAAATTAATTCGTTTTTTGAGGATTCGAGTAATTTTAAAAACCTACCTGTCGATTGTTTATGCTACAAGCGACAAAAGCAAATCACTTGGTTTAAAGGTACAAGTAATTCAAGATCTGGTCACTTTGTTTTAAGGAGACAAGTGAAAAAGACCTGGGGCCTCATGTACTAACGTTGCGTACGTACAAAAACGTTCCGTACGTACTCGCTCACGTAAAAGTTCTGATGTATCAAGAGAGAAATGTCCGTGAATTTTGTACGTGCCAACGGCAACGACGTGGCTGGCGTACGTATGATTCTACAGATGTGGATCCTTTGGCGACACTCAGAGGTCATGCTGGGAAACTGTCATCATAAAACTGTGAAAACTATTGTGATGTGCACATCAGAGAAACACGACAAATTTGCACTGATGAACAATTAACACACCCAGGTGTCCGTAATTATATGAGTGGATATAAAAGCATGCGCAAAGAGGTGCAGAAAATGTCGTTAACAGCAATGGCAGCCTTAGCATTATTAGAAGATATCGCACATGGTGCAATAAGACGAGAGCGTGCATTCAGAGACAGAGATGATTTCCTGGCTAATAACGACAACTGGCTCATCAGCCGCTTTAGGTTCCCGAGGGTAATCCTTCTGGAACTGTGCGCAGAGCTTCGGCCGGCATTGGAGCGCTACACGGCAAGGAGCCATGCGTTACCTGTGTCCGGTTCCTCGCAACCGGGGCATTCCAGAGGGAGCTGGCCGACCGATCGGGACTGTGCCGGCGCTGTGCAGAACCATACAAGCCGCGTGGGACGGAATTATACCCATGTCAGCAGGTATATCAGATTCCCATTCAATCTGAACAGGTCAACATTAAGAGCAATCTGCAGCGAGAGACGGTTTTCTGAATGTAATCGGAGCTATCGACTGCACACACATTTCTATAAAAGCGCCATCGCATGAATTTGTAATACGTAATGCGCAAATGCAAGTAAACATTGTGGCTCATTCTTATGTTTTCGTTTTCTGATCGCGCAGACAGGGGAATCTCAGGTGCAGTGTCAATTTAAATATAATTTGCATATTTAAAAGAGGCGTGGACACGGAGTTGTATATTTAAAAGGGGCGTGGACGGGGAGGAGTCGGGTACGTTCGATCGGGATGTACAAAGGAAATGCTTGTAAATCTGAGCTTACGTCATGATTTAGTATGAAATCTACGCAACTGTTAGTACATGAGGCCCCGGGTCATTTCGTTCATGCTACAAGCGAAAAAAGCAAATTAATTCGTTTTTTGAGGATTCGAGTAATTTTAAAAACCTACCTGTCGATTGTTTATGCTACAAGCGACAAAAGCAAATCACTTGGTTTAAAGGTACAAGTAATTCAAGACCTGGTCACTTTGTTTTAAGGAGACAAGTGAAAAAGACCTGGTCGCTTCGTTTTATGCTACAACGAGAAAATCAAATTATTTAGTTTTAAGGATACAAGCAATTTAAAAACCTGTCTCTTTGTTTATGCTACAAGTGACAAAAAGCAATCACTTAGTCCATGGCTACAAGTGATTCAAAAGCCCCCCTATGGTGGATATGTGAGGGGCGGAAATGTTATGCCAAATTTAAAACCCAATTTTTAAAGAAAAGAAATTTAAAAGTCAATATTTCAATGCTCACCAGATGAATTTTGCTGAATTTACGTTCGTGAAGATCCCAGCGGCGACAATCTGGTGGCGTTTGCGGTCAGTCCTCCCTTCTCAGAAAAGAATTTTGAGGTTGGAGGCTGAAAGTTTTTTCTTTCAGGATGGCCCGTCACTTTCCGCGTCCCGTCCCAGACAATCGCCCGAGGGATCCCACTTCTTCTCACAGGTTCCTACCTCTCTGTCCAGTCAGTGTCCTTCAGTAGCCATCCTGATTCGAATGATCCGTCGTGGAGAGTACGGGAGTAACAGTGGGTTCATCAGATGAAGACCTGGTCGCTGCTTCTCTAGTCGTCCATCACAGAGCCATCTAAATTAAACCTTACTGGTGTTAAAGGTGAACTTGATTCGCTGTTCGGTTGGTTTCTCAGATGGTGTCCGTTTTTTGAGCCCAGTGTTCTCATTTGCCCTTGAAATAAAAACAGGCAGTAGTCGCCAAATTAACCTGAATAAAAACAATAAAATGTAGTGAGTGAAGAAGAGAGACAGAATGAAGAGTGACTCACTTCACAATATTTTCTGGCGTCTCATCCCTCTGAGGATCCCTGTTTGACCAAATGAGAGGTTTAAGTTAAACATTGATCAGGTGATTGAGACACAACAACAATGATACTGTTTGAAAGACGTACCTGTTACGAGTTTCTCTTCTAAGTCTGACAGCGATCACTGCAGCAAGACAAATGGTCAACAACATAGAGACTATGATGAATAAATGTCGTCCTGTGAGAGAAAGAGCAACAAATATTGATATGACAGACTCAGCAATGATGATAAATTAACAACAGAATGAACAGAAATACTAACTTGAGACCATGTGAACATTAACTTCATCGTCCAAACCTGAAAACAGAAACTCAGACATCAGGATCTGAAAGTAATCATCAGTCTATAAATGTGTGATCTCTGAAAGTGTTTCTCACCATCAGCAGACGTTGGTTTGAGTCCAGGAATGGTCTCCAACACGTCTATCTGAGGACCAGAGAGCACTCCAGCTGTACATCCAACCTGTGTGCTGTTTAGATGGAGAGCTGACAGCACAGCTGTAGTGGTGACAGTGACTGTACCGTTGGTGTTGGACACACTGACGCTGTTGTAGTCAGTCAAGTTGTGGTCTTGTGGTGTAGCTCTCAGTGTTACAGTGGGAGCAGGTCGACCTGTGGCTGAACAGGACACAACTAACTCTTCAGTAGAGTTTGATGCTCTGACATGTAGAACAGGTTGATGCAGCTCTGCAAAGAAAAGACATTGAACAGATATCACCATGAACATGTTGTGTCCAGTCTGGTAGTTTGTCTGAGGATCAAGAGTCAACATCAAACTGTAAAGCAGTCAGGTTCTCACCATAAACTTGGAGACATGTTCTTCCTGTCAGAGCTCCATCAGGGAAGGAGTTGAACAAACAGAGATAGCAGCCTTCATCCTGCTCCGTCACATTATTGATGACTATGGAGCTGCTCTGAAGTCCAGCATCTACAAACTCTACTTTACCTTTGAAGATAGGATTCACTGTTTGACCAAAGGGTTTGTTGTAGGTGGCAACATTATACTCTCCTCTAGGTGAGAACTTCTGCCATGTGACTTGAAGGACATCTTTAGTCTCCATGAGCTGACACTTTAAAGAGACGTTATCTCCCACTGCTGCCATCACATTCTGCTGTGTCTGGATCACATCCATTAAACCTGCATGGAGGAAATAACATGAAGCTTTTAGGTGTAGACAGGCGCGGCGTTATGGGTGGGCCTAACGGGCCTGGGCCCACCCACTTGTACAACTGGCCCATCCAAAATGACAGGGGGAACATTTTTCTTAACTTTTATTTTTAATTATTAAAATTAACATCTAAATTCAGAATAAATACTAAAAACGTCGCCCTTTATATATATCAAAAGGAAATATAATTAATTAATTGGTTAGGACTTCACGAAGCCCGGGGAAGGCCAAGCTATGTGTTTTGGTTTGGAGAGTGACGGGGAAATTGACCAATCACGGTTTGATTTCAAGTGGGCGGGACAAAAAGAACGGTTAAGACTCAGCCGCTCAGATTTTTTTTAATGCAAACCTTTATTGAAAATTTGAAAAGTACAGACAATCAGATCATACTGTACATAGAAACAGACAACTGGACTCAACCGCGCAGAGTTAAATGGCGGAACACGAGAGTGACATTGTGGCTAGCTTGATAGCAAAGCCTTTTTCAAGGCGGCCTTTCACTGAAAAACTTGTGGAAAGGCAATTCAAGACTGAAAATTATCAGCGATACCCATCGATGACGGGCTGTATTAAAACAAACAGGCTGTACTGCTGGAGTTGTTTACTTTTTACAACTGACAATCCACCTGGGTCAGCGGTGGATTTGTCAGCCTTACAAATCTGACAAGGTTAGCCCACCGACACCAAGAGTCTGCGGCACACCTGCAAGCGACGGTCAGTTTGAAAACTTTTGGGACACAAGAATGATCATCAGCTAGATGAGCAGCGCCGCAACCACACTACGGCCCACATCAACAAGGTCAGGCAGAACAGAGAGAGCTTTGGCACTGATGTCCATAGAGAAAGGATCAAAAGACAAAAGACAAACTTTATGACGCTGCCATCGCCCACTTCACAAAAAAAGACCGAGGAATGGACTTCGCTTTCATGTGAGGTAGGCCGATGTTATAGCCTAGGCCATCTTGATTAGTATTTTAAGGGATTAATATTACTGGCCAAGTGGACATTCAGGAATTTGTATTTCATTGCGGAGGTAAAAATCCCAGCGCAAATTGCGTGATTTAATAGCGCTGTCCATGGTGATGAAATGAGCCTCGGTGTCCGTGTCAGCAGCGACACGGGATGACATTCTGGGTGACCTCATTTTATATTTTCAGATTTTGTCTTTAGAGTATGCTATGTTTATCTAATTTCAACTATGTAGCCTAAATGGTCTCCAGTTTTCTAACTGGAGACCATTTAGGCATGTTAATGTTGAGAATGTTTCTTGTTCCGGAGAATGTTCTGTTTACATCCTTGTCATCGTTAATTAAAGGCCTAAAGTTGTTAAACCCATTCAAGTCATCGTACTGTTGCTTTTTTCCGTGATGATTTATTTTCTTGGCGGTGAAGGCCCAGCTGTAGTACTCACGGTTCGCCACTGGTTAAACATATTACCGGTAACGAGAGAGAGAGAGAGAGAGAGAGAGAGAGAGAGAGGTCCGCTGGGTGAGCTAGATTAACTTTTAACGGGAGAGAGAGCGGCGCACCGCGCTGTCAAAGCTCGTCTCAGCCATAGGTCTCAGTAGAAATGGTGTGTGCTTTCAAGGCAATATAGACACGAACGAGTCATTGAGGAATAATTTCCAACTATATGTATGTTAGTGTTATTTTTTCCTGAGAAGTGGCCCATCCAAAATTACTCTGGCCCATCCAAATTTGAAATCCTGGCGCCGCGCCTGGGTGTAGATCTGTGCTTGTTCTCTCTCTTTGGTCCTGAGGACAGACAACGTGGACGGATGGACTAAGTCCAGTAGACTGAGCAGAGGAATAATGAATGAATCCGTTTTCAAATTTCAGCACCTCAATAATTTAGAAACTAATTCGTTCAGTATTATTATGGAAATAAAAACTTCTTTCTCACCTTTAGAAAAAAAAGCAAAAAAATACAATGAACAAAAGACAATACAGTGAAGCATGGTTATCCACGTCCGCCTTCATTCAAACTGTCAGCGTCAACGGGCAGAGGTGTGGATGAGACCATCAGCGCGGATGTTAACATGTGGTGAATAACTGAAAAAAATATATACTCCAATAATAAAAAACACGTACATAAATGGAGTAAGAGTGTTCACTTGCGGTCTTAAACGAGCAGCCGATTCGAGTCTTATTACTTAGTTGTAACATGCAATTTAACGGCATATTACTCCCCCTATATTCACAGCGTAATGGAACAACCTCACTGGTGACGACAGAGCGTAGTGAGCACGTGCATGCCATATATGGACAGTCAACGGTTCAGGAGCAGCACTGAATAACGGAATCACCATCACACACAAATAAATAAATATATTTAAATACACATAAAAAATAGATTAAAGTTGGTTTTCGACCTGTTTGTGACTAAATTAAAATGGATCTTAAGTTGGGGTTTCAGCAGTGTGAAAGAGTATACTGATGCATATTAATTGACAAAAAAAACAACAACAAAGATTTTACACAATAAACATTTTTATTAGACGTTTGACTATCTTAGTCTGTGTTCACTCAGTGCATTGTGTCTGCATGTTTGAGCAATAAATAAGATTTCATAATAATAATATCAAATCAAAAGTCAACAAAAACTGCAAGAAAAGTGCAAAAGTGCCAACACACCAAAACAACATACATTAAAACACACAGTTATTAAATGTGATTTCAAATAAAGTTCACTTATTTGAGGTATATATCCGTCACATTTGCAGGACAGACTAACATTGAAATCTATTTTCATCTGCTCTCTGTGCGTTTTTAAATTCAGATTCATTCCCCACAACGCACACTAGATGGCACTACAGACTACTCTTTGACATTCCTGCGCCACATGGTGAACTTCCCTGATTTCTATCACCAAACCTCCCTGCTAATGCTGGCAATCTGACTGTCTGAAGGAAAAGTTTAACTATTGCACTACGACGTCACAGTCAATGTAACACAGAATGAATTGATGCTTCAAAGGAAGTACAAACATTTTAATTGAAGCCCTAGAAAGTTAAAGTAAGTACGCTGGGACAAAACAAACTAGTTAGTATTTGATTTAGAAAAACTACCTGTGAATAATACAACCTTAACTTTAGCTTAATAAACCGTTGAGATGCAATAAACGTGTGCTTGAGTTTATACAGTGTCACATGTTGTACGCCGTCTTTTCTTTTGTGACCTGTCAGAAAAACAAAACATAAAAATAACAGGTTAACATGCTGTGGCAGAACATTTGTATGAATAACACTTGTAAAGATAAATACATTATAATGTATAAATGAGTCCTGCTTGTGTTTATGTTGGGAAACGTCACAAAGGTGTTAATTGACCTGTCTGATGCTGTTTAGCTTAGCATGCTAACTAAAATGAGGATCTCGAGAATAATCTACATCTCTCTCAGCTTTTTGAAATGAATGCTGAACACCATAACCTTCAGGAAAACTTGTTGCAGGACTCGTACATTACGATGAATTTGTCTAATAAGCTGTAAAATGCCTCACCTTTTCCACTTGTTAAGCATTCATGTTAACAATAATAATAATAATAATAATAATAATGCTATGTAATGATGCTACTGAACACCGAATTGTCCTGTGTGAGGGATTTAACAGTCCAACATTCATCAGCTGATTAAGACACAACAGTGATACTGTTTGAAAGACGTACCTGTTATGAGTTTCTCTGACAGCGATCACTGCGGCAGTGAGACCAATGATCAACAACAACACAGGGACTATGCTGAATAAATGTCCTCCTATGAGAGAAAGAGCAACAAATATTGATATGACAGACTCAGCAATGATGATAAATTAACAACAGAATGAACAGAAATACTAACTTGAGACCACATGAACATAAACTTCATCGTCCAAACCTGAAAACAGAAACCCAGACATCAGGATCTCAAAGTAATCATCAGTCTATAAATGTGTGATCTCTGAAAGTGTTTCTCACCATCAGCAGACGTTGGTTTGAGTCCAGGAATGGTCTCCAACACGTCTATCTGAGGACCAGAGAGCACTCCAACTGTACATCCAACCTGTGTGCTGTTTAGATGGAGAGCTGACAGCACAGCTGTAGTGGTGACAGTGACTGTACCGTTGGTGTTGGACACACTGACGCTGTTGTAGTCAGTCAAGTTGTGGTCTTGTGGTGTAGCTCTCAGTGTTACAGTGGGAGCAGGTCGACCTGTGGCTGAACAGGACACAACTAACTCTTCAGTAGAGTTTGATGCTCTGACATGTAGAACAGGTTGATGCAGCTCTGCAAAGAAAAGACATTGAACAGATATCACCATGAACATGTTGTGTCCAGTCTGGTAGTTTGTCTGAGGATCAAGAGTCAACATCAAACTGTAAAGCAGTCAGGTTCTCACCATAAACTTGGAGACATGTTCTTCCTGTCAGAGCTCCATCAGGGAAGGAGTTGAACAAACAGAGATAGCAGCCTTCATCCTGCTCCGTCACATTATTGATGACTATGGAGCTGCTCTGAAGTCCAGCATCTACAAACTCTACTTTACCTTTGAAAATAGGATTCACTGTTTGACCAAAGGGTTTGTTGTAGGTGGCAACGTTCATCTTTCTTCTATCAGGTGAGATCTTCTGCCATGTGACTTGAAGGACATCTTTAGTCTCCATGAGGTGACACTTTAAAGAGACTTTGTCTCCCACTGCTGCCATCACAGTCTGCTGTGTCTGGATCACAGCCATTAAATCTGCATGGAGGAAAAAACATGAAAACTGAGTAGAGGTATAATGAGTGAACCCATTTTCAAATTTTCAAAAACTTCTTTCACATCTTTTGGGAAAAAAACACTACTGCATACCATGGTTATTATTAATTTCCACCAATATTCAAACTGTCTACCAACAGAAGTGTGGGTGAGATGTTAACATGAAGCGAATAATTGAAAAAATGTTTGGTAATGCAGTTAAACAATGAGATTTTAACATTCCACTTCCTTGTCAACATCAATAATTCTCTTGGAAACTTACACTTTGACTTCTAAAGAAGTCTCTCATGTCCACGTTTCATTTTTTTTAAACATCCTGGCTGCTCCTAATTACCACCGACTCAAACGTTTGTAAATGAAACCTCTGATATTACAATCCTTCTAGGTGACGTGACCCAGGCAGAACAAACGAACAATCTACAGTAGCAGATTAACAAGGACTCCTGACCTCAGACTAGCAAACCGGTGTGACACACGATTACTAAAGCGTTCAGGGGACCAAAACGACCTTTTGAAAAAAGTGCAGGGGGCATGTCCCCAGCTGTGTCCCCCCAAAATTATGTCTGTGATGGTAATGCTAACTAATGCTAACTGAAACAAAGAAAGGGAGAATTTAATTAAAAAAAAATTAATAAAGTACATGAGTAATTCCTCAATTTCTTGCCCATTGTTTGCAAATGATACTTAATATTTTAGCATGACACTGAAATGCATATCATTAGGTTCTCCTTACTCAAATTACTAGTGAGTTCTCTAAACTTACAAAAAGTGTTTGGAACATGTTGCCTTAATTTGTTTGAGTTAAATCTAAGTCACCGTTTTTACAGTGCACTAAATAAAACCAGACTTCTGATCAATGATCACTTACTAAACTGTTACTGAAATACAAATTACAGAACACATTTTGATTTCTAGTGAAACATTAACATCATTCAAAGCACTAAATATTGCCACATATTAAATGTAGCCCATAAATTAAATTAACATGCAATTGATGGGGTAATAAAGGAATAAAATAAAAAAAGCTAAAGAATGTTGTAATATAGATGAGGATACCTTACCTCTGAATAGGCAAACAGTTATGAGGAGCAGCAACATTTTCTTCCTCTGCTGTACAGTCAGTGCTTTCTGTTTTGCCTCTGAGCAGCCTTTAAATAGTCCTGACTGAAATGAAACTGAACACACAACTGGAGGTGGTGGTGGCGGTTTGGGGGGTGGGGGTGGGGGTGGGGTTCTTGTTTTTCTTTGAGGATACATATGCTGCAATATTTTACGGATGTCTTTACCCAATACTTGTTGAGCAGCAGGGTTATTGTTTTATTGTGGATGTGATGAAATTACAGGACATAATCACATGCTGTAAAGGGAGACGTCCCCAGGGTCAGATACCAGGGACCGGATTTAATCTAATAAAACAGTATGTTCATGTACTTTGTTTCCCATCAACCATTCAGTATGTCCAGGTAAGTGAACACAGTGTGTGCAAGCTTTTGGAAATCAAGCGGCAGGTATGGTAATGCCATTTCGGCTTCAGTTGAAACCCACTCGTATGTCATTTCCCCATTTGTCAAGATTAAGCAAAAAAAGACTTATGGTGCGTTCCATTTGTCCATCCAACTCGGTTTCCGAAGTTACGAGACGGAAGTTGCAAATAGAACGCGCCCGAGGTCGTTTATACAAGTCGTGAACTCGGCGAGCTTCAGAGGACCCCGAGTTCAGATTCCAAGATGGCTACCATGAGCATCACATTGTGGTTTTCTACTAGGCTATTTTAAGCACTTGTCTTTGTGGTAACCAAATGTAGAAGTCCTACACACAGCAGTATACGGTTACCTAATAGGCATGTCGCATAGCCTACAGCTAAATACCGCTTAATAAGTTATTTTGTAGCTTGTGCAGTTTAAATTGGCTAGAGACGCTCCATGTTGCTATGACAACAACGCCGAGTCTTGAGCAGAAAGCGGAGCAGTAGCCTGTCGTTAACGTTAATCAAAACGGAATATTCAGATATCAAACTGTGAAATATGTTTGTGTAACATGTAATGAACATGTGAAATCCGCCGTGGTAAACGAGATAAACAATATAAATGTTACGAATCCATCTTTTCTCCGACCTGTCGTAAACACAACGCAAATAGCCTACCTGCTGTACCTTGTTTTCGGACGCGGATGCGTCATCGCTCCCGAGTTGCGGTGACAACTTCTCCCTTAATCACAAGCGGTTAACAAAAAAAAAAAAAAACCCTGAGCCTTTCAGAAGCAGAAGTACAACCGTGTTTTGACGTGTTGCTAAGGTTACATTTCTTGGTAAGCTCTGTTTCACTTCAATAAAATAAAACAATTTCAATCGAAACTGCTTGACTTCTAATTCATGTTTGCCAGCATTAAAAGCGGAAATCGATTCCTCGCAATTGATCACACCCTGATTTTCAAAGCAGATTTACACTCGACGTTCAGTGGTCAGGTGTGACCGATCACTCATGATGTTTGTCCAACCTTGTTTACCATACAGTATATACAGTCAACGGTTCAGGAGCAGCACTGAATAACGGAATCACCATCCCACACGAAGACAAAATAAATATAAAAAACTCATAAAAAATAGATTAAAAATGAATCTAAATTTTAATTTGTCAAGTTGGTTTTCGACCTGTTTATGACTAAATTAAAATGGATCTTAAGTTGGGGTTTCAGCAGTGTGAAAGAGTATACTGATGCATATTAATTGACAAAAAAAACCCAAAGATTTTACACAATAAACATTTTTATTAGACGTACAATCAGAAATATTAGGTTGAAATTGTTAATTAACTTGATAACATACCACTAAAACAATGATTAAATCACCGCACTGTGGAAATAATGTAAAGCACATGTTAATAACATATTCATGTTTGACTGTCTTAGTCTGTGTTCACTCAGTGCATTGTGTCTGCATGTTTGAGCAATAAATAAGATTTCATAATAATAATATCAAATCAAAAGTCAACAATAACTGCAAGAAAAGTGCAAAAGTGCCAACACACCAAACAACATACATCAAAACACACAGTTATTATATATGATTTCAAATAAAGTTCACTTATTTGAGGTATATATACCTGTCACATTTACAGGACAGACTGACATTGAAATATCATTTTCATCTGATCTCTGCGTTTTTAAATTCAGATTCATTCCCCACAACGCACACTAGATGGCACTACAGACTACTCTTTGACATTCCTGCGCCACATGGTGAACTTCCCTGATTTCTGATTTCAATCTGCCTGTCTGAAGGAAAACTTTAACTATTGCACTACGACGTCGCAGTCAGTGTAACACAGAATGAATTGGACTGCTTCAAAGTAAGTACAAACATTTTGATTGAAGCGCTAGAAAGTTGAAGTAAGTACGCTGGGACAAAACAAACTAGTTAGTATTTGATTTAGAAAAACTACCTGTGAATAATGCAACCTTAACTTTAGCTTAATAAACCGTTGAGATGCAATAAACGTGTGCTTGAGTTTATACAGTGTCACATGTTGTACGCTGTCTTTTCTTTTGTGACCTGTCAGAAAAACAAAACATAAAAATAACAGGTTAATATAGGCTACTGTGGCAGAACATTTGTATGAATAACACTGGTAAAGATAAATACATTATAATGTATAAATGAGTCCTGCTTGTGTTTATGTTGGGAAACGTCACAAAGGTGTTAATTGAACTGGCATAATCTACATCTCTCTCAGCTTTTTGAAATGAATGCTGAATACCATAACCTTCAGGAAAACTTGTTGCTGGACTCGTACGTTACGATGAATTTGTCTAATAAGCTGTAAAATGCCTCACCTTTTCCACTTGTTAAGCATTCATGTTTGAGCAATGAATAATAATAATAATAATAATAATTGACAATAATACTGTTTCTATGTAATGATGCTAGTGAACACCCAGGATTTAAGAACAGTTTAATATTGATCAGATGATTAAAACACAATAGTGATACTGTTTGAAAGACGTACCTGTTATGAGTTTCTCTTCCAAATCTGACAGCGATCACTGCGGCAGTGAGACCAATGAACACAAACAACAGGTGGATCACAGCTATTAAACCTGCATGGAGGAAAATAAATGAAGGTTTTAAACTTAGGTCTCTGCAGGATGATCTGAACTGGAGACTAAAATAAAGCTACAGACTTTTTTGGCCGCAAAAAAATCAGGAAAGTAAGTCATCAGACCTCATCTCCCCTCTTTTTGGTTTGCTCCTAACAACTCATATGTACAGACACACACAAATAAGCAACTTCCCTTCTGTAAAAGCAGAACGGTAGCAGAACCACTGTTGCGGCTTCAACAGAAACTTTTTAGCCGCTGAAAGGTTTGCAGATCTGTGGTTATAATGACAAATACGATGAGATCCAAAGATGTTTCTGTTGCATTTATTGTGGAGAGCATCACAGAGCTATCACAGCGCAGCAAAGATGGATAAATGGGAAAATGAGACCAGCGGATTAAACAGATAAAAAGAGTGATGAATGAATGAGTAGTGGTCAACAAAAAGTACGGCTACTACCCAACTCTGATTCTCTCATCTGATGTCTCTGTTGAGTGCACACCTCCGTACACACACACGCCTACTCCCACATGAACCACCCCCTCTGCAACTTGCACACACTCAAGCACTTCATTTTTATTAAATCTGTGATGTTAAACAACAACTCACTCAAAAACATTGAAAACTTAACTTTAAGGGTGGGATGAGTCCAGCCTCACATTATGTGGCCCAGAGGTCTAATTTGATTCGTGGGCCGATACTACTCTCAACAAGTGGCCTATGTCTTGTCTGCCAGAGTCAACACAGTGCCGCCTTTACCACATCTGGGCCACGTCCAGTTCACATGCCGTATGCCAGTGTCAAGTGAACGCCACCTCTGCCAGCTTCAAGCCAGATCTGGGCCAAATGTCTCTGCTATGCGCTATGGCATTTCCCCATTTGACAAGATTAAGACAGACTGCAGCAATCACAAGTGGTCAAGAAAAAAGACAACTCATCAAATGTGGATAGCTAGAGACCTGGGACCTGTCCTTTGGTTGTGTCATCGTCTAGTTGACTAATAATAGTTTTATCTGCAGTGGAAATACCCTGCAAACTACTAGATTTGATATGTTCACATAAAAGCTGGGCAGCAAGTAGAAACAGACAGGGAGAAATGGGGCAAAAAGAAAATTATGCTAAACGGAGTCAAGAACAAATCTAAGAAAAGTATTAACTATATACATGAACATGAAGTCTAAACTATTGTGTGGACTCAAATGTGGGTAGTCAAGTAAATCTGAGACTTGAGTGATTCTCAAAGTGTGGTATGTTGGCTCCCCCTAGTGGTACGCAAGACCATCACTTAATTAAATATAAATAAAATAAACTTAAAACATGAAATACAGTATCTTATCTAAAATATTTTATCGACCAATGACAAGAAAATGAAATGAGATACAAATGACTTTGATAGCCTACTAGCTTCTGGACATATTTACATTGAGCGCTGGATCGTACGTCAACGTCGCCGCCATATTGGAGGAGGCAGCTCTGTCTCGCGAACTAATACGAGTCAATGGAGAGAACTTCATGAAGCGTCTTCTACAAAGTACTATAAGCATTTACACATTCACACACAAACGTATATATTCAGGAAACCTTTCACGGAATATATCGTGTGTGATTGTGTTAATACCTAATTTCAATTTGGTCTAATTTTGTTTCTGAGCTGTTTTTTGTGACTAAATTAAAAATGATCCTCAGTTGTGGTTTCATGGTTTGAAAGAGCATTCTGATGGATGTTTATTGACAACAAATATTTTTATTAGACGGTCAATCAGAAACATTCTGTTGAAATTAGAAAACAAATGAACATGCCACAATCGTCACATTGTGGAAACACAATAATGTTTGACTATCTCTGTGTCCACTCAGTGCATTGTGTCTACATGTTTAAGCAATAAATAACATGTAATAATAATAATAAAAAGTGACAATAATACAGTCATCGGATTTGCTTTCAAGCGAAGTTCACTGATTCATTCCTTAAAACGAACACTAGATGGCGCTACAGACTGCTCTTTGACATTGGTGGCCCATATGGGGCATCTCCTTGATTTCAGCAAAGGAAACCACCTGGTAATGCTGGCAATCTACCTGTCTGGATTAAATGAAGGAAAACCTTTACTATTACAGTTTCCTGGAGGAGCACTGGTGAACAACTCCATCTCATGGTGTAGAGTGAAACACCTTCTGATCAACACAGCTACAACCAAGGAGATGGTAGTAGATCTCTGGAGCTCCAGGCCACACCTGCAGCCTGAAACCATCAACAGTCTTATATGTACGTGGGTCTACAGCTGGTCCACAAACTGGACTGGTCGCCTAACACAGACTCAGTGCTCAGAAAAGGTCAGACCGTCTGTGTTGCCTCAGGAGGCTAAGGTTGTTTAACATCTGCCAGAAGCTGCTGGACATGTTCCCCACAGACGATCGTTGCCAGTGTCTTCTGCTACGCTGTGGTGTCCTGGGGAGGCAGCACGAAGAAGAAGGTTCATCTCACGGTTGGAGGAGAGCAGGGAGGATGGGCTCCAGCTACTACCACTGACCCTACAGGACAAGCAGTTACAGAAGATGAATGAATTAATCTATCATATCTGTTTCTATGTAATGATGCTATTGGACACAGAATTGTCCTGTGTGACCGACTGAGGGATTTAAGAACAGTTTAACACTGATCAGCTGATTAAGACACAACAGTGATACTGTTTGAAAGATGTACCTGGTTTGAGTTTCTCTTCTAAGCTTGATCACTACAGCAGTAAGACTGATGATCAACAACAACACAGGGACTATGATGAATAAATGTCCTCCTATGAGAGAAAGAGCAACAAATATTGATATGACAGACTCAGCAATGATAATAAATGAACAACAGAATGAACAGAAATACTAACTTGAGACCACATGAACATAAACTTCATCGTCCAAACCTGAAAACAGAAACCCAGACATCAGGATCTGAAAGTAATCATCAGTCTATAAATGCGTGATCTCTGAAAGTGTTTCTCACCATCAGCAGACGTTGGTTTGAGTCCAGGAATGGTCTCCAACACGTCTATCTGAGGACCAGAGAGCACTCCAACTGTACATCCAACCTGTGTGCTGTTTAGATGGAGAGCTGACAGCACAGCTGTAGTGGTGACAGTGACTGTACCGTTGGTGTTGGACACACTGACGCTGTTGTAGTCAGTCAAGTTGTGGTCTTGTGGTGTAGCTCTCAGTGTTACAGTGGGAGCAGGTCGACCTGTGGCTGAACAGGACACAACTAACTCTTCAGTAGAGTTTGATGCTCTGACATGTAGAACAGGTTGATGCAGCTCTGCAAAGAAAAGACATTGAACAGATATCACCATGAACATGTTGTGTCCAGTCTGGTAGTTTGTCTGAGGATCAAGAGTCAACATGAACATGAACTGTAAAGCAGTCAGGTTCTCACCATAAACATGGAGACATGTTCTTCCTGTCAGAGCTCCATCAGGGAAGGAGTTGAACAAACAGAGATAGCAGCCTTCATCCTGCTCCGTCACATTATTGATGACTATGGAGCTGCTCTGAAGTCCAGCATCTACAAACTCTACTTTACCTTTGAAGATAGGATTCACTGTTTGACCAAAGGGTTTGTTGTAGGTGGCAACGTTCATCTTTCTTCGACCAGGTGAGAATTTCTGCCATGTGACTTGAAGGACATCTTTAGTCTCCATGAGCTGACACTTTAAAGAGACGTTATCTCCCACTGCTGCCATCACATTCTGCTGTGTCTGGATCACAGCTGGTAGACCTGCATGGAGGAGTGACAGCGGGGACGGCCAATCACAAGAAAGGGCAGAGCTAATGAGGGGCTTGTGGGCAAATCTAAACTAAGAGAAACAGGCTTCAGCTTGAGCAATCGTTTTCCGCTTTGGTTCTCGTGCTTTGGGGCGTATCTGATTACTAAAGCGTAACATTATTTTATGGTAAGAAGTGCAGGGGACCAAAACGACCTTTTGAAAAAGTGCAGGGGGCATGTCCCCTGTGTCCCCCCAAAATTACGTCTGTGATGGTAATGCTAACTAATGCTAACTGAAACAAAGAAAGGGAGAATTTAATAAAAAATGAATAAAGTACATGAGCTATTCCTCAATTTCTTGCCCGTTGTTTGCAAATGCTACTTAATATTTTAGCATGACACTGAAATGCATATCATACTAGTTAGTTCACTAAACTTACAAAAAGTGTTTAAAAATGTTGCCTTAATTTGTCAGAGTTAGATCTAAGTAACAGCTTTTACAGTGCACTAAATCAGAACAGACTTCTGATCAATGATCACTTACTAAACTGTTACTAAAATACAAAGTACAGAACACATCTTATTTGATTTCCAGTGAAACATTAACATCATTCAAAGCACTTTAAATGTAGATATCTTTAAATATTGCCACATATTAAATGAAGCCCATAAATTAACATGTGATATAATGACGTAATAAATAAATAAATAAAATGAAATTAGATTAATTCATAGGAGTAATATAGATGAGGATACCTTACCTTTGAAGAGGCAAACAGTTATGACGAGCAGCAACATTTTCTTCCTCTGCTGTACAGTCAGTACTCTCTGTTTTGCCTCTGAGCAGCCTTTCAATAGCGTTTAAAACAAAAAAAACAAAAAAAAAAAATGTAAAAAAAATGTCATGGTTTCACATGTTATGAGCAGAAGTAGCATAGTGTCTTCAGCCACAGTCAACACTTCCTGTTGTTGCTCATTTTTGACAGCATGATCAGCCTTTGTGCAATTACACTAACATTTCTGCATGGTTTGGTTGATGCATCTAAATATGGTTTTCTTTCAGGACTATCAAATACACGTAGTACAATACAATAGTCTCTTTTCAGCCTTTGTATATAAATATTAATAGGATAAAATCTGTATAATTTTGAAGGAGATCTCTTTGACCTTATTGTTAAACAAAACGTGTTTGATAAAAAACAAAGTTTATTCCAACAAATGTTCCCAACAAAGATAGACCAGTATGAAGGTGTACTCATCATGCTTTGTTGACATGGTCGTCTAATGATTGTTTCTGTTTTTATTGGAACCTGAAAAACAGTGCAGGGTTTGTGTTTGCAAATCAGACACCACGACAGTAACATCTGCTTATGGAACATTAAGAGTTTAGAGGGATTCTATTGACACTGTATGTGCATAATGAAAACTCAAGGCCACTAACTGGAGAGAAGACATGTATCATTCAAAGTGGTAAACAGGCCTCCTTTACTTTGTTCATTCATCAGTACGGTTTTTCCATATGAAATCCTATAAAAGTTTGTGTACTTATTTACATACATGTTTATCTACACCTAATGATAATGCAGTATGTGTTCGTTTAGATAATCCTTCAGCTTTTGACAGAAAGGTCCTACCTCTTAAGGGTAAGTCATGAGGGAGCCATTGGTTAAA
This sequence comes from Planiliza haematocheilus, assembly GCA_005024645.1. Lineage (NCBI taxonomy): Eukaryota > Metazoa > Chordata > Actinopteri > Mugiliformes > Mugilidae > Planiliza > Planiliza haematocheilus. The sequence continues at coordinate 2,367,816 of SRSE01000183.1, read as the reverse complement.
TCTAAAACTAGACGATGACACAACAAGGTTGCCTACTGAGCACTAAATAACAAATAATAATAACAATAAAACGTGACAATAATACAGTCATCTGATCTGCTTTCAAGCGAAGTTCACTTATTCGTAGTATATATCTGTCAGATTTCCCGGAAAGATTGAAACTGAAATATAATTTCATCAGATCTCTGTGTGTTTTTGGATTCAGATTCATTCCCCACAATGAACACTAGATGGCGCTACAGACTACTCTTTGACATTAGTGGCCCATATGGGGCATCTCCTTAATTTCAGTCAAGGAAACCACCTGGTAATGCTGGCAATCTACCTGTCTGGGTTAACTGAATAAAAACCTTTAGGCTACTATTACAGTTTCCTGGAGGAGCAGTGGTGAACAACTTCATCTCATGGTTGTTCTTGTAGATTTCCTCATATATCCTAGATAGGGGTCTTGAACCAAGTATCTGAATGCAGATTGTTGTTGTCCCATCTTAAATTTAATAAAAATATCAACAGTTCAATGCAACATTTAATTTCAATATAAAGTATAAGCAGAGTTATTAAGAGAGATTGATTACAAGTGATATAAAGTTGAAATAATTGGTGCATATTTAGTATTTCAGGTATTTCTGCTCTGAAGTCTTGCATCTTTAAACTACACTTTATCTGTGAAGCCAGGATTCACTGTTTGACCAAAGGGTTTGACTAAATTTAAATGGATCTTTAGTTAGGGTTTCAGCAGTGTGAAAGAGCATACTGAGGCATACTAAATGTACACAATAAACAGTTTTTATTGAAATTAGGTTGAACTTATTAAATAAATTAATAACATGTTTAAATCGTCACATTGTGGAAACACTAATAATGTAAAGCACAGGTTAATAACACATTCATGTTTGACTGTCTTAGTCTGTGTCCACTCAGTGCATTGTGTCTGCATGTTTGAGCAATAAATAACATGTAATAATAATAATAACAATACAAAAAGTGACAGTAACTGCAAGAAAAGTGCAAAAGTGCCAACACACCAAACAACATACATCAAAACACACAGTTTTTATATTTCAAATAAAGTTCACTTATTTGAGGTATATATCTGTCACATTTGCAGGACAGACTGAAATTGAAATATATTTTCATCTGCTCTCTGTGCGTTTTTAAATTCAGATTTATTCCCCACAACGCACACTAGATGGCACTACAGACTACTCTTTGACATTCCTGCGCCACATGGGGAATTTCCCTGATTTCTATCACCAAACCTCCCTGCTAATGCTGGCAATCTGACTGTCTGAAGGAAAAGTTTAACTATTGCACTACGACGTCACAGTCAATGTAACACAGAATGAATTGGACCGCTTTAAAGTTCTGTGGATTCACCAGGTTTTCACATTCAGAGTAGCATAAACAAACATTTTGCCTGAAGCCCTGGAAAGTTAAAGTGCCAAGTACGCTGGGACAAAACAAACTAGTTAGTATTTGTATTAGAAAAACTACCTGTGAATAATGCAACCTTAACTTTAGCTTAATAAACCGTTGATATCCAATAAACGCGGGCTTGAGTTTATACAGTGTCACATGTTGTACGCTGTCTTTTCCTTTGTGACCTGTCAGAAAAACAAAAGAAAAAAGTAACAGGTTAATATACTGTGGGAAGAACATCTGTATGAATAACACGTGTAAAGATAAATACATTATAATGTATAAATGAGTCCTGCTTCTGTTTGTGTTGAGAAACATCACAAAGGTGATAATTCAACTGTCTGATGCTATTTAGCTTAGCATGCTAACTGAAATGAGAATAATGGATAATAATAATAAAACTAATCCACATCTCTCTCAGCTATTTGAAAAGAATGCTGAATACCATAACCTTCAGGAAAACGTGTTGCAGGACTCGTACATTACGATGAATGTGCGTAAGCTGAGTGATAAATGCCTCACCTTTTCCACTTAACCACCGCTCCAATGACGACACAGGTAATCAAGACAATTGCGACAATGAGAATTCCAGTCGTGGATTTTGACGGTCCGTCCCCTAGAACAAAAACAGCACGTTGGTTTGTCTGTACAGGAATAAGATAAATAACATTTTCCCAGAAGAGGAACGGGGGGGACTTTTGACAGCAGCATTCTCACTTAAACACGCTAAGGACTCACTTCCCTGATCGTGTCGGCAAACCTTCCCGCACAGAGACAGAGATAATGAGCTCACTGTACTGTGACGTAGGGATTTCCTCAAACAAGAAACTCATTTCAAAGTGAAACTGCATCTACCGTAAACTACTGAGTCACTGTTGTATCATTACACATGTACTGTATTTATGTAAAAGGTGTGATCACTGTGTGATGACGCTTCCAGTTAAGTGTGACGCTGTAAATTCTGGCGCAGTTAAACAACGACATTTTAACATTCCACTTCCTTGTCATCATGAATCATACTCTTGGAATTTTATTGTAAACTCCACTTCCTGGACAATGAATGGACGCTCCCTCTGACACATACACACCTTCCTTCTCAGGAATGGAAACAAAAGGAATTGCCTCCCTCCTCTGTGACTCTAATCCACTGTTCAGCACACAGTCCACGTTTCCCTTCCAGCCGGTGGGTACCCTCAGAGAGATGCTGTCGTGGCTGGTGAACGTGCCATCGCTGTTCTTTTCTTCCGTTCTCTGTGATTCCCGTTGGACTGTGACACCGGGAGAATACTCCCACTTGATGGTCGGTGCTGGTTTTCCGGTGGCGGTGCAGTTGAACTCAACCTCCTGGTCTTTATTGTCAAATTCCCCAGTGACTGTGTGGCTTGTGTTGACCTTGGATATGCCTTTGGGGAGAATTTAAATGGTCTCTTTGAGCATCTCATTGCGACTTTTCCTCAGAATTATGACATTAATATATTATTATTATTATTATTATTATTATTATTATTATTATTATTATTATTATTACCTTGTACCGTGAGACACGTCTGCTTCCTTTTGGAGCCATCAGGATACACGTTAAAGGAGCAAATGTAGCAGCTCTCATCTTCCCACTTTACGTTGTTAAGAGTGATGGATGTTGAGCTGAGGGAAGCTTCCGTGAAGCTGACTTTTGCACGAAAGGGTTCGTTGACCCTTTCCCCAAACCTTTTGCTGTACGTGGCCAGATTCTCCACGGACTCATCCTGGAAAAGGCGTTGCCAGGTCACCTGTAGCACACCTGGAGGGAAGCCAAAAAGTAATCCTCAAAAAAACAGTCCAGGGTTGGATTCAGGGTGGGTTAACCTCTTAAAACTGATGATGACCTGGGCTACCACAGCCTCACAAACGACTGAGATTAAGATATGGTTCAATAAATAAATAAATAATTCCACACCTGTTGGATTAGCGAGGGAGCAGCTGTAATGTGCAGACCCGCCGTATACAGCTGTTGCATTTCCACCTCCACTGATTTGAGAGGCTGTGGCTGAAAAAGAAGAACAGCTGTTAGCCAGTGACTTTTATGCAAATATTTAGACACCAAATAAGATTAGACTTCTGATCAATGATCACTTCCTAAACTGTTACTGAAATACAAATTACAGAACACACAATTTTATTTTATTTCCAGTGAAACATTAACATCAATAACATCGTAATGCTAACTAATGCTAACTGAAACAAAGAAAGGGAGAATTTAATAAACAAAGAATAAAGTACATGAGTTATTCCTTAATTTCTTGCCCATTGTTTGCAAATGATACTTAATATTTTAGCATGACACTGAAATGCATATCATTAGGTTCTCCTTACTCAAATTACTAGTTAGTTCTCTAAACTTACAAAAAGTGTTTGGAAAATGTTGCCTTAATTTGTTTGAGTTAAATCTTAGTCACCGTTTTTACAGTGCACTAAATAAAACCAGACTTCTGATCAATGATCACTTACTAAACTGTTACTGAAATACAAATTACAGAACACATTTTGATTTTTAGTGAAACATTACCATCATTCAAAGCACTAAATATTGCCACATATTAAATGTAGCCCATAAATTAACATGTGATATGATGAGGTAATAAATTAATAAATAAATAAAATAAAAAAATCTGAATTCATAGGAATGTAGTAATATAGATGAGGATACCTTACCTTCGAAGAGGCAAACAGTTATGAGGAGCAGCAACATTTTCTTCCTCTGCTGTACAGTCAGTGCTTTCTGTTTTGCCTCTGAGCAGCCTTTAAATAGTCCTGACTGAAATGAAACTGGAGGTGGTGGCGGGGGAGGGGAAGGGGGGGGGGTGTTTCATGGCAATGTCATCATGCTTGGATGGTAATTTTGGTTTTCTTTCAGGAAAAACGAAGCTATGGTTGATGGTGCATACGCTGCAATATTTCACCGACGTCTGTAGCCAATAGTTGTTGAACAGCTGGGTTATTGTTTTATTGTGGATGTGATGAAATTACAGGACATAATCACATGCTGTAAAGGGAGACGTCCCCAGGGTCAGATACCAGAGACCAGATTTAATCTGATAAAACAGTATGTTCATGTACTTTGTTTCCCAGGGAGGGAAGATCAACCATTCAGTATGTTCAGGTAAGTGAACACAGTGTGTGCAAGCTTTTGGAAATCAATGGGTACTTGGGGACATGGAGGATAGATGGTGGACATCATGAACAGCTAAACCGGGGACTTTTGGACTTTTCGGACTTACGACATTACTACACGTTTTCTGATTCTCTGTCACACTTTAACAATGTGAATGCCCCCAAGACTGGGGACTTGTTTTAATGGAACAATGGGATGGATACATGACTAGTCTGATATTCCAGGTATGTTTCAGCTTCAGTTGAAACCCACTCGTATGGCATTTCCCCATTTGTCAAGATTAAAGCACAGAAGACTTACTGTATGGTGTTGACAACATCTCCAGTAATCACAAGCGGTCAACAACAAAAAAAACCCTGAGCCTTTCAGAAGCAGAAGTACAACTGTGTTTTGACGTTTTAACACCTCATTGTGTCCCAGGAGAGTTTTACGGCCATATTTATTTTTTTAGGTGTGATTACAGTCACGGGATGTTGTTCTAGTGAAGTTAGACAGATGTCTAACAGTGTAGAAAATCAAACCCGTGTTTTTTTCCTATGCATCAAAAAGCCAGTAGCGTGTCAGAGTGGTTCTGGTGGTTCTATGGAAATATGTCACATGCAAACAAAAGCTTAGTCAGCGTGTTATTGTGGGATTAATTCCAAGTGGAGAAGAGCTGGTGGTGCTGCTGTAAACTCCTATGTATGTGTCCAAAAAAATGCTTCGTCAGGGTCAAGTGTTAAGTCTCACTGTACGCTGCTTCTCAGCACTGACTCATGTTTCGCGTGTGAAAGTTCTTGGTAAGCTCTGTTTCACTTCAATAAAATAATAATAAAAAAAAAAATATATTTCAATCGAAACTGCTTGACTTCTATTATGATTCACATTTGCCAGCATTAAAAGCGGAAATCGATTCCTCGCAATGATTTTAGAACTGATGATTCATGTCAGAAATGACAGATGTCAATTAATAAACCTGCAATCATAAAAAAATATATTCCTGTAAGCTTTGTGGCTGACACACACACACACACACACACACACACACACACACACACAGAGGATCATGCGCTGCAGCCCTGATTTACACTTGAGGTTTAGTGGTCAGGTGTGCTTTCATGTTTGTACGCAATATTCCCATAATTAACACTTGTGCAATCTTGTTTACCATATGCAGTGGTACTGGAGGGAAGTTACTCTCATAATTCCTCTTAGGTGTGTCATTAACTAGGAAAGAACCTAAGCAAACTGTGGTTGTAACTGCCAAAGTCAAGTGTCTCAACATCGGACAAATTATTAAAAAGGAACAGTTTCATTTTTAATATCGCAGCTACTCATGTTATGAAACAAATCAGGAACAACTCCATAAATCATTACACGGACCGATGGAGTGCATTAGGTCATACATGCTATGCACTAGAACTATTGTATCGTGATTACAGATAATAAATGTGTAGGATTATTTTCTTTCAGATATTACTTGAAGGGAAGCACCTTATTCACCTGGCAGCTGACACCTGTGATTTTAATTTCCATTTGAGTGCAGTTAGTGGCTTGTGGTGTAACTATATTAGCAGTATTAAAGTCCCGGCACTATAATCGTTAAAATTAGACCAGAAAGAAGGACACATTGGTTGCATGTGGTCACTTCTCTGATTTTAATAAACACAGCCTGCCAGGAAGTCACAAAACTGTATAAGCTTCTGTTTTTGTTGTTTTAAAATTTTGCAATCATGAGACTTTTTTAATACTGCGTCTCCAACCATTTAGCCATCACAGCGCCCTGTAGTTGCCTTTTCCGAGCGCGGCTGACTCCGTATAACAAAGTGCATCCCTGTTCTTGATTGCTCATCTAATAAAGAAAGCTGACTCGTTTCCCTAAATGCTAACTGTGCTGAGAAAATCAGTTCTCCTTGACCTCTACCATTTATATCCTGACTGTAACAGTCAACCTCCAAATACAGGAAATGTAAATAAATTGCACATATTAAATGAATAGATAGAGGTGTGCGCCATTTACCGATCAGTAGGGGGTTTCAGATCAGATGTTGTTGACCTATTACTTCCTCTATAAATGAAAGGGAATGTTAAAGAGAGCAGGGGAATACCTGATGGAGAAAACAACAACTGAGTTTCCATGGCGACTCTAGAAGGAAATAAGATATACCCTCCTGTTATAGGTGTGTGACCTGGCCTTGATCTAAAATTAACAGCAGCCGAAATTCTGCATGCACAAACCGTGTACAAGGAAATAGAGGGTTAACAAAAACAGCAGCACGTCCTGCACGGTGCGTGACAAACTCGGCATTGTCACTTAAAACCTGCAGTGCAAAGGAAATACCCCATAATATCCAAAGTCTGATCCTGACAGGGCCGCAGGATGCTGCACAAACACTGCTGCACCTATAAGCAAACAGATTTTACATGTTAAAATGGAATTATAAACACAAGATACCTCACACGACCTGTAATGTGCAGTCACCGCAGGCATGGCAAACTGAAAGTTGAGCTTTATTCAGCTAAATGGTTTGTTTTGAAGCAAAACATTATCAAGTTTCAAGTCACATACAGTAAAACATAGCCGGTGATAAACCAGCTTGAGGAGGGGAATCCTCAACAACTTGATTCCTTGCTTGTATAACTGGACTGTGCACATGGGTGTAGTCAAAATGATACTGAAGCTTGTTCGAGAACCTCAATTATGTCCCAATTATGTCATAAAAAACTGTTTATCTCTTACTATCACTTCAGGACATACTGGAAAATACAAAAAACAACACGTTTAAATCAATTACTTACTGAGAAAACAAAGTGATTCTCGCATATGACAGCAGGTGACACTGTTGACTCGTATCTGATTATCTTACACTTTCAGATGAGGTCCTGTTACATGCAGCACTGATAGTCAACATCTCTTTACTGAATAAGATAGATAAAATATGACTGAGGCTGGCATTAAAAGAATAAAAATCAATGTTTTTTTAACCATTTATTCATGAGACTGATAATGATCAGTTAGAGTGGAGCTGTCAGACATGACGGACAAGCTTTTGCAGTTTACAGACAAAACCCTGACACCTGGCGGACAACAGACGCAACTACACTTCAGCTGAATAACAAGTCACACGACAACAGAAAAAAAGCGTCACGTTCCAGAACGTTTGTCATCGCCATTTAACACATTGGACGGTTTTGTTTCCTGCAGCTTGACGGTTGAATAAAGTCCACTGTCTGTCCGCCTGAAGGTGCTGTACGGCTCAATGTCTGGATGAGGCACGTTTCGGTACAGTGCCTGCCTTGAATGGCTGCTCAGTGCTTCTGGCTGATTTCTGGTGGATAAACAGAAAGATGCATTGGCTGCTTACTCATTGTGTTACTAGTTTCTATTGGCTAAACAGGAAATGAAAGACAAAGAGTTCCTTTACTGGTTCACGTGATACATAAAGTTTGTGGCTGCAGTGTCTTTAAAAATAAGACAAATACGTGACTTTTAAAATGTTACTTAATTTAAAAAATATTCAACGTGTAAATGAACACAAGGTGATATCTCAGTACAGTCGCCTCTTACCTGTGGCGTAGTCTTCTGTAGATACATCCCAGGATGAGTAAAGCTACAGTGATGACAACAGCAGTCGAAGCACAGCCAATTATTAAGTCCATATCAGGTCCTGAAGAATTGTTGGAAACTTCATTGTATAAACAAGAGCAAAGAATGTGTTAGAAAATTAGAAATATATCGGGATCTGCAACTCAAAGCTAAGTCACAAACATGAATTATTTTTACTAATTACTGTACAATGTAAAGAAGAAAAACAGGTGCTTACCTTGAACAGTGATACTGAGATGGAGAGAATCTGTTCCACCATGATATGAGCACTGACAGGTGTAGTTTCCACTATCGGCCGGTTTTAAATTGGTCAGATGAAGAAATACAGTGTGATGTTTTGTCATTAGTGTGAACCTGGAGTCACATTCATGTTTAAAGTCTTGTCCATGCTGATACAGAAGTTTACATTCGTTTCCCCTTCTCATCTCTGTTCTTATGTTACATATTATCACGGTGATGGTCTGTGTTTCATTGGTGCATATTTGAAAGACGTCTGGTTCCTTTCCAGTTGTCTTCACATGAATCTCTACAACAAATCAATTACAATCATTATAAAATACATAGTTAGACATTGTTCTAAGTTTGCATATGGTGAAAAGTAAAATCTTAATTTAATACCATTAGAAAACTACAACAAACATAAATCCCATGTATTTTTTAATAATAAAATACAGAGTGTGTACATTACCTCTAATCTCAGAGTGCACTGTTTGGGCCAGAAGCAGGACAAAGCACAGTGTCAGTGTCTCCATCCTGGTTGACTGCTGCTGGGAGTCAACTAAACGCTGAAGTGAGGACCAGCTACGCTTTCTGAAATACGTTCTCTAGTGACCTACACCTCAAACTCTGCTGCACTCACAGAAGTGCACACCACTATGAACACGTCTGAAACGGAAGTGCACTTAGGGGTCTGCTTCTGCTTTCCCATTAGACACATTAAAGATAAAACAGCAAGCAACAAGACACACAATATAAACAGGAAACACATTCAGGCTGCAATAAGGTTATTGTTTGGTGAAACTGAAAGACTCAAAACAAGTTAGCTAAATTCAAAAACGCGTGCGTCTGTTAAAAGGCGGTAATGTCATCAGACATCAGACCTGCAGTCCCACGCTCTGACGTTAGTCACTTGTCTTTCACTATTTGTGGTTTTTAGCGAGTTAGACAGGAAAGATGGTAACAGCGACTTATTTGCAGTTGCGGCTTTCATATATAAATATAAAACAGCACGCTCTGAGCAGCTCGTCGCAGTTTATGACCTTCACCTCTTCATTAAGAAACTATGGCGCTTTCATGTAGCGCAGTTATAAACGGCTACATGACGCATCACGTCAATAAGTTGAAGAAGGTTACTGCCGTACGAACAACATCCTACGGTCCGTTATCTACACCGAGATGACTTAAAGGTTTTCGTAGATTTCAGTATCCTGATAATAAAACTAGATGTTGTTTTCAGGATTTGCCTTGGTGTCATGTTGGAGGTGATCTCAGGTTTTTTGTCAGAGATTGTCTTCAGGCTGCTGGAGGCTTGTGTAAGTGTTTTTCGAAGACAAAATTTGTCAAGTTTCCTGAAACCTGAGCTCTGAGCTGCCATCTGTATGCATGTGTTATGTTTATGTAGCATGCCAGCATCTTAGCTACTGTTGCCACTGCCGACGGTGTGAAGAGCAAGTACTTGGTTTTGATTCACTGAACTTGAAACACTTGGTTTATAAGTTGGTGGACAGGAGTGCTAGTTTTTTGACACTAATGTCACTTAATGGTAACAACGTAACAATCTTAAAATCAGGTATGAGAGTTAAATCAAATGAATTGAGATGAGAAAGTGATTCTAACATGAGTCAGCAGGTGACATTGCTGACTCGTGTGATTATCTTACACTTTCAGACGTTGTCCTGTTACATGCAGCACTGGTTGATGCTTGATATAATGCACAAGAGGCACAAAAGTAAAGAATAAGGGATCTGGATTTATTAAATTTATAATTTATATATAACTTTATAAAGCGGTGAACATCTTTTTACTAAATAACTAAAAAGAACATAACCATGGCTGACATAAAAAGAATAAAATCAATGTTTAACCATTTATTGATCAGACTGATTATGATCATTGTTACAGTAGAGTTGTCAGACATGAAGGATATACTTTTTGCAATTTACAGTCAAAATCACACGTTTGACTGTTTTGTTTGAGAGTCCTGCAGCTTGACGGTTGAATAAAGTCCATTTTCTGTCCACCTGAAGGTGCTGTACGGCTCAATGTCTGGATGAGACCCTTCGGAAAGACACAAAAGCAAAAACCATTGGTTGAATAATCCACAGAAAATGAAGAAAGGTGTCATATTTTTCAGGACAGTACCTGGCTTAAGTGACTTCTGGTTGATTTCTGGTGGATAAACAGAAAGATGCAGCAAATCTGGGTGTTTTACTAATCTCACTGTGTTACCAGTTTCTATTGGCTGAACAGGAAATGAAAGACAAAGCGTTCCTTCACTGGTTCACACAACACAAGGTGATATCTCAGTACAATCGCCTTTCATCTGTGGCGTAGTCTTCTGTGGATACATCCCAGGACGAGTAAAGCTACAGTGATGACTACAGCGGTCAAAAGTCCTTTGATAACGACTATTAAGTCCTTATCGGGTCGTGGAGAATTGATGGAAACTTCATCGTCTAAACAAGAACAAAGAATGTGTTAGAAAGTTAGTGTATCATTACTGTACAAGAAAAAAAAACAGGTGCTTACCTTTAACAGTGATATTGAGATGGAGAGTATATGTTCCACCAAGATATGAGCACTGACAGGTGTAGTTTCCATTATCGGTTGATGTTAAATTGATCAGATGGAGAAATACAGTGTGATGTTTTGTCATCAGTGTGAACCTGGAGTCACATTCATGTTTAAAGCCTTGTCCATGCTGATACAGAAGTCTACATTCTTTTCTTCTTCTCATCTCTGTTCTTATATTACATGATATCACGCTGATGTTCCGTGTTTCATTGGTGCATGTTTGAAAGACGTCTGGTTCTTTTCCAGTTGTCTTCACATGAATCTCTACAACAAATCAAGTACAATCATTATAAAATACATAGTTAGACATCATTCTTATTTCGCATACGGTGAAACACAAAATCTTATCACCATTAGCAGGTTTTTGCAGGTTTGAGCAAGTGAAATTTAAGACTTTTTAAGACCTTTATAGGTTAAATTTAAGACCTACTCCAAGTATAAAAAAATAAGGAAAATCAGAGACCCAGAATTACTTTCAAAATAAAATTCAACTACCAACGACCCTCTACATGTGATTTAACATCCTATGTGCCATGCATAGTTTTGTTATTTATTTCAATGGAATTAAACAGCTTTGAAACGCAGCTCTGTAGACCACTATAGAGCTCCGGATGTCATGTGACTTTTTCTTTTTTTTTTTTGACACCGCCATATTGGCAGGAAAACTCTGTTTACTGTGCACTTTAAACAGATTATATATCACGGACCCTTATGCCCCATGTGTAAAACAGTCGGGGGCAACAGCCAGTTTTACATGGTTACCAGTTTACGCCACACGGCAGCGCCTCCTTTGTTTTCATCGCGAAGTTCAGCAGGTGTCTCATTCGAATCCGTCTTTTTTTTGACTTCCTCAGTCTCCGTAACGTGGACGCTGAAGGCTACAAGCTATGAACGTTTCATTATGTTTTGTAATATGCCGTGGGACCTGGCTTTATATGGTTCTGTTAGATAAAGATATTGTGCGGAAATCCCTCCACTTCGTCTCCTGCCTTGTTACTTCATGCTGAAACATACGACTAGCAAACGTGGCTATTCTCTCCAACTCCTCGTTACAAAGTCAGCAATCACTGAACTTACATTTTTGCCCAGTTCCCAAGTTGACAACGAGGTTCATGTGACAAAAGTCTCGAATCCAAAAGGAGGCATAAATCCATAACGCTAACAATGTGACGAAAAAATCTCCCCGTTTCGCCTACACCATATGGCCTCATAACAAACCGGCCTGAACACTTGATTCCACTTCCAAGTCTCATTTGTAGTTTAATTTCGGTGTACTGCTAATAGTCATATTTAATAAAAAACTACACAGAACGGATGGACCTAATGAATGCCACCAACGCACTGAACGAAATGCGAATGAAGCGGTAAATAAACGCAAGAATTTAAGACTTGACGAAATGTGATTTAAGACCTACAATGCAAAATATGCTTGTATATAAGACTTTCTAAGACCTTGAACTGGCATTATCAAATTTAAGACTTTTAATGACTCTGCGGAAACCCTGCATTAGAAAACTACAAAAAACATAAATTACATGCATTTTTCCATAACAAAATATATCGTACATTACCTCTAGTCTCAACGTGCACTGTTTGGGCCAGAAGCAGGACAAAGCACAGTTTCAGTGTCTCCATCCTGGTTGACTGCTGCTGGGAGTCAACTGAACGTTGAAGTGAGGACCAGCTAAGCCTTCTGAAATATGTTCTCTAGTGACCTACACCTGAAAAACTTCCTGCACCCGTGTGAACACTTCTGAAACGGAAGTGCACTTAAGGGTCTGCTTCTGCTTTCCCATTAGACACATTAAAGATAAAGCAGCAAGCAACAAGATAAAACTGTAATACGTTTATTAAACCGTCTTGTTTGACGTGAAACGGATTACAAGTAAAATTCAAGAAACGTGTGCGTCTGTTAAAAGGCGGTAATGTCATCAGACATCAGACCTGCAGTCCCACGCTCTGACGTTAGTCACTTGTCTTTCACTATATGTGGTTTTTACTGAGTTAGACAGGAAAGATGGTAACAGCGACTTATTTGCAGTTGCGGCTTTCACGTATAAATATAAAAGTGCACGCTCTGAGCAGCTCGTCGCAGTTTATGTCCTTCATCTCTTCACTAACAAACCACGATGCCTTCACTTAGCTCTGTTATCAACAGCTCAACAGCTACATGACACTAACATAACAATAACGTCAATAAATTGAAGCAAGTTACTGCCGTACGAACAACATCCTACAGTCAGTTATCTACACCGAGATGACTTAAGCGTTTCTGTAGAGTTCAGTATCCTGATTATAAAAGTTGTCACACATGATGTTAAAAAATAAAATAAAAAATCACCAATTTAAGAGAAGAAAGTGATTCTCACATGAGTCAGCAGGTGACATTGCTGAGTCATGTGATTATCTTACACTTTCAGACGTTGTCCTGTTACATGCAGCACTGGCTGATACTTGATATAATGCACAAGAGGCACAAAAGTAAAGAATCAGGGATCTGGATTTGCTGAATTTATCATTTTACACCATTATCTATAAAGCAGTCAACATTTTTTTACTGAATAACCAAAAAGAACTGGATAAAATATGACTGAGGCTGGCAAAATAAGAATAAAATCAATGTTTAACCATTTATTGATCAGACTGGTTATGATCATTGTTACAGTAGAGTTGTCAGACATGAAGGATATACTTTTTGCAATTTACAGTCAAAATCACACGTTTGACTGTTTTGTTTGAGAGTCCTGCAGCTTGATGGTTGAATAAAGTCCATTTTCTGTCCACCTGAAGGTGCTGTACGGCTCAATGTCTGGATGAGACCCTTCAGAAAGACACGAAAGCAAAAACCATTGGTTAAATAATCCACAGAAAATGAAGAAAGGTGTCATATTTTTCAGGACAGTACCTGGCTTAAGTGACTTCTGGTTGATTTCTGGTGGATAAACAGAAAGATGCAGCAAATCTGGGTGTTTTACTAATCTCACTGTGTTACCAGTTTCTATTGGCTGAACAGGAAATGAAAGACAAAGCGTTCCTTCACTGGTTCACACAACGCAAGGTGATATCTCAGTACAATCGCCTTTCATCTATGGTGTAGTCTTCTGTGGATACATCCCAGGACGAGTAAAGCTACAGTGATGACTACAGCGGTGAAAACATGGCGAACTATTAAGTCCTTATCAGGTCCTGAAGAATTGTTGGAAACGTCATCATCTAAACAAGAGCAAAGAATGTGTTAAAAAGTTAGTGTATCATTACTGTACAAGAAAAAAAACAGGTGCTTACCTTGAACAGTGATACTGAGATGGAGAATGTGTGATCCACCAGGATATGAGCACTGACAGGTGTAGTTTCCATTATCGGCTGATGTTAAATTGGTCAGATGGAGAAATACAGTGTGATGTTTTGTCATCAGTGTGAACCTGGAGTCACATTCATGTTTAAAGCCTTGTCCATGCTGATACAGAAGTCTACATTCTTTCCCCCTTCTCATCTCTGTTCTTATTTTACATACTATCATGGTGATGGTCTGTGTTTCTTTGGTGCATATTTGAAAGACGTCTGATTCTTTTCCAGTTGTCTTCACATGAATCTCTACAACAAATCAATTACAATCATTATAAAATACATAGTTAGACATTGTTCTAATTTTGCATATGGTGAAAAGTAAAATCTTAATTTAATACCATTAGAAAACTACAACTAAGATTAATTCCATTCATTTTTCAATAATAAAATACAGTGTGTGTACATTACCTCTAATCTCAGAGTGCACTGTTTGGACAAGAAGCAGGACAAAGCACAGTTTCAGTGTCTCCATCCTGGTTGACTGCTGCTGGGAGTCAACTGAACGTTTAAGTGAGGACCAGCTACGCTTTCTGAAATATATAGAGACCTACACTCTAGTGACCTACACCTCAAACTCTGCTGCACTCACAGAAGTGCACACCACTGTGAACACTTCAGAAACGGAAGTGCACTACGGGGTCTGCTTCTGCTTTCCCATTAGACACATTAAAGATAAAACAGTAAGCAACAAGACACACAATATAAACAGGAAACACATTCAGGCTGCAATACGTTTATTAAACCGTCTTGTTTGGTGAAACTGAAAGACGTGAAACGGATTATAAGTGAAATTCGTGTGGGCTTGTTAAAAAGGCGGTCGTGTCATCAAACATCAGACCTGCAGTCCCACGCTCTGACGTTAGTCACTTGCCTTACACTGTATGTGGTTTTCAGCGAGTTAGACGAGAGAGAAAGATGATAACGGCGACTCATTTGCAGTTGCGGCTTTTGCATGTTATCGGGTCTGAGCTCAAGGTGTAAATATAAAACAGCACGCTCTGAGCAGCTCGCTGCAGATTGTGCCCCTCATGTCTTCATTAAGAAACCACGACGCCTTCAGTTAGCGCTGTTATATAAACGGCTACATGGCGCTAACATAATAACTTCAACTGAAGCAGGTGACACGACTCTGCTGTCCGTGGTGGAGCCCGTTACTGCTGCATGAACATCCTACCGTCCGTGATCCACACCGAGATAAGCGTTTTCGTAGATTTCAGTGTCCTGGTAATAAAAGTGGATGTCGTGTTCAGGATTTGCCTTGGTGTCGTGTTGGAGGTGAATTGAGGTCAGAGACTGGTAGAGATCATCTGCAGGCTGCTGGAGGCTTGCGTAAGTGTCATCTTGGTCGACTTGGTCCTACACAAATGAACATGAATCGGGTTTTCAAAGACAAAATTTGTCATGTTTACTGAAACCTGAGCTCTTCAACAGGCAACGGCAATGGTCCTAAACTTTGGTAGTTCTGTGGAAAGCTGTGATAAAACGCTGTTGATTTCTGAAAGTGTTAATAGTTTATTCTCATCAATCAACAAAATGCAGTCAATGGACAGAAGAGGAATCTAAATCAAATCACTATTTGGCGTAACCAGTTCTTCTAGGTACACTGGCACAGACTTTTTGAAGGCTGGTATGTTTTTCCGAACATCTTGGAGGAGCAGCCTCAGATCTTCATGTAATCCCAGAAAGACTGGACGATGTTGAGATCAAGGCCATGTGGACGGTCATTCCATCATTTGCAGGACTTCTTTTTTACGCTGAAGATAGGCCTTAATGACATGTGGAATATATTTGGTGCCACTCAAGTACTCAAGGATTGAGGACACCATTAATCCTGAACGAATCTGCGGAAATGCAGCCTTCAAACTTGCCCGGAACCTCCACCGTGGTTGACTGTTGCCTACTGACACTCCCCAGTCTCTTTTCGTGCATGGTTGAGTGACTTCGCCTTGTGTCCATGTTGGAGCTATGACTTTTTGGCTGCAACTCCTTAATGAAGACCACATCTGGGCAAGAGTCTCCAGACAGTGGATGGGTGTACCCGAGTGGTTTCTGCCAATTCTGAGCTGATGGCACTGCTGGACGTCTTCTGATTTTGAATCTTGATGGATTTCCTTGGCTGACCGTTTACGATCCTACGAAATGCCTTACTTTTTGAAGGTGTACCTTAACTTGACATTTTTCTTTTGTTCCTTCTCTTTGCATTTTGTAAATTAATGAAAATAAACAATAATTATTTGTATTCTTAGTTTACAGCATTTTTTTTACACACCTACAGAAAACCTTTGCACGTTATTGTTTGTCTGTTGTAGTGTACGTTGAGACTTAACCATGCAATGCCTTAAAAACCAAGACGCCTGTGGCCATAGCAGTAATTTAAGAAGAGGTGCATGTGCAGCCTCTTTTTGGTTTAGGTCTGAACATGGCCAGCTGTATGTCGAATCAGCTGCAGCATATTTATTGTCTTAGATAATAGACGGATGTTATGGTATATTCACTTAGATTCAATGATCACATTTGCTCACAGAATGATGGAAAAAGGCCAATTATTGCTTAACTTAAAGTAAACAATCGTATTTTATGCCAGAAATAAGGTTCAGGTTGTAAAAAATGGTAATTCCCCTTTAATGTGTGCATTGTACTATGTATAACTGTGCATGTGACAAATAAAACATCTAATCTACCCCTTGTCGCAGAGTGTCGCAAATTCGCGACGTACTGTTTCAGCTCAAACTGCAGTCGAAATAACGCATGTAAAAAATATTCAGGAAACTTTTGCAAGCACTAGTTTCTCGTAGGACCAGTCGGAGTGGTAAGTAAAAACGTGCAATTGAAAAATCAGTTAAAGGGGTTAAAACCTCAATGGTTTGTTTTGCTGTCCGGGTTTTTAACACGTACTATTAAAGTGCATTTAATGCGACCACAAACTTTAAAATGAATAGAACATAAAAGTGTCACTCACCAAAGACGCAGGAGTTTGATTCACAAACAATCCAGGTGCTAGTAACCCCAACATGCTGTTTTTAAGAAGAAACAATATCACAGGTAATGAAACATGAGTTGAAATGCTGAAATTAAATACAATATAAACATGAAGTAGTTACTGTAATTGTCTTCTCACCTGTGGCATCGTCTTCTGAAGATAAATCCCAGGATAACAAAAGCTACAAGGATGAACAAAACACCGGTTACAGCAC
Organism: Planiliza haematocheilus; assembly: GCA_005024645.1. Taxonomy (NCBI): domain Eukaryota; kingdom Metazoa; phylum Chordata; class Actinopteri; order Mugiliformes; family Mugilidae; genus Planiliza; species Planiliza haematocheilus. The sequence goes on along the minus strand of SRSE01000183.1, from coordinate 2,350,325 downwards.
CATGATTTCTTTTTCCTGCAGAGGGGATGACATCTTCTACATGAAAAACAAACAAAGATCATTCAAAATGTAAAATTCCTCAACATCTGCCAATCAGTGCTGAAAAGAAGAAAGAGATGTTCTTACCTTGCACAGTGATTCCGTGACGGGAAACATGTTTCTTGTTTATATATGAGCACGTACAGTTATAGCTGCCACGATCAGCTTGTGTTAAATTCCTCAGACGGAGGTATACAGCCTGATTCTCTGTCATCAGTGTGAACCTGGAGTCACATTCACGTTCAAAGTCTCGTCCGTGACGATACGACAGACGACACCCTGCTCCCGGGCTCCTCTCTAGAATTATTTTACATTTAACCGTGATGATGTGCTGCGTATTATTGGCGCATATTTCAGTGAGGTATTCCTTCCCAGCTGTCGCGTTAAGAGTCTCTGAAATCGATTTAAACCAAACGTAAATGTTAATTAGAGTCTGAGCTAAGGGGAGGCTGTCTTTATGAATTTGTTGAATATTAAACTACATTTTTAATTAAACAAGACGACAGTAGACAACTTATAGAAAGTGTTTCTTCTTTAAACCGAAGAAAAAGTTGGCTAAATGTTAGATCAGGAGAACTTGATATTACCTTTACTGTGAAGATGCATGGGCAGGAGCAGCACAAAGCAGAGTTTCAACACCTCCATGCCGATACACACAAGAAGTGACTGTTTCCAGCAACGTGCAGTGCAACGTACTGCAGTGCGGGGAACAGACAAACTCCTTTGAACTGTCGCCAACGAAACCTCAAACTTTCACCTCTTTGAAAATGGAAGCGCCTCTGAGCGGCGGCTCCTTTTTCTTTTTCTTTTTTTTAAGATGCTCTGAAGATAACGGGGCAAGCGTATGAGTACAAAAACCCTGTTCGGTTTGCAGCGGTGTCAGAGTGTCAGGTCATCAAACACCAGGTTTAAAGTCTCAAGTTGAGGCTACGGTTTGAGCCGGATCGATATGTTTTTGATCACAAGTGAAGACAAGTCAACAAAAATACTTCTTGCATGTTCAATTCGTAGCCAAAAGCCACACAATCACCTCTCTGGTATCTTGAAATCACTGAGAAGGTCAAAAGTCTGACAGTGGACGGAGGTGGCATGGACCATGAGACACCAGCAATTCTTGGGACTTGGGGTGTTTTCCGTTCACGCTATTCATTCATCACACCCTGACAGATGGTTCAGGCAATGAGTAAGCATCTCTTTTGTTCTTTTGTAGTTCCTCAACAAAGGAAGCCTTCCTGCTGTAATAGGTCACTCATTCATAAGTGAAAAGAAAAGGTCTTCGAAAGTAAAAGTCCGAAATTAAACATTAGCTTCATGACTGCTTTGAAAACAGCAAGACTGAACATTTAACTATTAAAAACTCTGAATTAGTCTGATTTACAGTGACAATCATGTTGTGTTTATTGACATTAAAAGCAACGTTTGACTTCGAGATCGTCGAGTGGACATCATTGTACGTAGAAACTGACAATCGTCCCAAAGCTATCTGATGGGAACCGATCGCCTTCGACTAGAAGAGCGTATGAGAAAAAGATGATATGACCTCCTCAGCTCCCTTTTCTACACACCATCAACGTGATAAAAGGCCTTATTGTTGTGAGCGACACCTCTTACCTTGGCGAGCGTTTCACAAACGCCTCTGCACTCAGATTACGATCAACATGACAAACAGCCAGAGCTGCTTTGTGTCTAGTGTGTGTTCAGTTGTCCCTTTTACACCAAACACGCACGGAATACTTCGACATGAGCACAAAGAAAGAGGCAGAAAAGGGACAAAACGGTTTCGGTGGTCAAGGCTGTGCCGGCAGAGCACAGCGGAGGAGGAGGACTCGGCCTAAATGTCAAGTGCTTCTAGAGTGCTGCCTTTGTGTGGCACCCTCTAAGGGTAAAAGAACAGCACTGACAAAAAGAAAGCCCACTTAGACTGCACTAGAACGACCCAGTGAAGTTTTAATCACTGGATGCACGTCTGCCAAACAATACGTCACAAAAAGCTTGATCCATAACGTCGCTAGCTTAGAAATTACATGTTAATTAAATGTACTGCTGGGAGGACAGCAAGTTACCAACACAGCTCTTTTTGTCACCTAAACCACAAACCTTAGCCACACTATACTGTGACAGGAAGCCTCATCTAGTTCATCTTTAAAGCTGAAGTTTTGTTTTTTTTGCTGATTTGACACCAGTTTGCTAGCAGCCTGATTAGCCAGAGAGGCTAAGCATGAAAGGACAAACTCACCAAGACCTCTTTGCTTCTTCAAGCGTTTCTCGTTCTTCTTCATGAAGTCCTGGTGGTTTGTTTGCCACAAACATTTTTGCCACAAACCACCGGGACCGGGCCATGTCTCTCAAGTCGTGCTTTGATTCTTGCAGCACACTTCAAACAGAGCATGAAAAGAAAAAGAGAGACACAAAAGATTAACCATCAAGAATCAGTCAGGAACATAGGTGCACGCTACCTTTATTGAATCCCTTCTGAATGTTAAAAGTCTTAATTTAAACAGACAATTCATGAAAAGATTAAGGGCACACAGCTCACAGGGTTAAATAAGACCCTCGAGCAAAAGCAAAGCGTGTTAAGCTTTGAAGCGTTCTGTGTTTTAGCCATGCGATGGATTTGCGACATCACGCAGGCTGCAAAGAAAGGCTTGGTAGACGTGGGCGAGGACAGGAAGCTCAGGCAGGAAGCTCGTAAACACAAAGAGTCGGGTCAAGCGTGTTTTGAACTTTAAGCGGCCTCACAAGACCAACGTCGGCCGTCGACATCCCTGATCCGATCGCAGCAGCGGTTCAAATAAAATCAACAACATGTACTCGCGAGGATGACGGTAGATTTAAAAAAAGAAGAAGAATCAACCATCACTTACAGATTTGCAGATTTTATTTGATTTTGCTGCATTTCTTTTACAATAGAGTTCCTTTAAAATGTTTTATAGAATTAAATACATGTAAAATAACGCCTGTGTGTGTGCAATGTGCTGCAGAATGAAACTTTACAAAGACATTCCTACTCCAGCAAGGGTTTAAGTATTAAACACATTAGTATTAGTCCTTGTTTTTAAACTGTGTATTCTTGTCGTCGAGTAAAGGCCGTTCTCCTTCTGCATGAAGACGCTGTACGGCTCGATGTCCTCCGCCTCCTGCAAAGGAATGCGGAGTCAGCATTTATTTTCGTAAAGCGGAACCAGGAGCAGAGCAGTGTGACGTTCAGAAGGTTAAGCATCTTACCGTGGGCAGTATGGTGTTTGGAGGACTGGTCATGGGTAATGCCTGTCGTCTACTGGACATAGAAAAACGAATCGTTACGAACTGCTCGACATTGTGTCAGTTTGTGAGAAAAAAAAAAAACATAAAACCTCAAACAGTATGATAAACTTTGATTAAATGAAACGTAGGGTACAGATTAATAAAGTGACTTAATCTGGTTATATCCGTCTCTTACCCATGGCACCTTTTTGTGTAGACAAATCCCAGGATGACGCAAGTTACAAAGACAAACACAGTCAATCCAATACCAATATGTGAGAGAGGGATTTCTGTAGCTCTAGCCATGTCTTCATCTTCATCTTCATCCTCTTAAATGTTGAAATGTAAAAAAGATCAGAAATGTAGAACAGGTATTTAACATTAATAACTAACATTAGGATAGTACTCTCTGCTGAACGCAGTTAACATCTAATACTGAATTACTACAGTTTATACTGTTAATATTAAGCGTATTATCACAAGGAGAAGTATTGGTTTAGAGGTACCATGCTTTTTAAAATAAAGCAACAGCCATAACCATGTTGATACAAACGAGAAATAATAAGCAGCAATATTTAGTAATTTATGAATCCCTTACCTTCCACAGTGATATTCAGATGAAGAGTGTGTGTTCCACCATTATATGTACACTGACAGGTGTAGTTTCCACTTTCCTTTGGTGTTAAATTGATCAAGTGTAGAAACACAGTCTGATTTTTCTTCATCAGTGTGAACCTGGAGTCACATTCATGTATAAAGCCTTCTTCGTATCGATACAGCAGACGACACTCTCGTCCACGGCTCATGTCAGTTCTAATCGTACAAACTATACTTATGATAAAGTTCCCAGTTATATTAGAGCATACTGGAGTGATATCTGGTTCTTTACCAATGGTCTTCACAATGTGCTCCTGCACCCCTGCAATCAGACAAAACAGAATCAGTTCAGTCTGAAACAGATTTGATGAGTTAGCATGTCCTGTACTTGAGTTTATAAAATGCAATCAAGAGAAAACACAATAAAACACAACACTGTTCCCTTTAAACTCCAGAAACAAAGATAAACGGAGCAATAGCGTCTTATATAAAAAGCAGCTCACGATACCTTTGCTGTCGGCACAATAAAGCAGAAGTAGAGCAAACCACAGTTTGCATGTGACCATACTGGACAAGACGCCTGAGCAGCAGCACCTCCAAAGCGACTGCAGGGAGTTTACAGTGTACTGTACTCTTTATGTAAGACAGCATGCTTTCCTTCAAATGCTAAAACCTCAGGTTCGCAGCCTTCGCAAAGATACGGGCTGGTGAGAGGACGTCAAAAAGGAAGTGGAACGTGTTTCGGTTTCTGCTTTTATGCAAATGCAAAAGAACAAACAAACAATTTTTTAAAAATAGGAAAAAAATATGGAGGAACAACTATTTATAGCCTGTCTGGATTATTTTTGTTACGGTTTAGTTTAAAAGAAAAAATAAATAAATAAAAAAAGCACGGCACAACAGGTTGATGCAAAACTGATGAACTGACAACTGAAAGAGCGGAGGAAGAGTCTATTGGTGTGTTTCATGCCAACCAGGAAGCAGCATCTTAATCTGGATTTAGGGGTCAAACCCCAACCTCAAAATCCAAGATGGCTGCTCCGCATCAACCGTAGTAAAAGATGCAACGATATAAGTGTTTATTGAATCTATGTGCGTCTCATTAAATCAGTTGTACACACAGTACAATCCACTTTCTCTTTGTGTTTGTATGTGAAAAAAAACCAACAACAAGAACAGGAAGTCAATCAAACATGGACGCATGACATAAGCGTTATAACAACAGGAAGACCCAAAGCCACGAAACCTCGGCTGACATTCAAGAACGTACAGAAACTATTATTTGTGAGTCTGACAGAAAATACCACATTATAGAAATCAACTCTTCCTCTTTAAGGTGAACAAACGCCCTTCACCACAAAGGAGGTGACACATTTAAGGGACTGAAGGGATAATTATTAAAATATGAATTTAAATAATGGTTCAAAGAACAACTGCTTTGTTTTAACAATTTATTCTTTTATTGCAACTGTTATACAAGACAGTATGGTTCATTTCAAAGAGACAAATGTCACAGAAAATAGTATACAAATATATATATATGCAAAGGCTTTACAATTTGGATCATGTCTTTGAAGCACGTGGGTGTTTCAACGGCCTCGTCTATTTCGCCACGAAGACGCCGTATGAGTCGGTGCCTCCTACTCCCTGAAACAGAACACACAATCCAGATTAAGCATTTGATCGGCAAAACTTACAGGAGTAGCAACACATTACCGTGTACAGTGCTGTGGTTGTGTCACTGGTCCTGTGCGCTAGTTCTTCTCTGCTGGGTAACAAAAAACAATAATTAGAAAGTTTGGATTTGCTCGACTTTGCTGAATAGATACAGAAACAAAATAGATCTAAAAAAAAAAAAAAAAAAAAAAACCAAGGTGATGACAAAGAATTTAAATAAATAATTAGGAATGGCATTAGGTTGGCATTATTACTATTTTAATTTCCTACCCAAGGCGAGTTTTCCTGCTGATAAATCCCAGGATGATGCCAATGATAATGATGAATGCAGTGGCTCCAAAAACAACACAAGAGAGCGGTATCTCTGCAGAACTGGTGGACTCATCTTCATCCACTTAAAAGGAGAATCACTATCACATCATCTTTACGGTTGTATTACAGATGTATTACACTGATACTACCACACGTAACACATAACTATATGAAATCAATTTTATAGAATGAATCCCTTACCTTCCACAGTGATATTCAGATGAAGAGTGTGTGTTCCACCGCGATATGAACACTCACAGGTGCAGCTTCCACTTTCCTTTGGTGTTAAATTGATCAAGTGTAGAAACACAGTCTGATTTTCCTTCATCAGAGTGAACCTGGAGTCACACTCATGTATGAACTCGTTTCCGTGTAGATACAGCAGACGACACTCCTCGCCACGGCTCAGCTCCGTTCTGATCTTACAAACTATTAATGTGATAATACTCTGAGTTGTATTGGTACATAGTGGGGTGACGTCTGGTTCTTTACCCGCGATCTTCACTAGGTGCTCCTGTACACCTGCAATCAGACAATTAAAACAGAAATCATATTTGTGCTGTATCTAAAGGAGACTACAAACATAATACAGAAAGTATTCAGATGCTCTCTTTAAACTCAAGAAAGAGTAAGACAGACTCATGGAACAAGTCTACAATTAAGTATAAAGTATAGAAATGGTTCTTTTGAAATACCTTTGCCGTCAGTACAAAACATTAGCCACAGAAGTAGAACAAACCACAGTTTACCTCCTCCACTCATACCTGATATGAGATCTAAACAACACTGCAGCTCCTGCTCTTAGTGAGCAGTGTATTGTAGTCACAGGCTTTGCATTTTACTGCTGCCAAAACCTCAGATTCGTGGCTTTTGCATGAGTATGAGCTGATGTGAGCGTCTCAAACAAGCATGTGCAGGACTTACCGTTTAATTAACACAAAGACAAGTTATTACTGAGATATGTCAATGGGCTGAAGGGAAATCAAATCATCTTTCAGAAACAAAAATAGACATAATGTAGGTTTTGCACAGCACCTCTGATGTCAGGACTCAGTGTCTGAAGAACCACTGCTGAAGTGTGACACTGCCAACAGACCACAGCAACTTCCGTCACGGCCAAAGGACAAATTCAAAGCTGCTGTGAACTTTAAAACCACGCTTAATGTTCATCACTGTCAAAATCTTTCACATGCACTTTCTTGGCTTAGTTAAGATACAAACACTAACAGAGACACAAATGAAACCAAAGACACTCATTTTGTATATGTTCATTTGTTTAATGCCTGTAAATTTCACAGTCAGTCATTTTCTAAACCCGTTTAGTCCTGTTAGGTGTCACGGGGGTCTGCTGGAGCCTATCCCAGCTGTCATCAGGCGAGAGGCAGGGGTACACAGGTCGCCAGTCCATCGCAGGGCCAACATTCACGCTCACATTCACACCTACGGACAGTTTAGAATCACCAATTAACCTAACGAGCATGTCCTTGGACGGTGGGAGGAAGGAACCCACACAGACACAGGGAGAACATACAAACTCCACACAGAAAGGCCACCCGGCCCATGGATTCGAACCGGTGACCTTCTTGCTGTGAGGCATCAGCACTAACCACCTTGCCACTGTGCTGCCCGTAAATGTCACAATCAGGTATTATAACTTTAAGCAGTAGAAGACAATTATTAATTTTAAACTGATGGCTGGATCCCAAGTCTTCTTTCTGTGCAGTGTCGTAGTAACTGGACCTTACCAATAATGATTTATTCTAACTAATAACTTCTTTATGCTTCACTGTTACGTCCCCGGAAAGCTAGGGGAAATGGGGAGTAACATACAAGCAAAACACTACTAAAGAGGAGCGACGCAACACAGGAATGGGCAGGAAAATGAGTGGTTTATTTACCAAAGTAAAACATAAGCGAGAGACAACAGCCAAAAAGCACAGTAAAAACTAAAGTGGAGCTCCACAAGACAGGACAGCTCTGCCTATAACCAGCACGCAGATCACATGCTGCCAAAATGTCCGCCCTTCACAACGGGTCTTGCCTCCCTCCTAGATATTACCTGCTGATTAGCGATAGCCTTCACCTGTGAAAACACATTGCACATTTTATTCAACACCATCGTACCCATGTCTGGTCAGTTTGAGGTCTTTCCTAAACAAAGCCGTTGTCATATATCTTGACACGTGAGTTAAATGTTTTCATAGATTTCACACGTCTGGTCAGTCTCTTTCAATTCTTCTATTCAGCTCTTGCACCGTATTGGTAGAGGCTTCATAGTTGCTGGCTGAATTTGTCTTCCTGACATGTGCTTTGACTTGATGGCACGTTGAGTAGACGTCACTCTGTGGTTGCCTGAGACTTGTGTACTGGTCATCTGGGTTGTCTTCATTCTAAAAAAACATAAACAAAATAAGTTTGCAAAATAAAATCAATCATTGATATGAATGAAATTACCAGTAGTTTGGTTATAAACTACAATAAGCTTAGTAAAGGAATTCACAGCCTGGCACCCTGACGGCTATGGGTAATCTATAATCACATAGATAATGCCATTTAATAAAACGTTAACATTAAGTTTGGTTCAATATCTATAAGCTAAATATCTATAAGCTAAATATCTATACTCAAATGTACAGTATATAAAACTGCACATAATAAACAGACTACATACTGAGTTGTAAAGTTTAGCACAGAATACCGTGCAGTGAAGGGGGTTTCACTTACAGATAATGCAGATGGACTTGACCTCGTATGATTCCTGAAAACAAGAGAGGATGTTGGAGATATATTTCAAAGCACCTACGACTGCAAACAAAGACCTCTCCCAAAAAGATCAAAACAATTTGATTAAATGAAACGTAGGGTACAGAAACTTTGAAGTACGATTAATAAAGTAAATTAATTTGGTTTTATCCGTCTCTTACCCACGGCACCTTTTTGTGTAGACAAATCCCAGGATGATGCAAGTTACAAAGACAAATACAGTCAATCCAATACCAATATGTGAGAGAGGGATTTCTGTAGCTCTAGCCATGTCTTCATCTTCATCTTCATCCTCTTAAATGTTGAAATGTAAAAAAGATCAGAAATGTAGAACAGGTATTTAACGTTAATAACTAACATTAGGATAGTACTCTCTGTTGAACGCACTTATCACACAACACTGAATTACTACAGTTTATACTGTTAATATTAAGTGTACTATCACAAGGAGAAGTATTTGTTTAGAGGTACCACGCTTTTTAAAATAAAGCAACAGCCATATCCATGTTAACAGAAAATAAGCAGCAATACATGAAATACATTAGTATTACAACATAGTTGAATCCCTTACCTTCCACAGTGATATTCAGATGAAGAGTGTGTGTTCCACCATTAAATGAACACTGACAGATGTAGTTTCCACTTTCCTTTGGTGTTAAATTGATCAAATGTAGAAACACAGTCTGATTTTCCTTCATCAGCGTGAACCTGGAGTCACATTCATGTATAAAGTCTTCTCCGTGCCGATACAGCAGACGACACTTTTCTTCACGGCTCATCTCAGTTCTAATCGTACAAACTATACTTATGATAAAGTTCCCAGTTATATTAGAGCATACTGGAGTGACATCTGGTTCTTTACCAATGGTCTTCACAATGTGCTCCTGTCGCCCTGCAATCAGACAATTAAAACAGAAAATGTGATGAGTGCTGTAGATGAAGGCCAAACATTTCATTAGAATAAACAAAACACAAAAAATATTTAGATGCTCTCTTTAAACCCAAGAAAGGAAGAGTAAGACAGTCACGGAACAAGATTATAAAAAAGTAGAAATTTCGAAATACCTTTACCGTCAGTACAAAACATTGGCCACAGAAGTAGAACAAACCACAGTTTACCTCCTCCACTCATACTTGATGAGATCTAAACAACAATGCAGCTCCTGCTCTTAGTGAGCAGTGTATTGTAGTTCGTAGACGAAGGCACACACAACCCTTTGCATTTTACTGCTGCCAAACCTCAGATTCACGGCTTTTGCGGAAGTATGAGCTGATGTGAGCGTCTCAAACAAGCATGTGCAGGACTTACTGTTTAATTAAAGACCTTCATCCCAAAGGAAATGACAGCTGTATCTGCACAGGAGGAATTAAATGGGCGACTAAAGGCCTCTATAAGGAGCACAAAGATGCATGCAGCGCTGACACGCCTGACTTCTGTGAAACCATTTTGCAGGCCATACTGTGCCATTAATGCAACTACATCCCATGTTAGAGCAGACACAAAGACAAGTTACACTGAGATATGTCAATGGACTGAAGGGAAATCAAATTCTTTCTTTCTGCAACTTTCCTCTGCAGCAAGTTCATCGTTTAATACGCCCACCAGGAAAAACAAACCCCATTAATAGAAACAGAAATAGACATAATGTAGGTTTTGCACAGCACCTCTGATGTCAGGACTCAGTGTCTGAAGAACCACTGCTGAAGTGTGACACTGCCAACAGACCACAGCAACTTCCGTCACGGCCAAAGGACAAATTCAAAGCTGCTGTGAACTTTAAAACCACGCTTAATGTTCATCACTGTCAAAATCTTTCACATGCACTTTCTTGACTTAGTTAAGATACAAACACTAATAGAGACACAAATGAAACCAAAGACACTCATTTTGTATATGTTCATTTGTTTAATGCCTGTAAATGTCACAATCAGGTGTTAGAGCTTTAAGCAGTAGAAGACAATTATTCATTTTAAACTACTAACAATGATTTATTCTAACTAATAACTTCTTTATGCTTCACCATTCAAAGAAACTACAACAACTAAGGAAAAAAAACAAAAACACATTGCACATTTTATTCAACACCATCGTCCCCATGTCTGGTCAGTTTGAGGGTCTTTCCTCAACAGTAGTCTCAGTCTGCAGCCAGTATCAGCATTAAATTATATCCTTAATATATAATAATATATATCCTTAATATATCTTGACACTTGAGTTAAATGTTTTCATAGATTTGACACTTCTGGTCAGTCTCTTTCAATTCTTCTATTCAGCTCTTGCATCAAACTGGTAGAGGCTTCATAGTTGCTGGCTGAATTTGTCTTCTTGACATGTGCTTTGTCTTGATGCCACGTCGAGTAGACGTCACTCTGTGGTTGCCTGAGACTTGTGTACTTGTCATCCGCGTTGTCTTCACCCTAAAATACCGAGACATACCAAGTTGTAAAGTTTAACACAGAACACCGTGCACTGAAGGGAGTTTCACTTACACTTACAGATAATGCAGATGGACTTGACCTTGTATGATTCCTGAAAACAAAACAGGATGTTAGAGTTACATTTGTAGATATCAGAGAAACAACAGGATAAACTGCTTGGACAAGCTACAGCTGATGCAGCAATTTGTAAAGTGATTCTCAATGTGTGTGTGTTTGTAAGTCACTTCCAGGGTTTGAACAACCTTAAACATAACAGATCAGAGGTAATATACAGCCAGGCCTATTTTATTCTCTACAAACTGACTCCCATTACTGTGAGAAAACTGTTGAATATTCTATATTACAGCGTTTTTTTTTTGTTTTTTTTTCTCAATATACTGTTAAAGAAAAATTACCATTATTTATAACTTGGACATTATTTCTGGCACAAAATGCGACCATTTACTCATCCATATAACTTTCGTGTCCTTTGGAGTCATTTGGAACGTATTTAGATACAGTGAAGCGCCTCGTACATCCATAAATAACACATTATCTGAGACAAAACTCGTTGATTTCACCAATATTTTGCTATGATACACCATATTGCCTGCTGAGTGCGTTGTCTATTTGTGGAAGTGCAGCAGTTTGTTGTTCATTGGCCGACTGTTCTTCTCTCTGCCTCCGCATCCTCCTTTCAACAAGCTCCACATCCATATAGTCTGGCTCAAAACGGTCAGGACGTCCATCAACAACAAAGCTGTCGTCCACAACCTCAGAATCGGAAAAATATTCAGCCATGTTGCAAAAATAGCAGTAGCAAATTACAGGTAAACAAGCCTACAGCCACGGTGCATGCGGCGCTCAGAGATGACATCATCCAGGTCAGAGGTCAGAGGTCAATCTACAGACCCCAGATGATGATAACAGGTAACTCCAGACTGAACAGGGAATAGCACTAGCATATAATAACAAAATAGTGTCTTGGCGATAATGTGTTATTTAGAGGCTGCGTTTCGGTGCCACATTCACTCCATTATATAGATATATGTGGCACTCGGTTGAATCGAAATCTCATCTGAACGACTCCAAATGACACTCAAGTTACATGGGTGAGTAAACGATCGTATTTTATGGGATGAAGTCCAAGTTAACGGTAATTCTCCTTTAACATCAGCTGCCTCCACTTTAAGGACTAGGATGTAGGGACATCTAGTGGCTGTGTGACTGATCATAAGCTCCATTTCTTCTCTGATGAGTAAATAACAAAAACGAGTTATTAGAAATGGTCTAGTCGCTTGACTTTGCTGAACAGATACAGAAACAAAGCTAGACCTTTTTGTTTTAGTGTTTCTATTTCCTACCCAAGGTGTTCTGTTAATAAATCCCAGGATGATGCCAATGATAATAATTTCACTTCATCCTTTTCCCTTCAGTACAGTGCAGACATACGGATATTGATGTTACCACACTGGAAAATAACTACAGTAACACAAACACGTGAAATCAATTTTACGTTCCTTTTGATTTATGAGAAAAAGCACCAATATTATAAAGTATATGACTACAAACAAAGACCTCTCCCAAAAAGCTCAAAACAATTTGATTAAATGAAACGTAGGGCACAAGACGTTTGAAGTACGAGTAACTTCACTTGGTTTTATCCGTCTCTTACCCATGGCGGCTTTTTGTGTAGACAAATCCCAGGATGATGCAAGTTACAAAGACGAATACAGGTACGCCAATATAAACATAAAAGAGAGGGATTTCTGTAGCTCTAGCCAAATCTTCATCTTCATCTCTCTTAAAGGTTGAAATGTAAAAAGGATCAGAAATGTAGAACAGGTATGTTACATTAATAACTAAGTGTATTATCACATACACAAGTACATAAGTGAAAATAAGCAGCAATAAATAAAATACATGAATATTACAACATAGTTGAATCCCTTACCTTCCACAGTGATATTCAGATGAAGAGTGTGTGTTCCACCATTATATACACACTCACAGGTGTAGTTTCCACTTTCCTTTGGTGTTAAATTGATCAAATGTAGAAACACAGTCTGATTTTTCTTCATCAGTGTGAACCTGGAGTCACACTCATGTACAAACTCTTGTCCGTGCCGATACAGCAGACGACATTTTTCTCCACGGCTCATCTCAGTTCTAATCGTACAAACTATACCTACGATAAAGTTCAGAGTTATATTGGAGCATACTGGAGTGACATCTGGTTTGTTACCAATGGTCTTCACAATGTGCTCCAGCAGCCCTGCAATCAGACAACAGAAATCAAGTTTGATGAGTCCTGTATATGAACGCCAAACATTTCATTAGAATAAGCAAAATACAGAAAAATACAGAATCTTTAAACTCAAGAAAAAGAGTAAGACTCATGGAACAAGACTACAATTAAGTATAAAGTATAGAAATGGTTCTTTTGAAATACCTTTGCTGTCAGTACAAAACGTTAGCCACAGAAGTAGAACAAACCACAGTTTACCTCCTCCACTCATACCTGATATGAGATCTAAACAACACTGCAGCTCCTGCTCTTAGTGAGCAGTGTATTGTAGTCCACAGGCTTTGCATTTTACTGCTGCCAAAACCTCAGATTCGTGGCTTTTGCGGAAGTATGAGCTGATGTGAGCGTCTCAAACAAGCATGTGCAGGACTTACCGCTTAATTAACACAAAGACAAGTTATTACTGAGATATGTCAATGGGCTGAAGGGAAATCAAATCATCTTTCAGAAACAAAAATAGACATAATGTAGGTTTTGCACAGCACCTCTGATGTCAGGACTCAGTGTCTGAAGAACCACTGCTGAAGTGTGACACTGCCAACAGACCACAGCAACTTCCGTCACGGCCAAAGGACAAATTCAAAGCTGCTGTGAACTTTAAAACCACGCTTAATGTTCATCACTGTCAAAATCTTTCACATGCACTTTCTTGACTTAGTTAAATACAAACACTAACAGAGACACAAATGAAACCAAAGACACTCATTTTGTATATGTTCATTTGTTTAATGCCTGTAAATGTCACAATCAGGTGTTAGAACTTTAAGCAGTAGAAGACAATTATTCATTTTAAACTACTAACAATGATTTATTCTAACTAATAACTTCTTTATGCTTCACCATTCAAAGAAACTACAACAACTAATGAGAAAAAACAAAAACACATTGCACATTTTATTCAACACCATCGTCCCCATGTCTGGTCAGTTTGAGGGTCTTTCCTCAACAGTAGTCTCAGTCTGCAGCCAGTATCAGCATTAAATTATAACCTTAATATATAATAATATATATCCTTAATATATCCTGACACTTGAGTTAAATGTTTTCATAGATTTCACACGTCTGGTCAGTCTCCCTTTCAATTCTTCTATTCAGCTCTTGTATCAAACTGGTAGAGGCTTCATAGTTGCTGGCTGAATTTGTCTTCTTGACATGTGCTTTGTGTTGATGACACGTCAGGTACATGGTCTGGTAGAGGTCACTCTGTGGTTGCCTGAGACTTGTGTATTGGTCATCTGGGTTGTCTTCATTCTAAGTTTGCAAAATAACATCAATCATTACTATGAATGAAATTACCAGTAGTTTGGTAATAAACTACAGTAAGCTTAGTAAATGAATTCACAGCCTGGCACCCTGAAGGCTATGGGTAATCTATAAAGAATTAATTAAAAACACATAGATAATGCCATTTAATAAGTTTAGCTGAATCCGGGCAGCACAATCTGACTTGTGAACATCTGACTCATACTAAAACCAACCTATACCTTTTTCAGCACTGACCCTCAAAAACCCCTGTGCCTTCTGCACCTGTGCAAAAGTGGCCACTTTAAAAGGCACAGCTGCTTATTGTTGATGAAAAGTATCTCCCCCACACAGCACAAACCGCTTCTCATGTGGTTCAAATACATACAGGGAAGGACAAAAGCATTGTTTTCAGCTTACATAATCATTCAGAAGGGCATATCTGACAGACATTCTGATTTCTTGCCACTTCCTTGTCATTTTAACGCCTTATACCATGTGTGAAAACGCGTATCATGTTTTATTTGGTTGACCTAAGGCTATTTTTAGGCGACCATTGTTCCAAAATGAATCTGAACTGCATATCTTTACTGCTGCAGATGTTATTGTGTAGCTTGGGATAAGACCTCAAGTTAAATATCTATACTCAAATGTACAGTATATAAAACTGCATGTAGTAAACAGACTGCAGACCAAGTTGTAAAGTTTAACACAGAATACCGTGCAGTGAAGGGGGTTTCACTTACAGATAATGCAGATGGACTTGACCTTGTATGATTCCTGAAAACAAGAGAGGATACTGGAGTTATATTTGTAGATATTAGTGAAACAAAAGGATGATAACAGGTAACTCAACGGGGAATAGCATTATTATCACAAAATATTGGTGAAATCAATGAGTTTTGCAGCAGATAATGCGTTTAGAGGCTGCGTTTCGGTGCCACAGTCACTCCCAATATGTGGATATACGCGGCTAGATCGAAATATCGTCCTCATGACTAGGATGTGGTAACATCTAGTGGTGAGACTGATAACTGCACCCAACTGAATGCCAACACTTCAGTTAAGCTGAAAGGAGCCCGTGTTTGGTTTTTACATTCTGAACCACTCTAGAAAAAAGGGCAGTTTATTCTCAGTTCAAAAAATAATAATAATAATAATAATAATCAATCATTCATAGTCAAAGATAAACTGATGAAAACATAATACATCGTCCTAGACACACACTGGTACTTTAAATAGGATGTCCACATTTTTTTTATTGCTTGTTTTTACCTGCAATGACTTTTCCTCAGCATAAGTCCAAGACAAACTCCAGTCACAATGATACATGCTGTAAAAGTGGTGGTAAAAATGAACTTTCCCATTAAAGAACTATGGGCCTCTTTATCTGCGGAAACAAAATAATATAAAAGGTCAGAAAATAGAGCAATTAATACAGTAATGATCGTATCATACCGCAGCTCAGTTTAATAAGGAGACAAGACAAAAGCCGGGAAAAAGCCAAGCAAACGTACCTTCCACAGTGATAAGGAGATGGACCGTATCTGTTCCCCGAGCATGGGAACACTCACAGACGTACACTCCACTGTCCCCTGGTGTTAAATCGCTCAGGTGGAGAAATACACTCTGATTATTTGACATAAGCGTGAACCTGGAGTCACAGTCGTGTTCAAAGTCTCGTCCGTGCTGATAGAGAATACTGCAGTTGTCTGCTCTGCTCTTCGTTTTGATCTTACATACTATCAAGACGATCGTACGCAGCGTAGCATTGGAGCATAATGCAGTAACATCTGGTTCTCTCCCAAGAGTTTTCACCACAGTCTCTACAATTAGAGAAAATTTGAAGCAAGTTTAACAGCTTAAAGTCTACGTTAAAAGACATGCATTCATAAAATGTAAATGTGTATATAGCTCACCTTCAGTGTTAAAGCACCAACACAGGGGGAGAAGCAGAAGAAACCATTGTCTCCCAGGATTCATAATGGCAGAAAAGTCCAAATAACAGTGACACTCCACATACCAGTAAAGTATACTGAAAGGAGGAAGGTAAGTGTTGACGTAATCGTGTGGCTACCTTAAACTACAGTGGAAAAAACACATGCACCAAAGGCGTTGGGTGGCCTAAACAGGAAGTGCAAGACACGACCACTACTGATTTCCCAGAACACTGCGAGTTACTGATACCTCTCTCTGTGAACGTACCAATCTCAAGTCAAACATCTATTCTTTGTTCTGTACAAGCAACAGTATTGATATTAAGGAGCTTTAACTTACCTTGTTCAGTTCGACGGTCTTTTTTATTCCCAAACAACACTGCATGTCAAGTCAAAGCACTTCAAACGTTGAAATATCAGCTATAGGCATTATGGAAGTCCATTATACAAAACACAAAATCCTGTTCAGCTTGTTGCATTTCAGACTGGGGTTTTTATTTCCAGTTTCTTCTTCGGACTTCAAACCTTGCGGAGGACTAAACCGCGGTATGCCTCAGTTTCTGGTAACTGGGGTCTAGTAGTTCTTGGTTGGCTTTACAGCAACAGGATGTCACACTTCACTCTGGAAAGGAAACTAAAAACCTAAGATGTACCTTTTTGTACCTTTGAGTTTCAAGACAGAAGGCAGAAATTAATTTCTTTGTTATATATTGGAGTAACATGGTATTATCAGTCTGACCTTTGCTACATAATTTCCTGGGAGAACCTGCAGAACTGGACCAGGTCCCGACTGCGGCTAGGTGTGTCAGGGCCCCATTTCAAAGAGGAAGTGGTCCTCGCCATGTCTACTCTCAGGCTAAGGCTTAGTTCCTCAGCTGGACTGCAACCAGACGAAGTGGGCAGATGCAGAGTACACAAAACTATAGCAATACAAACTAAAACTAAAAAATAAAACATGGGGGCTTACACAATGACTCAGATAGATTCAGGTTTAAGGGATGTGGAACTAGAAAGAACTTTAAGTTTTCTTGGTATTGTCATCTGTGTAGGAGCTCTGACCGAAGGAGACCTTAAGCGCGGCAATGCACAAAAGAACAAATGGAACTGGGTTACGTGTTCCTACCCACACAGCAGTGACATCCAACCCTTAAAGTTAAGTTTTTGATATGAAGTGTGTTGTTGTTTAACATCACATATTTGATGAAAATATGATATATTATCGATGTATTGTTGATATCGATGTAGGTTTGTATTGTCTCTTGTGTAAAGGTCCGACTGATGTAGCTATTAGATCAGTCACCATCACCAAGTATAACGATTTATGTGGGTTACATTTAGGATTAGAACATTTTTACACACACCAAGTTGTGGTGGATTCTGTGAAGTTGGATGAAATCTGCAGCATCTCTTATTTTCACCTGTGGTCTTGTGGCTTTTACTTTGCCCTCTGCTCAAGCTTTCCTGCTTGTAATGGTGGCCGAGACATCGCCACACAACATTTCACTTCCTCGTCCAAGCTCAAGGCAGTGTTTTATGTTTTATTTTATTTACTAACGTCTACAACCATGATAACTGTGCATTTATGGCGCACACATGAGACCTGCTGGCAGAGACTTAACACAATCATGGTGTAATGTGAAACATTCAGACTCACATTCATACTTTTGGCATGCCTAAAAATGCATGCCAAAAGTATGCAAAAACATGCTGTAGCAAGCTTTACACATTGCACCATGTTTTGGGTAATATCTTCACCAAATATTCACAAGACAAATGAAATGCATGTGTAATAATGTCCATGTTGTTGAGGAGAAAGAGTTGGACTTTCGAAAAGACACATCTGTCTATTTGCATTTCCTCTGAAACCTTTGAAGCCTAAAGCCAAAGCATGACCCAGATACACATGCATGTCTCCCGTGCAGTCTAATAATAATTTTCATTACTCCCAAACATATGTTAGTGTCCTGGCTCATATGTTTTGCTATTTTGCTTATGGAAAATTCATGATAGATTAATCACAATTATTTAAGCAAACTACTGAAATAAATCAAGACAACACTTAAATAAATAAATAAATAAATAAATAAATAAATAATAAAATACAGTGCGCCATGGTTACATGTAGGATACATAGTGAGCCGTTGAAAAATAAAGTAGCAACCGTTAAGCTAATGCATTAAGCTATGTCGCTAGGCTCATGCTAGATTAGCTTTTAACGGTTACGCTACTGTAAACTGCACCTAATTAATCAGTGTAAACTACCTCTTACAGTTAACGGCTAGTCTCTATCCTATCCGTGTTAATTACACGTAGCATTAAATTAGCTGTAGTTAGCTTTAAGTGCTACAGAAATAACAGTTAAGGAGACAGATATGACCGTTGATGTCAGTTAGCAATTCATGCTAGCTGCGACCAATATAACACTACAGTGCTAATGCTAGCTAGCTAGCTGAAAGCTGTCTGGTTTGTCTTTGTTTCGTTTATAAAAAATTCGTTCAAAAATTTAACCAACATTTTTTGGTCGTAAAAAAATAAACCAGATAGAAAAAAGTAAAAACTTACATTAAATATCAATTACCTGTTGGGAGTATAGGCCATCTATCCACAAACAGAAGCAGTAAGTCCGGTTCCGGACATTTTGCGGTCCAAACAAACAAACAAACCCCAAAACATTGCAAAATAGTCTTTGTTTGTTAGTTTGTTTGTTTTTCCTGAGCTGAACTCCTCAGTTCCAAGCTCTAATTAATAATATTTAGAGTAAAACAGCTAGGGTAACCCGGTATTCCAGAAAACACGACATTTAGATTCAGTTTGTCTCTTATGCTCGCTAGCGTAATGTTATGCTAAAGCTAGCTACCCGGACCTCTCTATATAAGTCTATGTCTTTAATTTATTACAGAGGCAAACGTTTAAATGTCGTGGCAATAACAAGAAACTGGGAAAACAAAACGAACTTACAGCGTTAATGACCAGCGGTGAGTTAAATGGGCCATCAACTGACAACGACAGGTGACCGTGAGTGTCGGAAACAGGTAGATTTACCTTTTCAAAATAAAACCACGGTTGGAAAGAGTGAAATTAAAACAAATAAATAAATGAAAATAAAAAAAAAAATGTAAATAATATTTTGAAAATATGTGTGACGATAACGAATTTGTTAAACTAACATTTTCCTTAAATTAACAATTTCGTTTGCAAGCATATAAATGGCGTAATTATACATGATATAATGGAAAATGAATAGAAATCAGTTTGTTTTATTTGTTACACTATTTAAATAAATATCTATATTTATGTTTATTTCAAAATACTGTAATATTTTGTAAAAGAAAAGAAAATATGTATGTATATTGATTAACATTGTGCATTTCCGCGCAGTGTCCACTAGGTGGCGCCACGTAGACAGCATTCCCTCTGTGGCGCAAAGGCTGCTGGGAAACTTGCTTTGAGGAAGCATCATGAGGCGCCGAAGGAGCTGAAAACAGAGAGGTAAATGTTTGAAAATGACAGATATTATTTGTGAATACGCCCTTTTCGGTGCACACTGACGTTAGTTCGACTTGTGGCAAACTGTTCGCGTCCATCTTTGTTTTCAAGATGCCAGCATGCGTCTTCCTGACCCGAATAAAGTTTGTATATGCTAGTTGTTGACGCTAGTTTGTGTGTATATCTTCGTGCTTACATTGCAGGCGTGCGGATGATATATAGTTTCTAACGTTAACGAGAAGATCCAGTGACGAGCAGGGCATTTCCAGTCATGGTAAGGACACGTGATTATGTTCATAGCAACAGCAACATAGGAGAGTAGCATGTCCTCATTTAGAGACACCTGGTACCCACGTGAAATTCAGGTGTTAAGACACAGGAAGTGACAGTTAAAGCTCATGTTTTCCCTCTGCATGAACTAAACATACAACCTGCTTTGATTCTTTGCGTTGGCAGGAGGACATAAGCACGGTCATGTCCTGGTTTTCCAGTCCTGTGTACAGCCGCTACTGGCAGCACTACCAGCAGGCCATGGCCTGGCACCAGAGGCACAGGCGCGCCTACCGAAAGGCCTTGGAGGCCGCCTACGGCCCAGGCTCCTGCCAGGAGCAGCATCCCAGCAGCAGCCGGCGGCGCTACGCAGACTGGCACTGCGGGGCGAGCAAGTCTGAAGAAGGAGAGGATGGAGACGAGGAGAGCAGCTCCGACAGCGAGATCGAGTGCGACGTCAGCAACATGGAGATCAGCGAGGAGCTCCGACAGTACTTCGCTCACACTGAGAGACACAGAGAGGAGCTGAGTAAGTTACTGCTAACATGTAAACACTTAAAATACGTGGGATTACTTTCTTGCAGTAGTAATGTTCATGTAACTAGTGAAAAAGATGAGTGTGATGCTGCCTTTGCAGAAAAGCAGCAGCAGATGGAAGCCGAGCAGGACAGCTACGTGCCAGCCGACCAGGACCTGCACAGCGTCTCTTGGCGGAGCAGCGTCGGCCCTCCCTCCGAGCGACCCGGCGAGAGACGCACCTCCGAGATGAAGAAGCTGTACGGCAAGGACGCGGCCAAGATCCTGGCCATGGAGGCGGCGATGCAGCTCAACTTCGACAGGAACTGTGACCTCAAGCAGCCCAAGTACTGGCCTGTCATCCCGCTGAAACTGTAGCAGCTGGGTGGCTCATCGAGTGTTAAACCCTACCTCGTGATACTGCAGAACATTTCTCGGGATGTAATTGTGCAGTCGCTCTTTTGAATTTTGGGACAGATATCTCAAACCGCGGTCAGCAGCATGAAAGAACGACAGTCAGAGGTGCAGACGAGCCGTGCTGCAGGTGATGCAAATATATTCAAACAACATGTGCCCGTGTTTCCTCCTAATCTGTTTACCCTCTAGCTTGGTTGATGTTTCATGCTGCGGTAGCTCCTCTTATGCCTGTCAACCTGGTTTAACCGCTAAAACACTTCCAGCCCGCTCCTCCGTTCAGATTCCTTCCTGCGTGGCTGCTCCGCTGCTCCGATTTCGCTCCTGCTCCCGTTGTTTCTCAGGAGGGATTTCGTCCACTCTGTTTTATCTTGTGTTTGCACATCTTTTATGTGTGTTTTTAATATCAGTTTTGTTTGTAATAAAGTGTTATGCCTGGATATGCGCTCACTTGTCGGTGATTTCTTTGTAACTGCTTCCAGCCTTTGGGAAATACACTAATATGTCACAAAAATCCAGATTTATATTTATTCTGTTCTGAAGAACACGTCAACTATGATTATATTTAACAAGGTAATCACATATCTTCTGTATATTTGTAGACTATTTCTCACTTTAGCTCATTTTTAATAGAAACCACTGTAATATTCCTTTCCATAACAATAATAATAACAATTATAAAGTATTTATTATTCGGATTAATCTTAAAAGTTAATATTTTGTGCATTTTCTTTACTGTATAATTTATTAGAAAAAAAAATAAATGAATAAAAAAATAAATATAACAAGTGTGAACTCAAAGCTCCTGCCGCGCATGCGCGAAAACATGGAGAAACTTTCCTTTGACGTTTTAATGATGCCTCTAATAAAAGCACGCGGCGTTCTTTTCAGTAACGCGCGAGGAGGAGGAGGGAGGCGCGGACGCTCGGTCTCGTGCGTTTTGGATTAATGATCCGTTTCAAGCCGCGCGGCCTCGACGTCACTCCGCCTCCATCACCCCCCTCCATCTCCCCCCTCCCCGATTCCAAAACGGGACGTCCAGTTGTTTTCATGCAGCCCCCCTTCGGACAACCTGTGGACATCATCTTAGTCACTTTTTGTCTCCGTGCCAGTTTCCGCAGGAGCTGAAATAAAATGGGTAAGCAACCTATAGTTTTATTTGTTTTGTTTTGTGAGTTCTTTCGATTTAAAAATGAATATTTGTATTTCTTGGATGCTGCGCGCGTAGCGGACTAAAATCCTGCTGAACTTTCACCGAGTCCCTCTGAATATTTTGCACCCTTCTGAGACTTTTAGTCACTTTTTCCGTCCAGATACGCATGTCAGCTCATATCTGCAGCTCTGTGTGTTTCTGACTCATGTGCATCTGCAGAAACGTTGTGCGCTGCAAAGAGGACGCATGGAGCCATATGCAATGTCAATATAGCCAGAAAATTCAAAATAACAATTTCTCCTGCTGCAAAAGTCCCACATTCCTTAGGTTCCCTGACTGTAGCCGTGCATGAAGTCTCACCTCATCATCCCCCTGTCAGCTCCTCATGTGAGAGTTGATGCTGATTGGATTAAAGAGGGAGTGATCCGCTCCGTGGCCGTGGATTAATCGGGTTGGACAAGCTTGTTGTTGTTGTGTAGATGCGCGTTCATGTTGCGAAACAAAAGAAAACAGAGCGCAGTGGTGCACATTTCTTTTTTCTTTTTTTTTCAACTGGACCTGTAGACGCTTCACCACCCATCATCTGAGTAGTTTCTTCACATGTTTAAATAGGAAACCCTGTGGGTAAACCAACAGAAACTTGCTTGACATGTTTCTGTCAACACTTGGTGCAGCTTATTCCCATTAACAGTCAAATGCTCACCTGTCGTTGAGGTGGGGCTGTTTGTTACTGTCCTCTTGCCGTATGAATGGTGCTATTTATTAGCTTCGGTCAGGTAATCTCACTAATATCAAGTTCTTTTTGATTTGAGCAACAGTTTCTTCCCCCTACAGGCTACATAACATTTGGTTTATACTTTTCTAGCCTAGCGCCGTAGCTGACTAGTGATTGGTCCGCTCTGTTGTACAGTGTTTCTGCTTGACTATCTCTGGCTGCTTCTCCAGGTTCGGAGATACAAACGTTTGCGTGACTGGTCTTCGGCGAAATTTTAGCGAAAGTTTCGTAGTTGAAAGAGAAGCAGGACGTAGAAACAAAAATGAACCCAGCGCGACTAGCATAAATGGTTTTGTAGGCTACATGCACAGGCAATGGCGTCAATGCTCCGCAGAGGTATAAACTCCGCTTAACACAGGAATCAGTTTGATATTGATGAGTTTTAATGATATGCAGGGAACACTGATGGTGGTTTAAAGTTATTTTAAGACCAGTAGATATTTGGTAGCATCATTTTATCATTAAACTGACTTTAGTAGCATGCTAAAGGAGTGTAAACACAGGAAGAAGCTAGCAGCAATGTGGCGATAAGAGGCCACAGAGAGTTAAGGACATTTGGCGAGATAAAGCAATGATAGGCAAAAAACAACCGAGCTGAACTGATCTCAGCCTTGAGACAGCGACCAATAGAGCCGTGTAATAGCTGACTGACGTACGGCAAAAGTTTCAGAGCCGTTTACCCGCAAAGAAACACCATCCGCCACTTTGGTTCCCAACACCAAAGCCTTGGGTGAACCCAGTTGGAGCGATGGTGTCGTTGATGGTATTTTCTTTTGAAAGAGAAAGCGGTGATGGTAAGAAGCTTTGTCTATACACTGGCATATATTTCATGCCTGGCTTGCTTCTCTGAGAAACATCTAGGGTAGGAGCCTGGGACGTCCATTAGTGACCAGCTGCCAGAAGCAAAGCAACGGGCTTGAGGCAATGTTTACTTTAAAGTGACACACCAAGCCGATGGTCGGCCATTCTCTGGTGTCCGATAGTAGGTGCCAGACTAACTGATTAGCACGTACAATGGTTTGTAGCTCTTCCTAGCTTCCTAGCCTCCCAGCTAATGCTACCTCTCGCGATTTTGGCTTTGTTTGTTTTGTAGTTTAAGTTCAAACCATTGGCCCGCACAACAAGCGACGACACCGCCAGCCTTGGTTGACGCTAGCTTGGTTTGGTATGTCCTTGCCTTAACAAAATGTTTACAAAGAGTTCCTTCATTTTGACTCGAGCCAACAGATAACCTCCAAAAGGTTATACACCCAGACGTTTATGTGTAGTATACAGTATTAATTGATGGGTACACAGGGATGCTTGTTGACATTGATAATAGGAGTTCCTCAAGCATGAACATGCAATCAAAACAAACCAAACAGGACAATATTACACATTGAAAATTTTTCCAGTCGTTTTATAATAGCTTGTTTTGGAGTCTATGTCTTGTGACTGAGGCCACATGGTTGATCAGGCTTTCCAGTTTGATCTCATTAGGCCACTCGACCACGTCTACCAACGTTTTAGAAGTGATTCTATCTTCTCTGTCCTCCCCTGGATCTTTCTCTCTGTCCTTTACTTTCTTTGTTTCCATTCATAACATCTGCTTCCAATAAGGCAGCAGGCCTGTTTATCGCCTTTAGGCTGGTGAGAAGTTGAGAACAGACAGGATGTAGCCCAGTGACATGATTTACTGCGATGGGGAACTGGAGCCACTTTTCTGCAGGAAGCCGTCGTAAACTTCTTCTCCTAAAACTCCCCCCCTGTTTCGCCTGTCATCCTCCCCCTCCCTCCCAAAAAAAAACTGCTACTTTCGTCTCATCATCGTCAGCATCATCATCCCATCTTCCATCTGCATCTGCTCCTCTCATCATCTCCCCGCTCATTGTCTCCATCATTATCCTCCTCCCCCCACAACGCTGCGCGCCCTCCGCCGTGAATTCGCTCTTTGTGCTCACCTATTTATTTTTTTTTCCGGCTCCTGCATGTGGAAACTCGCGTGTCCTCTTGCATCCTCTCCTGTGGATTCGCGACGACGCGCTGACCTGCAGAATGGATACCGAACGCAGCAGCCGTCAAGCAGACAGACTTCAAAGGAGTTTAAAGGAATGTTTTATTCTGAGGGAATAAATGATCACTCAGCTGGGAGAGGAGGGGAAAAAGAGAAAAGTGGAACGATCCACTGGCCTGATTAGAATAGCAGCATACACTATAACAGCAGCATTGCTAATGTTATCAGGAAAAGTCTAATATGAATCAGAATTAGTGTTTTTATATTTGAATGTGTTTATGAATGAAACACTAACCAGGCTGTGCAACGCCACAAATACTCAAATAGTTTCCTAAGCTTTAACCAGTGATCTCCGCTAGATGCCAACATGCTAACATGCTAATGCTAAACAGCCACTGAGCACTCAAAGCACCTTTCTATAATTTCTCTACTGTCTCATTACTAAACTTAATGTTTTGTTCTCAGGATTGTTCGTAATTTGTTTGAGTAGCCAACAAGCTAGCTAGCTAGTTAGCTAGCTGGCTAACACACGCCTAGCCTGTTAGCTGGGTTTCTGACAAAGCAGCTGTTTTCGAAGCGTTACTCTTCTCTTTCAGGAAGTGTTTGATAAAAATAAAAAAAAGATTAGAAGCTTTTGTGTTACATTTTGTGTTTTAATACTAACATGATTACGTCAAAGCTTTTACGATACACACCGTGGCTATGAACTGACTCGGGACAGGTGTACGAGTAGTAGACAGGTGATTTTTAAGTATATAACATGACGAACTGGACTAATTTGAACGTTAAATAAGGTTGCTGAGTATTTTAAAATGGTTGTTCTTGCTTTATGGAGGTGTTCAAACATTAAACACCTCTGTAAGCAAATATGAGACGACCATCCTCGTTCTTTGTTCTCCTGCCCGGGTCAAAGTTTTCCTATCTTTTGTGGTATCTGTTCTTCATCCTCCTGTTAGGATTAAGTTCATTTCATAATACCTCATCGTCTACGTGTGTGTGTGTGTGTGTGTGTGTGTGTGTGTGTGTGTCGTCCGTACACCCACCTCCCAGCCCTGACATTTGCTTTCATACTTGCCTTCTTCTCCTTGTTCTGCCAATGCGAGCATTTGAAGCTCAGCCCGCCCGACGGCTACTCTGATGTGTCGGAATCGGTCGTCGTCGAGAGGACCTGTTGCCGTGGCAACGCGCCGATGCACAAAGCTCGGAGGCGGGCGTCATCTCAAATCTCGGCACATGCGAACAGTCACGGGCAAAAAATAGACAGAGCATGAATATATATATATGTATAAATATATATAGGTGACCCACAGACAGCAGGGACATGCTGTGCTCCGTCACCTCTCTCTCCTGCCCCCCTCCACGCACACACCTCTGCAGCGATGATGATGATGAAGATGATGAGCCCACCCTGCTTTGCATGTCCTCCACACGGTGACTCATGGTGCTCTTGCACACTGTAGATGGCAAAAGGCTCTTATCCCACATTGCTGCCGGCGTGTACAGTAGGTCACAGGTGCAGCGCGGCTCCTGAGTCACGTGACGCTTGCAGGGGGTCACATGACGCAGCCTGAAGTGGGGGTGAAGGGGGTGGGGGTAAATATATGGCGGAGATGACAACGTAACATCATGTGGAGCAGACTGCGGGCCAAATCTGGGCCAGTGGGATTAGCGACTCGTCGGATAAATTGCTGTGCGGAGGGCGTGGTGGGGGGGATGGGTGTGTATGCGTGTGTGTGTGTGTGTGTGGAGGTGTGTGGAGGTTAAGCCATGGGTATTGACAGATATTTTGAATAAGACGAGACATATTGGGAGATGTTCTCTCAGTTTGATTATATCCCTGCACATGGTTCCAGTAGCAGGCGGGCGTTCGGTTGGGATTACGCGTCAGAGGGAGATGAAACAGAAGCTTTGGTGAACTGCATGCAAATTTAGAAGTGCAGGTGTTTCGGGAAGCACACACGAATGCGACCATGACGGGAGTGGTTTGCACAGATTTGCATTAAAGTTGGCCTGTGCTCTGTCTCAACTCTCCTAATCACATTTATTTGGAACATTCCTTTAAAGCTACAAAACACAATAAGATTTATTTATTTGTTTGTTTTTGCTGCTGACTTCCTAAGAGTTTAAGCGTATTCACACAATCAATGCGCGTCGGTGCGTCCGTGGATTAACCTTTGCCGGCATACGATGGTTCCGATCGGGGATGAGAGGGCGAAGCGTCTCCTTGGCGACCGGCGGCTGAGGGCGGGGACAAAACTGGGTCATCATCACCACAGATTAAGGTCCCGGATCTGGACACGTACACACATATATACAGTACGCCATTAAAAACACAGATATATAAACACCTCACAGTTGAGAAACTGGATCAACTTCCCAGGCGAGAGAGGAGCAAGGTGCAGCGCTTCAGCCTCGCTCCCTGCCAAAGGTTTCCCTTTTAGAGGATCCAGAAGCCCATTAAAATGGCAAGGATTAGACTAAAGCGGCAGCGGGAGGCTCGTAAAGCCGTGGCTGAGACACTGTATTCATGTGTGTGCGCGGATGTGTGCGCCGGCGTCTTTTCGTGTTTACGCTTGCTTAAGTGATGGCCTGTTTTCAACATGACTGATAAAACACTTTATATGTGACTAATGGAGACAGACACCCAAAGAGACAGACGCACGCAGGGAGAGACAGGCGCGCCGTGATCGAACAGATGCCCGGACTGTTGCACGCTGGAGAAGATTTGATTTGTGACTCCGTAAAGTAAAATATACAAAACAGACACTGTCAATGTAACCGATAAGAGAGACAGAAGAGACGTCCTGTTGATGTTTAAGACAGGAGCGTCCACTACAGCCATGCAGACAGCATCCAGCCTGATCATCTCATTCTTGGCGACCTAGCACCCTGTGTTAAACAGAGACAGACACAAACAGCTCTGAGCGGCGCAGCGCCAGGCGTCGGACGACACAATACTTTAGGTCACGGTGAGGTCAACCTCTGGGATCAGAGCCTTGTGGCATGATCGCCGGCGTCAGTGCTCGACATAAGAGACGCATAATGTTGTTGAGGAGCGTGTCGGGAAGACGGTTAAAAGGTCAATGCGATGCCTGTAGCTGTTCTGTGTGACTGCACCATAGACTGTATATAAATATGGACAATGCGTCGCCACTTCCTTGCATAGGCCAAAATGGCGCCATTTTCAGGGTGACATGGGCGGCGCCATCTTACGGCTTTGGAGCCAGAGTCTGAGCAGTACGGTCCAAGAGTGGAGTCACGATAGCGATGACCCGACCACACTTCCACCAAACTAACTCACGTTTTTGTTAAATTAATGCTACGCTCTTTCTCTACCTACACCAGTTACAAAGAAATGTTGGATTATACATAGCATGTCTTTAGTTTTTTTGTTTTTTTTACAGTTCTCAAAGACCCATGGGACCGCTTTAGGAGCAGTTGGCATGGCAACTGGTAGTCACCATGTCACATCCTGTTGCTATAGCTAACTAAAAATAGCTAACTAAAACAAAACTTAGCGAAATCGACACTTGAACATTCGTCAACATTACATTAACTACCTAAAATGACAGAAACCATCCTCGAAAGAAATGTATTTTACGTGTATGTTTTAGTGTTTTAGTTTGGCACAAGTCCCGCCCACTAACACGGAAGGGGCGGAGCGTATGGCCTATACTGGAGCCAGCCACCAGGAGGAGCTCTACTTGCTTTTCCTTCACTTTTAAGGAGAAGTTCTGCCCATCTTTATGCTGTCTGATAGTACAAGGACTTTTCTTTTAGTAGCAATAATTCATAAATGTTAGCGTGCTAATACTATAAACATCTAATCAACATTACGTATTGCCACAGCTAGCCTGTTAGCATGTGACGATTCAACATTTAGCGAAATTGACACTTGAACATGCATCGACATTATATGTACTGCCTAAAATGACAGAAACCATCCTGAAAGAAATGTATTTGACGTGTTTGTTAGTGTTTGAGTTTTGCACAAGTCCCGCCCACTAACTTGGAAGGGGCGGAGCTTATGACCTATATTGCAGCCAGCCACCAGAGGGTGCTGCTTTTCCTTCACTTTTGAGGAGCTGCCCATCTTTATGCTGCCTACGGACTGCACCTTGGACTAAATGCTAACATGCTAGTGCTAACATTTGCTTAATCCATCCGAGTTGTTGAGCTATTCTCAAGTCTTTGACGGCATGAAGCATCTTGTCGGAATAGCTCCTTTTACTTATTTACACCCACTTTAACTGTGCACAAGATGCTTCTTCCTCCTTTTCAGGCGCTATCGGCTGCTTGTGAACAACTCTAGCCTTCAGCCGAGCTGGTCGCAGGAGCGGAAATCATTTCACTGATGCTATACCCCGATAAAGTCCGTCTCAGTCAGTCCTTTCATGGCTTCATCTTGTTCCTTTGGTTTTGGATTTTTTTCTGGCTGTTGGCGGACTCAAGCTGTTACAAAGCCACGTGAGAAGTTTTCTAGGAACTGACAGCGTCGCTGAAAGATCTGAATCACTGCTGCGTTTCGCGTCTCCATGGCAACAGCAGAGCCTGTATCACTCCGATCAGACCGCTCTGATGTTGAGGATGTGACACGAGAGCCACGACTTATCGTAGAGATATTTTAAACGGGAGATTGAAATCAATTTAAGGCCAGTCATGACTATCTCTACAGAGCTTTCCAGAAGCTGCTGCGCCCTCCTTTTCTTCTTCTTCTCTCCCATTAACTCCACATCTGCTCCTACAAAGGCGCTGCAGTGTCCTCATTACTCTGGTACGACCCCATTTGGGCTCCACTTTCTTTTCTGTCTTGCTGTAATGAGGGAAGACAGGCATTCGACAGGCACTCATGGCTTTTCCTTTAATGGACTTTGAGAGTTGTGGAGGCTGATAAGAACGTTTCTACAGTGGAGCAGGAGCGCAACCCTCGCCGAGCTCCTTCAGAAACCCGATAACTAGTTAAAAATGCCCTAGATGCCCCGTGATACAGCAAAATCAGATGGTGCATGGGTCATTTCTGAGGACAATGTTTCACATTGTGACACAAAGTTTGAATTTAAAACATTTGCTGGCATCACTGACATTTAAACTCGTGCCCACACAAACAAGGGCGTTGTTTGAAGTTGAAACTTTGAGCCACAGACACGGATTTAACTTCGGCGTCCTCTGTCCCCGTATTGTTTCGTGTCCGGATAATACATTGGCCGCAGGTGCAATCATAAAGCTGAAGAGGATTATATATGAACCACAAAGCGGTCGCTTCCCTTTGATATGAGGAGCTTTTCAGAGCTAAATCGTTGCATGGCTTACAAATGTGTGTCTGTACATTCAACATGAAACAATCCAGGGTGGCTCTATCGATGTCGTTTGGTTGATTGACCTTTGCTCCAGAGTAGAATATCTGATTTGATGCATTCCCTTGCAATTGGGTATTGATATTTATAGTTCTAAGGGGTGAATCCTGCTGATCTTTGCCGTTTGCTACAAATGGATGAACTTTTATTACTTTAGGTAGCGTTTGACTTTTCACCTTTTTTGTTGTGCTAACTGGCAAATGTTAGCATACTGCACACAGCAGAAAACGTGTTTATTAATGTCAGCATTAACACTGTAACTGTTAGTAAATGTAACAGATCATGTTAGCATGGTTTTTCAAGAAGTTCCTATTAGTAATTAACAAATGTTAGCGTGCTGGCATTTAATGTTTACCATTAAACTACTACACCTTGACTGTTAGCATGTTAGCATGTACTGTGTTGGCTTAGACGATAGTAATTCAAAGACTTTTGTTGTTGTAGTACTTATTGGTAAATGTTAGCATGCTAACATTCTGAACACTCATTAAAACTGTAATTTTTAGCGTGTTAGCATGTCACAGTTGATGATAGTACAAGGAGTTTTCTTTTAGTAGCAACACTCCAGAGTGCTCACGCTCCAAACAACATGTTTACCATTAAACCACTCCACAATCACTGTTAGCATGTTAGCATGTCCTCAGTTGGCTTAGATGATAGTTCAAAGACTTGTTATTAGTAGTAGTAATTACTGGTAAATGTTAGCATGATAACATTCTAAACAACAGACACGGTTCATCATTTAACTACCCATTAAGACTGTCATTTTTAGCATGTTAGCATGTCTCAATGTCACTCCAAACAACAGAGAACATGTTTAACATTTATCTAATCACGTATTGTCACGGCTAGCCTGTTAGCATGTGACGATTCAGTTCAGACTATGATAGTTCATGGACGTATTAGCATGCTAACAGACAAAACAACAGAGAAGACATTGAATATTTAACTATTTGTTACATTGTCACTGTTTGCATGTTAGCATGTCATAGTTTGGTTCAGATGATGATAGACTTCTTATGTCTGAAACAAGAATAAGTGAAATAAAGATAAATTGAGGAGAAGATTGAAGTGAAGATTTGGGCGTACATCTAAAGTTGCCTTTTGGTGATAATTTTTTTGTCAGGTCTCAGTTTACCTGTGATGTGATCTAACAAAAATGTGTGATACCTCCAGGTTAAATAAGTCCTACTCAGAATTCCAACTATTGTCGCATTTTGCTCGGCAGGAATTATGAGCTTTCCGACGTTTTGACGTCTTTGGAATGCAGCACGCTTAGAGGTTTGGGCCGGAGTCCAAGCACAGACAATCTTTATGCGTTTGTGCGCATGTGTGCGACAGGGTGCTGGTGAAGAGTGCCAGGAAGCACTGTATCTCATCTTCTGGACAAGTCCTTAATCTGCGTGACCCAGCAAGGGATTATGGGAGTTTTGAGAGGAAAATGGGACTTGAAACTCACCCTTGAAGCCGGTTTGCTACAGAAGAGGGAACTTAAACTGAATTTACGTCATTTATTCGCTATAAAACACCGAGGCACTGTTGTGTAGACATTTATTAACTTAAAGTTCACATAAAAAGACAATCGCTGACTCAAACTGTTAAATCAGCTGATTTAAGTTGTGTACTGTAGGTTTTAAATACATTTGCTTTGCTTGTTTCCATTTATTTGTCTTAACACGAGTAAATTCATATTTTTCATGCATTTATGAATATGTTTGGCTCTACAGTTAAATGCACCTTTTAAAACATTGGGTAATATGGATGTTTTGGATGTAGAAATCATGAAACCTGGCAGGTCTGGGAGTAGGTTTATTGAGTAAAAATGCAAATTAAAGCTGAAACTGTTGCTAAATCTACACGTTTTCTACCTTTACTTCATCGTGTCTTTAGCGATGTTTCACAGGGAGACTCGTTTAAGCGGCGGATCGGGTTCCAGGGCCTTTCAAATGTCAAAAAGCCGCCGTGACGGGAGACCCTGCTGGATTCACCGGCATATGGTGCAGAGAGGGTGTTAATTTCAACCCTCGGGGCGAGCAGATCCACTCGTACATGTCACGTTGGCTCCTCTGTTGTCTTGGATGAAAACATCAGTGGCTGCTGGGGTCACCTCTGTCTGCGTCGTGGGGTGGGGTGGGCTGTTGTGCGGGCTGAGCTTTGTCTGAAACAGGGCCACGTGGGCCCGAATTAAACCCTTATTTAAGAGGATTCGGGACAGATGGTGTCCCATTGTTTAAAGGATGTGCTTATTATTAGAAAACGGGGTGAATGATGGAAGCTAACTCCCCCAAACACCACCGACACCATCACACACCGAACAAACACTTTTTAACCATTTCTTGCTGGATTTCTCATTGGACTGCCGGATTAACCAATCAGCATGCAAACTCCGAGGCAAACAAAGGGTTTTAGTTGAGCAGTTAAGACGCCCCCGATTGGTCAAAGGTGATCCAATCAAAGCTCCTATCAATTTAAGTGAAGCAAGCAAACCTAACCGGACCCATTTAACTCGATGTGTTGGTCTGATCGGATGATTAAAGGTGTTTGGTGGCACAGAAAGCTCAAAGGCCTCAGCTTTGTCTATCTTCCAAACTCCTCTTCCTCTCCCTCTTTCTCTCTCATCTCACCAGATGGAGAGGGGGCGGTGTGTGTATGTGTGGTTGTATTCGTGCATGGTTACCCGTGAGTTTGCATATTTACATCTCATGCACATTTTACCCCCCTCCACCCCAAGCCTCTGATTTGCCGAGGCGAAACAATAAAGACGGGTCGTTTGAAAACCACACAAGCCGCCGATGAAATGGCTTGACATGCTTTTAAGTGGAGAGGATGCACCAGATGAAGGCAATCATGTGTCATCAAGGGAGGTGTTTAGCAAAAGGACGTGGGTTTGAGGGGCCAAACTAAAAAAAATAAAAAATAAAACGTAATGTGCCATCATTATACGGTTAATGAATCTGTCTTTGCATTTTTAGAGACGGAGCTCAGGTTTAACAGGGAGTAGGAGAGATACTGGAGGGAGAGGGAGGGTGTGAACGAGAGAGAGAGAGAGAGAGAGAGAGAGAGAGAGAGAGAGAGGAGCATCAAGTCACCAGGACAGGCTCCACCATTCACATAGCCTACTGTGAGGCACAAGTGCAAGTACAAGGAGACTATATTCCTCTATAATCATGGATGGGACAAAGCCGGTCATGGAGTCCAACGCGGAGGAGACTCAGGACGAGGGACAGGAGAGCAAAGGTACGCCCAATCAGCCGCTGACATGTTCTTTTTTTTATTATTATTTATTCTTATTTCCTTTGGAGACATTTGCGTCTGCGCCAGCCCTGAGCGGTTTAACCTACTTGCAATGGCTCCTCGCCCGTGCGCGACACAATAGCGGAGCCCTCTCCTCCGCTCCCCTCACCTATTCGAGGGCGATTTAGGAGCTCGACGACGGTCTCTGCGTGCGCTGCAGGTGACTCGAGAGCATTCGGCTCGGGCGCAATTGTGCTCTTTCGGCGCCTTCGATGGGATTTGCAGGCTGGTGGAGGAGAAATAAAGGAGGCGGGAGAAGGAGGAGGAGGAGGAGGAGGAGGAGGGTGGGTTTGTCGTGAAGGAAGGTGCTCCGTCTGGTTTTATGGAGCGCATATTAATGCCAATTTGCTTTTGCACTGCCGCACCATCATGAGCTTATTTGTGCCTAATGAGGAGGCTGATGAGGAGGCTGCGTGCGCTCCGGCATTGTTTTCCGCCAGGTGGGATCCTCCCGCCGCAGCCCGCCTCGATCACTATCGGCGGGTCCCGTTGAGGTTTTTGGTGTCTGATCTGTTTGATTAATCGACGGGCGACGCGGCAGACCTGGTCTCCATATCATGCAGCCGCAGCCACCAGCTGAAAAAGATGCACTTGACGCAGGGAGATGGTTGTGTCTATCAGTTCCCACCACTCAGACATGCAAACGGAGCATCTGTAAAGGGTGCATGCAATCAATTTAGGATAATTCACCCTTTAAATCCCTCACAGACTCCTTCTTTAACTGTTTTTGTCCATTTTGCATTAAAAATCAATCGGTTTTTTTCTCAAACTGTTGCTCACAGTGAATGTGTGTGTTGTGTAGGTGTGTCTCTGTGCGTTGGAGGACTCAACGCCCATACAGAGTGGATGTGACCGTGGCTCAGTAGTAAAAAACACGTCTTTCAGTTTGGGGCGCAGCAGCAGGCAGCGTCAGGGCATGGCCTGCTTTCTTTGTGGGTGAAGATTAAAAAATGATACTGGCTGGAGGGGGGGTGGATCACACACGCTTAATTTTTTATTTCTGCATTAGTCGTGTCATGAGGCTATTAGAGAGCTTGATACCAAGTCAGAGGACCTGGAGGCCTTTACACACACTTCCCGGCATCGCTTCTTGTGCAGATTCCTCAGATCCAGCTTCAGATTTAAGTTTTTTTTGTGCAACAACTCACAACATCTTGGACTTTGCCCAGCGGCTGTCTCTGGGTCACAGTCTGCCTATGACGTAAGGTGCAGATGAGTGGGGTGTCCCTCAATAGTGGTGTTTTAAACAGACATTACATCACCGCCCCCCCCCCCCTTCCTCCCGCCCCACCGGCCAGTGTCCAAACGAGAGCCTTCACCGCCGTGCAGCTTCAATTGACAGAGTGGGCGAGCTTGTTTTAAGGGCCCTGAGGATAGCTGAGCAGGAGGGCAGCCATATTTATAGTTCCTCAACCGAGTTCCTTAATCATCTGTAGAGGCAGTGAAATTAGCGTTCTCCCGTGTGCTCCAGGTGTGACGTCGCGCAACCGATTTCCACCTCCACCGGCGACTCAAAATAGACCCGGGGTCAGCAGGTCGGTCGGAGGATGATGGCCTATTTGTCGACGCAATCATTTGACATCTGGAATGTGACCATAAGCTTGTAGCATCCGTTAAGAAGCTGAAGATTTACAGTGGGGGCAAGAAGATGGGAGCCGTCATGTAAGGAGCTTGTGTCGGCGTTGGCCCGCGCTTCAGATTCAGAAAGAAAGCACATGTACGTCTCTAAAAGGAATCGTTCTGTATATCCTGCACCGCACTTGTAGCAAGTCCATGGACAAGGTCAGTTATGAGTATTTAAATGTAGAAAAAGGTAAAGTCATTGGCGACAACACACCACAGGCCGCGGTGGACTGTAGCGACGATTGACCGAGAAACCGTTGGCGACGCAAAGTGGGCAAAGTCGAACTAATCTCAACTTTCCCGCGGTGTGATTGAAGCTACGTCCAACGAGAGTACGACTTTTGGTGCGATACACATTTAAACATTAGCAGCAGGCAGTGTACGAGCCGTAACCTAGGCGACCATAGCCCGGAATGTTCCCTACTTAGCTACTAGCCGCTGTGAGCTACTAGCTAGCTAACGCCAGACCTTTGGTCGCTGTCAATCAAATACATGACATTTAAATGCTCAAAAATACATATATACTCAAAACAAATCTCGTTGGTAGCGTCTAAGAATTCAGAAAAGTGGCTTCCCAACTTCCCGACACCATTAGCGTAGCATCATCCTCAGCAGTCCTTCACCAATCAAAAGAACTACACAAACTACAGAAAGAACCTTTTGAACTACAAGTATGAATAGCTAATTTCGGCTAGCATGGTGGCACATGTTGACTAGCTGGGGCTCTATTAGCCGGCCTAATTATGCTAAACAAGTGTCCATGTTCTTGATTGCACCTCTGTTGTGTCTCTCCGCATGACACCGAGCAGAGAGTAATTACAAAATGAACACAGTTTATAATCTGAGCGGGGGGAGGCTGCGGTCGGGTATGGATTGATCTTTTTGCTTGATTGCTTCCTATAATCTCTAAGCTGTATGTGCGTCGAACTGCGCCGCGCTCAGGAGTCGAGTAACGAGGCATCAGCCGCGCTCTCGGAGGTACAATTATGTGTGATTCCATTAGTATGAGATGGTTTGATTAGAGAAAGCAATCGCCTCGTGTGACGTTTTTATTGTTTCCTTTAACGTGACTCCCTGATCTGCGTTGAGTGCTTCAAAGTGGCCCTGAGTGCATTTCAACTTCGACGTCTGTCCTCCGCTTTGTTGCAAATGATTGGCCCGTTCACACACACACCTTCCTTCCTTCCTTCTGTGTGTGTGTGTGTGTGTGTGTGCCCGCTGTTACGTAAGTGCTGGCTCGCAGTCCTTGGTTATGATGTTTAGATCAGAACCGTAAGAGATTACATCACCGTCTGGAGGGCTGCAGGTTTTGTTGAATTTTCTGCATGGACGGGCAGAGCCTCTGCAGCTCCTGAAATACAAAGCAAGTACATGCTAATTTCAGGTTGGTGGGCTTAAGCTGAGTGGGAGAAGGAAACACTGGAGGCAGAAGAGCTTGAGACTTGTTAGCCTAGCTTAGCACAAGGGCGAGAAACACTAGCTTGTAATTAATTTTGCGTCTCATTTGTTCAATCGGTACAAAAACAGAACCTGTAATATGTTAATTACCAAGCTTTAAACAGACACACAGAGCTACGCTACGCTAAGTATCGAATGCTAGCATCTTGAGCGTATCCACATGATAATACAATTCTTTTTAAAGTCAGTAATACAAATACAAAGAGTTTGTTATAGGAAATTCACTATCTGGACTTTTGAACTGCCCATTATCTCTACATTAAAGGGGCGTCTGTCTATATATACATAGACAGACGCCGCATCGACTGTGGAGGGACGTGCCTAAAGCGCCGCCATCTTGGTACAGGGCTAGCAGAGGCAGCATGAACGTACAAAGGAAAGAGGTACTCCTCAATCTCAAAGTGGAATTATTCACTGAATTTTGGACCGATTTCCAAACGTATTGATCTGTTAAAAACGTCACACATGTAACTATGATAAAAATATGGTTTTACTACCCAGATATAAATTTTACTTAATGTTAGACTAGCTTCTGGCAGAGGATTGTAAAGAAAAGATGCCGGACCCCAACTGAGTGATTTATGATGACTTATTGTGTAGAAACACCATTCCTCCAAGATGGCCGCCTGGTAGGCACGCCGCTCCAGTAGACGACAGCGCTCAATAGGCATCCATATATGTCTATGGACTGGACTAGCGAAGATGTGGCGGCTATTTAAGACCAAGGAACTTAGCAACGATAGCCCGCGACCAAACAAATTCGCCTTCTCCTGGTTTGGTGCGTTTGGCGTAGCGCTGACGGCAAGAAGAGTTTTCCAGGAGCTATGTTTTATTCAGTTTCATTCTCCAACCAATATTTTCATGTTCTGCTTGTTTCTGCTGAAATACACAAAAGGGTTACCTTGACAACCAGTCAAAAACGCTAAGGTTTACTGGATAAATACGCTGTCAAACAATTGATGTGCATCACTTTAGTTAATTGCAGTGTTTTGGTTTTCGTCTTCAATCAAAAATGCTTAAAAACTCTGAAAAAAATGTGCTTTCCCTCCACTAATTGCTGTGGGAGCGTGAGCAATTTAACAAAACAGTCAGCCTAGAAACAAAAACAAGCTTTAATTGCACCCACAAGCCCTCCTGACTGAAAGCACCAGCGACATCCAGGGCCACTTTTATTTCTGACCGTCCAGCTGAGCCGATGCCGGGGCCTTGAATCTAAAGGCCAACCCCTGTTTGATGATCATCAGTCGGGTGAGGCTCTCCCTGTTGGGGCTGACATTTAATATGTCACTCCGTTTTTGGTCACTCACTGTGTGAAGAATCTTCTCTAATCTTTAATGCAATTCCACATTTTACATCTTCTTGTGCATCTGCTCGGCGTTGGAGCTTGTGTTAGACAGTGGCCAGCGATAAACTCGTCACCCGCGCGCAGATATTCTGCCTCGTAATCCAGTTTACAGAGCAGAGCATTGCGAACACACACAAATCCTAAGGAGCTTCCTGTAAACACTTGAGGTAAGCTTCAGAAGAGAGCACAGAAAGGGCAAATTCTTCTCTTAGCCTGTATCTACCGTAGCTTTGCTCAGGATGAAGGTGAGAATGAGTGACGTTGATGTGTCTAACGTGGATCTAAATATTAGGATTGACTGAATCTTTCTCACACACACCCACATCTACTCTCGTGCACCGGCTTGCCTTTAACTGACACTTCAACGCAAACCAATAAAACACGTCTTAATTAAATTCCCAACTTTCCTTCCTTTATGCCAAAACAGAAGCACCCACGCGCCTCTTTAGCTCAGTTTGTATATGCTTTCGGTTTGCGTGCAAGCTAAAAAAAAAAGGAAGGAAATCCTTTCCCTTTGCAAAAATATTGTGACAGCTAAACACAAACTAAACTCACGATTACGCGTCTGCGCGCTCTCAAAGCAGCTCTGACGGCTCTCCAGCTGCTAAAATCTCGGCCGTGCGGTCAATTTGTTTCTGATAAATTTGCCTCCTCTGTGCCCCGTCCAGATCCTCTCCTGCTCATCTCTCTCTTTCCCCGCACACACTCATGCAACACGCCCTCCGCCTTTCCTCCCCTCGCCCCGGAGGTGTGTGAGGTTGTGGGAGCATGTGAAAGCCGTCACACAGAGAGAGGCTCATGTGTTCCTCATTTGAAGCCATTTGCCCAAAGCATGCTGTCAGCCTCCATCTGGATATATGTGTGTGTGTGTGTGTGTCTGTGTCGGTGTGTGTGCTTGTATTTGTTTACGTGTCAATGACCAGGAGTGGTTGAGAGGAATGTCTGTGTCAGTGCTTCGCTTGCACCAAAAGAAAAGCTCTATTTTTGTGCACACGTGTGTGGGCGAGACCATGCGATGCACCGTTGTGCTCATATTCAGCCCCACATCGTGGTCACATTTATATTTAAACAGGCTTTCATGCACATAACAAGCAGGATTTAGTATCTATATGTGTCCTACCATTTACTGAGCACATGAAAGCTTGCAGGGGCTGGGAAAAACAATTGCTTATACATATATCGTACAAAAGACGTTAAATCCCTGTTAGCATTAGCTAATTTTAGCCACCATTGCTTTAAACTTAAACATTTAAACGTTTGAGTTTAATCACAGTAGCTGGTAGTAGCTGCTAAATCTGTAGGTTGTTAGCATTAGCAGACATTTGGGACCCTGTTAGCACTAGGCTATACATTTACTGGCATTTACCAATACGGAGCCTTGCTAATGCTAATATTAGCAATATTTAAAGCTACTAACATGAAATGTGAGCTTTGTTTTAGCTAATAATGTTAGCTACATTGTCAACAATTTGCAAACATTAGTGGATATTAGCTAATTAGCTAATTTTGCTGTTGTTAGCTACCTTGATTAGCCACTTTAGGTCATAGTTGCTAACATTTGCTAACTTAGTCACCATACCTAAATTTTGCTAACATTAGCTTCCATACTGTAGGCTTCCCAACCTTAGCTTTTGTTAACAAGCTTGTCTTAAGCTGATAACAACCACGTAAGCTAATATTTGCCAACGCTAACTAGTATTAGCCATTTGCCGCCATTTGCGCAGTATGTCCCGCTCTTCTTTGTTTTAACTGCATTTTTATTGCATGTATAATATATGGTCGTATTTCAAAAAGATTGGAAACAAAGACCCATGAGTTATCACAAAGAATGAATCTGAAACCACCACCGCCCAACGTCGCATCTATGTTTGAACCCGAGTCTGCAGTGCGTATATGAATAGCAGCAAGCGGCAGGTTGGCGCAGCATGCCTTGTTCCTGAGTGAAGCCAACCTCCTCTGGCCTTCCTCCATCACCCACTGATGCCCAATCTGCTCCTCTCATCCACAGTCTATAAAACACCCGATGCCCGATTAGCTCTTGTCATCATTAGCCACGGCTGGCGTCGATAAATGACTCTCTTGAATGATGCGCAGGTCATCCCGTGTCTCGGTTTCAGGTCTAAGAAATAGATCTTGTGGTTTATTTAATTCTTGGTGCATGAGATGCAGGCTTCACAGAAAGTGCCTTACGGTAAACGAGACTCTCTTCAGTAACTCATATTTAAGAGTTCACGCTCAGCTGGGCTCTTGTGCCAGCCACACAGTGTTCGGTAAGCCCCCGAGGCTGCTGTAAAGAAGTGGATCTCCATAATCACATCGGGGAGGGGGAGGGAGATGGAGCGGAGGCTGAGGGGTGGGCCAGGGGTGGGCCAGCGACTTCTTTGACATCTCAGGGCAAGCGACATTAGCCAAGATGGTTGCGTAACCGTTGAGCCATTCACTTGAACGGCACGGAGGTCCTTTGCCAGAGGGGCCATTTTACATTAAGATGTAAGAAGACTGAGCCAGTAAGACGGCCGCTTAGGACAGGTGATCCTGCAATCCAGCCGTTATATCTTTTTAAATGAACTCCTTCAGTGCTCTGCTGTTAATCGTACTTTACTAGCCACCAACCAGGCTACAGAGCTCCTACGCTTAGTCGAGTCCTAACTTCCTGTGTTTCTGTTGTTAGGTTAGTGAAACAAAACCAGATAAGTGTGATTCTTCAACGTTTGCGGTGAACAGTGGAGGAAATAACCACACATAAAACTGAAAACTGGTGAGAAAACTCGTATATTTCTAGAGGAATGGACGTCCACGTGACTAAAGCTTGTCAAGCCTAGCGCCAGTAGCGTAGCATAGTCGAGACTCAACGTGTGGGAGTCTTCCAATTCTCAATTACGGTCAATTATGCCGATGCTTGAAGATAAACCAAGGTTACCACACTTTGAATATCTACCTGCTTCATCTGAAACGTCAAATTTGGCTCTTTGCAACAAGCTGATGAACAGCTGTGTGTGTTTTTCCCACGTCTGTGTGCGCTCACTCTCGTAAGCAAAGCATCTCCGCAAAAGTCTCAGTAGATGTGTCAGGTGTGCCACTTGAAACTTGAGTCGCTCTCCCAACTCTTAGCTCAGAGCCGGCGACAGAGCGAGGGAGCCGGCATTGGAGGTACTGATCAGACCAAACGCCGACCTGGTGAACTTTGGTAATGCCGCATCACTTGCCAAGGTTTTCTCAAAACCAGAAGATTAGGGTCAGTTATGTACCGTGGGAAATATAAAAAAAAAAAAAAAATGTCTGAGGGTGACTTTGGCTTACCTGATGAAAACGTTTGCCGTGATCGGATTAGATGTTCTACCCTGAAAGCTTGCTTGTGTACGAGTCGTTTCAGAGAATATTCATACGTAACTGCAGTTGACTTGTTTCTGAACGGTTCCTGAATGCATCACAGGTCTTGAAAGCAGCGTGGATAAGTTGTTTGTTTGGGCTCTTGTTGTTTGTCACAGGCGTGTTTTACTCCCATTTTATAGTTAGACGAAAGAACACTGCTGGCAGATTCTCGTGTTGTTGTTGATTCTGCAGCGTTCCCAGATTTGAGGCATTTCTTGTGCGGTTTGTAACACAAACGGCCCCAAAATTACTGAAATAAGCCGGAGCAAACAGCTTCCCGATGATGTGGCCTTTGATGTTCTCTTGCTTTCTTTTTTTTTTGTTCTGAAACAGCTCTCATAAAAGCTCAGAAGGAGCGCCTCGTGCCTCCCCGCTCGAGTTGAAAGGCGGAAATCTCCCGAGCCGAAGTTACGAGCCGTTGCGTTGTTGTGGCTGGAGCCTGCTGCCGTCAAACACACGAGGGCTTCTTTTTCATCTCAACCAGAGGAGACACCGTCCACCCCGCTCTCCTCCCGTCTTCCTTTCACTTTCCCACACCTTTTCTCCCCTCTCGTATCTCTTGTGGGATTGTACCCATAATGCACCGTGAGGAAATTGCCCCATAATGAATACAGCGCTTCTAAATATGAAATCAGCCGTGGGCAGGGACCAGATCGGCCGCTGAAATATTCACAAAGCTTTAATAATGCCGTTCTTCCTGGCAGATGCACCGTGCGTACTAACAGTTGGCGATAATCACGCCGTCCCAGTGGGTTGTACAGTTTATGGCAAATCATTAACTATCAGGACGGTCGATATAATCTCTCTCTCTCACCTCTGCTCTCAGTTTATACTCAAATCTGATTTACAGGGGTGGCAGCGAGGAAGTCAGACACGTCGTGGACGAATTCAGACAATACGTACCTCGGTTATTTTCCATGCTGTTTCTACAAACGCTACAATTAAGCTCCGGCGGCGACGCGCATTTGAGGGATTATTTGGCGTCGAGAGCTTTTCATTTCACGTCGTGGGCGTCAGGTGATTGACGGGAAGCGGAGCGCAGCCACAAAAGACGTCAGCGTTCGGGTGACAGGTTCTGTCTCCGAGCACGTCTACCGGGTGCCAGGGCTCGTTTATCCAGACGCCTCAAATGCTAAACGTCCAATAAGAGAAAAAAAAAGGTTTTGTATCGGCAGAAAATTAGCAACGATGGTGAAGTTGTAAGTCGGGCATTAGAGCGTCTTTCAGCTTCTTGTTTTGGTTTTACCGCGCTCAAATTTTGTCTCAGCAGCATTTCTGGCAGTTAATCACAGCTCGGACGCTAAAGCTAGCTCATAGCATGTGAAAACTGCGTAGCATCTGTTAGCTAAAGACGCAAATGTTGTCGTCAGGAGTGGAGGAGGAGGAGGAGGAGACCAAAACCAGAGCCAAAACTTTGGGTCAAATATTTGTGTTTGACCCACTTCCCAGATCCTTTCGGTTGCATCGTTTTTTTTAATTTTTGCCCCGACGTCGAGATCGTCGCCGCCCCTTCAGCGCCGATCTCTTCCCGTTTTCGATCGGGGTTACATCACTCCGCGTCGACGTGCGAGTAGAGTGAGGCGGCTGCGAAGGGACTACACACTACCGCTGAACTGGGTCGTGGGTAACGCGTTGCCATGGCAACTGCCATTTGCCAGCCCCGGGGGCCAAGGGCTGCTTTTCCCTCACACTTCCCATCTTCCCTCCTTGTTCTTTTCCCTGTTTCTTCCTCGCTCCACACTGCGTGCTCATTCCTCTCCGTTCACCTCTTCTATTTTTCAGTTTCCACTCAAAAAAACCCCCCTCTCTCTTTTTGCTGCCGATGCGCCCTCGCTGATATAGCGCCGTAGCAGGAGCGTGACATATCGTCTCAGCTATTAACTCCGACTGTAAGTGCGGCGTGGGCATGCGGTCGTGTTTCAGAGCAGGAGCAGAGGGAAGACAGGCCGGGGTTAGCGAGATGCGGCGAGGTATAAAACGAGAGCACTGGGCCCCGGCATCGGTGTGCCACCTAAATTCTGCTCTAATGAATTGTCCATTGATTTCCATTAGGCCCGGCTGGCGCTGACCACTTGGCCCCCGTCTGTTTCCCATTAGCGAACTTTTAAACTGAGGCTGACAAACAGTCGTAGCCAGAGGCGCCACCGGATGAGGGGCCGCTAAAAAGAAGCCCATGAATTCATCCATGAAGCTGCGTGGAGTCGGGGACCTGACAGAGTTAACAGCAGAAATAATATAATCCTTAAATACCAGTCACGCAGTGTTGGAATTTGTCTCCAGTGAACAAAGTCCTTTCTAGTCCGTGAATAGACGCAGTATCACCAGGATCTTCTTGATTTGCATTTGAAAAAGCAGGATTACCACATCCCTTTGACAGGTAGGACTAACACCAAATTACCTGCTGGGATTGACCTTTTCTAGCTGGATGGAGTGTCAGCGCAGCTTTTAAACATCCCCCCCGCCTCCCCTATCTGCTCGTCATTGTATCGACCCGCGAGTCCATTCCCGTCCCCTCGAGGCCCCGTCCTGCTTCTCGCCGCTTCTCGCCTCTGGACT
This sequence comes from Planiliza haematocheilus, assembly GCA_005024645.1. Lineage (NCBI taxonomy): Eukaryota > Metazoa > Chordata > Actinopteri > Mugiliformes > Mugilidae > Planiliza > Planiliza haematocheilus. The sequence continues at coordinate 2,306,180 of SRSE01000183.1, read as the reverse complement.
GTTGAGCCGTGCACTCCTCCATCAGCCCGCTTCCTTCATTAACACTGATAGGATTTGGATCTATTGCGCAACGGGCCTCCGCTGCGTTACGCAATCTTCCTGAACGCTGGTGCACTTTGGGCGGCGGCATCTTAGATTGACGTTTAGGCGAACTCTCTGTGTTTGACATGAGTACACAAAAGCAGACATTAAAGTAGGGATGCTCGATATTGGCTTTTCTGCCGATATCCGATATTCCGATATTGTCCAACTCTTAATTTCCGATACCGATATCACCCGATGCCGATATATTCAGTCTTTTTACACCAAAATTATTAGGTAACAACATAACATATCACCTATTATGGAATTAACACATTATGCTTCATTTTATTGCGACGTCCCACTGGATGCAAACATAAATGCAACATGGCTTTTCAAATGTAAACACTGTCTGTGCAAAATAAGTTACCGAAAAAAGTGCCATTCATTTATTTATGGAGTTTTTAGAGAGAAACTTTGCCTCAAACAAACTACAGACAATATCAAAACAATGAAGACAAATGTAGCGTATAACTCTGCATGATTCTTCTTGAGGTGGGTGATCAGATTTGATGTATTAAAGGAAGACGTCTTGTTTCCTCCTCTCATAACCACCTTTGCTTTGCAGTCATTGCAAATTTACTGTTAGTAGGTGACACTTGGAAATACTTCCAAACCACGGACATCTCATACACCGGGCGAGCTAGCTTGTTAGCCACGGTTAGCAACCTACGAGACTAGTGCGTTGTTGTTGTTATACGTCATCAAGCACACGCCTGTTAACGTCCCATGCTGCGTTCATGCAGACTCGGAAATGCTGAAGCTACAGAACAAACATCGGTTATAAAAACCTGATACCGATAATTCCCGATATTACATTTTAACTCAATATCGGCTGATAATATTGGAGGGACGATATTATCAGACATCCCTACATTAAAGAATTAAATTTAGTGAACAGAGGAGCTTAAAACAAAATAAAAGAGTCTATTTAGGCTGGGGGTGCTCTTCATTTTTCCTACACTTCCTGTTGATGGTCTTTCTTCACCTCAGGGAAGCTGAAATCAATTCTCTCTTTTAAACTCATCAATAACCTACTGCCCTCAGGCCTGTAACACAACCCGCCCCCAACAGTTCACAAAGCGTTTTCTACTTCAAAATAAAATTACACGCTTATTGTGTTTCGATGCTCTCGAGAGCCTCCTCTCTCTCTGTCTTTCTCTGCGGATTAATTGCTCTATGTGGACGGGTATCGCCTCGTGCCATCGGCTGTCCGGCTCCATTGATCGCGCGTGACGTTAATAAAAGCTGTCAGACGGCCTTCGCTCCTGCTTGTATGGGCGTTGGAGTGAATCTCATGTTCTCACAGGGCTGACTGTCATATATCATAAAGCGCTGAGTGTCCATAATGCCTGGTATCGCTTTAGTAGCAGGGGGCGTCACAACCAATCGTCCTGTGTGCAGGTTAGCAGAGGTGGTAAACCTCGGCCTTACAAATGTTTTGATTCACCAGTCTGAACATGAAATAATGATGCTTCAGAGCTGCCAATTGGAGAAAAGGGTTGTCATGGAAACAGCAAAGTGGCACACATACACACGCAAGACAGTTCATTTGTCTTTTTTTTTTTTTTTTTTCTCCCGGAGTTACTTCCTGCTTTGCCTGAGGAGTTATTTTTAAACGGGCGTTATATAAGATGCAAACGCTTGTGCGCAACACAATGTGTTACTTTTTGTTTCTCTTCATCCTCTTGACTGCGGAGCGGGATGCGCCGCATGCGCCTCGGAGCACCTGTGCACCCCCCCAGGCCTGCAGGAAAGCTCGGCTAATGGAAAACAAATTTACTAATTCATCATTGTCTCTGTGTAGAAACCGCTCTGTCACAAGGGGTCGTTGTCAATTATTCATCGTCATTTTGGTGTTTAGAAAAGGAAGATGAGTACGTGGACAGCTCATGCTCTTATGCAAATAAAATAAAAAAAATGGTAGAAAGAAAAGCAACTCAATGGACAAAAAGGGAGCGTGTTTTTTCCACAGTAGGAAGGTACATGTGAGAATATAGCACAGCTTACATGTAATATTCAACACTCCCAGCTGAGCGCGAAGCGAACGCACTCTGATGCTATGATTAGTCGCTCGACATGCCTGACAGGGAGAGGTGTTCATCTCCGAGAGCAGCGCTCTTGATGCTTGAACATCCGCGCAGTTTTCTGCACGAGAAAAAAATAATAATCCAGTGGACAGAAAGCCGTTGCACCCAGTGTCGTCAGCAGATGTGACCCAGTATTAGTTAGAGATGTCACACTGCAGGAGCCCGCTCTCTTTGCTTGTTCTGCGCTTTCAAGTCTGACCTAAATTGTTCTTAGTTTTAAGCTTTCTTTCAGCTTGAGGAATGCCGTGGAAGTGAATAACTCATGCTCTTTGGTTTGCCTCCCCCTTTAGGATGCTTCGAGTGCTGCATCAAGTGTCTGGGCGGGGTGCCCTACGCCTCGCTGGTGGCCACCATCCTCTGCTTCTCAGGGGTGGCCCTGTTCTGTGGCTGCGGCCACGTGGCACTGACCGGGACCCTGACCATGCTAGAGAACCACTTCTCCAGGGTCACCAGCGACCACGCCACCCTCACCGTGGTGTAAGTGCTCAGTGCTTCCAGTCCGAGTATCCGCATTGTGAACACATCTTGCTTCAAGGTTTCCAGTAGAAAAGAATGAATCGATGTTGAGTTCTGGCACCAGATTTCATTTACTTTCTAGTAGGACCAGAATACATCAGTACTAGCCCTGCAGTTATGAAATCTGTCGAGGACAGCCACCCACATACACATCTGTCATGATTCAGAGCGCACGAAATCCAATAAATGCCTCAGCTAAGTGAGTGAGGAGGCATTTACAGTATTTCAATTGTCAAAGACATTTAAAGAATATATGCGATATCTCTGCAACATTTATTAAAAATGAATCCTGCTGCCACGACAGACAGGTTTATTATATTTGACACAGTTCTGCTGCTTTATCCAATTAAAGCAGATTAATTAAAGCTTTACAATTTGAGATCATCATATACTTATACTAGTTTTGTTTTCCAAACGTATTATTAATCTTAAAAAATCTCTAAAGTTAGTTAACATAGGGTATATGACCAGACTTGGCTAGCACTAGCAACAGTAAGCTACAAGTCGCATTTTTCGAAAGCTAGCTAACATTAGCAACCATATTTGTCTACTGTTATACAGCTATAATTAAGCTACTGGTTATGTTTGTCTCAAGTTACTAGCCAGCATAGGCTACTGATAAGTTAGCAAACTTTAGCCATAATATGCTACTGTCCATATTTGTGAACAGTTAGCTAACATTAGCCAGCGTTTGTCTTAAGTTAGCTAACATAAGCCACCTTAATTCACAGCTCTAAAATTAACTATAACTGAACCCATCAGTCATAGTTAGTTCTTTTATATGATATAACAAAACAAAGTCCAAAGCAAACATTAGCTTCTGGTTGCCACGTCCAGGTCAAATTTTAATATTCCTAATATTGTGCTTTTCCTGTGTGCGCAGAATCCAGATCTTTCAGTATATCATCTATGGCATCGCTTCCTTCTTCTTCGTCTACGCCATCGTCCTGCTGGCTGAGGGCTTTTACACCACCAGCGCCATCAAGAAGGAGCTGCAGAGCGACTTCAAGACCACCGTCTGTGGACGCTGCATCACCGCCTTCGTATGTCGACGCGCGCACACGTACACACGAGCAGCTGCGGCAAAATCGTCACACCCACTGACCCAGTTCTGCTTCAAATGAAAGCCTCTAAATTAGATTTAATTACTTTGATGTGTAATTTACAGGGGGGTTTTGCTTTAAATAGTGACTACTGGCTTGACTTTCGAGCACAACAGTCGTTCATTATGCTTTGCAAGTCAAGTGTCATCGTGAAAAGCTATGCAGAGGCACAATCACACACCTCTACACATTTACAAACACATAAGTAATACAGATATACACCAAAACATGCACACACACAAATACTACGAAGTCCTCTTGTGCCTTTAGGGTAACTCTGGCATAGTTTGTCCTTTCTGGCCTGATTACTCTAATTGCTGCAGACGTCCACTAACATTAGGCCTCTGATTGTGTGGGCTGAGTCTTTTAATGAGCATTATTAACCTATTTGAAATGCAAAAAGTGACAAAATCTGAATCCCTCTCCCCAGTTCATGTTCCTGACCTACATCCTCACTCTGGCCTTCTTTGCCATCTTCGGCTTCACGGCGATCCCCGTGTTCCTGTTCTTTAACATGTGGAATACCTGCGCTGCCATGAAGTCTCCTGACGCCAACATCACCTCTCCTGATTCCATCTGTGTGGATGTCAGGCAGTATGGTCAGTAGCACGACACGGATTCACAGTATAGTGCATGGGTTTGTGGTGTTTGTGGTGTATGCATTCATTACTTCATTTCTTCAATTTACTTTTTGTTCAAGCGTAAAAATATTTGACGACAAGTTTACACATTTAGTAAGGTACAAGTTCTATTGATACTGGTCATTTCAGCCAAACTTAGCTAAAATTAGCTACCCTGTATCTAGTTAGCCATCACCAGTCATCGTGTTAGATTGGTTTAAACTAACATTACCCATCATAAGCTTCTATTCCTAATTGTTAGCCAAGATTAGCTCCCATAAGCAACTCATTTTGCTGATTTAAACTGATCTTATATTAGCCACCACATCGGCAACTTGTTGTGTTGGTCTAAAGTTAGCCAACAGCCTTCATAAGCTCCAGTTTAGATTTAAGCTTAGCTTAAATTAGCTAGCATAAGCAACTTGTTACGTTGATTTAATATTACTAAACTTTGGTCCCCTTAAGCAACTTGTTGTATTGGTCTAAAGTTAGCTAACATTAGCCATCATAAGCTAATGTTCATATTTGTTTATGGTTAGCCAAGATTAGCTACCATAAGCAACTCGTTTTGATGATTTAAACTTATCTTACATTAGCCACCATATAGGCAACTTGTTGTGTTGGTCTAAACTTAGTTAACAGGCTTCATGAGCTGCAGATCATGTTTAAGTTTAGCTAAAATTAGCTAGCATAAGCAACTCGTTGTGTTGATTTAATCTTTGCAAACTTTGGTCCCCTTAAGCAACTTGTTGTGTTGGTCTAAAGTCAGCTAACATTAGCTGCCATAAGCATCTTGCTGTATCGGTCTAAAATTGGCCATCATATGGCACTGTTCACGTTTGTTTACTTTAAGCTAATATTAGTCACCATAAACAGCTGTTCCTGTTGTTTAAAGTTAGCCATCATAAGCTACTGTTCATGTTAGTTTAAGAGAAGCTAAGATTAGTCACCGTAAAGAGCTTCCTGTTGTTTAAAGGTAGCTAACATTAGCCGCAATAAGCAGCTCATTGTATTGGTCTAAAATTGGCTAATGTTGAGTAAGCTAACATTAGCCACCATAAACTACTGTGCAACGTTAGCTAGCATTAACCATTATGAGTTCATGCTTTTATTTGCCCGAAAATCTAATACAAATATAAATCCATAAATACCAAGTATATGCTACTAGTCACATTTCTTAAAAGGGTTAGGGTTAGTTTGAAAGTAGGATTTTTAGCCAGTTGGAACTGGAAACACACAGTGACTCTCGGCTCATTCTCGAGTCATCCAGGCCAGCCTGTCCTTTATACTTTTGCTCCAGCTCTGGTTGAACACCTGATCTAAATAAGGGTGACACGTTTTCATTAGAGTTTAATTGGCTCAGGTGTGGAGGAGCAGAACTTGCAGCACAGGTGGAGCTTGATATCTAGGTTATTAAAACAATGACTTTTAATGAAAATGCTGCGTTTTGTGGCCCTGTGTGGCTTCAAACTCACATGCAAAGCTTCATAATCAGCTCATCTACTACTTCAATAAAGAAAATGTGCTTTTATACTAATTAAATGGTTAAAAACACACTTACAGGATTGTCTAGCTGGATAAACACTGAAATAACAAACTCTTTCCTCATGTAACGCACATTCCTAGTGATATAAAAACACAAGCTGTGTCCTCAGACTCTAAAGCAAGATATAGAAAGACTTGTCATGATTGGAACGGCTTTACTCCCCCTATAAACATCACATTTTCATCTCCAGCTGCTTTAAAGGTCATTTTTTACGCATACGAGGAGGTCAGCGTGTACATTTAGTCTATTGAGATCCTGACAGTATCGCTGTGAAAACAAACGTAAGTATTAAAGCAACGCAACACTCTCCTGTGATTGCGTATGAGGTTATCGGTTTTACGGCCACAGTGTACGATACGTGACCCACATTTGAAAGACAGCTGGCCCGCTCATGAAGTGGGATGAGCATCACATATCGCATATGCTTCATTGGCTGCGGTAACTGTACTAGAGCGCTGTATGAAATATTAACCCCAATTACTGGCAGTCGTTAAATTATTGTGCAGGAGATGAAGTTAAGAGGAAAGATTTCTGATTTCTTGCTTTTGTGCAAAGCGTCCCGTCGCAGAATTTAATGCTAATATGGATGCAAGGAAGAAAAACTTTAAGAAATATATATAAAAGTCTGTCAGTTCTATGTTAAAAAGAGCTGCAAAATAATGACCCATATTTTTCCAGCAGCGGCAGCAGCAGCAGCAGCCCTGTTTCCTTTAATCTTTATCTGAGCCTAATTCATAATGCCTTCAATCATACAGTCTCTGGGGAGATAAAAGCTTCTTGTCTCATATGAGGGAAGCGGCAGTCCGTGTGACGTTTCATCTCTCTGATCCTGCAGGTGTAATTCCCTGGAACGCCACACCGGGAAAAGCTTGTGGATCCACACTGGGCGACATCTGCAACACCAGCGAGGTGAGAGGACGCCGACCTCTTGATTTTATTCCGTTTGTTCTTGTTTGCTTTCCCTCTCCTCACTGACATCTCCTCTGATTCACAGTTCTACCTGTCGTACCACCTCTACATCGTGGCGCTGGCCGGCGCCGGCGCCACCGTCATCGCATTGGTAAGCTCCTCGTGATCCCAGGCCGATAATGTGCTGCTGAAAATATGCGCGTTGCCATGGCGTGCTTATCCGTTGCCGCGGCAACACCGCCTCTCATGTATGTCATTCTATGGGTTGAAATCCTGCCCCGCAGCCAGCGTGCCTCTCTCTCTCTCTGTGTTCGTACTGAGGGTCAGTGTTTTACTCTGCTGTGGAGGCGGGATTTTTTTTTTTTTTTGCTTTGTGTCCAGGGAACTGGAGATGCTAAAAAAAAAAGCACCTCTAAATATTGTGCTGGATCATCTGGAAGGCAACTGTTTGTTAACTATGCTGTCCGTGAGCATGAAGAAAACATGTTGTTTCTCCTTAGGTCCACTACCTGATGATTTTGGCAGCCAACTGGGCCTACCTGAAGAGCGCCGTCTCCACGCACGAGTACCAGGACATCAAGACCAAGGATGACCAGGATCTGGAGGCCGAGGCGCGCTCCAAGGATGGCCAGAACTCCTCCTCCTACTCATAAGGACAAGAGATCCTCTTCCACCGCCATCCATCTCCTCTCCAGACCTCGAACCCCCCCCCCCACCTCGCAACACCCAGTGCCCATCCTTCCCTCAGTTAAAACAAACCACCTCGGTCATGTTTGATAGTCCTCCAAACTCCTGATTCTCCATCCTCTTCCCGATGTTTATTAGGGGTTGCGGGCGCCTGCTCGCACCAGAGTGGGGAAGAGAATAGAGGGTCAGGAGAACGGGCAGGCCCAGACGGAGTCAGATGCTTCAGAACGGGAGAGCTCGTCCGTCGGGGTCGAGCTCAGGTACAGTACATCAGTTCAGAAGTGTCTCCTCCCGCGTGCTTTCGGGCGGCGGCTTGTGAACGTGGCCCGGCTGTGATGGCCTCGCGCCCTGAGCCAGCTCAGCCTCTCAACACACAGCTCCTAAACAGCCTAAAAACATTGTTCACTGTCTGCTTCATCCACAGGGAAGCCAGGCAGCGACCAACTTCCTCCGTTTTTTTGGTGTTTTATATGCATATATATATGAATATGAATATATTGTGCGAATGTGTACGAATGTTGTTGTTTTTTTTAATACTCTGAAAAGTATGCCAGGTATTATTATGATCTTTGTTCTTCTTCTTTATGTTCGGCACTCATAGATTTTTTTTTCCTCCTTACTTACTTTTTTCTCCATCTTTAACTTTGATTGCTAATGCTTGATACGTTATTGCACTATTTAACAAACAAAAAGGATAACGGAGATTCAAAATCCCTAAAAAAACACAAACCACCCCGACCCCCTCTCTCATACAATTACCTAAAGGAATCTCAATTCATGTGGTATCTCAAGGATTACTGTGCATTTACATGAGCAGTTTATTTTAAGCACCAAGACTCTCACAGTTCATTTAAGACCAGAGGGATAGCATGCTTTTATTAAAGGAATAGTTCTTGGGAAAGTGCTGATTTGCTTTCATTTTAGGGGTTGGAGAAGTTTTAATGGCTCTACAATACCTAATTTGAACATTTTTGTACAAATGAAACAGGTGGACATTGTAGGTTAGCCATTCTGGTTTTTGGGCTAGCAAAGTTGCTAAGCTAGAACCAGTACCGGGCTAGCTAAGATTAGCTTGAAGACAGCAAGCTCTTTTTAAAACTTATGTGAATTAAACGCATAAGATAAGACACTTACTCTCTGGCTTGGTTGGCTAGTTCTGTTTCTTTCAGCTAGCCACAAATAGCATGTTTCCTTACCCTCATGTTTAAGCTAGCTGAGATTTGAAGCTATGGACTCGCACCTGGGAAACTACAGACTCTTAGAGTAACCTGCCATTTAAAGAGCTTGAGTTTTTATGTGAATTGAATAAAGGCGATAATATACTTAATCACTGTTCCATTTCTTTAAGATGGAGACAGATCCGCCGTTTAAACAATAAGGTGTGACGCTAGCCGATAATGTGTTAGCTAAGATTAGCATACAGATCAGAACTGGTGAAACAGCAACAGCCTTTTGTGTTAATTAAAGTAACAAGATCTTTATACAATTCAGCCAGAGTCAGGTTAGCTATGTCGCCCATATTCTCAGTGAAAGCTAAAGCTAGCCAACTTCTCATCTGATTCTTGACAAGAAAGCGAACCAGCACTCTTCCTAATATGTCAAACTATCCTGTTTAAGATCTTTGCGATTTTTGCTACACTCTTCACCAGCGGCAGCAGAAATCAAAGCTAAAACTGTCCGGGTCTTAAAAAGAGACACACACACCTCAGGTATCAAACCAAATCAGATTTTCACCAGTTGTGTTCTTTTCCAAAGCCTCACCATTTAAACTCTTACCAGACTGGTACGCTGTCCTGTGTGACTTATACCGTAAAAACCTGTTCAATCAATTCTTCCTTTTGAGAATGAAGGTTCACGTGTAAATAGCCGAATCACCCTAAAAAGATTGATTAACACCTCTCCTGAAACAGAGAGAACACAATCAGTGTTTTGCCATGCTCTTATATTCTTTTTTTTCCACAAATATATGTAAATGTACCCTTTGAGATATGTGTTTAGCACTCAAATACTAGTTCTGCATTTGATATAATAATTGTAATGTAACATCTTAAATGATATGTTGTGAGAGGGATACAGTGCAGTCATGATATGATATGATGGATTGAGGTGCTTGTGACGTATACATTTTAAAATACAAAATAAAAAAAACACAAAATTGATTTGTTAATGTTTTATCAGTTTTAGGCAGCTGAGGTTTTCTTGTGATTCAGTAATGATTATTTTATGAAACACATTTGTGCTTATTTTTAAACGGTCGGCCAAAGTGACTCGTCAGCGCGTTGACAAAAAAACAGAGTCGCTTCTTTTCTCTTTTTTTCTTTTTACCTTTAACGTCATGCCTCTTTACATGAGCCACAGAGACTGTTTTTGGATGTTTACACTCTGAATAAAACAAGTCAGGAATTTCATACATTGATTTTATAACCAGATATTGTTTAATAATCATGAACTATATTCTAAAACCGGTTAGTTTACCCTCAAAAAAACAAAAAAGACTAATTTTTTCGATGAAGATGAAGCATGTCAGTATCGTCCATGTGTGCAGCTGTCTATTCTGTATAAAAAAGGACTATATTGCCATGTGTGTTATGTTGATAAATATACGTGCTTTGCCACCAGGTTGATGTAAAGGCAAATTTCAATTTCCTATAAGACGATGCGTGTCAGGGTGTTGTTGTTTCCTCGTTATTTGCATGAAGGAGACATGACTGTGTCTTTGCAGTTTTTCAGGTGATGTGTAGTCAAATGTACTGACAACTATGGTAGGCGGTGTTTGCCCCCTTCCTCCCACTCTTTTCTAAAGAAAACTCCATTGTACTTTGATGGCATTGTAGTCCCTGTAGGTGTTTCATTATGGTTTTAATTTTTTAAGTTGGAAATAATTCTATGACTCCTATATAGTGATGATTTTTGTAACCTTCTCTAGTAAAACCGATATTTTTTATTATCGTGACACCGTGCGTCTCCTGCCTCTTTCTTGAGTTCGTGATTTGTATGAGAAGAAAATTCTCAACTCCACGCTTATATCTATAAATACCATCATAAAAAATACTGACAAAGTTCACCATGGCCAGTTTTCCCATTTACTACTAAGTTCAAGCAGCTGGCTATTTCTTAAACTGTAGACAAGCTCACAAAAATATTGTTTCTTAACATGCTAACATTTTATTGCAAACTAAGCTAGCACCGTTTTTTTTAGGTTAGCATTTTTTTCCCCCCATTAATGACTGAGCTAGCTTGTGAGTGAATCTACAGCAGGTTTAACTTGAAGACTACTGTGAATTAAAGAACTTATTAATGAGCGTGGCGAGCTACTTTATAATTTAGCTAGATCGAGGTGCTTTCAGTGTTTAAGCTAGCTGATGTTAGCTTGGAGTGTGCCAGCATTTGTAGGCCGCTCTTGCAGCAGGTGATGCCAATCTGGGTCATCCTGCATTTCTTTCTGTTTCAGGTTTTTCTGGAGGTCACACACCCACACAGGTGTTTTCACTCATGTTCCCTGAAGAGCTGCTGCTACTGTTTGGTATCTCAATAACCCTTGTATCAAATTTGCCGCTTCTGTTGTAGCGTTTAAATAACATGTCCAACCACAGCCCGATCAATACAGCGCAGAGCCTCAAAACTCAATTTGAAATTGAAGTCCACTTCCTCATTAGCCCTTGATTTAAATGTGATGGAGATTAATGTGACAGCGAAGCCACAAGCTGGGATTTACCTCGTCCACTTCTTGATACCTTGGCACCACCTTGTGGACAAAACGCGGTACTGCACAGCAAGAAAACCAAAAAACAAACTGGAGCATTTATCCAGTTACTCCGTTGGTTGACATTTTATTTTAAAGTGTAGAAAATTGTGGTAGTCATTTACCTTGATGAAGGCACATTTGAATGTTAAGAACAACTCATGATACATACAGGAAATGAATAACTTAATTACTGTTTTATCACTTATACACACTTTTAACATCATTAACACTCATTTCGAGAGAAATTGTTGTTTTTAGTTTTTCTGAAATAATTCTATTTTTATATTGTGGGTTTGTTTATTCGTGTTAAACTGTAGTTGGCCTCACAATAAGGTTGTAAATTTTTTAATCTGTACTTCCTCTTGCATCAGTATCTGGGCAAAACATAATCTCAGGACTTCTGTTTTTATGGGCGGAAACTGGCAATCACTGCTCCATGAATGATTCATCAAAGTTTTTTTTTAGCCTTTAGCACGTCTTACAGGCTAACTGTAGTGGAAATCCTGAGCGCTTCATTATCAACCAGTCCACTGCTCATATTGTAGTTTTTTTTTTCCAGTGAACAGGAATAGTGTCTCCTGATGGTGTAAAAATGCTGAATATAATGTCACAAAACCTCCATTTTGAGATTAAATAGATCAAGATTGGTTTTAAAATGCTGATCCAGACCAAGAGTCTAACCGAGGACGTCACATGTTGTGTTGAACAGTAACTGCTAAACCACCCGTTCCTCTTTCTTTGCACACTCAAACCCTCATGTGCCATCTCTTAAAGTAGCATCCAGCTCAACAGCAGCTGGGCTCAGGGTGACTCTTCCTCTGTAAGTCCACTGTGTTGGTGTTAATGAGGTGATCATCTCTGTGGTCCAGCGCCAGAATGCGACGAACTGCCTCCTCAAAGGCTGACGCTACATTCGTAGCATCCTTGGCGCTTGTCTCGAAGTACGGGTGTCCGCCGTTTTCGCGACACCACTGCCGAGCGTCCTCCCCTGACACCTGACGCTCAGGAACATCCAGTTTGTTGCCCAGCACCACAAAGGGAAAGTTGTCAGGGTCCTTCACGTCTGCATAGTAAGTGAACTCCTTCTTCCAGTTGGCCAGGTTTTGGAAACTCTGTCCATCGTCCACGCTGAAGGTGAGGAGGCAGCAGTCGGAGCCTCGATAGAACGGCGTGCGGAGGCTGCGGAAGCGCTCCTGACCGGCTGTGTCCCAGATCTGCAGGATGACCTTCTGCCCGTCCACCTCCAGCTCTTTGTTGAGGAACTCCACGCCTATGGTGTGGAAGAGGTGCGAGTCGAACTTGTTGGTGACGTAGCGGTTCATGAGGGAAGATTTGCCCACGCCACCGTCACCCAGAAGGATCACCTTCAGGAGAGTTGACTTGGACATCATGGCTGACGTGGTTTGCTGCACAGACGAACGATGGAAAACCCAGTTTGCCCTGCGGAGAAAAAACTGTCAGTTAGTTTAGAAAGCAAAACATGTACTGTGCAATTAGTCCGAAAACATCTCATAATGTTTGTTTCATTATGTTTAACCTTTAGTCATACAAATAAGAACAAAGTGCTTCTCTGCCAAGTTTCACTTTGCCACCCCGTGGCCTACAAACAAGAATTATATTTCCTCACACTGCGAGTAAAACTGATTCAAGTCAGTCGACTGGCTAATCCTGTTACACAGCCACAACACACTCATTACACGACACAGCTAATGAACTTCCTATACTTGGTGCAATATATTAAAATCATCACATGGACCTCGATCACAGGACCAGTGAGTCACCAACAGGAATTGACTTTTCCTCACCGTTACATCTGCACACAGATCACTGCATCGGCAACCTGAAAAAGAGAAAGAGAGAAGACTTGTTATGAAGTGGCCAGAGAAGTTCACCCACTCAGGCTCAGCAAAGTGACTAATGAGGATTTAAGTGCGCACTTAATCCTGCACCACACGCTGGCATACTTTACATATCAGCTTAGGATAAGAGCAATCATCCCACCTACATCCCGGACCAAATCTCTGAGGAGAATGTGGGCAATCCAACAGCTTTTCTACATGAACAGGCTCACCTCATCCATCACGGTCAGTGACAGAGATAGTGAGTCTCATTACTCAGAGAAATATCAACAACATTTGTCCTTTAAAGTGGATATATTCACATACACACACACTCCGAGTATCCATGTTGAAGGTATAAATAAACCTTTGGGGGATAAATATCATACCTCATCATGACTTGTATATTGTTATGATAATGTATTGTAACTTATACTTATGTCTCACTCAAGCATTGTGATAATATTGTATGTGACTTAAGTATTGTGATAATGTCGTACTGTGGTGTAAGCATCGCAATAATATCGTATTATGACTCACATATCATGATAATATCGGATTGTGACGCAAGTATCGTGATAATATCGTATGTGACTTAAGTATCGTGATAATATCGTATGTGACTTAAGCATCGTGATAATATCGTATGTGACTTAAGCATCGTGATAATATCGTATGTGAGAGAAGTATCGTGATAACATCATATTGTGACTTAAGTATTGTGATAATATCGTATTATGACTTAAGTATTGTGATAATATCGTATTATGACTTAACTATTGTGATAATATCGGATTGTGACTTAAGTATTGTGATAATATATCGTATGTGATTTAAGTATCGTGATAATATCGTATGGGCCTGTGATATTTCAGTTACAAACCCATATATATGCAGCATGAGAAATATCTTTGCATGTTCAGTACGTTTCTCCTAAACAAGGTTCTCCCATCATGTGACAGATTTTTAAGCCTCTTAACTGTGTCATTTACAAGTTTCATGACAATAAACAAAAAGACCGTTAGATTAATGTTACTCACCCAATTTGTTTGTAGTCTATAAATATTTCCCATAAGCCCCCACTCTCAGATGAACTGGCAGTAAAAAAGCATTTCTAACAAAGGGACCAATGTCTTTGTCACCTTTATCTCCTGTCACTTGTTCTGGAGAAGCATTAACATTTCTGAAGCAGCAGAAGAAGAGGCAGGAATGAATGGCCACACACATGGGAGTCATGTGTTTCCTTCCCAGAAGGATGTGAAGGCAAAGCTGCTCTGTGGGTTTATTCCAGTAACAGTAATAATAATAAAAACGTTATCTAGGCTACTTCAAGTTAATTTAAAACCTCAAAATAAAATGCTTCTGTTTTTGGTTGCGATTTCAGTCAGGAGCTATTATGTTGAGTCAGCAGGGCCCATAAAAGACAGGACAGGACACCTGAGGTGAGCGTGACTTCAACATAATTTATGTCTTATCAATAAACAAGGTCATCATGGGATCGGCAGTAATCACATCGCGGAGTTGTAAACTTTGTAGGCTTTGTAGATCCATTATCGGACAGCAGCCAAGCCTGGGCGGGGTTACAGTGCCGAGTATTGACACGATTTAAAACATCTATTGAGCTGTTTGTCCATTAAAGCGTGCTTACATGTATTCAGTCGGCGTCAGTATTTTTGATAAACCGTTTAAAAATAGATTGTCCGATAATGGAAGCCTCGCCGTTAACTGTTGTCCGATAATGGGCGAGCCGCCGTCAGAGAGCTTTTCGCGACTTTACTTCCTGATCATAACGAAACAAATCGAGCATTTTCACCAGCAGAAACACGGTAACGTTACCTGGCGATGTGCTCTCCGGGTACCGGGCGATTAAATCGGTTCCGTTGTTCCCGGTGGAGCGCGGCTCTGATTCGGTGACATGGCGCTCCGGTGTCCCCTGCTCTCTGGCCCCGGAGCCGCTGATGACGCTCATATGACCCGTGAGTGTCACGCCTCCTCTCATCAGGCGCCTTCCTGGATGCAGGCAGGGCATCTGCATTTTATTAAATGATTTGTATTTTTAATAAAAATAGTGTGATCTACTGAAAAAATAAAAGTTCACTGGATATTCCAAAATGGCTGTAAACAAATATATAAGGGTGACAAGACAACTTATAGAAAGAAAAATGTATGTATTGTATGTATTGTTTGTACCACTTTCAGTTTCTAATAAACTACTTTTGTGATGTTTGGTCTGATTTGTTTCATGGGGCCACTTACCTTGTGCTGTAGCAAATGGTCTACATTTGTGTGTATCTTTGCAGGTTTTCATCCTTTTAAACAGGGATTCATCATAATAGTCACAAGTGTTTCAGCTCTAACTCTCTCCACTGTACGATCTGTGTGTTTTTATCTTGTATCTGGTGAAAGTTATCAGCCCTAAGAGACAAGGAGAACGTGACAGGAGATGGAGCCCAGAGAAATGTCGCAGACTTTCAGATACCAAACAGACACACTTTTAGATACAAGATACTGCAAGCAGCTACGTATCTGCATAACTGTCATTACAGGGGATTTTATCTTTCCGGACAAAGAGGAGAAAGGCTGAGATGCTAGTACCCGTTGGCATTCACAGTTAAGACCCCTTCGTGTGGCGTCACGGCGATGTGCTAGTGAGCCGTTGTGCCACGTCGGCTGGAGAACCGTGGGCTATCCGCCCCCGAGGCCGCTCTGGAAGGCAGATTACTGACTCACATGATCGACGTTTTCTAAGGTCACATGTCTCATCCACTGCATTCAGTACGCTGCACATGAATGGGATATTGTAAGAGTCCTTTTTTTTTTTGACTCAACATTCATACCCAGATCAGAATAAGTGAAACAGAATAATTCACGCTTAAAGTAGGTGTGTAAAGGCCCCAGTGACTTCACATTATTACTGACCAGGAAATGGAATAGAAGGAGATAGAGAAGCCGGTAAATGCCATTAAATGAGTGAAGCAGAAACAGAGGGCTATTAGGAGAGGCAGGAAATGATGAGAGTGGAAGAGGATGAAGAGAGCTACTTCTTGAAATGTTGTGCTTTCAGTCTGCGGCTGCAGTGACTCAGCTGTGTTTGCGGAGCTACGAGAATTTAAAAAGTCTTCTTTAAATCACAAGTATGAGCCTTCAACACAGCTCTGTCTTTTGTTTAATTTGTGTCACTGTTAAAAGTATTATTAATACACACACCTTCCTGTAACATACTGCTATTAACACAGCACATTTCATCACAAATTACTTATCTTAAGACAATGTATTCCTATATAGCTTCAGGTGTTTACTGCAAAACTAAGATAAGTTCTTGGCAAACATATGTAGAGCAAAAATTGTAAGTGTATAGTTTAGCATTTAGCTTTAGAAGCTGGTAACCACTGTAGCTAGCTAGCTAGCCAGCTAGCTATATTTATGCTAGGCAACGAGTGACATGCTAATCAGCTAGCTCCTATACAGTTTGCTACTTCCTGTCACTTTATTCCCAGAATTTCTTTCATTAAATATTTTTTGTATTGAAAAGCGTCTAACTGGCTAGCTTGCTAACTGTGTGTTTTTAAGTTTTTTAATCTGAAGGGTCAGTAAGACAATTGTCTCCCGGCCAACAGGAATTTAAAAAATCTTCTTCAATCCACAAGTATGCGCCCCATCACTCAAGACAGCTGTCTCTTGTCACATTTGAATCATTTAACTATTAGCAGGACAAAGTCTTGCTCATTGTGTGGCTACAGTATATAAACTACCTAAATTAGCTTAGCTGTCTGAAAATAAACTGAATTTATTTGCATTTTGGAGGCAAAACAACAATCTGGATGGGTTTTTTACAGCGTTTTTGACATTTTATCGACTAAAATCAAAATAAAACAGATGAATCGATATAGAAAGCTCCACATAACAGTTGGATTTCGACGCTCTGTTCAGTCAAAAGTCACAAAAACAGATCTTTCTTTTGCCTTCGAGGCTGATGATGACTTAGAGGCAGACCCAGCCGCTGTGGTACCACTGCTGCCCACACCCGCTGCAGGTCACAAAGGTCATTGCATCCTCGCCATCACCGCCGCCCTTCACCCACGCAGGCAAGAACAGCACACCCCTGGAGACTTGCGTCACCCTGCAGTCTGAACCCCCGCATTTGTGGCAGCGAATCTTCTGCGTCTGCGTCCCCTCTATCCCTTGTGGAAGCTGCCTCTCGCTCACACCCTGGCTCGAGTACTCCTTCCTCAGCTGTCGGAGCTCCGCGCTTGCCATCTCCTCTGCGGACATCCGAGCGAAGGCCTGAGGAGGCAGCGAGCCGCTCAGGAGGCCCTCCCGCAGGTGACAGTTTTTGGGGTTCCTCAGGTTGGCCACCTTGCTCCGGACGCAGGCTTTGTATTTGAGCTGGTTGGGTGCATGCAGCTCATGGATGTGCCGCTCGATGTCTCCGGCTAGACCTGCGGCCTTGTCTTGATCGGGGGGTTCGGCGCAGAGGGCGGCGAGGAGAAGCTGGACACATTTGGTTCTTACAGAATCAGAAGATGCAGAGATGCTCGCTGTAGATGAAGTTTGGAGGGAAGGTTCAGACTTTAGGGAGGATGCTTCTTGTTCTGCAGCACTCTCTTCCTTAATGTCCAAGTGGATACCCCCCTGCTTGGAAACTCCATCCCCACTTTCTGGGGCAGAAACCACACATGGAAGCTCTGCCTCCTGCAGTCCTCGAGCATCCTTGCTATACTCTCTCTTCCACTTCGACAACAAGCTCTTGACTTCTTTCTTCACGCCAGCGTCTGAGCAGCTTTTCAGGAGCCGGTAAAGCACTTTAACAATGTCAGTCATTTCCAGCTGCTCTGCTGTGATGCGAGCCTTATGAAGGTCACCAAGCAGCGTCAGGACGTTTCCATAACTTCTGTCTGCAATGAACTTCTCAATCTGTAGAGCACAGTGGACTATTTCCTTTGCATCCATGGCGGCTGCAAAAAAAAAGAAAGAAGAAAAGTTAGCTGCAAAATAATATTGTGTCTGCACAATTTAACACCTTTAAATGTTTATTTGAATGTTTGCTTAAGGGTTTACCTGATCTCCTTCATGGTTTTTAGCTTCTTAATGCTGAGAGTGACTCAAAAAAACGTCTACAAGGAAGCCGCCATGTTGGATGTGTCTCAGGCAGCGACAATGACCCGCCTTCGCCACTAGATGGAGCTGTAGCCTCAAAGGATCAGAGTGTGACGACGTCGACACAAGTGGAGTTTAATGCAGACTATTTAAACGGACAAGAAGGAAAGTTTGTTGTGTTTTCATCCATAAAAGCATTTTGTGATTTGGTTTAAAGCTGCAGGACTTGTGCTTAATGCAGGGATGTCAAACTTATTTTAGTTCGGGGACAACAGACAGCCCAGTTTGATCTAAAACTGGCCGGACCTGAAAGATGACAGCAGGAGAATGTCAGAAAAATTATTGGTTTTTAAGAAAAATATGTGCAGTTAGGTCACATTGTTGTCTGCTGTTTAGTCCTGGGTCTAAGGTCAATGGTTTGCAGGAGTCAGATGTTTGGATTGTACGTGCAGAAACACGCGGTCCTCGCATACAAACCCCCTTCAGAGAAGAATGCAATAGCCAAAGGTATAGCCAACAAGACGAAGCAAGTCTTTCAGCTGTGGTGGAATTACATGCTATGAGAGAAGAACATGAATGAGCGCTTTGGATAATTCACGGGTGATATGATGCTTTTCCTGAAACAGTCTGGACAGACTAGTTTGCAGGTGGTTGTTATTAAGCCAACTGAGCCAGCGTAACAGTTTCATGTAATCCCACGCTTGACGTGAGTGAATGAAAAAAATAGAGGCTTTGTGTCGCTGCAGGTTTACATACACATTTGTTTGTGGAATGCAAAGTTAACTGGAATTTCCAAAAACTGTGAATGATTTCTGAAAATTACTGAGGCGGGGAGTGAGCCTGAAATGTTCGTGACTGTCTCGTTGAACTATTTAAAACTTCAATACACACAAACTAACATCTTCATGTAACACAACAATATCAGCACAGCTCATTTTATCACACATTATTTATCTTTAAACATATTGCTGAATATAGCTACAGGTGTTTACTGCAGAACTAAGTTAATAAGTTCTTGTGTATAGAGAAGAAATTGTGAGTGTATAGTTTAGCATTTGGCTGCAGAAGCAGCTAACTGCTCTTAATCATTAGCTAGCTAGCTACTTTTAAGCTAGGCAGCCAGGAACTGATGCTAAACAGCTAAAAAGCTCCTCCATTTCCACTCTGCTATGCAGTTTGCTTCTGTCCCTGCTTCCTGTCATTTGATTCCCAGAATTTAACAAATATTTGTTTTTGTATTGAAAAACCGGCTAGCTTGCTTGCTAACCTTGTTTTTACGCTACTTCGTTTGATGGGTCAATAAGACACTTGTCCCACAGCCATCTGTAAGCCATTCCTCTTTCGTGAAGCGGTTTATTCTCTAACAGATGAGATATAATAATAATAATAATAATAATAATGGTGCAACACAGCTAATCAGCTAGCGCCCTGCACTTTAGCTGTGCAATTTAAGAATATCTCGCAACGCAAAGCTAAAGTTAGGCATAAATTTAAGTCTGAAGTCCGAGAAAGAAGTCAGAAATAAGAAAATGACTTCCACGTTCTCTGAATCATCCTCTATTTCTGAACATTTCTGATTTTATTGATAATTTAATCTTAAAACATGCTCAGTTATGTGTTTTTGTTATAAAGGATGAGATGGAGTTAAGTTCAACGTACATAAATTAGACATGAAATCTGCCAGAAAGTGAGTTTTACATTAAAATTAATTCACTGAATCACATGCAGCCCAGTCACGTTATAGGCCTATAAGTCACAAATTCCTCCATGACATAAAAACGGATGAGCGGGGTGCCATTACGTAACTCTCAGCATGACATCACCTTCTTAGACTTATATTAAAAATTTGCCCTCAAGATCCATGCAGCCAGACCAATGGCAGAGGAGCCCCTGGGGGGGAACGTGATACGACGTCTCTCCGCATAATGGATTCTGGCTCTCAAGTCTCCAAACAGCCGCTTTTAAGACCTCAAATGGAAGTTAAAGCTTCCAGGGGGCTTTTAGCAGCGTTAATGTTTAACTTTTCCGCACATGACCGCACCAGCTTGAGGAGTTTTCAAAGATTCACATTTGTGCCGTGTGATCTTTTGGTTGTTAGGGGGATTTTCAGGACCGAACCTCCGACCTTTCAGGCGCAGGAGGGTCCCCCGACCTCAAACTGTGCGCAGCCCCTCTGTGCGGATTGAGATGGGTGGGGTTCTGTGAACATACCTAAGACACACATGAACACAACGCTCATCTCTCAGCTGTTAAACACACCAGGGCCTTTTCCATTTAGCTCCTCCAACCACACATGACTGGAATTCCCGAAAACACAAGGGTCCTCAGATCTTATCGAGCCATTTCACTGCGGCCTGTTTGCACTTGCAGGCTACTTATCTGTGGGAATGGAATTTTACCAGCACGCCGCGGACGTGGCGCACGGCGGACGAGAGGTGGCGCCCTCCGCACTGCGCTGGGGCCTCGACGGGGCCCGTATGAGGAAGTGGAGTCCTGCTGTATCACATCCTGCTTTTGTTGTCTCCGCCTCTTGATGGCGTGCACGCATGAGCACACGCGCACATTAACACACCACCCCGCCCTGAGCTTGAGAAATCCTGAGGAGGAGGAGGAGGAGGAGGAGGAGGAGGAGGAGGAGGAGGAGGAGGAGGGAGGCCTTCTTGTTAAAGTGATCATATTCTTCATGGGCAAACATTCATGACAACACGGTAAGTCCCTGCTGGCCCCCCCACCACCATCACAACCTGAAAACTCCCCAGCAATCCAAATGCATAGGTTTTCGACAAAAACATGAGCATTTACCAAATAAAGCTTGTGTTTTTAGGTGATGTCCACCTCTGACGTGTTCTGTCTCACTGATCAGCACACTTAGGGACTGTACGCTGATGATTAAAGGTGAAACATCATGATTCTTTAAGCTTTCTGGTATTTACATTGAGAGAGGTTAGCAGTTAGCCGTTTCCAGCTAAGCTAACGGTCCCACAGACCCGACACTGGTATCAATCTTCTCACAAATATTCATATTTCTTATCAAACTAAGCTCAAACGTCATATGGTGAACTCTTAAATTGCACTGATGCGCCTAGGAGGAGGATTGTTTTCTTTTTCGACGTCGTCTCTCACGATGCCGCTGCAGAGTCGCACACGTGAAAGAGGCTGTGGTTTTTATGCTGTGAGAGCAACATCAACCTCGATTTTGTATCTGAGTTTGATGTGACAGGACGTTTATATGTGTGTGTGTGTGGAGAGTGGGGGGGTTGCCTGACTGTTTCCTGCCCGCCGTGCCCACCCCACCCACTCATCCTGACCTTGAGGGTGATCAGAGATGACTGGAAGATTTCTCTCTCTCTGCTCTGTTTTGACTGACACTTTGCGAGCTGCTTCTCGACTTTCTGTTACAACCAAAGTGTCACCGTCTGCCGTCCCGCGACGCAGGAAACGAGACTCCCCAAAACACGAAGCTGCAAAACAGCAGCAACTGTTACGTCTGCTCTGACTGGTCATAATATTTTTTTCCCCTCCCGCCTCTGATAAAAACTGCTGTTGAATCCGGGAACAATAAGGAAGTGCGGCAGATAGCTGCTTGTTTGTGTTTCGGTCTGCAGTGGAGGAATGATAAAGAGCATAAACACAACACGCATTCGCTCTTCGGTCAGTGCAATTTATATCATCAGAAACTGAATTTCGCAACGCCCTCTGCGGTATGGTGCAACATTTCACTTGGGAGCATTTCAAAGCAAAGTTGCGCTCATTTGATTGAGCTGTTTACTCGGAAATAAACATCTCTCTTAAGCCATTGTTTGAAAAGCAGTGACCTGAAACACGAAGACAAAGCACGAGTATTGATTTTTAATACTCATGACTTTGCTCTAAAAGACGTGA
The DNA here is from genome assembly GCA_005024645.1 of Planiliza haematocheilus. Lineage (NCBI taxonomy): Eukaryota > Metazoa > Chordata > Actinopteri > Mugiliformes > Mugilidae > Planiliza > Planiliza haematocheilus. The sequence goes on along the minus strand of SRSE01000183.1, from coordinate 2,284,066 downwards.
CACACCAATCCCCTGTGGTTACGACCTTATGTTCCCTCCAGTGCACCAACAATTATCCACATTGATTCATCGCATTTGTTTTCCCATGAAGCCCCCTCTGCTCTCTCTCTCCCACACACACACACACCAACTGGACACATGCTCGGCCTTATGGGAAAATCCACCACCGGCGGGCCCCTGAGTTACAAATAACCACTTCCTCCCATGTTGCTCACAGTTGTGCAGCATCTACCGGACATACATTTGTAATGCGATCACAGCGGAGGGCTCAGAGTGTGTGCACAGGTGTGAGGGCCTGAGTTGGGTTCAGCTGTGCAGCGCTCGGCTTAGAGCAGCGACAAATGTGAATCGACGTCCAAGTGACTAATTCAAACTGAAACCGGAGGAAACTGCGCTCTTTCAAAACATCTAATTGTGACATAGCATAAGCAACCAAGTTATGTGAGCAAAAAAGCCAAACCGCGACATTAAAGCACAGGAAATGTGCTAAACACCCAGCTAATGGTTGCTAACATTAGCTAGCACAGAATACCGAAGACTGTAAAAAAAATGGACGCCATGACAGCTCCTCAAAAGTGGAGCCAAAGCCAGTAGAGCTCCCCCTGGTGGCTGGCTTCAGTATAGGCGATAAGCTCCGCCCCCTCCACGTTAGCGGATGGTTTCTGTCATTTTATATACATTTAATCATATAGACGCCGCATCGACTGTGGAGGGATGTGCCTAAAGCGCCGCCATCTTGGTACAGGGCTAGCAGAGGCAGCGGTGCGTGAACGTACAAAGGAAAGAGGTACTCCTCAATCTCAAAGTAGAATTATTCGCTGAATTTTGGACCAATTTCCAAACGTATTGATCTGTTAAAAACGTCACACATGTAGCTACGTTAAAAATATGGTTTTACTACCCAAATACAAATTTTACTTAATGTTATCAGCAGACTAGCTTCTGACAGAGGATTGTAAAATCACTTTTATTGTGTAGAAACACCATTCCTCCATAGATGTAACGCACTGTAGGAGCGAGTGGCCCCGTTCCAAGATGGCCGCCCTGTAGGCACGCCGCTCAATGAGGCGTCTATATGTCTATGGATTTAATGCTCAAGCGTCATTTGAGTTATTTGACGCTATAAAACAGGATGTGACATCACAATAATTGACAGTTGCCGTTGACAACCACTCCAAAATGGAATCCTGTCGACCCCCGTCAGTTTGAAACCAAACAGTGTAGACGTGTCGACCATTTTTCCTACAGTCTATGTGCGACATAAAAGGTGTGGCGGACCAATCAGAGCACACCTATCCATAAAAGTCTCCTGGAATCCAACAGATAACCTCTGTGGTGGTGTGCACACACACATTTGGGTAAATATCTACCTGCATGACGAGGTTTGAACAGGTGTGATTGACTACGTGCGGATAAGAACCGAGAGTGCTTTTGTCTGGCGGGGCGGCGCCCTGTAGCCCGTAATGACCACTGTAACAGAAGGCTTTTGTGTCCACTGTGACCTGTTATAGCTTCTCTCTGACACGAAGCAGGAGATTTTTCAGGAGCATGGACTAGGAGAAGGAAGAGGATACACCTGTGCACAGTTCAAAACTTTGCGTTTGTTTTCAAGTTGGAAAAGTCCGAGGCAGCGCGTACTGTCCTTTTTACATTTTTAGCTCGCAACCCCCCGACTCCCATTCCTTTCTTGTAATTTCCGTTTGGTGATTGAGCCAGAATTCCAGATATCCCACAGTTAAGATTCATGGGCCTGCGGTGTGCGTGCACAGGACACTCTTTAACCCCTAAGCTCTTTTCTACCTTTCCTTTTTCTTCACTCCTGCCTTCCGTCTTTTCTTTCTCCTCCATTTCCTGCTCCTCACCTCCTCCTCCTCCTCCTCCTCCTCCACATCCCTGCTCCTCTCGTCTCCCCCTTCGCCGATTTAGATAAACACATTCCTCCCCTCCCCTCCTACATCCTCCATTTCTCCTCTCGGCGCCTGTCCGCCACTTCAGCCGTCTGATGGAGGCACGATTAGGAGAATCAGCAGTGCTGAGCTGCGGGGTGACGTGTTGCAGAAAAAGGAGCTGAAGGTAGAAAACGGTGCGAAAGATAGCGATGATTAACAGCGTGCAGGGGCCCCCACCTCTCTCTTGCGTCTTTGTGGAATCGATAAAGGAACTCACTCGCTCACGTAAATATACAAGCAAGTTTGTTTGAGCCACAAGATGAGAAAAAGCTGTGAGCAGATGAGGTGTCGGAAAATGTGCCGTCACACCTACGGTTCTTTGCTGGCGACAAAAACAAAAACAAATCTATTTTTGCATTCATCTCCATTATCGCTAAAATCTGCGGTGTAAGCGAAACAAGGATTAAAACAAGAGCATGCAACGTCTGAAAGAAATGATCCTCTTCTCAGTAGTAGTAAAAAAAAAGCATTAATGTACCTCTTTTGCATCTACAGTCTAATGAGGTTATCTAAACTTTAAATAGATTTTATTTAACAGTATGATGATTATCTTTAAAGCAGGCGGCGAAGTCACATTCAAAGCAGTACCAGCTGTGGCCACAGAGGCCGCTGTTTAGCAAAACGTCTTTTGTTTTAAATCGTGTTCTTTTACGTATTTACTTTTACTATTCTGAGACGCTTTACATTGACAAATGGCACCGGGTGGTATACTCACTGTCGGTACATTAACTGGGTTATCTTTGATCTCTGCGATGATTCTGTACGGCAAAATGCAGCAGCTAGCGGTGGCTAAGAAGAACGTGTGGTCCATGTTCATTTGCCGCGTCGTATTTCAAAATTCACACGCCCGGAGTTGCGATTGGCCGCAACATTTCTTGCAACATGCCCTCAGTTTAGCCGCACACATCCGCACTAATGCACAACAGCAACAACTCATGACTGATGAATTTCTTCTTAAAAGGACCGGGGGCTGTTTTTCTAACATTTATTTTCCTTAGAATAATGACAAGAAAGAAAGACGGACTAACAATTAATATGACCCGAAGCTGCTGCTAACTGCTAGCTGCTCAGCTTGCTAGCATGTAGCTGCAGCATTATAAGGGCTCGAGTCCAAACAAACTGAATTTTTGCAACTTTATCTCCAGAAAATTGTGCATTTATGATCTCAGATTTCAACTGAGGAGCCTTTGCTTAAAAGAAATGACAGAAAGAGCGCATCAGTTCATCCAATTAAAGACTTGCTCGTACAGAAGTCAAGCCAGCGTCTCTAAAACATACCCTGCATGCATGCGTTTGATAACATGCTGTCAGAAATCAGGTGTCCCCTGCAGCCCTTGTTTAGTTCTGCTGATAGTTAACCTCTGAACTAGACATGTGGAGAATGTGGTGAGAAATTCAAACGGAACAAACGGTGGCGGTCGCTGAATCTGTGGCCAAGACTCTATTTGGAGGATGAAAGGGACTCCTACGTCGACGATGCTGGTAGGATGAAACGCACATGCCCCCTCCGCGTGGGGGACATCTGAAGACAGAGCATAGGTCATGGTCTTTTAATTCCCCTCAGCTTTGAACTGGAGTGCTTTGCTACACGCTAGATCTGAGGTAAACCGCAGCATCTCACTTCCTCACTACAAGCGACCATGTAGCACTTGTCTCATTGAAAAAGGAGAACTTTAAACACAAACATGGTGCTAGCTTTCAGTTTTGGGGAAGTAACACTTAGAAGGAAGATGCCATGTAGTCATGTCGTCTAGCATCGAGGATTGTTTTACTTAAATCAAGCGGAAACCATTGCTAGCGCGGCTGAAATAGCTAGCTTCGTGTTGTAATTGTAAAAGAAGCGATGCTGTGTTTCTCAGATGCGGCGTCACTTTGCAAAAATCTATAAAAGCAGCAGCTCATTTTACAGAAAACAAACCCCCTCGCGAGTATCACTTCACTTCTCGAGTTTCCTCTTAAGCGTCAAAGCAAAGACAAATCTAGCATGTAACCCCTTTAAAAGCCAGCAATTACATCAGCTGATGACGAGCGGCTAATGCCCATTTTAGGCCATTTTCTTCCCTTATCTAAACACGCTAAAAGCAGAGCGGAGACTTTGGGGTTAACTGTGTCCGATACTGACGCTCTGTGAAATGCAACAGCTGTGGCCAGGGGTGGAAAAGGGGAAATGTTTTCTCCACGCGGTGCAAAGGTTCACAATCTCTCCCCGGCTGCCTCGGCAGAGTTACATAACAGCGAACATGTGAAAGAAAGAAAAAAGAGGGGAACGATAGAAGAGGGAGAAAAATGACGAGGGGTGGGGGGTGGGGGGGTGAAAGAAACCAGATGATGTCATTTCATAGTAAGCAATCAAGTCAGCAGAGCAAAGGAGAAAACATCACACTCTTTTTTTTTCTCCCCCTCTTCATTCTTTGAGTCGGCGCGAGACGTTAGCTACAGCGCAGGCCTCGGATTTCAGCAGATGTGGCAAACTGGCCTTATTTGGCATCGCGGGGAAGAAGGGAAGAAAAAAAAAAAAAAAGGAAGGAAAGACGGCCAAAATTCCACATCGGGTTTTTATCAGGAGCGGCCTTTCAAGCTCAGCGCGAATAGCCCGGATAACAATATCTGGAGGCGATCAGGTCAGCCATTTTGAGGCCTTTTCCTGCAAGTAAACATTTTACGTTGATGAGAATAAAAAAAAAAAAGGGGGGCTTTGAACCCGGGCAGCGGTTTCTTTGTCTGTCTCTGAGCCGACGCGGCGACCTCCGAGCACAAACAGTTCATTTTGACACATAAAGACACATTCAGCCGCTCACATCTGACAAAACAACCAACAGGAAACAGAACAGACACCTCCTTGTCTGCTCTGCGCTCGGCGTTTTCACAAAAAAAAAAGCCTCCCCCGCCGTTATCAAGCCTGGGTCACACTTCCTGCCTTTCTGCGACTTTAATTTACAACTGGGGATTCTGGGTAAGGGCCAGAGGTGGGCAGGCCCCGCCCACAAGACCCCACTCTATTGACCACGCCCACTCGTGTTGGCAACAGGAAGTCAGTGCTCCCACTTCCTCCTCAAATGCAGAAGTGTAAATGGCTCTACTAGAAGAAAGGTCGCTCTCAGTTCTCCATGTGAGCCTCTTCATCATCATCCTCTTCCTCTGTTTTTATGAGAAAACCCCAAAGTAAAGGGCGAATCCACCTTTTTATGCGTCTCAAACTTTAGCGAGTTTGATGTGATCAACAAGTGGCCTCGCCAGGAAGCAGGAAGTCAGAGTTGTTTGTTTGTTTTCGACCGTAATACCTCTCGACTTTTATTCTCGGCGTCACGCGGCGTCCGTTTCGTGCAATATTTCACCTGCCTCGGTTAAAAAGTCACCGGTTTGTGCACGAGCAGGTGAAAGCAAAACAAACCACCGCTCTCTGTGTGTGTGTGTGCTGTGTGCACCGCCCACGCGTTGACCACAAAAGTGAGGAGACCTATAACTGTATGAAGGCTGCACACAACTAAACCGTGTTTTATTTGTGACGTGCAACGCTGACATAATGGGTTATGGAAATAAAAAACGACTCTTTGGCTCTAATCTAATGTCCTCCTCTTAATAAACGCACCATCCCTCCCACATTCCTGAAACAATGGCTGCTCTCTGTATCAAATACAGGCGTTCTTCAGCTCAGGGTAACGTGTGGTAGAGAGAGAGAGAAAGAGAGAAAAAGTCCCTCTTGATGTGGTAACACATTGTCCTTGAAACGGTGGGCAGGTTGTCCGCCCGGTTTCAGTGCAGCAAAGGAAGGGGCGGCCCGCATTCTTCCGAGCTGACCTCATGCATGAAAACCTGTACACGGACAAAAAAAGAAATAATCAAAAGAAGTGATGAGGCTGAAATGGATAATGGTTTAGTTAAAAGTTAAAAGTGCAGGTAAAAATACAAATCTAACTGGAGGAAGTGCTTTGAGTTTCTTTCTTTCTTTCTTTCTCCCGTTATATCTTATCATGGAGCAGAGCACGGCCGATAAGAGGATAGATTGGGAAATTCCTGCAGGGAGCGTGTTCGTTCGTGTCCAAATAAGGCTGCACGCTGGCACATAAAAAAAAAAAAAAAAGAGCGACACATTTTAGAGCGTGTTTTCTTCCACACAGAGCCCCTACCCCACCTGAAAGGGAAAGCTTTCCCCCCCTGAGTCCAGGTGGAGGCTCGAATAGTGATGAAAGTTCAAAAACGAGTTAGAAAGACTTGTGTCTGGGAAGTCTCATCCATATTCATTCAGTTTCTCTACCTGCCACGGTTCATTCATCACACACACGGACACGCAAGAAACCCAACAGCAGACGCTGGTAATGAGCAGGAATGCCCTCAGATCAGTGCAGCAGCTGTCGCGGCAAAGGGGCGAGAGGGCGAGAAGGGGGGGTGCTTCTTATTGGTCGGCTGTTGCCCGCAGCTAACGGCGCCCCCAGATCTGACAATGGCACGCCTGGCCTTTCCTCGCAGCGGGAGTGTTAGCACTGTACAAAGAAACAAAAAAAAGAAAAAGAGCAGCCAGCAGCAGAAGGAGCAGAGGGGAGTTAGGTCTGCATGGCACATGGGTGAGTCAGCTGCCACAAGATGAGCAAGTTTCTCATCTCTTGTTGCTGCAGCAGCTCCCCCCACGCTACATCTACCGCGTGCAAGCCGTGGAACATTAACCGCGATGTGATTTCTTTCTGTGGCACAGTGATCCATGATGATAATAGCATGGAACACGCAGAAGTTTCAATTTCCACGGCCGAGAGCCTCGCCTCGCCGCGCCAACCAAAGAAACACAAGTCGGCATTCGTAACATCCCAAACATCCAGGGATTTATACGTCACCCTTAATTCACATGCAACATGTGCGATGACATAAGTGGAGCAGAAAGCGGTTACAGTAATTCCCATCTGCCGCAGCAGGGCTCGGTCTAACGGCTGAGGAATGTTACGGCAGGAGACGCTGGAGAAAGAGAAGGAGGAGGAGGAGGAGGTATGTTCGCAATTACGGCCGGTCCGGAGGGAGTGGAGGTGTGTGTCCGCGTGCAAGATGGCTGAAAGAACAAAAGAGGTGGTGGTGGTTTTTTTGGGGGGGGGGGGTTCTCGAGGGACAAGGAGAAGACGTGTTGTTGGAGATCGCCTTCATGCAAACCTCTAGCACCGCGATTTGTCTGCTGTCGATGCGCCGCTAGACGAATGCAGGGATGCATTACATAAGATGAGGTCTGATGACTGGGCTGCACAGGCAGAGGCATCCCGGTGGATTATGGGTAATATTGGAAAGTTGCATTAAGGGCAGATTGTCTGTCTGACTGACTGCTTTCTCTGTTACTCTGGGCACTATTGATATTAATACTCACATTAGGCAGGGCTGAGCAGGGAAAACAAGGGGATTAATCTGTATTTGCACAGAGGATTTCAAAATAAAAGCCCCACAGTGTGTGTGTGGGGTAAAATTATAAACAGGAGAGTGACGAAAAACAGAATTAACGATGAACTGTTGAGACAATATTATGTAATGTTGCGTAAGAGCATGATCAAATCCATCAAAAAAGAGATCTCAGGACAAGGCAGCGTTTGCTAGCTTGATTTTCACGGGCAGCGTACGAATTTGTGCTACAACTGGGTGTTTTGTGTATTTGAAAAGGTTAAAAGAGTTTTGCAGAAAGCATGTCTCTTGAAGTCAACTGCTGACTGGAAAAGAGAGCTAACATAAAGCTAACTGTCATCCACAAGCCGTTTTACTGCACTTGTCCACAAGCACACGTTCATTTAGCTATCAGCTAGCAATTTAAGTAGCCCCTTTCTAACGTCATGATATTAATATCTTTATATGATTTTTGAAAAGGTTAAAAGACAGTTTTGCAGAAACATTGTCAAAGACTATCGAACTGCCGACTGGAAAAGTGAGCTAGCATAAAGCTAACTGTCATCCACAAGCCGTTTTACTGCACGTGTCAACAAGCACATATTCATTTAGCTATCAGCTAGCAATATAAGTAGCTCCTTATATTGCTTTGTATAAGGCAGCATATTTATATGTTTATATGTTTTTTGAAAAGGTTAAAAGACAGTTTTGCAGAAACGACGACTGAGACTATCCAACTGCTGACTGGAAAAGCAAGTTAGCATAAAGTTAACCGTCATTCACAAGCCGTTTTTTCTGCACTTTCTGCTATTAGCAATTTAAGCAGCCCCTTTCTGACGTCAGCATTTGAGAAGACCCAATCTGGTTGTATTTGCCTTCAAAAGCTAAGCTAATGTAAGCTAACAAGCTAGGCTAATGGCTACCACTCAAAACGAGCTTGCTAACTGTTGGTGAGCATGAATTTAGCAGGTGCTATTGTAGTGGAAAAAATAATTTAACACAATTAAATATAAACTTTGAGCTTGAAACAGTTCAAGAAGCTTCACCTATAGCCTGTAAGCCAAACCTTTTTATGGGAATTTCTGGGACAGAAGAAGACACAAGATAACAAACCTTCGCACCGGGCGACGGCGGCAGGCCTGTGCATGTTTGACCCTATCTTCCACTGCAAAGACACACATCCACGCACATGGCCGGTGAAACACAAGCTGAGAACGAGCCCAAACACTCTCCCTCCCTGGGTCCGAAGCAAATCAGCGGATCAGCTAGTTTGAGCGGTAGCCATCGATTTCTCAAGCCATCTGCTCGATTTTGGCCCCCGCGAACATTTCCATGACAACGCAGTGTTGATAAATGGAGGGGAGTCTTATTTAAGTCTGCAATCTGTTCATGTGGCGAAGTGAGCTCTCTGCTGCTTCCTTTCTGCGATTATTAAAGTGACTGCTGGTGAGCTGTAATCCTGGATGAACATTTTCATAACAGAGTGGAGCTGGCTGCCGACATAAGCACGTTTCTAAAAATCACGGTTTTCAGGAATTAAGAATACATCGCCTCGAGACATGCCCTAGCGCAGCCGATATCTACCACGCTGTGATTCTGCTTAAAAGCAAACCAGAATTTATATTTAGGGGAAGTTCATGCAGCGGTTTTGGAAATGCACCCCGGGCCCTGTGAACAAAACAGAACATCCCCAGCGCTGCTCCAGTTCCCATGAAAACAGGTCGCTCGCCTTTTGTCAGCGAGGAGATCCGCTTTCCTGCGACCTTTTTTCTCGCGTTTTAACCACGAGTTCTCAATTCCTCAGGGGTTCGTCCACTCCCACTCGTGTATAGCTGCTTTCTTTTCAGATTACAAACCTGCCGTCTGATTCAATAGCGTCGTAACCTGCTGAAGGAGGCGTTGCAGAAGTGTCACAAAGAAGGTGTTAAATCTTATAATGCAGCGCATACTTGTTGTGCATGATTTGGGAAGCATCTGTGAATAATAAGCCTTGTGCAATTGTTTAAATATTGTAAAACTTGTGTTTAGATGAGAAGAGACATAGACAATGAATTGCAGGGTCTGGTTCGTCTCTTGTTTCGAGAGTGAAGGAGTGGATCTAACACAGCTCTCGGCACTTTAATTTGCCGTTAATTACAGATTGTATATTTCAGACCGGGAAGAGGAGATATAAATACTGCAGCTCGTCGCCTATTAACCGCCTATTGTATAAACTTCTTTACTGACTGTTGAGACAAAATACTGTACTCCAGACACTAAAGGACTTCAAAGACAGCAGTGACTTTTCTATTGTGATCTGTTTTAGCTCAGAGCTCTTACAGAGTTCAGCTGAGAGAGAGCTGTCTGCTAAAGATGATGTAGCAGCGAGAGGTTAGCATAAAAACTAGAAACTAGCTAGCTTTTGCATGAAATAGGAAAAGAAAAGTCACGTGGTGATTTTTGATTTTAAAAAATGCTAGGTAGATTTTAATACATTTGAACAGAGCTAGCTGTCCCTGGTCCTCGTGCTAAGCTAAGCTAAGCTAACCTTAGCTAACCTATGTAAGTTAGCGGAAGTTTTTGACATCAGAAACATCATGGACTGGATCACATTTGAATTTGCAGAGTTTATTTAGCTTGTTAGCCTAGCTTAGCATAAATTTCGAAAATGGGGGGTAGTTAGTCTGATTTAACTGTTACATTAAGTTTTTCAGTTGGATAATTAATAACTGCGATTTCGATTCTGATTAGCTTAAAAGAAGTGGACTACCTATTCTTTTTGCTAAGTCAAGCTAACTGTCTGCTAGCTGCAGCTTTATGTTCAGTGTGAAAACAGGTCGTATACGTTTTAAAATGACTCAAAGCCGGTCGTTGCTTTGGTAATTTTCCTTCACCTTTGACACTACAGCAAACAGCGCCTCCTTTGCGTGCTTGCTGAGACCCTTGAATGCTAAATCTGTCTACCTTTCCGTGGGTAACTCGGTCGTACAGGTGTGAAAAATGTGGCCAAGCGATATCAGCTTCAAATCTGACAAGAGCAAGAAGCACAATAGTTGGTTTGTACGGCCCAGAGGTACCTAACCCCCCCTCCATCTGTTTGACTGTCTCTCTATCTGCCTGTCTGTCAGTGGTTATATAAGATCCAGCCTTAGGACGCACGCTGCATGAAGCTGACAGGACCTGCATATCTGTCTAAAGCGTCTGGCTGCAGCTCACCTCTGTGCGATCGGCATCTTGTCAGGGCGGATTAGTGTGTGGGTGTGAGCGTGTGTTTTCTTTGACAGGCTGGAGTGGCTGCCAATTAAAGAAAGCCTATGCCTGTTCTTTATTGGATTCGGTCAGCAGTTATATTCCTTCCTGCTCCTTCACAATAGACTTCACGCGCAAAACAAACACTGACTACAATGTTAATAGTAATAATACTTGCAGTGAGTCGTCCTGTATGGCTTTAAGGCGTGTCAGTTTGCACAAAAACGTCAACCGCTGCGCTGTTAAGCTAAAAATCGTTTTAAACATACATGCATGCTAAGCTCTCAGCGCTGTCAGCGACATTCACCAGCATGTCTCTTCTATTGAGAGCAAAGAGAGAAAATGTGAGCCCTCGCCGTGCAGGGTGGGGGGGCTTCCCGACGTGCAGCATTACAGTAGCTAGAAGCACCAGTCGTCCTATTTATCTGCACCAAGCCCGGACCCGCAGTCCAGCTGAACCATTTAACCCCTCTGGCAGCCGGGCGAGCACGGCCGAGCCCTGATATGACACAGAAGTGCAAAAGAGAGAATCCATTTAGCAAGCGCTGTTCCCGTCACTGTGCAAATTGATTCGTTTCTAATGGCTATGAGTTGTCTGTGAGGCTGCAGGAATGTAAGAGGCTGCCAGTCTCTGACCCTACCAGCCTCGCTCTATTGTTCCCATATCAGATGCTGAAGATGATGATAGGCAATGCATTGTGGGGAAGCTATCTAATCTCATCATCCTGTCGACTTGGAGGAATGCAATATCACGAATGGATGTATTTATCGTCGTTCCTTTCGCCAGACGCTCGTCGTTTAAAAAGTTTATTTCGTTTTTTACTGTTTAGTCCCACATATAAAACCACTTTGTTTGGTTTAGGTCTTTTAATTTGTAGTGCTTACGTATGTTTTGCCCACAGGTTGCATCAGCAAAGATAAAGTCTTAGTAGGACCTCCCCACACGGGATTACCCAGGTAGATGAGATACAGATGTGCGCAGTATGAGGATGCGCACATCTGATTTAAGTGTGCGAACTCGGGGTTTACACATTCTGTTCGGATTTTATTTAATCTCAGTCATCCCAAGTCTAGAAACTAATTTAATCCAAATCCAAAAAAGCTTAACTGGCTCACATTTAGCCCTCCAGTAGCAGTCCTGTGTTTAAAACAATGCAAGACGGAGGTGGTTGGGGTTTATTTTTTTCAACTCGCCGTGAGGCAATGCGAAACAATCCAAGAAATCCAGCTTGAGTAATACAGTAGATCCTATTAAGAGTTTTATTGCCAGACTATCAGAAGCCAAAACACTGGAAGGCCATTTGTAATGTGAGACTTTACTCTCTTCATGTTACAGAGTGATCCACCAACGCAGGGATTTGCTGGAAGACATCGAGCTGTGACATGCAAGAAATGTTTGTTTTTGTTTGTTTTTTTTTCTCCGAAACTCTTTTGTGTAGCAGCCAGATTTTAGTCACCACAACAGTAAAAAGGACAACATTAGATTATCTGACCAATAGCACGTGAGCTATAAATGCTACAATGCAGCTCATTGATGTTCATTAATTATATATATAGAAGGAAAAACCCTCAGAACAGTTTTGGAGCCGCCATTTTTTTTCCCAGACACTGACTCCGCCCAAATTCTGCGTAACATTAAGCCTTGATTTAATTTAAAGACGTGAACTATATGAAATTCTCCTCATATAGTTGTCACGAATAGTAAGATTTGCTTTTTTTGTGTGTCTGTGCCAGGCAGATATTTGCGATATTTTATCGTTTGCGATATATTGTCAAAAACAATTTTTTAGTCCATATCGCCCATCTCTACCAGGCAGTAGATATGTTTATGCTATAACGTTAGATTGGGATTGACTCACTGTTGGAGCTAGCCTCTAGTGGCCATTTGTAGAACTGCAGCCAAATATATATTTATATGCATCGATTGATTTTGTTTATTATTTTTTTTTGCAACCACTAGCTGACGAGATCCAAAAATGCAGAAAACTCTGCCCAAATTCTGTATAACATTAAGCCTTGGTATAATTAAAAGACGTGAAATATTTGAAATTCTCCTCATATAGTTGTCACGAATAGTAAGATTTGCTTTTTTTTGTGCCAGGCAGTAGACATGTTTGCGCTATAACGTTGGATTGAGACTCGCTGTTGGAGCTAACCTCTAGTGGCCATTTGTGGAACTGCAGTTTTTCTACACGTCTTCACTGAATAAATATTTATACGCATCAATTTATTTATTTTTTTCTGTTTTTGCAACCACTAGCTGACAAGATCCAAAAAAAGCAGAAAAATACATCCATTCTCCAAGATTTTGCTAACTGACAGCTAGCATGCTAACAGTATTCTCAGAACAAAAAAGCTTGGATGTCCAGTTACTCTTTAGCTCAACAGCTACAATAATTCTGCGGGTTATTATAACGTTACCGAGCCTCTGTAGCCGACGAATGACGAATTTAGTCTGAAACTGTTTCAGACTAAGTCGCAATGTGTTTATATAAAGCAAAACAATGGTTGGACGGAGTGAGTCATACTCACAGCTGACTCCTAAGTTCACGTAAGCAACAATATCAAATCTCACAGTGGGTTTTGCATCAGGATGACGGGACCTCACACAGGCTTAGTAAACCCTACGGGCTGCAGACGACACATATCACTCCTCACACACTCTTTCTACATTCTGTAGCTGTGTGAAACCCATCCTGCTCAATCAGAGCGTTGTATCTCTTGGAGCAACGAGCGCTCTTGTGTTTGGGGAGATTTGTTATGGAAAGTCGGAGATCGAGGGTGGGCCTGTTTCTGGGAAGTCACCCCGCTCTGACCTCTTGGTAGGAGAAGATGGGGGGATGGTGGATGAAGGAAGAGGAGATTCTTTGGGATCGTGGCAGCCCTCGTTCCCTTCAAACCCGCCCCACCCCACCCAACTTCCCCCCCCCCTTCTGCGTTTCTCATGTTAATCCACTCTTGTTTTGTCTCAAATTTCTCACCCAAGCCAAGGGCCAAGCAATGTTCATAACAAGCTGCGGTGTGGAGAAATACTCCCTCTTAATCAAATGAAAACAAGATTGAATTGGAATTCACTCTGCTGGCTCTGGCCCTGTGAATATTTTGGCTTCTTTTTTTGACATGCCTCATCGCGGGGATATGTTTGAGCTTCATTCTTTTATTAACTGAAATATTTTATTAAAGGAACAGAGAAGAAGAACCGTGCCCCGGAGCGACGTTTCCAATCCCCCCCCCCCCCCCTCTCTCGTTCGTACATTCGTTCAGCACGGCGGGGGCGCTCCAGCTCACGGCTCGCATTCCCTCCCCGGCCCACGTCAATTTCTTTCCCGCCCACGTCCATCGAGGTCCGAGCTACATCGGAATGCTAATCTGCTGCGCAACAGATGGGGTGAAGCGAGCAGCTCTCCGTGCCAACCTAAACATTTACATTCTGATGAGAGCAATTTCTAAAAAAAATGAGGCCCGTATCTGTGACAGCTCTCCTTCTCAGCTGTGGTTCACCACTGTTTTTGCACTTTTCGTCCATGCCACAGCAAAAAGGGTCCGAAAGTGAAACGCACACTTGGTTTGGTTGACATTTGAGGCATCATTAGATCTTGTGGTTTGAAGTAAGATGGTTATCTGTGATTTTTTTTGCATCACATGGTTTTCTGGAGCTTTAATTGTCTTAATTCAGCCACACTGCCAATTGAAATCGTTACACACGACGCCACGACTGTTGTTGTGCCCGTGTTGGCGCCGCGCCTACGCTTGGACTTTTTTTTGGGGGGCAAAACGGGCCACAAACAGGGAACAATAGGGGCGTGGGTGGCGCCTGGAGCTCGGCCCGCGGTGCCAGTTGCCAGAGCCGCTCATGTGCCAGATTCACGAGACAAAAGAGGGTGAGTTGGCGCTCATCCGGGCAGGAGTCCAGATGAACTTGCAGCAGTGGAGGTGAGGCAGAGGGGTGAATGCAGGCACACGTCTGACCAAAGCCTTTCTGTACGGAGGGGGCCCCAACGGACAAAAAGACACAGGGACCGGCTGTTTCTCGCCGCAAAGACGGAGGGGCACTCAGGCATCTGGCATTCTATTCACCCAACAACGGCTGCAACATTTTTGGGGAACTACAGCGTGCAGGAAGTCCCTGCTTGCTCATTTGGAGTACTAGCATAGCGCCGTTAGCATGCTCTCTCACTGTTTTGTTTTTGTGCGCGCGTGACTTCTTTAAACTTTGTCCCTAGGTCATGGCTTTCTGTCGTAGGAAGTACCTACTGCAATCACACGCCCGCTAACCTTTTATTAATCTGGACGTCCCAAACAGCGCGGTTTCACCTTTGATACTCGATTGGAGGAAACTTGGCAGAGCAGAGTCTGCGACCCGAAAACAGGAAGAGCAATCAGCTCCCCTGACTTCCTTGTGCAGTGAAATCAGCAGAATTACTCCAGCGGGTCAGGACGGAGACTCTCTTACGTAACCAGAAACATAAGACCACACGAGCCCCGCGTGAAAAGCTCAGCGTTTTGTTGCCAACAAGAGGTCAACCGACGCTGCTCCCAGCCTCGAGAACAGTCACTTTCTGTGCTGTTATAATTACTGTTTACACCCTGAGTGAATCAGTTTTTCGTTATCTTTATTGATTGGTTGTCGACCTAGATTTCTCACACGCTATCAGTTACTCAGTCTGGTACTATCAGTGTTTTATCTAACACTAAACAAGACCGATTGTAATCTGGCCTGGTTATTCGATTGCAATAAAGCTGACCTAATACGTGCACTGTAACATTAGCAACATGTCTGACACCTTTCTAACTTCATAGGCTCAGGTGGGAAATAAAAAGTAATGTGTTGCTCCCGCTCTCTGGATGAACAGGTGTGATTCGAGCCACGCATGATGGGAAGTTCATGTAAAACACTGCATTATATAAACAGTCTATTTTCAAGCGTCGTTTTCTGAAACATCAGCCTTTATGTAAAAAGAAAGACGTGTGACATTTGAAAATGGAGGTGAAACTGCTTTTTTGGCAAAGTTAAAATATCATCTAAACTAATTCCGAAACTCTGCTACCAAGAACAGCAAGCGCAGTAATTACTGAAAGGAAGTAAAGTAAAGCCAGACTTCTCCTTTTGGACGGAGTGAGAACACAAAGGCCTTATTCACACACACATACACACGTGCGCGCGCACACACAAACAAAAAAAGAAGGAGCACACTCTGAAAGGCATGCTGGGACATTCATGGGGCAGAGGAAGCAGATCTCGGGGCCTCTGGAATGCTATCTGCGGGTTTGGTCCGCGTAAGAAAACGCACGACAAATCAACCCAGTGAACTGCTGCGATGATAATGAATCTCGCAGCCAGCTGATTTTATGTCTGCAACCGCAAAGGTCAAAGGTCGGGCACAGATCCAGGAGATCGGAGAGATTTAAATGCCTTTGAAAGCTGTTATTTTTCCTCACAGATCCTTCAGAGAACAGCTCGAATTTTGACAATTCTTGACAAAGAGCAACCCCTTTTCACAGCAGTCGCCAGAAAGAGCGTTCCCAACAAGGAGCTCTGACCTCCATTAGACAAAACAACATGTGCTGCAGGATTCCTAAGATGCCAGAGAGGCTGGTGAATTAAGGTTTTGTGTTGTGCCCGCATCTGCGTTGACGTCCCCGTCTGCACTGGACGCCTGACAGCAGAAGGCCGCTGCTATTGTTCGACAAAGGAAGATTGTTGTTTACGTCGCCGCGCAGCTAGCAGATGCGGTCGAGGGAAAGCGAAGCCGCGAGATCAATGACGTCGTCGCGTTTGAACGCCGCCGGCATCCCACTGCTGTGATGTGAGACATCAATAAACCTCGAGACGAGGCAAAAACTTTCCGCTAACGAGGGAGAAATCAGCCAGCCAGTGCTTTACGAGTGTGTGTGTGTGTGTGTGTGTGTGTGTGTGTGTGTGTGTTACCGTCAGCACGGTCTACATGTGTGCAGCCAAGCATCAACAAAATACCCAAAACCAAATCAAATCAGATTGCTATCCTTTAAAAGTACAGCTCAACGTTCACTTTGTTGTCAGATTCATGTCTACTGTTCACATGGCAAAGCTACTGCTAGCTTAGTGGGAAGACACAAACTGAAAGAAAAGGCTGGTACAAAGGTAACAAGGTCAGTTTTTGTATTGAGAAGACCAATAACATGTCACCTTTGGACATAGCCAAAGGTTCATAGCAGCCTTTCTGTAACGCTAGCTTCATATTTAGCATGCTAACTGTTTGATCTCAACTTCCTGATTTCCCCAGTCTGTCATAGCCCTAGGATCTTTCTGGAAACATGAATCTTAATTGGTATAGCCAAAACAGTGCATTTGTTGGGGACTATTTTCAGCTGCGGCTTGATATGCACTTGCTAAATTAACAGCTAACGGTGCAGCAGTTTGCTAATAACAGCGAAGGTATTCTCTAATCCCTTGTGTAGCTAGCTGCTGTTGTTGTTAGCAAAACTTGTTGGGGACTATTTTTAGCAGCGGATTGATACGCATTTGCTAAATTAACAGTGTCTGATTACTTAGCTATCTTGCGATTTATTTGCTAACAATTGCTCGCCCGGCTAGCCGCTACCAGAACAGAAGCAAACTGCGCATTTCTCAGGGACTATTTCCAGCGGCGGATTGATACGCACTTGCTAAATTAACAGCTAACGGTGCAGCAGATTTCTCAGTTTGCTAATAACATCGAAGGTATCCTCTAATCCCTTGTGTAGCTAGCCGCTGTTGTTGTTAGCAAAACTTGTTGGGGACTATTTTGTAATTTTGCTAAATTAACAGCGTCTTACTATTACGTATTACTTAGCTATCTTGGAATTTATTTGCTAACAATCCCTCGTCCGGCTAGCCGCTGTCGTTATTAGCAAATGCTATCAGAACAGAAGCAAACTGCGCATTTCTCAGGGACTATTTTCAGCAGCCGATCGATACACATTTGCTAGTTTAGTGAGAATTCACCCGAGCAGGATGTTTCAAAGTTGTTTTAAAGCTTTTAACAGATTGTGTCGTCTACTGCTGCCAAGGTTGCGGTCAGAATTAATCTCTTGTATCGCTAGCGCCGACAGCGCGAGGACTGATGTTGTGATTTGACTCTCGGCCTCCTTTGTTGACCTACCTCGCACTGTAAGTGTGTCGCTGTTGCTGGTGTTTACCCAGCTACAAGCCGACCTTGGCCCAGCGTGACTCACTGCCATGCCGGCAGGCGTTATCAACACTTAACCGACCTCGCCAGAAGGAAATAAAAAAATAAACGGCACGTCAGACAAGTCTGAGATATGAGCGGACTATGGGCTACGGGTGTGGCGTTTGGTTTACACGTCTGAGATTCAGTCTGCATGTGGGAGCTCTTATTAGAACACGTTTAATATGATTTTCTGTGCAGCTGGCGCGGCCGAAAACTCATGACTCATTGAAGCATATGGTAATATAAGTCCTATGTGCATCTCAGACCTCAGCGCAGGTTGCACAATGAAGCCTTTGAGCAACGGCGTTTTGAGGAACTCATGTCGCAGACCTCCGTATGAGGCAACACTGTGAGGTTTGGCGGCGAGGACGCCTCTGGCTGAGCTGAATAAGATGAGTCGCAGTGAATAACGCTAGCTGAAGGAGTGCAGCGTGAGCACGGCATTAACCTCTGGGCCTCCGAACAGAGATAATGAGCTGATAGATGGCAAAGAGCCCATTTGACACGCTACTCTGTTATTCATGTGTGTGTAATAATAAACTTTCCTCTAGGCCATGCGCTGAGGAAGAACAGAGAGGTACTGTTGGGGCAGGCAGGCGCAGAGAGATTAAATAATCAGTGCGACTACACCCTGATAATGGCCGACGTAAACTGACCTCCGCTGACACCCCTGGTTTACTGAGCTAGCAGGAGCATGAGTGAAACTTAATGACAGGACAGTGTGAAAAGCTGCGGGCGCCTTAAAACAACTAATCATCAATCAAAGTTTGCTGAGAAAAAACGGTGTCCTCGGGCGTTTCACCTGCAGACGAGGTGATGAAGGATCAGAAACGCGGCGAGAACGTCGTGATAAATCAACCTGCTGCAAGTCGAAGCACATATCAGATGTTTATTTGGCTGCGGCAGCAAAAACCTTTCGCTTGGTTTTACTGTACGTGGCACGTAAGCGTCTCTGCAGATTTACAGGCCGCTCAAATCTAAACCATGAGCCCCTGGCAAATCAAACGAGCCGATTGGCCCGATCCAGCTTCCCGTCAGGAAGCGGGTTCAAAGGGAAAAGAAAACACAGTGTCCGTTTGAAGTGTTTTTCCCTCTGACCTCCTGCTCGGTGCCGCTGCATGTCGGTCTCCTGCCGATTAATAAAAATCCAAACAAGGGCACGGCGAAGCTTGTTATTAACAAGGGGGCAGTAATTAAGCAGATCTCTCCCAGGACCTCTGGGGTAATTAGCTTTCACGATCAACATTCTCCGAGAGGTGGCACACGTTTCCCCATCGGACCGCTGCGAGAACGGCGCAAATGAAGAAGATGCCAAGCAGAGGAACTGTATACTTTTGCACGGCCGCTCGCGATTTAAAAATAAAAATGCAACCTCACGCGCGTTTATAGAAGCTTTCAGTTCATGAAAAAATAAACTTCTGACAGCTTTTTTTTGCCACCTAAGCTACATATACACATCAACAAAGCCTTTCAGATTCTGATTCAGATTTAAAAAGCTTAAAGACGCACTTGACAACGACATAGAAACATAACAATAAATGTAAATATCTGAATTGTTAGCATTTAGCTTACACCTTCAAGCTAACGTGGTGATATTTGACATGCTTGCTAAGAAGGTAAGGTAAGGCCAACCAGCTAACAAATATCACCACGTTAGCTTGAAGGTGTAAGCTAAATGCTAACAATTTCATGCTAACATGGTGATATTTGACATGTTTACATATCTCATTAGCAAGAATGTGTTAGCATTTAGCTTACACCTTCAAGCTAACGTGGTGATATTTGTTAGCTGGTCGGCCTTACCTTACATTTTAAACCGTTCTCTGAGGCTCTACGAAGTGCGGAAATGTTCTTTTTTTGGCTTTTTTGCAAAAGAGAAACCAAAAGTGCCAGGTGTTTGGTGCATCGACGTGAAGACGTGGCCCAGATCTGAGCCTGCGGTGAGCGTGGCTCAGTGAGCAAATGTCAAAGCTGTCTCTCTGTGTAAGCCCCTCAGGACACCAGCACCCACGGGGGGTTGCGGGGACGCCAAGGTGACTCGTGCACGCGCCCCTTGCCTTGGTCCTCATCAGCCACGATGAGTCCAGTCAGACGCTGGGGATGTGCCGCCGCTGCTGCTGTCTGCGCGGCCGCATTGATCCTGTGCAGTGCTTTGCCTGATGCATTAAGCAAAGGGGAACACCATTTAGACGCCATTGATCTTTACCCCACCTGGGGCCAGACTAATAGAGCACGTCTGGGATAATCAAGCCGAGCTATAGACACGGCAGCTCGGCCTGCTGCAGTGTGTAATCCGGAGCCACGCCCGCTCCGCTTCCCCGCCGCTTCCTAACAGTCGGGCTTTTATGCACCGGTTAGATGGTGTAATTAGCAGCCGTAAAAACAGTTTAACGGACTTTTACCAATCCGCAGGATCTGATGTAATTACATTTATGCAACAGGATAGCTAGCTCTGCTCGCTTCAGAGCCGGCTCTAGCTGTCCCCCCTGCTCTCTCTCTTACAGCTCACCTATTTCTGTCAGAGCACTTTGTGTCTTTGTTCAGAAAGGCGCAGTAAAAAAAAAGTTTAGTTCCTGCTTTCCTGCTAAGTCCGGACGCGGAACAGCACTTATCTGTAAACACGTTGCAGAAAGAGGACATGACTGGGGAGACTCTCTGAGGCCTGCGCTGTCTCATCAAACTCTTCCAGCCAAGTGAACGCAGGCGGCCCACTTGTTGGTTTCAGCCTTTAATAATAATAATAATGCCTCTCACATTGTTTGCATCAGACTGTCCGCCTTCATAAAGAAATGCAGGGAAGCCACCTTCCTGACCTGATAAAATACTCAGTTAACCATTACCACGCATCTCCAAATTTGGCGCTATGGACGACTCTGTTTCTGCAGGACTTCTCTGTACTGCTTTGTATATTGTAGGCTCATAAAATGTGGGATAAAACAATAAACTTCTTATATTACACTTCATTTATTAGAGCTTTAGTTTCCATATCGTGATGTGGAAGTCGCCGGGGCGCTTAGATGTCCGCCTCAGATAACGCTCTGAAGTCACATCCTACGAACGCACCGTGCTCTGATGAAAATAAAACAGCAGTTGCATTCAGTGACCTCTGACAGAGCAGGAACAAACGCCGCATGTCGCTCTTGTCCTCTCTTTGTATGCGCTTCTATCATCCGTCTGTTGAGAGCGGAGATAGCCGAGCGCACAATAACAACACCACAGACCGTCGGGGGAGATATGGCGTGGACAGGAAACCATAATAATGACACAAACATGCAGCCCTAAACATTCTTTTCCTGTTTGCCCCCCCTCCCTCGCTCTCTCTCGCTCTATGTTTGCATCTCCGCCACTGCAAGCAGATATTATTAATGACAATGGTCAGGCGCTAGCGAGCGGCCCACGACGGCCACATCCCGCGCCCGCTTGCGAAACTCCTAGGTGGGCGGTTGCCATGGAAATCCACAGCAGACCCTGTGTTTGTCTGATAGATAATTGACTCGCTGGAAAGCCAGGCAGGATAATATCTGACGCGGGCGAACAAAGGAGGTGCAGCAGCTGCGCGGATGTGTGCCTTGTTATGCCGTCTAGCTAAAGCGCTAGCGGCTGAAAACGACACAAAGAGGGCTCTCGTGTTCGGGTTTAGCGCGTTAGCATTAAGCTAGCTAGCGGTGCTGCTACGTCCTGAGTCGACGGGCGCGCGTTTGTGTTTACAGTGCTCATGAGAAAAAGCCTACGAGTTTAGAAGGCACCAAACTGTAAGCGCGCTAAACTGTTAGCATCTCTGGCGCCTGTACACCAACAGCTGCCTAGCAACAGCGACGTACAGCTAGCGTCGGCCACTTGAGCGCCTAACATGATGTATCAACATAATTTGAAGGTAGCACATGTTTTTGGACTTTGCGAACTTTGCCTAGCATGAATGTAGCTTTGTGCTAACGCAGGCTAAAGTATGAGAGGCCGTGTCTTTCCACTGATCCTGTATGTGAAGGCACCACGTGTTAATATGTTCTGTGTTTGGAATCCAGTAGATGAACAAGCATTTCTCAAACTCCAGTGAGTCCAACAGGTGAAACCAGGAGGTCACATCTTCACTCGTCAGCTAACGTCTGTAGCTAACAGGTGTTGTGATATTTCAGTCTGAACCAAACTGGGCACCAACCACTTAAAACCAGCGTTTCTATGGCTACCAACCAAACACATCTTCTGACCTTTGTCCATTAGGTATCACCGAGAGCAGAGAGACACAAATCCACAACTCTTTAGCACGTTTGCCCGCTAATGGAGACGCAACAAACGGCGCATTACCAATCACCATCTCTGCTAAACGAGGCCACTTTCAAAGACATGCCTTCAGTGGCCGCCATCTCCAGATGGCCGAATATATCTGAACGGGCAGACGACGCTGCGTAATCTCCTGAGCGTTCAGAAGACGCCAGCAGGACAGGTCTCGTGTCGAGTGCCTGCGAGGGAGAAAAGCTCTCCGCGAGGACAATGAGCCCCCGACCGCCCGTCCCGAGGAAGTGACTCAGCAGCAGCCGTTGCCATGGGTTACCAGGCAGGACAGGACGGCCGTAGGGTTCCAACAAGCTCCGCGCTGACACATCTGCCCCCTCCCCTCCCCTCCTTCCTCGGCTAGTCCACCTTAAATATCCCCTGCCGCTGCTTTCTCTAGAGGCCCCGATGCAGAGCTGTGCGGGACTACGCAAAGAAACAAGAGGTGTTAATCCCATCTGAGCATCGACCTGGGATAGTCTGCTCACACTAGCCCCCTAACCTCCACTCCCACCCCTCCTCCTCCTCTTCCTCCTCCCTTTCCTTGATGCAGATTAATGCCTTATTAAGAGCAACTGACTTAACACCAATCCACTTACACTAACATGTAAGATTTGCCGACTATGACGCGACCCGGGATCAACCTGCGGCTCCGTCCGGGGTAGAAACCGACTTTCATCACGTCTCCCCGTTACATTTGGGAGTGACACGTCTGATAAGCTCGAAAATGTTGATTCACGTCCCTCTGCCTCTGGAGACGGGAGCGATTATTACGCGGACGATGAGGTTTGAATAAAAGACGTCCGGCGTTCCACACGGGGGCCGTATATTCACGCTGTTTACAGGAAATGTCAGCTGCGTCATGCTAATGACATTAAGTAGGCGGTGGCT
Organism: Planiliza haematocheilus; assembly: GCA_005024645.1. Taxonomy (NCBI): domain Eukaryota; kingdom Metazoa; phylum Chordata; class Actinopteri; order Mugiliformes; family Mugilidae; genus Planiliza; species Planiliza haematocheilus. Next base: position 2,261,190 of record SRSE01000183.1, on the reverse strand, counting down.
AATTTAAGAAGAAGGCAGTTTAGGGTGATGGGCAGAGTAAATCTCCTGCTGAGGCTACACCTTGTACTCTGGGTCAGGCCGTCCCGTAAGCCACTGCTCACCTGTGCTTCAACCAGCACACGCACCGATGCTTTCTTTCATGACGTCACGCATTTGCACCAAATTAGCCTTTAGCTTTATGGTAACCCTCAGCCGGGCTTGTCTACTTCCTGGATTGCAGGAGCCAGCTCTGACTTTGAAGCAGGAAAGGACGGTGACTTTCTGCGACTGTCCCCTCCCTCTCGCAAACTCCTGCGCTGGTAAATCCTGCAGCCACGCTTAAGCCTTTTAATGGTGCACAGCCTCATCCGTTAAGTAACTCTGAAGGATCAGGCCTCATCTGAGGAGCGTGAGATAGTGTGAAAAGTAGCTACACTGGAGGAGCAGAACTTAAAATGATGGTGAAGGAGGAAGGAGGAAGGAGGAAGGAGCAGCCGTGAGTCCAAAGTTTTAGTAACAAATTCTTTTTTATTACAACATTTCACGGTTTCCCATTTCTGGTAATGATTTGTGGCAGAATAACATGACTGCTGGGAATTTACAAAACTCCAAAGAACACATGGAATCAGTTGCCGGATTATTATTATTATATATATATATATGTATATATATATATGGGGGTTTTTTTTCCAGAGACAGATTGCAACACAAAAGCTATCCCGAAAAAAAAAAAGGGCCGATCAGATTTAATCACAAACTATTTCCGTTTGAGCATCACCCAGATCTAGATGGAATCACGTTCCGATTATCCTCGTGTACACACAAAAGAAAACACATCGTGACAGACGACAGTATTTTTTTGTTTTTTTGTTTTTGGGAAGTTAAAGGGGGGGACGTGGGGAGAGAGGGGGGCATTTACATTTTGGCCAGCGTACAAACAAAGTTGTGCATTTTTTTTTCCCGAAAATTAGAAGACGAAAAATATAAACAAGAAAAAAAAAAAAAAAAAAAAAAAAGCTTGACGCCTCAGCTTTGGCGCAAAAGCAGCCACACAGGAAGTTGGGTGGTGGTGGTTTTTTTGGTGAGACGGTGATGAGCTTCCTGGGACGCAGGCCGCGCCCCGTCCCTCAGGCCTCTCCTGCTAAGTTAAGGTCTTTTCAGAGAGGAGACATGCACCTTTCAGGACCTTCTCGTGCCCGACCTCCCCCTTTTCATTTCAGATCTTCCTCGTCTCCCTCCCCGACGGACGGAGGTGGCGTTCGCTGAGGGGACGGGGCCCGTCGACCGCCCTGGTGAAAGGCATCATCCGTCCACAGGCTTGTGCAGCTTGGTTATCGTTTCATAATTTCGGTTACAAAGTTATACAGCTAAAAGAAGTGACTGAAAACAAGGCAATGCAGGAGGAGGGGGGTGTACAGTGCATGACGGGAGGAAGGGGCTTCACGACGTCGCCGCTGCCTTCTCCTGTTCGATGGCTGCAGAGGAGGAAGAGGAGAAAGGGGAAAGATGTGTGAGATTTACAGCGATTTGAAAAACTGCACAGGAGATGACGTAACACAGCCGCACTCACTCTCTTTCGAAGGCAGGGGGTTCTTCTCCTGCGTCTCTGTCTTCTTCAGCTTGGTCTTGTCGAAGCTGGTCACCTCTGAGATGTCTGGCTTGTCGCTCATTGTTGCGGTTTAGTCTGAGGAAAGAGGAGGAAAAAAGGTTAATGCTGCTTTAAAAAGAAAGAAATCAGGAAACTTGTGCAGGAATCTGTTTGTTTGCAGAGGAGACGCCACCAGAGCATGTGGCTGGCATTTTATCAGCCCAAGGGCGTTGCCTAAATCTCGGCGACCAAAAAAAAAAAATCATTTGTTCAGTTTAAGTACGTGCGCAACCGCAGACTACTTTCCCCTCTTAATGCAGCTGCGTCCGCCTCCTTTTGTTCGCCTGCGGCTGAGCCCTGCCTGATTTGACTGCCATCCATACCGTTACCCAACACACACACACACACACACACACACACACACACACACACACAGACAGCACCAGCCCAGGGGATGCTGCACGCTGGGGACAAGCCGCCACAGACAATAAAGCCAGTCCGACGCGTTCAAAGCCGACATTTACATAACAATAGGAGTTCCCATGGTGCGCGCACCCAGAAAAATATGAAAAAAGAACAACTGTCTGCTTGAGTTTGGTGCAGAAGAATAAAATAATTTTAAAGATGGTAAAGATTTAAAGGTGTCCACGGCACAACATCCGCAAATTCACTTGTCACGTACTTCTCCCCTCGGGGCGCAGTCTGAAGCAACCACCGCCCAGATTCTCCTCATCCGCGTTAAAAAAATAAAAAACGTTCAGCTCCTCACGTGTTTTTATCCTAAATACTCTCGAGCCGCCGCGCGAGAGCAAAACACCAGGGGCGACGTCTAATTAACGGGGAAAAAAAGCGGACACGCGCAGAGTAAGGAGGCAAAACAAAAGGGAAATGTGCGTAAAGCGGCCGAGACAAAGACATGGCACCACACGCGCACGGAGACAAGCGCGCGTCCTCTGCTGTTACACCCTCAGAGATTTTTTTGTTATTATTTTAAAGAAAAACAAAGCCACGTTTAAAAAAAATAAAAAAAGCAGAAATTATCCTCTATTGTCCTCTTTTCTCTGCGCACCGGTGCCAAATTGGAACATCAAGTTTGTTGGGGCTGCACAAGAAGAAGGAGGAGGAGGAGGAATTATTATTATTTTTTATGTTTTTTGCAGAAGAAGGTCTTACCGATGTGCTCGTCCGGCGTTTGGGAAGTTGCTCTGGTCAGCGCGTTGCAGCAGTAGTGGCGCGTCTTTGCGCAAGCATCAAGATATAGCTCTGGATATGCTAATGACGTCTGACATCATCCGGGTCCCTCAGCGGCGCCCCCTGCCGCCGGAGAGGAGCGAAACCTCCATCACCCGCCGAGCTGCATCCTCCTCACGGTGCAAAGCAATGAAAAAATGCTATGATCACCTCCCGGTAGGAAAGAAAATACGTGGATTTATTGTGTTTTACTGTAAACCACGTGGTGCGTAAAGCTTCTTTTGCACACGTTGCGTCACTTCAGATGGATTTAATCTAATAAATATACATACAAATAAACAAATTAATAACAAAAAGAGTTTCTTGTGATTTTAATTGCGTAGAAAACGTGTCCTTCCTCTTTAATGTGCGTCGCTGCTCCTGCTGCTCTTTAACGTGCACCGGGCGCCCCCTGGTGGCCGCACGCGGTAACGCCGTGCCCGTTCATTGTCTGGTGTTTATAGGTTTGAGATTAGATTTTGCATTAAACCTCCATCAAGTCAGAAACCTTTGACCTCCCGAGTGGAGTCAGGTGATAAGAGGCTTACATCAGCAGACCGGCGGCCTTTGGACGCGGTTATTAGGATGCCGATGGCTCGTTTGTGGAAGAAATTTAGTTTATAAACTCTAAATGAGTCTGTTTTTGGCAGATCATTGTCAATATTTTTGACAAATGCAGTGGAATGTTGTGGCGTTTCTCTGTTGCATTGTGGGAAGTGTTTGCAGAGCGGCTGCAGGATGTTGCAGAAGTCAAAGAGACGAGCAGCGTGTTGTCTGTAAGCTTTATTGTCAAAGAAACAGCTCGAAGTGTTACATATATAAAAAAAAAAAAAGTCACAATTTTTTCACCAACTTCTCATCTGCCTCCGCCGCCGCTGCCGGCGCCGAGTCGCGCCTCGTACCGTCGGCAGCGGCTGAAATGTTAAACACCGCAGCAAAGCTTTGGGCTCGATTAGTTTTCATGACCTTTTGGATACGCGGGATGAACGCCCGCTACACCTCTTATTCATTTCAGAGAAAAACTTTAATTCATGGTAATGAATTAGAAGGTTGAGATGGAAGCAGCAGCAGCTTATCAGTCGTCGTGCAGTTTTTAAACGACGGCGCTAAGCGTTAATACAATCGAGAGTGTTAGATGGTTGCAGGAAAGCGCTCGGGGGGGGAGCTGTTAAAGCAAATATTTGCAAAAGAGGAAGGTGCACATTCTTCTTTTTCAAGGGCCAAAATATTTCTAATCGCGTCAAGTGGAATGTTTCATTGAAAGGAGGTTTAATAGAAGCGATAGGTGGTGCTACACGCTGGACCCTGTGGTTAAAGTCAAGGCCAGGCTTTAGGGATTTATGCTAGCAAGACTGAAACAAGAGAGAGGATAAAAAAAAAAAAAGAACAGATGCTCATAAATACAAACTTGAGAGATGGAGGTGATGTTTGGCTCTGTCTGCTGGGTGGAAATGTCAAACACAATGTGTGGGCCGTGACCGTGTGAAAGTCACGTGTGGTCTGTCGTTTTGGTCGGCCGAGCCTTTCTGGAGGACACGTGGCCAAAAAGTGCCGGCCGAGTGGCCTGAGGAGCGGGAGAGGAGAGAGGAGAGGGAGCCGCCTCCTCCTCCTCTACAAAGGTACGTGGCTGAAGAGGTAGGACACTGACTCGCCGTTGTGGGTTCTCCTAATCGCCTCCGCCAGGATCATAGAGATGTCGATGACCTGGAGGAAGCAGAGCGAGTGTTATTTAAGTCGCTTGAACGCCTCCTTCGCTCTTCTCGAGTTTGACATACCTGGATTTTGGGGCACGCCTTCATCTTCTCCTCCTGCGGGATGGTGTTGGTCACCACCACGGCCTCGAACGGGGCGTTGTTGATGCGGGAGATGGCCGGCCCTGAGAAAATGCCGTGCGTGAGGATGGCGTAGACCTTAACGGCGCCGGCATCGATTAACCTGAAGGGAAACAAAGCAGAAAAGATGCAGGTCGACGTCCTCCAGCCGCAGCCCGGCGATAATAAACGGATCTGAGCGCTACAGACTTGTCGGCGGCGTAGCAGATGGTGCCGCAGGTGTCGGCCATGTCGTCCACCAGGATGGCCACGCGGTCCTTGACGTCGCCGACCAGCACCATGCGGTCCACCTCGTTGGCCTTCTTCCTCTCCTTGTGGATGAGGGCGAAGTCCACGTTGAGGCGGTCGGCGATGGACGTCACGCTGGAGACGGGAAGGAGGAAGAATTAGCTCATTTAAACGCCAGGACACTGGACCCTTTGACACACTGTCCCCTCGTCCATCGCTGTGTCTTACCGCTTCGCTCCACCTGCATCCGGAGACACGATGATACAGTTTTTCCATTCGGGAATGTTTTCTCTGATCCACTGCAGGACAGCAGGCTCAGCGTACAGGTTGTCTACAGCGATGTCGAAAAACCCCTTTTAACAAAAAAACACAACAGACACTCAGGTTATTATTTGCTCCGTGGTTTAACAAAATAAAAGCTTGGTCAGGTTAGATTTATTTTGAAACAAACCAGGGAAGTAGTGAATTAAAACGCATCACGGTGAGCGTTAGCGGCCAATTAGCTTAGCATAAGCACAGGAAACCCCAAAAAATCCCCAAACTAACCTAAACTTAGAGAGCATCATCAGGCCTGAAAAGCTGAGGATTTAAAATACAGTAGACCCTAAAACTCACAGGTGTCAAACATAAGGCCCGTGGGCCAAAAACGGGCCGCCTGAGGATCTAATCTGGTCCACAACCTGAATTTGTTTGTGAAAACTACAGCAAAGTGTGTTTTTTTTAAAGGGCAGTTCATTAAATGCAAACAAACTCGAATTTACTTGTTTTTTGCACTAAAATTTAAATAAACCTAGCGTTGTTGTTATTTATAGGCTATCATGCTATTATCTTATTGGCTCAGTCCACTTGAGATCAAATTACGCTCTGTGTGTTACCCTGCTCTAAATGAAACAAATCAAATCACTTCAGGAACCCAGCGCTAATCTTTATGCTAAAGCTAAGCTAAGCTAAGCTAAGCTAAGCTAAGCTAGCACAAGCGTGTTCTCTCTAAAAGGCAGCGGCCGGCACACTGACCTGGATCTGTGAGGCGTGGAGGTCCATGGTGATGATGTGGTCCGCTCCGGCCACAGACAACATGTTTGCCACCAGTTTGGCCGATATGGGCGCTCGACTCTGGGACAAGCATCAAGACACAGTCGGCTTGAGGTGAGTGAGCAAGAAAATGAAACCTAAAAACCTTCTTCACCGAGGGCTTGTGTGCGTCCAGAACGTCCCCGAGGGGACGCTGACCCGCGTGAAAGCGACTCCTTTAAACTTCTTGTTTACCTGCAACCTTTCTATTATTGTCACTCTACTGAACGTAGGCCTCGCTGCAGCTGCGGGCGTGTTCTGTTTATTCGTGCGGATGGACACGTCGAGCAGGGTTTGTTGACCCAACACTGGCTGGATGACGGCCGAGGTGCGAGTGTGCATGCGCTCGGAGAAAATGGGGAGTTTGGATGGAAGGTTTGTGACGAGTAGACACTCACTGCACCACAACAACGGGAAATATTAATAATAAAAAGCTCATTTCACACTAAAGCTGAAGGCCTGACGAGAAGCCTGAGGCCAGGACCTTCTATAAACGTCTTTATGTGACGTCCATGAGGCTAGAAAGTGTTTGCAGATGTTTAACTTTAATCATGTGAGGACAATGAGACGTTATTAAGTAACTGGAGTCGTTTCTCTTTGATAAACCTGCAGCAGAGTTATTAGTGACGTGTTTAATCACGTTATGATTTGGTTTGCATGACGATTTCTCCTATGAAGAGACATTTGAACCATTATCAAACAGCTACAGATGCTTGAGGAGGTTAAAACAACAGGAATATGCAAGCAGACGACACTTCATACGTGCTGTTATTAAGCAGTTGTTGTGTTATCAGACGACTAATACCGTCCAGGGCCGTTTACCTTGTCCTTCTTGTCCTGCCGGGCGTAGGGGAAGCAGGGGATGACGGCGGTGACGCGGGACGACGAGGCGATCTTGCAGGCGTTGATCATGATCAGCAGCTCCATCAGGTTGTCGTTGATCTCGCCGCAACCGCTCTGCACGATGTACACGTCCTCGCCGCGCACGCTTTCCCCGATTTCCACGCTGTTCAATAGAAGAAGAAGAAAAGACAAAGACACTTTAAGATGATTTCTTATTCTTTTCTCAGGTGTTTTGTAGTAAGTAAGTCAATGAACATGCGCGGGACACAACGAATTACTCAACAGGCAGAGGGGAGCGAGAGGTCACTGAAGGGGGCCCTGGAGAAACAGCCTGTGAATGAGCGGACTGTTAATAATTCTCTGACGGCCAACGAGAGAAGACAACTAAAGCAGTCAAAGCCACGACGAAGAGTTAACCCAAGAACGACAACAAACCATGACAAAGATCCAAAAACAGATCACGAAGCCACCACAAAGAGTTAAAACAACCACAACATATTCAAAATAAATCATAAAACTACCAAAGAAAGTCAAAACAACTACTGAGATAAAGAAATCACAAAACCACCACAAAGACGTGAAAATAACTCACAAAACCAACACAATAAGTCAAATAAAAACAAAATACAAACTAAATAAAACACAAAACCACCACCACAAGACAAAGAAAATTGAAACAACCACGAACACACAACGATAAACCACAAAACCACCACAGATCACAGAGACGCGAAAATAACTTTCACAACCACCACAATAAGTCAAATAAAAACAAAAAACAATCCAACTACAAACTAAATAATTACAAAACCACAACAACAAGACACAAAGAAAGTTAAAACAACCACAAATACAACGTTAAATCACAAAACCACCACAATATGTCAACCCCCCCCCCCCCCAAAAAACCCAATCACAAACTAAACAACACCACAAAGACATCCAAAAATAACTACAACTAAGTCCAGTTTGGTGATTACATCTTTAACCACTTTAAATAAATATATCCAGACACTGACTATGAGCTGCCTAGCTACTGTTCCCACGGTTACCGTCTGTAATATTCAAGAAGCCCTTTTAATACTTCCCAAGAATTCCTATTTTATTTGAATTCAACATATTTCCAGGAGCTGCACGTTTATGAGCCGGGACTAAACCGGTATGTGACGGAGGAGCCCTGAAGGTTAAACAGCGGGTTTCTTCTGAGGACACAGGACGCAGCACCAACCTGCCCGAGACGTCGGCTCTAACGTGTGCGAAACATTCCTCAAGTCATGTGACCTCCCCCCAGCCACCCCCCCTCACATGTGTAGATTCGTTCAAAGGCAGGCAGACGACAGAAACAACACGGCGAGCTTTACTGTACACGGACAGACGAAAAGAGACAAAACCAGATACACAACTAATCCACGACCAGTGTCTGTACTTATGTTTATACAGTCGTCCTAAATGTTTAAATGAGCACCAGCGCTGTTTATAGCCCAACACCAAGCAGCTGAGCCTCAATAAAATCTTAATTTAGATGTTTTATGCCGTGCAAAACAAACAAAAAGCCGTCGGATTATTCCAAGAAATTCACTCCCTCCAGTCACGAGTAAAAAAAAACCTGTGACCAGAGCAGCTATCACCTTCCTGAGAGCGAAAATAATCTTTGTTTTGCACTTTTTCGTGTCGCGGACAGCTGCGTTCCCTTGAGAAGAGAACTCGGGGCGACGAAGAGTCCTCCCTGGATGTTCAGAGCCGTGCGTGGGGACGACGTCAGCTCGGGCCCCGGATCGAAGCCGCTGAATGCAAAGGTTGCAAAACAATGTATGCGTTTGCAGTGAATGCATCACAGAGTGACCCCGGGACGCGACTTATAACCTTCCCAGAGACATTCATATACACTTGCATGCATTTTAACTAATAATATGTGCTCTGACGGTTTGATAAATGAATCCACAAAATGTATGGCGCACTTTAAAGCTGCAGAGGACGAACGCTGCTGTGATGAGCTCGGGGGGCCAGAGGCCAAAAGGTCATCCTGCACAAAGGTTGGACCTGCACAAAGTGTTCAAGGCCAGGCTGTAAAAAAAAACACTTTATTAAAACAAGCTAGCAGCTGGCGTGCAGACACACACACTCGACTAATGGTTAGCTTGACTACCCTGGAAATGAGCACTAATGAAGTGCATGTGATTTAACCACTGAAGAGCTAACTACCTTCAACTACACACAGCGTTCAGAGGCACACACAAGCTGCTTTACTGCTACTTAGCTCTCATTTAGCGCCTTAAACACCATGTAATGTGTGTTAGAAACATTTAAATGCAACATTCAAGTTGGTTTGTCAGTTGCTTTTAACGTTTGTGAGCTATATAGCCAGCTTTATCCGTGCTAAGTGACAGCAGGCTAGCCAGCATCCATTATCGGACACAGCTTTACCGGTCATACTTTTTTTTCTTTTTTTTTTAAAGGGGGGCAACAACTACATTTACACAATAAAAAATGAAGCTTTGTCCCTGTCTATTTTTTATTTATTTACTTATTTATTTTCCGGGACTAACTCAGCTAACGGTTAAGTGTGTCACATTTTAACGGTTCTAACGTTAAAATGTGTCAACGTCACTTTTTTTGTATGTGTGTACACGTAACGATTAATTACTGTTGTTTTATTATCTCTAGATTAAACAAGCAACTAATAACATACTTTAGCCTAACATAAATATAAAAGGTTTGCTATACACGTACAAAACGTAAAGCGACACTTTACATAATCAGCCGTCACACGGAAAAAAAAAACTGACGTTAGCATCGTTAGCATGATACGCAGCTCACCAAATATAACGTTACGTAACTTCTATACTACTCCGTTTCTAAAGCACACATAGCAATGTATGTGTACCATTTAAACCGTGTGCTAATAGCAAAGCTAGCGTCCCTGTCCGATAAAGGAAGCATTAGTGTTAGCTTGCTAGCCTGTTGTGTTTACATGTGGCTAGCTAGTCACGTGTAGCCCTGCCCGCTGCATAGTAAACTATAGTTAGCTTCAAGCTAACCTACCCACATGGGAGGACCGAGGCTGAAGCAACACGGTCCCCGACAAACAAGACACATTTTAAACGTCCAACGCACAAACGACAAAGCGACACGCGTCGTGTTTGAGTTCAAAGTGCACTCACCATGTCTCCTGGTTGCTGAATTTCTTGGTTATGACTTTGCCCAGCTCCAGACCGAGCCGATCAGCCACTTTCTGAGACAGGTCGTGGTGGGAGCTCCCGCTAAAAAGCACGATGTTAGGCATGTCCGAAAAGCCGCCGCGGTTCGCTCAAGAGATGAAAAAGGAGGAAGAGCAGAAAAGCTGCGAGGGCTTTCCTCGACGGAGGGCGATGAAAAGAGGGTAAATGAGGTTGCTAACGTTGCAGCCGGAGCATTGCACTGGTGCAGCTGAGGGGAGCGTCGGCAGAGAGGAAATATCAGGTCAGTATCTTCACGCTGGAGGAAGTGCTTGTCCCTCATTGGACAGCGAGGATGTCCACTGACACATGCACCTACACCGCTTTAAACTGGTTTTTTAAATATTTATCTTTATATTATTATATGTCAATACACGAACACTTACACAATTATAAATTATATATTTTTTTAAATTATTATAGAACATCCACCTCCTATAAAACAACCTAATTATTAAATAATTTATAATAATTATTTTTATTATATAACAAGACATCCTACATCTATAAAACGACCGGATTAATAAATATTTAACAAAAAAAATTTTATTCTTCTTATTATAGAACATCTTACCTCTATATAAATTACTAATTGTTAAATAATTTTAAATAATTATTTTTATTATTATTATAGAACATCCTGCCTCCTTAAAACGGCCGGTTTATTAAATAATTTTAAATAATTATTATTTTTTATTATTGAACATTGTACCACTATAAAAAGGACTGTTAAATAATTTTAAATTATTCATTTTATTATTATTATAGAACATCCTACTACTGTAAAACGACCGGATTCTTAAATTATTATAAATTCATTTTATTATTATTATAGAGCATCCTATCACTATAAAACGATTTAATTATTTAATATTTTTTAATTATTAATTATTTTTTATTATTATGGAACATCATACCTCTATGAAACGACCAGATTAAATACATTTTAATTTATTATTTTTATTATTATAGAACATCCTACCAGAATAAAACCTAATTAAAAATATATGTATATTCATTTTATTATTTTTTTAATAACTTTCAATCACTATAAAATCCTAAAATACCTCATTATTAAATATTCTCAATATTCTCTAACTAATAACTAATATTCATGATGACAGAAAGAGGATTTTATTTTATTTTTTTCATTAAAGCATTTTCTCATAACATTGTATTCTACAAATTATTTCCTCATTTTATTTTTATCTTTTTTTAGAAATAAATGTAAAATGTCAACAAATCTCTTCTGTTCGTGTCATTTAAAGACAGTATTTGCCGCTTTCGTGGCCTTTTATAGCAAATACATATAATAATAAATATAATCAGTGAAATGCTGCCACATCTTTGGTCTTTTGGAGATAACATTAGGACATTTTCAGCGTTTCGTAACATTTTATAGACTAAATGTCGAGACTAATTGTTCGTTTCTGATAATCTGCTGCAGAGAATCATGAGCTGCTGCTTGGACTTTGCCTTCATCCAGCGTGCACACTTGTGACACTGGGTTTCACAAATTAGATTTTTCACTCAAAGAGGAGTCACCTGAGACTTCATGCCCCTCGAAGCCTGCCTCCGTGTCTCTGCCATCATTGGGATCATGTGCTGGTGGAGGCTAATGGGCCGTCGGCTCAGGAATGCGCATGGATTATTTGGACTGCATCGAGTCGCCGTGGACTTTGACTAATCATTTCAGCGAGGCGGCCGAAGCAGAAGCCTCTTCACATGTCTGCATCATGAGACAATCAGAGGCTTGGTAATTAAAAACGGGGCTGCACAAGAAGACAGGCAATGAGGCGAGCGTAAATTGTATTTTTCAGAAATATATTTTATAGATGATGTCAGAGATGAAATGTCCAAAGCGTAGGTCCCAAAGAAAGATAACATTTTTCATCAATAGAGACGAACAACAAACAAAAAATAACTTTTTTTAAATCCATTTACATGTAAACCAAGAATTGCTCTTGAGCCACAGTGGTTATATATATAGAACTGGCCGAGGTGGGTGTGACAATCAAACGACGATGCCCTTTTTTTTGTTGTTTTTTTTCGTGTGTGTCTTTCCTCCAAACCGATATCCGTCACTTCTCTAACATTCTTTGGGAAAGTCTTGTTAAGGTGTGAATGTCGCAGAGGTCTGGCGGAGCGCGTTTCTCTCAAAGTCCGTTAAGTGCTGAATCGGGTTAAAATCACTTATTGGAAATTCAATAAGAACAATATCAAATGTTGTCGACTCTCCACCGGCGGGGTCAACCGGACAAAGTCTTCTTGAAGTCGTTTGCCCACCAGAGAGGACGAAAACCGCCCCAACCACCCCCTCGTTTCTCCTCCCTCTCCTCGGGGGGTCGCCCTTTGGGAGGGGTCATCTTTAAGTCCTCCAGTGTTCTTCTTCTATTGTGCAAATACATTTTTTTTTTCTGTTACATAGACAAGCAGGCATGCTGACTCACAAACCATGCAAAGAGTTAAAGTTGGCGCGAGCAGACGGCTTAAAAAAAAAGTAGTATCACCTTAAATTAAATTTAAAAAAAAGCCAAATTAAACAAGTGGAATGTTTTTTTTTAAGACATGAAAAATGAATCGTATAAGTTTATAAAATGATATTAAAATATATAAAAGTAGTCAAGAGATGAGGGGGGTAATTTAACTGATCTACTCGTAGTGTCGGATCGTTTGGATTCAAGCGGGAAAAGGGAAGAAGGGTGCGATTGTTTTCTAAACATCAGCGCCCCCTTCTGGTCTTTTCCTGCTTACGAAAAAAAAGCTAGCTACATAAAACGGCCTCTAAACCTCTTCACGGATGGTGTCACAGTCGAAAGGTAAGTGCATATCCACCCCATGCACAAAAAGAATCGATTAGGCAACAAAGTGACAAGGAAAAAAAATAAAAAAAGTTTAAAAAATTTGCAGTGCCGTGTAATTTTTCACTCGAGGGCAACTTGAAAACAGTGCAGTCGATGACGAGTTAAATACGCTGCTCTTTTTTTTTTTTTCGTTAAAGTTCATGGAGTAGTGTCGTACGCCATACTGTTGCTTTTTTTTTTTGCTTTTTTTTTTTTGCTCACAATATCATAGCTGTCATTAGTTAGAGTACATTTATAAAGTTTTCCATATACAAATCTTCTATAAACAGTACATGTTATAAATACATAACTGATGAAAATGCAGAAAGGCTTCGGGAGCCGTAGAAAGAAAGAAAGAAAGAAAGAAAGAAAGAAAGAAAGAAATTGTCGCTCCTTATTTTTGATAAGTACAAGAAAGAAAGAAAGTCTTGAACAAGAAATGACACTAGTACTAAGTGAATGGCAGCCCTATAACTATCCAGAAAACGGATAAAAACACAGAAAAAAAAATGGATGAAAAAAGTTAGAAAAATAATCTTAGGAAATAAAAAGTGGACACGCTTACCGAACACATTTTTTTTTTTGTTTTTTTTTCTTGATAATAAATCGTCAACATGATGTGGAAATCATACACAAACGGGCAACGCTCGATTGCCGCTTCAAAATATATTCAATCCAATGTACATGGCTAGCTCCCGCTAGTAACCAAGGTAGTCGCCGACCGGCAAAAAAAAATCATGGTGGATCAGCAACGCGTCGAGGAAATGCTCACCTGATCTGCGAAGGATTAAATTAGTAAACATCGAGAGTGTTGGGGCGGGCCTCGTCGGAAATAAACTAAAAAAAAAAAAAAAAAAAAATGGCGCCAACACTTGAAATGTTTCGTCGTCGGCTTGCCAGCTGAGTGAAGGTACTACCGTAATATGCAAACTCATGCTTTGGCTTTTCTCACTTGGCTATCTCTTTTGGATAACATTCAAAAAATCTTGCACAAAAAAACCCCAAAAAAGTCTCGCCGCTCGGATGCATGCGTGACGACTCCGTTTAAAGGGAAGCTACATAAAAGGCTCGTTTCCGATCGAATTCCTCGTTTGAGGGTCTCCGCGTTTGCACCGTTTTTTGTTTTTTTTTGTTCCTCCTCCTCCTCCGACTGGAGCTGGCAACTACCTTAACAAAGCAAATTTTTTTTTTTTTTTCCTTTTTGTTTTTACACAAAAATAGATCCATCCAAAAACAAACAAAAAAGTAACTCTTCAAGAGAGGGCCCGTGAGCGACAAGAAATGTCCGCGTCACGTTCCGAGTAAACATGCTGAAAGATTGTTTTGCTTTAGGATCCGACGCCCTCCGCGCCCATCCCTCCCTCTTTAAGGCAATCTTTTCCTGAACAATCCTGAAATCCAGCGGACCCTCACCAAGGCACTCCTCTCACTTCGTCAACCGTCCAACGTCAGGCTGGTCCAGCGAGGTGACAGTCTTACCGTCAAATCTTTGTCAAAGGCCGACTTAAACTCTCGGCCCGACCAAAGTCCACAGTGAACGCATCGTGTAAAATGTTATCTCAGTTGCGATGCCTCCCCCCTACCTCCCGTTTTCTGGGGGCGGGTGGAGTAGTTAAGAAAAAAGAAAATCCCCGAGCTGCTCGTCGACAGCTGGGGACGTCCACTGTCCCCGGTGACCGTGCTGTGTGTGGTCAGAGGGCAGCCGCAGTAAAGCACCGTTATGTGTCTGCGCCGGACGTGTAATCGCGGCGCGACGCCCCGGCTCCAAACGCACTCGCCCCTCCCTGCCCGTGATCGCTCGGTTAGCCGCCGCGGCGCCAAGGGTGCAAAGACTGACGGAAAAAAAATGAATGTCTCTGAGCGAGTGCCGCCAAGCAACGCCGTTATGTTTGTGTTCCCCCCCCCCCCCAATTCAGTCCTCTGTCGTCTGATAGGCTCCCTCCTCCGAGGCTGAGCCCACCCCCTCGCCCTCGTCTCTTTTTAATGCCGAGGGGCCGCCGGTCAAGGTGACCGACGTGGTGAGTGGGGTTAGGGGGGACTAAATGAAGGGATCAGCCGAGACTCTTTGCTGCTCAAAGAGACGTTCTCCGGAGAGGTCAATGGTAACAGTGTGACACCCTCGTGTTTCCCTCCGTTACAGTGGCTCCTCCTCCTCCATCGGCTCCTCCTCCGGCCTGGGCGGGACAATAAAACA
Organism: Planiliza haematocheilus; assembly: GCA_005024645.1. Lineage (NCBI taxonomy): Eukaryota > Metazoa > Chordata > Actinopteri > Mugiliformes > Mugilidae > Planiliza > Planiliza haematocheilus. The sequence goes on along the minus strand of SRSE01000183.1, from coordinate 2,246,167 downwards.
CAGATTTATCACCGCACACTTCCTCCGAATGTCTCAACTTCTAGATATCGGGCGAAGCTTCACCTTTGATCCATGGCGTTGGTGTTGGCCACGGACAGAGAAGCCATGGCGCTGACGGCCTCGGCCTCCTCCGAGTCTCCTCGCCTGGCCTCCAGCAGGGACAGCCCCAGGCGCGGCGAGTAGCGATGCACCGAGCGCCAGTATTTACCTGAGAGGACGGAGCAGGGCTAAGAAACCTGTGGAAGGCTTTGTATTCACGTGTGAGTGCGAGTTTGTGCTGAACTCACTGTGAGTCTCCAGAACTTTCTCCAGAGAAAGAACAGCGTTGGGGTTGGGCCTCTGCTCCAGCACGGCCTTCGGCAGCGGATCCAGCTACACGGAACAAACGTTTACCGTATTAGTTAGATCGGATTACGGCGGAAGCAACGACTCATTCAGAGCTTGTGAAGTGACCCTCTCACCTCCTGGCCGAGCAGGGCGGCCACGCAGGCCTCCGAGGCGTCACAGATGGCGGTGAGGTCGTGACCTCCCTCCAGAGCCAGCACCACCCGGCCTCCAGCGAGGGTCATCAGCTGTCTGGTCAAATACCCGAAACCTTGAAGGAAAACACACATTCACGCATTTAAATCAGCCGCAGTTGAGTTTATCCTCAATCCACAGTCGTCTTAAACCAGTGTGTTTATTTGTGGACATGTGCCGGAGCGTGATAAGAAACACGCTGGAGATAATGCTCACATTTGGACGTCAGGGTGTAGCCGCCCAGCGGTGGCGGGTGACCCTCCACTGCGTCGAAGCCAGAGGAGACCAGCACGATGTCCGGAGCAAACTCGTTGGCTATGGGCATCACAACCGACCTGGGAGGGGAAAGGGTGGAGTGGAAAGATTACGCCAGTAATTCAATGTGAATGAAGATGATACCCCTGAACATAGACTGTATATAAATATGGACAACACGTCGCCTAGCTAAAACAAAACTTATCTAAAAACCATCAACATCATATTAACTACCTAAAATGAGAGAAACCATCCGTAAAAACATTTATTTGACGTGTGTTTTAGTGTTTTACTTTGGCCCAAGTCCCGCCCACTAACATGGAGGGGGCGGGGCTTATGACCTATACTGCAGCCAGCCACCAGGGGGAGCTCTAGTTGCTTTTCCTTTACATTTGAGGACGTTTTTGACAACTTTTTGGCTTTACCTTTCTATTTCATATTAAAAACAGTTTACCTTGCCTTGTTGTGTATCATTCTTTTCAGCACAACCTCACATGTGTGATTCTACAGCTATTTTTTCATTCTGACATACTGTATTAACACAGTGGACCTAAAACCACACTAAAAACATAAAACCCGAGTAGGAAAAACCTAGATTTTTCACTGTGAAAACCACAAACATATTTAACGAACCATTTTTATAACTTAGAATGCAAATCTAAACTGTAAATTTCAAAAGCTTATGTAAAAATTTAGCAAACAACAAAGTTATTTAAACTATTAACACTGAAATGCAGGAAATGCATCAGGCGTTTTCTGCAACTATTTACTACCATTTGCAAAACTATCGCAATGTGTAATAGGTCTTATAAGTAATGTCTTATAAGTGTCTAGTAAGTAATGTCTAATAACTAATGTTTAATAAGTAACGTCTAATAAGTGTCTAACAAGTAATAAGTAACATCTTATAAGTAAGGTCAGTAAATACGTAAGGTCTCAAATGACTCAAATCTCAAAACTCTTCATCGTCGTCTCCATAGATCGTATATAGCGTCACTCCCACACATTTTCCCTCTCCCTTAGCAACCATTACCATATACTTTTCTGATTGGCTGATGTGATGCATTTTCCTACCAATAGGAAAGAGGCTTTCATGTTTTGTTTTTTTTGCTTTCGATCACCTGAAGCCGGCTAGCGATATCTGCTTGCAAGCGTTTTCCGTTTTGCTGTATCTTCCTGCACTAAACGCACCAAACGCGATGGCAATATTCAGGAAAAAGCCGTATATTAGTTTTAATAAGTCCAGTTTAACTTGACCTATGAACACAATTTAAAAACTGGTGTATTTGTTCGCACCTGAAGGCAGCCAGGTACTCTGCATCACCCATGGGTGGGTCGAGGCCTCCTGTGAAGGCGACGTTGACGTTGAACCCGACTCCAGGACCACTGCCCACCTGCAGAGAGGAGCATGCATGCAGCTTAATTTCTATTAAACCCCAACAAGCGGTGGAGCAACGAAGCAAAATCCAAATTAGCGGCGTCACGCTCACCTCGTCAGGTGCTCCGCTCCCGGGGAAGAAGTTGCCGTCGTCGTAGCGATGAATGGACAGGTAGAGGACGTTGGGGTCGTCGTAGAACGCTTGCTGGGTGCCGTTGCCGTGGTGGACGTCCTAAAAGGGGGCGGACACACCATTTGATAAAAAACCACATGCAAATAACGGGAACACGCAACTGGCGCGGTTACCGAGGAGACCGACCCAGTCCACGATGAGGATCTTGTTGACGCTGAGCCTCTGCTGCAGGAGTTTGGCTGCGATGGCCACGGAGTTGAAGTAGCAGAAACCCCTGAAACGGCAGCAGAGCAAAGGTGACTTTACGTGGAAATAAACTCAACGTGGTGTATTTGCGTAGAAGTCTGCGGCCTTACATGGGAGTGCTTTCCTCTGCGTGGTGTCCCGGGGGGCGGACGACGGCGAAACCGTTCTGCAAAGACGAGGAAAAGCATCAGGACCAAAGATGAACATTTAGCCGCAAACGTGAAACCCAATCGGGCGGCTCAAGGCGTTAAGACGAGCATCACCTTCAGTTCTCCGGTGGCCACTTTGAAAACGAGCTCCACCACGGAGCCCACAGCGAGTCGGGCGGCGCTGGACGAGTGCACCTCGTTCCAAATGGTGTCGCTGTCCACCTGAAAACACACACGTCCTCCTGTTACTGTCCGGGACGACTCCACAGACACAGAACGGACGCAGCGGTTAGAGGCATTACTTACCCCGACCCCTCCGCACGGCAGCCGCACAAACATGGGAGTGATTGAACCTGGTGATCGATGAATGAGCGTTAAATCAGAGGACATGAGCAGCTGAGAGGACGTAACGCGGCGTGTGTGTGTGTGTGTGAGCTTACAATCCAGTTTCTGTCTGAGTGGGTTGGTCCCGTACAGCAGGACGTGGGCTTCAGAGTGGACCGTCTGCAGCTCTTCCAGCGTGGCCTTCCTCCCACGGATGCACTGCACACAGACGGGACGCGGGTTTAAAACGCTGCTCGTTATTTAACTCGGGGAAGTCGGCGCCGTCATTCGCGCTTACCTCGCACTGCGCCCTGAGCCCGGTCTCCTGCAGGCGAGACCAGATGCTCTGGATCCGCCCGGCATGCTCCGGGTGGCTGTTGGTGTTCCCGCACATGCACTGGTGCTTCTGCATTAGCGAGTCGTACACCAGGCCTGAAGGAAGGAAGAGTGGCTTTTTAGTGCTTTTATTTTGAAAATCTGAAGCGAAGTGGAGGAAGAGGGTGAGAGGAGGGGGCGACCTGTGGTGAAGCGAGGCTTGACGGGTGGGTCGGAGGCGGGGACGCTGATCGGGAAGGAGGAAGCCGACGCCGGGGACGACTGCGCCCTGGACAGGGGGCGGTGTCCCGGGAAGGAGATGGACAGGCCGGCTGCCTCCATGGACGCCTGGTAGTTCCTCAGCTGGTGGATCCGCTGCTGCTCCAGCAACAAGGCCTGCTGCTCGGGAATTAAGAGAGGAGTGAATCAGGGAGCAAGAGGGAAAATGTTTTAAAGTGCAAGTGCAACGTTTGGCCAAAAGGTGGCAGCCAAACGACGCATCTTATAAACTCCATCTACCTGTCGGAAGAGCAGCTCCTGCTCGGCCTGCCGCTCCCTCTCCCTGTGCTGCTGCAGCGCCTCCTCCTGCAGCTCCTGCGGGTCGGGCGGCTCCTGCTTGACGGTGACGCCCGCCGGCAGAGCTCCCCCGTCCTGGTGCTCCCTCAGCTCCTCCTCCGTCTCCTCCGGGTGGCTCTGGTGCTGGCGGCCCACGGGTGACTCGCACCCGGGCTTGGCCATCATCTGCGGAAAGAAACGAAACAGTCGGGACGTGACAAAACGCATTCGGACGCCTCTGAATCAAAGGTTCCTCCGCAGCATTCTTCTTTTAACGAGCTTAACGTTGGATCGCTCGGTCAGACCGGTGCCGCGCTCGTTTCAAACCAAACCGCTCTAATTGATTGTGAGTGGCCGCTCCGCCGGCGAACAGAGGCATTCCTCGCTCCCCGCCGCGCCGCTTCTCATCGGCTCATTCCGGGGGCCTGCTGTTAGAGGCGAGCGGTGACTCAGTCGTCTGTTCGTTCATTCACTCGCGCTCACTCCAGACTGTTTGTGATGTGAAGAGGGAACGCGAGTCTTTGGGGGAAGAGTCTCAAAGGCGGGCCGCATCTACAGCTACAGGTGTGTGTGGGAGGAGAGTTCCCAGAGCTGTGAGACCTCAGGGGCTCGTGGCGCGACGCCAGGGGACGACATTGACGTCAGAGCATTCACTGACTCCTCTCTCCCCACCACTTTCCTCCTCTTCTCTACTTCTCACGTCCTCCGCTCTACGTTGACTGATTTGCACCCAAAGCTAGCGCCACCTCTTCAAATTATCCCGATTTCTACTTTTGTAAAACTTTCCTTTTGCAGATTAAACGGCGCCGGGATGTCAACGTAGCGCTACGACGTCTAGAATAACCACGAAGCTCTTCTTCTCAAGAAGCCACTCGAGAGCTCTGAAACGTGCGGGGGAAGCGGAGGAGGCGGAGGCGGCAGAGGCGGAGGAGGAGGAGGAGGAGGAGGAGGAGGAGGAGGAGAGGAAATCCCTTGTTTCATCCACCCACCTCTCCTCCAGAGGAGCACTCTGCCTGAATAGGTAGAGCCGCTCGCTTCCTCCTCTGCCCATACAAGGGCAGGGGCTTCCGCTCGGTTGCCATGACGGCGCGCGCTCACCTCGCAGCCCGTGGCAACTGTCTCGGCTGCAGTCACACACACACACACACATATATATATATATATATATATAAAACGCTGCTGCTGCTGCTCAGGTTAACCCATACCTGCCTACTCACAAACAAAAATACTACAGAGAGGAAGAAAAGTGCAGAGAAGAGTCAACAACGCGCAAACTACTACACTACAAGCGCTCGTTAACGTGCACCCCGGCTTTTAAACATGCACGGCGGCGCCTACCTTGTTGAGGTGGAGCTGCTGCTGCTGGAACTGCTGCTTGTGCTTCTCCAGGAACTGCTGATGCTGCTGCTGGACCACCAGCTGCTGCAGGGCCAGGGCCTGGGCGTGGGCCTGGGCGGCGCTCCCCTGGGGCAGCGGCGCCGACTGGGTCCTCCCCAAGGGGCGGTGCTGCCGCTGGAGCTTGGCCATGGACGCCGCCGACGACATGGACAGGCCGCTGACGCCTAGGACGCAAACGGAGGGAGGGTTTATCGAGCTGACCTGGCGCTCTGGCGGCGGCGCGGCTTCCTTGCCAGTATTTAGACTAGGTGTCATGATGATTCATGGCTGCGCCGCTCTACTCTGGTGGCTCGCTGGAGGGGGAAATGTGACAGCGTTTCCAGAGCAGCCGCCGTGTTTTCCAAATTAAAGATCAGATCAGAGAAAGGTTCACGTTAGGGCTGCACAATTAATCGAATTTTAATCACGATCACGATTTTGGCTTCCCACGATCAAATTTGCGTGATCGAGCGATATTTATAATGCGTTATTCATAGAATGCTCCATGTCAAGTTTTTTTTTATTTTGCAAAGCCTATCGAGCGCTCCGTTAACCACGGTCTGATCACGTGCCTCCATGAGCCAATCAGAGTGGATCCCTGCAGTTTCTAGATGGGGACTGTAACGTGGGGGAAATTTCGCAACAGTTAGCAGTCGGTCATAAGGCCAGACCGGCTGACAGTCTTACCTGGGCCTGGGACGAGATTATATTTTTAATCTTCTTTGTTAAAGTTAACTTGTTGTGTGAAGCTTTTATACAAGCTAATGGACGTTAGCATTAGCTTCACCGTCACCACCTTTATTTAAATATTTGTTAAGAAAATCTTTAAGGCCTCTAGTTTCTTCTTCTCTTTTCTTTCCTTTTCTGAGCATCGGACTTGTGCCGGACATTTTAACCGTACGGAACCAAACGGCTACATCAAAGTTTGATCAGTGGGCCAAACCATTTTTGTGTTGGGGATGGGGGGGGTTCCTGACCACTATTTCAAGGACAATTAGGAAGAAAACAAATAAAAAGCTTCTATGTAACTCAGATATTACGTATTTTTTTTCCACAAATATTCCTATTTTAATATATATATAAATATTTAATTATTCCATAATTTAATGAGAGTCCAGTTCTGGGCCCCCCCACTAACCTGGGCAGATCCGTTTGTCCCCCCCTATCGGCGGGCGTACATAAGGTTATAAACAAACTTAAAGAAAACAATGTCAAACAATGTCTAACGTGACAATAAAATTTGTTTTGGTTGAAATAAACAAATTATCGTGATAATTAATCGTTTTCTCAATATTGATCAAAATAATCGTGATTATCATTTTGGCCATAATCGTGCAGCTCTAAGTTCACTTTGTACGAGTGAAGGAGACTTTTAAGACTCAGACCACAATGAGCGGAGTAAAATCACCTCACCTTTACGTTACACTGCTGAAAACAAGATGAATACATTGTGCTCAGCGAGTCCTAATTTTGCTCTTACTGGTGTTGGACCTAAGATTAGCTAGCAGATGTATCTGTGAGCCAAACACAAACGACCATCTGCGCTGCCATACTGCGATTCCTCCATTGTGACTCCATTTGCGGCGACAAAACTAAGGAAGCGAACCCTGGCCGAGGCTGCTAAATGATCTGAGACGCTCGACTACCGTGCGAAACATCAGAGAAGAGAAGACGCAGACGGCGTGTTTTTAAATCGAAAAAAGATGCAAAGCGGCGGAGCTGGGGTGAGAAACGGGACGTCATTGTCGCGATTGTTTGCAAGAATCCGCTCTGTCGTTTTGTGCGGGGGCGTCCTTGTCAGGCGTGAACACTCGCGCACATGCGTCCTCGTGTGCGTCACTGCCTCATTCACCGCTAATGTCCCCGCTGAAAATAGCAGCCAGTGAATGAGCTGATGGGAAAGGGCACACAAAGCGCCCATGTCTCGCTCTCATAGCATACGCTGACATATGAAAGGGGCTCATTAGTTTGAGCCGATGAATGGATGTCTGTCAGCACCGAGGGGGACGAGCCGTGTGGAGCGGCTTTCTTTTCAGCTCTGTTATTGGTCGTCAAACTTTAACGTGTCCTCTTACCTGTCACTAGGGGGCTCTGCGCCGGGCTCTGCTCCATGAGCACCATGTGCTGGAGCAGGGGGCTGTGCGCGCCGTGCCCGCCGGATCCCGCCCCGGCTTCGGCCAGATACGGAGTCAAGTGTCCACCGGAGAGGAAGGGGGGGCTGAGGGACAGGGCCGGCTGCAGACCTCCGTCCTGCTGCGCCGAGGTCACCTTGGAAACGGGTAAACAGTTACACGCGACGCATTTTTTTTTTTTTAAACAAATCGAGATTTTAAATCGCCTTACATTGGAAGCAGCGGTTGCCGTGGCAGTGGCGGGCAGCCCCAGGGTGATGTTGGGTAAGGATGGCGACGTGTAGAGGGACAGCTGGTTAACGGAGCCCCGCTCGGCGCCGCCGCCGCCGCCGCACAGCCTCTGGGCCAGAGACGCCTGCAAAACACATTTAAATTATTTATCTGTGTGAATAAACCAGCGTGCAGAAGACACGAGGAGAGCGAGAGAGCTACATTTGCACCCTACTGGTGATGGAAAACCGTCACGGCGACCAGCCTCCTCCACACTGAGAGCCCCTAATGAGCCACAAATAGCATCCTGCATCCTCTTCCTCTGCATCCCCCCCTTCGTGGAAGCTCTACCGCCGCTTGACAGCAAACGGCTGCAGAGTTTGTTTAGTAGTTCTGGCGAAGGCGGCGGGCCGTTACCTCTGCGCTGTTGGAGACCGGCACGGCGGTGATGCCGTTCTCGTTGGGGATGTTGTGGGAACTGTTGTTCGGGGAGCTCGGGCCCGAGCCGGGGGCGCTGCTGCACGCCGAGTCTGAGGACAGAAAGAAGGGGAAGTCAGCCGGCGGCGGCGTGAAAGACAGAAAGAAGAGGAGGAAGGAGGGTCTGCGCCTTACCCGCCATGTCGAGCGAGCGCTTCTTGGCCGTGGTGATGGGGCTGTCTCGGCGGCGCAGCAGCGGGCTGCTCCGGCGCTCGCTCACCTTCTGCTTGAGCCGGGAGCGCAGCTTCAAGTTGGGCTCCGAGGCTGAAAGAGGAGCAGAGAGGTTCATTAAATAAAAAAAATAAAAAAACAGGAAACACCCCTTCTTGTGTGCGCTGAGCCTCCTTTCCAGTAACAGCACAACCCTAATCTCACGTGCTATTTTTAATAGCAGCCGCGCCCATGTTTGATCGTCTGCTGTGCTAATACCGAGGTGTGTCTGTCTTGTCGTAGCCTGAGAAAGTATTATTTGTCTAAATAAATGACTTAATCGCCGCCGTTTTCCCACTGATGCACATTAAATATTAAGCTGCGCCCTCGCCGCCTTCTACTCCTGTTACCTCAAGGAACGAGGCCATCTTGGTTCGCCGCCAGGCCCGGCTCAGACGCCAACACCCCTGTCACGCCTCCTTGATGTTAAACAGATAACTGGCGGCAGCGCTGGCTTTTTCGGACGAATCAATCAAGCGGCGGCGCGGAAGAGAAGAGCCACCTGAGCTAGAGAAGGGTCGGTGCGTTGCGAAACCCGCTCGCCCGCCGATCCCATGGAGACGCTTCTGAACAAGTCAGATTCTGATACCAGATTCGCAGCGACTGAAAAGCAATTAGCTCCAATTTGCGAGCCGTGTCTGACTGCCTACAGGCCTCCCGGTCTTTTGTGTCCGCTGTCACGGACTTGTGAATGGAGACAGGAGAAGGGAACGGCATGTCACTTTGGCTCCGGCCATGGAGACTAATGCTCTGTTTATTTTGCCCTGCCAATCAGCAGCAGACTCGGGATGATTCTGCTCTTCATTATCCAATTTTTAAACACCAAAGGAGAGCTGAATCCAAAAAAAATGGCCCTTGTCTTGTTGCGGCCCGACCGGATTTTTTTTTCTTACGCACCAAACCCCTGAAAAGCCACCAATCCCTCTGGAGCAAACTGTCCTTTTTGGAAACGTGTTCCCACTTGCCGCGTCAGGTAAAAATAACCGTGTGGAGAAGAGAGAGGTGTGAAGAAGCACCAAGTGTGAAGGTACAGTAGCACAAAAGCCGGAAGGAGATCTCAGTCCAGATGGATTCAGACCAACGAATGCTGACGGGAGTTAGGAATTTACTACGACTCCAGTCGAGGGATTTCGGTGTTCCTGGGATGTGTTTTTAGGAAATAAAGGCCGTCTAAAATGGATGTAACGCGCTGTTCTGCCAAACAAAACCGAAACGTAGCAACTAGATACGGGCTTGGCACTGAGTTCTACGTAAATGATTGAAAATAGCTCCAGAGTTGGTCCCAGCTAGCGCTAAAAGCTCACGATGCTCCTACATCGGATTTATTTCTCTCTTTTTGGGTCTATAAAGCAAACTAAAACACATTCTGCTCAAATCGATCACCATTTAGATCGTCTAATTGTGCTTTTACCTTTTTGTTTTGGGCGGCATTCATAAAGGAGCCTTTAGGCTACAAGCTGAAGCTACGTCCGTGGAGATGGGCCGAATGTCCTCAATGCTTAAGCTAATCGTCAACAAGAACGACACAAAAGAGATGCTGAAATCTTTGTTCTCACACTCTTTTTTTTTCTTGGGAAAACATTCATCAGGGACGTCGTGACTTCATAGACTAATGGCAGACCTCGTAAGGACGATGCGAGGACGAGAAGAAATGAGTAATTGGCTTATTTTTTCTTCTTGAGTGGCGCCGCAAACGATCACGGCCGAGATGTACTCAAAGCCAAGCGGGATCGATGGAGGAAACGTCGATACCTGTGAGACGAGGGGGGTCTTTGAGAGGAAAGGGACGCAACGAGGCGCTAATGTGAAGTCAAAGGAGGACGGGGGAAAAGTAATAATCATCATCGGGTGTCGGTTACATTTGTCTCGGATCCGTGTTCAATTCTGAGCATAACAGGACATAATTGTATCATAATTGACTTATTTCCAATTTTGGTAGACTAATTAGCTAATTTCTAGAAGAATTAATGAACTAATTTCAAGTAGGACTGTTGTAATATTGCAGTTTATAATTGGAAATCGTAGCCAGGCGTGAGCGCCCAAGATCAGAGCTGCACAGACGCCTAACTGGTCACTACGGGCCAATCAGAGGCGTGTACTCAGACATGTTGCCCTGCATGTATAGGTTGCAGTCTGGCTATCATGTGCGGTACTGTATGAGTCGCCTATTGTGTCCCTGTGAAGGCCGGGCTGTCCCACTTATGCACAAACACAAAAAACAGTGAATCAGAGGGCCTCACAATTACAGTTTCCCACCCAGTGTCCGTCTTTCTGTGGCGCTGTGTTTGTGAGAAGGTCTCCAGACGGTGGCGGAGGGGGTGGGGCTTTGTTCCTGTGATGCTCCCTCACCCCCTGAATGTGTCAATGGGCTTTAAAGGCTTATGCTGAACGCCGCTTCAGGGTTTCAGAAAAGAAAAACCTTCTCACGGCGCTGTTTTTCGCGCCGAAAACAAGACTTTTTGGTTAGCATCCGTACGTTTTCCCGCGCTGGCGTCTTCTCAGCGACGGCCGTGTTAAGATCCAGCGCATCTACGCATTTCCTGCCGCTGCCGCTTCACAATAAAAGCATTAAATCATAACTTCCTGTCCAGGCGATACCAGCGGTGCCAAATCATAACAGTTTCTACTGTACTAGAAATTCTACACGACGGCACTACCATCGGTTACTATACTACCGTGGTCTACTATACTACCGTGGTTTACTATACTACCGTGGTTTGCTGTACTACCATACTACGGTGGTTTACTATACTACCGTGGTTTACTATACTACCGTGGTTTGCTATACTACCGTGGTTTACTATACTACCGTGGTTTGCTGTACTACCATACTACGGTGGTTTACTATACTACTACACTACCGTGGTTTGCTATACAACCGTGGTTTACTATACTACCGTGGTTTGCATAGCGGCCGCCTCTACTCTCCTCCCGGCTTCTCAATGCAAAAAATAATGAAAAAAATGATTAATAAAAACAATAGGGAGAAGAAATTGCGATAAAACCCGGAACTTTGTCTTGTATAGTATCGTGGCTACTCATTTTGGTATCGTCACAACTCTACACCTGTTGCTCTTCTCCTGTTTCCTGACTTTTAACTATATTTACTTTGGCGCCAGATCATCCTATAAGATCTTCCTGCTCATAAATAACTTTTCGCTCATGCCCTTTTGTTGCACCGTCCAAATCATGCGGCGCACAATGTGCACAAAGCGGCACTAGCTTTCTAAAATGGAAAAGAGCGAGATGCACAAAAGAGCGCTGTTGCTTCCTTCAGCCGTTGCTGGGAGTCCTGGGGTTCCAGTTCTCTACTTTATAGCCTGGCGGCGATATAAAAGAGCCTCTAAACTCTCCCGAGCTGGCATTACCATAAGTAAACCCCGCAAAGCACGTCATCGCTGTGGGCAAATATCAGGGTGGCACAGGTTCTCTCCTCTCTCGGCGGCGAGAGCACAATCCTCGGCCTTATAGAAAGCGAGGGACGGACGGGCTGACACTCCAGGGACAATCTTTTCACTCGCTGCCATCTTCCCGCTTTTTTCTCCTCCACATAAAGCCCGTTTTTTGGGAGTGTGGCATCATTGTGCCACTTGCTGGGTTTAGTTTAAATCCTGCTTGCCAGCTCTCATTTTCTGTGCTCTAATCTTCTCTGCTTTTAAAAAGAAACCAGCGTCCTTTCTTATTAAGAAAGCAGAGAGCGAGGCCGTCATAACTTTCTCCAGTCTGATTATCACTCTTCATTCTTTCTCATATATTTCTCATATATCCCTAAAATTTTCCTTCTTCTTCTTCTTCTTCTGCTGCTGCTCTCCCAGGGTGGAATGTGGCTGTGTGGGCCAGTGTCAACTGTGGTCTATCTGTTGTCGCAGCCAGCAGCCCGAAGGCTCCGAGTCAACAGGGCTGGAGCGCCGGCTGCAGCCGCCTGCCGCTGCGCTAAGTGAATAATTGCACTGTAAGACGACCGCTGCTTCACAGCTACACCACCGCGCACACCGCTCGCAACGCAACACACGCACACACACCTGACAAGAAACACTGAAAACAGATGGTTTCACTCTGAAAAGGTTTCGGGAGTTTGAGCGCTGAAGCCTGAAGATGTTAAGATTGTAAACCACGAGAAGTTTTTTTTTCCCCAGCGGCACATTCTGCAGTGTTTTAGCTTCTCTGATGACAAGATTTGTCCCAAATTGAAAGAAAAAAACGTAGTACAGTGGCTACTTAAAGCACATTCAGAAAACAGTTAGAAAATTGCAAAAAAAAAAAGTAATTACCCAAATCATATCTTTGAAAGTATACCAAATAATTAAAAGTCACATGGTTGGAAACAAAAAACAAGAATAAATAATAATAATAACTGCTTTCTTTAAACCACACAAATATTTCCGTCCTCCTGACCAGAAATTGGTTCAAATATGTTTTTTACGAGCTTCTACAGCGCAGCAACAGCTTAAGTCATACTTAATTAAAAAAAAAAACACAAAGAAAGATTTGTGCTGTCAAACCCAGGGAATTTACAATTCGAGTAAACACGATAAACAAGATCGTACGTACTGTATTTGTTTTCAGACCAAATGTTTTATAGGCGGCAGTAAATTCGATCTGACAAGTTATGAGTGAATAAACAGGGGAGGCGTCTGGTGGTTTTAACGAGCGTGCATTATCAGCTGAACGGCCAAAATAAACGCTGCAGTCGGGAATTACTTGATAATCATGCAAATTGGAAAAAAACATAAAGGGCCCCGGTATAGAGCCCTGGGGAACTCCAGAGGTAAGTGTTTCACTGCTAGAGGAAATATTCCCAAATGTCCTCAGGTAAGATTTATCAGAGCCGGTTAGTTTTATAAGCTAAATTTTCCTTCTACGCCTGACTTAGAAGAATGAGTAAATACTGATATCTAATAAAACATCAGGAGCTCTAAAAAAATCTCTCACTCTACTGAACTCTTGAACCACCTACGCTTAACTCTCTCTAACAGTCTCATGTGGGGGGACGCTGGGACACCCTGGCTGCCTAATGCGGTCGTGATTAATGGCGCATAGCTCTGATGCCATCTAAATTACGCTGGACGCGAGTCTGCACGGAAGCTAACCCGGACATTACTGTTTACAAAATATCCGTGCGCGTAATCCTCTCTGAATGTGAGCATGCATGCAGCAAATAAGACACCGACTCCGCACTGCCAAAAAACAAAGCGTGTGACGTTACCAGTCTTTCGCAGCGGGAAGTCGTCCCGGGGGTTGTAGACGCCCAGCACTGGGTGGTTGTAGGTGGACAAGCCGGTCTGTGGAGGGGAGCTCTGGTCCAGAGAGCTGTGCTGGGTTTTGCTATAAAACGAAAACACACAAAAACATAAAAGTGTGCAACAAAGCCAAACACTGATAAGTGAGAGCACGTGTGACTGAATTAGTAATGCGGACAAAGTAACTAACTTCATGGCTATCATAGATCTGCATGATTAAAGCATCACTCAAATCCCTTGGCAAGGCTGCAGACATGTGCCGCCATCTGCTCACTGCCGGCTGAATGAGGTGGTGTTTGCAGGCAAAGTTAAGCCGGGCTGGCTTTGACCCAAATGCATGTTCCTGACAAGCGGATGTAGACACTCCAAAACTGAGTTAGACGGAGGAAAGTGGAGAAGCGGGCAGCTGTGGTGTATTTCATTAACGTGAGCCGCTGAAAACCAACACTTGCGGGTGTTTCGTTGGGTCACAAATCAAGATTACGCAACGTTATTTGGTTATCTGTTAAGGTGTTCAAACACATAACCATAAAGACCCTAATTTGGGAATTAAGTCCAGCGGTAAATGACGAAGTTAAACTATTTTTTGCTATTTTGTTTGCATACTGCAAACACTGCTTACTCAAAGACAATGGCACCATGTGACAGGGCTCAGAGAGGAAACAGCAAGTGTGCACACCTGCAAAGGGCTCCAGAGATGCTACAATAACACTCAAGGCCGAGTCTTGAGCGTAAGAGCCCCTATCATCAGGTTCCAATATCCTGCCCTCACGTGTTCGTGTGCCGGTGTGCATGTGTGTTGCTATCTTTGTTTTATAACCCTCGCTCCATCCATCTCTCACTCGGGCTCACACAGCGGTGGCAGGTGAGCGGGAGGAGGAAGCTCGCTGACAGATTAAGACACAAGCCAATGCATTATTCATCCGCTGTCAGAGAGAGAGCATCAAAACTTGCAACGACCCGCAGTTACGTTCCGCCGGGCTTCCGATCATTACGGAGATTCGGGAATATAAGAGCAGCAGCCGTGGTATTTAAATTGTTTTCCTGCTCGCAAACTGACAGGGGTTATTGATTCAAGCATAGACTGTAGATAAATATGGATGACGTGGCCTCACTTCTTTGCAATTGGCCAAACTGACGCTATGTTTCCCCAGGGATCGTTTAATACTACGCTCTGCTCTACCTCTACGAGTTACAAGGAAATGCTGGACAATACAATGTACTTGTCTTGCGGGACCGGCTCGGTTGGCATGGCAATCATGTCACATCCTGTTTCTATAGCATCAAATAACTAAAACAAAACTTTTTTAAAAAACTTGAACATGCATCAACATTGTTTTAACTACCTTAAATGACAGAAACCATCATATTTTACGTGCATTTTAGTGTTTTAGTGTGACACAAGCCACGCCCACTAACACAGAGGGGCGGGGCTTATAACATATACTGCAGCCAGCCACCAGGGGGAGCTCTACTTGCTTTGGCTTCACCTTTAAGTAGTCCTGCATCAATTTCACTGTTGGTAACGTGATAGGGACGGGATAGAGCAATTAATCGGGGAGATTAAATTAAAAAACGACAACTTTAGATAACAACACAGGGAGCGGGGAGTCTTATCGACAACAGATTCCCGTGTCACCCTCTAATCACCAGGAAAAGGTTCCTCACCGGTACCAGTAGGGAGCGTCGTTAGGGACGCCTCCTTGGTTGAGGCTCCGCTGGGCCAGGGCCTTCTTCTTGTTCAGGACGAACTCCTGGAGACGCATCTTCACCTCGGTGCTGGCCACAGCGCCTGACGGAGAAATGAATTACAGTCGGAGCAGCACACGCAGGGATCATCAATATCGAGCTCACATAAACAACTAATCAGTTAATTGAGTGTGAAAAAAAAGGAATCCTACCTAACAGGGAATTTATTTGCCCTTTTGATCATCGCATAATTAAATCGCAGGAAAAACAAGCAAAAGCTAAGTCTTGAAAATCCTGAAAGCCCCAAAAGCAAACACGGCAATCCTGCTCTTTCTCGCTCACACACACATACCGCAGCCTCCGTCCGTGGCCTTTTTCCATATAGTGAGTAAACTGCTCTCAAGGACTCCTGTCCACTTGCTTTCAATGAACTGTTGAGAGACGTCCAGCAGGCAGCGGTAATAACTCGGCCTGGCCCCCGCCAAGGCCACCGGGCTAACAGCTCGTTTACCACGGTAAATACGCAGGTCCTCCAAGTAAAATGGAAATCGGCGGGCGCACAACAGCAACAACAGCAGCTCTTTCAAGCTAACCTAACCCTGGAAGATGTCACCAAACTGCATGACGGTAAGAATAATAGCTCACACAGGTGGCTTTAAAGTAGCAGGACTAAACTTTCAGCATGAATCCTAAGCAGCGTGGTTCCAGCTGACACATATGTGGTAGACAACTGTTGCCTCAGCTTACTCTCTTGGCCCCTCTCCTTGTTCTTCAGCAGCTGCAGCTTCTGCTCCCTCTGCTGTTTCTCCAGCTCCTGCTCCAGACGGTGGTTCTCCATCTTCCTCTGGTGCTCCAGCAGCTCCTGCTGATGCTTCAGAGCCAGGAGCTCCTGCTGCTGCTGCAGGGAGGAACGTCACAATCACATCAGTAAAGACCTTTGAAGTAAACACATCACAATTTAACTGGAGAGGAGACTTGAAGATCATCAGGTAAATGACTGAAAAACATTTTTACCAAATAATCCTTGTCCAGAAACCAAAGGGTCATCGAGAAAAAGCCACAAAAGCCAAAATGTGCTCACAAACGCCTCTTCATCCCACTGAAGTGGCCTTAAATGAGACCTTAGCGTGAGTCACCCTGGATAAGAGCATCAATTAAACGCTACAACTGCACCGCTTTCACCTTTTTGAAGCTTTCATTTCGTCAACTTGAGGCACCAAATCACCCCAATCATGATTGCTCTTTAACGTCTCTGTAATACACAACCAAGCTGTCGGCGCTTCCACTCGGGCCCGTCAACGTAACGACCTCTCCGGCTGATGTGCCAGGAAATCGACACCCCGCCTTATCATCTCCAGCCCAGTGGCAATATTTGAGCGCGCTACTGTAGCGTCCCAGCTATTTGCACACCGGTAAATAGCTGGGACGTGAAACTTGTGTTTACCATGAGGGCGAAATCAAATGTTTGAGACAAGTCTGGGAATAAATTAGCAGCTGAAGGTGAGAGGAAGGTGAGGCGGAGCTCGTGAGGAAAGCTCATCGGTGGCTCGATTCCAGCCCAAAGCCTCGATCGTTCTTTTTTTTTTTGCTTTTCAATCAAGCTTGGGGATAGGGTTCAAAGTAACCTCCCCACCCACATACACACACTCCAAAACCCTTGTGGCTCTGCAGACCAGACATGTACACACACAACTTCCTCTTTTTTTCCCCCCATTTGACAAATACTATGAAGAGCTCTGGGGTGCTTTAGGAGATTTCCCCGTTGTCAGCAAGAAACTGCAGACATCTGAGTGCATGCAAGCAAGCGTACGCCTGCAGTGTTGCCGTCCCTAATGTGAAAGCAAACTGGGCTCGCGTTTGACTCGGAGTGTTTGCCGACATTTAAGAGGATGTGTGCGTTTTAATGGCCGCACAATTCCCAGTGTGTGCCTGCGCCGGGGATGTGAATGGGGCTGATTGAGGCCCGGGGGCCTCCCTGCTCGGGCTGGTGCGTCCTGCAGCCTCGCCACGGGCCAGGCGGCGTCCCTCAGCATCACGAAAACGACCAAAACGGAACAGATTCGCAAGAGGACGAATAATATTTAGCGGTACGGGCATCTATATAAAACGTGGTATCATCTGCAAAAGGGCGCACATGGGCACGGCTGGTTTAATGGGGTGGGATGGTGGAAAAATTAAGTGAAGAAGTGAAGAGGGAATAAGAAGAAGAAGACAATGAGGAAGAGGAGAAGAAGGAAGGAAGGAAGGCAGAGAGCCATGGAAGAACATATGGTCAGGAAGTAGGGACATTTTTTGCAGAAAATGGCCAAAAAGTGAATTTTGTGCCGTTTTCGTCTGAAATACTTTTATCATTGAAACCACATGGCTGAAATGGGAAGTTGCAATGACGCAAGCAACAACCGCAGCCAGCACAGGCATGTCTGCCATGTGGACATATTTCAATATATTGCATAAATATTGCAATGATAGCAAAAAATTCAAGAAGCGTGCTTCTGCAAAGAATTTCTCTACATCGAGGTGTAATTCATCACCTCAAATCCAAACAGGGCAGCGAAGGCAGCGCGGGTAGATCCAGTACCACTGGGGGGAAAAATAACTGCTGCACCACCAAACCAAACAGCAAAACAAACGTTCATCTTTTTGTTTTGTTTTTTCAGTTTTTATTGCGACGTGCCCGTTCAGCGGCACGCCTCCACAGACACGTGCAACTTCAATTAAGACCGTCATTCTTAAAGGGACAGCGCTGTTTTTTTTTAACGGTGAAATGCACCAATTTTTCTTAATGAAAATAAAAACAAATATGCTCAGTCTAACTTGGGGTCAAGTTAAACATTTTGTTTTGAATTTTATTTTATTTTATATTGTGCATTGTTGGAATGTGCCAAATACATATTTTCATAAGTTTGTAAATGAATTTTTTGATTTATTCTGATTAAATTTTTTTGATTTTTTGATTTATTTACTATTAATTTATGCAATGCCTTGATTTTAGTGAGGGGAGTACACAGTTAAAGCCATAAATGCAAAGGTACTAATAATTGTTGTAATCACTTCTTTCGGTGTTTTGGTTTTCCGTTTCTGCCAAAAATTTTCATTTCGGTGCATCCCTGTTAAAAAGAAATCAAGAAAAATGAAGAAAATTTGCAGATTTATGAAGGAAAAAAAGAAAAATAAAGAAATAATTAAAGAAGAAGAGATGGAAAAGAAGATGTGGTGGACTAAAACAGCAAGAAAAGAATACGAATCGACTTCCCCACGAGAAATAAATCACATTCAAACTAATGTAATCCTCCGCTCTGCGATCTAATCCCCCGTGCCCGAAATCCCTTTTTTTAGTCCAGAAAAAAACACCTAAGTGCTTCAGCTGTATCTGTGTGCATCCTAATTCACATTATGGCAAGAATATCCCGCAAAAGAACAATATTTTTATATGACATTTCAGCCCCGCGGGAGCGCTCCGGCGCTCTCGGGGGGCCCCCGGCGTATTAAAGTTTCAGAGCGGGGGCGTGATGCTCCAGATTCACTTCGTGTTTCCAGGTCACTACGGCGGCGGCGCGATCCCGTCTTTCGTCTCCTGCGCTTTTGTTTATGGTTACAGAAATAAAATAAGAGCAAACTTATATTTAAGGTCCTGTGCAGCAGGGTTCGGTTATATAACGGCGTCTTTCACATACTTTCTTAAGCCAAACACATTTATATTGCTCTTATCCATCCCTGGCGTTAAAGTAAAAGAAGCCAGAGTGCCTCCACGCTCTTAGCTCCATCTTTACACGGAGCAAAGTGATTTAGAGCTGACGGAGTGCTCTCTCTCTGCTGCTGCTGAGTTTAGTCTGGTAATGAAGAATCCAGTGGCAGCCTAAATTAAGAGCCGTCTTTGCTTTGTTTTGCATTCGCTCGTTTTAGCAGCACTCTGGATGGTGACGTACCTTGATGTGCTCCTGGAGCTGGGCCTCGTGCTGGCGGGAGAGCTGCTCGTGCTGCCGCTGGAACTCGGCGATGAGGATCTGCCGCTGGATCTGCTGCTTCTGCTTCAGGGTCAGCAGCTCCTGCTGCAGCTGCTGCTCGCGCACCGAGGCCCCCACCACGCCCCCGCCGGCCTGCCCCGAGCCTCCGAGGGAGCCGGGCGACTGCTGGGCGGGCGGGGAGAGCGAGGACACCTGTTGGTGCTGGTGCTGGTGCTGGTGCTGGTGGTGGTGGTCCACGCGCAGGTCCATGGGGATGGCGGCCGGAGGGAGACGCAGAGGCAGCGCCGAGTTGATGTCCACTGCAGGGACGGAGAAAGAGAGAGAGACTTTGAGGACGGTGCTTTTCACTCCAGCTTTCATCTCGACGCAGCAAGGTCATTTTTCATTTCCGCTGAGTGAAAGTGTTCTTTTCAGATTCTCAGAGCAATAAATCCCGGTGTATTTTTAGCAGCAGCAAAACAACTGAAGTGAACATTTCACAATTCAGCGCTACAGGTGGTGTCACTGCTGGAGCCACACACGATACTACGTCGTCTCAGGTGCTGGTTTAACCGCCGGCTACGTAGGAAACCGCGTGGTAAGCTACGTTTCCGTGGAGCATTATGAAAACACGAGCACGGCCGAGAGAGATGCCTTGTTTTCATTCAAACCTGCTTGTTTAAAGCATCACAACGTGCAAGCCGGCATCCCGCGACAAAGGCAGCTTTGACCCCGGCGAGGTGGCCACAAAGCCCTCCAAACCTCCCCGCTTCCTCCCCGCTAAATCCGAACAAACAGGAGCCGACCGGCTGATTATTTACCTACCCGTTTGCGGAGCAGGCACGGCCGAGAGCCAGAGATACTTGCCTTGGACTTTGGGTTAATAAAGAGGCAAACACGGCACGAAAGGAGTCGTTTAGGAACAGCCTGCAGCTCAGAGCGCAGGAGAACAGAGCAACAAGTCCTCGAGGAGCAGGATGACAACAACACATGAGTCAGTCCTCTTGCCTCTTGAGCCTGGCGCTGAGTGAGCTTTAACTAGGAGAGGGTTTAACGTTTCCCAGTCATGAGATGCCTCCTTCATCCTCCTCCTGATTCATTTATTTATTTATTTTAAATATTAGCTAGCAGCACGCCGGTTAGCTAAATCTCTCGCCACCCTTTCCTGTACAAAATGTCCCGGTGCGCGACGAGAGAAGCGGCCAAACACACCTCGCACGGCGTCTAATTGCTCGCAAACACACAATGGAGGGAGAGAGAAGCTGCCGTTACCCATCAGTGCTCTTGTCCTCTCCTCCTTATCAATGCACCTCCTCCTCCTCTTCCTCCTCCTCCTTCAGTCTGTTACAGCGGATGACAGCTCGCTCCCTTCCCCGTTCATCCGACTTCTCCCCTCTCTCTCTCTCCCTCCGTCACTTTTTGGCTCGGCGCTCATCGCCGTGCTGGTTTTAACCTGATGGGCGTCTCTCCCTCCCTCCTTTCTTTCTCCTCCCCTCGTCCCTCCTTTGCCCAGTGGTGACATCACAGGGCAGTCTCAGGCATGCAGCCTGTTTATTCTGCAGCCCTCTGCTTTTCCAGGAACCAGCGTCACACACACACACACACACACAGAGCGCTCACACACTCTCTCTGTCTTTTTCTCTCTCCTTACCCTCCCTGCTCTTCTCTCTCTCCCTCCCTTCTTGCTCCAAAGGCCAAAGGAAAACCCTCCACGGCACTTTGTAGTGCATCAAATATCGTCTCCTCTGGCTTTGCCCCTCCTCTCCTTCTCTCTCTCTTTCTCTCCCTCGTGTGCGGTTTTAATACCGTGCGCTCAAATTCCAGATCTGGAATTTGCCTGCATTTCCCAAACAAATCAAACCGCCAGAACGGTTTCAGGTGATTTCGAGAGGAAGGACGGACTCGGGTGAAAATCAGGGACGGCTGCTTCTTTTAAGCGGCGATCGAAATCTTGGTTTTTGTTTCGGGTAGAAGCAACGGCGTTCAACTAGCCGTGGCTCTCGCGCGGAGATAAAAGCGCTGACGTCAAGCGCCGGGTTGAAGATCGCATGGGGGCGCGCGAGGAAAACAAAGGGGCAGTTACACAACTTTACCTGGATCAGCTGGAGCTGGAGCGAGGATAAAAGTTTCCTCTCGGATCTGGAGCTTTCTCCACGTCCTTCCCCGCTCACTATCTCTCCCTCCCCCTCTCTCCCATCTCAACCCACAACAAATCACAATCTGTTTACAACCCCTCGGGCGCACTACCACAACTCTTCTGGCTCCAATTGCGTTTCTATTTATACCAGACAATGCAGAGGCCTGGCGTCTCTGATTTGAGACTCGGCTGTATATCCCACGGTCTGGCTGCACGAGCGCCGGACTCGTTACCCGAGCCGATCGGAGTTTGGTGGACTCAGCTGCAGATGCGGGACGGGGATCAACAAGTAGCACATCTGTTGATGGTGCAGAGAGGTTAACCCCCGTGACCTCTCCAAACTCCGGGAGGAGACGGCGGAGGGCGCGGCCGGCGGTGGGAACGTGCGGAGCTGCAGCGTTCAGCACGCCCCGACTTGCCGCCGCCGTCCCGGTGACGTCACAAAGAGGCAGAGACATAACAGGTGAGACCTGGAGTGTGAAGGCTGACGCGAGGTACGTGCAGAACCGAGCCGTTGGGCCGGGGCTTAAAATGAAACACGTCACACCTCGCTGCCTCAGCTGACGAAAAAGAAAGAGAAAAAAAAAAACGAGAGCAACACTTTGATGCAAACCTCGGCTCGGGCTCAGGTGCGTGCGTTGAGTCACGCGGCTCCGTGCAGGTGCACCGACCGCAGCTTTGCATTCCAAAAGAAAGGCCCGGGGAAAGTGCGGCGGAGGAAACCCCCGGAAGCTCCAAGACAACAGATCTGGAGAATATCCGATGAAGAGGGTTTCAATATTTCAAAACGACGAGAGAACACGTGACCAGATCTTAAACTTAACAGCAACAGGCTCGGCTGTCAGAGCTCCTTAAACGCCGCTCCGGTGGTGAAGAATGAAAAGCACCGCGCGCGTTTAAGCTCCCTCATTATGGAATTAGACGATGCATTATGCATATATTACCTCAGACTCATTTCTCCTTCAGATTACCTCATCTCCATCTGTGCCCCTCTTTCATTTCTCTCTTCCCTCTCTGCCGCCGCTTCATCTCTGCTCCTTCCACTAGTTTCATCGTGTTCAGTCAAAAGAAAAAACAGTTTTGGCTTTGATTTGTTTCCGGGGACGTTAAACCGCGTCGGGAACTTTGTTTGCTTGTTTCGCTGTGTGTTGTTGTTGTTTTTTTTTGGCAAGCGTTCTCTTTTGAGACAGCAGCAGCAGAGCCTGGGTTTTCATTCAACAAAATGGCACTGTGAGATAACAGCATGAATATTTAAAGAAAAAAAAACGCGGCAGGAGCCGGAGTGGTCTCGTTTCAAAGCCGATCAACTGCCGACAAATAAAAACAGCTGAGCACCTGTGCATGCAAAGTCACACGGGATGTGGTTGATAGTGAAATCACGTACGCACGCAGGCTTTGGTTCACGCTCATGCACACACACAAAAAAAGAAAAAGAAAGTGTCCAACCTGTTGGGATGTGGTTGAGCGCCGACGTCTTCAGGACCTCGAGTGGCTGATCCTTCCCCAGGATTCCCTCTGTGGGAGAGAGAGAGCACTCCGCTTCAAATATGGTCCGCAACATCGAGGCGAGCTTTTCCAGCGCTTTAAAACGGAGCTTCAGGTCGCCGCGCCGCCGCCGCCGCTGCCCGGCGGCCCATGACCGGCGAGAGGGGAAGGGGTACGCAGGGGCGGTGCGGATCGAGGGGAGGGTTGGCGCCGCCGAGGGAGCAGCGTTCATCGGCCGGTGCGAGCGCACGGATGCTGAGGCTCGGCTGTGCTCAGCATAGCAAATGTGGCTGGCAGCAGCAGCAGCGGCAGCGGCGGCGGCGGAGAGGGATGAGGAGGAGGAGGATGGAGAAGAGAGGAGGGGAGGGGAGGGGAGAGAGGTAAAAATAGCTCACCCTTTTGTGTATAGCAGCACATGCGAAGCACGCGCACACGCACGCACAAAGAGTGCATGAGTGTGTGTGCGCGAGTGTAGGCTGTAATTATAGTGGCAACATGAAAAGGCTTTTGTAGCTGCCGAGCCCCGGGAAGACATGGCTATAAAAAGCAGAGAGGAGGAGGAGGAGGAGGGGGAGGAGGAGGGAGGAAGATGCATCGGGGGTAAGGGGAGAGAGAGAGAGGTGGGCGAGGGAAAGATGGAGGAGAAACGGCAGAAAGAGGAGCGGCCCGCGCACAAATCCGGGCCTCCTCACACACTCTCTCGTGGATGCGAGATGAAAAGCAAATCCCCTTCGGAGGCGTAAAGGAGGAGAAAACAGGCGAGCGTCTCACTGATCTATTTCTGGATTCCTCCCGGGACCAGACTGGCACACACACACACACACACACACACACACACACACACACACACGCACGCTTAATTAGCCGCGAAGCTGGAGGATGCATTTTGCGCTCATTATGTATGTGTGTTCGTCTCGCACCACCTTGCATGAATGGCTGCACCCCCCCCTCCTCCTCCTCCTCCTCCTCCTCCTCTTCCCTCCGATGCACCAATCCCTCTGAGGACCTGGGTGTGGACTCTTATTTGACTACGTCCGATCTCCGGTTTAGAAAGAAAGGAAACAGACAGGTGGTCACGCCGAAGCGACCCACATCAGTGATAGCTGATATCTCCTGACGAGCCTATTCAAATGGCGCACACGCCGCTTGCACTTTGCAATGGAAATGAGGTGCATCTGCGCCGACACCTGTGGCTCGGGCGGGTAACTCGACGCCGCTTTTTGCACAAATCGCTGGCGGCGGCGGCGGCTTAAGCACGGGGAATTAGGGGGACGGACGTCTTTGCGCGTGGTTAGCGTGTAGGCTTTCAGTCCAAACCGCACGGGCGACACCGGTTAGCACGGGACGGACGCATGTGCAGAGGAGAGGCGCCCTACACCTTGGCAACGGGGGTCCATCAATCTTAAACGTAGCCTAGTTACCCAGCATCCCCCCTCCTCCCTCCACTTCCCTCTCTCCATCCTTCTATCTTCTCCTTGGTCCCGTTGGGGAAGCATCAGGAGACGGGAGGCTATAAATAGCCCCAGCTACCCTCGGGCAGTCAAGCTAATGCGGCTCCCGCTCAGCGAAAACACGCGCGTTGTGAGAGACGAACTCAACCAGGTCTTGGTCTTTGTTGAGACGTCCGTCTGCGACGGAGAAAGACAGGAAGGATGCGCCGGCCTCATTACATTCAGCGCGCTTCCGTTCCGGCCGCCTCCTCGCCCAGGGTGACTCTGGCGAGGCAAGGTGAAGCAGACAGGAACAATACGATTAATCAAACGCGCCTCTCCTTGAAGAGCCTTTTCCTCCGGGGTCGCAAATTTGCTTCCCGAGGGCACCGGCTGACGTCACGATGAAAAAAAGGAGGACGGGGGGGGTGACCCCTGCGTGAGCCTCGGAAACAACCGCCTGACCCTCATTTCCACGCTAGTGGAGTCAGAAAAACGCGGGCGGTAATGCGATTTGGCGGCGCGAGCGCTTGTTTGTGCTTCCCGGACGTTTGCTAGAAAATCGCAAATTAGTTGTAAATTGGTAATTACGCTGCGGGCGTCTGTTGCACGTCCAAAACCAGAGGTGTCAAAAGTATTCACAGTCTGTACTTAAGTAAAAGTATGGATAAAAGTACTGATTCAACTCCTTTACTCAAGTAAAAGTATGAAAGTACAGGCTCTGAAATGTACTTAAGTAAAAAGTAAAAAAAAAAAATTCTGATTTTTCCATTAACAATTCATCCGTTGAAAATTTTGCAAAATGAAAAAGTTCTAGCAGAATAATCTAGACTTAACGTGACCAGATGTCCTGCATGAGCATCTGGATCATTTTTAATAATAAACTGAGGGTTATTGTGTTATTTTTAAACCGCTAGCTAGTGTTAGCTATACTAACAAAACAGTTCCTATAGCATTGCTAACGTTGTAAACTAGCTTCCAAAAAATCCTCAAAAAGCTAATGACAGCAACAGAAACCACACCATACCTGAGTTTGTTTGTTTTTTCACATTAGACCAGTAGCTAGTTCTCAAATAGTGGGGTCAGGTGGACTTTCAGTTAGTGTCTTTATTGATGCTTGAACGATAAACAAGCTTCCAGTCACTAGGTGGCAGCAGAGCTCAAACTGATCAACAGGCTGCCTGTTCAAAACAGTAGAAGAAGAAAACAGGACGCACATCGACTTTCCGTCTCTAGTCCGATGCTCTAATCATGTCCGATCATGTCACGTCTTTTACGTCTTGTCATCCGTGGAGGTTAAAAAAGTAACGAGCCTGTTTTTCAAATGTAAGGACTAGAAAGTACAGATATTTGTGTACAAATGTAGGGAGTAAAAGTAAAACGTCTTCAGAAAAATAAATACTCAAGTAAAGTACAGATACCTGAAAAATCTACTTAAGTACAGTAACGAAGTATTTGTACTTAGTTACTTGACACGTCTGTCCAAAACCTACTTAAGTCATGAGTTAAGGTTAAATAGAGGAAGCCTTTAAAACACGCTTTTCATAACAACACTGAAGCTTTAGATTTATTTATTTAATAAGATCGTGACTATTGGATAATTTAAGCAGTGAGAGCAAAGAAGTCGGGGCGTTATGAGCAGTCAAAGCCAACTCTACGTCACAGTGGAGGCTTGCGGCAACGTGTTATGACCCTGGCAGCCATATTGGACCGACCCAGGTTTCCCCTACGAGCATCCATTGCTAGGAGACTTGCGATGCAACCGTAAAGTTAACGCCCTATTACGCAAGTTTAGCTACAGGTGCACCTCTTACAACTTTGGTGTGCTTTATTTATTTATTTATTTTCCTCTCGAGGCGCGACGCGCTTCAAGCTCCAACCCCCGATCCCAATTCTCGATCCATTTCTTTGATGTCCCGGGCCAGACGTCCGCGATTCGCATCAGTCGCCGTGTCAAAAGGCACGAGGAAAGGGCTCCGAGGCAGCCGTGTAAACCGTAATTGCCGCTGACAGATCGCTGGCAGGACACGGTGTATCCCGTTTCGCCCCCGGGACGAGACAAAAGGAGAAGGGGACAAAAGACGCGTCCCGTTCCCTTCATCAGCTCATGCTCGCTCTCCGCGGGCTTTGTCCCGATACCAATTAAAAGCAGAGTTCTGCTAATGTACCAGGACATCACACTGTATAAACGCCATGATTAGGTGTTTGTTTTCAGCAGGGGGGGGGGGCGAGGTGGGGTGCTACGCTTCGGCTGCACAAGGACAAAGTGGAGCCTGTGCGCGTAGGGGGTCAGCCGTTGCACAAGAGACCCCCTGGGTTTGTTCTGGGATGCTCCGTTTGTCATGTCCGGCCAAGTCGGTGGCACAGAGCTGTCGGGAATGTCTGGCTGGAAGGAACCTCATCACCGCTGACCGGGTTCGACGAGCAAGAGAGAGAGAGAGAGAGAGAGAGAGGGCGCGGCATAGCGGGAACACGCCGCCGAAGTGCGTTTTGCAATCCGCCACAATTTCGCAATTGGGTTCTGCAGGATAGAAACAACATGTCGGCGCAAGCGGGGCGGCATTCAGACGTGACAGTAGGAGTTATGCGCCCATCACAACGACCGCAAAACGGGTCTGCGGTCGGGCCGGGCCGTGCACGCACTCGTCCCGTGCCCCGTTTCTCGCAGCACGCGGCGGGCGGATCGGGGAATCGACACGGGAGGCCAAAAATAATGACTGTTTGTTCGCCACGCGTGCACGTGCGCATATCTTGTGTGTGCGCCTCTAAAAATAGACGCAGGGATAAGCCGGGCCCTTTTTATTGCAGTGAAAGCTTTTAACCCCTTCACCCCTGGATTTAAGCGGCCTGATCGCGTGCATGGAAAGGGGTCGCTGGGAAGGGATTGGGAACGACAAGGGGGATGTAAATTTACCGCAGAGCAGCTTTTACTTTGAGATCTTTGTAAACTTTCAAGACGACGTCAGAAGCTTCCCGTCTCGCAGTTATATATCTAACAAAGGCCCAGGGACGCTACAGCTGGACCGTGGCAGATCTACTGCACCGGTTAGGAATTATGTGTCTTGCTTAAGGGCACCACACGTCTCCCCGCTTCCCGGAAAAAGGACTTTTTACCACTGATCTTCCAGTCCCGAGACCGTTCCTTAAATCTCTGTGTCACCGCTTCGCCGTTAATAGTATCTGGCAGGTGTAATAAAAAGCAAATCTATAATATGGACTTATAGGCATCCGGAGGTGTGTGTGTGTGTATGTGTGTGTGTGTGTGTGTGTGTGTGTGTGTGTGTGTGTGTGTAGGTGTATGCAGTGTACGGCGGTGTTTGTCAAAGACAGGTGAGGAGGAAAAAAAAAAATCAATCTGGAAGCGTCTGGTTACCAAGGATCACAAACAGTAAATAAATAAAACACTAATTTTTACTGTACAACTGCCGACGTGTACGATAAGGCGACATACTGAGTGGGAGGGCGGGAAGTTTTATTAGACCCTGCGCTGATAAACGTCAAAGATTAGTTTTTAGTCGCAACAATAATTAGCTTGAAGGTATGAACGAGGAAAATGGGCAGAGGTTTCAATCCCAGAGGTTAGAGTTGAGGCGTAACCGTTTGACGGACCTAAAAGGTACGTGCACGGTAATGCCAGTAAAGTACGTAAGTAGGGATGTCCGATAATATCGTCCCTCCGATATTATCGGACGATATTGAGTTAAAAGTGTAAAATTAGGAAATATTGGTATCGGGTTTTTATAACCATGGCTAACCGTGGCTAACAAGCTAGCTCGCCCGGTGTATGAGATGTCCGTGGTTTGGAAGTATTTCCAAGTGTCACCTACTAACAGTAAATTTGCAATGACTGCAAAGCAAAGGTGGTTATGAGAGGAGGAAACAAGGCGTCTTCCTTTAATACATCAAATTTGATCACCCACCTCAAGAAGAATCATGCAGAGTTATACGCTACATTTGTCTTCCTTGTTTTGATATTGTCTGTAGTTTGTTTGAGGCAAAATATTCTCTTTAAAAACGCTTTTTTGTCATTTTTTTCTGTAACTTATTTTGCACAGACAGTGTTTACATTTGAAAAGCCATGTTGCATTTATGTTTGCATCCAGTGGGACATCGCAATAAAATTAGGCATAATGTGTTAATTCCATAATAGGTGATATGTTATGTTGTTATCTAACAATTTTGGTGTAAAAAGACTGAATATATCGGTATCGGAAATTAGAGTTGGACAATATCGGAATATCGGATATCGGCAGAAAAGCCAATATCGAGCATCCCTATACATAACTCTTGTTTTCCTACACCAGCAATGAGGAAAAACCCTCCATCAGGGTATGTTTTGTGTCACTCCCTTGTCTCTAGCACGGTTTACGTCAGTGGCGGTCCCTCGGTATTCCAGACGAAACTCCTTAGATAATAAAAGTCCTCTCACACACACACAAGGAAAATCGAGAGCAGAGACAAACAGCTGCTTCCAGGATCTACTGGCACTGCTGGACGTAGACGGCACAACTTGTAGCCCACGACGGTCCGAGCCGTTCGTACTTGCGCGCTCGTCCGTCTGCTTCGCCACCACCCAAACACTAGATGGCGCTGTGTCTTTTTTTTGCCAGTATGGTTAATTTTTGTTTCTACTTCCTGCTTCGCTTTCAACGATATTTCGCTCCAAAACGAGACGTACAAACGTTTGCATCTCCTCAATTAGCCTTTCAAATACAATCACTTAAAAAATTGCGGGAGGCGGAGAAGCAGCCGGAAATATTAAAGCGGAAACATGCTACTAGCAAGCGGACCAATCACAGCTGTTGAGGTCTACATCGCCGCGGTGCGTAGCTAGATTTCTGGGGAGGTGCATGTCAACAACGGCGCTAGGCTAAGTCTACATAGGTCTACGTAGGTCTGCTAGGGAGTCAAATTGACCGGCTATAAGCTTGTTCCTGTTAAGGGTGGCGGGGTCTGCTGGACATGTCTCCAGTCTATCGTAGGGCTAACACAGAGAGACAGACAACCATTCACTTTAGAGCCCATGGATTCAAACCCAGGACCTTCTGAGGCATCAGTGCTAACCACCTCTCCACTATGCCGCCCCAGGACAGAAACAAACGTCAACACAGTCGTTATTCATTTATGATCTCGTCCCACTAGCAGGGTAGCATAGCAGAGCAGCAGCGGTGACCTTCTCATCCCCTGGCCTCAGTGGAAATCACATGATTTGATGCGGTTAAGCGACTCGGATATTAAAGTTTATTAAATTATATATTTTTTTGTTGTTTTTTTCCCCAAGTTCAAAAGTTGAACATTGAACGGCAGGGTAAGAGAGGATCGTGAAGTCAAACAAACTGTCACGACAAAATGTCCTGCGGTGAACCCGAAGATGAAGTCGTGGAAGATGCAGACCAAGTGTCAAACATAAGGCTCGTGGGCCAATAGCGGCCCACCGGAGGGTCTAATCTGGGTCGCAGCACGAATTTGCAAAAATTGCGATCATTTTTTTAATTAAAATAACTGCTACATTCAATTTGTTTGAATAAGAGAAGTGAACAGGCATGACATTGCGACCCAGGACTAAACAGCAGACAACAATCTGCCCAAACTGAACAGAATTTTATTGAGAAATTTTATTTTTTTTGTTCCTTTTTGCACTAAAACAAATGGAATTCTACGTTATTATGCTGTTATGTCACTGGTTAGGTCAACTTTAGGTCAAACTCAGCTGTACGTGGCCTTTGAATCAAAATAAATTTGGACTGTGGTGCTTTCACAGCTTCACATTTGCGTATTATTTAAAATTTTGCGTCACTTTGTCGCCTCCGGAGCAGGAAATAAAAACCCAGCACCAGGAAATGAAAGACCTAAAAAATACGTGGGCGTACAAGCTTTAGAGTCGCGCCACGCTGTAGCATTGATTCAAGCCACTGGTCACCTGTTTAGAAACCAATCAATCAATTGTATGCAATTAAGAAATAATCATTAAAACTGACCAGACTCTTTCTGCATGAGACATAAATCTGTATCTGCAATGACCTGAGGAGAATGATCTAATTAGGTAGCAGCACTAACAACGCAGGACCCTCGACGATGTTTCGCTTCGGTTTCTTCACTGATTCGTGGCGTTTTCTGGCGGTATAAACCTAGAAACTGTTGTAACCTAGATACAGCCGAGCCTTCGAGGAAAAGAGCACTGTGTCAAGTTCACCAGTTCAGAGCCATAAAAGGCGCCGACGCCCACGCATCCCCTGAAAAATAAAGCTGTAAAAATATAATCTCCAACGCGGTTTACACCCCGCTGTAGACCTGCCTTTCGATAGCGTTCGTGGAAACGTGCTGCGTTTATTGCAATTTAAAGTTCAAACCCCTCGTTCGGAAGCGGCGGCCCCCGGCGTTTGCTCGCGGCGTGAGAGCGTGACTCAGAGACGGCTCGCGGAGTCCGGCGGAGAAGCGGAGCAGACTTTCCTGGAAAGCCGGTGCACTTCGGACTAAGATTAATACGAATCATTGCCAAGAAAGCGTCAGTAAGACACCACAAAGGACGAGGAGGCTGCTCGTTTTTAAATTCATTTTACCGGTTCACACACCAGAGGAACGAATTGTTTTGTGTTTCTTCTAAGTGTGTGACACATGTGGTTTGTGTAGTCTCCCTCTTTATCTGCATTGGGGGGAAACCTAGATTGTCAGCAGGGACTGATAACGGTACTTGGCAAGTGACCACAACCACAAAGGGGCCCCGAGACAGAGCATCACGGGTAGAAGGAGGCTCACACCTGCACAGGAAGGTCCAACATTTCTGAGAAAGTAGTAAAGAAAAAACGCTTAAAATGTGACTGAATCATAAACAAAAGATAATAATTAGCTAAGACGCTGACTTATAAGTGGTTTAAGAAGAGACGTTGCAAAAGAGACGCCTCTAACCTGCAACTTCAGCTCCGCTTCGACTGATTTCGCAGCTTCGTTTCTCACCGAACACAGCTGCAAAACATGTTAGCTTATTGTAAGTGTAAAACAAACGTCGCCCGGCTAATGTGCTAAAGCACTCAGCACACAAGAGTAATCACTCCTGTGCAAACACTCCAGCGTGTTTGCCGATATGCCCGCAAACAAGTGATGCGACGGGACTTATCGGGCCTGACCCCCTTTTGTTCTGGGAAACCCCGGCGAAGAGTTTTACGTTTCACTTTTCCGGGAAGGGATTTATGGTAAATTATATTTAATCTAAAAATCCCTCCGCTGCTGTAATAAAGAAAATGAGCAAGTACGGGATCCTAAAAAAAAAGTGCACGCTAGTAAGCTCATTTGCAGATTACGCCGGCGGCAGGCACGCTCGCAAACACACAAGGGTTTATTTAGCTGCGACATGATTGGAAATAAGTGCAATGCAAAAAAAAAAAAAAGTTGGCAGCTTCGGATCGCACTGTAAAATCAAGAGCGCAACAAAGCCACGGATCTGAAAGTCTCATTGTTCAACCCCGAGAACAAAGCCGGTGTTGTGGGATTACGCTCAATATAAAACAAATTCAGCTTAACGGCGGCCGCGGCAGACAGCGGTGATGCAACCTGAAGCCACGGGATCCGTTTCCTTCCATCGATTTCTCAAAAGAAGAGTTATTAGCAGAGAAAAGATTGCTCTCCCCGCGTCTGTAAATATCACCCAATGTTTCCACGAAGCCGCTGGAAGAGCCCGACAAGTGCCACAAGGTCACATTGTTGAGCGGCGCATTTTTCACATTTCTTTAAACGTCTCTCTCGGCCGCCTGTTTTCCGCCGCTCCCCTACGCGAGCCAGCGTCCAACAAGTGCGTCTCTGAGGTGTCACTCAAATAAGACAAGCGACACCTCAAACTGACGCCCACGCTCGGCGGGCGCTCTGAGGACCGAGAACGTCTCTGAAAGGCTTCCGAGAGGCAAACAAGGCGAGCGAGAAGCAGCTGCTGCAGGTGCTGTCTCCTGGAGATGAGACGAAGCAGAGGGCACGGTGGGAAATTACAGATTTTATATTTTGACAGGCGCTGGACGGTTTATGTTTTCTGTGAACTGCTGCCGCCCTGGGCCAGAAAAGAGCTACGGCTTCTGACGCCTGATGGACTGGTCGATCCGTTGGTTGATATTCCGCTGCCCGACCGATGAAAAATTTGGCTTTATTTGGTGTTACTTTGATAAAGAGGCAGAATGCCTGCAGCAATAATCTTCAGAGATTCAAAGACGACCAACTAAAGGAGACTGCTCCGCTCCAGACTACTAGAAATCAAGTCAAAGAAGACATAGACTGTATATAAATATGGACAATGCGTCCCACGTCCTAACGTTAGCCAAACTGATGCTATTTTGGTGCTAATTGCAACTTTTTTTTTTTTTTTTTTTTTTTAACAACTCACAGTCCTACGGGACGCTTTACCGTTGGCATGGCAACTGGTAGTCGCCGTTATGTCACATCCTGTTTTATAGCATCAAATAAAAACTTGGCCCTTGAACGCGCATCAGCATTATATGAGCTACTGAAAATAACAGAAACCATCCTTGAAATAAAAATATTTGACGTGTGTTTTTGTGTTTTAGTTTGACCCAAGTCCCGCCCACTGACATGGAGGGGGTGGAGCCTATGACCTATACTGCAGCCAGTCACCAGGGGGAGCTATACAACTGGTAGTCGCCATTATGTCATATCCTGTTTTATAGCATCAAAAATAATTAGCTAAAACTAGGGATGCTCGATATTGGCTTTTCTACCGATATCCGATATTCCGATATTGTCCAACTCTTAATTCCTGATATCGATATCACCCGATACCGATATATTCAGTCTTTTTACACCAAAATCGTTAGGTAACAACATAACATATCACCTATTATGGAATTAACACATTATGACTGATTTTATTGCGATGTCCCACTGGATGCAAAAAAATAAGTTACAGAAAAAGTGCCAAAAAAAGTTTTGCTTCAAACAACACTACAGACAATATTAAAACAAGGAAGACAAATGTAGTGTATAACTCTGCATGATTCTTCTTGAGGTGGGTGATCAAATTTGATGTATTAAAGGAAGACGCCTTGTTTCCTCCTCTCATAACCACCTTTGCTTTGCAGTCATTGCAAATTTACTGTTAGTAGGTGACACTTGGAAATACTTCCAAACCACGGACATCTCATACACCGGGCGAGCTAGCTTGTTAGCCACGGTTAGCAACCTACCTACGAGACTAACGTGTTGTTGTTGTTATACGTCATCAAGCACGCGCCTGTTAACGTCCCATGCTGCGTTCATGCAGACTCGGAAATGCTGAAGCCTACAGAACAAACATCGGTTATAAAAACCAGATACCGATAATTCCCGATATTACATTTTTAACTCAATATTGGCTAAAACTTGATGCTTGAATACGCATCACCATTATAGTAGCTACCTACAATAACAGAAACCATGCTTGAAATAAAAATATCTGACGTGTATTTTTGTGTTTTAGTTTGGCCCAAGTCCCGCCCACTAACATGGAGGGGGTGGAGCTTAGGACCTACACTGCAGCCAGCCACCAGGGGGAGCTCTACTTGCTTTGGCTTCACTTGTTCTTTATACAGTCTACGTTAAAACAGACGACCAAAAGTCAAACGTAAACTCGATCACTGCGCTTTATCAGAAATACAACAAACAGGGGAACATAATCTGTCAGCGGTCTTAATGTTCTGCCCGATCGGTGTATATGTTACTCTAAAAGGCAAAAAGAAGACAATGATCTGTAAAAAGACTATAAGTCTACACAACTGCTTTAATTTCCTTTTAAAGGTGCATTATGGGAAACGTAGGAACCTGTATTAAGAACTAAAGGACGAAACACTGCTTTGATTTTGACCATTTTTTTTAGATGTGTCCATCGCGAGCCCCTTAAGTGCAACTCTAAATCAGCAAAGTACTCCTTAAAGACATTTTGTAACGATGTAAACCAACATTTAACCTCATTAGAGTCGCTCTACGGCCTTAACTTTAGATATGATACTTAAAGGACTCGTTTAAAGGACACTCTTAATCATTCTTTGACAATTTAAGCATTTACAAACAAGCATGAGGTTTAATCTCTGGAAACTTCTGAGGCACGAGGGAAGGCTGTCTAATGACAACTGTTGAGCCGTTCTAATCTCAGGTTGATCTAACAATATAATGCGCTTGGCCGCGTCAAGACGTCCGTGG
Source organism: Planiliza haematocheilus (assembly GCA_005024645.1). Lineage (NCBI taxonomy): Eukaryota > Metazoa > Chordata > Actinopteri > Mugiliformes > Mugilidae > Planiliza > Planiliza haematocheilus. Next base: position 2,211,789 of record SRSE01000183.1, on the reverse strand, counting down.
GCCGAGTGTCATCTCCGAGTGGGATCCACTTAAACAGCAGACGCATGTGGGACAAGATCTGTCCCCCGTGGTGCGTTCACAAGTGTCAGTGATGGAGATGCTGCGCTGGAGGAGAAAAGGACGCCGGTTGAGGCTGCTCGTGTCCCTCTGGGGGGCCCCGCTGGTTGCCTCAGCTGTGGTATTTATAGTGCACACACTCCCAGGTGTACAAAGTAAACACGGCTGACACTGACAGGTAGCACGCCGACCTGAGCAGGACGCCGAATAATTCATCAACACAACGCGACAAGCCTCAATTAGGTGTCAAAGAGGAGACTCTCTAGACAAACCGACGCTACGACGGACTTCTCTCCTCGCTCTTTCCGGGAACTAACTCGTTCTGAATCAAGCTCATCAATAGTCATAAGAGCAGATTAAGAAGCTGTATTGCCAAGCCGCGATCCGTCTGTGTTCATTATCAAAACGCTCGGGTCCGTGCGGCACATTTCCTTTAATGCGACTATATTGAGGAGCTAAATTCTCATTACTCCACACGTGGCAGCAGCCGAATATTGGCGAAGACTCCCAAAGCGGCAGAGACACCGGCGCGTCTGATTGTTTGTTGCGTAATCAAAGCAGAACTAAAACCAAAGATCTCACCTTGGTGGCTGTGCGACGTCATCGCGTCCAGTCGCTCGTGCGTCTTTTACAGGTGTGCGTTTGCTCAGTGCGTCGTGGCGATCAAGAGGAGGCCGCGGACGTCTGGGGTCGAGCGCTCGGGCTGATCCAAGTCACGGGACGGTCAAACGGGAAACGGGAAGCCGGCGTGCAGCGGCCGCAGCCAATCTCCATTAGCGTGTTGATCGGGCTGCTCCAATCAGAGAGGGGGAGGCTCGTCGTCTAGCAACCTGTCGGACAGGACGGAAGGGACAAAGACTTTATTTTGAGCATGAGTGCGTCCTTTTAACGTCTCACACACGTCAGTTTTATCATTATTTAGAGCATCGATCTGTCAGTGACACTAATATGGACGTAACAACTCCTGACTGAAGCCTTGGACCTGATATGGCTTGATCATCAATAAATGTTAAGAAGACTCTTGACAGTTTTATGTCCTTCGAGGCGATTGCAGCAGATTTAAATACGGAACGACGCCGCCCTGCAGCTGCTCGTCCTCCTCCGACCACCAGAACCCGACAAACGTCTTCGGGAAAACACCGAATTTAGCAAAACACTGATCCCTTTATTAATTTGGGAATCGCGCGATTGGTCGTTTCTTGGTTTCTAGCCTGAATTCCTCGAGCCCAAGAGCGCGAGTGTCAGATGCAATCGAGCCCAGAGCATCAAGTCGTACTAGGGCAAGTAGAAAAACTAAAAAAAAGGGGGTGAAACTGCCCTGGGGCGGCAGAGGAGGAGGCTTGGGGGGGGGGGGGGGGTAGCATGTTCACGCCCGTGTGTGTGTGTTGGCAGAGGTCTCAAAGGTCCTCTGAAGCTGTGTGCATTAAAAGAAGAGCGGGGAAGGAGGAGGGGAACGGTCTCAAGACAAGAGGGGCCAGACAGTGCAGCAGCCGCAGGACAAATTGCCCCCACCCCACCCCTCCGCCCCGACTCCCCAAAAAGAAAAAAAGTCGGTCACTGCACAGTGCACGCTCACTCGCGCTTTGTGATGGAAAAGCAAAGCGAGGAGGGGTGGCAAGGCAAACGTGTGGGGAGAAGCTGACACTCCGTTGGGGGTGGAGGTGGTAGCATGGGGGGGGGGTTGCTTCATGCATGCAACACCATTCTCCCAGGGCATCTCCTCCGCCGTCTCGGGAGGGGTGCTCATGTGCGCCGGGGCCATTGTCCCTAAAATGAGCCGGCTTGATGCGGGGTGACAGATCCGGGGAGACGAGCCCTGAAGCCCAAAGTGAAGAACGACACACAACAGACCTGAAAGACGGGTTAAGAGTAAAAACAGTACTAATAAAATTTGCAAAATAAAAGCATGAATTAACATTAAACATTAACTTTAATCAGGTATGACACTATTAAACGCTTGAAACATGCACCTTAACCACTTTTTGTCCCTTAATAAAGAGCTTTGTTCATACTTGAGACCGTTTTTTTGAATTTTTTTGGTGTCGCTTTAACAGCTCGTACGCCCCCATTCACAAAAAAAAAAAAAAAAAAAAAAAAAACGGGAGAGAGATTGACGCATGCAGAGAATTACCACCGCCCATCCCGAACCATTCACTCAAACACACACACACACACACACACACACACACACACACACAGGCCCGTACCTTCATTTTTTTTAGGCGTTTTTTCTCGAGCACAACACGAGCGCACGGCGACAGAGCAGCAACTGCACCCTGTATGTTGCGTTCAAGCCCACGGCTCGAGACGTGGACTATAAATAGCTTCAGCAACAATCGGCATAATAAACATCGCCAGTCCATTCCCTCCACCTCCTCCTCCTCCTCCTCCTCCACCACCTCCTCCTCCTTTACACACTTCCCGCCCGCTACAGTGCAAAGAAACCGTATGGAAAGCTTTAAGCGAAAACGTCCTTTTTTTAAAATAATAAAAGATATAAAAATGAATTCCTACCGCATTCAGACACCACTCACGCGCAAAAGGCGGCCGCTAAAAACGCAACCGGGAAGCCGGAGCCGGAGCGGAACGGAGTGGGAACTTCAGCCGGACGTTGTTTTGATGAAGCCTGCCTGTGTGCATCGCATCCCTGCCTGAATATCAACATCAAAGCCTCTCTATCTATCTCGCCTCGGCTCCACGTTCATCCGCCAGCAGCAGCAGCAGCAGCAGCGGCTCACCTACACGGGCCAGCCTGGACCAGGAGCAGCTCCGCACCGCCGTGTGTCCCGCAGCAGCCGCAGGGGCTTTCTAGTAGTCCGCTCCCATTGCTATCGCACTCTCGGGGTGTTTCTGTGTTTTTTTCTTTCGGCGCAAGAGGAAAAGGGGGGGGACGAGAAAAATTCATCTCCTGACAGATTCCGCCATACTGGATTTTTTTTTTTTTTTTTGCTACTCAGCCTCAGCGTCACATGGAGAGGAGCGCCCCTGCATTTACCAGAGGCGGGGTCAGACCAGACAGGCTGATGAAAATGTGATCATCTACCAGTGTGCGGGTTTGATATGTTGTATGTGTGTGTGTTTGTGTGCACGAGGAGCGTTTGGATGAAAGGTTGCGATTATGGCCGAGGTGATTAATCGGGGAGAAAAGTCTTCTGGGCGTGTCCCTTATTGTAATATTACAGCATGCACTTCCTGAGTGGCCTTTCATAACTTTATCCTATCCTCTATAACAGCTCCGTCATGCTCACATACGCTTCACTCGCCAGTTTATTAGGTACGCTAAAGCAGTGGTTTTCAAAGTGTGGACCGCGGCCCTCTGGGGGGCCACCTAGGGGGCGCTAGGGGGGCCTCAGACGATTGGAGGGAAGATAAGAAAAAAAAACTGAAAAATGAAAAACATATAATCGAATTATTTTTAAATCAGTATCATGAAACATAATTATTAATAATATATCATATCTAAATACATACTTATCTTACTGAATAAGAATGTTTACATAGCAACTGTTTCACTGCCAACCTCACCCACTATAGGTCTATTTTAGGTTTTTATTTTTATTTTATTTATTATTACGTGAGAAAGAGAGAGAAACGTTTATTTTTTATTTTTCTTTATGTTGCAAATGTGTTGAGGAATTGACAATAAAGAAATCTTGAAACTTGAATCTAAATGTTATTTGACATGCTAATCTTTCTGATTCCCTGCTGATCAAAACATCGTTCATGACCTCATAATCTAAAGCCATTTATCAAGCTAGCTCCTCAAGCTAGCATGTAGCTAGCATGTGGCTAGCGCACAATGGACAGGTGTTTGACAAGAAACAGACCTGGCCAACTAAAATCAGAAAATATGAGGCAGCACTTATGCTAAACATATGTAATAGTTATTGAATAATGAATAAAAATAAGAAAAAACATTAGAAAATATGACGTTTTCTTACATATTTTGTAGCATTGTTGGTAGGTTTGCTAAAGGGGGTCCTCAGCCAGAAGCTAATGCTGTTTGGGGGGCCTTGGCATGGAAAACTTTGGGAGCCACTAGATCCTTCTAGTCCTGCTTTGTCGTGTTCTGTCCACTTCTCTGACTGAAACAGTGGAAGTGTTTTGGATAGCGGTTAATATGCATCTTCAGCAAAGCAGAAATCTGTAATTAGACTTTATATCGTTCTGGGAGAGAGGCTAAAATAATGTCAACGACCCAAAATAAAACCGAGATTTATCCGATTAGTTAGATAGAGGTGCAACAGTGCGCATGTGTGTTTATGCTAGGTTTTAAGACACGGTCGGTTAATATGACAACAGTCCAAATCTTAGTTTGGGAAAGCAGGAAGTTAAACCTTTTGAAAAATTGCAGTCTTCTGTGTAATTTTTAACACTTTGCAAATTTATGCCGGGGGCCGGATTAGCCCCTGCGGTGGGCCGCTTTTGGCCTGCGAGCCATATGTTTGAAACGACAAAGGTGGCCATTCAGAATCAGAAATAGTTCTCTTATATTAGAATGTAAATAATTAACTGGCAGGTGAGTATATGACCCTGTATAACTTTATTAAACATTTTTGTCCTCTATAACACGTCTTTATATGATTTCTTTGCAAGTTTTGAAGACATTTATCTTGATTTGTTGCGTTACAACTCTTAAACACGCCATCAAAATATAACTTTCACTGCAAAAACTTCACAACAGCACATTGCTTTTTATTCTTAGTAATGTCCACATGATGCACGAATAATCAGTGCGTCAAGAGAGGTGTTTTATGGCACGCTTTATCTGCTGCTTACCTGCATTTCTCAGTGGTGCATTTCTAATAACCTTATCTGTAATAGCTTTATCTACTTTGGTGTTATTACACGGCAATCCAGTAGATTTACAACGGGCCTCGGACACAGTACAGTTAATGTTGCTGACTTTTATTGTAGTGCTCTTGTATTTTTTTGTGTCTTGGTTTGTCATCGATTGCGGCCGTTCCTCTTATTTTCCGTGCACTGCATTGAATATAAAGAGCAATATGTATTGTAATGACTACTTACTGCTTGTAAATTGGTTTTAGCGACAACATACGCGCATTGAACCTCAAACAATGCTTCTTGTCAACGTTTCTTTGTGCCCGTCTCTCAGAGAGAAATAAAGGAAAATAAGGAATATGGCTACAGAGAGAAATTCGCTGCCTGAGATTTAGTGCAGCCATCCCTCCATTATTCAGTACTTTCCATAACCGGTGGTGGCAAAATGGAACACATTTTTATTCAGTTCTTGTTCATTGCAACATGAAGTGCCCTCCCCGCTGCCTGCTCTAATCCAATATGCTTTTATTTCCATTACTTTATATTTGATTTTGCATCTCAGCAGCCACCCACAGGCAGAACTGCAACACCACCACCCGTTTTAGCTGACTCGATTACTGTAACACGCTAACTGGTGTCTATGTAGGCTACATCTGCAGGCGGAGACGGTGTTATTATTCACCAAGTGCAGGTAGACTACACAGCTCTGCTCTCATGCCTCCAGGCCTCCTTTGACGGCTGACTGGAGTTCAGAGAGAAGTTTTTTTGGAAGGATCTGATGCCGGGACTGAATGAGCCCAGCCAACTCTGCTAAAGAGCAAAAGGGGCTGAAACATGACTTAACTTCATCAGCGCCAAGTTTTGTGCCAGGTTGCCATTCAGGAAAGAAACAAAAAACGTTTAACAAATAGAATTACACAAGAACTTCTGCATTAAATCAGCCTGTATTTGTATTTTATTCATTAAATCATCTACAACCAGGTTAGGTGGTGTAGGATCATTGCAATATCCTAGACCACTGGTAACTACCCATTAATCGTATGTTATTTAACACAACAGATTATATAAAAGTGGTTTTGTTATAATTTCTACCCAGTTTAATTTATAATATTTAGGTTGAGTTGGCCAACCAATTTGCATACTTTCTGTTTGTTCCACCATTTAAGCATTACTTGTTACTATTTTTTAATGTTTAGCTAACTATTTTAAACGTTACTTTTAACTATCTACAGGAACTAGATGTTTTCTTTTGGGGATATATTGCAAGTAATTTCCCTTTACTGCTAGCCAACTATTTTGAACTGTGCGAATGCATTAGCTCAATCTATTGTAAACTATTTACACAAAACCTTTGGCTAGCAATTGTTGACTGTTTATCTGTAATGTTTAGCTAACACAGCTAAACACAGATGTATCAGTTATGCTAAGATTACTATTTTAAACTGTTTATCTGCCACTTTTAGTTATTTTAAAATAATATTTCGTCCATTTATCTGCATTTGTTTAGTTTAGCCATGTTTCCTTTTAGTGGTATATTGCAAATTTTACGCTAACTATGATACCTAGCTATTAGCCAACTATCTTTGATTGTTTTATTCATTAAGTTTAACTTGTTGCTGCTTTCTGCAAATTATTTTAAACCGATTTAAGCTGTTTTAACCTTCAGTTTCAAATTGTTAACTATTAGCTAACTATTTAACCAATGTAGTTACTTTTAGCTATTTCTGTTTTTCCTCCGTTCCTATTTTAACTAACCACAACCTGAAATGCTGCCCTTTAGCAATATATAGTGAGTATCTTTTATTATTTTGATAATATTTTATCAGTTTATATACCGCAACTCAAATCATTTCCTTCTAGCATTTTCCCCATTACATTTAGCTAATTAAAAAAGCTTAAATCTTCACAATGCTACTGCTTACACGTTTTCACACACGTTGTTTGCTTTAATGTCTTCAACTATTAACAATTACAGTTATTTCAAATGTTTCCCATTTTTTTAAATGAACTAGTTGAGATAATTACTTTCCAATCTTTAAAAAGCAACAACAGAAATACGTTGCCTCCAGTTATAAGTCACTGTTTATATCCCGTAGCTTTTATTTCTATAACAAGATTGCAGTTACATAAACTTGGTTCATTAGCATTTCTCCTTTTCACTTACCACAGGGAGATTAGAGTCAGGGTCCGTCAGCAACTCCTCATCTTGCTCAAGGGCACCTCAGCCCTCAGCAGGGTGATGCCAGATGCTAACTTGCCACGGCCCTGACCTTCCCTCCGTCACCACCGACATTTTTAAAACTGTCAAGAGGAGACCTTCTCGCGTTATTTTTAACTCTGCCCCGGCTTTGTGGCACTCCACTACAACTCGCATTTATTAATCGAGGTCGCTGCTGCTTTTGGAGTACAGGGGCCGGCCCGGTGGGACAGCCGTATCCATAGCAACAGAGGATTCTAATTTGTGGATGAGCTACAGAGCTTGGGTTACGTAAGGCGGTCTGTCTTGGAGGCAACTTGGATGTTGTGCTTGAGTAAGCTCTTTGGGGCCATTAACCTCAAAGCCTTATGATTGCAGACCTCCGTCTTCTGTGTGTGCTGTGCATGAATACAAACAGAAGACGAAATAGTTTTAACCTTTAAAAAAACGCACCTTTCTCTAAGATAATAAAACTAGAGCAACTACCAAACAAAGAATAATAGACAAGATAGCAATTCTAGTTTGAGGGCGTAGTGATGCCTTGAGCTAAATGCTAACGTGTGCCCAGTGATGTCGCTAACATGCTAACGTTAGCAGTTTTACCGTCGCAGTAAAAAGTATTTTGACCTGCCGATGGATTAAACGGATAAACAGAAGTTTGGATGATCCTGAAGGGAGCATGAGTGCGTGTTTGTGAATGTGTTACCTCATGTTGTGGCAAGAAGAACGAATAGGATTGCTAAAATCCTTCGATACATCAGGATGCACCGTCTGCAGGTCATGCATGCACGAACGGAGGAAAGTCAAGGACGACGCTAGCAAAGTGAAACAAAAAAACACATTATTTGTTAAAAAAAAGGCTATAAAATTCATACTAACGTTAAAAAAAAACTGTCTCGCACAATAAAACAAAGCACAGAGTTTGTACTTGTGCTGTCAGGGAGAACAAATTGCTCTTGGACATCTGCATCTGTATTGTTTGTCTATGGGCCTTTGCTGACGCAGACATGCATAAAACACTCAAATGTGTGTATACGTGCGGGTGTGTGAGTGAGAGCGTCCAGGGCAGTGATGTCAAAGCAGGGATTAGATTGGCTTATATTGCCCAGAGCAGCACATTTGCAATTCAGTGAGCACACTGCCAAATCGCTGATTATGTTAGTTTAACTATTTTGCATCCAGGAGAGAATCCATCGCCTCTGTTCACTTTAGAGTTATGTCATGTGTGTCCCTGTGAGTCTGTGGCGCATGATGCCTTTAAAAGCATCTGTACCAAAGAACCTTACATGGTTTTAGCAAAGAACCCAGATCCCGAGTAACGATGATCTAAAAATACACCGTGCTTTTTTGGCCGGCGGCTGGAAGAGGAGCAGCAGTCGGGCTAGAAAGTCAACAGGCGAGCGAGCGGGGCCTGCGCAAACCTCCGCTCTGCTACCACAGCAGACACATCACACACAGGCTGTGGACCAGACCACTTGCAGTACACACATAACTGGCTGTTAGTGGTTTGAGAAGGGAAGCCGTCGTCTCACCCAACACGGTCCCACATGAGTCAGACGCTGTGTGCAGACAAAGCTCGCAGACCTCAGCGTCATAAAGAAGGTTTGCATTGCCAGCAAGGAAGAGAAGCACGTCCCAGAGCGAGTTTGACAGCATGTTACTGTGACGGGACTCCTTCAAGCATACACTGATGGCATTACATGCGTTGAGGGCCTTTCTTGTATGTTTGGTTACTTTAAAATGAGACGTAAAATCTTTCCAGGACGCCTTAAAACAGGAGCGTTTAAGAGAGCAAAAGGAGCCGTAAAGAGTTCTTGTTAAAAAGAAGCAGAGTCGGGGCTTCTTACATTCGAGCCAGTTAGTCTAAAACTTTCCATCAAAGCCACGCTGAGCTGCATGGAGTAATTACCTCTCACACAGTAACAGCTCCCAGGCCTTATTACTGATACTGTTTGCGTGCATGTGTGCGTAAAGGTGCACGGACTGCACACACACACACTCATAGCGGATGCTTCCACGTCCTGGGCAGGCAGTGCGTGTTTCCATGTGTGTGCATATAAAGAAACAGCACCCCAGAGTGTCCTGTTTTTCAGACATAAACCAGCTTGCTGGGGTGATAAACCCAGAAATGTTGTTATGACGGGTCGCTCCTGGTCTCTGCTGTCCCGATGACGGCAGAGAGAAGCCCACCCAATGTGATGCTCCAGAGCGTCTGGGTAAAAATAGGCAGATTTAGCTCAAGTTCTCTCAGCTAGCTCTATAAATTTAGATTAAAATGATTTTCTTATGTTACACACATGCAGCTAAAGATTATGACATATTATGTTCAAGTATTCCTTAAATATTTTACCATAGTCAAGTAAAAAAAATCATTTAGAGGTAAAACACGTAGAACTTTTCTGTCATCTTTGCTTAGCATATTTAGCTAACATTTTCTACAGATAGGCCAATATTTCACAAACAACAAAACGTAAAGATGGCGAAAAGTGTAAAATTGAACATGCTGATGTTAGCATCTTGATGTAAACAAGCTAAGCATGCTAATATTATGCTATCATCTTGATATAAGCATGGAGTTGTTATCGTCCTAAGGTTAGCAAGCTGATGTTAGCATCTTGATGTAAGCAAGCTAAGCATGCTAATATTATGCTACCATCCTGATGTTAGCATGTTGAAATTATCATCCTAATGTTAGAAAGCTGATGTTAGCATCTTGATGTGAACAAGCTAAGGGTGCTAATATTATGCTATCATCCTGATGTAAGCATGCAGAAGTTACCGTTCTTATGTTAGCATGCTGAAGTTATCATGCTAATGTAAGCATGCTGATGTTAGCATGATGAAGTGAGCATCCTAATGTTCGCATCTTGCTGTAAACAAGCTAAGCATGCTAATATTATGCTATCATCCTGATGTAAGCATGCAGAAGTCACCGTCCTTATGTTAGCATGCTGAAGTTATCATCCTAATTAGCAAGCTGATGTTAGCATCTTGATGTAAACAAGCTAAGCATGCTAATATTATGCTATCATCCTGATGTAAGCATGCAGAAGTTTTCGCCATCATGAAGTTATCATGCTAATGTTAGCATGCTGATGTTAGCATGATGAAGTGAGCATCCTGATGTTCGCATGCTGATGTCAGCATGTTGATGTTAGCATGCTTAAGTTTTCATCCTTATGTCAGCATGCTGAAGTTATCATGCTAATGTAAGCATGCTGATGTTAGCATGCCTCAATGAAAAACAGTATTCCTGTCTGCATATGTATGAAGTAAACATTGAGTACAGTGATAACTGCTGCCATGCTATTTTTTATTGCTCTTAGCTATACATACGGTTTGCACATCCATTCATGACCAGTGATGTATTGAGGAGGTGGAAATCCTGAAAGAATCTCCTATGTCTGGGTTTTAATGGAGACTGTGACTCTCTCATGATGATCTAAGGCTTTTTTCTGGGAGGAAACAGTGACTACTTGCCATGGTTTGGCATGAAAATAAGATAATCTGATTATATGGGAAAATATCAGCTATTGGATCTGTGCACGGTTCATCCCTCAAGATCAACTGCCACGCAGCCGTAGTAAAAACGTCCAAAAATGTGATTCAGATTCCCAAATTAGCGTGATAGTGTTAGAGGCCTCTAAGTTATGTTAACAGGAGCTGAATGAACTCCTTTGCTGCCACGGTGGACAGAAAAAAAACTATAAAGATTGATGAAATAAAAAGGCTGTTGCGACTAATGTCATTTAACTTTCCAGCGTGAAAGTTTGGCGGCCTCTTCCAGCGTTAGTCATAACTGAACGGAGAGTTTATAAATCTCTCGCTCGGTGCAGATTTAAAACGTCTAAATAACGCACGCCCTGATATTTCCATATCCCACCACATCATGAGATGGTTGTATTTTTCCAGGGAAGGTTTGAAATGGAGGGCCCGGGCAGCCAGTAAAACTTACTTGGGCATGCAGTCAGTGAGCGGTGCCAGCAGCATATAGGAGGAGGTGTAAAACTCCAACCAAAAAAAAAAAACCTGATGTAGACAAACTGTGTTAAGTGTTCATAAAACATCTCCGGTTTGATGGAGGGATTAAGGAAGAGAGAACGGCCCTGTTTCTAAAATATTCCCTGTGGTTTTACTGCACTTTAATGAATATACATAAACGTGAAGCGCATACTCTGAGATTTACAGTACACCTTTTGTTTTAATCACAGAAAGAAAATTTCTGACGTTTCCCAGTGCACACAGAGGCCAGAGGTCAAGCTGCGTTCATTTTTTTATTTTATTTTTTGGTCAAATTTTACTGGGACAAGTGTTAAATAAGTTACATTTTATTCATACGGTTGTATTTTAACAGAAATACTCATAAAAATGTCATTATAACTATGTATAAAGCCTGACAGTCGCGATTAAAGGGCTCTTATCTTATCTTAAATATTATACTAAGGTGACGTAATGGATGAGCACTTCACCATGATAGTTTAGGACTGAGTAAGCAGCCAAGTAACATTCCCCACACATAAAAGTTTGGTTTCTGGGTTGCTTCCAGAAACAGAACAACAATTTTGATAATATAATTGACAGATGGTGAGCGGGTAGTGACATGGGGTTTTCTTTCATTGAGAGTCAAACGCAGTAAATTGGAAAAGAAAAGAAACACTGAAGTGAATTAACAAGCACATGAGTCTAAATGTTTAGCTAGTTGTTAATTTAGGGTTTGTTTTTAATTCACGTTTTGCTTTTCTCAATAAATTGGGCCTTATATTATGCTTAAATGGCTATTATTTTGAAAGGACTAATTTCTAACACTTGTATTTAGACATTATTGTTCTGTATACAACGCTAATAAAATATTATAAGCGTGTTTTATTGTTCTTTGTTGTCTTTATTATCTCAAACGAGTCGCATTAGTTTCTCTGAATCGTTTTGTCAACGTCGCCATCTTGTGGACGAACCGGTAAACGACGCTTAATGTGTGTGACTCACTCCGCCCTACGTCATCAGCATGCGCCCGTCTCCCCAATCGCTAAAGCATGTGAAGAAAACATGGACGGGCAGCTTTTATGATATTTAACTGCCGTTTGCTTCAATTCGCGTGACACTCGCATTAACATTGATGATCAAAAGTGTAACCGTTGCCTTCGCTCGGACTCTATAATTAGCTGACCGCGAGGCAGCGTAAAGTCAAGTTTGCTAACTTCGCTGTAGTCGCACGCGTTACTTTTCGGTTGTTTTGCTAGCTCTTAGCCCGCTGATAGCATGGATACCACGGAGGAAAGTGCGGTGGAGCTCCACGGAGACGAAGAAATCATCGAAGTCATCGACCTACACGACACGGAGCCGGGCCCAGGTGGGTAGGAAAACAAGTCTCGAGTCACCGTGGCCACTCGCGTGACAGCTAGCTTTAGGCTAATGCTAACAACAATGCGTGTTTAAACGTAAAACAACAACTCTCTGTTTGTTTTAAATACCTTACGTCCTCGTTTAGATGATTTGGCCGATGAGTTGGAGGATGTTGAGTTTGAGGAACCTGGGAATCTCGACGACGAAGGCTGGGAGACGGAGGACGAGATGGAAGCCGAGGCAGAGCAAGATGACAGCGAGCTCACCTTCTCCAAACACACGGGTAAAAAAAAATAAACCCTCAGACGCGATCTCTGCCAGAGACGATCTGTTTAGTGGTTAAACCCCAAACATGTCCCCTCCAGGATCAGTGTTCTGCGTGAGCTTGGACCCCGTGACAAACAGCTTGGCGGTGACGGGAGGAGAGGACGATAAGGCGTACGTGTGGAGGGTGAGCGATGGAGAAGTTCTGCTGGAGTGCACAGGTGAGTCATGGAGGCTGTCTTTTTTTTTTTCTCTCTAAATCTCACAGAGTAGTAGTAAAGTAGTTTCTCTGATGTCTGTGCCAAAAACCAAAAGCAGTTTTGTCTCCATAGGCCACAAAGACTCGGTGACGTGCGCCCTCTTCAGCCACGACTCCTCCATGGTGGCCACGGGGGACATGAGCGGCCTCATCAAAGTCTGGAAGGTAGAAACCAAGGAGGAGGTCTGGTCCTTCGAGGTGGGCGACTTGGAGGTGAGAGGGGGGAGAAGCGTGTTTAGCTTTGCACATCTACAAGGTCTTTTATTGGGAATTTATAAGGAAACGAGAAACGCTGACTGCTCAGACTGAGAATGTGCGGTCTTGGTGGAGGAAGTGTACGATCGAGGCTCGAGCTGCCCGTTTATTAAGGCGTATAAATCATGGTTCAGAGGGAATTTAAAGACGTGACGAGCTGTGCTTCGCCCTCAGTGGTTGGAGTGGCATCCCTTCGCTCCGGTGCTCGTGGCGGGAACGAACGACGGCAGCGTGTGGATGTGGAAGGTCCCCGCAGGAGACTGTAAAACCTTCCAGAGCCCTGCATGTCAAGCCACCAGCGGCAAAATCCTCCCCGACGGTGAGGGACGGCAAAACATGGCCTGTATCGATTGATTTCCATCCCTAAAAATAACTTTTATTACTTTTTTTTATGACTGTTTCACTGCAGGTAAACGGGCCGTTGTGGGATACGGCGATGGAAGTGTGCGTGTGTGGGACTTGAAGCAGGGAAACACCCTCCACGTCATTAAAGGTGAGTTTTATGCGGTGATTTGCTTCATCTCGCTGCGCTCTGATTTTTAATTGGCCAATGAAAGCCAGCGCTTCAGGTCGCTGTAAAAAATGTGGTTGCGTGCGTCTCCCGGCAGGCCAGGACGGACACCAGGGGCCGCTGACCTGCCTGGCGTGCAACAAAGACGGCTCTCTGGTGCTGACGGGTTCGGTGGACGGCTGCGCCAAGCTCATCAACACGGCCACGGGCAAGGTAGGCGCTTCAGGGACGCAGCGACAAAAATAAAAATAACGACGGAGCAGCTGCCAATAACCGTGTTTGTCTGAAGGTGGTCGGAGTGTTCCCCGCAGACGGAGGCAAAGCAAAAGGATCCGAAGACGAGGAAGAAACCAACTCTGTGGAGTCCGTGGGGTTCTGCAACATGTGAGTTGTAAAGCGGCGCACTTTGTCCTTTTGCAGGAATGCCGTTCAGCTCCTTAATAGTTTCACCTCTCTTTGTCCCGTGCAGCCTGCCGCTCATAGCCGTGGCGTACTTGGATGGGACTCTGGCCTTATATGACCTGTCCACGCAGGTCCTGAGACACAGGTGCCAGCACGAGGTAAGCAGCAGCACAGAGAGAGAGACTCGGTTTGTGTGTGTTTAGTTCAGATGTCCATGCATACCACCTCGCGTGCACACACGTCTCAGCTCTACATAGTGTGCGGTGAGATCACAAATCTCCTAGCAACCACCTTCTGCACCGTCAGGGAGGTCTGTGAACTGATGGTGCTTGTGTGCAGACGGCGTCTTAATATATACATGCGGAGACGTCCAATTAGGGAAGTTCTTGTTTCGGTTTGCACAATAGTTCTGCTCCTCTATCAGGCTAAAAATAGGCAGTTCATGCAGCGTGCTCGGGTTGAACAGGGTTTAGTCTGAAAGCTATCCTCTGTTTGTCTCTGCAGCCTGGCATCGTTCACCTGCGCTGGGAGGAGTCTTCCTCCGTGGTGTCCACTTGCAGTTTAGATGGGACGCTGCGTTTGTGGGACGCTCGCTCCGGCAACATGGTGTCGGAGTATCACGGCCACACCGCAGAGATCCTCGACTTCGCCGTCAACAGGTATGAGTCCACAGCTTGATGAATTATTACCTAACGTAACATGACGCAACTAACGTAACGTAAAGGAACTAATTTAACAGAACTAACGTAACGAAACAACGTAAAGGAACTAACGTAACATAACAAATGTAAACAATGTAAAGGAAATAATGTAACATAACAAACATAAACAACGTAAAAGTACTAACGTAACGGAACTAACGTAACATAACAAACGTAAACAACGTAAAGGAACTAATGTAACAGAACTAACGTAACGTAAATAAACTACGTAACTAACGTAAAAATGTAAACAACGTAACAGAACTAACGTAACGTAAAAAATGTAAACAATGTAACAGAACTAACGTAACGTAAAAAATGTAAACAACGTAACAGAACTAACGTAACGTAAAAAATGTAAACAATGTAACAGAACTAACGTAACATAAAAAATGTAAACAATGTAACAGAACTAACGTAACATAACAAACATAAACAACGTAAAGGTACTAACGTAACGGAACTAATGTAACATAACAAACGTAAACAATGTAACAGAACTAACGTAACATAAAAAATGTAAACAATGTAACAGAACTAACGTAACATAAAAAATGTAAACAATGTAACAGAACTAACGTAACATAAAAAATGTAAACAATGTAACAGAACTAACGTAACATAACAAACGTAAACAACATAAAGGTACTAACGTAACGGAACTAATGTAACATAACAAACGTAAACAATGTAACAGAACTAACGTGACATGACAACAAAAAAACAAACGTAACGTCTCAGGTACATTCTGTGCTACAAAGCATCTTAGGTGAAGATATTAAAAGTTCATTCAAACATTTCCCGCAGAAAAATGTTGACGTCGTCTTACTCGCTGTTAAATTCACTACTCATTTATGTTAATTTGTCTGTTTGTCTCACCCCTTGCCGTCCTTGTCTCTTCTCAGGGAAGCGTCTCTCGCCATAACAACTTCCGGAGACTACCAGGCGAAAGTCTTTTGTCTCCAAAGACCTGATCGATAAAAGGACAACAGAGGACGGAGTGAAGATTAATCGAGGAGAAACGTCAGAGACATTCAATGATCAGACTGTTTTTTGTTTTGTTTTTTTGTCTTCTCTCACACTCGGCGGCACCGTTTCCTTTCTCCTCTGGATTTTTAAAAATATTCTTTTGTGTGGTCCGGACATCTCACCTGACCGCTTCCAGTGAATTTTCTGCCTTGGTCAACGATTGAACACACCTCAAGCTGTTGAGACATCCTTTAAAACAGACTCTATTTTCGTCCTCTAAGTACGCTCTTGTGCAAGAATCTAAACAAAGTTAAATTCAAACAGTGATCCATTATAGTCTCCTGCCTGCGACATCCCTTTTTATGTTCAAAAAGATTTAGAGATAAAGCAGAACAAGAAAATATGACTTTTATTCCTTAATTGGAGTTTTTGTCTGTGTGGTCTTCCAACTCCAATTTCTCTGAAAGTAAACTCAAATGTAAATACAAAATAAATAAATAAAAAACCCATTAAAATCATTCTCAGCCAAGGACGATTTTGTGTCATGTGCCATGCGTCGTCACGGCGATGTGAAAGGCCTGAATTTAAGAGGCCCCTTGGTTTGTTTAGACTGGTATCGATTCAGTTTTGACTCACATCAGATTGAGGGAGCCGGGAGCCGGTGAGTCATTCAGCAGAAGCGGATCTTAAAAACGCTATCTTGATGTGATTAAACGTAGGAATCGTGTCATTTCCATTTAAAGCTAAATAAAACAACAAAAAAAAAACGATGTTCTTTATCTGTTCCCACAGATGTTTAACCAAATTTTTCTTCAGAGATTGATGTGACTGGAGCTGAAGCCAAATGTGAGATGGATCTCCAACGTCTGGGCTCCACATGCTTTTTATGTGCACGTTTTTTCCGTAATAGGAAACCTGAAAACCAACAGGACGGAAAAAGCTAAATGATGAATGTGAGACAAAAATAAAGAAAACGAAGCGGCTGAACAAAATCAAAATAGGAATGTTTTAATTTATCTTATGAGATGAATGAGACTTTAAAATAAAAGTCTTCCAACAGTGTTGTTTATTAATGAAAGTGTAAAAACAAAGACATTAATTTGCTGTCTTTGCCCTGCAAAGATTTAAAAATTTTAAATAAAGGTAAAGTATAACAAAGATAAATATATATAATATTTTAATATTAAATTTGTACATATAAATATAAAACTACACATTAATATTTAAATTATAAAAACTAAATGTATATATTTATTACATAATGATTAATATATCAAAATATTATTTTTATAATCCTAAAATATTAATATATTAAATATATATTAAAAGAAGACATGTCAGCTAATCTATCCATGAATAAAATATTTTTTCTATTTGTAGAAAATTATTATTTTAGATTCGTACTTGAAAGTCTGTATAAAATAACTTAGATGACTCAATGTAAATTCACTAATTGCTTTATTATTAATATTAATTTCAGTTTTTATCAATTTTAGTTTTGTTTTAGGGCAATTTCTATTTTTCATCTCTTAACCATCAAATAAAACTTGCACCACACAGCTCACATACTGTGTTTCTACTCTCTCTAACAATCTGACTTTCTATGAAACTGGGAGAAGCAATGACGACACTTGACCTGCTCTAAGTCAGGAAGTAAATCAGCTGACCAGCTTGTTTGTTGAAAATGGAGGACGAATGTGACCTTGTGTTTGCATGTGACTTGATTCAGGAGCCTGTTCAGCAGAGAGCAGCCGGAGCTGTGATTGGTTACCTTGCTCCTGATGGAGACCAGACTGGGCCGAGCAGAACGGAGACTGTGTGGCTTCCAAACACATCACTTCGCTAATCTTTACACCTAAAAGCTGATGTTCCCGAAGCCCGGTGTCTTCCATTGTCCATCAGGATGAGGAAAAACAAACGTCACTCGGTATCCTGTGCACAAGTGCTTCTTCCTTGTACCTCAGCATCTGAAAGTGTGCATGCATAACTCATCCAGACAGGCAGTAAAACATTTGCACGCACAAACATTTCTAAAAGCATTGTGTGGATGTGCAGTCAGGTAACCAAGAAGTTTCAGGCAAAACAAAGCACTTTCCATCCGTTTTATATTCAGCTTGTAAAATATGTTGCAGTGCTTCAGCAGGGTGCTCAGGGAAACTACCACCTGGCTAATGGGGCGTTCAGTGACAACAGGATATTTTCCTCATTTGTCACAGCGCACAGTGTTTGGCCTCCCAAATTGGCGTGAGTGAGGACAAAGGCTAGAGGGCTTATCACCTTTAGACCTCGGAGGCGCCTGATCTTTTAAATTGCAGCTCATATTCTCTGATGGCTGCTGTGCTGACATCAGACGCTGCCAGTCTAATCAGCTGAGCAAAAAAAAGAGGCAGGTACCGCTGCCAAGGTAAACACATCTGGAGGTAGAGGGTGGATAGTGAAAAACCCATTAACAATACTGCCGGTAACCATAGTAACAGCGAAAGTGGGTTTGAAGTTTCAGTGCTCTTAGCTTAATTGTAGAGTAAATAATGCTCACTGACGTTAAAAAATAAAATCTGAAAAACATTTTAAAATTTGGAGCATCTACACTGCGTGGAAAAAACACAGAAAATAATTTAAAAACATGCTAAATGCGGCTAAACTGTAAAACCCACTAGGCTAGCTAAGATAAGCTAGCTAGCTTCTTGAAGGCTTTTGCTCTTGTCTTTCTACAGTAGAATTTAAGGTTTAGGTTAAACAATTTTTATTTTGTAAGATAGCTAATATTGGAGCATCAAAACTTATTTTTTTTAAATCTACTAAACAAGAAAATGATCCATACGGTTTAGCTAATAGCTAGCTCGCTAGCTAGGGAGCTAGGGTGTTTGCCTCTTTTTTTTTGATAGTTGTCCAAGAATTTTTGCATTTATTCTCATTAATTTTATATTTACATAGGTTCATATTTAAATGTATATATATATATTATAACCTAAGACTGTTACTACATGTTATGTTAGAGTTGTGAGGGTAAACAAATCTCTTAAACAGAACTATTTTGTAATTAAAAAAACGTTTGTGCTAGCTGTTTTTAAATTAAGTTTAAGTGTTATTAGCTGAAACTAATGTTGTCTAATACTGGAAACTGCAATGAATTGAGTGTTAGTTTAAGTGGAAGTGAAACCAATCAGTCCTGCTTCAAGCTAACAAAAGGAAAGTTAATATTAGTCAAGTGTTCTGGTCACATGAAGCGGCGCCACAAGAGCTAGCATAGATCTCCTTTGCTAGCCGAGCTTCATTAATCTTATCACATTACATTTTTCCATTGTATGTAAAAATAAACCAGATTAGATCATTGATTTACTGTTGTGTAGGACCTCGCGTTCCTGGAAACCTAAGACGCACCGTCTCCTCCTTTATAATGTGAAGATGTTGTTCTTTCATGTCCAGCTTGTCCTCCCTGCGTAGTGTCTTTCCAGACGCTCCCAGGCTCAGGAACATTTCTGTTTAAATCCATTATCTGACCGGAGCTCGTCCATCTCTACCAGCGCCCGGGTATGCTCCAAACTATCAGTGAAGGAGTCTTCTGTGTTTGGCTAACAAAACAGGTCACAGCCGGCCGTCCATCCAACGCTGTGTTTAAATACGAGACGAGTGTGACAGCTGTTATGAAATCAGATGTAGACACGGTTGGATGTATATGTTTAGGTCAGACCTAGGGCAAATAAATGGAGCAAATACATCTTAGTATTTGGTTTAACCATAGACGTTCTGTAGGTTTAACCTACTGAAGAGGCCTGTATGGTTCTTGTCATGGCTCTCAACAATAAACATATATATTTTTTTTTAATTCTATAAGTGGCCTCATTAATATCAAGTTAATTCCAGTGCTTTTGTATATTTATAGTACAAATCAGTGTCTGTAGAGTTGAACAAATTGGTAATAGCACTCGGAAATATGCTTTACTCCTCTGTCTTGCTAAGAGCATTAGCTTCCTGCTAGCCACTGCGCCTGGCCTGATAAAAGTTTGTCAACACACGACTTGTTGTTTTTACCCATCTGTTCATATGTGAATGTGAATAAATTTATTAAAAACATGACCTTCAGAAGTCTTGACAGGAATATTTTTGAATTTCCTACAGGTCAACACCACATGGCTAGCATAGCAGGGAAACACAAGGAAAAGTACTAACTTTTTCAGCAACAATCTTTTTTTGGTGTTTTTTTTATATATATAAAATATCCTACTATCATATTAAATAAGCATATTTTTTTCAGCTTTAAGTGCTTCTATATATTTAAGGTACAATTAAACTTGAGATAAACAAATCGCTAAAAATTCCGGGAAATATCTGTCTTGCTACGAGCGTTATCTTCCTGCTAGCCGCTGCACCTTGCCTGATAAAACACCACAAACCCACAACTTGTTGTTTTTTGCCCATCTTTTCATGAATTAATTAAATATAATGTATAAATTAAATAAAAAAATTCTGAGCTAGCCGCTTCTATAAAGCAGTAGTTTAATAGTAGGCTTATAAATCTGAATGCATCTTCTCCTTATATGTCTTCAAACCACTGCTATTTATTCTTTTGTTTTATTTATTTTTTTAATTTTTAAATTGCTCATTAATTTATTTAAATATGTATTACCTCTATTATTTACACAATTTCCTGTCAGCATAAATCTGTTTTTCTTCAGAAGCATCTGAAAACTCTTTGGAGGATTGAGAAACAACCATATGTGTTGCTCAATAACTTCAGTGGCTCGCGAGACAAAATTGGAAAATAAGTTTAATTTCTGAAATGATTTCTCACGCTCGTCCTCTAATTCTCTAACCCCACTTTAAGACGACCACCATGAATATCTGGGACACGTGTTGGCGATCTGGGGGCCTGCCGTGCTAGAGGGCATGAAGTCAAAACGCATGCCTGCAGATGTTAACCTGGAATGTTCTTATCACTTTCAGGGTGCAGTGATAACAGCTCTAGCCTTTTCCCATTCATGGACGTGCTCTTCAGTCTGGACAGTGGTACTGAGACATTAGTTAGCTCAAGGGTTACACACCTCCTCTTTTAGTGCGCACTTCCCCTTTAAAGTATCTAAGAGGCAAAGCCCGGCTGCTCGCTCTGTCTCCGTCTTAGTTTGTGTTGAGGTTTTGTAAAGGCTGCTGGGATGACCGGGCTCACCGAGGGGATCTCAAAGGATAAGGAAGACGCTCCTGTGGCTCATGCATTGGCGAATCGTATGATATGCAGGAGAGGAGACTTGAAGTTATCAGGAGAGTGACAAGAAACCGTGTTTCATTTCAACTTCTCCTCTCCAGCGACACATGACTGGACTCATCACCAAACGGTATGTTATTTCTTGTGGTTTCACATGATAATCATGCATTTCTGGTGATGTTTTTAAGTCACATTATTTTTATTCTTTATGTTCCTGCATTACGGATAATTTTGACAATTTGTCGCATGCACCGGCTGCTTTCTCCTTTTTTATTCTTCACTTCTTCTCAAATTCTCAAACGTGGGTGCCGAGATAATTTAAAGATGGCAAAGCGCAAACACAGCACCTATTAAATTGCATGTGTTTCTGTGTATTCACCTTTTAAAGACCCTTAAAAGACTCAATGTGCCAAAACTGTAACAGGACTTTGATACCATAAAGCGTCCTTCAGTGAACCTGCAAATTGGAGAGTGTACACTTCAAATACTCACATTGCAATATTTATTTTTAACGTCTTGATCAAACATAATGTAGACTTTTATTCAGGAGGTATAGCTGCAGTTTTAAAGAGGAGACGAGCTTAAACATGACCTGAGCGGCATAATAAAGCCTAATCAGAAAGCATATAGACATAAGTGTAACATATAGGTGTGGTTTATTGTAGCTCACTGGGAGAATCTGTGTACATTTTCCACTGCCTATACCCCGCTGTAAACTTTGTTCTATTGTCTTCAGGACACACTTTTTAAAACATACCGGGCACAAAGAGAGTTGTAACGTGATTCGGCGTATGAATTATTTAACATATATTCATTAACAGCCAACAATGGGGCTAAATTTGTTTCAGCGGCGGAGAGATGACAGGAAGGAACATTGCAGGCGATAGCTGTGTTCCTGTTTATTTCTTCTATTATGCATCTTACTTCTGAAACTGCAAAAATGTTATTTTCTTGAATAGACTCCAGCCGAGCGACGCCGTGGCCACACGGGCTAAAATAACCTGACTTCTATCAGTGCTTCTTTAAATTTAGCCATTCCACTTTTTACAGTGCGCCCTTTTACTTGTATTTGTCCGTACGTTCACCCGTCTTCCGTCTCATCTCACGAACCCCTTGAGGAAACGTCTTCCAGTTTGGTGCACGTGTTTACTTAGACTCAAGGATGAACTGTAATTCAGATTGTGACGGCGGCGTCTGGGGAAGAAAATCGAGGAAATTACTCCGCGCCGGGCTCTCGCGTGCATCTGCTTTGAATGCCACTGCAGAAAGCTTAAGATATGCAGCTTGATTTACATAATGTGGCAGAGGTGAAGTGTTGTTTATATCAAATTCTTCTGGGGGGAACTCCTTCGGGGAGTTTCTAAGAGCTGATGTTGCTTTTTTCGTCCATAACCCTAACCCTAACCCTAACCCTAAGTCTTTAAGTTCTGCAATTAAATGTCTTCCGAGCTTATAGTCTGGTTTGACTTAAATGTAAACTGCGACATGACTGGTTTGCAGAGGCAGCAATACGTTTCACATAATCCACTCTGCTCCTCCGCCTGCTACGTTTTCTCCAGAATCTGCTTTTTCATCTTCGTTCTATTGCATTTCCTGTCCTCGCAGGCCTCTTTGTGCTTCTTGAGAAATAACACAAACAAATATGAGCTAATACTCTGGACTGACTTTATTTAAAACGTATCGCCAGATCTCCTCGCCGGTGTTACGTAATCACGGTTTCTCTTTTTTTATTTTATTTTTTATTGCAGGGCAGCTGAACTTCCATGGGACTGGCTGGAGATGACGCACATGATGGACTACAACGACTCCCACGCCCTGCTCTCCGGGGAGAACCTCATCTACGTCATCACCGTGCCGCTGTCCACCTCCATCATCCTGGCCAACCTCGTCATCATCCTGGGCATCTCCTGGAACCGGCAGCTCCACAACACGCCCAACTACTTCTTCCTCAGCCTGCTGGTGGCCGACATGTGCACAGGCGTGGCGCTGCCTTTTATACCGTTGATGGGCCTGAACCGGGAGTTGAGTTTTAGCTCTTGCCTGGGCGCACACGTGTTCCCGAACTTCCTCTTCCTGGCGTTCCTCTTCAACCTGGTGATGGTGCACTATGAGCGCTACATATGCATTGCGGACCCGCTGCATTACAGTAACTTGTGGATGCATCGCAATTTTCCTTTGGCGTTGATTGCGGTGTGGGCGCCGCCGCTCCTGTACGCGTCTCTACCTGCTTTCGGGTGGAATAACTGGACAGGGCCAGACTGGGATGGCTGCTGTGAAAGTAGCCAGAAGTTGCTCTCAAACTGTTCGGCCAATGGGACGGCGTGCTGCTCGTACAGGCGCGTGTTCCCCAACGCCTTCATCTACTTGGAGGTTTACGGGCTGGTTTTACCTGCTATTCTTACCATCGCCGGCATGACCGGCCGGGTTCTCTGGATCACCAGAGGCCAGCTGAAGAACATTTGCCGCCTCCACCGCTCTGTTGAGCGAGGAAGCCAGGCCTCGGACCGGGAGCAGAGGCTGAACCTGCGGTACACCCGCTGCGTGGTGGCGGTGTCGCTGACCTTCCTCGCCTGCTGGGTCCCCTACATCATCTACATGCACGTCTGCATCGCGTTCCTCATCAGCGACACCAAGTGGAGCTCCACCACCCACATCGTGCTGTCCTGCACCGGCATCGGGAGCATGGCCGTGGTGCCGCTGGTGCTCGGCCTGGCCAACAGGCAGTACACGGAGCCCGCGTGCAAACTCATCCAGAAGCTCAGAGACAGGTGGAGGCGAAGGACAGAGGCGCCGGAGGAGGTGGCGCTTTGAAAAGAATACCGAGGAGTCTAAATATTTATGAAGCCTTCTTCTGTAGGAAACGTGATGTCGCTAAGAGGACGCTGGCGGAAAAACGCCAATTATTTATCAATGTTCTTGGACATCTCTGAATGTTTAACATAAAGTTTGTCGTTAAATAATATTAGGAGACACATTAAGGTCTCAGGATGCCATATCTTGAAATCACAGTATGTCTGTAACAGATAATTTAAGCACCGTTGGTGATCTTGGTGTCTTGACGCAGTTTTATGTCCAGATATATTCATATGCTTTCACACAACATGTCATATTTAAAAAAGAAAAAAAGAGGAAAAGCTTCTCTTCACAGGATATTTAATTGGTCTGATTACACACAGCGTCACTTTGAGCTGTTTCCTCCTCAGCTTTGTTCACAGGTAGAAAAACACACTTTTATTTGAATGCGATTGCCACGCAACCTGCTGAATGTGACGGCTGAATGTGAATGTAAATTCTCTCCGTGATAACATCGTAAAATGAAATAAACCGCCCTTGTATCGGCGTATTACGTCCTATAAATACAGTTCGACGTCGCGCTGCTTGCTCTGGACATCAATTTTAACGGTCGTGCAGCTTCTCCATCTGTTACCCCCCTCTGTCTGCGATGTTTACTCCCACTTCCCTCGCTCAGTGTTTATCTACATACTGGTATGCGAGCTGAAGAGGGGAGACCATCTACCGTCTGTAATACATCCACAAGACGGGAGATTAGGCCTGCGGCAAGAGCACGAAGGAGAGAGATAAGGTTTCAAAGTTGGAAATGAAGAGTTTTCGCAATATTTAGATAAATTATTAGGGGAGGATTAATCTGCTGCGTCCAAATACTTGTTTTTGAAGAAGTGTTTTATGTAAGCCACTCAACGGAAATGAGATTCTGATTTGAGTCTTGATTAAATTTGGAATATGTTGTGGTGGATAGTATGTGGGTGGAAAGGAGACAGCCGGTACGGCAGGCTTTAATTAAATTAAAGATGTCTGACGTGATGTTATATTAAGACATCTATGTGGCCTTGTTAGACCTTTTGTTTTCCACATCAAAACATCATGTATGTCAGCAAGATGGAGGAGAACCGGGTGACGAGGAGGAGGAGGACGTAACAGGACGAGACTGTCGGGCTCCAGCGACTCCGCTAAAGACTTAACTGCTCTCTGTATCAACTTGAAAACCTTTCAGCTTTCCATTTAACAAACACACCGTGCTAGCGTAGTGCCTGGTTTCTTCTAACAATATTTGAACAATATTTTTTGGCCGATTTGTCAGAGAAATTGTCAAGATTGAGACCACTTCTAACATGGCTATAGCTTTAGCTCGCACCCTGTTAGCTTAGCTAGTGCACATAAAGGATGGAGACGGGGTAACTAAGCTAACTTTTTCTTTACCCCTTGGCTTAGCTTATAATACTTACAACCTCACAAAAAGGCTAATTTCAAGTTTGTCTGTTTAAACATGGCGTATTTTGTCATTGACATGGCTATTGTGGCTAATTGGGTCATGCTAACTTTGCACTCTTCGCCTCAGTGATAAAGTCTGTCCAAAAGATTGATCTATCTCTCTCTCTCTATATATATATATGTTTAGAAATTACTTTTAAATCCCACACAGATATAAGTAAGTATGGTAAATATTTGAGGTAAATATTTGATAAAAATAAATATACAAACGATTAGGTTAGCTAGCAAGTCGCCCTGTGATGGAGATCCCCAAACCAGCTAGCAAAATGGCTGTTAGCAAAACGTTTTTCACTAATATCTGTGTTCATGTTCAGACTTTTGTCCTAATTATTCATTAATTCATTCGTGTACATTCCTTTTTTAAAGCTGAAGCTTGACCCAGTTTTCCTCACAGCTCCTTGTTTCTTGAAGGAGGCGGAGAGCGCAAAGCTAGCCTGAAACAGTGAGCTAAAGCGGCCACTCAGATGGAAAATATGCCATTAAGAATTAGCTAGAGTCGCACGTTTGGTGGGAAATTGGTTTATATAAACCAGAATCAAGAACCAGTAAGTTTTAGTGCTTTATGTCCAGGCTAGCCATTTCCCGCTTTCCACCGTTTATGCTAGGTTATGCTAACCACCTGCTAAGCAACACACATATATTTGTGTGAAAAAACAAACAGCAGAGAAATTGACCTTGTGTTATTTATTAACAGTAAAACCTTGTGATCATTTTAGCATATTTCAGGCACAAAGTCACAGACACACACACGAGAAAGAGAACAATTCCACTGTTTACAGGATTTCAGGCTTGCAAACAAGCATTTCCTTTTGCAGCATTTTGTAAAGAACCAGGACATACATTACAGCACCACTGAAACAAACAACAAAGAGTTTATTTTCCCAATGCGAGAACCAACGAAACAGAAACTCTCCTTTAACCACAAAAACCTCAAAGCCTTATTCCCATTTAGGAGATGTTTGATAGAAACAACAACAGGAAAACATAACGCAACACGACAAGTCTTCACAAATGCAAACAGTTCCACAAAAAATATTCAGCCTGCCATGAAATTGTTCACTCTACCAGAAAGCACACAAGCAAAACGCACTGATTGTTATATTAAAATTAGGATTTTGAATAGTTTAATTTAGCATAACTTAATTTGAAGTTTTTGAATTCACATTTTACGGATATACTGTAATGCTGCAGACAAAGGTGAAGTGGGCGGACCCAGTCAATCACTCGGTGTACTGCGAGCTTTGGGACACAACTCTTCCCATTTCCACTTCCACCCGGATCAGCAGGCGCTTCTTAGAGGTGGTGTCTCCTGGTGGGATAGTAGTAGTAGTGGTGGGGTTGGTGGTGGTGGTGGTGGTGGGTGGCGGGGCGGCTGTGGGTTCTGCAGCTTGTGGCTTCCCTGGTGGGTGTCGCTTCGGTGGCAGGTGAACGTCTGCGTGCAAGTAAGGACTTGGATTGGTTGTTTTGTTTTTTAGTAATCTGAGCAAAAGAAAGGTTTGATTTTAGTAAGAAAAAAAACACGATTTAAGAATGAGAAAGCTGCTATATGTGCATTTATGTGTGGACATTCTTGTCTTTCCTGCCCGTTCGCCTTTGTTATCTACTTTTAACTACATTTCCCAGAATTCCTTTCAACAAACTAGTATTGAATTTATTTTGGTACACTGAGGCTTAAGTGGTGTAGAAACTGGAAGCAATGAGTTTTTAGGTTTCAAACCTATTACCCAGCATCACCACAAGGGGTCGCAATTTCACAACAAATTGCCAGGAGACGATAAAGTTAATCATCTTTTATTTTAAATGCTAGGAACTACAGTTTGAGCTGCAACGAAGAAAACAAATGACATCCTAAGGCGCATATCTGTCCTGAAGTATTAAAATAAAGCAACATGCTAATCCAGAAATGTTAGTAGAGCTAATGTCAGTGATAAAATAGTTCTCACCTGTGTGGCGCATGTAGTCGTCAATCCTTCACACAGACGGAGCAGAGAGAGGTGTCAGTGCAAAATGTGTATACATTCATCAGTGTATTTGCTTTTTAATCCTCAGTCACGTACCTCTGCTCCTCGCCCTCCAGCAGCTTGCGGTAGGTGGCGATCTCGATGTCCAGGGCCAGCTTGAGGTTCAGCAGCTCCTGGTGCTCACGGATCTGTCCTGCCAGGTCCTGCTTGGCCTGCCGCAAGGCGTCCTCCAGCCGGGCGATGTCTTCCCGGACTTGCTCCAAGCGTTCGTCGCCTTCCTTTCTAATGTCGTTGATTTCACTACTCAGCTGCTCTTGCTGATTACGGAGTGAAGAAGATGTAGTTAGTGGCTGGTTAATCGCACGTGGTATGATGTGTGTGAGCTGTGTGTGTGATCCCAACCTTCCTTTTGAGAGCGTCCAGGTCTCCTGTGAGCCTCTGGATGTGGCGCAAGATGTCTGAGATCTGCCTCTTTGTGTCGCGCAATTCCTGCTCACGCTGTCCTGCGGATGTCACCAAAGCATCCATCTAAAGTGGGAAAAGGGGAAAATCAACTGTTTAGTAGTTTTAAGATGTTGCATAAGCGATAATAGACGTCACTTCATCCATACTTTTCTTTGGTTCCACTGCTCGGCTTCCTCCCTGGTGCGGGCGGCCATGTTGGCATACTGAGCCCTGACGCCCTCGATGATCCCCTCCATGTCCAGATTCCGTTTGTTGGGGTCACGTATGACCACCGTCTCGTTCTGGACCTGGGATTCCAGCTCCTTGATCTCCTGCAGGAGGGAAGACACGTTTGTTATGTTTCTGTCGTCGTTCTGCTCCGGAGTGTCGCAACATGAGTTTGTCATTACCTCGTCAAAGCCGACCCTGAGGAACTCCAGCTTCTCCATCAGGTCCTCCAGCTCCAGAGCCTTCTCTACTTCCTCCAAGTGACTTTCATCTACGTTCTGTTGTGTGCACAAATTAAACACATGCATGAGAAGCCGGTTCGTTAAGTTTTTAATGCATCTCTAAAAAGCCTTAATGTACCTTTTTGGTGACGATGAAGTCATTCTCCACATCAACCTTCTTCTTCAGTTCGTCCTCATACCTGAAACGCAAAGGGTCAAGTCTGAATGTGTGCCTCTGCAGCTGCGATAAATCACACCAGTCCACTTTGACCTGCACGCCGACCTCGTCTTGGTGTCTTCCACCTCCGCCTGGGCCTTCTCCAGTCCGTCCTTCAGCTTCTCCTGGTCAGCAAGCAACTGCTCGATCTGCTGCTCCAGCTCGCGCTCCGCCTGCTTCACGAGCTCCTCCACCTTGCCGTCGTAGTCCTCCTTCTGCTTGAGGATCTTCAGCATCGTGTCGAGCCTTCTCTTTTCATCCTCCAGGTTTTTCACCTAAAGCAAGGACAGATAAAGCAGAAAGGGTTGACACACTCATTCATGTACATCCACTAGGTGGCGCCCAAAACGCTTTCGACAATCTTTCCTGGATAGGACGCTTGCAGGAGCCACTTTCTGTAGCCTCAGGTGACAGATAATGGTGAAATAGGGCTGAAGTTAATCTAGGTATTTCTTTTACAAAGATTGCATCCATTACAAAAGCATTCCTTCTGGGTTATGCGTTGGTTCAAACGAGAGAATGAAATAAACAATAAATTAAAAGCAAAACAAAAAGTAAAAAACAAAATCTCAAAAAATTAAAACAGCAGATTAAGACAGAGTATAAAGACATTAAAAAAATTAATTGAAATACTTATTTTTAACGATTCATACGCATTAGTAAACTGTTATGCTTCAGAATAATAAAAAAGCAACATATTTATATTTTATAACAACATAAAAAACGCGAAAACAATTATAAATAGTCATTTCCGAACCTTGTCGATCAGCTGGACGAACTTGTCATTGAGTCCAACCATGTCATCCTTCTCCCGGGCTTTACCCGATGAATCCACCTTGTTGGTCGGTTGGCTTTTGACCGGCCCCGAGCTGCCGGGGCTGTAGGACTGGCTGCTGTAGTCTCTTGGTTTGGACATAGTGGAGCTTGGCACAGCTGGCGTCTGGCTGAACAGGTGAGAGAGGTGAAGGCGACCGTGAACCCCCCGCATCAGCCGCTTTTAAGGTGGACAGGGGCCACCCGTCACCTCCCCAAAACTCTGCATGCGCCCAATCAGAAGAGGACAAGCGCGATATTACAGTAAGAAAAATGAAAAAGCCGACATGAAATACTTGAATTTCGACTCTGAACCTGTTAGGTCAGGAGTGGCGCTGGTCACCAGGAGCCAATGGCATATCTGGGGGCGGATTTGTGCGTAAAAAGCAGGTACAAAACCTACCTGCATCCTCTGTATCCATCAAGCGACTCTTCACACACTTAGTCTCCGTGTCAGTCTGAGTTTCTCGCTCCCATCCAGCATCAGTCATGCCTACAAACAGCGCTGCCAGTATGTTCGGTGGAGCCGGAGGAAGAGGCTCCAGGGCGTCGGTGGCGAGCCTGGAGGGGCTGCGCAATGTGCTGCGCAATGACACTGTCAGAGATGCCGCTCCGGCGCCTCAAGCCGCTGCAGCGCCCACCGGGTCCCCGGCTCCTGAGGCTCCTGCGGTCCCCATGGACGACAAGCAGACACTGCGGGGTCTGAATGGCCGGCTGTCCGGCTACCTGGGCAGAGTGAAGGAGCTGCAGGACGAAAACCGCAAGCTGCAGAAAGAGGTCGATGACATTTTGGCGAAGAGACAAGCACCTGAGGCACGCGACTGGGATGAAGTCCAGAAACCCCTGGAGGAGCTGAAGGATAAAGTGAGTCAGACTCTTTATTTAAACGTTTTTAGACCTTTTTTTTTCTTTTCTTTTTTTAATCACCGAACTGATGCCATTTATCTCCTCAGGTGAAAGAACTCACCATGGACAATGCAAAGCTGCTGCTTCAGACTGACAACACCAACCTGGCAACCAGCGACTTCAAGACCAAGTGAGTGTCATGCGGTGCAGCCAAAACTCAGATTTAAAACAAACAAACAAACAAAACATTCATGGATAACTGCTCTGCTCTGTTTTCAGGCTGGATGATGAGACAAAAGCTCGCAAGGAGTTGGAAAAAGACCTGGAGGACCTGAACAAAACCCTGGACGAATCCAAACTGAACCGTGAGCAGACGCAGAAAGAGATTGATCTGCTGAAGGAGGAGATTGATCGCGTGGAGCGTGAACACAAAAACGTAAGCGCCTGCTTCATCTGCAACTTGTTCTGCAAAGTATAAAAACTAAACATGGGATATTCTTGCAGGAGGTGGATGATCTGCGTAAGAAGATAAAGGACTCCAAGGTGGACGTGGTGATCGAGACCCAGAACTCCAACCTGCCTGTGATCGTCAACAGCATCCGCCAGCAGTATGACACACTGGCAAAGAAGAACCTGAAGGAGACGGATGACTGGTACAAGAACAAGGTACGCTACCCGCAGACGCCTAAAACCAATCCGCTCCCTCCGCTCTGTTTATCTCACTGCCTCCATCTTGTTTGTCTTCTCGAAGTTTGACAACATCAAAGTCGAGGAGGCCCAAAACACAGAGGCCTTGCAGTCCGGAAAGAAGGAGCTCAAGGAGCTTCAGAAACAAAAACAAATCCTGGACATCCAGATTCAGACCACGTATGGCACGGTAAATGCACACACAAATGCACGCAAGCTTTGTTACACACACACACACACACACACACAAAACAGCGATCAGACCTTTAAAAAAAATGATAAAAATCAGTTCTTCTGGAGTTGAAAAAAAGAAAATATTTCCAGGAATGATAAACAACTTGCAGAGATGTCCGTCTACCTCTTCACAGGCATTCCTGACTACCCTGTCATTAAACTTAAAGTGCCACTTTGAACCAGATTCCTCACCCATCTCACGCTAGTCTTTCACAAGCCACCTGGATCTGTTGTTGTAACGAAACAAAGAGACAATCCATCTCTTGTCTTCCTTTCAGATGGGCAATCTGGAGCGCACCGTGGAGCTCACCAAGGACGAGTACAACAGACGTCTGGCCCCACAGTACCAGGTACTGATGGACCTGGAGAGGGAGCTGAAGGACGTTAGGTCTCAGGTGGAGCAGCAGGTGGAAACCAACAAGAACCTGCTGTGTGTCAAGATGAAGCTGGAGGCCGAGATCAATAAGTACCAGCAACTGATCTATGGCATTACCGCTGAGACCGAAAGGTGAGGATGATCAAGCCTTTAGACTTGCCCAAAGTAACCGTGTGTTGGGTAAACACACACTTCTATACCAACAGCTCAAAAAATTAGTTTCATCATTTATAATATTTTAACGTTTAAAAAAAAAACATTTATTCGCTTTATTGACAAGAGTTAAGTTTGATACCGCTCATGTCTTTGAGTAACAAACATGGAGCAACCAGGTAGCTTAGCTTAGCATAAGACAAAGAAAAGTTAGCAAACGTCCAAAGCTAACGAATAAAACCAAATAAACAGGCTAAATGTCCTGTTTTTTTTTAAAAAAAAAGCAAAGTGTAAAAGTTTAGCTAATTAGTGAGATGTTTATGCTAAGCTAAGCTAACAGGCTGCTAGTCCTAGCATTAAACACTAGCAAGAAAGCGAATAAATAATTTTCCATTTTTTTTAAAAAATTTAAAGGACAATATGAACAATTTGATCTTTTAAAATATTTAAGGGACAGCAGGTAAACACCACCACACAGAAGCATAGTGTACCTGTTTGCTATTTGTTAGCATACTTATGCTCTTCTTCCCTGACAGCTTGGAGTTTGATTTAGAGGATGCAGTGTACAGAGGTAAGTTCTGAAACTGCCAGGAAACAGAAAAATAAATAAATGACTCCAACACGTTTGTGCTGTAACCTGATAGACGGGTTTTACCTCTTATCACCAAACAATCACCAGACTTTGATCAGGGGCTGCTTTCAGTTTTGTCTTGTGGGTCTGACTGGCTCGTCTCCAGTTGGAACCGAACAAAAGACAATGATCGGAATTTTTCATTCCTAATATAAAGTCTGAAAACCCCAAAGAGGTAGAAAAGGTGTAAGCAGTATGGTTGCTGACATTATTAGTGTAATGTGGATGCAATGGCTATAAAGCTTACACCTTACAGCTAATAGCATTACGTGCGGAGTTCAACTTAAAAGCTAACCCTCACATCACTTCTGGTTGGGGGAATAGTTTTGGGAAGTATGCTTGTTATTATTTATTTATTTTTTGGAAAGGATTTAATGAAAAGATTAAAACATCACTCATATCTGGGTTTAACACAGTTAGCAGCGGTTAGCTTAGCGTAGTTAGCTTAGTACAGAAAAAAAGGCAGTGGGTAAAGAGCTAGCCTAGCTACACCAGAACCAGACAGAACTCAATTAGCCGCTAGCTCCCATTAGCACATTTTTTTGCGCTAATGGAAGCTAGCTGGATGCTAATGGAGGCTAACAGGCAGATATAAAATAAGCATATTTCCCAAATTGCTAAAACTATTCCTTCACAGCCAGTCACGTCACTAAACTGCACTAAATTTCACTTTTAGACTTATAAATGCATGAAATCGCACCAAATATTAACACCACAAGTAAAACTTAACGATCACGCCAAGCAAATCAATTACAAAAAAATAAATGTTGTGTTGATTCTCTGGCAGGATCGCACTGTAAATGAGAAGAAAGCTGGATGGCTAAAAGAATCCCCAGCAGATTGACATGAAAGTTACGCGTCGGTAATCGTGTCCTGTTTCTTTACAGACGAGCAGAAGCCTAACGCCACAGCGCCCGAGCAGCAGGAAGAAATGGAAGAGCAAACTCCTGTGAAGCAAGACAGCGCTGCCTTTGACAAATCCACTCCCCCCAAAGCTCCTGAAGAGGTTTCTGCTGAAGTGGAGGAAGGAGAAATCGGCAAGGCAGAGTCTGGGCCTGTGAGCGAGGAAGCTGCTCCAGTCAGCGCCCCTGCTAAGAAGAAAAAATCCAAAAAGTCCAAAACTAAGAAGGATTCATCCTCCTCCTCCTCCTCCTCTCTCCTCCTTCTTCTTCTTCCTCCTCCTCCTCTTCATCCTCTTCTTCGTCCGATTCCGAGAAGGAAGATGACAAGGCCAAAAATGAGGATGAAGTTGCCGAAGCCTGATCTCTAATGGCATTTTTCTTTTCTTCCTGTTACTCTGTCAGGTGTCACATTAAACGGTTATGAAGGTGAACTTTCTCTGGTGAAATAAAGTCTTTAAGAAACAGAACCGCTCAGCAGTGTTTCCTTGACTCACTCCATTTAATACATGAATTATCTGGCAATCTGTACGAGTTTTCATTTTATAATTTAAGACAAATAAAACCATAAACTTTCACATTTATGAAAGCCTAACCGTTAAATGTTCAATATTTTTGCTTGAAAATTACAAATTTTTACATAAGCTACTGCTCTATAATAGTGAGCTTGCATTAAAAGGAAGCAAAGTGACACTTTAAATGGTTAAAGTGTCCAATAAACTGCTCAGTAAGTGCCTATTAATGTGAATTCCAGACTTAAGTAATTTTTGTTAAGTAGCAACAACAACTTTATGAGTGAAGGAAAAAAAAACAAAAAAAATTCTCTTTTCACAAGTGATTTATTTGAATTTTTCAAATGACGATGGTACAGACGACGTAAAAGCACAGAGAGGAATAGGGGTTTGAAACCATCCAGTACATGGATATTGCATTGTGAGGGCTGAAGGTCGGGGCAAGCAAGAAGTACCAAATGGAGTAAAAGATATCGTATCAAAAATTTTTTTTTTTCATATATATATTTATATAGGACTAATAATTCTCTTTAACTATGCAAAGCAAGGAATGCCCTTTTTTCCATTTACGTTGAGGCTTTCCCTAAGTAGAGCCAACATTATTATTCATCCAGAAAAAAAAACAAAAAAACAAAAAAAGGCTGGAAACTTTATCAGGAGGCGGGGGCGGGGGGCGTTGAGAGGCTTCCTGGAGTCCTGTCCGATGTGGCGTTTGATTCTCTTTGTGGCGCGTTTGGGGCGTGTCCACAGGGGTTTGGATTATTCAGGTGGAGGTCGGCCTCAGCGGGAGAAGGTCTTTCCACTGAAAAAAAAACAAAACAAAAAAAAAAATTATGTGTTTTTTTCCTGCCGTGATACCAGGAACTTTTGCCAAAGCTAGCATGCAGTTAGCTTAGCATAAGCCCTGCGCTAAACTGAGAGCTGTCGAAAGCTAGCATAAGCAACCATTTATGTCCTTAAAGTTCAAAGCGGAGGTTATGTACACATAAATCTATCAAAAAAACACAAAAAAACAAAATGGCCGCTTCCCATTTATGCTAAGCTAAGCTAGTTGTTTGGGCGTAGATTCATATTAAAACTTGAGTGACCTCCATAAACCTAAGTCAGTCATTTAAAAAACTAAACTAAACAAACTGGATGGTGCCACACCAGTGAATTCTTCCGTTTATTTGTGACTTTGTTTTCGTTTTGGCACGACGCCGAGCTGCCGGACAAGTTTTTATGCAACAATTCGTTTGAAGGATGTGTAATTGACGCTTTCATTTCAGTTCAGGTTCCTTGAGAATTAGTAGCCAAACATATACGGCGGTTACGTTGAATCACCTTAATTAGTTACCTATCACTCACAGAACAAAGACACTCAGAGCTCAGGCAATAAAAAATAAAAAAATCCTAATTATTACTGAGTTACGAGGCAAAAAAAAAGAGGTTTTAGCAAAGTGGAGAGCGGTAAAAATTCCTTTACGACTTAGTACAAACACGACAAAAGCCGTGCAAGGCAAACCCACCCCACCTGAAAAACACACAAAGATTCAGCGCACGCGAAAACAGAAGAAAAACACTGAAAAGTGCCTGGAAACTGTATCTCTTTCATGAGTCATCTCAAATGGAGATAAGAGCGAGATCACAGCCGAACAAAACATGACGTTGACAGACGGAGCTAAAAGCTTATCGGAAAAATCCCTGGATTGTTTCGTGTGATGGTAACCGCCTCGCCTTCTTGCACTAGATGAGCTACTTACGAGATGGTCTTCATCTCCTTCTTCTCGGCGTCGGGTCGAGCGCGGTTCAGCACCTTGAGGAAATCCGACGTCTTGGCCCTCATGCGTGTGTGAATGTAGGCCTGTGGAAGACAGATTGCACGTGTGATGAGATGGTAATGAGCTTCTCGGTTGAAGACGATTCGTATCAATCTGCGTCTCTTCTGTGCATCATCCCCCACAGGTCTCCATAAATCCATCCACCCACATGGCTTTATCCAGGTGGCACAAACATCCACCACATGCCTCTGGACACCCACACTCTGCCCCGTAAACCTGCATCAACATTACACCACCTCTTCATTTCAGCTCGACTTTCTATAGTGGAGGAGAAAAAAACCAGACCGTACTATTAGAGGGGACTTTACGGCTGGTTTCTGGCCTGTGATTAAAACCAGCTCTCAGCTTGAAAGCTTCCTTGTTAATTTTCCTTCAGCTGTGGTGAACCATAAACATTTCAACTGCAGCGAGAAATGAAAACAAGCACTTACTAGCGCCAACACATCACTGGAGTTCATGCCGTATGAAGATCGGCAATTTATATGTTAAAGACGAGCTAATCCCGCTGGGGTCTGCACTCACCTTGGAGCACTTTATGTGGTAGTGCAGGTAGTCCCTGAAGGTGTGGATGAGGTTGATGGTGTTGTCTCTGGCATTGGCATTTGTGTGACGTGGAAACAGGACTGAAAATAGCCAAAACGGGGTCAGTTACATTAGTCAGTGAGAAGTGAGGCTACATGTACAGCAAGGCTTTTTTTTTTTTCACGCTGACCGAAGGTGATGTATCCGATGTTGTCCCCGACGGTGGCGTCCGTGTCCTTCAGCTCCAGAGGAGGCTCCCTGTGGCTGAACAGCACCTGGGGAGCTGTGTGGCTGGCTCTCCGACCCTCTTTGAACTCCTAAACATTAGAAGGTGTTTTAGAGCTTATTTGAACCTTAATTAGTTTTAAATTACTCTAAAAGAAGTCATAGACAGCGTAACAGCATAGCGTTAGCTATGGAGCCTCTGCTGCCTCCGTATAAGGAAGCTAAAAAAATAAAACACACGTATCTGAGAACAAAACTTATTCTAAGTTTAAAAAAAATAAATAAAAAAACTCTTTTTTGTTTTAAGTTTTCTAATTTTCTTGCTTGTATTATTTATTCGGTTAGCTTAAAATGTTAGCTTGCTAATTACTGTACTACTGTAGCAGCTAACACACACTCAATGAAGACATTACTAGATATATACACACAATTTCAAGCAAACAGTAAGTATGCTACGCTACATTTTATTAGCTCCTTCTTTAGTAAATGTTTTGCTGTTTCTTATCAGTCACACCCCAGGGGCTTTAGCATCATGGCTAGCCTTGTAGCCACACCACATAAACAAGCTAGCTACTAAATCGCCATTGGCAATAAGTAGGAAGCATCATAGCTGTAAGAGATTAATGATATCGCCCTTTTAGAAACACAACCAGAAGGTTTTGAGTGTCGTGAGCTCAAGTTAATTTGCAAGTTTAATTTAAAAGGACAACAAAAAAAAAATGCTACTAGCAGTTAAAGCTAATCTGATTAAGGGGAGATGGAAACCTCAAATGTCTTGAAGCTCTCCACTTCTGTTTTCGTGACGAACAAGGCGACTTTTGTTTCGTCTTCAGTGTTTTATTACACTCTTTTTATTGAGTACACTGCACCATCACCTTTTGATGACACTATGCAGACTAGCTGCTTAGGGAAACGTCGCACCTGCATGAAGACTTTGCCGATGATGACGTCGTCGTCGTCTTTGAACACCGTGCTGAACACAACCGTCACTCTGTCCTTCTTGGCTTCCACATACCTAAGACAACAAAAACAATCAGCTTAAAACAGACCGACTGCACCTTTAAATGAGACAGGCCGGCTCAAAAAGACACCACGTAAGGGATTCACACTTATTTCTTCACAAGACGCTAAAATCTTTTCAGACGTACATGGACTCATCGTCTCTGTAGTGGACCACAGCCCTGCTCTCGCCCTCTCTGCCTTCTTCCTGGAACTTGAAGTACTTTTCAAACACGGAGGCGAAGCAGTTCCTCTTCAGCATCCCCGCCTGGTGGACGACCTCGTCTTTATTGGCTGGTAGCGCGTCCAGGTCGTAGAGGAGGGACACGTTGTAGCCTGTGAAGAGGTCGATAGGGGTCGATTTTATTTCACTTAAAACAGAGCAGTGCTGAGATAAAGCACGCTGTGGTCAGGCATCGCTATAAAAGGAGATCAGAAACTTGATGAGAACTCACCAGCCTCCGGTGAAACCAGGAAATTCCCATAGACCTGCTTGAGTAGCTGAAATTAAAAATAAGACCTTTATTTGTATCACTTTTGTTCACAACAACTACAGATAAACAACAGGGTTAAAATACTGTATAACTACTTCATTAAACTTTAAAAAGGTGGAGCTTTCAAACAGACTAGACGCTGTGTTTTTTTAGGCGCTTTCTTCAAAGCAGTCCTGTCATATTCAGAGTAATTCGCGTTCCGGTTATTGTCACAGCTGTGATCAAGCAGGTAGTTCAACAGATGAAAATCAGCCAGCAGAAATGTCAACAATAATAACGGCTGAGAGCCAGTTACGCGACCTGAACTTGCTGCTCAAGGAGCAGGAAGGATGTGTGTGTGTGTGTGCTCTTGGTGTAATTGTAGGGGGGTTTTCCTCTCAAATAGATACCTGTCGTTTAGGTATGAACTGAGGTACAATTGGAACGAAAATGCAAATCCGACCCCAGGTATGACGGCAATGCTCCGCACATGCTTGCCCGTTCGCCCCCATTTAGTTTTAGGGAGCGAGGAGGGGAAGCTGCTGGGACGGCAGCCAAGCCATTCATACGCGGCGGCTGCAGCGCGCAGTAAGCACTTCCTCGCCCGGGGTGAGTCACACAAGCTCGCTTCCTGTTTCTACCAGCGGCCTCAGCAGCTGCTTTCTTCCTTACATGGCAACAGAGCTCTAGTGTTGTAGGTGTGTGTCCGGAGCACAACAATGACCTCATTCTACTATTTTTTTTTTAACTGACCACTGTGAAAGTCGGACAGTAATGGACATTTAAAAGGATTCGCGCCCGAGCGTAGAGGTGACGACGCGTTTACTGCCGCAGTCGCGTGTGTTTGCATGTTAAACGGTTCACCTGCAGTATACAGGTACACCGTAACTGACGTGCACGGTGACGATGAAAACTAGTTTTGTCCTCTGTGAAGATTTCACGCATGGTTGGTTTATTTTTACACCAGGGGAGCAGCGTGTCAGAAAACCACAACCGCATTTTAAAACATTTCGCACTGTGAGGTTTTTCCTGAACTGTGTAAAGAGAATGTGCAAACAAGCACGAGGATACGAAAGAAGGCCTCAGCAAAAATAAATAATCTGTTTCTAGACGAGACAAACCGACTCTGCATTTCAGTTGTTTTTTTTTACCTCGTCAGCTCCGTGCTCCTGCAGCTCCTTGTAGAACTTCAGGGAGATGCTGACCATCACTTTGGTCTTGTCCCCGTTGGGGTTGGAGATGTGGTACAAGACGCCATCGAAGTCTGGAGTCGGAGAAACACAGCGTAAATGCACGCACGCGATGAATTAGCCTCCTCCCTCAGGATTTAGCAAAAATCCAACATTATTTCAGGCAATCTAGTGTCAGCGTGCAGTGATGATCATGCACGGCAGGAAATTAATTACAGCAGCAAATGCAGGAAATCAGCATCAAGTCAGGGTCAGTCGTCTATTTTAACACCAAACTAAAGCGTGCACCGTGTGGTAGCCTAAAAGATTCTCACCCGCAAACGTCACATCGACGGCCTCTGGCTTGGTTCTGCAGGGAGGAAACAAAAGCAGCACTTATTTGTTGAGCCCGCTAATTAACATTTAAGCAGCACAACGGAGAACAATGTCACACTGCACAGCAAAGATGACCGATTCAATCACAACATAGTCGATCAACATAAAATTCATCGTTGCACAATGCGACGCTAACCAGTTCCGTCTCCTCTGATGTGAATAAATAAAGTGGGTTCCTTCTTTTTCTTTACAGATTACAAAATATTAGGATTAATAATTTGCAATGTTGCA
The DNA here is from genome assembly GCA_005024645.1 of Planiliza haematocheilus. Lineage (NCBI taxonomy): Eukaryota > Metazoa > Chordata > Actinopteri > Mugiliformes > Mugilidae > Planiliza > Planiliza haematocheilus. The sequence continues at coordinate 2,172,505 of SRSE01000183.1, read as the reverse complement.
TTGTTTTTCTGGAGCAAACATTCCCCTTTAGTGCATAATTATATGCATTTATGCACGTTAACAAACACCCCTTTTTTTTGTGGTATGCACAGCAGTAAGTACAACTTCTAAGCTGGATGTTGCAGGGACTTGCTCCGCACTGCTAATGCTCCAAGGAGCCTCCAGCTGGCCCTGCCCGGGGCCCAGACTTGACTCAGCTTGACTACAGGAATGCGGAAGCCGGAGAAAAGGGGCGACGGTTAGCTAGCATGCTAGCCGCTAACTGGTCCTGTTGAGCCGTTGAGACGTGAAAAGGCTAATAAATGTTATTTATTGCACAGTAACACCTCATTAACACAAAATAATAATAACAGTTATCAGACGTGGGTTATTAAATAGCGGTTATTGACTAAAGTACCCGGATATGAGCAGTTTTTATTTTATTGTTGTGTCGGTTCCCGTTTGTGTTGGACGTTAATATGCTAATTAGCGCTTGGTAATTTATTTATTAGTGTCATTAATTTATAAGTTGACTTTATCAAACAGTGTGACATCCGTTATTTATATATAAAACGGTCAACTGTATTGCGGTTAGCTAGCTGCTGTTAAGCTATGTAGCCGCCGCAAACGTTTTTAAAATGTTTTACTTGACATTACCCAGGCCACAGATAGCAAAATCACCTAAAATTACTTTTTATTTACTTCCAGTTGCTGTACGAGAACCGCCAGGGGAAATAAATTTCAGTGGGGTTGCAATTTTTGGCACAACACCGACCCAGAAGACACACCCCAGCTTTAGGCGAACCAGTCACGGCGCACCAACAAGCTAATTCATTGTGTATTTTTTTGTGCCCCTCTTTTGTTTCCACAAAGTAAATAAACCAATCGTGCAATGCCGCGAACGTTTATCAGCTGCACCCGAAACCCCCTAGTGCATCGTTACGTGCGGCTATCATATTCAAGGAAAACGGTAAAAGGGGAAGCTAGCTGACGTTAGCAATGCTAGCCAGGTGTAACAATGATTTCTCACCCGTTGGATGCGCCGTCGAACTTCAGCGCCAACGTCTCTTCTATAATGCGGTTATTGATTTCTAACAGGATCATCGCGGCGGGTGCCGATGTCGAGGAAAAGGGGGATGACCGGTGCTATTTGGTGGGATTCACGTCTTTGTGTCAAAATCTGCAAATTTTTCCTCCCTTGACAGACCAGACCGCTTCCGTCGAGGCTGCTTCCGCCTGCAGCTTCCGCGTATTTTACAATCAGGACCCCAAAAGATTAGGGTGGCTAAAACATTGCCTGTAATAAATTCGTAACGACAAGAAAACGGGAACGTGATGGAGGTCAGAGGTTATATATTACATTGGCGGGCAGTTTTACGTCGAACATAACTTTAACTTTGCAGCTACAAATTATATAAAGCTATGTAAAGCATTAAAAACGTTAATGAATTACAGTATTAAAGCAGTATTTTCAGGTAGACAAAATAACAATGATATTATCACTTAGCTTGATGAGGCCAAGTTACTATAGACAAAACAACAACAACATTTTGTACAAGATAGAGACACATTGTTAAAGGATGAGATCACTCCAAAGAATTCTTTAAATCTCAGTGACGACACTTACAAATGCCATTGGAAATTAGTTTGAAACCACAGATACCCCAGAGTATATTTTCGATTATAAGTCGTACACACTTCGGTTTTATCTCCTCAAAACACAAGCTCATACAGTGTTATTCTCCCAAATAAAAAAGAAGAAGAACTCACATAAGTTTTGAGCAGATCTATAGATCTTTGTTATTGGAGTAACGCTTATTTTAACCATACTCTCTCTCTGGACCGTAGACCCTTTGAAGCCATTTAGTCTGTTATAGACTGTTATAGATATCAGGATGGATATGCAGAGGGGGCAGCTGCGTTAAAAATGAACCCACAGCAACAAAACAGCTTGCAAAACAAGAAATGGCATGCGAATTTCCTTGTATCGTTTCAGCAGTTGCCATTTCGGCTTATCTGTCCTATCCTTCTGCTCATGTAGCCCTCTCCCCCAGCCCGACCGGTTTGGTCAAGTCAATTGGTTTGCTTGATTAAAACACCTCGCAAGTTTTTCTCCCCCCCCACACTGTCTGGGAATCGCTCGCAAGGGGCTCGCAGGGAAGGGAACCGCATCAGCCTCACCTGTCGAGACTTCAGGTAGGGCGTTCGGTGACTACAACAGGCCAAGAAATCTAAATTCAGCTAAAAGACGACCCACAGAGAGGAATTATTTTTATTTTGTGGTTTAAATTTAAGATTCTGTTTTTATTTCTCTACTGCAACGGTAAACTATTATTTAACGTTCATATTCACATCATAAAATCCAGTAGCATTCCATGATGCTTTACTCGCAGGACGCCCAGAAGTCCTTTAACATGATGAGTGTAATCAGCACTACTACGAAACATAGGCGTCCGTCTAATTACAAGGTACTATGTCGAAATAATTGGCGGTTATACATTCTTTCAACGCATTACAGTGTAGGTTGACTGGATTTTTCCAATACTTTAAAGAAGAAATTGATTTGTATAATGATAATGATGTTTTTATATTTTATATATTTTAAACTTAATTATTCTTTAATATTTTTTATTTTAAATATTTTATACTTAATTATTCTTTAATATTTTTTTATTTTATATATTTTATACTTAATTATTCTTTAATATTTGTAGCTCATTTCATAACCTTTGTCTTTTAGGAGAAGCTCTTTATTTGTTTTAGTTTGTCTGTTTTTTGGCAAATATTTTAGGGCTTCAGTTGCGTATTAGAACATTCATTGAAAAGCAAACTCTATGAGCTGATGTGTAAATAATACTAACATATTAGAGCACGGGTGTCAACCTAATTTTAGCATAATAACCTGTAATTAACGACAACTCTAGACTTTTTCCATTTGTTTTAGCCCAAAGAAGAAGTAATAAGTAAATTAGGAGAATGTTTACATTTAATTAACTATCCTTTAAAAAAAAAATAAAAATAATAATTCTTAGGAAAAATAGGTGCAACTTGAGCACATTTTCTCCTGTTTTCATTAAAAAATTGCGTCCGTTGGTAAATTCACGCTGCGGGCCACATTTGGGCCCCGGGCCGTATGTTTGCCACCTGCGGATTAGAGCTTTGTTATACGTGTGAAATCAAACGACGGTGATGCTTCAGTGTTTCTGCGAATTCAGTTCTCGTCAACTTGGCAGGCTAACAAAAACCGACCTGATCGGGCTGTACTTCTTGTGTGGGAAATTGCGAGACGTGCCAAATCAGATTCTTGATGCAAAGTACCAAAGAAATCACTGAGGGCGATCCTAATCTTGTTTATTAAGATAATTAATGGTTTGGCTTTGCCTCTGTATTCTTTGTCCTCTTTTGTCGGCGGTAGCACCACATAAACGTTCAGCTCTGTGACAAGACAAAACGATCCGTCTGCAATCTAAATAGAGGTTCTGCATATTTCTGCACAACTGGTGTTTCTGGATCGCAGCTTCTTATTTGTGAATCTGTTAGGAGTCTTAACTGCTGCTCAGCCTAAACGCATAAAAACAAAAATAATACCACAGCTCGAGGATGTCGGATATCAATCTGTGACAGACAGAAATGAGTGGTATTCGTGTTGTTTGCGATGGGAACGGCTGATGAGACGTTTCTACTTTGGTGCACCACTGAATTCCCACATACCGTCACCAATGATACAATAGTTCAGACGTGAACTTCTGTGACATTTCAAGCGCCTTTGTCTCCTTCAACACCTGTGGTACCGTGTGTGCTTTAGATAGGAGTTAAATATGTAATCTGCTCGACTTGTAAAAAGGCTTTTAGCGTGACAAACGCAATTCCAGAAACCGAAACTTGTTCTATTTGCATTGTTTGCTTTAAGATGTAAGAATGAGGCATGAATGGGTCTTTTTACGGTTGATGGAAGGAGAGTCACGCTTATTTTCCTCAGTGGCTCAGTTGAAAGAAAATATTTGTACAAAAATTTGCTTTTCTTTTTTCTACAACTACATTTTGATTTGATCTCATGATAAGATTTTAGGTTTGGCATGGCAGTATTCACAGGTATTTAGAGAATTTTGAAGGCATAGACACAAATAAAATAGGTAGGAATTGAATAATACGTTAAATAAATGTAAAGATGGACACATTCAGGAGTGAGATGCTGCAGGGAATTCCTACGGGACGTTTGGAGGCTCACTCAGCGAGGTCATGGATAAGGGTCTAAATTCTGTTCCAAAAATAATGCCCTGATCGGTGATCGTACTTTTTAGATAGTATGTTGGAGGAAATTTAGTTGTTTGTGATCATAGCCTACGGATTGTACGGACAAGGAACTGTACTGGGACCCCTGTGTTTTACGATGTGTAGGTGCTCGTGAGGCTACGCAAATTATTATTAATTAGTAACTTGTGTTATTTTCTCCATAGGAAAACGGCACTTTATTAAATGCGTGTTGCATTAACTGTGAAAAAAAAGAAAAGTTGGCATAAAGACAAAGATGTGCGACAACATTTCCTCATAAAAACAAGGAATGCGTCAACTGAAACTGAGCCTTTAATCAAGTTAGACGTCAGGCTCACATTGGATGAGTAATTCTTGCAGATGTTGGTGTGAAAAAGAGGTTTTGAACAGAGGCTTTGTGTTTTGAACGACAGGAGAGGATGTCCGTTCGCGAAGAGTCGATTATCCCGTGATATATCCTTAAAAGTCAGACTCTGTGTCCCTATAAAGACGCTATAAAAAGTCGTTTCCATCACGAACGTCGGACACTTTAATAGCAAAGAGCAGTAAAACAAATAAAGAAAAGATTCCAATCATACTTTCAACTAATTACAACCTCTTAGTCCAGTTTCTGGTGTGACTTTGGAAAAACACGCCGATGAGATAGTGAAGTTTTGCGCACGATGTTTACGCCTCCTGAGCTCTTAAAGGAATGGAGATGTCAATCTATCAGTGGCAGAGCAAATATTTTCTCTTCTCTGGAACAGGATGAATGAGAGCCAGTGTTGATGTCAATCAAGCGTTTCCACAGAAGGGGGCTGGAGGTCAGGTTCCCAGGAAGGTAGAAGCTTGTGCCAAGTCCCGTGCTGTTATTTTCAAGTGGCCTGTGCGTGAGTGAAACTATAGGTGTCAGAGTTAATTACAGTTCAGTTGACACCTGCATGAGGTATTGATTTGAATTTTTCAGCTGATTAAGGGACAAATGCTGGACTTTTTGGTGTCAAATTAACCAGTTAAATATCATAAATACTTCTGTTGTAACCAGTTCCTTTAAAGTCTGTTGACCCTAACCGTGTTTACAGAAGTAACCAGAAACCTTAAAACAGGCCATTCTTGTTATGGGACTACAGGTGCTTCCTTATAGAGGCTGGCAGTGTGACAGCAGAGGCGGTCCTGGCTGGATTTACGCCCTGGGCGAACCATCAGTTGCCCCCCACCCCAAAAATAAATAAATAAATAGATAAATAAATAAATAAAAAGGTCAAAAAAGGTTCCTGCACAAATACAACTATTTCGTATTTTACATACGAGTTTTGATTTGCATCATCCTAATACCTTCTGAACAGTTCCAGTTATGATAACACACCAGTTTTGTACGTAGAGAAACAGCAGATAATTAAATCTGAATTCAGTGCTCAGGCAGTAGAAGATTTTTCAACCTGGCTTTTTCACCCCGTTTACAACAGGTGTGAAGTGCAATTGCCTTAATTCTAATAGTTGCTAGTTAAACAAAACTAAAAAACAAATACAGTCGTCTTCTGGGGCTAATAGCTACATATTTATTAGCAAGAGGCCAATAAATAGCCTGTAGCCTACTGTCACTCACGTCACTCATAGAAATCTGCATACCTTCATCTTTTGCTCGTTTCTCCTCTAATTCTTTTTAATGAACTGGGCACCTGCTGCTTCTCTGGTCTTTTACTTTGATCCATGATGAAGATGAAGATGAAGATGAAGACTCGACATTTTTTGGTCATGTAGGTATAGGTCTATGTTTATTTTTTTAATTTTAGGAATTAAATACATTTTATTTGGAAGCAGTTTGTGTTGCGTGGCCTGGGATCAGTCTATCCCTCGCCCCCCTCCTCTTTGCCTCTGCAGTCGCAACTTGATCCCCCGTCCCCCTCTCCCGTATGACTCTCAGCAGCATCACGTTGACGTGACAATGAGCGGTAGTCTATTTTTTTTCACCTGTATTGCGCCCTGGGCGGTCGCCCACATTGCCCATAGCAAACACCGGCCCTGTGTGACAGTACACTGGCGTGTGGCGCCTTCACGACGCCGCTAAGGAGGGACGGCACTGATGCAACGTGCTGAATATTGTTGGTTTTATGGAGACGCGCGGGAGGTGGAGGAGATGCTTGTGTCCCTCTCCGCTTTGCTTAAACATCCAGACGAGGAGGGGCTTTGTCAGTCCCCTGTGATTACAGACATATTTCTCTGCGTGTTCGCCTTGAGATGACTGCCGCCTCCTCCAGAGCTTTAAATGAAAATAGCAATACACCTGCTAATTACCTCCTCTGTAGGGGCGGCGTGAGAACAGAAGTTGACTTTTGCAAAAGAGAGGACATTTCACCGCCTCTTTACCAGAAAATGTCAAAGTTGACATCCTGATGTTGCAGTTTGTGCAACACCATATTGCCCAATGGCCTCCTGCACTTAAAAGGCGGGTTAAAAGGTGCATTTAAGCATTTCAATAGGCTAATCTAAATCCAAGGATTTTCTTTCTGATGGCGTCTGATGATTTTTTTTTTATCTCTTGTGCTTAATTCTTCGGGGAAAAATATAAACTTGTGGCACAAGTAATTAGTTCCTTGTTTGACCTGTGAAGTAACCTCATAAACAGGAAACAGGACATTGGGTTACCTCTGTGTAAAACCCCTCTGTGTTGTATTAGTGCCTACGCACTTTTTCTTTGACTCCTTTGAGTGCTTTGCTGCGGTCGTCTTTGATAAATTTAAAAGTGAATCCAGCGCCGAAGGTGAGTATCGAATCTAAAATGAGAAGGAGAGTACATTCATTCACCTTCTGCATCCGTTTGTTCCTGTTAAGGGTCGTGGTTTGTAATGAATATTTTTGAAGCTCATGATATGATAGACGCTGTTTCTGTCGCCTTGCTTTTGTTCTTGAGTGTGAATCTGTCTTTTTCTGTGACTGAACGCCTTTTTTCCCTCCATAGCCATGTCGTCGCACATCTACGTCTTTACTACGGATTACTTCTACCAGCAGAATGACTCCACCATGTTCTACCCCGATCTAAACACCCTTGCATGTGAGCGTAAACCGCTCGAACACACTGCAGCTGTGGTCATGTGTTCCATCCTCTACGTCATCTTTTTACTGGCGATACCGGGAAATCTGCTGGTGGGCTGGGTGATCACCACCAGCAGACAGGCTTTAACTCCGTCAGACACATACCTGTTCCACCTGACTGTAGCCGACGGTTTGCTGGCTCTCACGCTCCCATTCTTCGCCACTTCCTTCATCCGGGGATGGATTTTTGGAGACTTCTTGTGCAAGCTGCTCAACCTGGTCATGGAGGCAAACTTCTACACCAGCATCATCTTCCTGGCCTGCATTAGCATCGATCGCTATCTCGTGATTGTCCACGCCCAGGAGATGCTGCGGAGACGTCAGAGGATGTGCAGCAGGGTCCTCTGTGCGGCGGTGTGGGCCTTCGGCGTGGCCCTCGCCCTGCCCTCGCTTTTCAACGAGGTCTCCAAGCTCGACGACGGCAAGTTCATGTGTTCTGAAAGCTTTGACATCGGCAACTCCGAGTCATGGAGGCTTGCCACGCGTGGGTTGCTCCATATTTTTGGCTATGTGGTCCCTCTGGTTGTCATGCTAACCTGCTACGGCATCACTATTTTAAGATTGCTGCACACTCGGGGTTTCCAGAAGCACCGAGCCATGCGGGTAATCATAGCGGTGGTGATCGCATTCCTGCTGTGCTGGACGCCGTACCATATCACCATGATGGTAGACACACTGGTGAGGGGTGATGTGGTGCCACACGACTGCGCCATGAGGATGTCACTGAGCAAGGCTTTGGTTGTAACCAGCACCCTGTCTCTGTTCCACAGCTGCATCAACCCCTTCGTCTATGCATTTATCGGAGAGAAGTTTAGGAAAAGAATGATGCAGCTTTTTCAGAGGAAACTCAGACAGGAGAGGATGTCAGGGTCAAAGTTCAGCAGGTCAACGTCCCAGTCCTCTGATGGCGCTGGAACTTTTCTTTGAACACATGCCGGACTTTTATTGTACTTACAGTATTAAGTCCAAGCGCGAACAGATATTCAGGCTGTGTTCAATGTCATTTGGGTAAAACTAAAACCAGCAGTTTGATTTCCTGCTCAGTAGCTTGGTTAAGGTTTCTCAACCCAGGCTTTTGCAATTTATGTTATTTGTTAACAAGCAAACTTTTTTCGCCGTTTTTTACGTAATTTCCACATGTTTGTACTCAGTGTAGAGGTTTAAAGTCAGAGTCATTTCAAAATCTGCCTTCCCACTTACAAGGTATATAGAATGCAGCATTAGCATGTATATATTTGGCATGCCTTTTTTTAGTGTCTAAGCTAACGTTTGCTAATTATCTCTTGAGTTCAAGGGGGAATATCGTTAGTTCTGACAAACTAAACTTGATGCTAGACGATTGGTCTTGTCGTCATAAGAACGACATTGATATTCTTTTAACTGTCGTTGAAGCAGTCATTGAAAGTTTGCCTCAAAATGGTGGACATGGCCTTCCACGGCGCGGCGTACCTTGAGTAGCCGCAGTCAGTCTTTGCACAGCTAACGTAAACAAGTGGAAAACTTTTTGGCTTTCGGCACAAACTGAAATAAGGAAGGTGGACCTGATGTCAGCTGACACAGCCTGAGGCAAGACACGTTTAAAGGTGGCGTTTGTTGGCTTCTTGATCAACCAGTGGAATGCGTGGATGAATAAAGAAAGGGGAAATGAACAAACAGTAGCCCTTCCAGTGAAATAGTAGTTATTGCAGGCATCCTGTGTAGCAAGCCAACCGGGAAATACATTAAGTGACTCAGACGTTTAGCTTGACAATTATGGCCAGAGATGAAATAACTTCCATCTGAGGTTAGAAAACATTTAATTACCCAGCAGCGTGTAAGGATAGTTCATTATCTTTACATCTTTCTCGTTGGCTGTGATTGGATTACGTGGGGAACGGCTGCCCCCTAGTGGACAAACCTTGTTGAAACCTTGAATTTCTTACATTTCTACTTGTTATGAACATATAACATAGTGTTTATGAGTGTTTTTACGCAGCTCTATTTTCACACATCCTCATTTCCCATGTACCACGATATGATGCTGTGTTTTTTTGTTTAAATATTCTGTACAAGTTGTTCTACTTTGTATTAACACACACACACACACACAAAGAGATGCATATATATATATATATGTGTGGATTGTATTTGTTTCCATATATGTTTTTATCTTCTTCAGTTAAAGTGAAATAATGTTTCAAATGCTTTTCAGGTGTAATTTCACATATCCTATTGTGACGAGTAGATAAATAAATCAACAAATAAAGTAAAAGGCTTTGCAATTTTCCCAGTGTTCGTGCGTTTGTTCTTGTTCAGACTCTGATAGATAGATAGATAGATAGATAGATAGATAGATAGATAGATAGATAGATAGATAGATAGATAGAAAGATAGATAGATAGATAGATAGATAGATAGATAGATAGATAGATAGATAGAAAGACATTCATCTCCCATGGAAGTAATCATTTGAGTGACAAACAAAAATCAAAGTAACACCAACTGTGTGTCTGTGTAGATAGACGATAGACAGCCAGATAGATAGATAGATAGATAGATAGATAGATAGATAGATAGATAGATAGATAGATAGATAGATAGATAGATAGATAGAAAATAGATACATAGACATCATCTCCTCATTTGAATGACAAGCAAAAATCAAAATAACACTAACGGTTCTCCCAGATGCACAAAATAAATTGTACTTAATCTTCCAAAACACATTAGGATATCGTCAAACTCAAATTAATTATAAAATAAACAGAATTATTATTATTGTTAGTAGTAGTATTTGTAGTTTCACTGTATTGGTGTAAAAAGCACTATAACATGTCCAGCAGATGGCGATGATAGTAAGTCACATAATAAGTCGGCAGGTAAATAATAAAAACCATTGACTGTGTGTACTAAAAACAGAAATGTGAGATTTAAATTTAATTTTTGGTGAGTCTTACGTTTTCAACATGCGCTATCTTTTTTTAAAATACTATTTTGCCGCAAGAAAACAGTGTATGGGGGAAAAAAATTGCCGTTAAACACATTTTTTGGACGTCAACACATTTGATGACTACATTACCCAGAAGACCCCTCGAGACGAATACCCATGAAGCTAATAATTGCGCCGGCTTGGGAACATGGATGTACCACACGAGGTATGACACGTTATCTGATTTATGCATATTCTTACTGAAAACACGCACATTATACTTTACACTTTATTGCAGAGTTGGAGTTGTGTAAACGGACGGTTTGTAGTTTGTTTGAAAAGCGCGCCAACACAAACCACGAGACCACGCTTTTCTTTTTTTTTTAGTAGCTAGCTGTAACTTCTCACCTGATTTAACTATACGTGTCCGAAACGCACGAGCAGACAAGCTTTGCATGTTAGCAGCTAACGTACCAGCAGTAACGCCAGCTCTTTGTTTTTATGCTTCGTGAAGCCAAAGTGAAGCTCAGGCACCGGCTAGCGAGGAGTTACCTTGTGTAATGATTGTGTAACATGCTGTTTACATTGGCCCTTGCAGCAGAGGGGCTCATTTGGCGAGTGTACTTAACTTTAGTGGCCTGGTAGTGATTACATTTAGTCACTGTTTGTGTTTTGAAGTGATCAGCAGCATGTATGTTTGAAATAATCAGTAAATGATTGACTGATTGTTTAGTTAATGCACTGAGCAGTTTATTGCAGCTCTCGCTCTCCTCGTTTCTTGTCATTTCTCCTGAAAAAATATCATCAAATTGTGGAAAATTGCATGCACCAAAACGAAAATGTGAAATAATTAATGATTAAAGAGTCTGCACGCTTCTTCTTCTCTGCTTTAAAGTCAACCACAGCGTCAAACTGACAGCATATTTGTGTTTTCAGGTCAACAATGACACCGACCTCAGCTGATGGGTAGCTCTGTGCCAGACAATGTCAGTGTGGAGCAAAGGTCAACATTTTCTCTTACATGCCAACAGCAGCATGTAGCTTTTTAACTACCTCGTCATCTCCTCTTGTTAAATGGTTCATTCTCACCAGCTCCGTGTTTGAAACCTGTCCACAGGAGGCCCGCTGAGGTTTTTATTTTTTTATTATTATTATTTAATTTACATGTTCCCGAGTTCATCCAGGAGCAGGTCGGCAGCTTTTCGCATCAAAACAGTCCCTCACATGGTGATTTGAAGCCACACTCACCGCCGAACCCCCCGCTGACACGATGGTGGACGAAGGCACGGCTGGAAGTGGGGACAGATCAGAGGAGGAAAAAGAGCTGGATCTGAAAGTGCCGGAAGAAAAGGAGGACGCGGAGATGGCTGTCTCGTCTTTGGCGTCCCAGACTCCCTCTGGGGATCCGTCCGAGGGAGTCAGGGACCCCAGAAAGTGGCAGTGGAACGTGGTGTTCCTGTGTTTCTTTGGGTTCATGACGTCGATAAAGCCCGGGGAGCCCTTCATTACGCCTTATCTGCTGAGCCCTGAGAAGAACTTCACCAGGGAGCAGGTCAGTGAGTGTCTTGGTAAATTTGCAGTTGACTAAAACGGCCAATTCAGAAAGCTAACCTGTGAGAATCCTTTTCAAGTGTCCCTCAGTGCGGCTCAGCGCAGGAGAATTAACAACTTCCCTGTGGGAGTTTACTGATCCATCTTACTGTGGTTAAAGTTCACATTCCTCTGAAGTAGGCCAGTTAAATAGGTTTTTGATTGTGGAGCGTAGCGTCGGATAAGATGGCTTCACCTGGAGGCCTCCGTCGGACACAGTTGCTGCGTTTTTCATCCGCCTGTGTCAAAACACGACGGTGACACCAAAGTTAAATGTCATTAAGCAGTTATTTTAGGGTTAAAAAGCCGTCACTGTCGCGGGCGAGATGTAAATGTTGCTAAATGGCGACGCCTGTGGTCAGAAGTGGTAATTACACAACACTGCAGTTCAGACTTTCCATTGACAGTGATGTGACGATGCCAAATACGAAGGTTTAACGGTCACGCTAGCTGCAAAAAATTGTTTTATAGGCCTTATTTTTTACTTTTTCACATTTTATGGACAAAATAATACATAAATGAACAACACACTGACCATCTTCTCATCCAGAAGTATCAAAAGTGTTTGTGTCATATTTGTACTGTTCATTCCGGCCATGTTGCTCATCCCCCCCACCCCCTTTTTTTTTAATGTTGTGAAGACTGTGGGTCAAAAGTGTTCTTTGTGTCTCTATCATTAAGTTCTGGTTAATTATTTAGACACATTCGGAGAGATAAGACTTAAGATCTGCTGATCATGACACCAAGCTGTTCTTGGCCATGTTTGTCTGAGGTCAGTAACCCTTCCTATAGTTTGCATGTTTAGGTTTAGGTCTATAATAGGATTGTATATGTGAAGTAATGCATCCTACTCATGCAACTGGTAAATTAAAACTAAATTAGTCTATCAGCAGAATGAAAGAAGGTAAATTGTAATACTGAATTAAGCTTCTACCAGAAGATTAAAGCTGGGCTTCACTGACTCTATCTCCAGGTGACCAATGAGATCATTCCAGTGCTGACGTACTCCTACATGGCCGTTCTGGTGCCGGCCTTCCTGCTCACCGATCTCCTGCGCTACAAGCCCGTCCTGATAATCCAGGGCGTGAGTCAGGTGGTCATCTGGACCATCCTGCTCCTGGGCGACACGCTTCTCCAGATGCAGCTCATGGAGTTCTTCTACGGCATCACCATGGCCTGCCGCGTGGCCTACTCCTCCTACATCTTCTCCCTGGTCAACCCGGTGCTCTACCAGCGAGTGGCCGGCTACTCCCGCTCCTCCGTTCTGTTCGGGGTTTTCACCAGCTCGGTCCTGGGCCAGCTGTGCATATCTCTGGGCAACATCAGCTTCTACACTCTCAACGGTATCTCTTTGGGCTTTGTCAGCTTCGGCCTGCTGCTCTCGCTGTGTCTGCCGTGGCCTAGGCGCTCCTTGTTTTTCAACCGGACGAAGAATCAGGAGCAAAGGGAGCTGGCGCCGGTAGTCAGCAAGTCAGAGCTGGACAAAATGAATCCGAAAGCCGGGGCAGCATCCCCCGTAGCCCCTCAGTGCTCTGCATCACGCTGGAAGGATTCAGTTTTTGTGCAGATGCTGCTGGAGGTGAGAAACGTAGTGAAGAAGCCCAACCTGAAGCTCTGGTGCCTGTGGTGGGTGTTCAACTCCACAGGGTATTACCTGGTGCTCTTCTATGTCCACATCCTGTGGAACAAAGTCTACGCAGCCACAGAGAACAAGCACGTTTACAACGGCGGAGTGGAGGCAGCCTCTACGTTTCTCAGTGAGCCATTTCTGGAAATATAAAAGCTAATGTGTGCACGAATAACGCATCTCTGTTTGAGTGTCAGTTTCACAGTAGGAAGTATTTAGATTTGAGTTAATATTCACTTGGGATGTCCCAATTGGTATCAGGACATCTAAGCTTTTAGATCTAAAATGATCGGATTGGTGCGATCTTGTGTAGTAATTAGTAGTGACTGTCCGACCCGTGTTTCTGCAGGTGCCATAGTTTCCTTCGTGGCGGGTTTTGTCAAAATCCGGTGGAACGTCTGGTCAGAGCTCGTCATCGCGATCATCACGGCGGTGCAGGCCGGTCTGCTGCTCCTCATGGGAACCACAGACAGCATCTGGGTCTGCTACGTTTCCTACGTCATCTTCAGATGCTTCTACCAGTTCCTGGTGCCCATTGCCACGTGAGTGCCAGATATTAGTGTGTCGCTGAATGTCGGTGGCGGTAGAAACGACAGTAAACATTAAAGATTCAGGTCAGTAAGCTTGGAGACAGACTACATTTACATCCTGATTAGGGATGGGCGATATGGACTAAAAAATGTATCACGATAATTTCTGATATTTATCACAGTAACGATAAAAATTACGATCTTTTTGACTATAATGCATCGGAAAGTTTTATCTGAGTTGTTCTTTTTTCCTGGACTCTTTGGATGAAGTCGACGCTGCTTCTGCATCCTTTTGCGCATTTTCTGGTTTTCTTCATATTCTGGTTTGAGCTTGTGTTTGCATTTGTTTGCAAACCTTGCATGTTGTAATTTGCTGCTCCGCGTCAGACTTTTTAACTCCTTCATGCCTAGTGTCGCAAATTAGCGACGTACTGTTTCCGTTCAGACTGCAGCTGAAATAACGGATGTAATACTCTAATGTGGGTTTGTGCACATTCAAAAAAATCCTAGGAACCTTTTGCAAGCACTAGTTTCTCGTGGGACCAACCTTAGTGGTACGCAAAAATACAAATATTTAATTTCTTTGTATAATTGAAAAATCAATTCAGGCGTTAAAGGGTTAAAACCAAACCAGATAATGGAGGTGGCGGCGTATCTGCTCCGCCTTCCGCTATTGTCAATTTGTCAGTAATCCACACTTGTTGTGTGTCACGCACATATATACATCATCAACGGGAATTTATTGTTTTTATCGCGAGATGACATATTCTTACCGTGGAGAATGTTTTTCACGATATATCGTAAACTTCTAGATCACAGTTTAACTGTTTGCACGGATGCTAAATTAAAAGGTTGCAACATCAGAATAGACATAATTAGACATGAGCAAAGTGTTTCTGCTGCTGTGGAGCATCAGATCTGTTGGAGTATAGGATATAACCACCATGCTTCCATGCTTCTGCCCACGTGGAGTCCAGCTTGGTTCATCTTTCCAAGCACTTGTTTGAACAACTGGTTGTTTTTCTACCTCCATCAACCCCACGCGGGGCGCGCATGCTGGATGGATTCATTCCAACCAGATCCAGAGTTAACTCGTTTTTTTTTTAGGAGCTAATATTTTGTCAAACGGTTACACCACCCTGTGTAACCTGTTGTAGCCAGTTTCATCTAAGTTCTTCTGACCTGTTTTTCCTTAAATCCGAATGAATGACTAAGTCCTTCTGTTAAACATGATCTGGATGCACTTGACCTGTGTCAACCGTCTTCTCTCTATAGTTTTCAGATCGCGTCGTCGCTCACCAAGGAGCTCTGCGCCCTGATGTTTGGCATCAACACGTTCTTGGCCACGATACTGAAGAGCATCATCATCCTGATATTTTCAGACAAGCGAGGCCTCGGGCTGGACGTGCAGAATCAGGTAAAATAAGAGCAGGGTCAGTGATGCATAATACCAGCGGCAAGGGTTTAACAGAAATGATGAATGTCAGAGGAGGCACTTTACTATGTTGGGAGATTATTTTACTTTATCTGTGCTTATCCTGCTGCATCCAAGACGGGAAACTCATCAATCAAACACTTGAGTCCAATTAGAAGCCAGTGTTTCTCTGTAGTTTCCTTTCAAGATAGAAGATAGTTGAGTTTTTTGTGTATAAAAAGTTAAATTTGTGCCTTTTTTATACCAATATTACAGTTTGAAGGCTGTAAAAAGAAAATGACATCCTTAATCAGTCTCTGGATTCAAACCACACTTAAAATCAACACATTCCCGTTAAGTCTTTGCAAAAAATACCAGTATTAATCATCCATTAAATTTCTTTTTCTTTTCTAGTTCCTGGTATACTTCATTTACTTCACCATTCTTACCGTCATCTACTTCGTCTGCGCTGCTGTGGTCATCTTCCGACATTACCGCCACACTCCTCTGGAAGCTGTTCCAGAGGAGGAGGGGGCGGGGGCAGCTGTTAGGCCACGCCCATAAGCCTCCACCCTTAGAACATTTGTCTAAAAGTGTCAAAGCACAATAACGCAGTGTTGCCTTAAACTCTTGTCTATGAACATCAGTTATCCAGAGGCCAGGTTTCTGCCAATAAGCTGTTTAGACTCGGCAGGATCAGATGTTTTAACCGCACGTTCAGTGTTAGCCTTTACTGCACAAGTGCCTCATCTTCTGATCTAAAAATCAGCACTATTCACTAATCAGCACTTAGCTAAGTATTGTAATACGTGTTAAGATACAGAGTGGGACCTTTTTAATGTGCAGACGCTAGGGATTCACCGAAAAATTTTGTCCGAAAAATGAAAATTGCTGCGGTTGTTGCTTGCAGCATCACAACATCCTGTTTCGGCGGCGTTGTTTTCGCAATAAATTTTGCTTTGAAAGTGCATTTCTGGTTTTTCGGCTGAAAAATTTCGGACTTTTATCGCTGAAACAACACGTGCAAACAACAACCGCAGCAATTTTTTGACTTTTATCGCAGAAACAACACGTGGAAGTTGCTTGCATCATCACAACATCCTGTTTTGGTGGCGTTGTTTTCGCAGTACTTTGAAAGTGCATTTCCGTTTTTTCGGCTGAAAAATTTCGGACTTTTATCGCCGAAACAACATGTGCGAGCAACAACGCAGCAATTTTTTGACTTTTATCGCGGAAACAACACGTGCAAGCAACAACGCAGCAATTTTTTGACTTTTATCGCGGAAACAACACGTGCAAGCAACAACGCAGAAATTTTTTGACTTTTAAAATCGTGGAACACACGTGCAGCAAAAAACCCAAAACAACCCAAGCGAATTTTTTGACCTTGTAATTAAATCGCGGAAACAACACGTGCAAGCAACAACGCAGCAATTTTTTGACTTTTATCGCGGAAACAACACGTGCAAGCAACAACCGCAGCAATTTTTTGACTTTTATCGCGGAAACAACACGTGCAAGCAACAACCGCAGCAATTTTTGGACTTTTATCGCGGAAACAACACGTGCAAGCAACGACCGCTGCAAATTTTTGACTTTTAGCGGCGAAACAACACGTGACCAACAATTGTAGCAATTTTCAAAATTTTCGGTGCCTCCCTAGCAGACACTCCTTTTGTGCTAAATGTTACAATTACACTGCCGTTTGACAAGAACAAAAAAGACGACCACGTTGGTATGATTACTTTTTGATAATGATAGATGCGTTACATTTATACTTAAATCAGTGTCAGATTATGAATGTCTTCAGCTGATCTTGTACTACTGCGGTAGACTTGTTCATAGTGTTTAAATTAATATTATGATTGCTGTAATTTTGTTGAAAACTGTTATGTAGAAGTAGGACACTATTACTAATTAACTTCATAGGAACATGTTTCATGTGGAAATTGTGTTTTATAGACATTTCTACACAAGTAAATGTGTAGTTTTTTTTTAAATTAGTATTTCCGTCTGTATTTGCAGTATTTGTATTAGTATCTCGCTCGTCACGTGCGAGTTTGACTGCCATTTTTATAAACAACCAACCAGTAAGATAAAGCATCAGTTCTCATATCTACAGGCAGTGGCCCTGTACAACACATAAGGACAGTGTTACGACAGAGAAAATGCTCAGTAGGATTTTAAAAACGTATTAAAAGACACGCAGCCATAACACAAGAGGTCTTACAGCCTTAGATTCTTCAGGATGTGTAGATATTTGTTGTTTATTTTGATTGAAATAATACTGTGAATGCTGTAGACAAAGAAATCAGGTGTTCATTTTTTATTCACAAATAAATCACAAGTGGTGGATAGAAATCCTCTCGGATCAGTTTTGGAGTCAAACCCACACTTTGTTGTTTTTGATCTGAACTTTTATTCAAATGAAGAAAAAAAACAACAACACATCTCTCGTTTGTTCCCAGAGCTTTTGACAAAAGGTTAAAAAGCACAAATACAAGACATAATACATTCTTAAATGTGGGACCATCTTATAAACATTAGATGAAGCAACGGCAAAACATTTATAAAGAGTTGTAGTGCATTACAAGACTGGAGAAATTTGTCAAAACATAGGTTTGTAACTTTTAAGTTTTCTTGCGATGGGAACCACTGGATGAGATTTAAAGGAGTTCTGTTAATAATTTGTTGAAACCAGTAATTTAAACCTTTTCACACTCGTCCCCAGCACACACCAGGTAATGACGCCGTGTTTAAAGTCCTAGTTTCATAAGAGGAAAGTCACTTGTTTGGTCAGCTGCTGCTCACAGCACAAAGACAACTGTTTTCCTGCATCTCTCAGCAGGAGTTTTTTTTTTTTTTGATTTAGATTGTTTCTACAGCTGGACACGGACAAACATGCGCAAGGCTGTGCAAAGCTAGCACAAAGTCTAATAATGAGGAAAGAAATGGAATCAATCCATTGCACTTGCACCCAATTGGTGGATTTTGATTGCCTCTGTTAAAGCTCAAAAGACCAATGTAAAGACATTTAAAGTGAATTTTTAAAGAGTAAAAAAAACAGATCGAAGTCAGGCCCTTAACACTCTCGATGGTCAGTTTTAGACTAAAATTTTCACCAACGAGCCATGAAGTCAATCGATTAAGGAGACAGTGAAGGTATTTGAAGCTTTTTAAGAAACTGCTGTAGCAAAATGGTGCCAGGTTCCTCCTCTAACAGTTGAGCATCCACGTTAAAGCTGATGAAGAAGTTAAATACATAATTTTATCTTAAAGTTACAAGACAATTTACAGGCATAGGCTGCAACCAGCAATTTATCCAACCATCTTTATGGTGACTGTTAGTGGTCATATGCTGCCCTCAAGTGGTGAAGCTCTAAACTACACTCCAGCTATCAAAAGATTTTTTTTTTTATATTAAACACACCTCATAAAATACACCTAATATAACCATCTAGCTCCAAACATCAAACTCCAATAAATACTAACAGGATATGTCTGAGTGCTCTGTCTTGTGGAGTGTCTGCAGCAAGTTAAAAACTAACTTATTCTTGATCTACTGCTTATGTGATGTTAATATCTAGCGTCACAGATAACGCCGGGGCTCTTGTGAGTGCAACGGACAAACGTATCAACGCCAAATACAGAGAAAACGCAAAGAAGACGACGGACATGCTGTGAGTACAGAGTTTTGTTGGCTGACCAGACAATGGCCTCCCTGTTTTCCCCTCTCCGGCTGTCGGCTCAGCTCCTCCCCACGCTGCCCTCCAAAGCGGCGAGGCTACGCACATCCAACGCGCCCTCAGCCGTAACGAGCTGAAGGTGCCGGTCCGTGTCATTTATGAGGTCCGCTACGGGAAAGTGCACATTGCTGGCCTTCCTGGCATTGTTCAAAATTTGACTCGGAAATCTTGACACGCACCTCAGGAAGCTCTCACGGCTTCTCTCTTCTCGGTCCTGGGCTGTTGTCTTTTGCCTTATTAATTTTATTTCCTCTTGTATTGTCTAATACAGTTTTGAAGAATGGGACTTAAAGTTGCAGGTAATGGCTGAACAAACAAATGCATCCTGTTTGAAACGTTAAGGAGGGATGACTCTTGAGGGTTCCTAGATTGCTCTACAATCTTCTCAGTGCGTCGTGTCGTTCGGATTCGCACCTGTAGTGAAAATCCACTTTTGCACGTTCCAAAATCTTTTCAATCGGGATCTTGTGCATCTTCACAGGTTCAGCCGTGTTAGTGCATTGGTGATTCTTCTGAGAAATGACAAAGGAAGAAAAGAAGACGAGGTCACACAAACACCTGAATGAAGCGTGTCAAAGGGATGGTTCAGGTTCTCTGAAGTAGGGAACATCACCAGAGTCCATACACAAAAACATGTCTGTGAGCGTGGTATCCATTGCTCGCCTTAAGAAATCGAACCATCCCCTTAATTCTACTTGAACCTTGTATAGGCTGGTGGTTTGACATTGCTTAAAAATCTTACCATCAGTTTCATCCGTACGAAGAGCAGCAGTGGTGCCATTGGACCCAGCAGCGGCTCTTGCTGGTTTATTGAAAGAAAATACGTATTAGTGTCAACTTTTAATCATAATGAAATATTAGAAGGAGAAAAAAAAAAATGAAAAAACTTACGCTCCTTCTTCCAGAAATCTGAAAAAAACAAACAGTGACGTTAACAGAAAATACAGCACAGAAGAACCGCAATAAAGAATATTTTATCAGTAGCACGTTGGTTTGTAAAGCAGGCATTAATACTGACCTGGTTGCCAGGGCATGGATTCTGTGGGAAGAAAATTTATAACACGTGAACAAAGTTAAAACTCACATTCCTTGATTCATTTCACTGTAAGTTTTATTTAAGGCGTCTCACCTTTCTGAAAGAACCAATCTCCTAAAAAAGAAAGTATCAACAAACACGTTTTAGTTATGTATCTTGATGCTTCAATGTGTTTTCATTTGTGCATAAATTTGCTAAAAAAATATTAATAATTGCGTTTTTTTTAATTTTTTTAATTAACAGTTCATTCCTACATTGGTGATTAGAGTTCATCACATTGTACAGCCCACAGTGGACCAGTCAATCAACTAGGCAAATTGTTAGTTGCAGTGCGCAGCCTTACCACTAGATGTCACTGTACATCCTGCACACCGGACCTTTAACTGCTAATAAAATGAGTGTATTTGGGGACGTTACCTGTCGTCCATTTGTGAACGAGCGCCAGCACCACAACAATGGAGACCATAGAGACTAAGACGGTCAGTCCTGCAGAAATTCTCAGCTTTGCTGTAAAGTAAATGTCAGCAACAGTTAAAACATTTCAGTTGGTGCTCGTGTGGGAAAACCAGTTTAAAAAATAAAAAAGTAAAAAAACTCACGTGGCGGAGGGTTAATGATCGGGTTGTTGATCTCTTCGCTGTTCTTCTTACTGAATAGATTGCTCAGCTCACAGCTGAACACTTTTATGTCTGAATATTTCTCCTGGGACACACAGTGAAACAATAAATATTACCATTTATACACATGTATTTTTCTAAAACACTTTCTTGAATGCCTCCTTTACTGACACACACATGCTTTCTGTGTTGCATCAAACTGTTTTTAATCAAACAAGAATTACTTATCTTGTGCCATAAACAAAACCGATCGGTGAATCGCATCAGCCACAAACACTCATGCAATAGGAATAGTACCTTAGCAATAGTAATGGTCTTAGATGAATCTGTTGTGATATTTTGGTCATCTGCCATCCACGTGTAGGTGACTGGTTCAGCTCCTGTGGTGTCTCCAGTACAAGTCAACTCGCATGAGCTCATTTCGTCCACACATGCATGACTAACAGCAGGTTTAGGGACAGGAGCTGAAATAAAATCACAAGTTTCCATTTTCTCCTCATCAAAAACATGATAAGCAAAATGGCGTGTAATTTATCCACTTACAGATGACTATAAGGCGAAATGGAGTCGACGTTGTGCCGTTGATCTCTGGTGTGTACACGGCTTCGTCACTTCGGGTCAGTCCTTTGATTGTCATCACTCCAGTTGAGATGTTCAGGTGCCCACGCTCTGTAAGCACACACGACTAGTGCTCGTCACAAATGATTCAAATGTGGCGCATCAATCTTTAATTTTATATGAAGAACTTTGTATGCACAGTATACCTTTGAAGTGACGATATGCATCAACTGCTGTGCTTCCATCCCAGTCCATGGCAAGGTTAGAACCATCTTTCCATGTTATTGTTTTGATGGGGCTTTGAGGTTTTGGATCGAGGGCAACTTCCCCGCCCAGCTTCCCGTACACTTCAATCACTGCAAGGACAAAAAAAGGTTTAGAGCTTCCTTTAAATATGCTTTTATACTAGACTCTGGCCCGGTTCTGGATAAGAGAGGTTCATCCGCTAAATCTGACACAAAGGCCAAACAATTCAAAGTTTTTTTTGTCACACATTTGACCCTTTTTTATCTGTGAAACAGTCGGCTTGTGTGAACAGAGGTGTGACGATGAAGGACTTACACGACCGGAAGGCAGCTAGATAAGAAACAAGTGAGGGCCGTACAAACTCTGAACCCTGCCTTTGCCCAGTTAAGATTAATCTGTCAAACTGTGTGTGTCTATTCCATTAAGACATTGTTTATTTATCTCGCGTATGGGGAAATTTCCTTGTCACAGCAGCACAAAAAGTCCACAGCGATGACGAGTTTGACAGGAAAATTGCAAAATAAAACAAAAATGACAACATATATAGAGGAAAATAGAAATTTAACGATATTCTGTATGTACATTGTGGTGATTTTATAAATGTGGAACATGAGGCAGTGCAGAAATCTGATTTTATTCTCTTTTACTGGTCTCCTCTATTCTTTTTCATACTGTATTTTATTCACAATTGTTCTAATAGTGGTTGTTTTATATTTCCTACCTATTCTATTCATTAGAAACTGTTGTTTGACATCAAAATATAAACTGACATACCAATAAACTGTTTATATATAAATTGTTTACATATAAACAGGGCTGGAGCCTCCCCTTTTGCTCTTTTAATGTATTTTATTCATAGTTCTTACACGATTCGTTATATAATTAGTCAATTTATAATATATTTTGGCTTTGTTTTGCATTATATTCAGTCTGAAGTCTGTATGAAGTGTCAGTCTGTTGCTTTGAATGTAGTTTGAAGCCGCTGACCTGCGCAGGGCGGGGCCGTGCAGATGGAAAATAACCGATAGAAATACCTAATCCACCCAAATAGTTTTAAGTGAGAGGACAACAAGTTGGTTAAACATTAAAGAGGACACTCGAAGGAGAAAGACTCACCGGACTCCGCGGACACAGCAGCCAAAAAACACAAACTCAACCAACCGGCCCACATCGTGGCTGACACCGACGACCGCATCTCCAGTCGGTTAAACTGTCAAAAACGAGGAGAAATGCAGACTGCTGCTGTTTAGGACGCAGAGAAACATGTCAAGAGACGTTACCTACGGATTATAATCATAAAATAAACTCATTACAGTCTTAACACGCCATCTTAGTACGCAGTTTACGCTAAGAGACAAATGAAACGGCTGAAACTGAAAGTTAAAGACAACAAGAGGCTCCGCCTTAAAAGGACTGGGAATCAGAATAAAATAATATTAATACAATTTATTACATATTATTAGATATTAGAAAATGATTTTATATTTAATCCGATTAATTATACACGTAATAAACATTTTTTTATTACTTTTAAAAAAGTTTAAACGTCATTACAAAGCGGAAGTAGTCCGCCCCGCCCCCTGGTGGTCACGGGTTGCAACTGCAGGTTTTGATGTGAGAGATAAATACTGTTAAACTGCTTTACTGTGTTGTGTGGACAACCAGTCTGACTTAATTTCATTTATCTACTTTACATATGAAGTAAAACATGAACCTAAAGCCCAAAAGGCCCAAAGCCTGTTTATTAATTTTGTAAAAAAGGAGTTTGCATGTTCTCCCTATGTCTTTGTGGGTACTCCAGCTTCTCCCACCGTCCAAACACATGCTCATTAGGTTTATTGGTGATTCTAAATTGGCCGTAGGTGTGAATGTGACCTGGTGACCTGTCCAGGGTGTACCCCCGCCTCTAACCCGATGACAGCCAGGCTCCAGCAGACCCCGCAACCCTTAACAGGAATAAGCGGCTGCAGAAGATGAATGAATGAATGAAAAAGGATTTTAAGCAGGAGGAATGTCATAATTTATTTTTTCATACAGTAAAATTGAACACATGTGGCTTTCATTATAGTATTTTTATATGTTGGAAGTTACTTTCTAGGGACTAAATGTTGTTGCATCTGTAAAGTCAGAACTTTTGTGTTTTAAATAACACAATAAAACATTTGAACATGTCATTCTTTGAGATCATTCATCCAGTTGCTCTATCTCTCCGTCGAGTTCAGGGTCTCCAGCTGCAGCCACAGGCCTCCCTCTGCACGCAGGACCAGCTGGGGGAGACGGCGAACTGCCCCAGAGCTTCCCCCCAGCTCTGGGTTCACGCCCGGGGTCAGACGGAACCTGAGCAGGGTCAACGCCACGACAACTCGAAGCTCCGCCAGGGCGAATTTCTGCCCAATGCAGTTCCTGTGAAGACGTACAGGTTATGACCAACACATCCTCACTTTAGTCTTATTTAGCTTCAGGCCGAATGACAAAACTGAACCTTGGGCCGGAGGAGAAGGGGATGAAGGCATGGGAGGAGTGGCTCTGTGTGTTGCTCGGGTCAAAACGCAAAGGGTTGAATTCCTGGTTGAAGAGGAAATCAAACAGATTAGACAAATCAGGACCGAAGTGAAGATCAAATTAAGAAAAATATGTTCTGTTCTTACATGTGGGTCTGTCCAGACAGCAGGGTTGTGATGCGTCCCATAAATACTGACCAAACAGATTGCACCTGGGAAATTTTTACAGATCAAAAAGAAGTATTATGACTTCGTTCAGAGCTTTACTCTCTTAAACAAGTTTCATTTCTCGGTCGACACTGGCATACAGTAAATTCTCAGGATTTTCCTTAAAATGCTGCCTCACCAATAAAAATCTGCTTGTGGTTTAATGTGGTTTGCTGACATGCACAAACTTTGCCAAAAGCAAAACCTGCTTTTTTTAAAATGTACTTCTAAAGCAGCTTCTCACCCTTTGGTACAGTGCAGTCCCCTGGTAGCTCAATGTCCTGCGTGTATGTCCTCGTCACAGCCTGCACAGGAGAGTGGAGTCTAAGGCTTTCTCGGATGCACATGGTGGTGAAGGGAAGGTTGGACAGATCCTCCCTTTACGTTAAAAGACGTGTCATTGTGCACATATTCACATCTGAATTGATACACATGGTGGACAGGTGAAGTCTTCAATGTGTGTCTTTTTTTCTCACCATTGTACGTCATGTTCTTCTCGCCCCTGCATCAGGTCCATCACTTCCTGTCTGCATTTTTCCTGATAGTGTTGGTGGCGCGCTAAATTATACAGCGTCCAGCAAATAGCGCTCGCAGTCGTGTCATGACCTGTGGACAAAGTGCTTCATTACAAGTAAGAAAGCTTTCATAGTGACGATTAAAAATAAGGTGGAACTACTTTAAAGTGCAGTTTTAATATTTAGTAATGCTAATAGGTTAATGCTGTGTAGTTACCACGTCTGAACACAGGGGTCGCTGTTTACTAACATTTACATCTCACCTGCGAACATGAAGGTGTTGGCTTCAGCTTGTATCTCTTCATCTGTCAGGCCTTGCCCGTCTTCATCCTAACACGTAACACATACACTGTTATGTGTAATATAATGAATTACAACACCTCTTTCACCCATTTCTTCTTTGGGCCGACCTTCGTCAACAGTATGATGTCTACGAAATCTTTCTTCCTCTGCGGTGTTGTGACATTAGACTGCGTTTCTTTCTCCATCTGTTGGTTGATGAGGGCTCGACGCTTCTGAACCACTTCTCTGGTGAACCTGAAAATGACAGTAGGATAAAATAGATGCCAATTAGAAAGTAATATCACAGTACTTTTCATATTATATAAGAGAAAGCACACCTGTGTACGACGTTTAAGGCCTTCCTGAACCGCTTTCCCTGCTGGGATCTCCAGTAAATCCACTCCCAGTGGTGCAAAATATTTTGCCGGCGGTCTATTATCAGGTCGCTGAGCTCCACTATGGCTGACACATACTCACTGCTAGACCTGGAGAGACAGTTTCGTCAAATAGAACATAGACGTGAATAAAAAAAAATATATATATATATCGGCTAAATTAATCAAACGCGTATAGTCTCACTCCTGACAGTTGCTGTTGTGGCTGAAGGCACATTTCAGTAAACTGTCCAGCGTCATCAGGGTGACATGGTCAAACATCTCTATGTTGTTCGTGCCTTCTGCCACCAGGCGGCGCCACTTATCCTGAAAGACATTGAGGGAGATGCAGGACATTGGAAGCCAATCATGTTTTCCTTCTTCTTGTTCCCTATTGGAAAAACTGTGTCTTACATGCATGGTGTTGGCTGAGGAGTTGAACGTGGTGACGTAGTTCTTCAGGATATCAAAGTGAAACGCTGGAGTGAGCAGCCGTCTCTTGCGGGACCACTCCTCCCCGTTGCTTATTAGCAGACTTTGTCCTGATTGAGATGGCGTCAATGTGAACAATCAGTCATTTGACTTACTATAATTACAAAATTGACGTATTTGACTCACCAAGCCATGGACGCAGGTGGCCGTAGATAAACTCATCTTTCATGGTGATGTTTGCTTGGAGACGTAAAGGAGTGACGACATGATGGAAGGAGGAAAGAACATGATATGAAGCTTTGGGGAAACTGTAATAATGAGGTAGCTTCACTATCTTACTGATGATGCTAGTTCCTACCTGAGGCCATTAGCAGAGGTTTGACGTAGTCTGGGTGGAAGAGTCTGACCAGGTGATAGAAGGGCCCGAGGAACCAGCTGCAGCAGTGTTTGTACGTCTGCACCAAGACGTCCACCTGCTGGAGACCTTCTTCTGTGCTCTGCATCTGAGGTAAAAATTAGTTTTTAATTACTGCGGTTACTGAGTTAGATGATGAAATCCAAATTACATCCTGTATCGCTGTCTACAGTTGCATTTCCTCATTTCTTGTGACACCATTTGTCGAGCATCAAATGTCATAAATAATCTACCTACCTGTCCCAGGTGGCCTATCAGCCACGAGTGTGCTTGTGGCTTGCTGAAGCAGGACAACCTGTGAGTGTACCAGGCATGGCGCGCCAGCAGCTTCACCGTCCAAACAACAACGACTGCAACAATTCCACTACAGACCACGTACAGGACGTCACAGAGGCCCAACCAGCTGAGGACCTGGGAGAGGATAGTCTGGAGGACAGCCATCCTGGCACACAAGAATCCAAAGGCCCAGGTTGTTCCTGCACTTGTCCTCTTCTTACAGTAGCTGTGCTAACAGTGAGTGGCTGTCACTGATGAAACATGCCTTAGTCAAACGGTCCCACAGGTTATTTCAGTTATTTCATCACAAACAACTGCGGCAACACATTGACAAACACTTCCTTTATCCGTTTAAAGAACCAGTCAATTCCCATGGCACTGCACAGCACTGAATTGTGTCTCAACAGAAAAAAAAACAGCATGAAAGCCAAGAGATGGGCTGTTTAATCTTTTCTTAATATGCACAATAAATGCTTTTACTTTGTATATTTATGTATTTAGTTAGTGGTGCCTTTTGGTCATTTATTATTGTTCTCTGTGTTATTATAGGAATTGTTACTGCTCCTGCAAGATTCATTTTTTTGTATTGTAAGATAAAATATACTTAAAATAGTTAGTCAGCTTGGCCAGTTTTCAAATCATATTTAGTTTTTACTTTGAGAACTTCATTGAACCACTTGTCCAACACTGCTTCAACTGAGTGTTTGTCTTTACGAGGAGCCCCTGAAGGCCACACTGATTGGCATCCGCCACACCTGAGGGCGAACTGGACGGAAGCCAGACGAAGAGACGCAGAAAATTAGCTCCGCTTGACAATTACGGGGCAGAGTGAAAGGAAAACTTGAAAGAAGTCCAAATTTTCAGGTGTCATGTTTGGACCTGTTAGTTTCAGGTAAGTTCTAATGAAAGAATTTGCCCGGACAGAGCGGGAAATCTCCACTTAGCTAGCTAGTTAGCATGGTTAGCCAATTGGCGTAATTAGCTAAAGTAGCTAACGTAAAACATCCCCACAGCCTTTAATTGAAGGTGTACGTAGTGATATTTACATATAATCATTATTATTTTATTTTCGTTATTTTTAAGGTGGAAAAGCTCCTAACGGTCACATTTATTATTGGAAAATAACGGTTAGAATTGACCGGAAGTCGCTTTACTGTAGCAGTACTCCATTAGAAACTACGCACACGCATTTAGACATTTAAAAATAGGGATACAAATGCAATTATAATTAATATATATAATGATTATATTATATTATAATTAACTTAATTGAATAAGTTGCTCTTTCAGATGAATTGTCTTGAGTTGCGAAATAAGCTGAATAATACTTTTTGACTGGCAGGAAACCATTTCATAATCTGCTGATACATGTTTTTTTCACAAACTTACACAGAGATCTGACCGCTCTGACATTTATGTAGTAATGATGGCTCCTCTCTGCAGTAGCACTCACTTTAAGGCTTTATATCTTGTCCTCTACTGTTTTATATTTCTCTAATGCACTTGCTTTGATTGAAAGATTGAAACGTATGCAGTAAATAAATTGTTTGTTGTGGTGAAATCTCAGTCGTCTTATTGTTGTTCTGATGACAGGTCTTCAGCTTGACATGAATGAAATGGCAAGAGCGCCCGACAGGTGTGCCAACCAAAACAGGTTACCACCGCCAGCTTCCCTCTCCCCTCTGTCGTCTCACAGCTGCAGCTCCACCCAATCTTGGCTTCCAGTTGCATCTCCTCTGCGGCCTCCTTGGAGTTTTCGCCAAACGGAGCCGGATGAGGGGTCTGGGTCCTGTCCCACTGGGGCGCAGTTAAGAAAGCGCTCTTTTTCTCGTTTCAATGAGGGGCTCTTCTGCACCGGCCCGAGCTCCATCCCTCTTGCGCCTCTGGCTGGTGCCCTGATGACCTCCTCTGAGCCACAGAGCGATGTGCTGAAACAGAGTTACCTGGGGAAGCTGGAGCGCAACCACAGAAGATACTTTGTCCTAAGAGCAGGGAGTCACACTGGGCCGAGCCGACTCGAGTGGTACAAGAGCCAGGAGAAGTTCGCCGCTGTGGAGAAGTCTGCTGGTAAAGCTGCGCTGTTTGGAACGAGCAAGCAAGGGTTGGTAAAAGTTACTTCAGCTAATTAAAGCGTTTACAAGACCTCAGAGTTTGTATTTATGCATTCAGTAATAAGTACAGATTACAATGAGTTTTGGCAGCATCCTAAACAAATAAATCATTAATATCACCACAAACATTATATATTTGATATATACATTACAATGTAGGATTAAATTTAAATCTTACTTCCCAGGGTGATTTACCTGCGGTGCTGTCTTGGCGTCAGTCGGATTGGCAGGTCCCGGAAAGGCCACGCGGTGGCGCTGCACGCCAGGGATCAGACCATGGTGCTAGTGATGGAGAATGAGAAGCAGCAAGAAGACTGGTATGTGGCCCTTAAGAAACTTATAGAGGAAGAACAGAAGGATGAAGAGCACAGAGAACGGGCTGAGGAAGAGGATGATGGGTATTGTACTCTCCCACCTGCTGCTTCCTTCAAAGAGGTTGGACCTGAAGTTTATTTATTTATTTAAATCTCAGTCACAGTAATAGAAATCTGTAGGTTGATTATAATTTTGCTGTTTTAGTAGACAAAACTTGATTTGTCTCAGTCAAAAAATGATGTATTTAATGTCAAACTACAAAAGCAAAACAAAAAAAGAGCCATCTTTTAAGTGCTACTGCCTCTGACCGGCTATAAAAACATCGCTGCCATACTCCGCTCCCGTTCCTTTCACCTTCACCTAAGGTTTGGCCCGTCACGGTGAAGCCCAGGGGTCTGGGCACCTCCAAGTCCCTGACAGGAGAGAACCGGCTCTGCCTCACAGCGACGTGTCTCATCTTGGTTAGACTGGGTGCAGGCAGTGATCTGCGATCTGTCGCCATACCTCTACTTAGCGTTCGGCGCTTTGGTCATTTGAACGGCCTTTTCTACTTGGAGGTAGGCAGGTCCGCCCCAAACGGTCCTGGAGAGATCTGGATGGAAGCGAGAGAACAAGGTAACTAACAGTTTGTCCATTAACTCTTTGTTTCATGTTTATTTGTTGTGCTTCATTGTGCAAATGTGACTATTTATGTTCTGTGCAGGAAACCCAGCAGTGGCCCAACACATTCATGAGGCGGTTCGGGAGATGATACGAGCATTACGAGCTCTTCCTGACTTCAGCCGATCTCCAACCTCGAGTCACAGTCAGCCTCAAGCCTTTCTAGCCTCGAAGCGCTGCAGACCAACCTACAGAGAAAAGCCGGCGAATGTGAGAGCTCTCGGTCCGCTGGCCGCGCTTCCCAGAGCCCCTCACGTCCAGGCGACTCCAGCACAGTGTTACCAGAGCCCCCGCAAACAAGAAGAAAGCGCCACCGCTCATTTCAGCCCATTCAGAGCTCGGCACTGCAGCTCTGTGTCCAGCATGGACGTGAAGACGGAGCAATGCAGTGCTGCCGCCCGTAGGATGCAGGAGAAGGAAGTGCTGGGGTACATGACCATGTCCCCTCAGGTCTGCCACAGTTCATCTGCGTTGCCTCAGGATGAATATATGACCATGGTGAGTCCTCATAAACATGAGCGTCCCTCTTCCTCTTCCCTTCAGACATCATTCAACAGGTAAGGACTTTGTTTTCTTACAACTTTAGACTTGACTAGCGTGTTTGTTTTTTTTGGAGTAAAATCCAACCGTTGTATTTTTAGCTCCACCTCCGTTTGCCCCTCCCCGCTGCATCCGTCTGTCCACAGTCAGACACACTGGCTGGTGACTTCACTCCCACAGTCGGAAAGACACACTGGCCAATCACAGATGAGCATCAGCTGCTCTGCTCAACCTCAGCGTGATGCAAGGCAGGAGCAGACATCAGCTCAGCTCAGTCAGCCCTCGGCTCCTGTGGGGAGTGTCGACGGTTCTGATCTCACTCCGTTTCCCTTGAGCGGTCCGGTCTATGCTAGACCTCTGCAGACGGGCCCGGTCTTTGATACAGGCCAGTCTAGTCGGCTCCAAACTCTGCCCGCTGTTAGAAGATACTGGCTGTCTTCATGTCTGCCTTCTTGCCTTCAAGCGGAAGACAGATGAGTGTTCGGAGTAATTCCATAGTTTGTTTACACTCCGTTAACAGAAGCTGTTTGTTTCACCTGTAGAAGGTGGCTTCAGTTGCAGGATGTGTTGTAAGTTCAAACTCATAAACTCCTGCGTGAGTTAAAAGTGTTTTTGGGAAAAAAAATGTTCACGCAAATTAAAAAAAAGAAAGAAACTTGCCAAAGAATAATTTATAGTTATATTTGAGCTGTTCTTGTTTTGTGTTCACATTTACATGATTGAAGGATGTTTGAGTTTAACATCTTGTGCCTTTCAGTTCTTATCAGAGGAATAAAGAGTTAGAACTTAAGCGTCTGTAAGTGCACTGTTTCATTTTGTCACTTTTTGTTTGTTTTGTTTTGAAGACTCTGTTAAACCTGAACTACACCCAGCACCAGATGATGTTGCACTGCAGTGTTAAACAAGTAAAAGAATAAAGTCACGCAAATGAAACGTTTTGTTTGACTCTTGATATGATACAAGTTGAGGATTATTTGACTTTATTTGATTGAAACGAGCAGAAATTCTTGATCATCTTGCCAAATTGGTGCAAAACCAGAAATGGAGCAGCCAGGCATAAAGGACAGTAGTTTCCTAGCTTGACTCAGGATGTTAAGAGGCTCGAATATCCAGAAAAAAGTCTAAACTGTGCCTTTGTATTTGTTTACATCAAATAATTGCAGCCACTTTTATGTTGCAGTTGCATTTTTCCATCGTAGTCTTGATTTAATACGACTTCATTGTGTCTGAAAGCTACTGGATGAGAAAGATGCATTAGAAGAAACTATTTCTTGTACGACTTCCTCATCTGTGTACAGGCGAGGCTCTTGGCTCAGGCTTTTCAAGAAACCGTGTTTCTTTATGATCCTGAGGAAGTTCAGCTTCCTCCTGCTCTCCTTTCTGTAGAAATTTAGAGTCCGGGCTGATTCTGTAATAGCTGTGAAGTATTTCTTTCATACTAGTGTCTTGTTATTTCAAAGTGGACTCCTATTCAAACACATATCAGGCCTGACTCTGCTTCTCATGCGACCTTGGCTGAGATCAGACATGTTCTGAGTGGTTTGGCCCTTTACAGACAGCTTTTTGTTTCACATTCGTGCTTAAAACAGTCGCTGCGTTTATAAACATACTCTTAATTTGGGATGAGGCTCCATACGTACAAAATGTTCCATCTTTAATTTGCATTTACATGAGATTCACGGCGCATTAATTGTAACCCTCTGATATTCTGCACATCCTTCCATTGTGAGGTTATACTTGATATCATAACCTGTTTCAGTGACAGCTAGGCTGACGTGTCCTTAGCTCATCTTGCATATCTCACATTCAGAGTTGTGGCTTATCTCTGTTCAGAAACAATGAATGTTAGTACTCGTCTTTTTTCTATTCAAATCCAGATAATCGTTGTCCAGGAATCAAACTGTCTCTGAATACGGTTGGTCTAAACTTTAAGAGCAGTTATTATAGCTGCATTGTCACTACCTCCAAGACAATAACTGGAAAACGTCCACACAGACTGTGTTCTCCTGTTTATTCATAGTGAAATAGAAATGTTATTAGATCTGTGGCTATTGTCCATGGTCTGTAGAAGCATACTATAGTGAATGTGATGCTGTTTCTGTGTTTCAGTATGTTAAACGTGTGTTTGCATTCACCTCGGATGGATTTTGTTGGAATTTCAGAGGAGAAACTGCACAAGTCAAGTCATGGTGTTTAAAATGTAGCTGCACATGTTTGAATACATGTTGTTTTTGACACACAGGTGTAATTTAGTCCTCCATGTTGGTCCATGTCTCTCAGGCTACTTCTGCAGCTGACCTCTTGACTTTCGATGTTCAGCTGCGATTAAAAAAAAGCCTGTTTCACCTCAGTTTCTGTTCAAGTCCAGCCTGACGAGCACAAAGTCAAAATAATGAAAACTGCATCACTTTCATCCAAATATGGACTCTCCAGTACGACCTGAATCTCCCCTTTGTGAACCTGTATAATGCGGTTTTGCATATCTACTTCCATATTATAAAGTGCTGCCTTTAACTGGTCTCTGTTCACATAATTTTCATTTTCATTCAAATTCAATCAGATAAGCAGACATTGTCTGAGCTGCCTGGGCATTATATTTAGCGAACCCTCTGTACCAAAGTCACAGCTTCAGAGAATTTCCTTCACTGAAGATCTCCACCATCCAGACCTTACACCACCAACTTCTACCTGAGCCACTGCAGGTCATCCAGCCAACCAGCTTCTCATCTGCCAAGAGAAAATAGAAGTTAAGTGATGTGATGTAGAAAATGTTTTTGTTGTTTGGATGATCTCTAAGCACAAAGTCGAGCATTTTTTTTTCTGCTATTTGAGCTAAAATTTAGAACAACCTGGAATAATTAATATTATTTCCTGTTAGATGAATTATTACCAATAAAATGTTATATTTCAAGGAAGTCTAAATATTGTAGTGTCACTATGAAGTTTTAAGTTGTGCAGCTAAATTCTTGTTCTCCCAACGTTCTTTGTTTTTTCACCAGTGAATCATGAAGATCCAGTTTGCCTCTTTGCTGCTGGTGCTGCTCTCCGTCACTGAACCCTCTGGGGCTCAGGAGTTCCATGTGAGGCATGTCATTGATGCAATGAATCCACAACAGTGCAATATGAGGATGAGCGAGCGGATTAATCAGGGGCCACGAAACTGTTTGCATGCAAATACTTTCATTGTGGGTCCTAGACAATCAGTTGATGCAGTCTGTCAAGGTGTAGCTGCAAGGGCAACCCGGGATAGTGTCCAGACTTTTTCTGTTGTTGATTGTACACGTGTGGAACCCAGTAGATTTCCTAATTGTGTTTATACTGGAGGAGCTCACACAAAAACAATTCTTAAACTTGAATGTGAAAATAACCTCCCTGTGCGCCTTATTGGTTCGATCAGAAGGAACTGAGCATCTGCTCTGCACTCCAGTGAGATTTTCTGAAGTTGATGCTTAAATTGGTTAAATCTTAATTTGGTGTTAAAATAATATGTTCATTATAATGAATCCTCTCTCTTAAGGTGTAACAACAATTAAGAATTGTAAGAGCATTTTCTGCCTTTAAATTTGCAGATAATCTGGATGTTACCTTGCCTGTCTTTTCTGTACTCACTCTTATAATGTAGCAGCCGTCATCTCCTGCTACACTCAGAATAAACTCACTGAAACCAACTCTTACTGCCTCAGTGAAGTTCTTTCACTTGTCTCTGGTGTAATACAAGATATTCCTTTCTCACAAAGAAGTCACTGCATGTGTTGCTGGTGTGTTAAGATGTGGATTTGTTGTACGGTGGATACTGAAACATAGAAGATCATAGAACTGAATCAATGTGCACAACAAAGGACAAACTATGGACGCTGCTTGAGGGCATGTATAACTACAGTTAGTCTGTGTGTTCTTAGGTGCAGCAAATAGTCACTGAAGGTGTTTTCCATTTAATACAGTTGATAATAACTGGTGTGACTTTGTGGTCCTCCAGCTGTCAGTTGGTTGTCATAAACCTTATCAGGTGTTAGTGGCTAAGCAGCAACAGGGAAGTCATTTCTGGTAGTTAATGTAACGGAAAGCCTACCATGCATATTTATCTGGAATGTTGTGCTTCTCAATAATAAAAAAAAAAAACACTTCTTAAATGATCAAATCTGTTAAACATACACACACACAATCCATCCAATCTCTTGTTTCAGCTTTAGATTGATTAAAAATAATTGTTTTGTTTTTTGTTTTGGATCTGTTAAACCTGAACTACACCCAGCACCAGATGATGTTTCACTGCAGTGTTGAACAATTAAAAGAATAAAGTCACGCAAATTAATGTTTTGTTTGTTTGTATGATACAAGTTGAGGATTATTTGACTTTATTTGATTGAAACGCGCAAAACTTAGCTTGACTCAGGATGTTAAGAGGCTAGAATATCCAGAAAAAAAGTCTAAACTGTGCCTTTATATTTGTTTAAATCAAATCATTAGGGATGCTCGATATTGGCTTTTCTGCTGATATTCTGATATTGTCCAACTCTTAATTTCTGATACCGATATCACCCGATACCGATATATTCAGTCTTTTTACACCAAAACTATCAGGTAACAACATGACATATCACCTATTATGGAATTAACACATTATACCTAATTTTATTGCGATGTTCCACTGGATGCAAACATAAATGCAACATGGCTTTTCACATGTAAACACTGTCTGTGCAAAATAAGTTACAGAAAAAAGTGACGAAAAAGTGCCATTCATTTATTAATATAGTTTTTAGAAAGAAAGTTTTGCCTCAAACAACACTACAGACAATATGAAAACAAGGAAGACAAATGTAGCGTATAACTCTGCATGATTCTTCTTGAGGTGGGTGATCAGATTTGATGTATTAAAGGAAGACGCCTTGTTTCCTCCTCTTTGCTTTGCAGTCATTGCTCTCCTTTCTGTCGAAATTTTGAGTCCGGGATGATTTTGTAATAGTTGTGAAGTATTTCTTTCATTCTAGTGTCTTGTTATTTCAAAGTAAACTCCTATTCAAACACATATCAGGCCTGACTCTGCTTCTCATGCGACCTTGGCTGAGATCAGACATGTTCTGAGTGGTTTGACCCTAAGCAACAGAAAAGCTAAACTTCAACAACCTTTAAGATGAATACCTTAACATACAGCTTGTTTCATATTCGTGCTTAAAACAGTCGTTGCATTTATAAACACGCTCTTAATTTGGGATAAGGCTCCATACGTACAAAATGTTCATCTTTAATTTGCATTTACATGAGATTCACGGTGCACTAACCGTAACCCTCTGATATACTGCACATCCTTCCATTGTGGGGTTATACGTGATATCATGACCTGTTTCAGTGACAGCTAGGCTGACGTGTCCTTAGCTCAACTTGCATATCTCACATTCAGATTGGTGGCTTATCTCTGTTCAGAAACAATGAATGTTAGTACTCGTCTTCTCTCTATTCAGATCTGGATAATCATTGTCCAGGTATCAAACTGTCTCTAAATACGGTTGGCTGTTCTTCCCGTGTCCTCCTGGTCACTCCTCTCCTGGCCTGCTGAGGACTTGAATCTCATTTGTGCTCAGGAAGGGGAGGAGTGGTGTGTCTCCCTCTCTCTCCTCTCTAACCGTCATTGTCTGGCGAACGTCACGACAAATAGTTTCATGGTGAAATGGATTTGTTATTAGATCTTTTTCCGTAGTCTATAGAAGCATACTCACTGAATGTGATGCTGTTTCTTTGTTCCAGTATGTTTATTATTTTGTTTATTATTTCGTTGTCCAAGAATCAAACTGTCTCTGAAAATGTTTGGTCTAAACTTTAAGGGCCGTTATTACAGCTGCATTGTCACTACCTTCAAGAAAATAATTGGAAAACATTCACACATACTGTGTTCTGCTGCCAGTTTATTCATAGTGAAATAGAAATGTTATTAGATATGTTGCTATTGTCCATTGTCTATAAAAGCATACTTAGTGAATGTGATGTGGTTTCTATGTTCCAGTATTTTAAACTAGTGTTTGCTGAAATTTAAGGGGAGAAACTGCACAAGTCAAGTCATGGTGTTTAAAATGTAGATGCAAATCTTTGAATAGCCTACGTGTTGTTTTTGAAAAGGCAACTGGACTTGTAGATTTTGGAGAAGACGTTTCACCACTCATCCGAGTAGCTTCTTCAGTTCTGAGGGACTGGTGGGAAGTCTGAGGTTTAAATAGGAACTCCTCCTGAAAAACTTGCTTGTTATGCTAATAACCTGAAACTGGTGCAGCGATTCCCACTAACGACTGGGTACTTACCTGTTGACTTGTTTAATTTGCCATCTATTTACAGTACTAACTTAACTTCTGTCCCCAAGAAGTTTCAGTCTCATTCACACCTTGACACTGGAGCCTCAGGCGGACAAGAGTCATTAGAGAACCATTGATAGGGAAGAGGACAGGGACCAAAACAGTCGCGTTGTAGTCCGCTTTGGGGGCTGGGTCGGACGGCTATTGTTGTGATAGGCTATACCTGTGTTCACGTATCATTGCCTAGGCTGATAGCCAATTACATTTCGTCCTTGTGGGTAAGTCCCGCCCATTTCCTCAGGCTGCTGCAGCATCTGTCAGTCAGTCAATCACACTGCGCTAATGATGCCAGACAGCTTTGGTAGATTGATAGCCAGTGCTGTCCATTTTTAAATAACATCTTCATTGAAATGGGTTTATTGTTGTAATTGTGGTGCCGTATGCGGCCCTTTGGCTGACTCTGACCGGCCCATGTAAAGCTTGTCCTTTGCTCTCCACAGATCAACCGGACGGAACTTTTTTTTAGCGTGGCGTCCTTAGTTACATGCTAATGCTAATGCCGTGTTAAACAGTAAAGTAAATCTTAAGTGGAAGTGCATCTGTCATTTCATTTAATGTTCAAAATATTATGAATCTTGATTTAGGAAAAACTACATATTGGGTAGCCTATTGATGAACATACATCATTCGTTACACATGTGTGAGTCTGCTGCCATGTGGCACCGGGCAGTGTCCCACGTTGTCCCTCAGAAACATACCCCTTGTCCCCCCTTGGGCTTATTGGCAGGTGGTCACCCTATCTGCAGCTGACCTCTTGACTTTAGATGTTCAGCTGCGATTAAAGTCTGTTTCACCTCAGTTACTGTTCAAATCAATCCTGACCAATACAAAGTCAAAATAATGAAAACTGCATCACTTGCATCCAAATATGGACTCTCCAGTACGACCTGAATCTCCCCTTTGTGAACCCGTATAATGTGTTTTTGCGTATCTCCTTCCATATTACACAAAGAGCTGCCTTTAACTGATCTCCGTTCACATCATTTTCATTTTCATTCAAATCAGATAAGCAGACATTGTCTGAGCCGCCG
Source organism: Planiliza haematocheilus (assembly GCA_005024645.1). Classification (NCBI taxonomy): domain Eukaryota; kingdom Metazoa; phylum Chordata; class Actinopteri; order Mugiliformes; family Mugilidae; genus Planiliza; species Planiliza haematocheilus. The sequence goes on along the minus strand of SRSE01000183.1, from coordinate 2,134,907 downwards.
GGGCATTATATTTAGCAAACCCTCTGTACCAAAGTCACAGCTTCAGAGAATTTCCTTCACTGAAGATCTCCACCATCCAGACCTTACACCACCAACTTCTACCTGAGCCACTGCAGGTCATCCAGCCAACCAGCTTCTCATCTGCCAAGAGAAAATAGAAGGTAAGTGATGTAGAAAATGTTTGTTCTTTTGTTTTTGTTAAAGCTGTCAGATCTCCTCTAAGCACAAAGTGGAACTTAGTTTTTGCTATTTGAGCTGAAATTTAAAAAAAAATGGAAGATGAACACTAGGACAAAGTATTATTTGCTGTTACTGAAGTTTTAATCTGTGCAGCTCAATTCTTGTTCTTCAACTGTCTCTGTTTTTGCACCAGTGAAATCATGAAGATCCAGTTTGCCTGTTTGCTGCTGGTGCTGCTCTCCATCATTGAGGTCCCTGTTGCTGCAGTCGTCGAGTTCGTCCCTGCAATGGAGCCAGGAGAGTGTTTTGACAAAATTAAGCTGTTCACTCGTGCCGAAAACCCTAGAGCTTGCTTGTCACAAAAAGTCTTCGCTGTGGGTGAAGCAGCCTTTGATCATCTCTGTATAGGGCTTGGTCAAGGCCAGGTAGTCACACCTAACGCTTACAGGATTGTTTACTGCCGTCATATTAAAAAGACTAAGTTTCCTAATTGTAAATACAATGAAGATGTGCAAAACTTACATCTTCGTATTAGTTGTGTAAATGGGAGATATGAACGTGTTATTGAAATAGTGAGACATTAGTGAACATCTGCTCTGTGCTACAGATTTTCTGAAGTTGATGCTTAAATTGGTTAAATCTAAATTTGGTGTGAAAATAATATGCTTATTATAATGTAGCAGCCGTCATCTCCTGCTACACTCAGAATAAACTCACTGAAACCAACTCTTACTGCCTCAGTGAAGTTCTTTCACTTGTCTGTGATGTAATACAAGATATTCCTTTCTCACAAAGAAGTCACTGTGTGTTGTGTTGCTGGTGTGTTAGGATGTGGATTTGTTGTACGGTGGATACTGAAACATAGAAGATCATTGAACTGAATCAATGTGCACAACAAAGGACCAACTATGGACGCTGCTTGAGGGCATGTATAACTACAGTTAGTCTGTGTGTTCTTAGGTGAAGCAAACAGTCACTGAAGGTAACAGAGCAGACAGAACACACCACAGTATTTACCTGCTGCCCTCAGATGCACCATGGCATTTACTCTTATAAGGCTGTTATAATGAAACAGTGAGGATACATTTGTGCCACTGTGGATTAAAAAAACTTAAAAAGAAAAAGCATGCATGTACTGTTTTCCATTTAATTCAGCTGATAATAACTGGTGTGACTTTGTGGTCCTCCAGCTGTCAGGTGGTTGTCATAAACCTTATCAGGTGTTAGTGGCTAAGCAGCAACAGGGAAGTCATTTCTGGTAGTTAATGTAACGGAAAGCCTACCATGAATTTCATTTAAGGTATCACGTTTCCACTGTCAGCTTTAGTGTTGTGATCATGAATAGTCGAGAAATGATGGACATCTTAAAACAAATGTGCTCTCTAAAGGCTGTGATGGAAAATCAGCTTTATGTCGTTGTTCAGGAGAGGAATCGCCTTCTGCAGTCCTGCTCTGTGAGCTTTGCTTTTCTCCACTACAAATGTTGACTACATGTTTGCCTATGTCCTTCTCCATTGTAGTATCCACATCATTTTTGATATGCGACACAATCACCATCAAACATGTTGTGCTTCTCAATAATAATAAAAAACACTTCTTAAATGATCAAACCTGTTAAACATACACACACACAATCCATCCAATCTCTTGTTTCAGCTTTAGATTGATTAAAAATAGGACTGTTAGAGGTTCACTTTGTCAAACAGAACTGTCATTAAAACACTGTCCTGTATTAATAAATAGAAAATCAAATAAAGACAATGCCTTTAAATGAGAACCTGTCTCCTCTGACAAGCTCTTCTGAAGCAAAGGGAAGTGAATTCGGTCGGTCTTATGAAGTTATTTAATGTGTTTCTGTGTGAAATTCCAAATTAAACCTCCCTCCACTGAAATTTGATAATTTCTCACTGATGACCTTTCGTATTATAAACTAAAAATGGCTGTTCATGCATGATGTGTTCTAGTCTGATGACAGCTTCTCTTCAGTTGAAGCTGATATGAAACAGAAAATAAAATCAGTCAGTGAAGGGGCAGCTAATATTTTATAGTAGAAAATGTGTAAAGAGGAGAACAGATGAATGATTTGAAATGATTTGATGAAGGGAGAAAGTGTGTGAGTTGATGTGAATTCATCAGCATGGAAGCAAGAGAACAAGGTAATTAACAGTGTTGCAGCCCGTAGGATGCAGGACCAGGGGCCGGTTCAGGAGAAGGAAGTGCTGGGGTACATGACCATGTCCCCTCAGGTCTGCCACAGTTCATCTGCGTTGCCTCAGGATGAATATATGACCATGGTGAGTCCTCATAAACATGAGCGTCCCTCTTCCTCTTCCCTTCAGACATCATTCAACAGGTAAGGACTTTGTTTTCTTACAACTTTAGACTTGACTAGCGTGTTTTTTTTGTTTGTTTGTTTTTTTGGAATAAAGTCCAACCGTTGTATTTTTAGCTCCACCTCCGTTTGCCCCTCCCCGCTGCATCCGTCTGTCCACAGTCAGACACACTGGCTGGTGGCTTCACTCCCACAGTCGGAAAGACACACTGGCCAATCACAGATGAGCATCAGCTGCTCTGCTCAACCTCAGCGTGATGCAAGGCAGGAGCAGACATCAGCTCAGCTCAGTCAGCACTCGGCTCCTGTGGGGAGTGTCGACGGTTCGGAGTAATTCCATAGTTTGTTTACACTCCGTTAATGTGAACAGAAGCTGTTTGTTTCACCTGTAGAAGGTGGCTTCAGTTGCAGGATGTCTCCTCCTTGAGAGTGTGTATAATGTGTTTTTGCATATCTACTTCCATATTACGCAAAGAGCTGCCTTTAACTGATCTCTGTTCACATAATATTCATTTTCATTCAAATTAAATCAGATAAGCAGACATTGTCCAAGCTGCCGGGGCATTATATTTAGCAAACCCTCTGTACCAAGGTCACAGCATCGTTCATAACCTCATAACCTGTGTAGAAATTTTCCTTCACTGAAGATCTCCACCATCCAGACCTTACACCACCAACTTCTACCTGAGCCACTGCAGGTCATCCAGCCAACCAGCTTCTCATCTGCAAAGAGAAAATAGAAGGTAAGTGTCTTTATTTAAATTTTTTTTTAAAAAGCTGTCAGTTGTTTGAATGATCTCTAAGCGCAAAGTGGAACATTCTTTTTTCTGCTATTTGAGCTGAAATTTAAAACAACCTGGAAGATGAACACTAGGACAAAGTATTATTTGCTGTTACCTGGATTACTGCCAACAAAATGTTATATTTCAAGGAAGTCTGCAACTCATTAATATTAAAGCTTTGGCGATTTAGGAAGAAATGCTGCCTTCGTGTCGCTGAAGTTTTAATTTGTGCAGCTAAATTCTTGTTCTTCAACTGTCTCTGTTTTTTCACCAGTGAAATCATGAAGATCCAGTTTGCCTGTTTGCTGCTGCTCTCCGTCATCGAGGTCTCTGGGGCTGAAGTCGTCGAGTTCGTCCCTGCAATGGAGCCAGGCGACTGCAATGAGAGGATGAAGCCGTTCGATCAGGCAGCACGTAAATGCTTGCCCCTAATGTTCGTCGTTGTGGCTGTAGAAGCCTTTGATGATACCTGTAGAGATATTAAAAATGACTCGGTAGTCTTACCTAACCCTTATAAGGTTGTGGACTGCACAGAGGATAAAAAGAAGTTTCCTGATTGTGAATATCATTTTTATTTTTATTTTAAATATTCCTTTCTCACAAAGATGTCACTGCATGCTGTTGTTAGGACGTGGATTTGTTGTGTAGTGGATACTGAAACATAAAAGATCATCAGGTGGTGAATTGAATCAATGTGCACAACAAAGGACCAACTATGGATACTGCTTGAGGGCATGCATCACTACAGTTAGTCTGTGTGTTCTTAGGTGCAGCAAACAGTCACTGAAGGTAACAGAGCAGACAGAACACACCACAGTATTTACCTGCTGCCCTCAGATGCACCATGGCATTTACTCTTATAAGGCTGTTATAATGAAACAGTGAGGATACATTTGTGCCACTGTGGATTAAAAAAACTATAAATAAAGAAAAAGGATGCATGTACTGTTTTCCATTTAATACAGTTGATAATAAGTGGTGTGACTTTGTGGTCCTCCAGCTGTCAGGTGGTTGTCATAAACCTTATCAGGTGTTAGTGGCTAAGCAGCAACAGGGAAGTCATTTCTGGTAGTTAATGTAACGGAAAGCCTACCATGAATTTCATTTAAGGTATCACGTTTCCACTGTCAGCTTTAAACTGAGTGTTTAGGCGTTTATGTGATCATGAATAGAACAGAAATAATGGACTTCTTAAAACAAATGTGCACTCTAAAGGCTGTGATAGAAAATCAGCTTCATGTCGTGGTTTTGCCTGTGTCCTAAATTGTAATGGCTCGGAGATCATGTTGTTCTACTTCTCAGTAAAAATATATATATATATTTAAATTATCTGTCCTGTTAAACCTGCACACACACAATCAATCCAAACTCTTGTTAAACTCTTGTTCTTGTTGTTGTACAAATAAAAGACAGTGCCTTTAACTGAGAACCTTTCGGTCTTAAGTCATCATTTAATGTCTTCTTGCCGTATTCCTAATTAAATCTCTCTCCACTGAAAGAGCAGCAGCGCCCCTGCAGCTTGGAGAGAGAACCAGGTATTCTAATCGATTTATTAACTAGAATTGAATAAATATTTGTATTTCTCCTGGAGATAAAGGCCACTTCATTAGAGCTTTTTATGAAACATGATGTCACGCTGTTAGATAAACAAAAAAAAAACAAATCTCTGTCCTGGTTCAGTCTCAGGTGGAAACCCGTCTCATTCCAGGAAGCTTCCTTCAGTGTCCAGGCGTGGAGTGGTGAGCTGGATAAACTGTAAGTTTGCTTTGTTTCTCTGTCTTCAGTAAATTTACAGTTTGTTTCTCTTCTGTAATGTTTGTAGAAGCTGTTCAACTTCTTATTTCATTCTAAAGTTTGGAGCTCAGTCTACATTATTATCAGACTATTACTAGATTACTGAATATCAGTTATTACTGGAATTAAAATGATAATAAGCTGATGTTTATTAGCTTTCTCTACAAACAAACTAAGGCTGTAACAGTTAAGACATGACATGACACTAAGGTTTTTGTTTATGTCTCATCTTATTGTTCTCCGCTCTCTCTCTCTCTGCAAGTTTTAAATGCAGTAATATGATAATATCTTGTGGTTTTACATCAGTCGCCTTGTTTAGCAAAGTAATCAACTGATTAGATTATAATTTTTAAAAGCAAAAAAAATGTTACACCTCTTCATTTTTCATGGAGTTTGGGACAGTTTGTCCAACAAAAGACATTTGAGGACGTCACCCTGTTCTTTGAGAAACTATTAAATTAAACCAGTTTCCTGATTTTATCTAAACAAAACACTGAACTGAAAGATGTTCATTGTCAACACACTGAATGCAAATTGCTGTTCATGCTTCCATTTAGCGGACTGTGTCTTTAGACATGAGAAGCTACTCATTGCATCAGTTAAATAAATTAGTAAAGGATGTTAATCCCCTCAGTCCAGCTTACCTGCCTCTAACACATTTCGTATGCAGGCTGTCACAGTGTTTGAGTGTCTGTCTGTAAGAGAGAGATAGAGTTTGAAGCTATTAACAGAGTAAAATGGATTCAGGTGAATTAAAAACATTAATTAAGAAAGAATTAGATACTGAAACTTGGCTCATCAAGAAACTGTGTTTCTGATCAAGTTCAATTTTGAATTTTTTCAAGGTGCTCTCATTATTTCCTCACATGGTCAGTAGTTGTTCCTTCACTCTGTAACTTCTTCCTCCTTTCTGTTGAAGTTTAGTCAGTATTGATTCACGTTCTGAGTGGTTTGGCCCAAGTGACAGAAAAACTACAACAACCTTTAACGAGATTAACTTGTTAAGACTTTTACAATTTTGGTGATTCCACGTTTGGATGCAGAACAAATCATCTGGTTCAAAGTTGACTCTGTTCTGCAGCACAGAAACAAAATGATTTCAGAGAATCACAGTAGGTTTAAGCAGACGCAGTTTGCACGAAAAGTTATTTTTTTATTTTTGTAAAAGCAAAAAAGCAAGTGTTTTCTTTCACCAGCTAAACAGCTTCTTTATTTGCAAGTCATCTGCATAACAGAAAAACGACTATGCATATTTATCTGGAACCATCTGCACAATTTCTTTTGAAGAACTACCTCCAAGAAAAATAAATTCAAGCTAAGACACAAAAATATTCAACCACAGAAAAAAAACACTGTCATTCTGTTCATTTTTTTTTATCTGCTCTTGCATAATATATGTCCGCTTTTGCTGCTGTGGCCTTGTAGTCCACACAGACTGTGTTCTCCTGTCAGTAATACCTGGTTTATGCTGTTTAGAAATATTGAAGGAAGCTGTGCAGTTAGAGCTGGTGAAGAGTGAGTGGGGACAGTTTCAAATCAGAAGAGATCAGATTCAAAGTTTACTCCATGCAGCTCGTCTAATCCCTTTGTTGAGGGAATAGCATCTTTATATCTGTTCTTCCTTCATGAAGAGCATCTTTACCTGTTTTCTGTTCTTTGCCCGTGGGCTTTCAAAGGAAGCACCGTTTGAAAAGTTTAAAAGACGGCATATTAATGCGAAGTGTGCTGGTGTGATTGAGCAAAAGAAAATCTATGAAATCAGCAACAGCTGTAAGAAGATAAACGCGTTCATCCTTGATGATGAAACCAATGACAAATCCATTTATAAACGCGTTAGAAATCACATAACAACCAGTAAGACAAAGTTTAAAATAATTGTATGTAAACTGTACAGAGACACCATCCGGTTGTAAGAATAAATCCACTGTTACTGGCAGATGTTACATAACAGTCAAATGTAAACATTTTTTTACCTGTGCTCTATAAAAAAAAAATTGGAGGGAAGATGAGAAAAAAAATGTAAAAAAAATTAAATTATTTTTAACCTTTATTATAAAATATAATCTAATTATTTTTAAAACCATTATCATAAACATAATTATTGATAATATATCATATCTAAATGTGACTTGCTCATCTTTCTGATTTCTTGCTAGTCAAAACATCGTTCATGATCTTATAATCTGGGTAGACCTGACGGTTTGTGCCACACCCTGTGTACGACAGTAATTTAACAAAGCTAGCATGTAGCTAGCATGTAGCTAGCGCAAAATGGACGGGTTTTTGACAAGAAAGAGACCAAAGGAACAGACCAACAGCCCTGTAATGGAGGACGCTGCTGCAAAAAAGAACTCCTGGCGACCTAAAATCAAAAAATATGAGGCAGCACTTATGCTAAACACATGTAATAGTTATTGAATAGTGAATAAAAGTAAGAAAAAACATAAAAGATGACGTTTCTTTACACATTTTGTAGCATTGTCTGTACTTCAGACATGTTGGTAAATGAAACAGTTTTGACCATTGATTTCATCCATCTTGTTTTGAATTTACCTGCTACAACTGATTCCACGTTTGAATGCAAAACAAATGATGTTATTAATTCAATCAGATATATGTTCAGATAAACTCTACGTAATCATCCCGTTCAAAGACGTTCTGCAGGACAGAATATATTTCACTAAACTTTCTTCGCCGTCTTCGGTTTTAGAGAATCATAACCATTTGCACAAAAAATTTTTGTAAAAAAGCCAAAAAACAAAAAAAGCAAATGTTTTCTTTTACTAACTAAAAGACTTTCTTAATTTGCAAGTCATCTGCATAACAGGAAGCTGCCTATGCATATTTATGTGGAACTGTCTTGCGCTTCCTCCAAGAAAATAAATTCAAGCTAAGACACAAAAAGATTCAACCACAGAAAAAAGACACCGTCATTGTGTTAATATTTTTTTATCTGCTCTTGCGTACTACGTCCGCTTTTGCTGCTGTGGCCTTGTAGTCCACGCAGACAGTGTTCTCCTGTCAGTAATGTGTATATTCTGCTCAGATAATGTTCATTCAAATTGGTCAGATAAGCAGACGTTGTCCAGCAGCTGGGACATTATATAGTAAACTCTCTGTGACAAGGTTACAGCTTCAGAGATTTGATAATGCAAATCAAATTCATTTGTAAAGGAGAAACTAAAGCTGCTAGGATGACACATAGTAAGAAAAGGTTTTGTATAGTTGTATGCACGTCTGCCGATGGGGGGGACAAACGGGTCTGCTGTCCCTGGCCCAGAACTAGGCCCTCATTAAATTATGGAATAATTAAAAAATAATTAAAATAGGCCTATTTGTGGAAAAAAATATGTAATATATGAGTTACATAAAAGCTTTTTATTTGTTTTCTTCCTAGTTGTCATTGAGATAGTGGTCAAGAACCCCCCCACCCCATGACCCCAACACAAAAATGGTTTGGCCACTGATCAAAATTTGATGTTACCATATGATTTGAAGTTCAGTACGTTCAAAATGTCCGGTCAGCACAAGTCCGGTGCTCAGAAAAGGAAAGACAAAAAGAAAATAGAGGCCTTAAAGATTTTCTTAACAAATATTTAAAAGAACGTGATAACGGTGAAGCTGAGACTAGTAAAATGAACATAGAGCAATGTAAGAAACAGCCAATGTTTACCAGCCTTGTAACGTAACGTAGCTCTAACGTGTTAACTTTGACAGAAACTGTTTGGTAGCTCCATCAGAGAGGATGAGCATCTAAGATTATCTCGTCCCAGGCCCAGACAAGACTGTCAGCTGGTCTGGTTGTATGTAAGAATGAAGGGGTCTGGAAACCCAAAGGTCAGTATAGGGGTGAGCTTCTAACTAGTAGAGTTGTTGTTGCAGTCAAATCCCAAAGAGGTTTACCTGTGCACTATGAAAAAGACGTATTAAACTTTGGTTAGTGAACAGGTTTCAGAGAATCACAATAGGTTTAAGTAGCCACGGTTATGTTTTATTTTTTTGTAAAAAGCAAATGTTGTCTTTCACCAACTAAAAGTCTTTCTTAAAAGTCCTGCATTCATCTGCACATCTTACCCGTTTCATGGACTTTTTACCTGAGACAAGATGAGCATGAAGCAATGTGGATAATCAGACTAACTGGCTAATGTTGTTTGAGGTCATGCATCACCACAGTTCTCACAACAGCACCTCTGAGGTTTTAAAACAGAAAGATGAAAATGGCTCATTTGACCGTTTCCTGGTGTCGGTTGGTTATGGTAAAACTGACCAGGCATGTTGGTGGCTAAGCTGTTTAAGCTGTTAATGTCTTGTTTCTATATTCCTGCATCCACTGAAAGAGCAGCAGCGCCCCCTGCAGCTTGTAAAGAGAATCAAATATTCCCTGGCAAGTCGCTAACTATGGGTTCACGCATAATTTAGTTAATAAGTTACTGTGTTTTTTGAAGACACAAACATTGAACACATAATTCTAACTCTTGAAGTGATGATGATCTCTGATATTAATTCAGAATAAACTTAAACATGACGGAAAAATCAAAGAAGACATTCAAAAGCACACATTCCTTCATGTTCATAACACTTAAGTCTTCGTTTGTTAAATTTTCATATTGATTGTATATGTAAATAAATGTAAATGTACTTTATTTATATAGGTATAGTCAGTCTTTTTTTTTCTCTAATTATTAGTACACATGAGACAGTAGTACTTTTTGTTTGTATCTCAGCCTTATACTTCTCTACTCTCCCATATTATTTTAATTGCAGTAGTGTGAAATCATTAGCTGCCTTGTTCAGTAAAATAACTGATTGGACTATAATTTCTTTTAAAGAAAAAAATCTTACACCTCTTCAGTTCTCATGGAGTTTTTGACTGTTTGTCCAACACTACCCTGTTCTTTGAGAAATTATAAAACTTTAATTTTCTTCCAGTTTCCTGGTTTTATCAAAACAATACACTGAACTGATGTTCACTGTCAACACACTATAAATGAGAATGAATGCACACAATGGGATCTTTTTCTTTGATGACCTTTCATAAGCTAAACATTAACTTTAGTGTCAGTGAATGCAAATTGCTGTTCATGCATCCTTTGTGCATCCTCAGCTCCATGACTCCATCTAGTGGACTATATGGTGGAAGTACAAAAGCTGATGCTGATATGAAACAGAAAGTAAGAGCCAGTCAGTGAAGGAGCAGCTGACATCTTAAAGTAGAAAAGAGGAGTTCAGATGAATGATTTGTGTTTCCTCTGCAGATGGAGGTAGAAAGTGTGTGAGTTGATGTGAATTCATCAGCATGGATCAGAGTGAGGACAGATCTAAATCCATACGTCTGAGTGGGGACCATGAGGACCAGACCAGAGCTCAGAGGTGAGATGAAGGTTGCAGAATTGTTTGTGTACATGTATTTTCCCTCCTGCCCCCCTAAATTTCCTAAATAATTTGGTGGCTGACGACTCGTTCATTTATAGATTCAAACTGATTTATGTCAAACTGTAAAGTCTTTGTTGCGTGTGCTCCTTCTTAAACCACTTCAGGAGAAATAGCCGTGACGATGAAAAGCAAACAACAAGTAAGAAGACAAAAGTTGCATCAAAATAATACCAGAGTTTTGAAGATTTAGGAATGTGACAAACATTTAAGCTAGTTGCCTCATCAGACCACAAACTCTTCCATCCTACCTCCATGTGTGTTTTCCTCCATCACCTTTGATTTCACAGACGCCCAAATACAGATTGCCAACACAAGCAAGTAGAAAATGATCATCACTAATGAAATAAAACATCTTTCCATCACCATCTAACTTTTACCTGCAGGCTGACACCTTAATGACATTTTATCATTTTCAAACTAAATGCTGAACTTGTATGAATGCGTGTAACGGACATTTTTATATGACTGTGGGTTTTCTTATAACTTTAGACTTGACCAGCGTGTTTTTTTTTTGGGGGGGGGGGGGGGGGGGGTAAAGTCCAACCGTTGTATTTTTAGCTCCACCTCCGTTTGCCCCTCCCCGCTGCGTCCGTCTGTCCACAGTCAGACACACTGGCTGGTGACTTCACTCCCACAGTCGGAAAGACACACTGGCCAATCACAGATGAGCATCAGCTGCTCTGCTCAACCTCAGCGTGATGCAAGGCAGGAGCAGACATCAGCTCAGCTCAGTCAGCGCTCGGCTCCTGTGGGGAGTGTCGACGGTTCTGTTCTCACTCCGTTTGCCTTGAGCGGTCCGGTCTATGCTAGACCTCTGCAGACGGGCCCAGTCTTTGATACAGGCCAGTCTAGTCGGCTCCAAACTCTGCCCGCTGTTAGAAGATACTGGCTGTCTTCATGTCTGCCTTCTTGCCTTCAAGCGGAAGACAGATGAGTGTTTGGAGTAATTCCATAGTTTGTTTACACTCCGTTAATGTGAACAGAAGCTGTTTGTTTCACCTGTAGAAGGTGGCTTCGGTTGCAGGATGTGTTGTAAGTTCAAAGTCATAAACTCCTGCGTGAGTTAAAAGTGTTTTTGGGAAAAAAAAATGTTCACACAAATTAAAAAAAAAGAAAGAAACTTGCCAAAGAATAATTTATAGTTATATTTGAGCTGTTCTTGTTTTGTGTTCACATTTACATGATTGAAGGATGTTTGAGTTTAACATCTTGTGCCTTTCAGTTCTTATCAGAGGAATAAAGAGTTAGAACTTAAGCGTCTGTAAGTGCACCGTTTCATTTTGTCACTTTTTGTTTGTTTTGTTTTGAAGACTCTGTTAAACCTCAACTACACCCAGCACCAGATGATGTTGCACTGCAGTGTTAAACAAGTAAAAGAATAAAGTCACGCAAATGAAACGTTTTGTTTGACTCTTGATATGATACAAGTTGAGGATTATTTGACTTTATTTGATTGAAACGAGCAGAAATTCTTGATCATCTTGCCAAATTGGTGCAAAACCAGAAATGGAGCAGCCAGGCATAAATGACAATAGTTTCCTAGCTTGACTCAGGATGTTAAGAGGCTCGAATATCCAGAAAAAAGTCTAAACTGTGCCTTTGTATTTGTTTACATCAAATAATTGCAGCCATTTTTATGTTGCAGTTGCATTTTTCCATCGTAGTCTTGATTTAATACGACTTCATTGTGTCTGAAAGCTACTGGATGAGAAAGATGCATTAGAAGAAACTATTTCTTGTACGACTTCCTCATCTGTGTACAGGCGAGGCTCTTGGCTCAGGCTTTTCAAGAAACCGTGTTTCTTTATGATCCTGATGAAGTTCAGCTTCCTCCTGCTCTCCTTTCTGTAGAAATTTAGAGTCCAGGCTGATTCTGTAATAGCTGTGAAGTATTTCTTTCATACTAGTGTCTTGTTATTTCAAAGTGGACTCCTATTCAAACACATATCAGGCCTGACTCTGCTTCTCTTGCGATCTTGGCTGAGATCAGACATGTTCTGAGTGGTTTGGCCCTTTACAGACAGCTTTTTGTTTCATATTCGTGCTTAAAACAGTCGCTGCGTTTATAAACATACTCTTAATTTGGGATGAGGCTCTACATGTACAAAAGGTTTTAATTTGAATTTAAATGAGATTCACGGTGCACTAACCGTAACCCTCTGATATACTGCACAACCTTCCATTGTGAGGTTATACGTGATATCATAACCTGTTTCAGTGACAGCTAGGCTGACGTGTCCTTGACTCACCTTGCATATCTCACATTCAGAGTGGTGGCTTATCAGTGGTCAGAAACAAAGAATGTTAGTACTCGTCTTTTTTCTATTCAAATCCAGATAATCGTTGTCCAGGAATCAAACTGTCTCTGAATACGGTTGGTCTTAAGAGCAGTTATTACATCTGCATTGTCACTACCTCCAAGAAAATGAATGGAAAACGTCCACACAGACTGTGTTCTCCTGTTTATTCATAGTGAAATAGAAATGTTATTAGATCTGTGGCTATTGTCCATGGTCTGTAGAAGCATACTATAGTGAATGTGATGCTGTTTCTGTGTTTCAGTATGTTAAACGTGTGTTTGCATTCACCTCGGATGGATTTTGTTGGAATTTAAGGGGAGAAACTCCACAAGTCAACTCATGGTGTTTAAAATGTAGCTGCACATGTTTGAATACATGTTGTTTTTGACACACAGGTGTAATTGAGTCCTCCATGTTGGTCCATGTCTCTCACTGACCTCTTGACTTTAGATGTTCAGCTGCGATAAAAAAAAAAGCCTGTTTCACCTCAGTTTCTGTTCAAATCAAGCCTGACGAGCACAAAGTCAAAATAATGAAAACTGCATCACTTTCATCCAAATATGGACTCTCCAGTACGACCTGAATCTCCCCTTTGTGAACCTGTATAATGCATTTTTGCATATCTACTTCCATATTACGCAAAGTGCTGCCTTTAACTGATCTCTGTTCACATAATTTTCATTTTCATTCAAATTCAATCAGATAAGCAGACATTGTCTGAGCCGCCGGGGCATTATATTTAGCAAACCCTCTGTACCAAGGTCACAGCTTCAGAGAATTTCCTTCACTGAAGATCTCCACCATCCAGACCTTACACCACCAACTTCTACCTGAGCCACTGCAGGTCATCCAGCCAACCAGCTTCTCATCTGCCAAGAGAAAATAGAAGGTAAGTGTCTTTATTTAAAAACATTTTAAAAAGCTGTCAGTTGTTTGAATGATCTCCTCTAAGCGCAAAGTGGAACATTTTTTTCTGCTATTTGAGCTGAAATTTAAAACAACCTGGAAGATGAACACTAGGACAAAGTATTATTTGCTGTTACCTGGATTACTGCCAACTAAATGTTATTTCAAGGAAGTCTGCAACTCATAAATATTAAAACTTTGGCGATTTGGGAAAAAATGCTGCCTTCGTGTCACTGAAGTTTTAATCTGTGCAGCTAAATTCTTGTTCTCCAACTGTCTGTTTTTTCACCAGCAAAATCATGAAGATCCAGTTTGCCTGTTTGCTGCTGGTGCTGCTCTCTGTCACTGAGATCTCTGGGGCAGATAAATTCGTGTTCGTCCCTGCAATGTTGCCAAAAGACTGCACTGACAAAATGACGCCGTTCAATCAGGCAAACAAATGCACGTACGCAAAAACCTTCATTGTGGGTGATGAAGCCTTCGATGACGCCTGTAAAGGTGCTACTACAGGCCAGGCAGACACAAAACGTGTGGTTGTTGACTGTACACTGATTAAAAAGTCAGTGTTTCCTAAATGTGTCTACAGCGGATATGAACATAAAAGAACAAAAATTACAGTTAATTGTGAAAATAAGAGCATTGTTGGTCCGTTGAAACGGAACTGAACATCTGCTCTGTACTCGGTGAGATTTTCTTAAGTTGATGCTTAAATTGGTTAAATCTAAATTTGGTGTTTGAATATGTTATAATTTAATATAACGACAATTAAGAATTGTAAGAGCATTTTTGTTCTGTAAATTTAAAGCTAATCTGGATGTTACCTTGCTTGTCTTTTCTGTACTCACTCTTATAATGTAGCAGCCGTCATCTCCTGCTACTCTCAGAATAAACTCACTGAAACCAACTCTTACTGCCTCTGAAGTTCTTTCACTTGTTTCTGATTTTATTTTTTTTAAATATCCCTTTCTCACAAAGAAGTGATGTGTTGCTGATGTGTTTGGACGTGGATTTGTTCTGTAGTGGATACTGAAACATAGAAGATCATAGAATTGAATGAATGTGCACAACAAAGGACAAACTGGGGACGGTGCTGCAGGGCACAGTTAGTCTGTGTGTTTTTAGGTGGCCCTCAGATACAGCATGGTTGTATCTGTTGTAATGGAACAGTGGGGAGACATTTTCATCACTGTGGATTTAAAAAGAAAAGGAAAAAGCATGCATGTACTGTTTTGGTTTGTGACTCTCTAGTCCTCAGGCTGTTACCAGCCGTCAGGTGGTTATCATGAAACTGATCAGGTGTGTCGAGCTGCTCATGTTTCCCCAACAGGGAAGTAATGTTTTGGTAGTTAATGTAACGGAAAGTCTACCATGCATATTTATCTGGAACGGTCTCTGTGCTTTCAACTTTCAGCTTTAAACTGAGCATTTAGGCGTCCACGTGATCATGAATAGTCCACAAATGATGGACACCTTAAAACAAATGTGCACTCTAAAAGTGATAGACAATCAGCTTTATGTCGTGGTTTTGCCTGTGTCCTACATGGTAGGAGCTCAGAGATCATGTTGTTCTACTTCTCAATAAAATATATATATCTGTCCTGTTAAACCTGCACACACACAATCAATCCAAACTCTTGTTTCAGCTTTAGACTGATTCAAAAATCACTTTGTAAAACAGAGAACTGTCCTGCATTAAAAAACATATGACAAATAAAAGACAATGCCTTTAACTGAGAACCTGTCTCCTCTGACAAGCTTCTTCTATAAGAAAGAGAAGTGAATTCTCTCATCATTTAATGTCTTCTTGCCATGTTCCTAATTAAATCTCTCTCCACTGAAAGAGCAGCAGCGCCACCTGCAGCTTGGAAAGAGAACCAGGTATTCTAATCAACTTACTAACTAGAATTGAACAAATATTTGTATTTCTCCTGGAGATAAAGGATTAGAGCTTTTCATGAAACATGACGCCACGCACACGCAGTTAGATAAACAAAAAAATCTCTGTCCTGGTTCAGTCACAGGTGGAAACCCGTCCAGGAAGCTTCTTCAGCGTCCAGGCTTTGTTTCTCTGTCTTCAGTAAATTTACAGTTTGTTCAACTTCTTATTTCATTCTAAACTTTGGAGCTCAGTCTACATTATTATCAGACTATTACTAATTACTGAATATCAATTATTACTGGAATTAAAATGATAAGAAGCTGATGTTTATTAGCTCTCTCTACAAAAACAAACTGCATTGTTTTCTAATTTCTGAGTATAAAAATTGAAAGCCCTGAATCTAGTTTAGGTTATGTGTAATGACACCGTGCCTCTGGAAAATAACACAGAGCCTCTTCCTTCATGTTCATGTACAGAGATGCAGTAACAGTTATTAAGACATGACATGACACTAGGGTTTTTTGTTTGTGTCTCAGCCTTAATGTTCTCCGCTCTCCCTCTCTCTGCAAGTTTTAAATCGTCAGCCTAATAGCATTTCTGCCTAACTCATTTTTTTGCCAAGTAATTAATTAATAAAAAGTTCTTACAATTTGGTGAAAAAAAAGGTGTTTTTTCTTCTTTTCCAAAAACCTGAAAAAAATCAGTTAGGCAGATATGCTATTAGGCTGATGAAATGCAGTAATATGAAATCTTGTGGTTTTACATCAGTCGCCTTGTTTAGCAAAGTAATCAACTGATTATATTATATTTTTTAAAAGCAAAAAAAATTACACCTCTTCATTTTTCATGGAGTTCTGGATAGTTTGTCCAACAAAAGACATTTGATGGTGTCACCCTGTACGGAGACACCATCCGGTTGTAAGTATAAATCCACTGTTACTGGCAGACGTTACATAACAGTCAAATGTAAACATTTTTTTACCTGTGCTCTATAAAAAAAAAATTGGAGGGAAGATGAGAAAAAAAATGTAAAAAAAATTAAATTATTTTTAACCTTTATTATAAAATATAATCTAATTATTTTTAAAACCATTATCATAAACATAATTATTGACAATATATCATATCTAAATGTGACTTGCTCATCTTTCTGATTTCTTGCTAGTCAAAACATCGTACATGACCTCATAATCTGTGTAGACCTGACGGTTTGTGTCACACCCTGTGTACGACAGTAATTTAACAAAGCTAGCATGTAGCTAGCATGTAGCTAGCGCAAAATGGACAGGTTTTTGACAAGAAAGAGACCAAATAGGAACAGACCAACAGCCTTGTAATGGAGGACACTGCTGCAAAAAGGAACTCCTGGCGACCTAAAATCAAAAAATATGAGGCAGCACTTATGCTAAACACATGTAATTGAATAGTGAATAAAAGTAAGAAAAAACATAAAAGATGACGTTTCTTTACACATTTTGTAGCATTGTCTGTACTGTACATGTTGGTAAATGAAACAGTTTTGACCATTGATTTCATCCATCTTGTTTTGAATTTACCTGCTACAACTGATTCCACGTTTGAATGCAAAACAAATGATGTTATTAATTCAATCAGATATATGTTCAGATAAACTACGTAATCATCCCGTTCAAAGACGTTCTGCAGGACAGAATGTATTTCACTAAACTTTCTTCGCCATCTTCGGTTTCAGAGAATCATAACCATTTGCACAAAAAGTTATCTTTTTATTTTTGTAAAAAAGCCAAAAAACAAAAAAAGCAAATGTTTTCTTTTACTAACTAAAAGACTTTCTTAATTTGCAAGTCATCTGCATAACAGGAAGCTGCCTATGCATATTTATGTGGAACTGTCTTGCGCTTCCTCCAAGAAAATAAATTCAAGCTAAGACACAAAAAGATTCAACCACAGAAAAAAGACACCGTCATTGTGTTAATATTTTTTTATCTGCTCTTGCGTACTACGTCCGCTTTTGCTGCTGTGGCCTTGTAGTCCACGCAGACAGTGTTCTCCTGTCAGTAATGTGTATATTCTGCTCAGATAATGTTCATTCAAATTGGTCAGATAAGCAGACGTTGTCCAGCAGCTGGGACATTATATAGTAAACTCTCTGTGACAAGGTTACAGCTTCAGAGATTTGATAATGCAAATCAAATTCATTTGTAAAGGAGAAACTAAAGCTGCTAGGATGACACATAGTAAGAAAAGGTTTTGTATAGTTGTATGCACGTCTGCCGATGGGGGGGACAAACGGGTCTGCTGTCCCTGGCCCAGAACTAGGCCCTCATTAAATTATGGAATGATTAAAAAACATTTAAAATAGGCCTATTTGTGGAAAAAAATATGTAATATATGAGTTACATAAAAGCTTTTTATTTGTTTTCTTCCTAGTTGTCATTGAGATAGTGGTCAAGAACCCCCCCACCCCATGACCCCAACACAAAAATGGTTTGGCCACTGATCAAAATTTGATGTTACCATATGATTTGAAGTTCAGTACGTTCAAAATGTCCGGTCAGCACAAGTCCGGTGCTCAGAAAAGGAAAGACAAAAAGAAAATAGAGGCCTTAAAGATTTTCTTAACAAATATTTAAAAGAACGTGATAACGGTGAAGCTGAGACTAGTAAAATGAACATAGAGCAATGTAAGAAACAGCCAATGTTTACCAGCCTTGTAACGTAACGTAGCTCTAACGTGTTAACTTTGACAGAAACTGTTTGGTAGCTCCATCAGAGAGGATGAGCATCTAAGATTATCTCGTCCCAGGCCCAGACAAGACTGTCAGCTGGTCTGGTTGTATGTAAGAATGAAGGGGTCTGGAAACCCAAAGGTCAGTATAGGGGTGAGCTTCTAACTAGTAGAGTTGTTGTTGCAGTCAAATCCCAAAGAGGTTTACCTGTGCACTATGAAAAAGACGTATTAAACTTTGGTTAGTGAACAGGTTTCAGAGAATCACAATAGGTTTAAGTAGCCACGGTTATGTTTTATTTTTTTGTAAAAAGCAAATGTTGTCTTTCACCAACTAAAAGTCTTTCTTAAAAGTCCTGCATTCATCTGCACATCTTACCCGTTTCATGGACTTTTTACCTGAGACAAGATGAGCATGAAGCAATGTGGATAATCAGACTAACTGGCTAATGTTGTTTGAGGTCATGCATCACCACAGTTCTCACAACAGCACCTCTGAGGTTTTAAAACAGAAAGATGAAAATGGCTCATTTGACCGTTTCCTGGTGTCGGTTGGTTATGGTAAAACTGACCAGGCATGTTGGTGGCTAAGCTGTTTAAGCTGTTAATGTCTTGTTTCTATATTCCTGCATCCACTGAAAGAGCAGCAGCGCCCCCTGCAGCTTGTAAAGAGAATCAAATATTCCCTGGCAAGTCGCTAACTATGGGTTCACGCATAATTTAGTTAATAAGTTACTGTGTTTTTTGAAGACACAAACATTGAACACATAATTCTAACTCTTGAAGTGATGATGATCTCTGATATTAATTCAGAATAAACTTAAACATGACGGAAAAATCAAAGAAGACATTCAAAAGCACACATTCCTTCATGTTCATAACACTTAAGTCTTCGTTTGTTAAATTTTCATATTGATTGTATATGTAAATAAATGTAAATGTACTTTATTTATATAGGTATAGTCAGTCTTTTTTTTTCTCTAATTATTAGTACACATGAGACAGTAGTACTTTTTGTTTGTATCTCAGCCTTATACTTCTCTACTCTCCCATATTATTTTAATTGCAGTAGTGTGAAATCATTAGCTGCCTTGTTCAGTAAAATAACTGATTGGACTATAATTTCTTTTAAAGAAAAAAATCTTACACCTCTTCAGTTCTCATGGAGTTTTTGACTGTTTGTCCAACACTACCCTGTTCTTTGAGAAATTATAAAACTTTAATTTTCTTCCAGTTTCCTGGTTTTATCAAAACAATACACTGAACTGATGTTCACTGTCAACACACTATAAATGAGAATGAATGCACACAATGGGATCTTTTTCTTTGATGACCTTTCATAAGCTAAACATTAACTTTAGTGTCAGTGAATGCAAATTGCTGTTCATGCATCCTTTGTGCATCCTCAGCTCCATGACTCCATCTAGTGGACTATATGGTGGAAGTACAAAAGCTGATGCTGATATGAAACAGAAAGTAAGAGCCAGTCAGTGAAGGAGCAGCTGACATCTTAAAGTAGAAAAGAGGAGTTCAGATGAATGATTTGTGTTTCCTCTGCAGATGGAGGTAGAAAGTGTGTGAGTTGATGTGAATTCATCAGCATGGATCAGAGTGAGGACAGATCTAAATCCATACGTCTGAGTGGGGACCATGAGGACCAGACCAGAGCTCAGAGGTGAGATGAAGGTTGCAGAATTGTTTGTGTACATGTATTTTCCCTCCTGCCCCCCTAAATTTCCTAAATAATTTGGTGGCTGACGACTCGTTCATTTATAGATTCAAACTGATTTATGTCAAACTGTAAAGTCTTTGTTGCGTGTGCTCCTTCTTAAACCACTTCAGGAGAAATAGCCGTGACGATGAAAAGCAAACAACAAGTAAGAAGACAAAAGTTGCATCAAAATAATACCAGAGTTTTGAAGATTTAGGAATGTGACAAACATTTAAGCTAGTTGCCTCATCAGACCACAAACTCTTCCATCCTACCTCCATGTGTGTTTTCCTCCATCACCTTTGATTTCACAGACGCCCAAATACAGATTGCCAACACAAGCAAGTAGAAAATGATCATCACTAATGAAATAAAACATCTTTCCATCACCATCTAACTTTTACCTGCAGGCTGACACCTTAATGACATTTTATCATTTTCAAACTAAATGCTGAACTTGTATGAATGCGTGTAACGGACATTTTTATATGACTGTGGGTTTTCTTATAACTTTAGACTTGACCAGCGTGTTTTTTTTTGGGGGGGGGGGGGGGGGGGGGGGGGGGGGGGGGTAAAGTCCAACCGTTGTATTTTTAGCTCCACCTCCGTTTGCCCCTCCCCGCTGCGTCCGTCTGTCCACAGTCAGACACACTGGCTGGTGACTTCACTCCCACAGTCGGAAAGACACACTGGCCAATCACAGATGAGCATCAGCTGCTCTGCTCAACCTCAGCGTGATGCAAGGCAGGAGCAGACATCAGCTCAGCTCAGTCAGCGCTCGGCTCCTGTGGGGAGTGTCGACGGTTCTGTTCTCACTCCGTTTCCCTTGAGCGGTCCGGTCTATGCTAGACCTCTGCAGACGGGCCCAGTCTTTGATACAGGCCAGTCTAGTCGGCTCCAAACTCTGCCCGCTGTTAGAAGATACTGGCTGTCTTCATGTCTGCCTTCTTGCCTTCAAGCGGAAGACAGATGAGTGTTTGGAGTAATTCCATAGTTTGTTTACACTCCGTTAATGTGAACAGAAGCTGTTTGTTTCACCTGTAGAAGGTGGCTTCGGTTGCAGGATGTGTTGTAAGTTCAAAGTCATAAACTCCTGCGTGAGTTAAAAGTGTTTTTGGGAAAAAAAAATGTTCACACAAATTAAAAAAAAAGAAAGAAACTTGCCAAAGAATAATTTATAGTTATATTTGAGCTGTTCTTGTTTTGTGTTCACATTTACATGATTGAAGGATGTTTGAGTTTAACATCTTGTGCCTTTCAGTTCTTATCAGAGGAATAAAGAGTTAGAACTTAAGCGTCTGTAAGTGCACCGTTTCATTTTGTCACTTTTTGTTTGTTTTGTTTTGAAGACTCTGTTAAACCTCAACTACACCCAGCACCAGATGATGTTGCACTGCAGTGTTAAACAAGTAAAAGAATAAAGTCACGCAAATGAAACGTTTTGTTTGACTCTTGATATGATACAAGTTGAGGATTATTTGACTTTATTTGATTGAAACGAGCAGAAATTCTTGATCATCTTGCCAAATTGGTGCAAAACCAGAAATGGAGCAGCCAGGCATAAATGACAATAGTTTCCTAGCTTGACTCAGGATGTTAAGAGGCTCGAATATCCAGAAAAAAGTCTAAACTGTGCCTTTGTATTTGTTTACATCAAATAATTGCAGCCATTTTTATGTTGCAGTTGCATTTTTCCATCGTAGTCTTGATTTAATACGACTTCATTGTGTCTGAAAGCTACTGGATGAGAAAGATGCATTAGAAGAAACTATTTCTTGTACGACTTCCTCATCTGTGTACAGGCGAGGCTCTTGGCTCAGGCTTTTCAAGAAACCGTGTTTCTTTATGATCCTGATGAAGTTCAGCTTCCTCCTGCTCTCCTTTCTGTAGAAATTTAGAGTCCAGGCTGATTCTGTAATAGCTGTGAAGTATTTCTTTCATACTAGTGTCTTGTTATTTCAAAGTGGACTCCTATTCAAACACATATCAGGCCTGACTCTGCTTCTCTTGCGATCTTGGCTGAGATCAGACATGTTCTGAGTGGTTTGGCCCTTTACAGACAGCTTTTTGTTTCATATTCGTGCTTAAAACAGTCGCTGCGTTTATAAATATACTCTTAATTTGGGATGAGGCTCTACATGTACAAAAGGTTTTAATTTGAATTTAAATGAGATTCACGGTGCACTAACCGTAACCCTCTGATATACTGCACAACCTTCCATTGTGAGGTTATACTTGATATCATAACCTGTTTCAGTGACAGCTAGGCTGACGTGTCCTTGACTCACCTTGCATATCTCACATTCAGAGTGGTGGCTTATCAGTGGTCAGAAACAAAGAATGTTAGTACTCGTCTTTTTTCTATTCAAATCCAGATAATCGTTGTCCAGGAATCAAACTGTCTCTGAATACGGTTGGTCTTAAGAGCAGTTATTACATCTGCATTGTCACTACCTCCAAGAAAATGAATGGAAAACGTCCACACAGACTGTGTTCTCCTGTTTATTCATAGTGAAATAGAAATGTTATTAGATCTGTGGCTATTGTCCATTGTCTATAGAAGCATACTATAGTGAATGTGATGCTGTTTCTGTGTTTCAGTATGTTAAACGTGTGTTTGCATTCACCTCGGATGGATTTTGTTGGAATTTAAGGGGAGAAACTCCACAAGTCAACTCATGGTGTTTAAAATGTAGCTGCACATGTTTGAATACATGTTGTTTTTGACACACAGGTGTAATTTAGTCCTCCATGTTGGTCCATGTCTCTCACTGACCTCTTGACTTTAGATGTTCAGCTGCGATTAAAAAAAAAAGCCTGTTTCACCTCAGTTACTGTTCAAATCAAGCCTGACGAGCACAAAGTCAAAATAATGAAAACTGCATCACTTTCATCCAAATATGGACTCTCCAGTACGACCTGAATCTCCCCTTTGTGAACCTGTATAATGTATTTTTGCATATCTACTTCCATATTACGCAAAGTGCTGCCTTTAACTGATCTCCGTTCACATAATATTCATTTTCATTCAAATTAAATCAGATAAGCAGACATTGTCTGAGCTGCCTGGGCATTATATTTAGCAAACCCTCTGGACCAAAGTCACAGCTTCAGAGAATTTCCTTCACTGAAGATCTCCACCATCCAGACCTTACAACACCAACTTCTACCTGAGCCACTGCAGGTCATCCAGCCAACCAGCTTCTCATCTGCCAAGAGAAAATAGAAGGTAAGTGTCTTTATTTAAAAACATTTTAAAAAGCTGTCAGTTGTTTGAATGATCTCCTCTAAGCGCAAAGTGGAACATTTTTTTCTGCTATTTGAGCTGAAATTTAAAACAACCTGGAAGATGAACACTAGGACAAAGTATTATTTGCTGTTACCTGGATTACTGCCAACTAAATGTTATTTCAAGGAAGTCTGCAACTCATAAATATTAAAACTTTGGCGATTTGGGAAAAAATGCTGCCTTCGTGTCACTGAAGTTTTAATCTGTGCAGCTAAATTCTTGTTCTCCAACTGTCTGTTTTTTCACCAGCAAAATCATGAAGATCCAGTTTGCCTGTTTGCTGCTGGTGCTGCTCTCTGTCACTGAGATCTCTGGGGCAGATAAATTCGTGTTCGTCCCTGCAATGTTGCCAAAAGACTGCACTGACAAAATGACGCCGTTCAATCAGGCAAACAAATGCACGTACGCAAAAACCTTCATTGTGGGTGATGAAGCCTTCGATGACGCCTGTAAAGGTGCTACTACAGGCCAGGCAGACACAAAACGTGTGGTTGTTGACTGTACACTGATTAAAAAGTCAGTGTTTCCTAAATGTGTCTACAGCGGATATGAACATAAAAGAACAAAAATTACAGTTAATTGTGAAAATAAGAGCATTGTTGGTCCGTTGAAACGGAACTGAACATCTGCTCTGTACTCGGTGAGATTTTCTTAAGTTGATGCTTAAATTGGTTAAATCTAAATTTGGTGTTTGAATATACATATATTGTACTCACTCTTATAATGTAGCAGCCGTCATCTCCTGCTACACTCAGAATAAACTCACTGGAACCAACTCTTACTGACTCAGTGAAGTTCTTTCACTTATTTCTGATTTTATTTTTTTTAAATATCCCTTTCTCACAAAGAAGTGATGTGTTGCTGATGTGTTTGGACGTGGATTTGTTCTGTTGTGGATACTGAAACATAGAAGATCATAGAATTGAATGAATGTGCACAACAAAGGACAAACTGGGGACGGTGCTGGAGGGCACAGTTAGTCTGTGTGTTTTTAGGTGGCCCTCAGATACAGCATGGTTGTATCTGTTGTAATGGAACAGTGGGGAGACATTTTCACCACTGTGGATTCAAAAAGAAAAGGAAAAAGCATGCATGTACTGTTTTGGTTTGTGACTCTCTAGTCCTCATGCTGTTACCAGCCGTCAGTTGGTTATCATGAAACCGATCAGGTGTGTCGAGCTGCTCATGTTTCCCCAACAGGGAAGTAATGTTTTGGTAGTTAATGTAACGGAAACTTTCAGCTTCAAACTGAGCGTTTAGGCGTCCACGTGATCATGAATAGTACAGAAATGATGGACACCTTAAAACAAATGTGCACTCTAAAGACCGTGATAGACAATCAGTCGTGGTTTATGTCGTGGTTTTGTCTGTGTCCTCCATGGTAGGAGCTCAGAGATCATGTTGTACTTCTTCTCAATAAAAATATATCTGTCCTGTTAAACCTGCACACACACAATCAATCAAAACTCTTTTTTCAGCTTTAGACTGATTAAAAAATCACTTTGTAAAACAGAGAACTGTCCTGCATTAAAAAAAATAGAAAATGACAAATAAAAGACAATGTCTTTAACTGAGAACCTGTCTCCTCTGATGAGCTCTTCTATAAGAAAGATAAGTGAATTCTTTTGGTCTTAATTCATTATTTAATGCACAGGTGTCAAACTGATCCGTGAAAGAGTCGCTGTGGCTGCAGGTTTTCATTCCAACCATGCAGCAGCAGCACACCTGACTTGACTCAATCAACCAACTGAACTGCCTTCACGTAATCATTTCAGGCGTCCTCTTGCTTGATTGGAACAAAAACTTGCCAGCCACCATGCTGGGTGCTGCATGGTTGGAATGAAAACCTGCAGCCACAGCGGCCCTTTAACGGATCAGTTTGACACCCCTGGTTTAATGTCTTCTTGCCATGTTCCTAATTAAATCTCTCTCCACTGAAAGAGCAGCAGCGCCCCCTGCAGCTTGGAAAGAGAACCAGGTATTGTGGTGGAATTGAACAAATATTTGTATTTCTCCTGGAGATGAAGGCCACTTCTTTAGAGCTTTTTATGAAACATGAAGTCACGCTGTTAGATAAACAAAACAAAAAAATCTCTGTCCTGGTTCAGTCTCAGGTGGAAACCCGTCTCATTCCAGGAAGCTTCCTTCAGTGTCCAGGCGTGGAGTGGTGAGCTGGATAAACTAAGTTTGCTTTGATTCTCTGTCTTCAGTAAATTTACAGTTTGTTTCTCTTCTGTAATGTTTGTAGAAGATGTTCAACTTCTTATTTCATTCTGAAGTTTGGAGCTCAGTCTACATTATTATCAGACTATTATTAGATTACTGAATATCAGTTATTACTGGAATTAAAATGATAATAAGCTGATGTCTGTTAGCTTTCTCTACAAAAACAAACTAAGGCCGTAACAGTTATTAAGACATGACAGTAGGGCTTTTGTTTGTATCTCATCTTCTCCGCTCTCCCTCTCTCTCTGCAAGTTTTAAATGCAGTAATATGATAATATCTTGTGGTTTTACATCAGTCGCCTTGTTTAGCAAAGTAATCAACTGATTAGATTATAATTTTTAAAAGCAAAATAATGTTACACCTCTTCATTTTTCATGGAGTTTGGGACAGTTTGTCCAACAAAAGACATTTGAAGACGTCACCCTGTTCTTTGAGAAATTATAAAAATTAAACCAGTTTCCTGATTTTATCGAAACAAAAACACTGAACTGAAAATGTCGACACACTGAATGCAAGTTAATCCTCTCCCCTCAGTCCAGCTTACCTGCCTCTAACACATTTCGTATGCAGGCTGTCACAGTGTTTGAGTGTCTGTCTGTAAGAGAGAGATAGAGTTTGAAGCTATTAAAAGAGTAAAATGGATTCAGGTGAATTAAAAACATTAATTAAGAAAGAATTAGATACTGAAACTTGGCTCATCAAGAAGCAGTGTTTCTGATAAAGTTCAATTTTGAATTTTTTCAAGGTGCTCTCATTATTTCCTCACATGGTCAGTAGTTGTTCCTTCACTCTGTAACTTCTTCCTCCTTTCTGTTGAAGTTTAGTCAGTATTGATTCCTGTTCTGAGTGGTTTGGCCCTAAGTGACAGATAAACTACAACAACCTTTAACGAGATTAACTTGTTAAGACTTTTACACTTTTGGTGATTCCACGTTTGGATGCAGAACAAATCATCTGGTTCAAAGTTGACTCTGTTCTGCAGCACAGAAACAAAATGATTCCAGAGAATCACAAGAGGTTTAAGCAGACGCAGTTTGCACGAAAAGTTATTTGCATTACAGAAAGATGACTATGCACATTAATCTGGAACCGTCTCTGCACAATTTCTTTTGAAGAACTACCTCCAAGAAAAATAAATTCAAGCTAAGACACAAAATATTCAACCACAGAAAAAAACACTGTCATTCTGTTCATTTTTTTTATCTGCTCTTGCATAATATATGTCCGCTTTTGCTGCTGTGGCCTTGTAGTCCACACAGACTGTGTTCTCCTGTCAGTAATACCTGGTTTATGCTGTTTAGAAATATTGAAGGAAGCTGTGCAGTTAGAGCTGGTGAAGAGTGAGTGGGGACAGTTTAAAATCAGAAGAGATCAGATTCAAAGTTTACTCCATGCAGCTCGTCTAATCCCTTTGTTGAGGGAATAGCATCTTTATTTCTGTTCTTCCTTCATGAAGAGCATCTTTACCTGTTTTCTGTTCTTTGCCCGTGGGCTTTCAAAGGAAGCACCGTTTGAAAAGTTTAAAAGACGGCATATTAATGCGAAGTGTGCTGGTGTGATTGAGCAAAAGAAAATCTATGAAATCAGCAACAGCTGTAAGAAGATAAACGCGTTCATCCTTGATGATGAAACCAATGACAAATCCATTTATAAACGCGTTAGAAATCACATAACAACCAGTAAGACAAAGTTTAAAATAATTGTATGTAAACTGTACAGAGACATCATCCGGTTGTAAATATAAATCCATTGTTACTGGCAGATGTTACGTATCAGTCAAAGGCAAACATTTTTTACCTGTGCTCTATAAAAAAAACACATAAGTGATTGTACTATTCCAGGGGTTTTCAAAGTGGGGGCCAGAGGGCACTAGTCGGCTTCAGACAATTGGAGGGAAGATGAGAAAAAAAATCAAATTATTTCAAAAATCATTATCATACATAATTATTAATAATATAGCATATCTAAATGTTATTTGCTCATCTTTCTAGCATGTAGCTAGCATAGAGTTAGCATGTAGCTAGCATGTAGGTAGCGCAAAATGGACAGGTTTTTGACAAGAAAGAGACCGAAGGAACAGACCAACAGCCCTGTAATGGAGGACACTGCTGCAAAAAAGAACATAAGAACTCCTGGCGAAGTAAAATCAAAAAATACGAGGCAGCACTTATGCTAAATAGTTATTGAATAGTGAATAAAAGTAAAAGTAAAAAAAACATTATAAAAGATGACGTTTCTTTACATATTTTGTAGCATTGTCTGTACTTCAGACATGTTGGTAAATGAAACCGTTTTGAACGTTGATTTCATCCATCTTGTTTTGAATTTACCTGCTACAACTGATTCTACGTTTAAATGCAAAACAAATGATGTTATTAATTCAATCAGATGTTCAGATAAACTCTACGTACTCATCTTGTTCAAAGCTGATATTTCACTGATATATTTCACTAAACTTTTTCGTTTTTGTCTCAGAGAATCATGAGAGTTTGCACAAAAACTTGCCAAAAAACAAAAAAAGCAAATGTTTTCTTTTACTAACTAAAAGACTTTCTTAATTTGCAAGTCATCTGCATAACGGGAAGCTGCCTATGCATATTTATGTGGAACTGTCTTGCGCTACCTCCAAGAATATAAATTCAAGCTAAGACACAAAAAGATTCAACCACAGAAAAAAGACACCGTCATTGTGTTAATATTTTTTTATCTGCTCTTGCATACTACGTCTGCTTTTGCTGCTGTGGCCTTGTAGTCCACGCAGACAGTGTTCTCCTGTCAGTAATGTGTATATTCTGCTCAGATAATGTTCATTCAAATTGGTCAGATAAGCAGACGTTGTCCAGCAGCTGGGACATTATATAGTAAACTCTCTGTGACAAGGTTACAGCTTCAGAGATTTGATAATGCAAATCAAATCCATTTGTAAAGGAGAAACTAAAGCTGATGGTATGACACATCGTAACAAAGATTTCATATAGTTGTATGCACGTCTGCCGATGGGGGGGACAAACGGGTCTGCTGTCCCTGGCCCAGAACTGGGCCCTCATTAAATTATGGAATAATTAAAAAATAATTAAAATAGGCCTATTTGTGGAAAAAATATGTAATATATGAGTTACATAAAAGCTTTTTATTTGTTTTCTTCCTAGTTGTCATCGAGATAGTGGTCAAGAACCCCCCCACCCCATGACCCCAACACAAAAATGGTTTGGCCACTGATCAAAATTTTATGTTACCATATGATTTGAAGTTCAGTACGGTCAAAATGTCCGATGCTCAGAAAAGGAAAGAAAAGACAAAAAGATAATAGAAGCCTTAAAGATTTTCTTAACATATATTTAAATAAAGGTGATGACGGTGAAGCTGGGACTAGTAAAGTGAACGTGGAGCAATGTAAGAAACAGCCAATGTTTACCAGCCTTGTAACGTAACGTAGCTCTAATGCTAACGTCCATTAGCTTGTATAAAAGCTTGACACAACACGTTAACTTTAACAGAAACAGTTTGGTCAGCTGGTCTGGTTGTATGTAAGAATGAAGGGGTCTGGAAACCCAAAGGTCAGTATAGGGGTGAGCTTCTAACTAGTAGAGTTGTTGTTGCAGTCAAATCCCAAAGAGGTTTCCCTGTGCACTATGAAAAAGACGTATTAAACTTTGGTTAGTGAACAGGTTTCAGAGAATCACAATAGGTTTAAGCAGCCACGGTTATGTTTTTCTTTCACCAACTTAAAGTCTTTCTTAATTTGTAAGTTTTTTGTTTTTGTTTTTAACCTGAAACAAGATCACAACAGCACCTCTGCGTTTTAAAAGCAGAAAGATGAAAATGGCTCATTTGACTCTTTCCTGGTGTCGGTTGGTTATAATCAAACTGATCAGATGTGTTAGTGATTGCTCATGTTTCAATAAAGGGGAAGTTATTTCTGCTAGTTAATGGTTAATGTAACAGGAAGCCTACTCTGCATATTTATCTGGAGCTATCGATGCATGACTGGCAAAAAATAACTTCTCTACCATATGAGCTGCAGAATAATTGCTGGTCATACCGGGGCAATATATAGCAGACTCTCTCTGTGACAAGGTTACAGCTTCAGAGAATTCCTCTCACTGAAGGTCTCACCTGGTGACTCACACAGCCAACTACTACCTAAACCTCTGCAGATCCACCAGCCAACCTGACTGCTACTCATTATCTGGACAAGAAATATGGTAAGTGTGTTATTCAGTTAATTAATGTTTCAAATGACTTGTATTGTTATGTCTTCTGGATCCAGTATGTGACAAGTAAATGGTATATGTCTAAATTTATTTTCAAGAGAAATACTAAACAATTCATTAAGAAACATTAACTGCTCTGTTTCAGAACATACGCTTAGAAACATGTGAACATGAAACGTAAAGGCGTCACAATGAATTCATCAGCAAGTAATATTGAAGGAAGCTGTGCAGTTAGTGGAGACAGTTTATAATGTGAATCAGTAGAGATCATGTATAATTGTCTTATTACTGTGATGCTGTTCCCTTTGTTGAAACACATTCTTTATTTCTGTTCTTCCTTCACAGGAAATCATGAAGATCATGTTCTCCTGTTTGCTGATCATGCTGGTCTTTGTCCCAGGCTTTTTGATGGAAACACCGTATGGAAAGTTTAAAAGACAGCATATTAATCCTGGGATGACTAACACGCAGTGTACTGAAGTGATTGAGAAAATGGAAATCAATGACGGCAACGATTGTAAGAAGACAAACACGTTCATCCTTGCTAATGAAAACCTTGTCAAATCCATTTGTGATGGTGTAATAAATAGCGTGACAACCAGTAAGAGAAAGTTTAAAATAATTTTATGTAAACTGAATCAAGAGAACACAAATCCACCCTGCAGCTATAAATCCACTTTTACTGGCACATGTTCCATAAAAGTCAAATGCGAAAATAAGGTACCTGTGCACTATATAGAACACTCAAATTGTAACTGATTGTACTATTCTACAGCTGCCTGTACTTCAGACATTTGGTAAATGAAACGATTAGAGAGTTTGCAGTTTTGACCATTGATCTGTCCTCCTTGCTTTGAAATGATTTCACGCTTGAATGCGAAATGCTTGATGTTATTAATGCAGTCTGAGCTCTCTGTGATACATATATGTTAAGATAAACTATGTACTCCTCTTGAGTTGACTCACTCTGTTCTGCAGCACAGAAACAAAATAAACTTTTTGCTTTGCTAACTTGATGCCTCACTGATATATTTCACTGAACTTTCGTCACCATCTTCAGTTTCAGAGAATCTCAGTAGGTTTAAGCAGCAACAGTCTGCACAAAAAGTTTTTGTTTTCTCATTTTTGTAAAAGCAAATATTTTCTTTCAACTAAAAGTCTTTCTTTATTTGTAAGTCCTGCATTTATCTGCACATCTTATCCATTTCACGGACTTTTTTTTTTTTTTTTTTACCTGAAACACGATCACAACAGCACCTCTGAGTTTTTAAAGCAGCAGTGTTGCTGTTTTGGAGAATGACAGTGTGTCTCTGGAAAATAACACTGAGCCTCTTCATGTTCAAAGTACTGCGCTGATGGACAGAAGCCGTAACACTTAAGTTCTAGGTTGTTAAATTTTTCAAACTGATTGTTTAGTCTGTCTTCATTGTTTTTTTAGCCTTATAGCTCTCGACTCTCCCACATTACTGCAAGTTTTAAATGCAGTAATATGAAATCTTGTGGTTTTGCCTTGTTCACCAAAATAATGAATTGATTAGACCAGGGGTCTCAAACTGATCCGTGAAAGGGCCGCTGTAAAGGGCTGCAGGTTTTCATTCCAACCATGCCGCACCCAGCAGTGGGTGTGGCTGCAAGTTTTTGTTCCAATCAAACAAGAGGACGCCTGAAATGACGAGGAGACGGCAGTTCAGCTGATTGATTGAGCCAAATCAGGTGCTGTTGCTGCATGGTTGGAATGAATTAATGAAAAAATTAAACTTATAAATTTGATTTTGTCAAAACAAAACACTGAACTGAAAGATGTTCACTGTCAACACACTAAATGAGAATGTATGCACACAATGGGATCATTTTTCTTTGACCTTTTGTATGATAAACTTTACTTTAGTGTCAGTGAATGCAAAATGCTGTTCAAGCATCTTGTGTGCATCCTCAGCTTCATGACTCCATCTAGTGGACTGTATGGTAGAAGTACAAGGGGCCCATTCTAGGGGCCCATGATTGAGAGGGGGGCCAGAGGGGCCCCAAATGATGATGAAATTATTACACAGAAATGTTGTTCTTCTTTCACAAATATGATATAATAGTCAAAAATACCATTAAAATGCATAATTGTATGTAAAATAGCGTCATAAATCTTTGCCGCTGTGTTGGGGGGGCCCTGTAAAGATTCTCTTCATCGGGCCCAAAATCCCTAGCGGCGCCCCTGGATGGGTCCCTCCATATGAGCTGGGTTCTGCTCAAGGTTTCTTCCTGTTAAAAGGGAGTTTTTCTTTGCCACCTTCAACTTCAGTCTTGCTCTTGGGTTTTTTGTAAAGCGTCTTGAGACGATTTGTTATTGACGCTATAAAAATAAAACTGAATTGAAAAAGAGGAGTTTGGATGAATGATTTGTGTTTCCTCTGCAGATGGAGGTAGAAAGTGTGTGAGCAGATGTGGATTCATCAGCATGGATCAGAGTGAGGACAGATCTCAATCCATACGTCTGAGTGGGGACCATGAGGACCAGACCAGAGCTCAGAGGTGAGATAAAGGTTGCAAAATTGTTTGTGTACATGTATTTTCCCTCCTGTTCTTCTCTTCCCCTCCTCCTTCTTACTGCTCTCAGGTAAAATATACCTAATTAACCTTCACCTGTGAGCTCTAAAATCACTGAACAATCATTATTTCTACCCTTATATCTGTGTGTAGAAGAACAAGCAATGGAACAGACCAGGCCCTGAACCTGAACCTGGACCTGAACCCACCTGTGTTTCCTTCAAGAATGACTGAAGTCAGTGGATATAAATTTAAAACGAGGTCATTCATCAAGTCAGTCTCAATGTAGGAAGACGTTTACTGAATGTGTGTAACTGTTTTTCTTCTGTCAGGATCCATCAGAGACCAGACTCTCCTCTACCTTAAGCTGGATCAAGCTGTTTGTCATTTAAGAGCGACAGGTCAAGGTTTCTTGGTGAGAAGTGTCTAACTGTTGTAAATACGTCAAATGTGACCGATTCAGTTTAAAGGTTTTTATTAAAACAAACTCTAATGTGTGTTTAATGTCTACACATTTATATTGAAGACTGTCAATCTGTCCATGTTTCCTTCTTCTTGGGTGGATCCGTTTAGTCCAGGACCCTGGTGGGCCTGACTTGATGCCTTTGATCTGAGATTCCTTAAATGTACTTGAACTTTTTGTGACTATGTTTGGTGGAGACATGGATCCGTAGTGTCTTTATGTCGTCATTGTTTTATGCATTAACAGATCTGGTTTGATGGACTGTGGAGACATGGGGCTGAACTAACTGTTGGTCCTCAGAGTCTACCAGGAGACTCCAGAGGTTCCTAGTGGTGAGTCTGTCCAACATGGATCTGATGTTTGTCTCCATTATTTCAGTCTGGTTGTCATTCATATAGTTTTCTGTTCCAGCTGCTGGAGGACAACATTGTGAAGAACGAGCTGAAGAAGATTCAGAGAGATCTGAGTCCAGATTACCCAGAATGCTTAGAGAGTCAGAGGGAGGATGAGGATGAAGAGCAGAGGAGGATCTGCAGAGATGCATTTATGAAGATCACAGATGAAGTCAACATATGTTTTATTAATCAACGTAATCCTTTATACAATAAAGTCAGTGAGTTGTTTTTGTCTCTTTGAGTGAGTTATACTAAACAGAGACATTAAGAAACTGACAGTATTATTTTAAACTGTACTATACTATAATATTTTTATTTATGTTAATTTAATTTGTGTGATCATCCTCAAAAATGTCCAGCATTTTGGAAACACATTATTTAGCTGATTTAAAACCCACAGCAGATCACCCCTTATACTATAAAATCAACTGGATTCGTCCATTTCCTGTTTGTGAGTCTGACCTTAAATGGCCTATAAATACACAAGACTGTGTATTTCACTCATTTCAACCTGAAAACCTCCAAATCTTGGTTAAATTAATATTGTATATTAGTATTTTAACCTACTTATGTTCCACAACATAGCAGTTTACCATGCTCTGGCAAAGCTAACCAATGCTAAAGCTAATCCATGAAGACACAGGTTTTCTTTCTGGCCCTCTAAGCTTTGGCCGAACAGTTTATGAGGAGGAGAAAATGCTCGTTTCAGATCAATTTCCTAAATAATTTGGTGGCTGACGACTCATTCATTTATAGATTCAAATTAATTTATGTCAAAATGTAAAGTCTTTGATTTCACAGACGTCCAAATACAGATTGCCAAGACAAGCAAGTAGAAAATGATCATCACTAATTAAATAAAACATCTTTCCATCACCATCTAACTTTTACCTGCAGGCTGACACCTTAATGACATTTTATGATTTTTAAACTAAATGCTCAAATTGTATGAATGCGTGTAATGGACATTTTTATATGATTGTGGTTTACAACAACCAAACACCCCTTCTACAACTTGGTACAGTCCACTTCCCCCTTCTATAAACCACATTGGAATCTTCCACTTCCTGTTTGTCAGTCTGGCCTTCTACCTGGACAGGTGTGGATGGAGCACATGGAACAAACATTTGGGTAATTTGAAATCTACGAATGAATGAGACTGAATGTGAATGTTTATTTCTCTGAGTTAACCTGAAATCCTTCAAATCAAACATTTACCAATGAAATCATTGAATAAAAAGTCACAGATTAAAATTCATTGATATTCATTCAAACCAGTTTAGTGAAGAAGTTTAGTCAAACACCACCAGCTGTAAATGTGATGATGAAAATGAGCTAACAACACAGGAAACCACAATTAAAGAGACACAAAGACAGACACTGCTACTGGATGAAAGACTGAAGATGTGACGTTTTGTTTAAAGTTTTTATGCTAGTAACATAACCACATAATAAGACTGGAGACTCTGGTCGTCCTTCATCAAGCAGCAATAATTGTCTTCATGTCTCTTTGTGTTTTTGTTGCCGCCTCACTTTTACTAAAACGTTAACCTTATTTCATCATCTTATACTATGACTTTATGACTTATTTCATAATAGCAGAGTAACATATATTAATGTAATAGTGACATTAGTAAATGTTAGTCAGTCTTGTTCTAACCGCTTCCTTCTGTCGGTCCAGAACATCGAGAGGGGACACAGCCGTGATGATGTCCAGGACTTCCCCCAAACAAAATGAACCAGGCAACACTGACACCATATAGGTATATTACATCACTATTATGTTGTTTTTTACTCCACAGTAAAACTTCTGATGGTCGTAGACTTTTATTTTTGTTTTTTACAAGCTCCATTACTATTTTATAATAGTGGAGTAACAGATTGTAATAAAATAGTAATGTTTTTGTTGCAGCTTGTTGCGCATTAGTATTTCTTATTATTTATATTAATATTTAAAATGGATTCATACATCCAGACCTTTAACTTAGGCCTTCATAATGTCTAGATCTGTGTAGTTACTGGCGGTGACCACTGGAGGGCAGTCATCGCGATAGTTTAAAAACACTTCCTGTCCTCTGTGTTGATTACATGGATCAGGATCAGGTGTGACGCTAATGCATTTGAGCTTCATCACTCCTCGTCCTCTTTCTGTGAATGTTTCAGCGTCGTGGCTTCTTCTCTCCTGCTGAAGGTAAAAGCGTTTCTCTCGTTCTTCTCCTTTACTCTGGTGTCGCTTTGTTTGCAGTGTTTGTGTTGATGAACAGGCTGCGTTCACCTGCGCAGGTGAGTCTGTTTACAGAGCAGCGAGCGTCCTCCTGCCTCTGACTGTTAAAGAGTAAAACCAGACTCTGCAGACTGACCTGCTGCTTCCTCTCAGTCTCAGTGTTCACCAATAAGTCACTGAACTGACCAACAGTTGATCAACTCACTGTAGAAACATTAGAGCAACACGAGGACAATGTCAACGTGTTGCTGCTCTGCTGTCTCCACTTCCTGCTTAATCTGCTGCGTTCAGGACAAATCGGACATTTCAGACAGGTTGGTGAAATCCACCTGCATTTAGAAAAATGATAAACTGACAAATGTTGATTTAAAGCAGATTTTCTGTATTTTATCAATAATAAAACTAATAAGTAGATTTACAAAGTTGTTGATCATCTCAAAATTATAGAAACATGGGGTGATTATTTAAGATGAACCGTTATTTAAAAGCGATGCAGCAGAAATATAAAATACCAAAAATGAAAACACCTGTCTACATACAGTCATGTCAGATAAACAGTGTCTGTAATATTTTGATAAATCCTCTAAATGTCTCTGTGTCCTCTTCCTCCTTCAGTAAATCCAGGATGTGCCGTGTTTTCGTTTTGATGAGTTTCCAGATGAAAACTGAAGCCGAGTCGTCGTCTGACTTTGTTTGTCACCTTCTCACACGGTGCCTTTGGTCAGAGCTCGTCTCATCATGAGCTTCACAGAGAAACCTTCTGACTTCAGCTCACAGTCTCGTCACCAACGGTAGAGAAAGTTGGATGGATGGGTAGGTTTGATTTGTCACATGCACAGTGAAATGTATTCTTGTACCTGCAGACAGGTTTATTTTTATTAAATGATAAAATGTACTTTGACAGTGAGAGCCAAGAGGAAAGTGTATTAAAATGTGAGAAAATAAAAGCTTTTCTATCAAACTAAATGTGTTTTTATTTTTGATCTGGATTGTTCATAATATTTTGTCCCTGTTGTTAAAGTGTTTTCAGCAGCAGCCAGGTTTGGTGGTGACGTTTTGGAGGTTGTGTGTTCATGTCCAGGTCAGACAGTGACCGGAAGGAAGTCGCCCTCATCACCTGAGTTATTCCAGAGAAAGAGTCATGTGACTCGATGACTCACGAGACGAAGAACGGAGAGATTATGTGGAAATCATGATGGGGTGGGTGGGTGGCTCTAGCTCAGGAGGTAAAGCTGAGGAGGCAAAGCAAGCAGTCCAGAACTACAAGATCAGGAGTTCAATCCCCAGACGTGCCAAGCTCAGATTACCAAAGTAGATGAAGTGCAGTGGGTTGGGCTCCAGAAGTGCAGGGTGTGCGAGGCGCAGCCTCGCACACCCTGCACTTCATCTGTCTTAATGTGGGGTTGTGAGAGGCAGAGCCGGAGGCGCAAGCCGGAGGCTCTGCTCTCTCAAACCCCTATTTTTACTAACGCTTCATCTGTCTTTTTTTTTTTTACTAAGTGTTTTTTCACCTTTTTTTACTAAGTGTTTTTGTTACTAAGTGTTTTTTCATGTCTCTAAAGTCATAAATACTGACACAATGATGCTTTTTACGACTTTTATTAAAACAGTTCACACACAAACTAACAACAATCCAGATTCCTTCTTTCTGACATCTTGATCTTCCTCAGCTTGAATGTTTCCCTCACAGATCGTCTGGTCCAGGTTCTTCTCTGTCTTGTCTGCAGCGCTGTCATCCATCGTGTTTTCTCTCACCTGCAGCAAACACACATCAGTTTATTGAGAACTGTTCCTGACAGTAAATTAATAAAATGCACATTTCTGTTCCAGTCTCGTTATTTTTTCATAAACTAAGTGTCAACAAAATAAGTTCCCATGCAAGACGGATGCTGACCTGTGTGCAGCTGCGAGCTAGAGCCAACACATGAGGCCTACACTTGAACAGAGATTAACAGCAGCCTCATCTGAAACCAATGTACAGAAATATCAACTTAGCTCAAGCTGAGCTACAGAGGACTCAAAGCCACCAACACACCTGCACTAGTTTGGACAAGGCTGTTTCCTGGAACACCAACTGTCTTGACACTTCCAGCGCTGTCAGCATTTATCTGGTCCCAGAAGCGCAAGAGATCATCTGTCAGAGGACTCTAAGACGTCTCTCAGGACACCGAAATGACAGAGATGAGGACATGCACGAGGGTCAAATGAAATCAAAATGTCTTTATGAATCCTGAATCCCTGCAGGATTTACCTTCAAGTCTCTGACCTCTGAGCAGCATTTCAGGAGTAACATGGTTGTGCTGAGGACTTGGTCCTGGTGGAAACTCACTGCATCACTGACTGTTTTCCTGAACATCATTTATTAAATATATTTATAAATTTAAGTCTTGGCTTGGTTCTTCATGTTAACATTTCTTCAGCTTCGCTCAAAATATAAAATAACAGTAAGCTATTATGATTAATATTGAATCGATACTCAGACTAGTTCAATTTCAGATGAAGCAGGTACAAAGCTACAGAATATTTCTTCTTAACTTTAGTAAAACAACACAGGGCGGGGAGGTGGTGTAGCAGCATTTTATAGGAAGGACATGCTCGCTCCTTTGAACACCTCACCTTCAAACTCTCTGGTCCCACTCCTCTGGTCACTGCCATCATCTACCGCCCTCCCAAACCAAAACCCTTCCTTTCTCTCTGACTGTTCTGACTTCCTCACCCAGTTATCTGCCATCTCACCTTCCGTTCTTCTTCTGGGGGACTTCAACATCCACATCGACACCGACTGCAAATCTGCCACTGAATTCCTGGAACTGCTACACTGCTTCAACTTTCCCACACACAGCCGTGGTCACATCCTGGACCTGGTCTGCTCCACTGGTCTCACCTTACACCACCTCTCCAGCTTCAACCTCAACATCTCCGACCACCTGGCAATCATCATGGACATCCCCCAGTCCCACCGCTAAAGTTAAACGGACAACAACGAAACACTCTCCTCCTGTCTCAACCAGCTAGCCCCCATCAAAACTAGAACTGTCTCCTTCACCCACTCCGCCCCCTGGTTCACTCCTGAAATCACAAAAACGACAGCTTGAAAGACTTCACAAGAAAACCGGTTTAACTGTCCATCTACAAGCCTACACGGATTACCTTCAGCAGTACAAGGATGCTCTTAGTTCTGCCCGCTCCACCTACTACTCTCACCTCATTCACTCTGGCTCCACCAACCCCAAGGCTCTGTTTTCTACAGTAAATAAACTCCTCAAGCGACAATACCTCCAACTCTTTCACCACTGACAAATGAAACTCCTTTCTCTCATTCTTCCAAACACTAATCGACACCATTTACAACAACCTGTCCTCCTCTCCTGTCCCCACGGCCTGCACTCCCACTCCCTCACCTGCTCCTCCCCTCCTCACCTCTCAGCCTCTGTCTCAGTTCTCCCCCGTGTCACCAGGGGACCTGCCCAAAATCATGATAGGCATGAAAACCTCTACATGTGTCCTGGATCCCATCCCATCTCACCTCATTAAGGACTCTTTACCAGCCATCTCCACACTCATCACAGAAATCATCAACTCCTCCTTCAGGTCTGGCTCAGTCCCCCCTTCACTCAAACTGGCTGCTGTCACCCCCCAATCCTCAAAAAACCTGGACTCAACCCCGACATCTTGTCGAACTTCCGGCCCATCTCCAATCTCCCCTTTCTGTCCAAAATACTGGAGCGTATCGTCGCCACACAACTCAAAGCCCACCTCAGCTCAAATGACCTGTTTGAACCATTTCAATCTGGATTCCGTTCCCAACACAACACAGAAACAGCCCTACTGAAAGTCACCAATGACATCCTCCTCTCCGCAGACTCCGGCCACCTCACCATCCTCATCCTCCTGGACCTCACTGCAGCCTTCGACACCATAAATCACACCATTCTCCTCTCCCGCCTTGAGTCCTCTCCTGGCTCAAATCATACCTCTCAGACCGACAACAACTGCACCTCCTCCACTGTTCCTCTGTCCCAAGGCGTCCCCCAGGGTTCGGTGCTTGGTCCTCTCCTCTTCATACTTTACCTGGTCCCTCTTGGCAACATCATTCGCCACCACGCCACCAAATCAGACCTACTCATTATCGGCCCCATATCCCTCAACAACTCCACAGACAGTTTCCGCCTCACCATCGACAACTCCACCCTCTCTCCTTCCACCAACAGTCGCAACCTTGGAGTCATCTTTGACAGTAACCTTTCATTTGATCATCACATCAATCAAATCACCAGAACGGCTTTCTTCCACCTCAAGAACATTGCCCGACTCCGTCCATCACTCTCCTTCTCTGCTGCTGAAACCCTCATTCACGCCTTCATCACTTCCAGAATCGACTACTGCAACAGCATCCTCTATGGTATTGATGTTACATCTCACATTGTTTTGTTAATTTGATGTTCTTTCTTATGTAAAGTGTCTTTGAGTATTTTGAAAAGCGCTTTTAAATAAAATGTATTATTATTATTATTATTATTATTAGCTACTCCGCTATTAGCTTCTAAGCTAACAGGTAAACACGAACAGGTAGGCTAGTAAAATTTAACTGGATATAACTGTACCTGGACATAACTCTTGATATTTTCGTGTCTATTTTCTTTTAAATTAATTTCCTCCATGTTGTTTTATTTTAGGACAAACGCCACGTTAGCTTTAGCCGAAATTAGTTGCAAGTCAAACATTAATCAGGCTGATTAACCGACACCTGTTCCCTACTTCCGGTTCATGCTAGTATCCAAAAACTAAATTTTAAAGTTTAACTAAATGCTCAGGTGTTTCAAAAAAAATAAATCCCCCGTCTATGTTATCCAAATTACAATAATTATCAGCATTATTAGTGATTTTGTCCTGGTAAATTAATGTTTTATTTATCAACGTGATCGTTTAGGGCGTCACTGCCATCTGGTGGTTACACGGTGGCATTGCAGCTAAACGATAATATGACTTTTTAAAACATAAAACAATGTTTTTCAACATCCAATACTATGACAATTATATTCGGCATACTCTAATATGCCATTTTTAACATACTAACATACTATACTATCAGTTTTACTGTGATTTTTTTTTTAAATGTTGTACTATACTGGACTGGTATACTGGTGGTGGACTAAACTTCCTCACTAAACTGGTTCAAATGGGACTTTTTATTAAATGCTTTCATTTGTAAATGTTTGATTTGAAGGATTTCAGGTTAACTCAGAGAAATAAACATTCACATTCAATCTCATTCATTCGTAGATTCAAATTACCCAAATGTTTGTTCCACGTGCTCCGTCCACACCTGTCCAGGTAGAAGGTCAGACTGACAAACAGGAAGTGGAAGATTCCAATGTGGTTTATAGAAGGGGGAGATGGACAGTACCAAGTTGGGCATTGTAAAAGTGTCCACATGCATTCAATCAATTTCAGCATCTAGCTTGAAAAGTTTATATATATTTTAAAATTTTGCCTGATTCCATCCACACTACTCTTTGTTTTAGTTCATATTTTTTTCTTTTCTAATATAATGAAAAATCTTACACAGCATATAACTGATACGTAATTTATTCGATTATTATCACACACTTTTTTATGTTTTCAGTTAAGAAGTCGCTCGGTGACAACGAAACGCTAGCTCACGTTAATGCTAGCTTACGTTGGTAGCCAATGGTTGCTAGCTTGACGTCAATCAGGCTAATTTGCATTAACCGGAAATGTGCTAAATTGCTGAACTATCTCCTCAAGTGTTCAGACCTCAAAAGAGTTTAATACCGGTCTTTGGTAATAATCCGT
The DNA here is from genome assembly GCA_005024645.1 of Planiliza haematocheilus. NCBI lineage: Eukaryota > Metazoa > Chordata > Actinopteri > Mugiliformes > Mugilidae > Planiliza > Planiliza haematocheilus. The sequence goes on along the minus strand of SRSE01000183.1, from coordinate 2,093,716 downwards.
TAATCCTAAAGATAAACTGCTCAGTTACTTTGCAAGCCGATGATTTGAAGAACGCGGTAGCCACGGTAACTGTTGCTATGGAGTTTGTTTTTCCCGGCAGAGGGCGCAGTTGCCTAGAAATGAAAACATCGATTTTCTACATCCAGATATATCATAATTACTAGAATAAATATTACTAAATTTAAAAGTGTACAGACACAAAGTTCTCTTGTGTATGTGTGTAATCTTTCTTGTTTGTTGGTCTTCAGCAGTGTGAATGCTGTTGTCGTATTAATAATATTTAATATTTTAGAGTTTCATCTATTAATCTTACTGACTGGACAGAAGCAAGTGAAAGCAAACAAACATCTTTACAGTATGTGGAAGAAAATATTTAATATAATTCCAAAGCTTCGACACAAAGCTGTCGCCAAATGAATACCATGTCGTATTCATACAAACAAGCAACATTTGGATGTGAAACAGTTAACGTTTGTGACGGTTGAGCCGACAACATCCGGCAAATTATAAATCCATGCAGAGTCGCCTCTACAAATACAGTCCTCCATCCTCGTCTCGGCTTCTACTGCAGCTTCCTCTCCTAAAAACCTGGTTCAGTCAAACGTTTATCCCCCGTGCTACCCTCTTGCGTGATCTCTCTCCATCTGTCCCTTCGCTTGGGGTCCCGGTGACCCCAAAGGTAGCACAAGGGTTAGACAAGATATACAAAACAGTTCCCGTATGCAACCAACGTCCTGAAGAACGGGAAGGTTCTTCTGTTGCCGGCAGTCAGGAGTCTGGTCTGGCTCATGTTGACAGAGTGAAGTGGTAACCTGAGGAAGAAGGAAGAAAAACAGTCTGCAAAAGAGTCTAGTCTGATCAGGCATAACATTATAACCACCTGCCCAATATTGTGGAGCGAATGGACATGGTCCTTCTGTCCTGTTGTGTCTGGAAACAAGACACACATATTTGTTTACAGCGACACACCTGTCTGCAGCGCCGTCTTCCGCTCAGTCCTCCTTCAAGTTGTCGATGAGCTCCTGCGCCTGTTGGGCCAGCCTCCTCTTCTCAGCCTGCTGCTTCTTCAGCTCCTTCTCCACCTTATTGCTCTGGTAGATCTTCACCCCGGCGAACGCCAAGCACAGCAGCAGCGTCTTCAGGGCGAGGATGTACAAGAGGACGGGCACGTTGTCCAAAACCTAGAAGGGAGGGGGGAAAAACAGAGCTGCTGAGATTTGTTTTGCAACTGGCAGTTTCCATTTACGTCCCGCAAAGAAGAGAAAGCTCTGGAACAGTCAAGGACCTTGGAGAGGATGTTTCCCCCCTCCCCTTTTACCCTTCAGAGGCCTCAGCTGTCAAGGTGGAAGTTAATTTGGTCACAGAGAGGAGGAGGAGGAGGAGGAGTAAACCAGAGAAGCAGCTGCACGCTATGTGCAATCTGCGCCTGTAGCTGTTCTCACCAAACCTCATTTAAAAAATATCATAATGTACAAATTTCTGTACACAGTCACTTAACTTTAACACCGCTTGCCAGGTTCCCAAAATGTTACAAAACACCAATTAATTCGGCACAAATACAATTCATAAGGAGGCAGTAATGCACAAATAACAATACAAATATCAGAAAATAAGAAGTGCGTTAGCAGCAGCTGTTGCAGATAGCACGAGACGCTGTGGTAACGTTAGCTCCATGCTAGCGAGAGTTGAGACAAATCGCGACAAACCAGTCTAAAATGAATCAGCAATTTACTAACATTATAAAATAAAGTCTACAACGCGATGCACTGAGGCGTGTTTACCTTCCAGTTGATCATTTTCGCGACAGTAGCGTTGACGTCCTTCTTCTCGTTTGACAGCTAGAGTTTGTTTTTTAAGAGGAAGGAGGAGGCTGGGCTTGCATAGTAACTGACCAATAGAGATGCGGTATGCTGTGACGTTATCCGCGCTGCATTCACAAACTCACGGATAAACGAACGTTTCGAACGTGTTTAATTTAGACAAAACAACACGAGATTGTTTCGTATCAGCCTTTACGACAATGATAAATGCTCAGTTGAAGATCAGTGTTGCTTGGTAACGGTAAATACGTCGAAAAAGAAATAATATATGTCGTCACACAAGTCATATATGTGTGTGTATAAATTTGATGAAAATGCACCTCAGCCTCACGTCACGGTGGCCGAGAGGTTAAGGCGTTGGACTCGAAATCCAATGGGGTTTCCCCGCACAGGTTCGAATCCTGTTCGTGACGGCATTTCATTTATGCCAATTTATGATATAAATGTAGTTACTTTGGGCCCATGGATTTGTACATGCGCAAGTATTTTGCTGTATGTAGAGTATTAGCCTTTTGTCAAATACACAAAAATAGAAAACTAGCACAGCGATTTTAATCAGGGGCTCAGTGATTACAGTACGAACAGTTTCCTTTGAAAATGATTTTATTACCTTATCACCTTATTACAGTTGGCATGATCACAGGTCTAACATTTCCACAGGTCATAAAAATATGAATATTGAATATATGCAAACTGAAGTGTGCAAAAAAAAATAGATATATATACTTCCACTGTAAATAAAAGCAACAATTTAAGGATCTGCTATGAAACGCACAGTACAGGCCTCAGATTTATGAGATTATCACTGCTGGACAAACTTACAGTAAGAATCCACTTGTGTGCATACAGTACAATCTGCAAATAAACACATGCACTGATTTAGTGCAACCCAAACACATCAGGCTGAACCACCCACAAAGGCTCATTATTCAAGTATAACGTTGTAATTAAGTTTATAATATTAATTTATTCAAGGCCAATGGCTCAGCAAGAAGGGTTCTGTACATATTTAAAAACATTATTAATGGAAACTTAAGCCTGTGTGTTCGTTTAAATGTACTTTTTATAATTCAAACCTTAAAGGGGGCGGTGTGGAGCTTTTGACCACTGGGGGCGCTGCTGGACAACCTTTGACACACTAACTCTGTATACTGTTGTTTCGGTAGCTGTAAACAAAAGTGAGGCATGGCTGTAGCGTCAAATGTTTTTGGCGATGGGCCTTCGTCGTTATGAAAGACCTGGATCCACATGGGTTATATCGTGTAACGTGCATTTTTCTGTAAACATTTTAGTATTTAGCAGACAACAAATAGCTACTGTGATTCACTGAAATAAAATCAAACTGTAAACTGTCAGTAAAACAAGGTCCAAATATTCAGTAACTGATAAATAGTTGATGAATAAATATATAACCTGTCAGTTTAAGTGGGGACTTCTTTGTTCTGTCGTAACAAACCGCACTTACAGTAATAATTTGACCAAATACAAAGAGTTGGGAACATAACTGGAATGTATTTACACAGTGAAATACTTTTAAAGCCATCAAACAGCTCTTTAGGACTTTGGTTCCTCTGCGTCTGCCTTTACAAGTAAAAGAATAAGTCATGCAGTGTGTCTCCAGCTACGTACAGCTCACAGGATTTCAAAGGTTGGGGGTTTCACATGCTTGTACGTGGAGCCCATGCTGATATCCATCGAAGTCTATGCAACGTTAAACTCTCAAACTTTCTTAGCTCGTCTCACTAAACAAAATCCCTACATCCTTTAAACTTTTCATTCCCAAACAACCATCTCTACTCTGCTCCGCTTCCATCCCTGACGTCTACCTCTCCAGCTGATTCAGTCTTCATTCATCCTTGTGCTCCACATTTTCAGATTCTACTTTGGCTGCTTTGCTTTACTCCCGCTCTGCGACCTTGCTGCTGGTCCCAGTCAAAAATAACAGAGGTAGGGTGTTGCTTCAGTTCTCTAGCGGCCCCATCGCTGCTCTTCAAGGAAACGGTTAACGGCGAAGGAGAACCGTTCCCCCCCTCAGCGTCTCTCACCGGACACAGAGGGAGGTTAGGAGAGGAGAAGCCTCAGCGTAGCAGCGTGTCCTCCCTCGCTCGTGGTGATCGATCGGGCGTGCTCAGTAGCGCCCCCGGTGGTTCGTTCTGGACATGGTGAGCGGCAGAGACACGGAGGAGAGAGAGGACACCTCCCAGTAAAGAGAGCGGGACAAGAAGAGCTGGTAGAGGACGACCATGGAGATGGACTGGCAGAGGATCACACCGATGGTCACCACCTGAGGGCAAGGAAGACGACTTAGCGACCAAACCTGAAGTCATAACTAAAAGGATCTTATTTTCAAAGACGATAACTTCAACTGTGCGTCCAAACCTTCTCCTTCTGGTGCTCGTTGAAGACAAAGGACATGAGGACGAGGACGGGATGACAGAGGAACCACAGGAAGCATCCCTGCAGAGAGACCAGAACGAGAACATGAGGAGCGGCGCTGCAGGTTAAGTAGCCGTTTACCAGGCGGCGGTTTTGCTGCACAGCGTGGTTTACCTTGGCGAAGGTGAGGTAGAAGTCTCTCTTGAGGGTGCTCCTCTCTGTGGAGACGATCTGGTAGAGGATGGAGGCCAGCAGGAGGGCCAGGCCCACTCTCAGGGCGATGAGGAGGAGACCGGCCAGGCTCTGCTGCACGTGGTAGCTGTGATGCTCGCTCTCTGAGTCTGAATACTGCTCCCACAGCAGCAGCACAGCCTGGAAAACGACAATTCAACAGCTCTGGGGTCACATTTTTACTTTAACTCCCGCTTTTACCTGAACCTTTTAGCCCAGATTTCGTTTTTGCGCACCTGTGTAACGACCCCACCGACAGCGACAGCCGTGGACGCTGGAGACTGCTCCCACTGCAGAGGTCTGGACTGTGGCTTCCTTCCTCGACTCAGAGTCCAGCCCATGCAAAGACTCAGCAACATGTACAGCATGGACACCTGGGACACCATGTCCCAGACTGCACAGGGAGTAAAAGGAAAGAAGAGGGGACATGAATTCACACAGAGATCAGATGAGGAAAACAAAACTAAATTGAGGTTAGAAAATATGATGACATACACTCTGCCAGGCTGCCCATCAGAGGAATACCAATCCCATCTCTGGAATACCTGCAGAGAAAACACATTAGTTTAAGCATAATTAAAGGAGATGTAGCTTCACGTCTATGTGCTCTACCTACCTGGCCAGGTGGATGTAGTTGCAGAGCGCGGAGCAGCCCTGCAGCGCCAGCGCCGTCGTCAGCACCTTGAGGACCGTGTGCATGGGGCCTCCTTTCCTCAGAGCCTGGATCAGCGGCTGGATGTAGATGCAGCAGGCTATGAAGTAGGCCAGCAGCAAGACGAAGTAGAAACTGTGGAGACCTGGAGGCAAAGTAAAACGTGTCAAGAGCGAACGGGACGTCCCCACGCGAAAGACGCAGATCCCTCGGGACAAAAGAAGGCCAGTTATGGTGCTCGTATCGCCCCGGAGCAAGCCATTACATGCATTATGTCTTTTAGATATTTGACACGGGGTCAGAGTTTGCTGCACATGTCCTTAAATAGTCAAGATGTCTGACCTGCCTCCTCTGCACTGAAGTGCTCCAGAGGGTTTCCAGCTGAGTCTGCGTTAAACAGCAGGACAGTAAAAGTGAGATCAGCGTGAGAGGGAATCACTGCACCTTCCTGAAATAAAAACAGACAAAGAAAATAAATAAATTGCTGTTTTTTTTTGTCGTTATGCTCCAAGAATAACAAATCTACGGCGCCGTTACCTCACACGTGTACCTGTCGGCGTACAGGACCTGCCAGGCCGTGGGGGACGACTGCTGAGGGATGGTCTGGTTGTGTTCTTCTTGACTCAGAGAAACTGAAGCAGGAGGAGTCAGGAGGAGTGAGGAGGACAGATCAATACGGCTGCAACGTGTAATCGCTGGTCATCACTTACTGGTGAAGTGGGCTTTAGAGAGCCTCTCGGAGCAGCTGAGGTTGTCCAGGTCCGAGTCCATGTCCTGATACAGGAGCAGTCTGGACTCCTTCTCGGTGGCCAGGGCCGAGTTGTCCAGGCGGCACACGCACAAGCCACTGCCGCCTAGAAAGAATATGAACGGTGCAAAACTGATCCACGACGAGTATGTTGTTGTTTTTACATTGTTGTGGTTTTAAAGCGTTTAAAAGAACTGATTAAGATGAGATTTAAGTTTTTAAATAAGCAGATAAACAACAGGAAGATGGTGCTTTCAGGGGCCCCTGGATTTGTGGGTCCTCATTGTAGTTTCCTGCTTTCTACCCATAAACCCTTGCGTTTTAGATATGATTTATCCCACTTTTCAGATATTTTGGCTCTGATTTATTTTTTCTTGACCTCCCTCCATCACAGACTAGCCTCAAACTATTTCTAGTCTATAAATTCAGAGTTTTGAGGGCATTTGAAGTCTTCTGGCGGCACTTTTTTTACCATCCAGACCACAGTTAAAGACTAAATAAAGAGTCCTAAAGCAGTTATTGAAATACTTGAGTACATTTCTGAATGAAAACATAAAATAAAATAACATTACGACACGGTTGTTGTTTAAATGTGGCTTAACATGTGGCTATAAATGAATTAAACGTACGTTAATCACTCCGTCTTAACCCAGCTTGCCCCGCTGAAATGACACGTTAGCAACATCAGCATCGTTACCTTGGTACATGAATTTAGTGATGAACTGGCCCTTCTCCTGTCTCGCCGCTTCGCTCTTAAAAAGTCCCGTCACAGTTTTCCCGGAAGCCTCCGGACCAAACAGCACCAGAGCCACGACTGTGGCCATCAAATACGACATTATCCCCCCCGTGCACGTTAACGGTATCGACAAATAAACGGTTGCTGATCAATTCAATGAGCCACGAAGCCAGAAGTAAACCAGCTGCGTCAAGTAGCCCACAGTTAGCTAGCATGAAACCGGAAGTCGGATGTTTCTGCCTTTCAAATTAAAACTTGATTTGTGATTAAATGCCGCGGAAATTTATATTTGACACTCACACCACACTTTTTTTACATATCAAACTGAATAAATAATAACAACAAAACAAAACGTTTCTGTTAAACCAACTTTTGTAACACCCGTTCTTTTTAGATGCTACATCGTTCAGAACATTATGGATTTTAAACTGTAATATTTGACTAATTAAAACTATAAACTATTAAAAAGCAGCTTTAAATTCCTAAATTGAACACATTGTAACTGGAGTTGCGCATTAAATCGTCCTACTTTGGGGAAAAAAATAAAAAATAAATAACCGGAAATCCCATTTTCATTTCAGCCTACTTGACACTGTTGTCTTACGCACCGAGCTGCGTTGCGTCACACGCAAGAACCAATCACGGAGCAGAACGCGGTTAACGTGCGATCCAAAGCCCGCCCATTTTCAACGTGTCAACACTGCCGTAAGCAGCCCGAGACTGTCGTGCACCACACAAAGTAAACTACTGTGCGGAAGACCATAAAGAATAACTGTTCCTCCGGTTATTTGGCCAACTAACCGGCTCGGCAAGGGATTATACATTATGTACACTTAATAAAGATGCCGTTATTATGAGCGAGACCTTACGGTGAGCTGACAGCTAACGGAAGACCAGAGGATGGACTTTAACAGGACTGTTTTGGTGACAGGAGGCTATGGATTCATGTGAGTTCACATGTCAATTACAGCTCGTTAATCATTTAATTTCTCATCTATTAAATAATAACTAAAGTTAAACAAAGAGTCTTTTAGCAGAAACTACTGAAGATTTAGTGTTGTCAAAGTGTTGTTCTGCTTCCAGTGGCTCTCATCTGGTGTGCTCACTGGTCAACAGACAACCAGGATGGAGGATTATTAACCTGGATAATGTAAGTCAGATATATCCCCACATAGGAGTGAATATTTCTCTCTCCGTGTGTGCTAATGATCTCATGTCTGCTGATCTCTCTCTTCTAGTTTGACTACTGCTGCAGCCACAGGAGTCTGGAGAGCATTGAAGACAAAACAAACTACACCTTCATCAGGGTGAGAGCTGAAAGCTGCCTAAAATCTTACATGCTACATTATGATTGTCCCTGCACACACCGTGACTGTGTTCTTCAACAGGGGGATGTGTGCAACTCTCGGCTGGTAAACCACATCTTCAACACAGAAAACATCGACGTTGTCTTCCACCTGGCAGCCAAGACGCACGTTGGTGAGCACCGCTTGTTGGAAAACCGACGGCACACTTTCACACACCTGCATAAGCCTCATCTCCACTCTCATCTCCTTCTCCCTCCTAGAGTCCTCTTTTGAGTCACCCTCCAGTTTCCAGCGCGCCAACGTTGAGGGGACCAGGGTTTTACTGGGAGCTGCACATCAAGCCCGACACCGGCCGCAGCGTTTCATCTACGTCAGCACTGATGAAGTCTACGGAGCCGGCCTGGACGAGGTCAGGGGGTCCGTTTGGGTTCTGGTTGCCTTCATGAATCGTCGGGTTTATTTACCAGTTTATCTCTGCAGGTGTTTGACGAGAGCAGTCCGGTGAAGCCCTCCAACCCGTATGCCGCCACTAAAGCAGCTGCAGAGTACCTGGTCAGATCCTACTGGGACCAGTATAAGGTGAAATCACATTAAAATCCCTCAGCGCCAGCTTGTGAAATAGGGATATGCTAGTTTCTTTTGTCTTATGTGGAAGTAAACTGAATATTTTTGGCCTTTTCTTTCACTGACATTTAAAATTTTAGGCAGAATAATAACAGCTATTTGTCTGTTACCAGTTCCCCGTCATCATTACCAGGAGCAACAACATCTACGGGCCCAGACAGTACACAGAGAAGGTATTTATCAGATAGAAATTGCACCATGTGACGTGTGCAGGGTTATGAAGTCGTTGAGCTGTTCTTACCTGTTAGGAAACCTGTGTCTGGGGACGTTTCTGCATTTTAAAACTGAAAAATTAAACCAGTTAACTGCGAGACTGACATTACAAAGTTGGACGATCACTGAGCTTTTAACCAGTTTACCTTTCTGCTGGATCTGCGTCTCCTCCAGGCTTTTCAATCAGTCTATCTTGATCTTTCAGGTCATTCCCAGGTTCCTCACCCTCTTGCAAATGAACAAGAAATGGTACGCTCGCTTCAGGGTTTGTTTTTTTATTCACAAAAATGCTTGAGAGAAACGGCTTCAGAGTAAAAACCTTGTCCGCCCTCTCTGCCGCAGCACCATCCAGGGAACTCTGCCCAAGTCCCGCCACTTCCTGTTCGTCAGCGACGCCGTGGACGCTTTCCTGCTGGTCCTGGAGAAAGGGACCCCGGGAGAAATCTACAACGTGGGGACGAGCTGCGAGATGCCCATCGTGCAGCTGGCCAGGGAGCTTGTTAGGATGGTGAGTGGAGGAGCTGAAAACTTTTAAGATGTTTAAACTGGAAAGTAAAACCTCATAAGTGTTTTTAATAGGTGAAGGATGTGCCTGATGAGGAAGTGAATAACTGGCTGGAGTTTGTGCCAGACAGGTGAGTAGATACTATTCTCCTTCTTATCTTATAATTTAAACACTAGAGAAATAATCCTAACCTCTTGATTCTTCTCCATAAAACATTAACCTCTGCTGTCTAGGCCGCGGGTCGACCTGCGCTACCCCATCACATGTGAGAAGCTGCAGCAGCTGGGCTGGAGAGCCGAGGTGTCCTGGGCCGAGGGCATCAGACACACTGGTACAGCAACACACACACAGGCCTCTAAAAACACCACCGAGAGAATTTAACAGAGTAAATATCCATTCTTTTCCCGTTTCACAGTCAAATGGTACCAAGATAACCCAAACTTCTGGTCGGACGTAAGCGAGGAGCGGCGGTGATCGCCTCCAAGCAGATTGTTGGACCAACCGGACCTGGAAGTGACCGCACTTTATCTTAATTACTGACGTAGCTGAGGTTTGACAAGCACTTTGCTTAAATAATTAATATTTTTAATCTTAATTTTGTGGAAGTAAACAGAAACCTCGACGATGCTTGTGTCAAACCGCAGCGTCTCTTACAGGGTTGAGCTCAGGCTCGTGTTTTATTTTTGTTACTCCTCTCACAGTGTTTTATCTGACATTTTTCATCAGATAGCTTTTGAATTTAGCAATTTGTTTTACAATAAAACTCATGATTCTTGTTCTGCTTGGAGGTTTGGTCTTGTTCTATTTGGCGCGACTTGCAACTCGGGAGTGACGTCACATCCGCGTCGGAAAACAAGTTACAGCGGGTTTTTGCGTTCTGTTTACGACAGGTCGGAGAAAATATGGATTGGTAACATTTATATCTCGTTTGCAGTGCAACCACGGCGGATTTCACATGTTCATTACACACAAACATACTTCAGAGTTTGATATCTGAATATTACGTTTTGATTAACGTTAACGACAGGCTACTGCTCCGCCTTTGCTCAACGGTCGGCACTGTTGTCATAGCAACATGGAGCGTCTCTAGCCAGTTTAAACTGCACAAGGTACAAAATAACTTATTAAGCGGTATTTAGCTGTAGCGACATGCCGTAAACCGTATACACTGCTATGTGTACGACTTCTACATTTGGTTACAACAAAGACAAAAGTGCTTAAAATAGTAGAAAACCACAATGTGATGCTCGTGGTAGCCATCTTGGAAACTGAACTCAGGTCTTCCGGTTCGTAACTCCGGAAACCGAGTTGGGTGGACAAACAGAACCCCCCAAAAGGCAGAAAAACAGAAGACAGAAGAAACAAACAAAAGTTTACATTTGCAAATCCAAACCTTTAATTGTGGTAAAATCAGAATAGTTGCACAGTTTGTTTTTTTTTCTCTTCGTGCAGTGCTCTTCGTGCACAACTGCTAAACTAATACATAAAGCAAATACTAACTACCAGGCCGGTGCTGCTGCTGCTGCGTGTCCACACCGAGAGGGTCTGGCCATTCAGTAACCACGGCGCTGGGCTCCATTTCGTTTCAAGTCGCTGGCTAAAAACAGCAAATCACTCGCAAAGGTCACCCTCGAATCAAAACTGAAACGAAGCCGCAGCGTGTTTGTAAAAACCTTCTTTTTTTCCAGTGTCCTTTGACAATAACTTGAAAAAAAAGCCTTACATGTTTAGTTGCAACATACAAAAAGCCGTCAAGTGTGATGGTTTACCTGCCACCTGTGTCATATCCATCTGTCAGTGATTGCGGCCTTATTGGTGCCGCTTTGCATTCTGGGCGACTGAGGCTACAGTCGCAGGACAAATGACTGAATCCAAGTAGAACTACAGTGTGTATGTGCTTAGTGGACCTACAGTAAAAAACACAGGCTACGTTTCTTCTCATGCAAGACGGATGAATACTCGTCACCTATGCAAAAGACACCTGGAAAGGTCACCGATTCCGATTGGCCAGAAGCTCGCGCCACGACAGCGCTAACACACACACAGACGCCTGAAAATATGCAAATCACAACAACATAGCAATAGAACCACAGTTAATTCTGTGTGATGGAGAGTTAAAGATTCGCCACTTGCCAGACATTCACAACAACAAGGGTATTAACAAGAAGGGAAGTGTAAAGATCCAAACAAGAAAATTAAAAAAGAAAAAAAAAAAAAAAACTGACTTGGAGAGAATCTGGACACTTGTTTTTTGTACTGCATGTTTTTTATTTTTTACAAAATGGTCTTTGATCGTTTTGTTATAATTAGTTTTTATTTATTTTTAATTCCAAACCTTGGCATATGTGGTGGTGGTTTTCTCAGATTTGTTCGCCAATTAAAGATGGCTGTTTGTGTTGACTGATTATCGCTGTCGCACAAACAGGTTTGTGGATCTGATACCGAGTCCAATGTGACTTTACAGGTAACCTGTGCAGGAGGTTTCTCTTGATCTGTCATAGTCGCATAGCGCTTCACCCTGTAGCCTTTAATGGGAAACGGCGTGCACATCTTTTTGTTCTAACCGACGGGAAAGGGACTAGCCCGGCTACGGACAAGGCACGCTACACACATGATGAAACTCTATGACGTCTTCACGTCGTTTAATTTACCGGATTAGCCAAAAACAAAGGATTCCAATTTGATTTTTAACTATGAAATATGAATACTGCATTATAAGGACACGCATACTAAGGCTAACATGTAGATTATTAGTAGGTTACCATGGTTACCATCTTAGCTCACAGTGCTAGCATGCTAAAACTGGCCAACACATGATCCTAAGTCACAGGATCGTGCCGCCCCCTGCAGCTTTAAACGTTCAAATAAACGCATACTGTAAATGACGAACGACTGCAAACGGGTTATTACAAAGTGATGTGCACGCGGCCTGGGTTGGTTTGGCCTTACAGAGAACAGGTGGACTAGGATCAGGTGAACATTTGGCACCAGTGACAGCCCGTTACCGTGACACATTGCGAGAGAAACCCCCCCACACACGTTGCGTCTTTAACATTAAAAAGCTCACACTACCCCAGAAAAATAGAAATTTTCACTCATACCAATGACATTCAACATTCAAGTGCCAGTGTTTTTTGTTTACTGTCTTTTGGTCAAGTCACTTTGTAAAATATCAACTTTTGTATTAGGCTTATAAAAATAAATATTTCTCAGAAATGCTTGATAAATTACACAAACTAGCAGCGAAAGTAGACTCGAGAACTCCCGTGTGCAAACACCTGAATCCTACGGTTGCTGTTAACTAGAACTCCACCTGGTCCCAAAAAACGGTTTCATATCTGGAAGAACCTTTCCAAACGACACACACGCGCTAAAAACTGTGGAGAAACCTCTCTCTATTTCGACACCTAACTGCAATCACGCTCACTCACGCATACATACCTCTCAGAGGTTTGAAGGACATGTGCTACAGAAGATTTAGTTGAACCTTAAACTAAGTACGTGAAGTGTTTTCTGTGGGATCTGAAGTGTTTCTACATCGGAGGGGCCTGCAGGCCGCAGCAATGGGAGCATAGCACCATATATTGTTCTCTGACGATCAAAGCACAGGGAAATTGGCTACTGTAGTGACGCAGAATAATTCGCCACGGCGACACCGCCAGTGTGTCTCTCGCCCGCGGCGGCGACGTGTAACGATCCCCGCTATTTGCTCCGTTAGGGCTGGGTATCTCCCTTGTGTTTAAGGCATCAAAAAGTTCTGGGAAATAATCAAAATAAAAAAGCTAAAGTGCTGGGTTTCAGAGGAAGTAAACGGAGCGCGGTGCATTTGAACTCACTCGCTATGTGTCAGATCATGAACACAGACCTGCTACTACGGCCTCTGCATAGCTACAAGTAAAAGCTCAGCTATATGCTAACACGCTAGCAATGACGCGGATATGTTTGTCCAGCAGGTAACGTTTGCAGTGTCCTCCAGCAGTTTAACACGTGAGCATGCTAGCTAATTAAGTGAAGGCTGCAAGTATTCAGCCGTAAACGTAAGCGTTGGATGAATTTAAATTATGCCCTGAATGACGGTCGACGCTCCCACCTGTAATGCCCTGTGGCTAAAAAGCGAACAATTTGCCCAAGAATGTACCATTAACGGCACAAAATGGCACCTGGAGTCAGTTGCACGTCGGTAAAATAACAGCACCCAAATGTTTTTGTAACCGTACCGAGCTGTGGTCCACATCTCGCACGTAGCGCGCCGCTTCACGTTTTACTGAAATTGTTTAAACGTACAGTTAAGATTTTACATCTGGATTATAACGAATACCCAGCCCTAAACATTTCAGTCTTCAGTGAATCAGCGATTCCGTCATTTCAAGGCACCGCGCGTGTGATTTCACTCGTACCAGTTTGTGCTGGAAAAACCCAAGAAAACGCCCCAAACGGAAACGGAGAGCGTTGGCGGCTACGAAGTGAAAGCAAGCCACGTGTAACTCGCCTCCTACTGCAGTTACGGGCAGACGTTGGAGCGGTATTTTGATGAGGTGTTGATTTGGGGCACAGTGGTAATTACTCTAACACAATTCAAATATAATTAAAACAGACGTATAAAAGTCGTCTGCCCTGGAGAAAGACCTAAACAAATTGCATATTCACAGTATAAGCTGAATACTTCTACTTGACAGAGCTCATCTGAAGTTAACCTGCTCTATAACTCATGAACAAACTATCAAAACAAGCAGCATTTACGCGAAATGCTAAGCCGCTCCTTCATTTATTAACGTATCTGCCCCCTAGTGGCTGTTAGAAGGCACGGCAACATCTACACACGCAACCACTTTCCTTCACGCGATTCGCTCGCCGACGGGTTTTTGATAAAGCTTTGAAACTAAAACACAAGAGGCTAGTTTGTGGTCGGCAGCAGCCATAGATTCAAGTAACAAAAGATGGCGGCGCCTCTCGCACAGGGAATGTCAGTCAACGCGTCGAATGACAGTTAAAGTTGCGTAATTCAGTCAATATTCAAAGAGCTGCTCTCGAAACGGCGTCAAGCAACTGCCGACAACGCAGCTGGTAAACAAAACATCTGCATGTAACGGTGTCCACAACACTAAGTGCAAATGAAAGAGTTATGTTCGTGTGTAAAGTGAATTCTAAACGAAGCAAATCCTCCATAATTGATTGTCATTTGCAACGCATTGTCCCGTTACTGATTTCTATCTAACCTGCTGGTTATTCCTTCAAACTTAGCAAGACATCTGACATGGAGACCATCCACCATTGCTGCAGGAGAAAAAATAAAAATAAAGTGTGCGTTCGTGTCGTGGCCACAGAAAAATAAAAAATAAAAGAATCAGGTGCTAAAATTGTCTATTGGGACACCTCTGTCAGTTCTGGTCAACAGTTTAAATCAGCAATTTACCCGGTGCTCATAGGAGTTAAGCTAACGACTCATCCGATGCGTAAGAAAGTAGCTGAAAGGAAAACTTTTGTTTTTTGGGTTTGTCTGTAAACGGACGCGGTGGAGTGCGGCGTCTCTAGTTCGACCGCTGTCCTTGAACCTTACACCACGTTAAGTGAGATACCTTAAACCAAAGAGATAGCTAGCTTCCGGCGAAAAATCCGCGTTTTTACGTTTTTGTACGTGACCTACGTAGAAGTGTTAAAATCAACTGGTTTCGCTCGAGTGACACAGATCTGAAGACTGGCCTGAATCGGACTTCTGATTAAAAACTACAGAAGAAATTAAAACGTCAACATGGTAGTTTTAACGTAACTAAAGCCTGCTACTGATTCACAATTATCTGCTTGGCATTTTTAACTCCTTGACCAAAAAACAACAACACTTGCATATGTTTTATTGTCTTGGTTCAGCCTTGTCATTTGTCAAAGCCAGTGGGCAACTTGAGGGAAACTTTTAGTTATTGGTTTATTTATGTATAAACACAAACTCTGCTTTTGCCAACTGTGTTCAAGTTGCCCACTGATCTAAGCTCATCAGACACTGTCTGGTCTAATGTTGAGTGATCAATGTAATTTCCTATACGTCAAGTGTTTAACTTATAATTCACATTCTTCTTACTGTGGAGATTTATTTATCTCTTTAAGAAGTGTTGAACTATTTACATTTTATCTAGCCTCTACATGTAAACAAAAGAAATTAACAGCCAGATAGAAACTAATAATTTTCCCCACAGGGTAGCAACAGTATTTTTTTTTGCTGCCAATTGACACCGTGGGCTTTTCTACCACTGAAACCATCCAAACGTACAGTGGAGTTCCCTTTACAAGTTCAATCAGGGATCAAACATGGACAGCCTAGGCGAAAGGTCAAATGCACCTAGAAGCCTGGTTTTACAGCAGAGCCGAGCAGGGCTCCCCAGGAATTAGACACGGCCCTGTTATGCCACTTTTCCACCAGCACAATTTAGCCCGTGTTTCTTAATGTGCTTGCAAGCTACGTTTTGTTTGTTGTGCCAGCTCATGTCTGCAGCAGACACAAGGTGAATAAAGACAGTAGCTGCCAAGGCTGTCGGTCTTCTCTGGTGGTGCAGCTTTGACTGAAAGAAACTAGCTCGGAGTGTTTTGAAGTGCGTGCGTGGTCGCCCTGCTGGTTGGCGGGAACGTAGACGTGTACCTGACCAATATTTAGGTGATGCTGCAAATCAGGAAGTGAGCTCATTATAAAAGACAAGGCACAGCAAAGCGGGGAGCAACTGCTGAGTGAACACGGCAGCAAGCACTTGCAATCTGTCAGCAGGTCTTTGGTTTGGAAGTGACAAGCAATAAACATCGGATTGTGCTTGATCATTGTAAGTAAGAGGCTAAAATGTGCTCTGGATGTGCGGCATGACACGCCTGGGAAGCCCTAGCTGCCTCTGCAGTAAAAACAAAAACAAAAAACGTCTCGATTGCCCGATTCTTTAAATTTTACCCCTCGCCTCAACAGATCTGAAAAACAATAACGAATAAACTGGAATGACTTATTTTAGAGAAGACTCTTCATGTAACTCTCCAGGATAGAGTGAGCAAGACAATTTGGAACTCTTTTTAGTTGTGTATCCCCCCTTGAAAGAAGCTTTTGGCGAACAAGGGGCTCGGTGTTTGTGGTGGATGCAGAAGTGGTTTCCCCTGGAGCATGGCGGCACTAACAGTCGGTTAAACACAGCCACAGCCGCGGATACTATCCAGCAACGGTTGTTTTCAGCAGCAGCCATGCGGCGCTTCTATTTTTTTTTCTACCAAAAAATGCTTTGCAAGTGGAAAAGACCGGGCTTTTCAGTAGTTTGAGTGCACAGCAAAGTAATCGGACAACTGTTACTCTAAAATGAGAGCGTATGTCTGAATGGCGAGAGACTCCTGCTGGGACATGGCTGCTGCTGCTGTACAGCTAAACCGGACATAAAGTGGCCCGACCGTTAGTGACAAGATGGCTTCAGGGAACCCGACTGCACGCTCAAACCAGAGCTGTAGATGTGACACACAGGTCAATGAGTAGGACTCTGTTTCCCAAAAGCATAAAACCACTGCTGTTATCTCTGCTTTAGTAACAATGACCTTCTTCTTGTAAAGTCTTTTTGGCTCATATTTAGTCATTCTGGATGCGGATCTATCAACTTAATCTTTAAATGTGGTGACAGTAGTGATATGCTTTGGGGGAACCAGCTCATCAGAGTCCTCCTGATGAATTTTAACTCCTATAGGCAGATAAGGAATTATTTTGAGTTTCCTCATCTCAGTTTTTGTTTATTTTTTTGCCAAGGTTTGATTTAGTTCAAGCCTAGTTTGTTTCCTTCCAAATGGAAATAAAGAAAAACATGTTTAAACCCATACATGACATTAAATACACTTTTTTTTTTCTTTTAGTCACTATTGGCTTATACTGGTAGCCAGTTACGTGTTATGGCAATAAAAACAACGAAAATAAAGAGACAATGTTCAAATTGTTAAAGGCACAGTACAGAAACAGATGATTCTCCATAATGCTTAAAACAAAGAAATGCTGTTAACAACCACAAGTCCTCAGACTGTTCAGCTAGCGTTATTGCTAATGGGCAACAACGTTTCCGTGTGTCCAGCCCCTTACCTCTTCTTTCTCTTATTAAGACTTGGCAAATCAATATTTCAATGTTTTAAAAAGGTGGAAAAATTAAAAAACAAACAAAAAAAATTGCCGTTTCTGTGGCCTCCTCTGTTTTTTTTTGTTTTTATATCTGTCGTATAAGAGAAGGAGACCTCAGCCAGTTCCTATTTTTGAATTTATATGCAGACGCACTTCGACGTCTCGCCTATCTCTATATTTTAGAAAAGGATTTGGCCGGTGATTTACAACATGGCCGTGCGTTAAATACAAAGGTGATGTGAGGTGACACGGGGAGCCTGACCGGCGTTGGGTGAATGCAGACAAAACACAATGAAGCCAAAACTCAAATCAAGGAAAAAAAAAGGACTTCCCCTTTCTACAGCTCGCACGCTGTAAACCTTGTATGTCCAACTTTACGGGGATAAAGAACACCTACGACTTTAACTGGTTATTTTTCCTCAGACGCGTGACACAGAGGGAAAAGCTTTCGTACTGAAAGCAGAGTTTGCTGCTAGCTTGAAGCTAACAAGAAAATCTGTGGCCAGCGTTGAAAAAGTAACCAACTAAACTTTAACAATTCCTCTAAAACGTCACCTATTTCCAGAGGCGAGATCTGAAAGAAAATTTTTCTAAAGACAAAGGTGGAGATGGAAAGCAAAAGAAATATCTGAGGAGTAAAGAAAAAGATGTGATTGGAGATAGAAGGAGGGCTATATAAATGAGTATAAATAGTTTAATAACATGCACTGGGTTCAGGGTGTTAATGGAGGTGGCTAGACGGATGGGATGCAGGACGACAGTGTGGAGAAAGGATGAGAGAGAAGAGGAAAGGGGGGATGAGTGAAGAGGGGATGAAGGAACCTAGTTGCCCCACCAGTCAACTTGAGAGTGTGAGTAGTTGCCTCCGTATCCGTCGCTGGTGTAGAAGTTGCCAAAACCTCCTGAGGAGAAGGAGAAAGAAGGAGAAAACAGCTTTTCTTTGTCGTTCCTGTTAAATTGACTTTTCACAGAAGCAGTTACACCTCCAGACCGGATCCTCACCTCCTCCGAAGCCACGAGTTCCTCCATGTCCCGCCTGGTTGCGAGCGCCACGTCCTCCGAAGCCTCCGGGGTTGGCCCCTGCAGCCGTCTGACGATAATCACGAGCTCCAAAACCGCCCGAGAACCTGGTGATAAAAGTCAGTTATCTGATTCGAATACACAGATTCTGACTGTGTCCAGACATTTAAAGGAGAACACATGCATCAGTACCTCTTAGAGCGCCCTCTGTTGCTGCTCTTGTGCTGGTGTTCATAAGCCAAGCTCTCAAGCCATGAGGGAACTTCCTGTTTGGCCTCTACTAGGATATCCAGCAGGTCTTTAGTGATGTTTCCGTTTTTATCATTGAAGAACGATGTGGCCAGACCTACAGGAAACACACACAGATACAAACGGACACAATCAAATACAGATAAACACATCTTAGCGGGACGCTTCCATTAACTGATATTAGACGCAGCCGTACCCAGGTTTCCTACTCGTCCCGTACGTCCAATGCGGTGGACATACTCCTCGATGTCACTTGGCAGGTCGAAGTTGATAACGTGTTTCACATTGGAGATGTCCAGACCCCGAGCTGCTACCTGAGAAAGCAACAAAACAGTAGAAACATTAAAACAAAGCACAGAAAATAATGTCACTCACACACACTATATACTATAACCAAGATCATCTTTCTGTTTCCGTTGAGGCCGTCAATAAATATTAGTATTTATTAGGGATGTGCCGATATGCTGATATTAGTTAAAAATGTGATATCGGGAATTATCGGTATCAGGTTTTTATAACCGATGTTTGTTCTGTAGCTTCAGCATTTCTGAGTCTGCATGAACACAGCATGGGACGTTAACAGGCGCGTGCTTGATGACGTATAACAACAACAACACGCTAGTCTCGTAGGTCGCTAACCGTGGCTAACAAGCTAGCTCGCCAGGTGTATGAGATGTCCGTGGTTTGGAAGTATTTCCAAGTGTCACCTACTAAGAATCATGCAGAGTTATACGCTACATTTGTCTTCCTTGTTTTGATATTGTCTGTAGTGTTTGAGGCAAAAATTTATCTCTAAAAACACAAAAAATAAATGAATGGCACTTTTTTCAGTAACTTATTTTTCACAGACAGTGTTTACATTTGAAAAGCCATGTTGCATTTATGTTTGCATCCAGTGGGACATCGCAATAAAATTAGGCATAATGTGTTAATTCCATAATAGGTGATATGTTATGTTGTTACCAAACGATTTTGGTGTAAAAAGACTGCATATATCGGTATCGGAAATTAAGAGTTGGACAATATCGGATATCGGCAGAAAAAGCCAATATCGAGCATCCCTACTATTTATTTATTTATTTAAAGATGGACTGCAGAACTGCTCCTCTAAAGTGAAGCCAAAGCAAGTAGAGCTCCCCCTGGTGGCTGGCTGCAGTACAGGTCATAAGCTCCACCCCCTCTAAGTTAGTGGGCGGGGCTTGGGCCAAACTAAAACACTAAAATGGACGTCAAATAACATTTTTGGCTCCACTGGTGAAGCGGTGACACGTCTATGGTACTGATACCAGCAATAAAAAAAAATCTCTCATTAGTGTGGCATTTAGCAAATAAGAATAATTTTGGTAATCCTAACTGACTTAAAACAGGAGAGGTTTAGTCTGATTTAACTTCAGACAGTGAGGAAAAAAAGGGTGTGTGTGTCTTTTAACACAGTGTATGTACACATCTGGTTTCAACTGTATTCATATCTATAACTTCACGTGTACTCACCGCTGTAGCCACCAGAATGGGGCATTTTCCTGATCTGAACTGGTTCAGGGCCTCCTCTCGGTCTCTCTGGGAACGGTCTCCGTGGATACTGGTGCAGGCGTAGCCCTCCCGATACAGGAAGTCCTCCAAGGCGTCGGCGCCTTTCTTGGTCTCCACGAAAACCAGAGTCAACGAGTCCTTACCTGGTCAACGGAGAGAGAGAAGACCGCAGGGGTTAACGCGACGAAAGTCTCCTTCTGACTTGTTGAAAACGAAGTAGCCGTATAGTTGCACCGTGTTCAGACTGAATATTACAGTTTTCAAAATCCTGTGCAACTATGGTACTACCTCTGACAGAATCTGGAGCGGATTAATAAAACATTATACAAAAGGTATAACTGCTTCAGTTAAACTATCAGGCTTAAAATAAAAAGGATACCAGCACCAGAACAATCCAGTTTTACAGCGACATTATCATGCACATGTTGATGTTTCTAAATGAAAAGCCATTTTAAAGGAGAAGCAAAATCCGTTGCTGCAGCTGTGAAATGTTCATCCCTTAGTGAGTTACAGGACATATCATCACAGCCATGTTTGTAGATTGTACGTCATGTGAGGGTGTTTCAGTCCACGGCGTGGCACATGCAGGTCGCCCGGTTTGAACCAATCACGTCACATTACAGTCGATGCTCTTGTACGACCAGGATAGTGCAGATAGTGTGCATAAAAACAATCTGAAGAATAAAAAAAAATAAAAGTAGCGCTGTGTTTTCATGCAGGCACTACTTCGGCCGTTGATGGATAGATTTTGGTCACTGCGTAGCCCACCCCCCCTCCTCTTCCTCCTCCTCTTCCTCCTCCTCATTACTAAATGACCCACATTCATCACCAGTTTTCAGCTGTGACTACGTGACAGCATTGTTGGAGCGCAACGTGACCAGAGTCTCTCCATCAAGGCTTTGGGTCTGACATGAAGACACCACAGCAACATAATGTACGTAAAGATGCCACAAAAACTATCCGACTATATATAAAAGGAACATAACAAAAAAAACAAAACCAGGTGTTTCATTTGAGCAGACTAGACTTGTGAAATGGTACACAGAACCGAAATCGAGTGAGTAAACAAGGAATTCTCCATCCACAGGGAGGAATTATAAAGTCAAGCATAATTACTTAAAATATGAAATGACAGATAGAAGTTTCTTGATTGAGGATCTTACCAGGTTTCTCTAGGTTGTCTCCAGTATTGTCCTGTACATCGCTGGGGATGACTTGGGATAAAACCACACCAAACCACCGACATGTAAACTGCACTCAGTAACCAGTTCAAAACCAAATTTGTATATCTAATTTGCTTTATCAACACACAGGTACACCGATCACCACAAGAAAAAATATGTTTTATTTGACTGAAGACTTTGAGCAACTAAAACTGCTGAGGAACGACCACTTCATTCGTAAGGTCAAGAAATAAAATGGGATGCTCTAAGCGTCTAATCACCAGAAAATGCAGGAAGACTTTTTAAATTAGATTAACTCGACGCCTGTCAGAGCTGCCTACGTACATTACTTATCCAAAAAGAGTTGAAAGACAAAGATAGACATTACATTGTGCTAAGCATGGGACACGTAGAAATGTGTTGGCTGAAATGCGAGGATGACAATATGATAATGGCAAAAGGACAGAGGAAACAAAACTGCATCGTGTTCATGTGTGTGTGTGTGTTTTCAGTAGCTCGTCACAGAAAGTTCAGGTTGATGGCGATGTGTTTTAAGCAACAGTCCGGACAAAGGGAGAGTTAGCTGTGGTTATTTCTCACCTGTAGCGCTGAGCAGGTCCAGGAGGAAAGACCTCTTGTCGCTCTCTTCGACCCACACCACTTTCTGAGTGATGTTCTCTGAGGTGGAGCCCACTCTGCCCACTGCCAGGAAGATGTACTCCTCCAGGAAATCCCTGGCTAGGATCTGCAGAGCGAGCAAACGATGTGCTCACTTGCTGGAAAGCTAAAATATCACCTCCTTCAAATTTAAAATGAACGCTTTAAGATGTAAACTCAGTGAAGACGTACCTGGATCTCTTTAGGAAACGTAGCACTGAACATCATAGTCTGTCGGATGCCTTTATGCGGCATGGTGTCCTGTTCAACGATGCGCCTTATCTGTGGTTCAAAGCCCATGTCCAGCATTCGATCGGCCTCATCTAGGACCAGGTAGCTAAAGTGAAAACGTAAAGAGAAACGATTTATAAAAAAAACAAAACATGCTTTTTAATTTCGTCCATCACTCTGTCTTTTGTCTTACTTGCAGTAGTCCAGTCCAATCTTGCCTCTCTCCATCATGTCCACCAGTCTCCCCGGCGTGGCCACCAGCAGGTGGCAGCCTCTTTCCAGGTCTCTGATCTGCTGGCCGATGTCTGCTCCTCCGTACACGACGCAGGGGCGCACTCTGGAGCGGTAGGAAAACTAGCAAGAAAAAGCGAAGGGTGAAGAAACGTTTCCGTTGTTGCAGCCTTATACGATAATGTGCGCTCTTCAACGTACCTTCCTGGCTTCATCGTATATCTGCAGCGCCAGTTCTCTGGTCGGAGCCAGGACCAGAGAGATGGGGTACTGCTTGCGGCGGCCGTACTTTCCGTTCTCCTGCAACACCACATTTCAACGGTCAGATAAGAGCGTTGAAAAGCTGTGAGCGCATTGTTTCAGGTGGTTGGACATGCTGAACTTAAATATCCATACATTTCAGGGTAAAGAATGGGACAAAACAGAACGTGAGGGGTTGCATGCGTTTATTTTTCCTCACCTGTCCAGACGCTTTAGCTGCATTAAGAGCTTCTCCTGGTCCCTCAGTGAAGATCTGACTGAGAATAGGAAGCAGGAACGCCGCCGTCTTTCCAGAACCTAAACACACAAAGCCAACCTCACTGTCTCAGGAATCTAATAACGATATTAAGCGTTTTGTTTGTGGAACTGTGGGTCATGCGCGCTACCTGTCTGTGCGCAGGCCATGAGGTCTCTCTTGGACTTGACGATAGGAATGGCGTATTTTTGGACCGGAGTGGGCCTGGTGTAGCGACTCAGAGCGATGTTGCCCATGATGATCTCACCCATGTCCACGTCTTGGAACTACAAGAAAAACAAACGTTTATTTTAAGAGAGGAGCCGTGGAAAAGTTAGCGTTAGATTTAAAAAGAGCAGCTTACACTCTCGATGTGGTGAGGGCAGTTCTGTCCCGTAGCCTCGACGGGAATGTCATCGTATTTCTCAAAGTTAATGCCAGTGTTGCTGCCGGAGAACAACTCACTGCAGAGACACAGAGCAGGTTAGTGTGATGTAAAAAAGCCACATAATGAATCTGAATCTGCTTTATGAACCCTGTGTGTATTCGCCTTGTGATCTTATTAAGAGATCTGACTTCCCTTAACGTGAACACACCGCTTTAAGAAGTTAAAAGCACAGACTCACTGTTCAAGCCGTTCATTTCGTGGTGTTGGTTTGGACCAGTCTCCATCGTCTCTGGACTCCTCCACCCAGCGGCTGTTTCCTCCTCCTCCGCCTCCGCCGAACCCGCCGTGCTCGAACCTGATCGCAGCGAACGTGTGACGTGACGCAAGGTTTATACTTAAAGCTCCTAGAATCCACACTGCTTTACACAGCTGCTTCAGCCTGCAGCGTGAAGACGTTCGTAGACGTTACTCAGTGCGTCTCATCCACTCACCTCCCTCTGTTAGCGTTGCCTCTGTCGTTGAAGAACGCAGACTTCCCCCGGTTGTTGCCAAAACTGCCATAGGCTTCCTTGGCGGTGTTCCAGCCGGTGGCGTCTAACAAAAGAACAGAAAACTTTTAGAGAATAGCTTCATGCATACAATATTAACGGAGCAGCGATCAGCAGCACAGTGTGGGATCAACAGCTGGAGTCTGAACTCTGATGCCGACTGTGAAACATTTCTCATCTGATGTGCTCTCAAAAGTTTTGAAACTCAAAGCCGTCTAACTGCTCCAAGTCGTACCTTTGTTCTCGTACCCAACGAAACCCATTGGCTGCGCCGGGTTGATGGGGTTGAAGGCCCCGCCCCTGTTGCCGCGGTAGCCGCCTCCCCCGACACCACCCCGCCCCCGCTCCATGCGAGGCGGGCCGCGGTTGAACGTGTTGCCGGCTATGCGGGCGTCATGGTAGCCGTTGACGAAGTTGTTGCGCCCCGCGTCCCAGCCGTCTGCAAGGTGGGGGGTGGGTGAGGGGTGGGGTCGGGGACATTAAACGACCCAGGGGCGAGGAGTGGGGTGGGGTGGGGGGGTGGGGGTGGTTAATATCATTAACAGCACATCTGCAGGATTATTAATCATTACTGCTGTCAAATTCTGAGGGATGATCATTTTAGTTCCTATTCTTGTTGCTTAACAATTACTGACTTGAGAAAGAAATAAGGAATAGTTTGATTAAAGAAGTAAGGAAATAACGTGCAGGAAGTTATATATTCTTCTATTTGATAATTTCATTTTAAAGCACATTTCAATAACGGCTCCTCCATCAGAAACTGGATGCAAACCAAATCTCTCATTTTGAGGAACATGACTGACACCAGAAACCAACATCCCATGTCGATATGACTCGGTCATTTCTGTTTTTGTGTTTTTGTGTCAGCCCTCTGATATTATCGGCCGATATTGAGTTAAAAATGTAATATCGGGAATTATCGGTATTGGGTTTTTATAACCGATGTTTGTTCTGTAGCTTCAGCATTTCCGAGTCTGCATGAACGCAGCATGGGACGTTAACAGGCGCGTGCTTGATGACGTATAACAACAACAACACGCTAGTCTCGTAGGTTGCTAACCGTGGCTAACAAGCTAGCTCGCCCGGTGTATGAGATGTCCGTGGTTTGGAAGTATTTCCAAGTGTCACCTACTAACAGGAAATTTGCAATGACTGCAAAGCAAAGGTGGTTATGAGAGGAGGAAACAAGGCGTCTTCCTTTAATACATCAAATTTGATCACCCACCTCAAGAAGAATCATGCAGAGTTATACGCTACATTTGTCTTCCTTGTTTTGATATTGTCTGTAGTTTGTTTGAGGTAAAACTTTCTCTCTAAAAACACAAAAAATAAATGAATGGCACTTTTTTCAGTCACTTATTTTGCACAGACAGTGTTTACATGTGAAAAGCCATGTTGCATTTATGTTTGCATCCAGTGGGACATCGCAATAAAATTAGGCATAATGTGTTAATTCCATAATAGGTGATATGTTATGTTGTTACCTCATAATTTTGATGTAAAAAGACTGAATATATCGGTATCGGAAATTAAGAGTTGGACAATATCGGAATATCGGATATCGGTAGAAAAGCCAATATAACTTATAAGTGTTAGCCAGTGTTTACAGCATGTTTGGTAAAATCCACCGTTAAGAGTCTGAAACAGTGGATCTTCCCATCTTGTCCGTAGCTGTGTACGCATCAGGCATCAGAAAGAACTTACAGTTGGCTGCAGGTGCAATGGTGTAGCCGCCGGGTCGTCCAGCAGCAAAGGCATTTCCTCCTGAAAAAAAGAGACATTTCAACTGCGGTTATGATCAGTAACAGATGCAGTGATAACACATATATACACGTATGATTTTACAAATGGGTTCTGGACGACTCTTTCAACACGTAGTTACCAAATTAAAGTTTTTTAGTTTTCTTCATAAGCCACATCTCCTAAATTATCCTGACACTTAATTTTCTGCATCAGTAGAAAATTTGCTTTCTTCTGACAGTGTTTGTGTGCGTCTATCACCAGATCTGGTCACACAGATATCCAAAAATAAATCACATAACTCTGCCTTGTACCGTATTAAATGAGTGATTCTGTTTTTTTTTGTTTTTGTTTTTGATGAATGATTTAAAATAAAGATGTCTTACAAGTGTTTCTCAGATCTTTCATGGAGCAGGAAACCCATTGATGTGGTCACACAACGCAGTAAAAATACACAAAATGGTGTTGTTGTTTTTTTTCTTATTTAAAGGAAAGTTTCACACCACTCACCATTTTTGGAAACGTCTTTGTTCCGTAAATGTGGAGGAATATATCGTCCTGTGACAGACATCAGTTACAGAACTTATGTTACACTGAATATGTAATGATAGAAAATTTGTAATGAATCGACTCATTGAGATTTATCGTGGTGGCTAAGGTTTATAAAAAAAGAGGAACTATCAAAAGAAGCTTAGAAATCAGCTTTTTTTTTTTTTTTTTTGGATATACCATGACCTGGATGGCTGAGACCCCTTAACAGACTGAGAATGAAACCCAGTGTCGAAACAACAAACATCTCCTCAACTAAATGCCCCTGCATTTAAAATTAAATATTTAAAAACCAACATGTGATGGAAAAGTGTCCAAATGTAATGAATTATAAAACTTCATTTTGAATTATTCAAAACATCACCCACACATGTGCATATTTGAATCTATACAACATATGTTTCTAATGTAATGTCGACACACACTGTATTTTTTTTGTGTGTGCGGGATGTGTTTAAACCAAAAATATATATTAAAAAAAAATATACAAAACATGTAGGCTGCTTACTATTGGTCCCTCCACCTTGTCCGTCGGCACCGCTCAAGTCTAGGACAGCGAGCTGGAAGAAGAAAGCCACAGATAACTAAGCTTGCACACATTTTCAGAAACACAAATGACACTTTTTTAATTGTGCACCTGTGTGCAACCTCCCTATACGTCCACCTGAAATTTAACAGTGTGAAAAGTGAAGCTGCAAATCTGCTGCTGTGCAAAAGAAAGCTCTGCCTTATTAAAATAACTCGTGAGATATAAAGTTTTTTCATCCAGATTTCAGCATTTTTTCAGCAAATCATAAATGCACATTGATTATTACCTGGTTTTGAGGTTCTTTTAATATTATTTTTTTTTCCCTGACACCAAAACGTTCAGAAACCAAACTGTCCAGATTTGAAAACACACAGATTATTGCGGCTTCTCTCGCTAGATGTTGATTTAGCAAATGTTTTCGCCTCCAGCTGAAAACCCCACTGCACTGATTAACTTCACAGCTGGTTTGAGTCACCGAAAATGCTCCTTAATTAATGCCACTGCTGCTCAGGAAACCACTTTGGTTTGTTATGCGTTCATGCCCAGTGTTTGTTTTTGACGATCTCCCACATTGCACCAACACTTTATGCTCCAAAAAAAAAAAAAAAAAAAAAAAAAAGCCATTGCAGCTTTCGTTGCACTCTAACTGAACTGGAGTGGATGTGTAATTTGTTCAAATGGGGCCAGTGCTGTGCATTGAACTCATTGTGCCAGACAGACCTTTCTAAAATATCAGCTGAGGACATGCAGTACTTTTCTGTTGCCATCCAACTGTCTGCCCAGTCAGACACAGCTAGACTACCTTGATAGTGACGCAGAAGAAATGACCATTTTTTTAAGCGGGACGCAGTCAAGGAAAGCACGGAGACAGTGCATCACTGCGTATAATCTGAAAACAGACGGGAAACACTATCAAACGCCGCATTATCTCTTGTGTCAGAGCCGCTAGCTCCATCCCCGCACACCTCCATTTTATTATTGTATCGAGCTGCAAGACGAACGCAGCGAACGGAATAGTTGATGGGTGCGTTGCATATGTTCACGCGGTGCAGCCAACGGCACCGTTATTTATCATCTCGCTCTTCGTTGCGATAAACGGCCCGTTTGCACTCTAAGCTGGCTATTACATTTAACAGCAATATTAAAGCGCTCTTAAATATAGCACACTACTTTTAAGTGTAAGGACACACAACCATATCCCAGTCCGCACAGCAGTGGCGGAAATGTTTTTGCACATCACCGCCCCTCAGCCACTTTTGGCCGTTTGAGCGTAGAATTCGAGCGCACACAGCGCTAGCTAGCGCGATAGCATCCCGTTAGCGATGTTGGGCTAGCCGGCAAGCTAACGTTTATCCCTGCCGTTATAACACTTTTCATCAACTGACGCTGCAAACGAATTAAACTGGCGCGGCTTACCTGCTGCTCTAGACCGTGGGCATTTTCGACGGCCACATGACTCATAACTATAGAATATGGAGGAAAAATGTTGCCGTTGAAAAAGGACCTCTTTGTTTGCCGGGTTTGATGTAATGTTATTTCTCCTTTGCGCTAGCTTGTTTCTGTGGTTACGAAAGATGACAGTTATTTCATTGGCGTTAAGAGTTGCACGTAACTTTGCGAAATACTAGTAATGGATTTTAAGTGGAGGTAAATCCCTGTATTTTAGCTTCAAGGATGATACTTCGTGCAAACTCAGCTGATGTCGGTTTGCTCTTCAGCTGAAGCTGAGATGAAGCCGTCATGCACGCGTTAAGCGAGCGTTAAGACAACGGCGAAAACATCCGGTAATGTCAAAATAAAAGTTATTTTGAACAAAACACACATTAAAAGTTTGTTTGCTGCAGAACTAAAATAAAATATGAAAGAAATAGCATATGATACACGTTGACAATAATATGCAATTTACGTGTATATTTGCTAAATAAAATAAAATTTCACAGTTTTGCGAAATCACAGCAACCAAAGCTAGTTTTTTAATTTGCAGCGCTAAAGTCATTTTAAAGATTAGCGCAAGTAAACGTAGCAAATAAGGTTATGGGTAGCGATAACCAGCCGACAGGTCCTTCACTTAAAATTAAAACAGTGAGCAGTGTTTTTCCCCTCACTTCCGGTTTGCCGCGGTTTGTCACTAGCTAGCTTGATGGACACGTCTAAAATGTTTTTAATCGAAACATCGCGAGACTTTAACAACAGTTTCTCGCGATATGGCTACTAAAAGTTGAAAAAAGGAAAAGCAGTCACAGGTTTACCGTTAATAAAGTAATTAATTGAAAAAAGATGAACGTACCAAGACATATTAAAGGGTCCTAACTGAAATTAGCGAGGCGAATGTTTGAGCCAGCCTTGTGTGTCTATAAAACCAACTTTAATATGAGCTTATATTAACCACAAGACATCTGGTGTACATGTGGAAACATACATTTTTGAAGTATTTGTCATCTTTGATTACCTTTGGTTTGTAGGACAAAGAAATAAAGTGTCTCCTTTGGCATATTGAATGTGTTGGACCTTAATTTCTGCACTTCAGGAGTAAAACAGTTGTGTTTATAGCATGTGTCGGACACTGGACTCTATAAAGTCACATTTTCAAGTCAAGACGCGTTTATAGCCCATTAACAACCGTTTAATACTCAGTATAGCGCAGTTCATGCTCACCTCTATCTTCTTGTGAGACTAGCTTGGTAGTTTGGTCTGTCTGTGGTGTAAGGCGTCCCACTTGTGGCAAAAATTAGTAACAACAGTTTCCATTGTCGCTTTACTTCTCCCTCGGTTTTAGGAAGGTCTTTTTTTTTCTACGCAAATGAACATGCTGACCCAATTACAGAAGCATCGGTTACTTCACACATGTCAAATTCTTTGAAAACACCAACAGAAAAAGAGGTCACACATCAGTAAACGGGCTGGAAATTTTATGGTCACGTAGCCAGACGTCTCTCAGTGGCGCTGAGTAACAACTGGACATGTAATCATTAAATATTATTACGTTTGCATTTCTTGAAACCAATCAGATTGCAAAGAATGGACCGCCGGCCCCTGCTTCTTTCAAAACCTCTCATCTTTAGCGTGAACATTGCTAGCTTGGAGACTGTCGATGCTGCTCCTAGCTAAGAGCGCAGCCAGTGAGAGGCTAACAGCCCACATCCACCGAGTGAGACTACACCTGCAATAACGTACTATGTTTTTCAAGTAACCGATCTATGACTCACGATGTCGGGAGAACAGAAGAAAAAGCCCTCAAGCCCAGCAAGTATGTAAACCCTAAAGCCTGCATTGATTCGTCTGTTCTTGTGTCTTAGCTCTCAAGTACGCAGCATTCATTCCTGACAGTTTAAAGCACACCTTTCATGCACACACACCCATGCCAACAGCACATTTGGACATCTACCAATTAACCTTTTTTGGGGGAGGGACTTTCATTCTTTGTAAAGAATGTGAAGGACAAACCATTATTTTTTATTTAGGCATTGAAAGGCCAATAAGAAATAGCATTTATTCAAGTACAAATTGACAAAAACACACGTTATAGTACAGAAAGCCAAAAGCTTTGCAATATTGTAGCATCCAATTAGATGTGAAGCCTACGTTTGTGCCACAAGAACCCCTCAACACCACGGTGAAAAAGCCCCCTGATCAGCTGAACTCACAAGACGTGTTATCTGCGAGGTGAAGGCGAACATCCTGTGCACAGGTGGTGGTTTGGCTGAAACCCGGCCCACACCCAGCCCACACTCTGACCCTTTTCATTCGCGCAGTTGTCCTGGAAAGCTGCACTTGCCCTTGTCCTTCGCTGCCATTCGCGCCGCCTACCGGCTCGCCACATTGGTCACATTGGCCCGGCGTAAAACCACCGCATGAATTCCGAGCAAGTCGTAGGTTTTAAAACACAAATGAAAAAGGAAACAAAGAATCCACACACTCATGTTGACATTTACCGTGGTTTGTAGTGAGTTCCCGTACGGCTGCGGATTTTAGACCCACCCCCCCCAACCAGAAACTCACAGGATGTGAATGCGCTGCTGTTGAGGAGCTTGTTAATATTTATGCAGGTCACCTTTCCACTTTTGTTTATATGGACATACTGACCATTGGTTTTGGAAACATCTTCAACCTCATTACACTGTCAGCATAAGCAAACCTTTAATAAACGGTGGTGTACTTCTGTTCTTTAGTGTTTAGACATACACAACTAGAGTAACCCTCCACACTGATGATTGCAATTCACTCTGACACGAGATAAACCGTGCAGCAGATAGAACAGTAAGATTGCGAACCCGAAGACAAGGAAGAAGAAGAAGAAACATTTCTTTCTTCTTTTTTTTTTTTCAAAGCTTGAGTATGACAGCTTGTGCGTAAACTACCCAGTAACTTTCCGCTTCCAGCCAGTAACTTTCCACTGCAGCAGAGGCTGTTGTTAATGTAATCTTGAACTGAGCGCAGGCACGCTCGCTTGTTGTCGTGGCTTTTAATAGGGTCTTGTGGAGTCTGCTTCACATACCTGGTGGTTCGTGGCATGTCGCTGCCTTCGGGCTTTTGGCTCGTGTAAGGTTTGCTTTCCAGTAGTGAGCTTCATATTCATGCAAAAGCCAATGGCTACGCGGCCTGTAAGTTGCAAGAGTTTACTGCGGTGCCCCTAACATAATGCTGATTAGCAGGAGTGCTACTTGTACGCTAACAGCTGATGGGATGCCCTTAGCTTTGCAGGTGGTAGAAAGTTAGGAGGATCTCCAGAAATACATTTCTTTCTCCAAGGGTTGAGAGCTAATGCTAACATGCTAATCCTTGCAATGTTTGTGGAGACTTAGCCATAAAAACAAAAACTGATAATCACAGTAAAATGAAAGTGAGGGTGTTGATTACAATGAGCACGTCTCTTTCATACTGCTGCCCACATCAAGTTCTGCTTCATCTTTACGAATTTACAACTTGTTTTGCTACTTTCATGTTTCCGTCCCTGCAGCTAATTTGTCACCTGATGTAAAAACCGGTATTCTGTACAACTAGAAACAATCGGATCGAGCATCTCCAACACGTTACGCCAACCTTCTCAATCCAAATGAAAGCTGATGCCAATTTTGCGGGATTGAGCCAGACTGCGCCGATCGAGGTGGTTGCATGAGGCATTTCTGTTCTGATTGGACCATTACATAGCCACTGACAGCAACTATAGTCCAGGGAAAAGGCTATGTATGAGTCAAGTCAACTTTAAGCCCATGTAAGTGTTAACAAAAGTGGAAGAGAGGCCGAAAAGACAGGATTGGGCGTTTTTATAGAGGCTGTAAACTGGGTGCTCCTAGATGCGCCTCTTACAGAAAAAAACAAGTCACAATAAATAAACCAAACTCAAAATGTTTGCTTTTCTCATTCTCCGTCAAGCCCATCGGGTCAGTGAAACCCTGCAAAGTGTCTAGTTTCTAGGCACCATGCACTGTTAGCATACAACAACCCTCATGATCAGATCATGGCGCAGGCCTTTAGGGGTCACGAGGACTGTTGACTCTCTTTGAAAATTTTTGAGCACATTTCTGATCTCTAATGACATTTTCGGTGAGATTTAGGCGCAATATATCACTGGAATGACACAGGATGAACTCAGTGTGATTTTTATTGTGCAGTACAACTTTACTTAACCTGAACAAATCCTCATATTACAGTGAAAATACTGTTTTAAAAGTGAATCTGGCTCGTTTCCCTTAAAGTTCCCTCTCTGGAGGGAAAAATTCAAAATTCAAAAAATACAATTAACTGACCTGGATCAAACACAGAAAGGATGGAACAGTGTGGAAAATTCAACATTCAACATTTGTAATCAACCATAAAAAATAATTTGTGTGCAAGACACATTTAAGTGTAAAAAAAATAAAATCAAACAGAGAGCATTTCATTAAATGCAACTCCCAATATATCCCAGAGGACTGAGAAAAAAAGACTAAATAAGATTATTTACAAATTTCCATTAACGCTAAAAGGAACATTCACAGTAAATCTCAATTAAATTCACATTCACTATGAATTGTCATATCAGGATAACACATCCCCATTGGGAAAACGTATTATAGCTTAAGGCTACACAACAAAAGAACATAAAGTCACATAAAGTCAGTTGTTAATTTGAAACTATTCAACGTGGTATTTACAGCATGTGGAACTACTGTTTCCAAACGACCACAGCTCAAACTGCTGATACCCACTGCTGTGCACCCTTCGTTGCATGCTAACACGTTAGCATACGGTGCTAAAACAATATTAGCTTTAGCTTTGAAGCATAAACAGACGTTGGCAGCTAATTTATAGGTTCACAGCAAAATGAGTGTCTAGTCTTACTAATAAAGTGTGTAAAAACTACACTAAATGATCATTTCTATATTCTAACATTTGACGTCATGTAACCTAAAAGGAAAAAACACCACTTTTATTCAAGAAATTCAACAAAGACCAGTCCCCCTTTCTTTCCTTGCCCCCCTGAACCCTTCACCCAAACTGTGTTGTGTTTTACACAGTGGTATTAAGTAGTTATACAGTACCTAGAAGGGATACAGTCCACAAACATAACAGGACAAAACAGAAACGAACTAGTTTCATGAAAGTGCAATTCTCCATCAGTTCACACAGTGTAGAATCAACGTGGTGGTTGGTTGAATTAAAGCCCGTCTCCAAAACGGTGGGAAATTAGAGACAAATGAAAATGAATTCTCTTCAGCATGAGAATTGTTTCCAGAAAGATTTCAAATTATTTGGGTTGAAGCTCACCCCATAGACTTCCCATTGTGAAAGCACTAACTCCTGCCTGAGCTGATCGCTAGCTAGCTAGCTAGCCCTAAACTGCAGGCATGACTTTCTGACTTTCTAGACTAAACAGATGAATGACGATGGCTTATGAATGTTGATGAAGTGCATGTTTAACCACAACAGATTATTGCTGGTGTGGGTTGAATGTAATCAACGGCCACCACCATGACTCCAATTAGTGGTGTTGCGTCATCGCCACCAATCATTTGCACTTATCTTCTAAAAGGCAGTGATCTGTGGACCAGAGTGTTTTCATAGAAGAAAACACCAGTTACCAAATATAAAGGTCCACTGCTTCGAGTTAACTGAGCCTATAAGGAGAAATAGACGAAGAGGAAGACGCCGACACAGCAAATCACCACCAGTCCTATGTTTAGGAGGATTCTAGTTGCTGGAGATTCGTGGAGAAGCTCGTCCACAATCTTCTCCTGCTCCTCAGCTGTAATGACCTGAACTTTGGATGACTTCTCCTCAAAGCCACAAAACCAGTTTAAAACCTTGGTACAACATCCACCATCCACTCCTCCTTCTCCTCCTCCTCCAAGACACCCTTCCTCTTCCTGCTCCCCTCTTCCTTCTCCCTCTTCTACAGTTTTGGGATCAGAAATCAATGGATGGCAACCATTCTGGACTGGATGATGGGTTTCTAAATCACAGGCTGTGATAGTATTGCCATTGCTTGTTGGGCCGTTTTCATGCTTCGCCTCAGCACCATTGAGCTTATCTTGGTGGTTGTGACTCATCTTTTCTTCACCAATGACACCATTTCCATTTGAGGTTGCATTGGTTAGAGGCTTCAGAGAATGCATGTCTTCCCCAGCATTGTGGCTTCCTTGGCGTCTCAGCTTCTTTCTCTTCTTTAACCCCCACAGAGTTGTCGTTCTGATTTGCTCTTCGCTGGGCGGAGCGGTGCAGAGGCTCACAACGACCGCCACGAAAGTCGACACCCAAAACAAGATGGCTGCCACATACATGAAATGGACATCCTTGATGAAAGACGGCCTCTCGTCAGGCTGATCGCAGAGCGGTTCGCGGTAAGCGAACGCCAAGATAAAACGAAGCGCTCCAAGTACAAACCCTGCCATCCCACCCCAAAAAGCACCTTTCTCATTACAGCGATGCCACAGGACGCCGAGCAAGAAGAGGGCGGCTATAGGTGGAGTTAGATAACCTGACACCTCTTGGATGTAATAGAACATTTGGCCTCCCTGCATTTTAACGATTACCGGCACCCAGGCGATGCTGATGATCACCATGACAACAACAAAGAGCCTGCCTACTATCACCAGCTCTTTGGGCGACACCTGCTTTCGTATCATGTTGTATATATCCAGTGTGAATATGGTGCTGGCTGAATTGAAGATGGAGTCCAGGTCGCTCATTAGAGCCGCAATCATGACGGCCATCATCAACCCGCGGAGACCGACCGGCATCACTGACATGACGAGCCGGGGGTAAGCCACATTGCTGCAACCCGCTGCAGATTCGCACACTTTCATGCAGTGCTCTGGACTGATACATACCAACTCGTCTGTGAAGGAGATCCTGGCAATCATCCCTGGAATCATTGGGAAATACCACATCAGGCAACTTCACAGTTAGCAATTTAGCTTCAAGCTGGAAGGAAACTAATCGCTCTACCTGGGATGACAATGACAAACATAGGGAGGATTTTGAGGAAGCCGGCCATGAGCGTAGACCCTTTGGCGTGAGCAATGTTCTTCGCTGCGAGAACTCTCTGCACAATCACTTGATCTGCGCACCAGTACCTGAGAACACAAGAGGGAGATTACAGTTAGCGTCCAGCATGCTACGATGGTTTACTCTCCATTGTCTGAGATTTTTGTACTGATTTCAAACGCTAGCTCTCAGACCATTACTGGTGTGGCTCCAGGGGTGGTCTGATGTTTGGTCAGTCAACCGCTTTAGCCAAGACTTAAATATCCCAACAACTACTGGATGGATTGCCATGGAACATGAAAAGATAAAGCAAGTTTTGGTTCCCGGAGGATTAATTGACTGGCTTATTGAGTCTAGATGAGAACATCAGTCTAAAGGGAAAAACTAGTACCATATAGAAGCCGGAGTCTGGCCCAGTAAAAAGCCAGGCCAAGGAAGGTCCGGATCCCTCGGGCCTCGAAGGATCTTCAGCGCATCTGGCTTTGGGTAGAGGTGTTGTTGGCAGGAAGCAGCAACAGTCAGGTTGTACGATAGCTCGATGGCGGTGATGTTTGGCGTAGCCTGCATGTACTTGGTCCTCACTCCTTAACATGACACAACAAGACATGGTTTAGCATAGTAAAGCAGCATGGTACAGATTTATAAATGAAAAGCACTTCAACAACCTTCAAGCCCTCCCACTTTGAAGAGGCTGATGCCTGTGAGGCAGAGGGCTCCGGCGATCATGAGGAATGCTTGGACGGTGTCTGTGTAGATGACGGCGACCAGTCCTCCAGTGACCGTCAGCAAAGCTGTCATGGCGATGAGCAGGATGACGGAGACGTACAGGTTCCAGCCCAAGGATTCCTTGATGAACAAGGCTCCAGAATAGAGATCCACGGACAACTTGGTGAAGATGTAAAGGATGAGAGACAAAGCGGCAAAATAGACTTTCAGTCGCCTCCCTCCGAACCGTTTGGACAGGTACTCCGGCATCGTGTAGACTCCAGAGTTGATATAAACAGGGATGAACATCCAGCCGAGCAGCTGGAGCAGCAACAGAGCATTGAACTCCCACGCAGCCACGCTGAAGCCGCTGGCAGCTCCCGAACCGGCCAGGCCTATGAAATGCTCGCTCCCTATGTTGCTGACGAAGAGAGACGCGCCAACGGTTGCCCAGTTCATGGAGCGGCCGGCGAGGAAATAGCCGCTCACCGTGCTCCGGTTAGCTTTCCACATTGCCAGGAAGCCGATCGCGAGCACCAGGATGAAGTACA
Source organism: Planiliza haematocheilus (assembly GCA_005024645.1). Classification (NCBI taxonomy): domain Eukaryota; kingdom Metazoa; phylum Chordata; class Actinopteri; order Mugiliformes; family Mugilidae; genus Planiliza; species Planiliza haematocheilus. The sequence goes on along the minus strand of SRSE01000183.1, from coordinate 2,057,338 downwards.
CCGCTACAACGATGATGTCCGCTGCTTCCAAAGTGCCATGATTGAAGACTTATAAATCTGTACAAACCTGTGCGCTCTCTTTGCTCTACGCGTCTGACGAACCACAAGTTTCCACCGACTTTTAGTGAGCTCTAAGGAAGAATTGCCAATCAGTGGGCAGCAAATGAGTCACGTACAGTCATCTGCGTACTACGTGTGGGGGCTCTGAGAGTACCTTAAAGCTTTAAGCACTTGACCTCAGATGTGGTTTGGCATCTCACAGACTGACGCCGTATTGTTGTTCGGTTTTGTTTGGATTTTCCCCAAGGGAAAAAAAGTTAATCTGCATCCTGCAACAAACAAACACACACACAGAAAAAAGCTGATGACTTAACCGATGCAAAACACGTTGCTGCCATAAAAGTTACGGATAAGACAATAGATTAAAACTGATTTGCAGTGCAGCTGAGCAACCGAGGATGGTGAAACCGAAATATCCTGCTTCTTTCTTTCCTGTGAACACTTTTTATGTTGACTTTAAGAGGAGCGTTGACTTAACCATTTCTGTCAAGGTGTTTGCCAAGACTCTAAGCATGGAGGATCTGAAGATAATCTACTGCAATGAGGAAGTGGTTAATATCAGATTATTAAAAGCCACAATGAAAGGCTGCGCAGTTATCGCAGCTGCTCTCTAGTAACTATTTCTTTTTGTTTTGTGAGCACTGCTGTCACAAGCCACAACACAGGACCGTAGTGTGACCGTCCTGCATCAGGGCTGGTGTTTGTGTCTGTTTCCAGAGATAAATGCTGAGCAGAGCGCTTTGGCCCGTGGAGGACGACGAGATCGCAGTAGGATCTGTCGGGAAAAGTCCCGCCACGCAGCTTCACTTTGCTTTACTGGAACGTTAAATGTCTGGACAACAGAGGACTAGACGTGGAGCTGCTTAGTCTACCCATGATGGTTTTTGCAAGAGATTCAATATTGAATTAAAGCTGCGAGCAGCATTGGACGGGCCCTCGCACGTCCGTGCCCGTCGGGGGGTGCGGCACGTTGGGTGGGAGATTTGACCTTCTGGTGCATTAGGCCAGTTTTTGTGAATTTCTGAGCACAACAAGCCCATCGGCAGGTGCTTCCCCTTTCATGACGGAACATCAAACTTGTCCACGCCCCGACAGTTTCATCAAAATACGGAATTTTGATAATGCTTACTCAAAGTCTATATGAACGTCGGCGACCAGCAAGGACGGGGTCACTGCAATTCCCAGGGCAGAGCGTAATATTCTCCCCTCCCTGAATGTATTCTGTATGCAGTTTGGAAGACAGCTAACAGTTCTCCAATGAGAGGCAAAGTCTTCTTGCTTCAAGGATGTAGTTTGATTTTTTGATTCATATTTTGATTCAATATAAAATTATGAATATATTTTAAGTATGTCTAATTATCTCTTAGTTTTCGAGTACTTTTAGGCCGTCAAAAAGGCGATTTACTTTTAGGATTCTGAAGAAAGAAAAGAAAAAAAATAAGAATAAAAAAAAAAATAATAAACATTCGAAAAACAATAGGGCCTTCGCCGCCTTGCGTGCTCGGGCCCTAATTATACATGTCAGTTCCAAATAAACTTAAAGGGAATGCCGAGCGACAGGTTTTCTACTCCAGCGCCTTAGTAGTTTAGATTGTTTCCCAGTTTCTTTAACATAGTATTTTTGTTTTGCAGGTCAGGTTTCTAAAAGGAATATTAGTTGCTCCTGAATAATACACGTTCCCCAAAGTCAGGTAATATTTTAAAGCCTGAATATAACGCATGGTGTGGCAGTGATCTCATATCTGCAGGATATGCTGTAGGAAGGTCTTCTGACTTGCTCTTGTATCCCACGTTTGTGCTACTATTGCTTGAAATGCTTTTCCATCGAATTTCAGCGACTTCCTTTTCATTTCTTTACTTCCCTTTACTCCTCATTAAGCTGAAAATGCCAATTTGAGCTTTTCTCTGACTTTAATCGGTAATAAAGACCTGACTTACCTGACGCTTCCTTCCAAGTCCCAGACTGATGCGTAATAAAGTGGACCAGCAGACAGGTTCGCGCTCCACGCTGCGTCTGGCTTCGCGGTCCACCAGCTTCTTAACAGGAGCCGAGCCTCCGCCCACCGAGACAGCAGCAGCATCATCGTCGTCACCTGGAAGTCACGCTGAGTAATATCTAATGAGCATCAAGTTGGAGCGCTGAAACTTTCAAGCAAAGTTTTATTTTCATTCCTGGAAATGTAGGCCTACATTTATTAATACCCCACCCCAAAAAGTTGTCCCCCTGCAAGTAGAGAACCTGTAAATGGCTTTTTCTTCTTTTTCTTTTTTTTTTATTGTGCCCACGGCCCCAAATAGTGCAGCCTGGCGTCCTCCTGTTTGCTGAACGTCAGTGGTTGCACGCAGAGACCTAAACCCGGACGCACCAGCAAGAGAGCGCGCTTTCTCTGAAACTGTTTTGCAGAAAAGGTGTAGCACCGGCACGTGGAAGAGAAATGGACGCACAGGTGAGGTGTGTGCGACAGTTGTGCGCACGCAAGGCTTCACGAATGAGTGGGAAAGCAAACTTGGATGCGGCTTGAGCAGCAAGACGTTGGCATAAGGAGCCAGAGGTGCCAAACATACGGCCCGCGGGCCAAAACCCGCGCCGTATGTGGTGGTCCAATTTGCGTGAAAATTTTATGTGGAAATTAGAAGTCATTTAGAGCAGTTTGTCCAAAAAATTGGTAAAATCCAGCAGATGGCAGCAATGTGCCGAAATTGAATTAGTTTTTCTTTAAAATAATAAAAAAAAATCTGGTTGTTGATAAAATGTTTTTTCATTAAACGTAATAATTTCAACACATACTTCACTGAACTAAAACAAATGAAAAAATCTGGCGTTACTTATAGATTATTGCGCTACAGTGTTACTTGTCTGGCTCACTTGAGATAAAATTTTGCTGTATGTGGATAAATATCTTTGATTATTCAGCAGTTAGTGTTGATGGAAACTCATCACACCAGAAAGGTTCGGATATTTACATTTCTTTATTTACAAATAAGTAAATTAAAGGTGACTGAGTGGCTTTCGGACAGCGGTAAGCTAGCCGTTTTCACCTGTTTAGAGTCTTTATGCTAAGCTAAACCGCTATCTCATGGCTGTAATATCATGTTCAGCTCTTCCTTGCGCAGGACTTAATAAAAAAATACTTCATAACTTAAATTTGGTCAATGCAAATGCACTTTCATAGGGCTAGGATTATGTGCTAATACATTCAGGTGTTATATGTTCAGTAAGGATATGTATATAACTAAAAAAAAATAGTTTCAGTTATTCTTCAACGTGTTTAATAAACCAAAGATCCTGTTGTTCAGGTACGACACTTTCCAATGAGGACAAGCACATCTGGTACACAAGGAAGAAAACAAAGGTAGACACGCTGTTACTTATAAACCCACAAAACGGCAGAGTAATGAGAACGTGGACGCGGCCTGACTTGGCACTGATGTCTACCTGCATGTGTGCTATTTTGTGCATGCGTGATGCGTTTGTGCAAACGACATGCACCCGTTTTTTATTCTCTCTGTGTCTGTTGACCTCGTTAGCCATCACCGAGAGGGGGGCGACCTTAGCGCTTTCTGCACACGCACCGTGATTATGCACTTTCGGCGAAAGAGAGGCTGAAGGTTTCTCGTCACATTGCAGGAAGTTACAGTGGATAAAATTGGGAATACTGAAGCAGGGGGCATTTTAGCATCGAGTATACGCTACTGTGAATTAACGCAGTGAAGCACGTAATCAAAATCACATCAGTTCCAGAGAAAATGTAATTTCTACATTAGATTCTCAGAAAAAAAACGCTGTGTATTCCCATTTTTTTTGTCAATATTTATTATACATTAGCTGATATGATTGCAGATTGTGTGCAATGGCCCGTTTTAGTGCTAATTGGTGCACAGTTGCGTGGTGGGAAAATGTGTTACAGGTAAAAGAGCTTTCATTTGCAGTCCTGACGCTTAGCAGCTTTGGACTTATTTAAAAGCACCGCAAGAACTGCAGAGAAAGATTGTTCCACAGCATTTTTACCTCGACTAATCCAGGCAGGAGGCCTCGACATGCCGCGAAGATTAGCGGCTTCACATCACAAAGAATCGCGCCTCCCGAGATGTGTACAGTTACATTTCCTGCAAAACCACACTGTCAATAAATGAAGTTGTGTTGACAGACCGACTACCAGGGTTAAGTGACAGCGGAAGCTGCTGCGTGCTGTGGCTTTCGAGTTAAAACCAACCATACAACCTATTAGGTCGCCGCTTTAAGATCTTAAAAATATGTCGTTTATGCTCTAAATTGATTTGCCACCGTCATCCAAACAGAGCAAACAGGATCACGTGAATAAAGCTGAATTATTTTTTGTGTTTCCTGCAGTGCATCGCTGCTGCTGCTGCTGCCGTCTTTAGCCACTAGATGGTGGTTCATTCACAGCAGTTTAATCAGGATTATAAGGCTTTTGAATGGGCTGTGCAAGTCACTGCACAGGATAGAGGAAGGGGTGAAAGGTCACCGGCCTACACTATGAGGACAAAAGTCTTTGGCCTCAACTGTTAATTGTTCAGTTCCAGACTCATCGCCATAGGTGTGGAAACTGCCATGTGGTCGGTTTGCCAGGTTGTTCTACCGTGACAGGACGACTGCTGGTTTGCATGTCATGTCCAATGCCGAGGGCTGGATGGAGTCATGAATCGTATGGGTGAGTCTGAGTTTGGCAGAGACCAGGAGAACGTTACCTGCCCGACTGCTTTTGAAGTTTGGTGGAGGAGGTATAATAGTGCATGAATAAATCTAATTGATTCCAATCCAAATTAGTCTAATCTAGTCGAGTTGATTCAAATCGCAATAAATGAAATCTGTTAAATCTAATCAAATCTAATCTAATCTAAATGAATACATCTAATTGTTTCTTGATAATCCAAATTAGGCTAGCGTCGAGGTTTGGTCAAATGAAACTGAATCTAATCTAATCTAATCCAATCTAATCTAATCTAATCTAATCTAATCTAATCTAATCTAATCGCTTCTTGATAACTGATCTAAATTAATCTCGCCTAGTCTAGTCTAAGGTTTGGTCAAATGGAACTGAATTGAATCTAATCTAATCTAGTCTAGTCTAGTCTAGTCTAGTCTAGTCTAATCTAATCTAATCTAATCTAATTGCTTCTTGACAACTGATCTAAATTAATCTAGCCTAGTCTAGTCTACTCTAGGTTTGGTCAAATGGAACTGAATCTAATCTAATCTAATCTAATCTAATCTAATCGCTTCTTGATAACTGAGCTAAATTAATCTCGCCTAGTCTAGTATAGGTTTGGTCAAATGGAACTGAATTGAATCTAATCTAATCTAGTCTAGTCTAGTCTAGTCTAGTCTAATCTAGTCTAGTCTAGTCTAGTCTAGTCTAGTCTAGTCTAGTCTAGTCTAATCTAATCTAATCTAATCTAATCTAATTGCTTCTTGACAACTGATCTAACTTAATCTAGCCTAGTGCAGTCTAGTCTAGGTTTGGTCAAATGGAACTGAATCTAATATAATCTGATCTCATCTGATCTGATCTAGGGCTGGATGGAGTCATGAATCGTATTTTTTTCTGTTTGCCGGCCACATGGGTGAGTCTGGGTTTGGCAGAGACCAGGAGAACGTTACCTGCCCGACTGCTTTTGAAGTTTGGTGGAGGAGGTGTAATAGTACAGGGCCTGTTTTTCAGGGTTTGGTCTCAGCTCGGTCTCAGTTGGACGATCGATGCTATGCTTCAACACAAAACATACATTTAAGCCTGTTAGCACCTCGGGCAGCTATTACAAACATGGGACTGGAATCCATTCATGCCTGGAAACCAAACAGGATTAACTGTAAGTAGGAGGAGGAGCTGTTTCTGGATCTAAATGTCAGGCTCAGCTTGACAGGTGTTGTACCACTGCACCACTTCCCTTCTATTAAGTAACTTCCACAACAAACACAATGCGGGTTCCTGGCACACTGCTGCTGATGCTGTATAAGAAAACACAGAGGCCCTCTCTGCCTGGGCTGCACCAAAGGACGAGTCGAGGCTCGTTTTGCTCAGTGGATGATCCGATAGCTGCCACATGTGTTATTCTGGATCTGATGCTGCTTTTATTTTTTTTTTCAAGCTCGCTCAGCTATAAATCAAACACCGCCGCTTGTGTGAGAAACGTTTCAGATGTGTGTTCCACTCGCACGAGCCGGCGCCCATCAGTAAACATGACGTGCTGTGTGTTGTTGCTGTTGTGGCCTGGCGAACATCTAAAGCCCGCGTTCCTCAGTGTTGAAGAGATGGACGGGTTATTTTCCTTTCTTCTTCCGCTCCCGATCCAGACGTGGCTCTACGTACGCGAACGCTGTTAACAAAGCTTAAGTGGCAAAGGCTTGCATCAGTCTGCAGCTATGGAGAAAATATATATATTGCATGAATCTTGTGAGACATTTCATCTAAACATCAAGTGAGGAACTATTTTCAGCTGTGTTTCCATTGAAAGGAGCTCTTTTCATGCAAACACCATCTTCAAAATTACTTATTTTTGCCATTTACCTGCACAAAGCTCAAAGAAACTCACTAAATTGTGCTAATTTCTCTGTGCAAGGTTGTGCTGTTCAAGCTCTCAGACTGTAGATGGCGCCACTCTTGCACAAACACAGCCACTCTTCTTTAACCTGCTGCTGTAACTGAGCAGCCATTCAGTGTCACAGTTTAGGATTCTTATACGAAGATGTGATTTGGACTCGAATTCATCGAGTCCAAATCTGCAGCCACTTCAGCCCAAACTCTCTTCAAAAAGACTGAGGAAGAGGGGCGCATTGCTATACCCATCAATTATTAATAGGCCATTTTTTTTGTGGTGAAAGAGTGACTTGAAATTTTTTTTAAAAAGTCCCACTGTCAATCAAACGCACACAAACGGTTATCCCTGCTGAGGAAAACATCTTGTAAAAAGAGAGCTTTAACAGACTATATTTAACCGTATCCCTCAGCATCCCCGCGAGTCCACGGCGCTGGAGCGCTCCTGCGTGCAGCTGATTGACAGACACAGACAAACACATAAACATTTGCTCTCTGGCTTTAAACCAGATGCTGCGGAGTGTGTGCCGCTCGGGTGACAACAAGACGACAAGCTGCAACATCCAAGAGATCAAATGCTCAGAGCAACAATACAAAAGCTTGTTACACTGTGAGAAACCTAATCCAAGTCTGGATCCAAGTCTGGATTAGGTTTCTTGATTCACTCGAAAAAAACAAAACAACAAAACATATGTCAGTTTGAAAAGTGTGTTACATTACAGCAGATGTACAACTATTTCTGTGATTTTCTTTCTGTATTTGGAGTCTCATTTGTCTTTTAAACTACTCCACTACCCTCTGTACGTGCATATACATAAATGTGAGCGGATGACACAAAATAAAAACATAGTATTTACATATTGCTTGTGTTTTATTTTGTGCATTTTAAAGCAATCTAATGTAATCTGATCTAAATTAATAAATCTCACTGATTCTTAATAATTGATCTAAAATGGTCTAGTTGAATGGAATGTAGTCTAATCTAATCTAATCTAATCTAATCTAGTAGTAAGCAAATTGGAAGCTGATGTTAGCTTAGCATTGTATGTCTCCATTGTTTGTTCAGGTTTGCATCTTAAAGTAATCTAATCTAATCTAATCGAATCGAATCGCTTCTTTAAAATTGATCTAAATTAATCTAGTCTAGTCTAGTCTAGTCTAAATTTAGTCAAATGGAACTGATTCTAATGTAATCTAATCTAATCTAATCTATTCTAATCTAATCTAATCTAATCTAATCTAATCTAATCGCTTCTTGATAACTGATGTAAATTAATCTAGCCTAATCTAGTCTAGTCTAGGTTTGGTCAAATGGAACTGAATCTAATCTAGTCTAGTCTAGTCTAGTCTAGTCTAGTCTAGTCTAGTCTAATCTAATCTAAATGAATAAATCTAATTGATTCCAATCCAAATTAATCTAGTCTAGTCTGGTCTAATCTAATCTAGTCGAGTTGATTCAAATCACAATAAATGAAATCTAATGTAATGTAATGTAATCTAGTCTAATTTAGTCTAATCTTATCTAATCTAATCTAATCTAATCTAATCTAATTGCTTCTTGATAACTGATCTAAATTAATCTAGCCTAGCCTAGTGTAGTCTAGGTTTGGTCAAATAGAACTGAATCTAATCTAATCTAATGTAATCTAATGTAATCTAATCTAATCTAATCTAATCTAATCTAAATGAACAAATCTAATTGATTCCAATCCAAATTAGTCTAGTCTAATCTAGTCGAGTTGAATTTGAATCGCAATAAATGAAATCTAATATAATCTAATCTAATCTAAACTAATCTAATCTAATCTAATCTAATCTAGTAGTAAGCAAAACTGTTTAACTGCTTAGCCGATGTTAGCTTAGCATAAACCTTGGAAACAGTCACTGATTAACACGGTATTTCCCATAATCTTGGAACTATTCCTTAAAGCCGCTGTCATGTCTCAAAGTGACGCTGCAGTTGATGTCGCGCTTACACGAAGAAGAATAGTCTGACATAAACATAGGTGTAACCAAACTATCACCTCCTATAAAGCAAACACAGGTACAGTTCACAGAGAAACAGAAGGGGTCAGCAGGGGCGGAGACTACGAAGAAGACATCTCTCTACAGCCCAGGGACGAGGAGGACGAGGGAGGGCGCTATTCGTCCAACACAAGCAGGGCTCAGTCTTTGGGAGTTGCTGGCGATGGCAGATGGCAGAGGGAACGAAAGGCAGATGGAAAAATCACTTCCAACATGTTTATCATCATCAAGAATTGTGCGCGTGTGTGTGTGAGGGGGTTGATTCCCCCCGGGGTTAATGAAAAATGTGATTGAATCTGAGAAACACAAGCACTAACTGTCACAGTGGTGCAGGGAGAGACTTTACATTGTGTGAATATTGATTTCTATATCTTGAGTAAATAAAGTTTGGACCTGGATATTACCTGGATGTATGACGCATGGATGAAGCCTGATGTCCACTTTACTAAGACACTATGCCACGTCTTACTCTTTCTGTAACTGGCTCTTCTTGAAATCATGTTAATAGACTACTACTTGGCATCAGCTAAGGTCACATGACTTGATAAAGTATTTAAAAAAATCAGTTAAAAGGTTCGTAGTGGGAGATAAAGTGGATCACTTAGCATTAGCCACTTAGCTACGATGGGAAAACTAAGCCCTTGAAACTAATGGACATGTACAGTCTGACGTTGGCATGGTGATAGTTGCGCGCTGGTAGATGTTGCCATGGTGATACATGTGTGAAAGCAGGGAGTGAACGGTGTGTGTGTGTGTGAGAAAGAGAGAGACAGAGGCGGCTGAGAAACTTGAGAACCACACAGGACATTGTGACCTCAGCAAACACACCTCCCTCGATATGTGCGTGTTAGAAAGGAGGAGAGCGAGATTAAAAAAAAAAAAGAGAAAACACTTACGAGCTGTAAAAGTAGCTGTGAAGACACTGCAAACCAAATTCTTTGTTAGGCACCAAGCTGCACCAAGCGAAAAGGGGGAAGCTGCAGGTATACGACAGGTGGTCCTAGCGCTCCGTCGCGCGCTGCTAGCAAATAAAAGCTAAAAAACAACAAAAAAAAAAGATTCGCTGTAGCTGTCTGAGCTCACTGCCAACAGGATCTGCTACAGGCAAGTTTTAATGGAGCCAATTTGTCAAAAAGTAAACAAATGTCAAGTTGTGTGACTCGATGGCAACATTATACTTCCTGCGTATCCCTTGAAACGTACGGCAGAGCAAGTTTATCGCTCAAAACAGACTGACGAAGAATAATGAGGGCGGGAGAAAAACCATCAACCCATTAAAGCTTTTTATGATTCAGTATAAATATTTTTTAACAGTATGAGAGGTTCTTCTCAAGGTCCCTGAAGTCTCCGTGAACCTGTGGAAACTTGCACCAAACGGGCGATGCAGGTACGTGACGGAGGAATGCTTTAAGGACGCGCCACTGCTCTAAATAAGGAATGCCGCGTGAAGAGGTTTCTTTCCGAGGAAGAACCTGGCTCTTAATGTTGGGGTCCTCATATCAACAAAGTGGAAAGGACAGATTAGAGTTCAAGAGCCCATCAAGGAAACCATTAATCTTCATCTGTCGGTGCGAGCAGGGCCCCGATTCAGAACAAATATTTAGCCCGAAAGAGGCTGAAACTGATCTGAGATCTTTACATAAAAGCCCGTTAGAGGGACAAACGGCTCAGGGTCTTGCGGCAAAAAAAATGCAAACGAGCACGTGTGTTATTGTTGGTCGAGCACGTTAGCCATTAGCTCGGCAGGTATGGTTCTGCTTTGGGCCGTGGTCGCAGAAAGTCCACTTTAAGGTCACGCTGAATAAAACCAGAGACAGACGGATCAACAAGCTATTTCTGCTGCTTCTCTCTCTCTCTCTCTCTCCAAGATATTTTAAATAAGGGCGTCTCATTGTCTGGGGGACATTTGATCCTCTAACACACACATACATATTCGCGCTGCCGCACTCACACACACAAACTCGCAAATATGCTGACACCAAATGCTTGCTCAGCTTTTTTTTTTAAGAGAAGGAGGACTTGACAGATGAATGAGGAGGTATAAACCCAATCCCTCTCCCTTCCCCTTTCCTTTGTTTTTTTTTCCTTCTTCTTCTTCCTTGAATTAACAACTGATTCAGTGAAGCAGCATTCAGAGCTGTTACATAACTCGTATGTGTGTGTGTGTGTGTGTGTACCTGTATTTGACTTGGAAAGTGGTTGGGATTCATTAACAGCAGATTAGAATTCATTTGAATGCGAAAGGAAGGCTTCCAGCATCGGTCACAGTTGCATTTAAAGATAATTCGGTTGCACTCATGCTGCATATCAGTGCAGATGTGTTAAGGGATGTATGGTGTTCTGGGATTTCCAACAAAAATGCACGATCGTGGGCCAGCCCAAACATTTTTTGGAAGCAGAAGTGAAGAAGCTGTGACCACCAAAGCCGAAGACCACCTCAAAGTAATGTGTGACCATTGGCTTAAACGTAGGAAGAAGCAGATCTTTTACCTGCGTTAAGCTAGCACCAGAGACTTGAGTCGGACACATCAGATTACAGCTCGTACAACAGCTGTGGCACGTATAATACGGACCAGGTTAGAGTGTGGTTATGGTTTAGGAAATGCTTCTCTGCAGAAATCTAAATTCATGAATGTTAATTGCAGCGGATCTCCACCACAAATGGACGCCACCCACCAGACCACGCTACATCGAGGATATTTAGTTATAAATCATGAATCATCCAGAATCCAGGGTGTAATTTGCAGGGACTATCCGCAAGGACCAGGCTCAGGATGTAGGGACTATGGTGGGACGCCGTAGCCCAGACGTGAGGTGTAAAATCTGCAGGAATTAGCAGCTACTGCGCTGTCATGCAGGATAATAAACCAGCCAGTGTTGTCAGTAGTAATGTAGATCTGTAAGATACTCCTTATACTCAGATATGCATCAGAATTGCAGCAGAAGTCATGCATAAAATATAATATAAAGCATCTGCAGCGAAAAAGAAGAGGGGACCCAGGACAGTGCCCTGTGGAACTCCTCTTGCCTCAAGGAGCGTGGCTACAGATCAGGTTGCGTAGCTGGGATAAAACACTCTTTTACATATGACTGCAGTGTTTCCTCAAGCTTAAATCTACAATAACTTATCTGTCCATGATAAACCAGCTGTGTAAACAATTTGTGGGCATTTAATTATAATCGAAAACCTTCGTAATGTCGTGAAATAAACTTCATTAGTACTCCAAATCAGTGACAGCTCTACACAGCAGGTGTAATCTGTTCGCGCCTGCTGGAAGCAAATTCAACTGTAAAAAAACCTCTTTCGTTAATGGCCCAACAGCTCAAATATTTGGATGATAAATTCACCCAGGAGGTAAATTGGTAGAGAGAACGGAAAAGAAATAAAACGGTTAATAAGTCAGTTTTGACTCTGATATTGAAATGATGGATGTTGTCTAGCTGTGTTGCTAGTTTTGCAGTTCCACCTCAATTCTATTAAACATTTTTAGCTCATTTTTTTAACTTTAAACTTGTAAAAAATTGTCTCGAAGAAAACAGACTGAAAAAAGTAAATACATTCTGGGATTTGGAAACAAAAAGCCACAGAGTCCTGAATGGGTTTGACTACAGCAGGCCTAGTTGCTAGCTGGACTGGACCTCATCCCAGGCATCCGTCCCAGTCTCGGTGCGAGGTTAATCTACCAAATCCTGGGTGCAGGCAGCCGTTTGGAGCATCTGATAGACGAAGGGCAGTCAGCTGCTGTACGCTGACAACCTGACCTCAGTCACCGTGGATGAGCGCAGACTGAAATAACCACATGGCTTCAGCGCACATATGAGCAGGCTTTTTTTTGATTAATGATCTGGGGTGACACGAGGAGAAAGTCATAACGTACACACCTGACATGATGGACTGCTGTTCCTGCTGCAAACGTACCTTATTATTCATAAACCGTACTGATTCTGCAGTCGGTCAGGCTTCTTCTTCTGCAATAGAAACACTGACTTTAATACAAACCTGGCCGGTCTTGTCTGCTCTGACGAGAACGCGGTGTTCACTTTACTGCGCGGTCAACCAAAGGAGGTCTCGCTGCGTTGAAAGCTGTCAGCAATCATAAGGTGTCAGGGCCGAGATAATGGGAGGACGCTGCGGCAGGTTACGGCTGGAACCGGTCACGTCACGACCAAAGGCAACCGCGTGAACACTGCCCTGCAAAAAGTGCTGTTAAAGGATTAGTCCCACGCTGCTGACGGAGATTAAACTTCAGACACACATTATGTGTTTGATTAGCATCACAAATTGATAAAGATGGCAACAGTTTGCTGTGTTTTAGTCTCAAACATTTTATTCAGTTATTTTATCAGTTTTCTTTACGTTACATCAATTAAAGTTGCAAGTTTTTAGTAGAGATTGTTGCACAGAAACACATTATATATATAAAAAGAGCTTTAGATGTCAAAGATCTCAGCAACATACACCGATCAGCCATAACATTATGACCTAATACTGTGTAGGCATTTGATTTTGTTTGTATTTTGTTTGTATGTGCCTACTTTGTTAGTTACTTTCTGATTAATTACTTTTTGATTTTAGTTACTTTTTTGTTACTTTGCGTTTTTAGTTACTTTCTGATTAATTACTTTCTGATTTCAGTTACTTTTTTGTTACTTTGTGTTTTTAGTTACTTTTTAGTTACTTTCTGATTAATTACTTTTTGATTTTAGTTCCTTTTTTAGTTGCTTTGAGTTTTAAGTTATTTTTTAAGTTACTTTACGTTTCTAGTTACTTTTTTAGTTACTCTGCAATTTTAGTTACTTTTTAGTTACTTTGACATTTTAGTGATATTGTGTTTTTAGTTACTTTTTCAGTTACTTTGACGATTTAGTTACTTTTTAGTGACTTTGTCACTTTAGTTACTTTTTTAGTTTGTGTTTTTAGTTACCTTTTTAGTTACTTGGCAATTTTGGTTACTTTGCATTTTTAGTTACTTTCTGATTAATTTCAGATTCTAGATACTTTTTGGTACTTTGCGTTTTTAGTTCTCCTGCTGGGGATGGCTGCTGTCATCAAGGAGTGCCACAGACAGACAGACAGACAGACAGACAGACAGACAGACAGAAATATTATAACTGTACATACATGGTTGCTATGTGGTGGAGTGGTCTGGTCTAGATGGATGCTACACATCTAAGTAACATCGACATGAAATCCTGTCTGGTCATAATGTTTTGGCTGATCAGTGTACACATACACACACATATGTATATAGTGTAAAACACATGGAGGGGAATGAAGCCCTGGAGCCCCAGGGTCAGATGAAAGCCCCAAACATAAAGCTGCTCCTTCATTTGAAATGCAGCTGTAGGCGCAGTATCGGTGCAGCGTTGGAGGAGGTGACCCAGGAGAACAGGAGGAATTCCTCGCAGCACACACACACTCACACACTCACGCAGAGAGAAAGCACTGGTAGGAGAAAGGAGGTCGGCGTATCTCACGGCCCCGAGGCGCAGTTTGACTTCTATTCTGGGGTGAAGGGACCCAAAACAAAAAAGATCTATCCATGTCAGCTCTCTGGGTCCTCACAGCTTCCACGTTCTGTACCATCCTTCAATAAAACTATTTATTCTGCCAAAGAAGGTAGCACGTCATTAAAAAGTAATATCACCGAGCCGCCATCTAATGTCTCTGAGGTTAATTTAACGGCACAGACACCGGCTTTTTTTTTTTTTTTTTTAACTTTGTTGGAGGAGAAAGTGGGAACGTTCCCATTTTTAGACTTTTTAATTGAGACCTGGAGCTTTTCTGTTGAGCTGAGATTATTGAACCCTGCTTTTCCACAGCAGGAGGAGCGTGAGACTGCAGCTCCAAAATATGCTTATTGATCTGTTCAGAATATGCTTCAGCCAACCTTTGCGGTTGGAGAGTTGGGCGCACATGGGCGAAGCCTAAAAATACTCCCATTGTGCTGTATCATCTGGGATGGAGGCAGATTTTTCACGTCTGACTGTCCCACTTCACTTTGTCGACACTAAATAGTTGGATTTCATGCAGGGACCGAGATTAACCACTGGCTGAGCTTCTCAGGACTCCACCATCGGCTCCACTGACCCCGATTTATTCTGCAGAAATGACACAAACACAAATAAACACCTGAGGTCTTTAATTTATTTAAAAAAAAGACACACGGCCGAGACACCGTGACACGGACCATTAAGCAGCCCCCGTGCTTTATTCATTATGTGAAGACGACTGGGTCAAACTCTGAGTGGAAGTCGTCCTCAGGCTGCGTGTGAGCATCATAACATCAAGAATAATGAAAGGGTCAGAGTGATAATGATGAGACCTGGTAGCCTGTGTGCAGCTCTACATGGTCACTGATCTGTAAGGGAAGTAGTTACTGATGACGACTTCATCTGCTTTTAAAGACTCGGCTCTTTTGGCTCAGCTCCCTACCGTAGACGAGCCTGTTATTCCTTACTTATAGTTAGTTTTTCAGTTTCTTAAACGTTTAAGTTAGTTTTTTAGTTACTTTGACATTTAAGTTACTTTTGTAGTTACTTTTGTAATTACTTTGGGTATTTAGTTACTTTCAGATCTTAGTTACTTTTTTAGTGACTCTTCACTTTTAGTTACTTTTTCAGTTACTTTTAGATTGAAGTTACTTTTTCCACCTTTAAGTTATTTTTTTTGTTATTTTGAGATTTTAGTTACTTTTTTTAATTACTTTTTAGTTACTTATTGATAAGTTACTTTCTGATTTTAGTTACTTTTTTAGTTGCATTGAGTTGTTAGTTATTTTTTAAGTCACTTTGATCATTTAGTTACTTTTTTAGTTACTTTGCAATTTTAATTACTTTTTTAGTTATTTTGAGTTTTTAGTTATTTTTTAAGTTACTTTGACATTTTAGTGACTGCGTTTTTAGTTACTTTTTCAGTTACTGTGATGATTTAGTTACTTTTTTAGTCACTTTGCAATTTTAGTTACTTTTTAGTGATTTTGATGATTTAGTTACTTTTTTGTTACTTTGCATTTTTAGTTCCTTTTTAGTTACTTTGTCGATTTAGTGACTTTGACGTTTAAGTTACTTTGATTAGTGCAATGCAAAGTTATTTTGCATAACATTTAAAGTCTTTCATTGGAGGGACGAGCTGCAGACAGGAGCCGTTTATATGTTTTACATTAGTCTTGATTTGATTGACACTTGGTTAAAAATATTCTTTACAAAAACCTGCACTACATTTGGAGACATACTACTAAGACTGAAGTAAATTCAATGCAGCTTAAGCACAAGTTTAATCAGGCACATGTGTTCCCACACATTGTCTCAATCAGGGCTTTGCTCCCTCACTTCCACTTTTCCACGCTGTCAAAATCACTCAGTCCTACATGTTCAGCGTCACTCCTCTTGTCCAATGATCTGTTAGCCTGCTCTACGAGCCTCCCTTCATTAGATTTCATGCACTTTAGGGGTCTCAGACGACATGTCCTTAACACTATCTGGTCCACCATCAGACCTCCAGGGGTCCTGTCCCTGTCTACTACTGTCATCCGTGATGCTGCTTCTCGTCAGGGTCTCTGCTCTTTGAGGCCAAAAAAAAACCTAAGAGCAAGCCAGCTTTGACTTTCTTGACCCTTGAAGGGATTGAATCATTGCTTTTTTCTTTTTTTTTTTTTAACCCAGCATGCCTGCCAGATTTGGACTGGGTCAACGAAAGGTCACACAACAAAGCCAGCTTCAGTCAGTCTCCCTCCATCTGGCTGTTAGACTCCGTCATATTCAATTCTCATCTCAAACAGAAATCAAAAATCAGCACATACTGTATCTTTGAGTCACATTAGCATTAGCAGCTCTTATCTTTTCAGTTACTGTGCTGCCACTCTTGTGGACGTTGGGCCTATATAATGTAAAGATGTGACTGGTGTAAAATGTGTTGGAGAATATTATCTTCTGATTAATTTTTGAGGGTTTTGTTAATATTTATATCCTTTACATTCCCTTTTTTGTTTAGCTAGAAACATCATCTTTCTTAGTATAATGTTAGAGAATTGATTCAAGGGTTGGGGACCCTGTTCTGACAATAAAATTGCACTTGAATGATAGGTTTTCCTTCGTGCATGGTTATATTGCAATTACAGCTGTGCTCGTGTGCTGTGAGGCGTGAGCAGTCAGAGTGTGTGTGTACTCTGTGTAATGGTGTGCAGCGTGTAATGGCTGGTGGCTGCGTTTGAAGTGTGACATGTTTTCTGCTCTCCCCTCTCCGCTCTCAGGGTTTACGCGACCGTGAAATGCAGTGATTGATGATGCAGCGGAGTCCAAGTCTACGCGCCCGGGCGCTGCGCCGCTCTAAGAGTGTGACCCGACCCACATCTCCGCCTCCGCCGTCCAAACGCGGCCGAGATCTGGGTCGTGGGAGGTTACGTTCATATCACGGAACAGCAAACGTCACGGCCCTGCATCCATCACTCACAACTTTACTTCACTTCTGTCGTAACTGTGGTGACGGCCTTTTATGGAAGGCCATAAACTGGTCAGTTAAAGGGTCAGGTCACAAAAGATGACAAGAAACATTCACACAAACTCAAAGAGATTTTTATTACGTTTAAAAGAATACAACTATAAATCTCATTTTCACCATTACAGATGACCAGAATATTGAGATCTAAGTTACTTTTTCAGTTACCTTGTGATTTTAGTTACTTTTTAAATTACTCCTTACATTTAGTTAGTTTTTAAGTTACTTTGACGTTTGTTACTATTTAGTTACTTTGTGATTTTAGTTACTTTTTAAGTTACTCCTTACATTTACTTTTTTAGTTACTTGGGGATTTTAGTTACTTTTTAAATACATTTAGTTAGTTTTTAAGTAACTTTGACATTTAAGTTACTTTTTTAGTTACGTTGAGATTTTATTTACTTTAAGTTACTTTGATATTTTAGTTACTCTTTAAGTAATTTGCCTTGCCTTAATTCACAAAATTATGATTTTTTTTAGTATTTTTTAGTATTTTTTAGTTTGTTATTTCCTGAAAAACTTCTTTAAAATGTTGATGACTCATCCTGCTCTCGTGGGCGTGTACTCACGTTCCATGTCTGACCAATCAGAGCAGAGCTGGGCTTTTCGGGATGATTTTACAGGAAGTACAAGCTAAAAGTAGCCTTCAAGCTATTTCCTGGGAACTCTAATGGAAATATATTAAGTGCAAGTATACTGGCCTTGTTTCGAAAGGACTTTATCTGCGTTTTCTACTAAAATATGCAAAAAAAATTAGCAAGAACAGCGCGTGTAGGAGTGTGAGAGTCTGTTTTAATCACTATTTTTGTTCTGTGTGTATTTGGATGAAGATTTAACCTCCTAACTCAAACTGTGGAGTGAATTTTATGGCAAAAGTAAAGATAAATGTATAAAAACATACATGGCAGATATTAGCATGCAGGGCGTTCCTTGTGAGGTTCATTTTAGCCGTCTCTTTCAGTGCTGATCTAGATTAATCAGCATTGATTCAATCTAAACTCCATTAGCTGGATCCTCTATGGATCAGAGGAGGATGTGATGAGCTCGTGTCCACGCGGTGACCTGAGCGCACCGGGTCGACCTCTCTGCACCGCTGGGCCTGATCCACTAAAGCAGAGAATTTCTTCTAAAAATCAAACCTGACGTTCTGAGTTAATCCAGGCTGAGACACGCGGTTTGATGAGCCTTTTAAAGCCTAGGAGGTGGATGCGGCACAAGGTTGAGTTGAGCTTTATGAGCATGTTTACAACTCAGACACAGACACAGGTTGGCTCTGAGCTGCCTGCTCTTTTTCCGTTTTATTGATCTTAAAACGTACATAAATAGCAATAACTCTGCTCTATTCAGGCGGTACCTTCCCTAATGATGACAACTTTTTATAAGGGGAATCAGCTCTGGGGAGCAGGAACAGGAACGACTCCTTTAAATTGGCTTTAATGTATGCAAGACGCCGGGGTTTGTTGTCGGACATTAAAATGATTAGTCTCCAAATGTGTCATCGCCGCGTTCGGTACTCTTGATCAGCGGCAACCTCCGCCTGCGGGAAACGACAGTCGCGTGGTCTTCAAACAACTTCAAACACACAGACATGTCAAAGCCACTCTGACTTTGCTTATCCCTTTCGCTTTAATGCTCCCTCGTGGAGCATTAGCTCAGATCCCTGCCGCCACGGAGTTACAGCTATGAAGTCAATATACATTTTTCACAACGATAAGCGTGTATGTGTATAATGCAGTCTTTATTCACTCTTTTGTAGCCTGGACTGAGGTTTGGACATCCTTCACCCCTATCATATCCAGCAGAGGCTTTATAGTAGGAGAATAGCCTGCTGTACATTACTGTTTCATCAGTGCAGGGTACATTTAGCACATCTAATTAATATCTGTTACAGGAGTCGTGTTTTTTTTGGCAGCCTTAAGTCCGTTCCCTCAAAGCCGCCATCAAACCCTGAGTTTTATTTACCATCTGGACGCCGAGGTAAACGGTATTTGCAGCATCAGAGTGCAGCAGTTGCCGTCGCCTCGTCTTTCAGCGAGATATTAGCTGGCCTCGTGCCACCACGGACACAAGGAGACGGAGACAGAGAGAGAGAGAGGGAGAGTGTGGGGGTTAGACAATGTGGATTCATACCTACGGTACCACTTAATTGTATATACTTGGACGTGTATGCATTATGAAGATGAGTGCCCGGCGCAGAGCTGGAGCCGTGCCACGGTGGAGACGCAGCGCCATACAAGGACAAGTCATGCAGGAGGATCAGGCTGCCTGCAGGGTGAGAGTGTACCACAGCTCTGAGGGTTCAAGAGTCTACAAGTCTGACAATTTGGAATAAAAGATTTTAAAAAAAAAACAGTCACATGCTACGTGCTAGCTTGCTGTACGTGCTAGCTTGCTCTACGTGCTAGCTTGCTGTATGTGCTAGCTACTAGCAACTTTGCGAGCGGCGACGTCGCAGCTGAACATCGGCCTCCAACCATCCACCCTGACATCTTTTTCTTTTTTTCTGCAGCCCCAGCAGGTTGAGTGACATTCCTCCACATGTTTTGGCAAGTGCAGGCTTGCTAGCTTGGAGGACATTTAAGCATTTCTCGCTAAGCTAGGCTATATATTAGTCTAGTCTGAACAGAATACACATTCACTACAGACTAAAACTAAACTTGTAATGGTCGACAACACAGGAAGCAATCAAGCTGCATCTTATGAATCATATCAGAAGCAGAACTAGAGGTCAATTTGTTAGCCTGGCTTTGTTAGCATGTGTTTCTAGTAGCCCTTAGTCTTTCCTTTCCTGCTATCTATCTCGGTGTGTGTGTGTCCGTGCTTTATAAATCAACTCAGCGAGAGTCTGCAGAAGATGAAAGTGACTCTAAAAATGATCTAACTGCTCTGAAGTTCATATCTGTGTGTGTGACACAAAGAGAGAGTGAAACACAAGAGATTTATAGAGAAGTAAGGTCAAATATCTTCTACCTAATAATAAATCTCTCTCTCGCACACACACACACACAACCCCCCCATCTCATATACACTCTTTCTGCCCCCCCCTCATCCATGTGTTGACATAGTTTCCATGGAGAGAGGAAGGTGTTGAGAGCCGTGGCTGCATTCCTGGGAGCATGCTCACACACACACATTAACATTTACTCTGGGGAAGGGGTCGGGGGGGTCAGTTAACACTCGCTCTCTCTCTCAGCTCGCCCAGTCCAATATTTGACTGCAGCCCTGAGATTTCCGATGTCCTCGAGGTAAAAAAACGTGCCGCGCATGATCCAGTCTGTTCCTCCGTCGCCTCCGTCCTTCACATTTCCACCCGACACCGGTTGACTCGCGAGCAGAATGTAAATCGCAGAGAAACCTCGGTGCGCTGGAAGCATCGAGTCAGCCCCGAGAGGGAGCGCGGTTTATTACGCCTCATAACTTATAAGTGTCAGAAACACACTGACAACTGTTGTCTTGAGACTTAGCAGGTGATTCGGGAGAAAAAAATAAAAAAAAGACCTGGCGTTAAAAGAGCCTGAGGAGCTGAGGGGCTGCATCAGGTGCTTAGGAGGCGACGAAGCCCAGTTTGAGTAACAGATCTGTGCATTTGAACTGTGCATGAGATCAGATTCTACCACTCTGTGCTTGCTCTTTGCATTACACCAAATAATTTATTATTATGTTTTTACATTATTTCTTGCAGGTTTTGTCTTAAATATTTGTGGGTTCCCGAAAAGAGCTCAGATTTTTGCGTTTCTAATGCAACCTTGAAACTTCCTGCTTGTTGCAAGGACGATTCGTTACTTATGCAAACATTGAGGGCTAACTTACAGCCAGCAAAACATTAAATGAAGAAAAAGTGTAAAGGTCAGGTCTCTGTGAAGTTTGACCTTTGGATAGACAACTGTAGCTCTCAGTTTCAAGCCTGTGCAAGGATTACGAACTTCAAATATGGACACCAAGATTCAGAGAAATAACTGGAGAAGCTGCACCTTCCGGAGGGCACGACCACGCTCGACTACGGCTCTGCAAAGTTGCTGCATATCTGAACTCTAAGCTGGAAAAATGTGATCCAATGCTGGTTTTAATAAAGACTATTTGCTTTCTTGGCCGTGGAGATCTGGAGGCCCCTAGAGCGGGATTACCGTACTAGGGGCCCCCCTTCTCTTTTCCAGCAGCAATAATCTACAAGTGTTGATGCAACGAATTCTGCGTTGCGGATCCTGCTTGATAAAAGCCAGACGAGAGACACGCCTCTTAACAGCAACAGTTGAAATTCTCCCGGGCCAACCACAACAATCCCACGGCAAAAAGTTTAACAGCTAAACTGTATAAACACTTAAATATTATCCTTATAGATTTCACCGTAGCTCCCTGTGACTTGCAGCTACCGTCGGACGCCGTGAGTCACAGCCGGGGCGGAAGGTGCCGCGGGCCCTGTGGGGTACGGAGAGAAAAGAGAGCTGGTGTGAGAAAGAAGAGCATCTGCTCCAACTCTCCACGCTGCAGAGTTGTCAGCGAGATCTCACCTCGGGCCGGCTGCTCCGCACTCACACTTCACGGCCTCATCAATGAGCGCTGAAAAGGCTCGCTCTGGGTGTTTTGGGGGTTAAATCACTGCATCGTTTGTGCTGCAGACACACCTAGGCAAATAAGCCCGCTGCAGCTCCTGCAGGGAAACAGCTGTTGGGTTTGTCAGAAGTGACCGGCGTTCTGGGAAACGGTCGGAGACAGAGCAATGCTGGAAACTGAATGTGGACCAGTCTGAAAAACACACCGCTCTTTGTGTATACAGTTTATGTGTCGTGAGATCCTCGGGGGGGAAACAGAAGCAGAGATGTTTGTAATAAGTCCAGAGACATGACAGGACGTGGAGGACATTTCCAGACAAGTCAGAAAGTCAGAAAGTCCCTAGGGTGCATCATACGGGATGCACGAACCTCCGTACAAAATTTTACGCCAATTTATCTGAGAGTTGCTGCTTAGGAAGCACAACGGTACGGTGTTACTTGGATGGAAATCTGATTTTAAAGAGCAAAGCCAGCACCTTTACAAAGCTCCTGATCATTTCTTACCATCTGAAGAACACTTGAAGCTGTAAACTACAACTTCTGCTTGTGTGACGATGTAAAATCATAATTTTAACCCTTTTTAATAAATGTATCATCTCCTATGCAGCGAGAGTATTTTTGGGGGGAGGAAGGCGTCGTGATTAAACGGAGGAGAAACCTTAACAGACAGCAGACTGGGGTGACGGAGCCGGGGCTGTTTGGAGCCGCTGTAGACATCAGCATTGATTACAACGAAGACGAGAAAAACGTGTCGCCTCTGGTAGACTCTGGGGAGAGCAGGCTGCTTATACTCCTTCGCCTCCGTGCGCTGCTAAAATTTTCCATCTTTTTTTTTTTTTTATGTGGAGCAACCCTCGAGCTGTGACACGTTCTGAGCCGGAGCCAGGGGTAACGCCGCGAAAATGTGCCATCTCCGAAAACAGCAGGGGCGAAGGCGAACCGAATAAATAAAAGAATAAATATCCCGCGCTCGCAACACTGGGTCAATTAGAGACGACGACGGTTCAAGTTGTGACAAGGCCACACAACCAAATGATACGATGAGCGGCAGGAAAATGGGTCAAAAGGACCCTGAGAGAGAACAAGTGCCTGTTAGGAGAGCCAATCAACACTGGAGAAACGGTGGCGGAGGAAGAGAGAGCTGGATGGAGAGGCTGCTGTTAAAGAGGTGTAAAAATCAAAACCCGAGAGAGCGCACCGAGGTTTCAGCTCATCTGCATTTCTAATCAAGAGCGAAAGTGAAAGAGAGATCGGCGTGGAGAGAAAGAAGAACGAAAGAGAGGCTGGTGACAAATAAAAAGATGGGAGGATAAACAGATAAATCCCGGAAGACCAACAAGAGGAATGGATGCACGGTGAGGAAGAGATATCGCCGCGGTCCAATGCTAAATTATAAAACATTTATTCTGCCAGAAGTTTTTATTTTTTTTTGATGTGTTTGGGAGCGGAGGAAAAACCTGATTGATGGCTTGCCCGGAGACGGAGAAGAAAACTAAATTGGCCCACATTTGTCACAAGTCTCCGAGCAGGAACTCTGATCACCGCCGCATCAGATCCTCGGGAGAAAAAAATAAAAAATACAGCAGCAGAAGAAAAGAAATAAAAATCAACAAAAAGGGGGATGAACGTTGGCCAGTTCAAACAGCTTGTACATATTCAGCCTGTAAAGCAGCTGTTCAGTGTCGGAGCAGCACAATAAAATGAGAACAAACCAGTTGTGTCAAAATGAATACATCTTACAAATCTATTTATTTAAAAAAAACAAAAAAAACAAAACATGATTCATCGTTCTAATCGTGATCAGATGACAAAATAAAAAGACACAGGGGAAGCCTTGCAGTGACGTGCATCAGTGCTACTGTTTGTATTCACCATCGAGAGCATTCTGCACACATTATACAGCACAGTCTCAGAGAGGCACACACACCTGTGGAGTGGGTTAGTTCTACTAATTCAAGATGGATGCATGTAAAAATGTTGATTTAGGATCCAATTTTGAGAAATACGTTGAATTCGGACCTTGTTATATGGCTGGATAATTCAATTTTAAAACCAGACTTAATCCTTTTACGGCATTTTAGATCTGAATGAAGGTGGAAATCGAGTTTCCTTTGAGCTGTGACCCGACTACAGCCTGATATTGCTCATAAAATTGCTTGAAATTCCCTTTTTTTAAAAAAAAACAACACATCAAACAAAGCTCCCATTCTAGCCCGGTCCGTTCGGGAAGAAACGCAGGCCCTTTGCACATCGTATTACAAACCTAACAGGTCCGTCTGGATCCTGCTGCGTTTGGCCACAGGCTCCCTCGCTTCGTGTGTGTTGTTGTTGTTGTTGCTGCTGGAACTGTGAGTGTGCGTTCACGCAGCAGTCGACATGCTACACCAGTCACCACAAGTCCATTCGTTTGCTATAAAAAAACATGACAGAGACTCAGCAGATGTCAGACGATGATACAAATGGGCACTGCTGACAATCAGCTGGTTATTGCAGGTTTCTTTCACTGTTTTTTTGTTCAACAGATGTGTATCGTTTTGTGCAAGTGCAAGCTAAACTTTTGTTTTGTACAACTTTTCTCAAATTGAGACAAAACTCTTGATTATTTAGGGAGAAGAGGCATTCATTGTTTGGGGTTGAAATTTATTAGCAAAAGTGCTAGCCAGCTAGCTAGCTAAAGGCTAACTGGCTAGCTGGCTAGCGAGCAGCATTAAAGAAACAGTTTGATAATAATTGAAATTATTTGAAAATATGCTTATTAAACAGAAACCGGTGGGTGATGCAGCCTAGCTTAGCACAAAACTGCAGGGAATGCTAGCCTAGACCAAAAAAAAAAAAAAGAAATGGCTTGCTTGATGGTGAGCAACATTAAAAGTTTGATATACATTTGATATATTTAAAAATATGCTTGATCAGTGGATGATGCAGCCTAGCTTAGCATAAAGACTGAAAAGAGTGGGAGACTGTTAGCCTAGCGTAACCAAAAAATGGCCGCCAACAAAAACTTTTCTGGTTCCTGCCTAGCTAGCTAGTTATCGTCTTAAATGAACAGGGATATGTTTTAGAAATATGCTTGTTAGCCAGAGACAGGTGGGTGATGTAATCTAGCTTAGCATAAAGACTGAAAAGAGTGGGGGACTGTTAGCCTAGCATAACCAAAAAATTGGCTGCCAACAAAAACGTTTCTTGTTCCTGCCTAGCTAGCTAGTTATCGGTCTTAAATGGACGGGGATTTAAAAATATGCTTGTTAGCCAGAGACAGGTAGCCTACAGGTGATAAAGGCTAGCTTAGACTTGGCTAGCTCGCCAACAGTTTCAGAATCTCATCTGTACGTAAATAGGGTTGGAACCAAAAATATCTCAATGAGCACGAATGCGTAAAACTGGTTCTTTCAAAGCTAACAGTTGAGGTAAGCTAGGCTAGCATTTCCCTAGCATTTCCCTTTGCATCTTCGTGCTAAACAAGGCTGTGCACCATTTCCCAAAATGCTGAACTTTTCCTTTAAAAACTGAAGCGGAGAAAACATGCGCGTCTTTCCTAAAAACTTTGCAAACACTGGAAGAGTTCCTTGCATCACCCTGTTAAAACAGAGTCATGTTGTTCACAGTGTGAACACGCGAGTCTACGCCGGCGACGGCAAGGCTTTTTAGATGTCATCAAAAAACGAAAAAAAAAAAAAAAAAAAAACCCTGGGAAAGACTTGTGTTGCGCACGAATGACATCATACTGTCATTCTAAAACAGTACATGCAACTCTTTGTCTCACACACTGTAGCACGGCACCCACACGGTGTACGAAACACACACGAGAACAGCTGGATACATTTCTGAATATTTATAAAAAGAAGAGTGCTTGCTGTCGCCACTTTCAGCGGCTGTTCAAGTGTAGATCTGGTGATATGAACCAAGCACACCTCCGTCAGTTCGGTTATTGGCACCATATACAGTATATCTCACACACAAACACGCTAACTGCATATCATCTTGTAAAGCTTAAAAATGTCTCTCATTTTAAAATCTCTTAATTTTCAAAAAACTAGAGAATAAAGGTAAATCCTTTAGTTAAGGTAGGAATACTCTGGGGGTGGTGGTGGTAGTGCGGTGCCTCTCGTGCAGAAGCGCTTTCATTCCTTGCAGCTTAAACGTTCAGTCTCTGCAAGGCTTGTGACTTCATAAGGATGCACCTCGTGAAGACACAACATCCAATCAGATCACCGGTAAAGACAACCAGACTGAATCTTCCAAACTTTCCAAGAAAATTCAGCGGGGGGGGGTCGCCGGTTTACCGCAGAGTTGACGTAATTTTTCAACGAGCCTTGGCATCAGAAGAAAGAAAGAAATTTATATAAAAAGGAAAAGCATGTAGTCCGGTTTGATCGCTCCGTTTGTGATCCCCTAGTGGTTATGGCGGCAGCAGATCTGTTTCGTGGTCCTTTATTCCCAAAGTGGCAGTGATGACTCCATTAAAATCCTCAGTCTTGGCTGGGAATAAACGTATCTGCGTAAAATTCACTAGAAGCGCCGCATATGTCTTCCAAGAAGCAAGAAGTCTAAAAAGGCTATGCATCCATTGATGGGTCCCCTGCTCCCTCACTGCAGAGTTGGAAAATCCTGAGCACCTTTGTTAAAGCCCTGCGATTGGTCGGTCGGTCGGTTCTTTTGGGCGTCGTTTTACTCCCAACGCCCGTCGCCCGCGAACAGCTGGGTGTCCCAGAAATCGTCTACGGGCGTGTGTCTGTTGTGTGGGTGGTGCTTCCTGTGCGCGCTGCAGTGTGAGGGTGCGGGGGAAAGTGTTTGTCAGTCCATCTCCAGGTCCATCAGTTTGTTGCGCGAGCGTGGAGTGTGCGTGGTGTTGCGGCAGCAGCACTGGGCGCAAACCAGACCCAGGACCAGGGAGAAGAGGCCCACACCTGAAAACACACAACGTGGGGTTAATGCTGGTTCCTTACGCCTTACGTTACGACAACTGGCAGACAGGTCAAACACCCCATACTACTTTCATTTTAGAGTAGAACTAAAGTATTTTGTGGGATTAAGCACTGACTCAAAGAAGTGGACCTTTCGAGACCAAAAAATGGCCGCCAACAAAAACTTTTCTTGTTCCTGGCTAGCTAGCTAGCTAGTTGTCAGTCTTAAATGAACAGGGATATGTTTGAGAAATATGCTCGTTAGCCAGAGACTGGTGGATGATGCAGCCTAGCTTACTAGACTGAAAAAAGTGGGGGAATGTTAGCCTAGCATAACTAAAAAATGGCTGCCAGCAAAAATGGTTCTTGCTCCTGCCTAGCTAGCTATCAGTCTTAAATGAACAGGGATATGTTTTAGAAATATGCTTGTTAGCCAAAGACAGGTGGATGATGCAGCCTAGCTTAGCATAAAGACCGGAAAGAGTGGGGGACTGTTAGCCTAGCATAACCAAAAAATGGCCGCCAACAAAAACCTTTCTTGTACCTAGCTAGCTAGCTAGTTATCAGTCTTAAATGAACAGGGATGTGTTTTAGAAATATGCTTGTTATTTTAGAGTAGAACTAGAGTATTTTTTAAATTTAAACACTATTCAGCGTTAATGCACTCGGCGCCCGACACATACGAAGGTCAAACAGCAACACAGTTCTTTTTGACGTGTTACCAGATAAATGTTCGTCGCACAGCTCTTTAACACGTGGCGGAGAGGATTTTACGTCCAGATGTCTGGAGCACACAACGGTTGGAGCTTTTTAAGAAAGTCCAGACCTCATTACTCCAGACGCCGCCGATGTGCCAAGATTCCCTCGTCTTCAGCTGGAAAGGAGCTGCTACTATTTGACGGCTACCGCTGTACTGCAGCTGGCACAGCTACTGTAATAACCACTACAATCATTACTGACACTACACATGCCTCGTGCATTTTCATGATTAACGGCGACTACGGACGTCAGCGTCGGTGCCAATTAATGCATAATTTATCGACTATTTGGAATCTTTTTTAAATCCACAGCGCACGGCCGACGCCAGCTGCAAGACACGTGTCCTAAATAAGGACACGAGCGCTGTCAGACAGTGGAGTGTGGGGCAAAGAGTCTACGCACATCCACTGAGGACGCTGGCGCTGACAGCGAGCACCCGGGAAGACGGGCTCTCCTCGCTTCTCACCAGCTTCGGTGACATGTTTCTGCAGCTGTTGGCTGAATTTAAATTTCCTCCTTCCTAACTCGAGATTTCAGGAAGCCAGCGAGCGAATGTGAACCAGGAGAGTTGGTTCTCCTCCAACAAATCAGATGTTGTTAGTCTTAGAATTAGTGCAGGGTTGTTTAAATGTGTATAGACGTTAAATCTGACTCGTTGGCAGATCAGAATTAAATGATTGAGAGCTTAAATAATCATAAATGGAAATCTAGATTAGATATAATCATGGCTGAATCCTCTTGACAATACAGCAACCAATCATTGAATCACTGTCTCTAGGACATGTGTAATGGTTATATTACCCAGCGAGGCTGATGCACCATATAAGAGAGGCAACTTTAGGGAGTCCCACACTGGAGAAGGAGAGAGAAAAAGAGTTAAATATGACAAAATAAACCAAACAATAAAATAAAAAATGCTCGACTGTGATGAGATCCCGCACTCACCGTCCAATTTGACGGTGAGGAAGACCCGACTCGACGTCTTCTCCTCAGCTTGGGTCCAGGCTCCCGTCGAGGCCGACATGTACCAGGGCGTGGCCACGCAGTGATACTCGCCACTGTCGCTGGAAACCACACAACACACGGTCAGGGCACCGCGGGCCAAGACGCGCCGGGACGCCGCAAATCATTCGCTTACTGCCGTTTACTCACGTGTCCTGGGTGCCGAAAATGTTCAGCAGGTAGGTGTTGGCGCCGCTGCGCTCGATGGAGACGTCGCTGGATGAGTTGCGCTCCATTTTCCTGATGACGCCGAAGCGGTCGACGCTGGCCACACGGGTCGTCGTCTGCCCGCCGCGGAGCCGGGTGAAAAACCAGCTCACCTCGTACGACAGGTCATCTGAAAGAGACGGAGCGTCGCCTGGTTACTCTTTAGAAGTCGACAAATTACGTTTTTATGGAACTTGAGCTCAAACAACAAGAGATTCAGGCTTCATGCTAAGCTAGGCTAACTGCGCCGCCACAATGCGTTAAAAACTTAGGTTAAATTTACATTTAGAAGTGACATAATCACAATCAGCTGTCACAAACCGCTTTCAAAGTACTCCCAATGTGCTTACAGAATAAACCGACGCCATCTTTCCTCCATTTAACGTAAATCTCACGCCACTTAACACAAAACTTTAAAAGACATCTCTTGCAAACTGCCACCCAAAGGCATCTTTACTGCAGTGACGTGATGTGTTTAAAGGATCAAGTGTAAACCAAATGGGCCGTTTCGGAGAACAAAGAAGTTTTATACGAGCCCCGCTAGCTTTAGCCTGCCCGCGGTTAACCAGCATTAAACTGTGGAAGGGGTTTCCTTATTTTTCTCAGAGAGAAGCGTCACTATACCCATTTATTTTTTTTCACCCCCTCAGGTCCGACGGGGTCCCAAATTAGCCAACAGAACAAATGAAACCAGAACAAATCCATTATCAACACATTAAAACTAATGGCCGCAGCTCATTTTCCCAGAGAAAGATAAAAAA
Organism: Planiliza haematocheilus; assembly: GCA_005024645.1. Classification (NCBI taxonomy): domain Eukaryota; kingdom Metazoa; phylum Chordata; class Actinopteri; order Mugiliformes; family Mugilidae; genus Planiliza; species Planiliza haematocheilus. The sequence goes on along the minus strand of SRSE01000183.1, from coordinate 2,028,019 downwards.
ACAACAAAAAAAAGGGATGATGGTGATGACAAAAGAAAAAGGGACAAGAGTTGTAGAGAATTTGTGATAATAGATGCAATCTTTGGGGAAAAAGTGGGGGGGGGGGCAAGCTAATTATTTCCAAGAGGGAGAGAGAGAGAGAGACAGACAGAAGCACAAACTAGTCATTAGTCTGTCAGCGAGAGAGGGACTATTAGCACTGTACCTCCTACACACACACACATGTACAATAAAAACCCCACGGAGCCTTAGTCATCCTCTGTCATTTAGGAGACAAATAGAGGATACAGATGAAAAAAATAAATAAAAGGAACATTTGCGACAACGCGGGAAAGAAGACAAACGATGATGAAAAACAATTATGAAAAACGACAGGGAGAGATGCAAAATAAGAAGAAGAAGAAGAAGGGAGAAAGAAAGAAGAGCAATGATGGAACGAGCATAATGAAGAGTGGGGGGAGAGACGTGAGCTCAGCCAGAGCGGAGTAATGAATCACGTCGCAATTTCTCTCTCCCACTCTTCCCCGTTGCTTTTAATATTCAAGTGCTACATCATTAAAAACGTGTAGTAGTAGTTGTAGTAGTACGAGCAGCACTAGCCTAAAGCGCCACCTAAAAGACCAACCGTTGCCAATCTACGATCACGCTGGCGCCGCTTCTACTACACCGGTTCCCTACGCTAAGCTAACGACAATGGATTGGACGAATGGACAATGGTTTGACGAGTACCAATGGTGCGGGACACGCTTTCAAAACTAGAGCCCAATGCACGGCTTACACCTCTACGTCCGTTGCCGTCTTCGCCTCCCACACACCCGCCCTAACACACCTCGGGGCCCTGCTCCTACCAACCCAGCCAATGCCCCGGTAATGGCGCACTACACATTCCGCCCGTTACGAGCCCCTTATAACCACAGCTTGCTTGGGCCCGGGTTCGTCCTGCCACCTTATTTCCGTTTTTTGAGGAGACGTTTCACCACTTCATCTGAGTGGCTTCTTCACTTCTGGAAGACTGGCGGAAAGTCTGAGGTTTAAATAGGAACTCCTACTGGAAATTAGCCGCACCGGTTTCTGGTTGCTAACACAACAAGCAAGTTCCAGGAGGAGTTTCCGACTTAAACCTCAGACTTCCCACCAGAAGTCTCCCCTAGAACTGAATAAGCTACTCGAGATGAGTGGCGAAACGTCTTCTTAAGAAACTCTACAAGTCCAGTTGCCTTCTTTGAACCTTTTTTGGATAAACGAATGACCTGGATGACTGAGGACCTTCACAGACTGGAAGGGCACTGGTAGCACATTTCATCTTAGGAAAGAAACAATCCAACTGTCTGATCAGTTAAAACAAATCTACCACTCAGCTGGCCACTAGACCAGAAGACTAAAAAATAGCCCTGACCTTCCATCAAGCACAAATATCACACCAAATGCGAACTTGCAGCCAGTCAGTTTAATTTAAGCAGAATTATATTCACTATGGGACGTACCCTTTTCATCTTTAGCCTCACTAGCTAGATATTTGTGGCAATATCCAAAACTTTAACCGGACTCCATGACCCTAATGTTGGTTTATTGGTTGCACATTGATCGGTCGTTATAGTTAACAGCCTCTAGGCTCTACGACTAGTCACACTTGACACTGATTGCAGTTTTGTCACTACAAACTGTCAGATTTAGAAAGAAAGAGCAGCACTTGGAAGTTTAATTAAGACAGAAATAACAGCACGAATCCTTAGCGGTGACGTTCATTTTGAGCCCGTCCAGTCCGAACGTTAGATCGTCTAGTGTTCCAGTTGGAGTCCCCCGTCACTTCCTGTTAGCGGAGAAGTGGACACGCTGGACACCGGGATGTAATTTTGGCAAATCAGCTTTACTGCTTCTCATTTAGCGGTGAGTGCAGTGATTCAAAGTGAGAAGTTGAATGGATTCATGGAGCTCAGAGAAGCTAAAGACGTTTATTGTCTCGTTAATTACACGTCTTTGTGTCTAAACGACGGATTTCAAGGTAAACTAACTTAAAATCTGATCATTTTTTATGCATACTTGGTAAATGTGACTAAGCTGAGTGTGGCGGCGATGATGATGCTGGTGATAAAGATGCATTACGACAGGACAGGGAGGGGGGCACCATTTTTTTCCGCATAAAGACAAGTAGCCAAGCGCGCCATCGGATCAGAGAGGAGGAAACAGGAGGTGACACTAAGGGAGTAGGGGGGGTGAACGAGTTGACTGACCACACAGACAGACAGGCACATCCCCCTCCAGACTCGCTGACCAGCGTCAACTGAAGAGTAAAGTTCTGACACAGAGACGGACGAGTTACCCATTAACATCCTCAATAAAGCCCACAGCAAGTAAGAAAGTCTGGAGATGCTACGAATGAATCGGAATTAGATCTCGAGGATGGATCATTGAAAATAAATGAATCAAATATGACGACTTTATCTCCTAAAATCAGTTTGTCTGTTTTTAGTTTCTTAGCCGGAGAAAGAACTCGCGTCAAATTTCCCAATATGGAAGTGGCTTCAAACCACTGATGGTCCCCAGATACTGCCTCCATCAACCTCCATCATTAACGTCAATAATTTTGAGCTGAATTCACTTCTTCTGGAGGAGATTATTATTTTAAATAAGTCCATAATGAAGTCGTTATTGGACCTCATGTGTTTTTTTTCTCCACCCCAGCTCCTCCCTGCTTCTCAAATGTAAGAGTTTGACGATTTTCCATGTGGTAAAGGTTAATACATGGATGAAAAATGTGGGATCTTGACAAATAAAGTGATATTTAGACAAAACTAGGGATGCTCGATATTGGCTTTTCTGACGATATCCGATATTCCGATATCGTCCAACTCTTAATTTCCGATACCGATATATTCAGTCTTTTTACATCAAAATTGTTAGGTAACAACATAACATATCACCTATTGTGGAATTAACACATTATGCCTAATTTTATTGCGATGTCCCACTGGATGCAAACATAAATGCAACATGGCTTTTCAAATGTAAACACTGTCTGTGCAAAATACGTTACTGAAAAAAGTGCCATTTATTTATTTTTTTGTGTTTTTAGAGAGAAAGTTTTGCCTCAAACAACTACAGACAATATCAAAACAAGGAAGACAAATGTAGCGTATAACTCTGCATGATTCTTCTTGAGGTGGGTGATCAAATTTGATGTATTAAAGGAAGACGCCTTGTTTCCTCCTCTCATAACCACCTTTGCTTTGCAGTCATTGCAAATTTCCTGTTAGTAGGTGACACTTGGAAATACTTCCAAACCACGGACATCTCATACACCAGGCGAGCTAGCTTGTTAGCCACGGTTAGCAACCTACGAGACTAGCGTGTTGTTGTTGTTATACGTCATCAAGCACGCGCCTGTTAACGTCCCATGCTGCGTTCATGCCGACTCGGAAATGCTGAAGCTACAGAACAAACATCGGTTATGAAAACCCGATATTATCGGACATCCCTAGACAAAACCATTGGTTCTGAAGATCATCTGCGTCAAGAGGAATTACCAGAATGGCAAAAGGTCGTTATATTGAGGACGTAAAGAAGTTCCTGGTGATTGTGGACACTCATACCACGACGGCATGCTCACAACCAAAAAAACCCAAATGTCCACATGAGCACACTCAAAGTAAGCCTACACTCCACTGAAAGTCTCTCAAGCATAGGCGTGGTGACCAGACCTCGCCCATGTATTAGCTAGGGCTCCCACCGGTACGGAGCTTCAGCGGAAGGAAAACAGGCCAAGTTCAGGATGAAGGATGGGTATGACGGGACTCAAAGGGACCATGCACAAGAATCAGGTCTTGAGTTTCAAGTGATGGAATGATGACGGAACTGGAAACCAAAAGTTATTTCCTTAGGAGTAATAAAAGCAATAAAGTGGACATTTTCTGAGCTTGTCGGTTGTTGTATCATCTGAATGTTGATGTTTTGTTCCTGGATATCAGCAGTTAATATGATAAAACTTGCATTATTGTTATTTCCCCCATCATGCACAGTGTTTTTGATTCCATTACGTAATCACTCTATACTCTTATATAATCTCAGCATTTTAAACGGTGACAGTCCAAAGACGTTTCTTCTTTGACGTTCTGATAACGCCAGGTTAGCGCCTGACGTCGCCGTTACTGATCAAAGACGCCTTTTTGCATAATTCCACAGAACTCCAGGAAAGGAGCTAAAATTAGAAAAAGCCCCCACCTCCTCGCAGCTACCCTCCATCCTTTAACTTTCTTTGTTCTTGACGGCAGCAGGGGAGGGAACGTGGATTTGAAACACTCGGCGACGGAGGAGATTATTGTGTTTGTTTGTACAGCACACAAATCAGCGGCAAGAGGCCCTCAAAACACGCATCAGGCTGGTCGTTCAGTGTGACCAGAGACCTCCTCCTCATGAGAGTGGCTGTAGGAGTATCTGATCCCCCACCAGGTGGCTGACGCACAGCTTCTTGCTTGCAGCTGTTCCTCCTTTGCGGACCTTCCTACCCCCCATATGAACCCATGAACTCCAATCCCAACTGTCTCTGTTTGCACTGCCCTACTGCTATCATGTACACTGCACACACAGCCACCAGAACATACACAAAAACGTGTATAGGCAGCAACATACGCAGCCATATCTCTACATTTTTTTCTCAATGTCGATGTAGGTAAACACAAGCCAGATTTCCAATGGCATTTTTGTGAGGGAAAGTTCTGGACTTGAGTCACTCCGTTGGTAACTGATGACCTTGCAAAGACATGCTAGGCCAATGAAACTGTCCAGGGATGCTTTATACATGTCATACGTGTCAACTGAGCATCTAGAAGTTGGAAGTCCTGTGCATTGGACCATTAATTGAATCAGTTCTGTATATGTCCTAGCCTGGTCAAACGTCTAGATTTAAAACCCAATAAACTGCCTTTAAAACTGTGATTCTGAGCATTTGCAAAGCAATCAGATAGTTGAAAAGACCCTTGATGTCTTGTTTGACGAAAGCCGCTTCCAAACGCCAATGGTCGATTCTCTGGGAAGACCATTTAAGAAGCTGGAACAAATGCATTCACAGGGCCATTTCAAAGGATTTGGATTCAACAGTGGATTTATTCAAATGCTACCAAACCCCATCTTCAGTTTTGGTGTTGCAGCAGCTTCGTGAAGCAGAAAGGGGGCGCGCGCTCTGGTGTCTGGATCACAGAGGAGAAACTACAGTGCATCTCTAATAGAATATCTGGCTGCCGTCTGAGCTAATAAAACGAAAACGACTGCCGGTGGAAATGAAGACAGTCTGATTGGATTTCTCTGGATTAATCCCTCGAGGAGAGTCCAAGGCGTAAAAACTGCCTGAAAACGCACACACACATACACACACACAAAAGGCTTGACAATTACCACCAGTGCTTCTAATGAAACAGTGTGTGTGTTCTCTGCTCCATAAAGCAGGACAGCCCTGGTAGAGTGGAATACTAAACACTATAAAAACACCATTTAGCTTCGCGGAAACAAAGCCACTGGGAAGCTAAGTTTCCCTCGTTACTTGCTGCATGCCTAATAAGAACGCCGGTAAATGAAGGCAAATTTCAGATTCAGATTTGGCCTACTTCACGTGCTGCAGCCTTTTAAACCAACGACCACACTGATGCACTGATGTGGGTTTTACAAGGCTAAGACCCGAGGTTTTCCCCCTAGAAGTGTTATCATTAGCAGTGTGTTAAAACTCCCGCAGAGGATTGCATCATGCTCCTCGTCCCAGTGAATGAACTCTCAGTATTGACTGTAGCTGTAAGTACACCAGCCGTCGGTTAAGTTTTTATTATTTGAAAGACGGAGCTCCTGTAGATTATAGATCACGTCCACTGGAGCTAAACCCTTTAGCATTTCACACATTCTTTTTAACACTATCCACATTAACACCACCAAAGGGATTTCCACGAGCTTGGAGAGTTTTCTTACCATTCTCCAGGAACCACAACTTCACAGATAAAGTTATCCCACAAGGCTCTGGTTCTCCCCAGTAACTGTTAGAAGTCAGACAGAATAATAGCTGGCTAGCAATTGTACATGCAGAGAAACGACAAACTTAAAGGGGAACTACTGTTTTTTTTACAAGCTGGACCTTATTTCTGGCATTAAATACGATCGTTTGCTCACCCATATAACTTTTGTGTCATTTGTATCGTCAATCGGGAGATATTTACATCTTATATCCATATAGTGGGAGTGAATGGGGCACCGAAACATAGCCTCTAAAAAATGCATTATCTGCCGCAAAACTTGTTCATTTCACCAATATTTTGTTATCAAATGCTAATGCTATTCTCAGTTGAGTCTGGAGTTAGCTGTTATCATCATCCAGGGTCTACAGATTGACCTACAGGGTGTGTAGGTTACGAGTTTCACTAAATGACGCATTATCTGACGCGAAAATCGTTAATTTCACCAATATTTTGTTATCGTATGCCAGCGCTATTCTCCGATGAGTTCGGAGTTACTTGTTATCATCATCCCAGGTCTGTAGATTGACCTACAGGGTCTGTAGGTTACGAGTTTTGCGGATGATAATCGGGAGATATTTAGATCTGTGTATATCCACATAGTGGGAGTGAATGGGGCACCGAAACACAGCCTCTAAATAACACATTATCTAATGCGAAACGTTTATTTCACCAATATTTTGTTACCGAATGCTAGTGCTATTCTCCGTTGAGTCTGGAGTTAGCTGTCATCATCATCCGGGGTCTGTAGATGGACCTAAACGAGTTTGGGGGCAGATAATGTGTTATTTAGAGGCTGCGTTCCGGTGCCCCATTCACTCCCACTATATGGATATACACAGACCTACATATCTCCCAAAGGACTACAAATGATGCAAAATTTCTGACTTGGATGATGTCATCTTTGAGCACCTGTAAAATATTCAGCCATGTAGCAGTAGCAAGTTAAAGGTAAACAAGCCGAACATTGCGGGTGCACATGGTACTCAGTGATGACATCATCCATGCAAGTCTGTTCCCCTCACACACTAACAGATTCTTGTCCCAGATACCCACGCAGACTGTCCCCAACTATTTTGCCCAAAACTGGTAATTGTGGGTATAATCAAAAAATCTTGTCCTCAGATTTAAATGGTGGTCAAAGCTTAAACACAACCCCTTTGAGGAGAAACTTTAGGCAACACACTGAACTTGACACAGATGTAAAATGTTGTCTCAGTCAACTGTGCGTGCCTTCATCTGCAAATCCGTCTTTTTTTTCTGCTTTAAAACATAAAAGGCCGACACTGAAACAGTAACCGTTACGAAAAGAGACAATTAACAGCAGACGCTGGCAGCTCAGTTCAAAGAAACACCGCTATCTGCGTTTCATTCCACGTCCTGACACTTGAGTTCGCGCTCCTCTTATTGAAGCCGATTTTCATCGTAAAACCCACAGCCTTTCCAGCCCGACGCCGCCGAAATCCGCCGCTGCCGAGGATTGCGACAAAGTTGCATCTCTGCCCCCGCTCCTGTTTAACTGAAGACCTAATGGAGTGAAGATGATGGCGGCGCGCTGCTGCCGAGGACTATCTCTTTCTACATTTTCAATTTGTGTTTTCTTTTTTTTTTAACCGTCTCCCGTCCTCTCCTCTCCTCTCACACTCCGCTACCTCCTTCTGCCTTTTTTATCTTTCTCTTGAAGTTTGCTTGGCAACCATTTGCTCTGCTTTTTTTTTGCTTTTACTAGAGAAGAAACATCCTGACTGAGGCATCGTTTGATGTTCTAACTCGAGACTCTTCTTTTGCTTCCGACGAACACCTGAAAAGAGGATTTTTTGCAGTCATCTAGGGGCCACTGAATATCAGAAATTACTTTGTGACAACAAATAAATAAATGAACAACCTCCAACAAACTTATTTTTTTTTAATCTTTGAAAAGGGGTGACAGAAAGAAGTGTGGCTTCTATTTATTTCACTGTAACTTAAATATGGGATTGAATTTGTACATTTTTATCTTTAAATTGCACCAAACAGGATTCCTGAATGAACTAGGTTAGGTTTTTTTATTTGCACCTATTGTTGCTTCACCACAAACAGTTAATGGACTGAGATTCATTTAGCCTGTTTGTCATCCTGTCCCTCCACTTCATATTGTTCACTCCATCCTCCCCTCATCCCTCTCTCTCCTCAACAACTCTTCCCATTCTCCCTTCTCGCCACTCGGCCTGAATTCACAGCTTTCCTCTGCTCCTCGTCTCTCGCTCTTTGGGAAAACTTTGCATGGAGCCACTCTCCCTCCATTTACAGCCTCCTCTATTCACTCTCTCCACTTTTAACAATCTGTTCATCTCCACTTTCTCCCATTCACTTCCACCTTCTCTCCCCCCCTCTCTCCCTCTCCAAATCCAACTCGCCGTCTCTCTTCTTTCTCTACCTCGTTCTGTCTCCCCGGCCGGCTAACGGAGCGTGAGATTGGCTAATTAACGGCTGCCTGTCGGCCCCGCAAAGACAGCTGGGTTATTTGGTGAGAGCGGAGAGGAGAGGAGGAGAGGAGAGGAGGAGAGGAGAGGATGAGGAGGAAAGGAGGCGTAGAGGAGGCAAACGAGGAGAGGAGAGGAGAAGCGTGCGTGGTTATATTTATCCCACAGCATTATTTTAAAGTACGATTTAAGTTTTCAGGTGTTAATCACCTGTTCATGAGTTGGAAGAAGTTCTTCCATGGCACCATTTATTATTCCAGACACACAAATTTCATGAATCATATTCATCTGGCCTCTAATCCAACTCTATGTCCAATACGAACTTCCGCTTTTAGCTCCGTTTTGGTTTCCACCAACTCCAGGAAACTCATGTAGCTCTAGCTGTTTTATAGTTTCCGTGTTTGTTCCCTATAGTTCCTAATCTTGTCCGTCTAGTCCGGTGATGTGTGGCCAATGTGCCGCGAAACCAAAACAACGAGCTAAAAGAAGCTAAAAGCCGTTGAGCTTGATAAGTTCGTACTTGTCTATACAGTGTATTACGGTAAATCAAATATATATATCACAACAGGAAGCGTCTTCATCTTGGTTTAGCAGCTGTAATTCTTGGTCTTTTGGCAGATGAATGGTTTACGATGATAGCTGGGATTTGTCCCAGGAATTCTTACCAAACGACCGACCTTCTTTCCTGGAAGAACACCTGACGACAGTGCGCCTGTGTCTACTTGTCTCCACTGAGTAGTAAGTGTGTCAATACAAGCGTTTTCACAACACGACGCTTAGGATGTATTATTTACATTATTAAGATTAACAGTTTAACTAATTTTTCACACTTCTTCTCTTCTTTTTCTGAGCGTCTGAATCCTTATTTGGAAAAAAGCTGAAATTTTTCCCCAAGAGAAACATTAAAGAGTGGTATGCTGCTATTTTAACAAAACAAAAAGCGATATCTCGTGTAACTGCCACAGTTTCAACGACAGGTCTTCAAAGCCGAGGGAAAAAAACCCATCTCTAATGGTGATGTCATCCCCCTCCCTCGCCGCTGATTTCAAGGCGAGCGCACACTTCTTCCACGACTGCAACAACATGCCACTCATTCCAGCGGTAATGAACGCTGTGTGTCCGCACGCAGCGGCACGTTGACTTAATCAAAGCAAAACAACGCAGGGTCAAAAAAAAAAGACAGCGACTCAATCACACACACACACACAGAGTACGCATCTGTGTAAGCAGCACTGGCAACAATTTTCAATCTTCTTCCCACAAACGTCGGTTAATTTGATATATTTTTACGCTGACCTACACTAAAGGCTAACTGACACTTATTTCTCGTCATTTGCGCGGAACTCACTGGAAAAAGGTGATGAAAAGTCTAAACCGTTACTTTAAGTGTCTAAAAGATGCAACATACCAATGGACGCTGCGTGTAGCGAGGCCTTTACTCTTCTTACAGCATTAAAAGAAGTAAACACATGCTCTGTACGGCTTTGTTAAAGCACAACGCTTTGAAATAAACGCTAAGATGCTAACTAGCATTAGGAAAACATGAATTTCTGACTTGATGATTGTGATAAACGTCTTTTTACATCATTTCACCAACGTGAACATGATCATGATGCTACAGGAAGGATGAGGGGTCGTCCCATTGGAGCTGTGAAGCTGTATAAACTAACCCCAGACTGGTTTGTGGGGCAGAATTTGTCAAAAACCGGCACGATCACAAACCTAGAGTGAATCCCCAGCTGAAAGATTTTACTCCTGCTGATTGAGGACCTTTCAGTTATTTAATAACAGCATTACACACCTAGTTTATGCGTTTGATTCTCGGCCAAGCGCTAGTTACAGCACCTATTTATTAGTGCTTCACCAATAAAGGGCTGAATCAGCGCCAGTGGAAATATGATCACTACCTGACTACGCAGTGAGAAATAATGAGGGATATTTTGCCCATCGTAAAAAAAAAAACAAGCTCTAACAGGAGAGATGTTTTTTTTTGGCCATCCCAGAGGAATGTACCGTGCAAACACACACACACTCGGCGTTTATGGTTGCCCAACCTCTAAGCCGATACCCTGAAATTCCCTCCACGTCTTGTTGAGTCAGAACAATGAGCCAGAACAAAGCTCTGCTAGGAACGAACCAACAAATCATTTGAATCAGAGAGCAGCACATGCTAATAACGTCACTAACCTACAATCTGCATTACACCTGAAGGTGGAGCTTTATTGTGTAATAAAGCTCCACCTACGTTAGTGGGCCTGGAGATCAACAGCCAACAAAAAGCTAAAAACACCTGAGGAAGGTTTGGCTGTTGTCCAAACTGAGTCAACGCCGCGCCTTTGTTGATACATGTCACCCGATACCGTTTAGCTAATTGCGCCATTACCTAGCACAACCTGTGTGTCATTGACACTTGCTGGCCACGTCCTCCGCCCCAAGGACCTGCACCTGTCTCTGTTTTGTACAAGACAAGTGGTCTTGACAAAGGGAAGGAGTGTTCTGGTTGGTGGCCAAAAGACCAAGATAATCCAGAAGAGCCGATATGGGCAAACCAATCGCAATGGACCAGGACCATGGACGTCCAAACGTGGTCAATCTCAAAGCGTTCACACCTGTCTTTTACACGATAACCAACATCGGATCTCAATGCAATTTCTCGGCCTCATAGTCCTGTTTTAAATCCCAGCTATTTTAGAAAACAACCGAGTGAGTCTGAAGGAGGAAACCAGGTGTTAAACGAGACAGACTTTCTGACTAAACGCCGCTCTAAAGACCTTTTACTCAAACCCAAAGAGGAACCAGATGTTCCGCTCAGAGCATACCGTGTCATCACCGAGCCGCCGATGCCCATCTCCTCCCGAGGCTCACTGCTAATTCCCGACGAGTGATTCAGCGCGTACCTACTGCATCAGTGTCGCATTAGCGCACGCCTAGCGTAGCCCGACGCCAAGAACAAAGCAGGGGCGTTGGAGTGACAAACGATTTGCAATTAGCCGGTTGGTTACAGTTTACCTTGAGACCCGACCACACGTCACACACACGATGAGTCACAGTGACTCATTGCGGGAAAGAGGAAACGCTACATATGAGTGTCCAACTTGTGCTGCCACCCAAACAAGATGCAGTTAGGGCCCCTGGGTGCTGACGGTGTACAGAATGGAGTCTCCACCAGACTCCATTCAGAAAAATAGAAATTTTACCTCGCGGACGATGCAACTTCTCTCTGCTTCTCCAAACAATCCAACCACCATTTACTGTAGGTAATACATTAGTCTGTGCACTTTTACAGTGTGAACTATCCTTTTAGTAGCCTTTGCAACCATGAGATGGTTAAAAATGACTGATATTTCTGAAATAGTGGCTCTGATAGACCGAAAAGAATCAAGCTAAAGCTGCAATAACGCGGTTTATTTATTCATTCAACAACATGCCCTTCCTCCTTCTTTCCGTCCCACACTGAACACATCCATGTCCCTATCAGCTGTGATGGTGTGGCAGACCTTCTTCCCGTAGTGCAGCTGTCTGTGAGCTCCACGCTCCACAACCACCAACAACGCCAGTCCCCGCAGCTTGCCTCCGCTGCGAGGGAACATTTGATGTATGTGCATACATTGACACGCACATATGCGCGCATTCCCCCTCCTGCGAGAAAACAGGTGCGAAAAAGACGTGTCCGCTTATGCACGAACACTAGAAGACATGCTATTCTGCTCTGCTTTGCGTCCAAAAGGGCACGAGAGGAAAGCTCCCTATATGAGGATGTAACGTAGAAAGCACGTGTTGAACAGGGGAGCGGGATGCAAAGGGAAGAATAAACGACGGAGAAATAGTGGACAGATGGGAAGGGGGATGTGGTGAGTTATGCATGACGTCATGCGATGTGTTTATGTTAAAGAGTATGGAGTGATGAGGAAGTGTGACGGGGGGGCACAAGATAAATGGATGTTTAGAGTGAGGCAAGAAAGGAAAGGAGGAGGAAGAAATGGAGGATTATATCCCAGAAAGACTGGTGGAGGCATCATTTCTATTCTGTATACATCATGACTTAAACATCTTATAGCATAAAAATATTAATTGGAGCAGCTTTAAGTGAAACATCCAGGACCACAGGGAGATAAAGAACTATTTATTAATCACCATGCTAAAATATTCAGAATTAAATCCTGAGTATATGTTTGCATATGAATATTTATATTTAATCAGCCTTGGATAGTTTAGTCACTGCGATGTGATTCATCTATATTCTCGTCTGAGAAGCTGATTAATGCTTTGATTATAGAGGATATTGTTTCATACGTTTATAAGCCAAAAATAAACTGCTTATGACTTGCTAATGTAGCAGGGTGCAATGCTAGCGATTAGCATCTGCTCAAAAAGAGCGTTTGTTGAGTCGTTGTCTGAAAAGAAACGGATAAAGACACAACTATGACTACGAGGTACTAACAGACTAATCGATTAGTCGACTTCACGTGCTATAAGCATCATGTTGACCAGACAAGACAGTCGGGATGCACCGGACATTTAAATGTTTATTTGGCGTTCAGGGATGCACCTGTTTCGGCTGTGTTGCTTTGGCAATACATTTTCGTCCGAAAATGGGCCAAGGGTGCATTTTCATTTCTTTCGGCCAAAAATGTTTGGACTTTTATCGCCGAAACAACACGTGCTAGCAACAACCACAGCAATTTCTCGCACGAAAATGGCCCGAGGGTGCATCCCTAAGCGCTAACAAACCAAATAACCATTTAATTTCCAAATGTTTCATATCAACCAATGGTCGAGTCAATTATGTTTCAATACATTGACATGTTCAGTCATTCTGGTTTTACTCTACCCTACACATGTTTTTATTCTTCACGCCACTTCATATTTATGTTGCCGTCCTAAGATAAAAACCCACCAAAATACTGAAAATTTCATTTTCAGACAAAAAGTTTTGGATTTTTAATCACCCTTGGGACACCCTTTAGCCGAAAATTGCTGCAGTTGTTGCTCACATCATCACAACATCCTGTTTTTGGCAACAACCGCAGCAATTTTCAGCTGAAAAATGGCCTGAAATGAAGTGAAGGTGAAGAGCCCAGTAGATCATGGTCAAAAAGTTAAAAAGATATTAGACCTTTGGTACAGTACACGGAGAAGACTTCAGACAAACACTGCATTTGTGACAGACTGTGAAGTACTATTAAATGCTACTGATGGTGCCGAGTTGCAGCCTGTTCTTATACAGGCTATACATATCTGCAGCGCACAGCACGTAGCATAAGAGCTGTCTGTTCTCAGCGTATGCATTCAAGCTAAGAATGCAAATTTCTCTGTTGCAAAGCATGAACCTACCTGCGGTTTCCCACCTCTGATTAAAGAAACCACAATGAAGATAGAGACAGAAACGTTCAACACAATAGGAAACCAGCATCGCAAACCGCAAACTCACAAAGGAAAGTGAAAGAATGCACATCTGTGTGTGTGTGTGTGTTTGCTAACAAGAGTGAGAGTGAGGCAGTCCATTTCATCTGTAAAGCTGTCACAAGCCACATCATTCTTATTAGCAGCGCTGTTGACAGGTTGGCAGGAACGCAACAGAGGTATGTGTGTATGAGTGAGTGTGTGTGGGCGAAACAAGAGGAAAGACATGTTACAAGTCCTGTGTGTGTGTGTGTGTGTGTGTGTGTGTGTGTGTGTGTGTGTGTGTGTTGTACCAGTCTTTGGTGAAGTTCCAGAGAGGCTGAGTGAACACTCCATCTTGGCCGTTTCCCACGGATAAACACTGCTGGTGTCGGACTGGATGGCGATGGAGAAGGTGGGGCCTGCAACATGAGCGCAAATGAGCGTTATTCAAAAAACATTCAACGGCAAGCATCAGAGAAACTCCACCGGACATGAAAGAGATTCACTTAAACACCGACTGCTTTAAAACCTGCGCGTACTGTAATCCGGCATTCACGTCCCAGGGGAACGACTGTAGATCTGATCTGGCTCGGAGGAAGCAGTGTTCAGCTCAGCCCTCAGACGGTAAACACTGCTTTAAAGTCACTCAAATCAACAACTGCGAAACAGCAGGACTGGAGATGAAACGGATTTTGGTTTATCTTTAATTGATTTGGAAATGCAACTGCCGCCGTACAGTAGCTAATGACATCTCTAAAGACTTAGACCAACGTTTTCATATCTGCCATTATACTGCAAACTGGTGAATGGTGAGTTGTTGAGTTTTCATGTTGTTTATTGGCCGTTTTGTTGACTACTCGGTCCCAGAGAAGTTGTGAAAGAAAGTGCAGCCAATCCATTCCAATAGTTTTCCATTTGGTCCATAATTTTAAACAGGACATGGTCTTAGGGTGTACAACACTGGACGATCTTTGCCAGGACATGCTATGAGTTTAAGCGTTTGTAATGGTTGGTCTACATCTGCTCTGATTGCCAATCGTTGGGTAACAACTCAAACAAGCCACAAGCCCAACTGATTTATATCTTCTACTAAATGAGAGTGCCGCTCTTCAACGCAGATAGTCAAATTGTGGTGGCGTGGGCGTGTGTACAAAGCAACCACGCCTTACCTTAAAAGATAAGTGCAATATCTCCGTTTTAGACAAATCCCTGTTTAGTGCCTCTCTCTGGTTGTGTGTGCAGATGGGGTTCTGATTCATTGGTCTTTAACACGATTAAAAGTTCTGCCAGCATCCCCCCCGGGGGTGACACGACTCACGACGCCGTAACACTGCTACAAGTGTCGAGGCAAACCTTGAAGAGTATTAAAGAAAAAGGCCACGCACTCACTAAATCACATTAAATCTAAACGCTTTGCCAAAGTGGAGCTCGATAACGCTCGACAAACGCCGTCGTCCTGTCCAGACTGTGACGTATCACTCGTAGGATGAGGGGCAGGTGTTACAACAATAACGCTGGCTCTGTTTTCTTGTTACCAAAATCCTTACGGGTGATCCAGAACTTAGCAAATGTCACGCAGTCTTTTTATATTTTGCCCTGGACTCAAGTGTTCGAGACAGATGGATTGGCGGACAGACAGATGGGCAGATGAACCAACTTCTATCCTTGGACCCAGCACCCTGGCTGGGTCCAAGTTGTGTAGTTTGTGTCTGAGTGCGGTGTCGAGCGGTCTGTAAAGCGTAAACTCTAATTTTCAAATTCATGAGGTCAAGTTAATTTGATCAAGGGTGGAAAAAAAACTGCCCGGGAGTAATATAGTCATGCTATTGGAGCCTCCCAAGTCGTCTCTAGTAACATTTAAGATGCTCTGACAGTTTCCCCTAAGAAGGCATCGTTACTCGTGCTGTCATGTGTAAAGCATTTCTACAGTACATGCGCTCTAGCTGCATAAAGATGAGGTGGACAGACATACATGTTATTTGAGCCTTGGCACGTCTAACGGGGACGTTCAAGCGACACTTAACAAGGCCTCGGAAAGCCAAACATTAGGAAGCATTTAGCACGACTGACTTGATTCGTCCCATTTCTATTATTAGATGCGATTTTTGAGCTGCTGATCGTGTCCTCTCAGAGGAGTCTGGCTAAAAATCCATTTGAACTAGTCTGTTTCTTTACTCCTTCGCCACAAATAATGACTTGAATGTTGATGTGGCGGCTTTAATGTCAGTGGACAGCTTTCAAACCAAATCTCGCTCACATTTTCGGAATAATAATGTCAACAATGTCTAATTAGCTCCCAGGAAAAGCAATGCAGATTTAGTTTTTGGTGTGTTAAATAATCAAACTGCAACATTTTAGAAGCTATTCCAGTTGCCAGTTTTGAGGGCTGAGGATTTGGAAAAGACGGACCACAATGATAACGTTGGGTTAACCGAAACCTACGTGGCGCTAATAGGGATGTACTGAAAATGTACTTTTGGGCCTGCGGTTCTTGTTTGCATCATCACAACATGGCGATTTTTTTGGCAATAAAATTTCAGCCGAAAACAGACTGAAGATGCATTTTTGCTTTTTGGCCAAAAATATTCGGAAAAAACACGTGCAAGCAACAATCGCAGCAAATTTCGACCGAAAATGGCCCAGAAGTGCATTTCTGTTTTTTGGCCAAAAATTTTGCAGACTTTTATTGCCAAAACAACACGTGCAAGCAAATTTTAAGAACATTTTTGGTGCCTCCCTAAGCGCTAACAAACCAAATAACCATTTAATTTCCAAATGTATATATAATATGAACCTAAGGACTTTGTAGAGTCAATTGTGTTTCAGTACACAATGACATTGATATGTTCAGTCATTCTGGTTTTACTCTACCCTACAGATGACATGTTTTTATTCTTCACGCCACTTCATATTTATGTTGCCGTCCTACTATAAAAACCCACCGAAACACTGAATATTTCATAGTGAACGCGCCGGTGCGACTTTGCATTTTCACATACATCCTCACGGAGGATCCCTGCACGGGCAGGAGCACCACAACACGTCTGAAACATTCAAGATACAGCTGGAGCATTCGGAGACTTGCCAGTTTGTGGATGAGCTTGAAACACACACATGCACACACACACACACACACACACACACACACACGACTGAGTGCACAGAGCTTCCGTCCCCTAAGGCATGTATAAGGGGTTCTTGAAAACTGCTCAGCTTGATGCTTGAACACTATTAGTGCATGTGTGTGTTTGAGGGTTGCTCTCTGTGGGGTCAACTCAAAATGTTCAACTTGGACACACACGCTTGAACACTTGAAAGATTTCACACACACACACACAAGCGAGCGGAGAAAGAAAAGGAAAAGCAGCGGTGCAGATCCTCGCAGCTGGCTGATTGGCCAAAGGGCTTCACTTTGAAGATGTCCCAGAGAGAGAGGGAGGGAGGGACGAGGGAGGTAGAGAAAGAGAGAGAGAGAGAGAGAGAGAGAGAGAGAAAGGGATGGCGGTGAGAACGGGGGAGGAATAAACGGTGAGTGATGGAGGGAGATAGAGGAAGCAATGCTCAAGGGCTCCAGCTCTCCCCAGAGTAAGGCAGAAGATAGACTTCAGTTTATCGCCTATTTTTCCACATTTTCTCCACTTTGCCGTCATCTTTCTTTCTTTCTTTCCTTCCTTTCTTTCTTTCTGCAGCGTCTCCTCACTCCTACAGTCTTTAAGCCTCTTTGCCTCCTCTAAACCTCTCTGAGATAATTCAAAATGTTGCATCCTGTCTTCTAACAAAGCCGTGTAATGCGCAGGCAGTATCTACGTTCATTCATTAACTACTAGAGGCGCTTCTAGCTAAATAGAAAATACCACAGAGATGATTCTGGCAGCATTTTGTAAGAGCAGTCTCCGTATTTGTGGAGATTGGACAACTTGGAGGCGTCTTTTCTGATCTGGACCAGGACCAGACCACTTCAAGGACCCTCTGAGGGCAGCTACCCATTTGCATTTGCTGTTAAAAACGAACTCCAAGGTGATGTAATAGCCAGTCAACAGCAGGTACAGCGATGTCACTTCAGTGCAACGTACAATAACACAGAGAGAGGTTCAATAGAAGCTGGAATATTTCGAAGCTCAATGTGGGCGGCAGTGGTCACCGCCATCTTGGCAGCGCCTGACTCCCGACAACTCTTTGACTTGACTTAAAGGGGAACTACTGTTTATTTACAACCTGAGCCTTATTTCTGATATAAAATATGATCATTTACTCGCCCATATAGCTTTTGTGTAATTTATATTCCTTTGGGAGATATTTAGATTTGCGTATATCCATATAGTGGGAGTGAATGGGGCACCGGAACGCAGCCTCTAAATAACACATTATCTGCTGAGAAACTCGTTCATTTTACCAATATTTTGTTATCGTACGCTACCGTTGAGTCTGGAGTTACCTGTTATCATCATCAGGGGTTTCGGGGCAGATTATTAAAGGCTGTGTTCCGGTGCCCCACTCACTCCCACTATATGGATGATCTAAATATCTCCCGAATGACTACAAATTACACAAAAGTTATATGGGTGAGTAAACAATCGTATTTTTTGCCAAAAATAACATCCAGGTTGTAAAAAACAGTAGTTCTCCTTTAACTTGCATTTAATTCAACAATGGTCAAAGGGGCTTACCCAAGATGGCAACCGCCTGTCACTCAAACTGGCCACGCCCTACAATTTGCAAAACTTTAAGCCTTGATATGATTTAAAATGTTATGCTAGTAGCTAAATGGAGATTTATGATATAGAGATGTTTTTTTCCTATGTAAAGGTATATATTTTAACATGCTAGCCTCAAGTGGCCATTGTAGGAACTGCAGCCCATATAGGTGATGGGTTTAACTTTTCAGGCCCAGAGGCTGCAGCTAGGGTTGTGCCGAGAAAGAAACCTATAAGAGGAACTAAAAGTCACCGAAATCTATCTGAAGAACTGAAACTGAACATTTTTTCCCCCCATAAAAATGATTATTTACAGTATAAATGTTCTGCATTTGACAAACACTAATTTAGTTTTATGTATTTAAGTATTCCTAAATTCCTGGCGCTTCATTTTGTATTTATTTTGTGATGCTTAATGACTACAAGTGGAAAAATTGTGGTTATTTATTGGTAAACTATCAATTTATCTGTAGCTAAAAAAATATCTGTAAAAACTGATCGCTGTTAAAACGTACCTCTTTTCCTATTTCTTCTTCCTCCTCTCTTCTCATTACCGTTCACATTTTCTGCGTCTCTATCCTTAAACTACATCTTTAACCCTTTCCTTCCTCCTCCTCCTTCTTCCTCTCCTCACCGACGCTCCTGTTTCTCCTCCTTTCTCCCGCTTCCCAGTCAGATCAAAGAAAGTTAAGTAGGCCAGTGGCTGTGGTGGGCGTCGAAGGCCTTAAAAGTTTCTGTGTGCATATATCTTTATTTTTTCTTACATATTATCAGGGAGTTTATATTGCTCATCGTTAGCATGGCGTGGGTGGAGGATGTGTGTTTGTGATGTGTCTGTGCAGAACAGAGCTTCGTGTGTATGTCTATCAATTAACTACCGGATTTCCAGGATAATTGCAAGGGCTTGATATTAATTTATTCACAAGCGTTTGTTCAGACGGCTATGAAAGCGAATAAGTGGTATGTGAGTGACTGGAAAATGGCTTTAAGCTATTGATGAACGTCAACGGCGGTAAAAATAAATGTTTCTCCGCGTTCGTGGGCAGAATTTATTCAAGAAATCTCTTTAATTGAACCAACACTGCACTATAGACAACAACGAGGTGAAGTCTAAAGATAAAAGGGTGCAATTAGAAACCGCTTAACCTCAGCTTGTTCACAACGGAGGAGCGAAGCAAGTTTTTGCTCCGAAACTCACCGTTTTCTTGAAAGTCGATCCTGATTTTGTTCGACTCTGAGCTGGTGGCTTTAGTCCACGCTTGCCCCGGCTGCTGTTTGGTCCACGCGGTGATGTCGCACCAGTAGTAACCTCTGTCGGACAGCTGGACGCCCGCCAGGCGGAACCGAAACTCTTCGGGACCCGACTTAGTCAGAACCAGACTGTCTCTGAGTGGACGGAGACAAATAAATACATAAATACTCCAGTGTGACGTCAATGAAATGTTGTGTTCACTCTGTTGTCAGTACCTCCTGTTGGGGTCTGTGACTCCTCCGTGCTGAAGAACATTGTCAGGGCTCAGAGTCATGATGGTTCTCACGTTGCTCTGCAGACTTTCCTGTGATTGGATCAGAACCGAGTAGCCGGCCTCGCCGAGGTTCTCCTTGATCACCGTGCAGCTCATCTCGAAGGTGGCGCCGCCCCCCGAGGCCTCGCGGACGCGTTTGGCCGCCACGTTAAGAGACGGGCCTGGAAACACAACCGGATCGATTACGCTTGAGAGCCACTCAGGGAAAGAAAAAGAAAAAACAAAAAAATCCCCGACGGAGGGCGACAGGAAGTGATAAGCAATTACACCGCGAACCGTTTCTCATTCAGAGGCGGCACACGCGAACGCCGCTGCGGTTACATCACGGCTCAATTAGCTAAATTGAGGTCGCCGAGTTCAACACGTGGGACTGAAATAGAGAGCGGCTAAGTGTGCGAATAAGAGGCTGAGACAATAGGAGGTCTGTTGCGGGATTTGTCTGTGAAGTCTGGGTATGACAGCTACACATTAGAGCGTATTCATAAAGCTCAAGAGCGCGGGCTGCTATGGCTGCATGAATGGATTTGATCCAAAACTACTTATTCAGTCCAGAGTATATTGATTGTTGGGAAATGGTGATCCGGACTTAACATTGTATGAAGCCTAAATGACGTAAAGTAGCAGACAAAAAGGTAGAAAACACAACAAGATGCAGAAAAATAAAGCTTCCTTACGTTTGGTATCCCATCGTATGGTCAGTGGAGAGCTTTTGTACTCGGCCGTCTTCACCAGATCTCCCTGGCTGCTGACGCTCCACGCAGACACGGTGCAGACGTACTGGCCCATGTCGACATCCTACGGAGCGAGAATGAGTTCACCGAGCACCACTGTCAAGGCGTGATTCATTTATTCACTCACTCTATAAAATCAAACACTCAGATTTGCTACCTGTGTGCGGATGAATCTCAGCTTGAACGTGTCGGGCTGCACTCTGCTCAGAGACAACACGCCGCTCTTCAGCCTGTCAGCGTACGCCGATTCCGGCAACAGGTTGCCATTGCCGTCCAAGGAGCCGATGGGATGCGAGGCTTGAGGATTGCTCCCTGCGCCTGCTGGTGATTGGACACATTAGAAGATATGTCAGGGGTTTGGTCGCATATTTGTAGTCTTTAAATGTTTTAAAGAAATCTGAGGTACCAGGAAGTGTCGTGTGCTCCCACGTGACGCCAAGTCGGCCTCCTGGAGGTAACTGGGTGACGTTGGTGACGCGGCAAGACAGCTCCGTCGGTTCAGCCGTCATCTGGGGGGTCAGCGCTGCCTGAAGGGTCACCGTGAAGCTCGGCTCTGTGGAGAAGAAGAAGAAAAAAGTAGAAAATTAGCGGTGTGCAGCTTTGCGTGACAGTTGCAGATTACGCTTAAACAAGAGACCATCGTCTGCAAATGGGCAGATCCACCACAACTCAACTCAGCTTATATAAACTGCTGTGCATAAAGCAATAAGGAAAATGGATTGGCTGGCTGAATCCTGACTTTAACACCATCCAGAAGTTAGAACTTGTCGTCCAGTTCATGAATAACAGCATCTATTAACGTTTTATAATCATACGTCTACGTATATCTAAATTCCGCCTTTACTTTTCAAATATAGTACTGTGTGTTAGAAATAGCCGCACATACTGAGAATATTTAATTATACCTTTAGTCAACTGGGCTGAAATTAATACATGTACCAAGCGGTGAATCAGTACTCTCACGATTCAACAGCTCCAGCCTGATAATGCCATAAATTAAGTTACTGTGCTGCCTCCAGCGAAATGATTCCCATCCCAGCGGGGCATTACTTTCATCAGTCGCTGCCAGGTTTTGTCATTTTACACCGATCCAGCATCACCAGACAAATGTGAAGTGAATCCTGCTTCCTTCCTCTTTTTTTTTCTTTTCTTCTTTAGGTGGTTTCGCCCCTTAAATAGAACCGGTGCCAGACCCCAGAAATAGACCTGGAATAACGCTGTTAACGGTGTGAGATGAGGAGTGTATCAGTGTTAATAGTGTGTGTGTGTGTGTGTGTGTGTGGTGAGTCAGGTCCTCTCAGCCAGACATCCAGATTGCACCTTTACACGTCAGTGAACACGAAACACACACACACAGGAAGATTTCCACCTGCCACTAAATGCGAGACACAATCACTCGCTCACATTATATGTAAGGAAGCCGTCATTCCAGCGCACGCACGCCAAAACGCTATAAATACTTTTAATACAAGGACATAACGCATGTGTGTCTGGCAAAGGACACCGTTTGCATGATGTCAGCTGGACGTCACACACACACTGACTCATGCACCGTCACCATCTGCTGCGACACACACACACATTGATCAATGACAACGTGTGAAGTCTGCCAATTAGCCACGCGCCCATCCCTCTCTCCCTCTGAAGCGTCGCCTTATCTGGGAGAGCGGCTTGACCACTTATCACCGCTTCAGGTGATTGGGGGGGGGATGTGTGCAGAAAGTAAGAAAGCTCCTTTTATTTCAAGGTTATTTTAAAAGCTAGTCAGAAACAAGACGAGTAAAAACACGTTTCGACCAACAAAACACAGATGAAGGACATTTAGGCTTTGCTGCACCTCTTCAGTCGACTGAAAGGATTAACAGACGATATAATTGATAGATTTATGAATAATTAAAATGATCTTCTTAGCATCAATCAATGCAGTATTTCACAAGGACGTTTACAATCATCCCTTGCATGGGAATTTCTCTGTTCTGTCAGGAGTTGCTGTTACTGTGTGTAGTTGATGGCTGATCAACCGGCTGTTTATGTAATTGATTGTGTAGCAGCCGATTGTCAAACAAATAAAAGTATCAAATCAAACTTCAAATTATACTAATCAAAGGGCCACTGTTGCACCATGGGTTGTGGTGTACGCGGATGGGAAAAAACATAATGTCCAAACAAATGTCCAGTTTCAACAAAAAACCGTGGTTTATTTAACCAAACAGCGAGCAAACAAAGAACAAAGAAAATTCCTGTGCCTCTCCCGCTCCGATAAAAAACCATTTGCCCACCCAGGTGCATGCTGGTCCCCTACCGACAGCCTACCTATATAACTTCAGGTGCCACCCCTACCGTGCCCAAATGAAACAAAACACAAATAATAAACAAGAAACACCTAAAGTAAACAAATAATAAACTAGAATACTAATAAAAATCTAATCATAATGAAATCAAGTAAATTGACTAAGAATAACCAAAACTAAATACTCACTAAACAAAATAATAAACTAAACAGCACTAAATACTACAAATAAATAAATAGCTCCAACACTCCGGCCCCTAATTGTGCATTAAATCACAATTACTTTAATTTATCAAAGGAGCTATTCCCTCCACCCAATCTATGACTAGAAATAGTTCATGCATTAGCTTCAGTTCACTTTCATCTTTTATGATGAACCTGAAACAACAAAAAGAGAGAGAGAGAAAGAAAGAGGGAGAGAGTGAGAGGGAGAGAGAGAAAGAGAGTCCATGGTGTCACATTCCTGCTTCCAACAGCAGGCAGAGCTTCGTCACCGGCCTCTCCAGAATGCTGGTCCTGGTCCGAAGGCGCACAGAGCGTACCAGGCCCTTTGCATCTGCTCTCACATCCAAGATTTTCCCCATCAGCCAAAATCCTCTTGGAGCTGCAGCGTCTGCAATGAGGACGATGTCTCCAGGAATGAGATTTCTCCTTGGTCTTATCCATTTCTGTCTCTCTTGCATCATTGGTAAGTATTCAGCAATCCATCTCTTCCAAAACAGTTCTGCCATGTATTGTATTTGCTTCCACCTTTTCCTGATGTACAAATCACTGCGATCAAACAGTCCTGGTGGCATGATTGGCTTGCCCTTTAACATCAGAATGTGGTTAGGTGTGAGTGCCTCCAGATCGTCCGGGTCATCAGAGACTTTAGTGATGGGTCTGTCATTCAATATGGCCTCAGCCTCACAAAAAACAGTTTGGAGCCCTTCATCATCCAGAATCTGCTGTTTGAGAACTGAAGTCAGAACACTTTTCACAGAGCGAATCAGGCGCTCCCAAACACCACCATGATGGGAAGCTGCTGGTGTGTTAAAGCTCCATTTTATGCCATCCTGGACCAACGCTCTCTGAATTTTGCCATGATTTAAACCAGCCAGACTTTCCTTCAGCTCCCGGTTAGCTCCAACAAAGTTTGTGCCGTTATCAGACCTGATGGTGGAGACTGGGCCTCGTCTACAGATGAACCTCCGGACAGCATTTATACAGGAATCTGTATCCAACGTATGTGCCACCTCCAAATGCACAGCACGGCTAGTCAGACAGGTGAAAAGCACTCCATACCTTTTAAGAAGACTTCTGCCTCTTTTAACCTCAATGGGCCCGAAATAGTCAACTCCAACATCTGTGAAAGGGGCTCTATCAGGCACCACTCTTTCCTCAGGCAGGTCCGCCATCTTCTGTTCAATGAGTTTCCCTCTGTTGCGTCTGCAAACAACACAGTCAGATATAACTTTCCTTGCAGCAGAGTTTGCATTGATGATCCAGTACCTCTGCCGCAGTCTGGACAGCATGTGATTTCTTCCTGCATGTCCCAGTTGATGATGAATATGACGCAGAATCAGTACGGATACATGCAAATCTTTGGACAAAATGACTGGATGTTTGGACTCTGTTGGTAATGCTGCTTTATCCAGCCGACCACCTACTCTGAGGATTCCATTATCCATCACCGGATCCAGTCTGTACAGAGGACTCCCCTTTGCAACATTTTTACAGCCATTTTTCAGTGAGGAAATTTCAGCTTTAAATTTGTGTTCTTGTACATACTGAATGACTGACTGTTCTGCCTTTTCCAGATCTTTGGGAGTCAAGATTTGTCCTTTGAGTGTGGCTTTAAAGCTCTTAATTTTCCTTTTCACTTCCTGTTCTTTTGGCTCCAGCTTGTCTTGGCTGAGATCTTTAGAAGCACACAGCTCCTTTCTCTTCTGTCCCAATAACACAAGAGTTCTCTTGACCTTCAGCAACCAGGCAACAGACCTTTTTAGTCTCGTCCAAGATGAAAAGTAACAGAGCAGGTGATCTGTGGCACTTTCAGAATCCACGACAACAGAATTTACAGTCAACTCCCTTTTGACCTCTGGGTCATCTGCAGGAATCACATGAAGATCAGCATCCAATTTAGGCCAAACCTCCTTTGGCTCACAGAGAAACTTTGGCCCATTTATCCATCTCCTGCCTGTCAGGAAATTCTCTGCCGTCATTCCTCTTGATGCATCATCTGCCGGATTCTCCTTAGAACAAACATATCTCCACTGATCAGTATCTGATGCTCCTCTGATGAAGGAGACTCTGTTTGCCACGAAAGTTTGGAATCGTCTGGTTTCATTACAGATGTATTTAAGAACAGTTGTGCTGTCGGTCCAGAAAACTGACTTTTCCACCTTAAGTTGCAACTCCTTCTGAAGCATCTTGTCAACTCGAACTGCAAGAACTGCTGCTGTGAGTTCCAGTCGAGGAATTGTTGTCTGCTTAAGTGGAGCAACTCTGGCCTTTCCCAACAGAAATGAAACCTGAACGCTGTCATCCTTTTCCAGTCTCAAATAGGACACTGTTCCATATCCAACTTGGCTGGCGTCAGAGAAGTGGTGAAGCTGTGCAGTGGCAGGGTCTCCAAAGTCTCTGGGTTTCATACAGCGATCCACATTGAATTCAGCCACCTTCTGAAGATCCTCCAACCACTCAAACCACTTCTTGGAGAGAGAATGGGGAATAGCTTCATCCCACCCCAAGCTTCTCCTACAAAGCTCCTGTAACAACAGCTTGGCTGGAATGATGAATGGGGACAAAAACCCTAAGGGGTCATAAAGTGAGCTGACCACTGACAAAATACCTCTTCTAGTCTGTGGCTGTTCTTGCACTGAGGTTCTAAACTTGAATTTGTCAGTTTCAATGCACCACTGTAGCCCCAAAGCTCGCTCCATCGGAAGCTGGTCCACATCCAAATCCAGCTCCATCACTTCTTTTGCTCTGCAGTCTTCAGCAATTGACAGCAGCACTGTTCGGCTGTTGCTGATCCATTTGGAAAGATTAAATCCTCCTTTGTGACAAAGCGCAGTCAAATCCTTGACCACTTGCACTGCCTCCTCCTCTGAGGCCACTGATTTCAAGCAATCATCGACATAAAAATTACACTTTACTGTATTGACCACTTCATGAGGGAAATGTTCGGCATTGTCATCTGCTGTTCTCCTCAATGCGTAATTTGCACAGCTAGGTGACGACACAGCTCCAAACAAATGAACTTTCATGCGATGTTCCACTGGAGCCTGTGAAATGTCTCCCCAGGCCACCAGAGAAAGCGGAGAAAGTTGATGTGCTTTTCAGAAACATGAACTTGGTGATACATTGCTTGGATGTCGGCCATTACTGCAACGGGCTCTTGTCTAAATCGAACAAGGACTCCAACTAGAGAGTTGGTCAAGTCAGGGCCCTGTAAAAGCTGACAGTTCAGTGACGTCCCTTTGTATGCTGCTCCACAGTCAAAAACAACTCGCAGCTTGCCTTTTCTGGGATGATAAACCCCGTGATGAGGGATATACCATACATTTCCATCACTCTGTTTAAGTTGATCAGAAGGCACCACTTCAGCATATCCTTGAGCCACCATGTTGTTTAAAAATGTGATGTACTCTCCTTTAAATTGACCATTCTTGGCAAACTTTCTTTTCAGGCTCTGGAGGCGCTGTTCTGCAACACGACGATTATTTGGCAAGAGAGGGTTTTCCTGCCTGAAGGGTAAGTCAATGCAGTAATGGCTTCCAATTAACTTTGTGGTGTTATTCATAACATTCATAAACTTGACATCCTCTCTGGACATTTCAATCTGTTCATCTGATGACCTCTCATTAAAATCATGGTTAAACTGTTTAACCAGCATTTCTTGAAGATGTTCAACAGAGATCCGGTTGGATGTTACAGCAGAGCAGTCACTTTTATTCTTGTTGCTCCCACCACGAAGTGGACCATTAATGACCCAACCGACCCTGGTTCTGACAGCATAAGGTCCTTCATCCTGGCTGTTTATGAGCTCCCAAGGCTCCATCACTTTTGGTGCATCAGTTCCAATGAGCAGATCAACACCTTCTTCAATGTCATGAAGTTGAACATCCTTGAGATACGACCACTGATCAACGTCCTCTTGTCGTGGAATATTGAGTGATGAGACAGGCATGTCCTTTTGTGTCAAAACATCAGGTAACTCAATAAAGTCATTCATATTCAGACCAGACACTTCCAGACCTGACAACACATGAGCATTTACTATCTTCTTTTGACCCATTGTTCTTAACAGAATACTTGTCCTTTTACCTCTCACATTCAATTTTCTTGCCAAGTTCTCCGTACAAAATGTTCCTGAGCTCCCAGGATCCAAGAAAGCATACGTCTGCACAGTTTTGTTGCTCCTCTGACTCTTGACTTTGACTGCAACAATAGAAAAAATGGAGGCATCTTCATGACCGGCCCCAATATGGCCACAGGTCTGAAACACTGCAGGTGAAACATTTGAAGAGCTCACAGACTGTTGATCAGAGGGTGTTCCTTTATCCTGCTGCTCTATGTGAAGGACACTTGGGTGCTTTTGGTGACACACGTTGCAATCCAAACGACTCCTGCAGTATTTGCTAGTGTGGCCTTTTTTCAGGCAACCAAAACAGATTCCTTTTTCTTTAATGAAATTAATCTTGTCCCTGTGTACTTTCATCTTGAACTGTGAGCATTGGTCCATTGAATGATTAACTTGTGAACAGAACAAGCAGTTGAGAGTGGAGGACTTGATCTTGTTTCCTGTATGTTGAGTTATGACTCCATCCTTTACTGTAGTGACGTTAGTAGCGAAGCTGCTTCCCTTTTTCCTTTGTTTAAAGTGACTAACAGTGGAAGCTTTGGAGTTGGTGAGCTGTGGGTCTTGAATGTTGCCAAAAACTGGATCTGAAGCAATTTTGACTTGTCTTTCAATAAAACCAACAAGATCAGCGAACATTGCTCTGTTACCTCTTCGTTCTTGCAGATCACACGCAACGTTTCTCCATCTTTCCCTTAGCTTGTAAGGAAGTTTCAAAATGATGCTCCTCATGTTAGATGGTAAGTCCAGCTCTTTCATGTGCATCAGTTGCTCTGTTAAATTTGAACATCCACGTAGAAACAAAGAGAATGATTGCAACCCTTTAATGTCCTCACTTTTTACAGGTGTCCAGGTAAGTATTTTTTCCATGTATGCAGCTGCAATTTTGTGTTCATTTCCAAAGTGCTCTGCAAGAAGACTCTTGGCTCGGTGGTATCCCTGCTCTGAAGGCAAATGCTGACAACTGTGCACCAAGTCTTTTGGCTGCCCCCTGGTGTACTGTTCAAGAAAGTGCAAACAGTCACTCCAATTATCTGTTTTCTCCTCCACTCCATTTTCAAAAGCTCTGATGAAAGACCTGTATTGGAGTGGGTCTCCATCAAAAACAGGGATATTCCTAGATGGGAGGTTAGAGCACAGATTTTGTTGGACAAGCAACGCAGCAATGTCATTTTGTCTTTGCATGATGTTAACAATGTAATTTTGATAATTGTCAATCAGAGCAGTTTGATGGTGAGCATGTCCCATTTGAGTTCCATTTACAGTTTGCATCACATGAACTGGAGCTTCAACCTTTAATGTCATTTTATCCATTTGTTTCATCTGTTTTGTTTAGGCTTAACAACTGGTGGTTGGAGTTCAGGAGCAGACAAACCAAGAGCATGATCTTTTTTATTCATTTTTTCAGGCACAAAGGTGTTGGCATGGGGATTTAATTCACTCGCACCATGAGATTTGTTCCTTTCAACATAAGAGTTCATGCCGTTTGAATGTTTTGAGCCACACTGTGAACTGACTTCCAAGACTTGAAGCTTTGCCTTTGTTGCTGCCAGTTCCGTTTCAAGCTCAAGTTGCTCCTTTTCTCTCCTCAGTTTTTCCTGTTGCGCTTCTATTTGATGTTTCCTTTTTTGCGCAGCGATGCGCTCCACAAGCGCTGCCTTATCGGCCTCAGCTTTGATGCGTGCAGATGATGTTGATGAACTCCGTGATAGTCGGGAGTGTGATCTTAGAGAACTTGCTTTTACACTTGCAACATTGGAGGCACTATCTTCAGGATGTATTTCATCAGCAACACATTGATAATCAGGATCGTCTTTATTTGTTTCAACATATGGATGACCCGCATCAGAGAGCCAGCCTTTTACGTTGTCAGTGAAATCACAAAACATTGTCATTTTTTCCAAGAAGTATTTACTTTGCCTTTCAACTTCATCTTTGGGCAAAGGTAGACTCATAAAAGATGTATGGCTTTCATTTGCGTCTTGGTAACATTTCATGAACACAGCAAGCTCATTCTTTACTGAATCAACGTTTTGTATTGATGCCATCAACGCACTTATATGTTCCATGCATCTTTTAGCTTGTTTGCATTTTGCACTCCTTTTTTCCTGGTACCTTATCACACTGTATTCCATTCCTTTAGAAGACATTTTAACAACTCTTTTTGATGACGGCTCTTCAGCCTCCGTTGCAACAACATCAGACATTTTTCCGTTTCTTTTAATTGCTTTCTTTCCCTTTTTTTTTTTTATTACACCAATGACAGTCCACAAACGCACACAAGAGCAGGTTGCAAAACACACGATGCTTATTGACCAACAGATCCTCTTCATCAAACAAACACACAATGCGGCCGGCTGGTTTATAAATGAATGAATGCGCCGTGGCCGTGCGTAAAGTAGACATGTAGCGATTCAACCATGCACTCATTGAACTCCATGTATTGTGAAATACTGTGTCAAACTCCACTCGTTTGGCCGTTTTCCATTACAGCTTTTTACAGTTTTATCACATACCATTTCTTTGAGAAGGTTGAACGTCTTGGCGATCTGGGCCAGAAGCAGCATGCGCGCCGTGGCTGAGTCCAAAAGGTGATTAAACAATCTCTGCTTTCCATTCGTCCATAATGCGCACAATGCAACAAGTCCAGTATTGAAGCTTATTTCCTTTGAGTCCAAGGGCGGGTTTTTTACTTATGTAGCAGCCGATTGTCAAACAAATAAAAGTATCAAATCAAACTTCAAATTATACTAATCAAAGGGCCACTGTTGCACCATGGGTTGTGGTGTACGCGGATGGGAAAAAACATAATGTCCAAACAAATGTCCAGTTTCAACAAAAAACCGTGGTTTATTTAACCAAACAGCGAGCAAACAAAGAACAAAGAAAATTCCTGTGCCTCTCCCGCTCCGATAAAAAACCATTTGCCCACCCAGGTGCATGCTGGTCCCCTACCGACAGCCTACCTATATAACTTCAGGTGCCACCCCTACCGTGCCCAAATGAAACAAAACACAAATAATAAACAAGAAACACCTAAAGTAAACAAATAATAAACTAGAATACTAATAAAAATCTAATCATAATGAAATCAAGTAAATTGACTAAGAATAACCAAAACTAAATACTCACTAAACAAAATAATAAACTAAACAGCACTAAATACTACAAATAAATAAATAGCTCCAACAGATTGATTTAAGGTATTGTTCTACGTCAGACTGATTTAGCCTCCAAACGGTAAATCAAGCCCAGCGGTTTGTGGCAGAAACCTTCATCTCCTTATCCACATCATGACCAGATGTCCAGCTATGCAACTGGAATCCAGCAAATTGCCGTCACAGACCGAAATTCACCAACACCCCGCAGTTTCCATCAATGTGAGAAAAAAAAAAAGCCACTTTCTCAAAGAGGCTATTACACTGCTGACCTCATGTTACGTCCCCACAGCCTAAACTGCTCGTTTCTGCTGCTATTGCGACCACTGCGGAGTTTAGCAGAGGAGAAACGGTGTAAAGCAAGCAAAAAGAAGAAAAGGCTCTATTAGTGTCTGTCTCTGGGAGGCAGAGTGAGGAAAAAATAGGTCAGCGTCAATAACAACAAACTACTTTCATCACGCTGCTCTTTAATTTCCAGCGAGTGCAGCGGCGCCGCGTTCATGTGCCTCAAAGTTGCACGTTTCATTTGTTATTTTTGCCGCTGCAGGGATGTTCGTAGTTTCAAGGCAACGGCGAGACATTGGAATATCTGGGTGGTTGTCCAGGCTACAGTCTGGAAGTCTAAGATTAGCAGATTTCTATGATAGAAAAGTAGAAAAGATTTTTTTTTCTTTTGGAGCACCCCAAGGATTACTGCTTGGAACCTTAATAAATACACTATTAAAAATAATAAAATAAATTTTAAGTATAGTAGGGATGCTCGATATTGGCTTTTCTGCCGATATCCGATACTGTCCAACTCTTAATTTCCGATACCGATATATGCAGACTTTTTACACCAAATGTAACAACATAACATATCTATTATTGAATTAACACATTATGACTAATTTCATTGCGATGTCCCGCATGTAAACAAAATAAGTTAAGCGTTTTTAGAGAGAAAGTTTTGCCTCAAACAAAACTACAGATAATATCAAAACAAGGAAGACAAATGTAGCGTATAACTCTGCACTATTCTTCTTGAGGTGGGTGATCAAATTTGATGTATTAAAGGAAGACGCCTTGCTTCCTCCTCTCATAACCACCTTTGCTTTGCAGTTAGTAGGTGACACTTGGAAATACTTCCAAACCACGGACATCTCATACACCGGGCGAGCTAGCTTGTTAGCCACGGTTAGCGACCTACGAGACTAGCGTGTTGTTGTTGTTATACGTCATCAAGCACGCGCCTGTTAACGTCCCATGCTGCGTTCATGCAGACTCAGAAATGCTGAAGCCTACAGAACAAACATCGGTTATATAAAATCAATACTGATAATTCCCGATATTACATTTTTAACTCAATATCGGCCGATAATATCGGAGGGACGATATTATCGGACATCCCTAGTATATATACTTTAAGGGGAGCTCACATGACCACTTTTCTGTGAAAATAAAGCCTTGTAGTGATAGATTATCCCGGTTCTTGTTGTTTTTAATATAGCGTAGCATTAAGCAGCGAGACAATCCGTCAAGAGAGGGTGGAGACCAAAAACAAAGCTCCAAAGGGACGTCCATTCATCTGGTGGCTTGAAACAAATATCTAAATGAATAATTTGGTTGCAGTAACTGGATAATATCCTGTTCAACTGCCCAAGGTTAAACCAGTCTTGTTAGACTAGCGCAGGGTTAAAACATTTATATTTTCACTAAACGCAGATGTAAAAGTCTCACGTAATGTTTTTATCTTTATACCTATGTATTCAAAAGTCCATCAAAGCAACGCATCGCTCACGCCTACACAACAAACAGGGAGGCGCAGATGCTTTTCGGTGGGAGTTCAGAAGCTGCTGGAACGCGTTTGGTCTGTGTTTTTCTGCTTCAGCTCCGTTACAGGTGGCCCGTGATGAAAACACTGTTACTAACAAGAGGAAGAGAGGGAAGCCAAGTTCAAAGCCTGCGCCGCGACGATGTTGCCGTTGAACTGGGCGAGGAGTTGAACTCTCAGCAGCGGTTTTGCATAACAGCCGTTTTCAGGCAAAGTGACCGAAAAAACCCTGTGAGATGCTCTGGTTTCATAGCAGTGAGCGAAAGGAATATCAGATATGAATGAGCCGCTCGAGCCGTTCCCTCTATCTGTCGGCACAAATCGTTTCTCCCAGGACGGAGGGGGAGTACACCCCGACACCCTCCGAACAGATGTACTTTCAACATGACAGATTGCAGCTAAAACAACAGCTAATCCAGAATCAGATAAAACATTGATATGTGCACATTTAATCGCAGGAAGAGGCGCGGGGTCATATTCATTACCAGGCATTTTAAAAATTAAACATCCATCACAGTCGTTTTACTAGCCATCTTAAATTTTCATGCTACGCACCACGCTCGTTCTCAAAGTGCGAAAGTAAGCCGAGCTCGTCGCGGCGCTCTGTATAATATACAAAGGCTAAATAATAAATACACCTCAAATAATAGATGAGGAAGTGCGAAAATCGTGCCAACATTTGCTTCACACAGAACGGCAGCAGCGGTTGAGTGAATGAGGCTCGGCGACAAGGAAGACGGAGACTGAACGGTGCAGATGAGACACATCATAAAAAAACACAAAAACCACAGACTGCAGCTTCATACAGCCCGTGGCTACGCACAGCCTCCTTAATTTAGCTGCTTTATATATCACCCAGGGATAGATTTTCACTGAGGTTAGGGAACCGCTGCAGGAAGCATCTTAAACGGTTTCCTCGGGGAAGAAGAAGTCGTACGGATAATCCTGTATGAAATAAAATTGACTGCGGTTAACTCTTTTATTCAGGGGACGCTCACACAGAATATAGCCTAATTAAATCACTACTTTCATTGGGCACATTTTTTACCATATAAATACACATTTATATGGAGAAACGGGGGATTCAGTGTCTTGCTCAAGGACTTTTAAAGCAAAATTAAACCTACTACGCTGAGAATAACCCTCAAAAAACACAGTTCTTAACATTTTTCAAGACCGTTAGCATCAATTTAATATCAATGAGTAATCCCAGGATATTAATTGGTAATGTACACATAACTCACTTAATATCTGATCAGCATTTCAACACGATATCCCTTTCAGACTCATGGAACTGTGATTCAAGCTGGACTGTTTTTTAATGTCTAAAGCACTGAACCAAGTATTGAGGGTCCCGTACTCTACAAATGTGCTGTCATGTCATCCATAATTTATCACCACTTATCCTTTAGAGTGCCACAAGTGGCTGCAGTCACTGGGTGAGAAGGCGGGGTACACCATGGACAGGTTGGCGGTCTATAACATTGCCAACACAAGGAAACAAACATCTATTCGACTCGCATGCATGTCCCAAGCCGGCTGCCAAGTTTGAACCAAGAACCTTCTTGCTGAGAGGCGACAGCGCTAACCACTACTCTCATTTTAAGGTTAGGCTTAAGACTTTCCTTTTTGATAAAGCTTATCGAACTTGGTATTGGTTACTGAACCAACACGTAGGTATGCTGCTATAGGCCTAGGCTGAGCACCTGTCCTCTACTTTCCTCTCCCGAGCACCTATTCTCTAATTCCTTCTCTCTTACTAGTCATACATTTAGTTAGGGCCAGCTCAGGAGACACTGAACCAACCCTTAGGTATGCTGCTATAGGCCTAGGCTGAGCACCTGTCCTCTACTTTCCTCTCCCGAGCATCGAGCACCTATTCTCTAATTTCTTCTCTCTTAGTACTCGTACATTTAGTTAGGGCTGGCTCAGGTGAACCATCCCTGAGTAATGCTGGTATAGGCCTAGGTTGGTGGGGGATGATGGACTGAGCACCTGTCCTCTACTTTCCTCTCCCGAACACCTATTCTCTACTTCCTTATCTCTAACTACTCGTACATTTAGTTAGGGCTGGGTCAGGTGACACTGAATCATCCCTGAGTTATGCTGCTATAGGCCTAGGCTGCTGGGGGATGATGGACTGAGCACCTGTCCTCTACTTTCTTTTCTCTCGTACCAAGCTCCTATCCTCTAATTCCTTATTCTCTCTTACCATTCACATATTTGTGGGCTACTACTGTTAGCATGTTAATAGCTGTGAGTCCCTTCTCCTTAAGGTTACTTGCTGTTAAAAAGGAGTTTCTCCTTGTCACCGTCACCTTACTGCTTAGTCTCGGGTCACAGGCAGGTTTGTAAAGCATCTTGTGATAGCTTGTATTATTACTGATGATAAATAAACTTGAACTGAACTGAATTGAACTGAGTAACAAGCTCAAATCTAAAGGGAAGCATGTTACCAAACCAAACGTCCAGGAGCCACAAGATGTCACATGTCAGACTTTAATCTTCGTTTTGATCTCCACCAGTTCTTGGGCAGGTAGCATACAGTTCAGTTTTTTTTAACTGAACATGTCCCTACACAGGCCTCACCTGTCAGCTGGGATACACTGTCCCTCCAGGGTGTCTGCCTCTCCTGTCAGGTCATGCTGGAACATTTCCAGCTGAGCGGGGGTGTGACCACCTCCTCCACCGACTCCTCTGAGTGTGGAGGAGCAGCTGACTAGCACAGAGGATCACTCATAATACCGAATTCCTCACAGTGCCGTGGCATGAAGCCAGCAAGGCGGCAGGGAGGGAGACATGATGTCAGCGGTTCGGTTAACAATAAAGCTGGGATCTTTGTGCTGGAATCGGACGAGGAAACGCCGGCCCTCACTTTAAGATTACACTCTGTTAAATGTTAACCAGATAACTGTGGTATGATTCATTTATTAAACACCTTATGCATTTTGCAAGCCGTGGGTCAGAAAATCCTTTAAAACGAGCCACTGTGACGGCAAATAAAACATCTGGAACAGCTGTGAATTATTTCTAACGTTCCTGTTTTCTCAAGTCCAAGCGACAGCGGCTGCTACAGATGGATATTAAAGTAAAAAAAGGAAGGCAAAGCAGAAGGCTCTGAGCTGGGCTGCTCCTCCAGCTGGGCCCGGGATCAAATGCCTTTGACTCATACCTACACCGGATGATGGCTAACACCTAATTGAAAGCAAACTGCAAAACTAGACTGGAAACCTGGCAGGATGTCTCTTTTGTGGCGTGTTACACAGACACAGGAGGAAAACACGTGTTTGTCTGATTCTGCGTAAAAGAATTGCAGATAATTAATCATATTTTATACAGTTGACTTCCTGGTTGAACATTGACCTACTGTGCATGAGTGCAAAAGTGGACTTACAGGTGCTTTCGGTTTTATTTCCAAATGAAGTGGTTTAGATTATCTGGATAACCTCATTGCTGACATACACACACACACACACGCTTACACTATAAGATTATATTAAACACTTTGCGTGCAAAACAAGCTGTCCCCTTTCTTGAGTGAAGTTGCTGCTATGACAATAACTCTAGCTGACAGAAAAACATGCACGGGGGAAGTGTAGCCAAGGGTGAGCAGAATAACACCCCCATTGACTCTTTGTGTGTGTGCGCTGCTGCCGTGGGGAACTCCGAAACAAGTTCCCCAACTCTTTAGTTTTTTTTTTTTTTTTGTGCACTTCCCAGTAGGCTGAGCTCACAGCAACGCAGGGGGCAACCTCAAGGGCGCACATCAGCCGAACGAGAAGCGACCGGTTGGCAAGAGACACGAAAAACGCACGCGGGACTTTAAGCTCATGAGGATGAAACGCACGAGCTGCTTCTGTATAGTCAATTAGGAATGCTGCGGCCATGATGTGCGTTTCAGCAGCAGCGTGAAGGAATGTTTACCCCCAGGCTAAAATGTAGGAGCTCCACCAGCCAGCTAGAGCAGCATCGTAGCCTCAGTATGTGGGACACACAGAAGACAGTGTTTGTACCATAGTATTTACTCTGGAGATCCCCCACCAATCACCACCACCACACACACAACAACCCTGGTTTGACTCGCACATGCACGCCGAAGCAGAAGCATGCGAGATAACGTGAGCACTTTGTGTACACACAAACATGATAAAAAAAAGGTCCTTGATGGGGCTGTTTGATATATCAGGATTGTGGCGTAGTGGCATGTGTGCCCTCGAAGCCTGGCTGGTATTTCTAAATGTAACGCGGATCCTCGAGGCTCGAGGAATCTTCCCGAGTACGAACCAGAGCCGGCTGCCGTTTTAATTAAAGGCCGCCGCGATCGCCGCCAGCGCACTCACGCCACCCCGTTTCAATCCAATCAGACTTGACTTCTTCTTTTATTTTATTATTTTTTGCAATTGTGACCAACTTTTCTTTAAACGGAGCGAAGCTTTCTCTATTTCAGGGGCTCAATGAAACTCTTTATGCAGGAGCACATAAAGCAGGTGGAACTTGTTTGCTTAGCCACGACTCCAAGCTTTGACAAATTTCTTTTTTTTTTTGTTAAAGCGCCGCACGCCACAAACAAGACTTCGGCTTTGAACGCCGCCTTTGTCCGTTTACTTTTTTTGTGTGTGTGTGTTTACGTCTGGGTGTAGCCAGACTAGAACCTGCAGAGGTCTCCTCCTTGAAACTCAGCTTAATGCCGACCAACGTGCTTCCCTTATCATTATATTAGGGGTAAACAACCAGCTAAAAACAGGAAGCAACTAATTGAGGAAGCAGAAAAGTCCAATAAATGTTATCAGGCTCCTACTTCATCTCAAAGTACATGAGGCGTGCCGACAACGTCATAGCCAAGAAACCAGTCTCCATAAAATATCATTAGCGATCTTTTATTCTCTCCAAATCATGGCTTTAAAAAAGGGATATAAAAAAAAGACTTATTGCCACCTCCCTAAAGTAAAATTGCACTTCATAGTTGACTTGAAACTTTTAGCCGCGAGTAAATCGACCAAAACACTTAAAAAAAAACATTAAATGAAAGGAAAGTGATCATGCAACGCGTTCTTATTTATTCATCGAGTTTGCTTCATTAAGATACAGGAACTGGGACCTGGAGGGAAAAACAATCCAGCTGTGGGGTAACAGCATGTCCTCGAACTGCGGGGCTCTCTTCAGTTAAAGCTAACACCAGGCGTCATAGCTGTTGTGTTTCCAGTGAAGGAAAGTATTTTGAAAAACCATTACCCCGGCCAAGACGTAGATTTAGCACTCAACACCCGGCTAGAGCTTCCAGCATTTACGGTTTTTGCCAATCGCTGTTGGTTTATTTTGTAAAAAAATAAATAAAAAACCCAGAAGAATCGCCCTTAATTTGACTTTAAGAGTCTAATTCCAAAAGAAGATTAAAAACGAAGGCATGAATGAGCATCCCATTTTTTTCCCCCATTCTGTTTATTTAGGAGGAGACAAAGAAACTAATTCCATAACTAATTGCATCCAGCACATAACCTTGGCAGCCGGCTACGCTCGTGTGAACTGGAGAAAATGCAACATGATGTAAAATCCTAACACACATGGAAAATGAGGATAGACAGACAGACAGAGAGAGAAAGAGAGAGAGAGAGAGACCACCCACCATGGCAGTAATTGATTGTTGCTCTTTAGAGGATCAGAGCATCGTGCAGAAACACACACCGACGACGTACCCAGAGGTAACAGAGCGCCGGACGGGCATGACTAATCAATCGTTCTCGCAGCAGGAGTCGACAGGCCGACTGGAGGATTAAAGAGTTTCCCTCTTGAGACTCGAACAGACACGAGATCACACGGACGTCCTTTAAGATCTGATCGCGTACCTGTCTCTCAGCTCGGCTTCATTCATTCGTTATTTAAAACAAACTCACTCATTTCCGAGACCTTCGCCGCCACGGCGTTGGACGTCTTCTCGGCCGCCATGTGCCACCGCCGCCCCCACTTCTCTAATTCCTTCTCTCTTACTAGTCATACATTTAGTTAGGGCTGGCTAAGGAGACACTGAACCATCCTTGAGTTATGCAGCTATAGGCCTAGGTTGCTGGGGGATGATGGACCAAGCACCTGTCCTCTACTTTCCTCTGCCAAGCACCGAGCACCTATTCTCTAATTTCTTCTTACTAACTACTCATACATTTAGTTAGGGCTGACTCAGGGGACACTGAACCATCCCTTAGTAATGCTGCTATAGGCCTAGGTTGCTGGGGGATGATGGGCTGAGCATCTGTCCTCTACTTTCCTCTCTCGAGCACCTATTCTCTAATTCCTTCTCTCTAACTACTCACACATTTAGTTAGGGCTGACTCAGGGGACACCGAAGCATCCCTGAGTTATGCTGCTTGTTTGTGGCGTGCGGCGCTCCCGTCTAATCAATCGTTCTTGCAGCAGGAGTCGACAGGCCGACTGGAGGATCAAAGTGTTTCCCTCTTGAGACTCGAACAGACACGAAATCACACGGACATCCTTTAAGATCTGATCACGTACCCGTCTCTCAGCTCGGCTTCATTCATTCGTTATTTAAAAAACAAACAAAAAAAACTCACTCATCTCCGAGACCTTCACCGCCACAGCGTTGGACGTCTTCTCGGCCGCCATGTGCCACCGCCGCCCCCCCTTCTCGACGAAGGCCCGGACACGGCACGTGTACGCGCCCCCGTCCGCGCCGCTCACCCCTCTCACCCCGAGCCTGTACTCCCCGGCCCCCGTCCGCTCCAGACTGGCCTCCCCGCGCCTCCCTTGCGTGGCGCTCGACGCGTTGGAGACCACCACCCCGCTGCGCTCCATGGTGATGATTTCGCGGCCGTCGGCCAGCCAGGTCACTTCCAGGGCGACGGCGGGCAGGTTGTCGGCGGCGACGGAGCACAGGAGGGTCAGCGCCTCGCCGGGGGTGAGCTGCAGAGACGGGGAGGAGGATGAAGCCTTCACGGTGAGGGAGTGACCTTGAGAGGACAGAGACGACATCAGTCAAATTAACACGTTTATAAGTTACAGGAAATGATTTATTCTGCATAAACATAATCAAACAGGTAGAGACACAGAGGAATGTTTAGCAGAGAAGACCTTTACGGTTCGTTCAGGGCTTTAAACGTGGTCACCGCTGACAACAGAAACAGCAGAATGTGTGGAGGAGTCTCTGTATGGTGTCTGGAAGTGGACAAAAGAGACAAAGCCCACTCTGTTTGACTTTTCTCATCCTCTTTACTCAAGTCAGTGAGTCAATATGAAGCGGCCGGGACACAATGGGCCCCCGAGACTCATCTCTGGTTTCATTACAAACCGCTGGGTGGTTCTCCGGCACTTAAGAGGATATGGAAACCCGGGGGAAGATGGAAGATACGGTGACCAGAGCAACCGCAATGAACGAGTGAGAGTGTGTGCGCTGGGGCCTCTCTCACTCTGTCTCCGAGGACGGGACAAGGCAGGGAAAGACAGAGCTCTCCCACGTCTCCCCGTCGTCTCATCCATCACTCCACGTCAGCGCAGTGCATCAGAAACCTCCACATAAACACAGAAACCTCTTCAATCCACAGTTTACACTACTTTACATTGACCTGCTTTAAGTTACTGGCAGGTCTTAAGTCTCCAAATAAAGCTATGTATGATGTTGCAGTGATTCGCACGCTGCTTGGGTGACGGCGTCAAGTCTGTAAATAAGTCTGCAGTCGGCTGTGGCAGCAGTCTGCCGGGGTGATAGGGTTACAGGCAGCTTCAACACATGTGTATGTGCGAACCCGGTGGTGGGAAAAAGACTGCATATATTTTACTAATTAACATGTCCTATTTTTAGGGCTTCAGCGGCGCAAACATCAGCGCGTCTGACATTATTATAAAGGTATGACAAAAGTGACAAAAGCTGAAATCAAGTGTCAGAAGCTACAGTTCCATGAATGGCCACAAGAGGGTGGCGCCAACTTTTCAGCAGAAATAAATACGTTACAGCTGATCCAAGAACAGTTTTGGTCCTTACAGTTCACCGTTTGATTTATAACAGCTGCACGTGACTGAAGGTGAGTATTTATATAACTCATTTGTTTAAAGTAATGCGTTATAACAGGGCGGGGCCGCTTTGAATCACAGGTGGTTGATGTCTCAATTTGGTTTGTTAGCTGTCTGCCTGGACGTCACTCACCCAGCTCAGTTCCACTCACACTCCACTACTTTTCTAAAGTTTGAATAGGCCAGGAGTTAAGAGTAGTTAGGCAGAGCCAAGATGGCGGCCACCGGATCAACCGCACTGCGCTTCAAAACTACTCCACGCGTTAATCCAGTCAAAGATTAATAAACTACAAAAAGTAAAAAGGCGTAAAGTAAATCTATATACTTAGCTAAGTAGCTAACATGCTCACTATGACAATGCTAACACCATAGACGCCGCATCGACTGTGGAGGGACGTGCCTAAAGCGTCGCCATCTTGGTACAGGGCTAGCAGAGGCAGCGGTGCGTGAACGTACGAAGGAAAGAGGTACTCCTCAATCTCAAAGTAGAATTATTCGCTGGATTTTGGACCGATTTCCAAACGTATTGATCCGTTAAAAACGTCACACATGTAGCTATGATAAAAATATGGTTTTACTACCCAAATACAAATTTTACTTAATGTTATCAGCAGACTAGCTTCTTGATTGTGTGGAAACACCATTCCTCCATAGATGTAATGCACTGTAGGAGCGAGTGGCCCTGTTCCAACATGGCCGCCCTATAGGAACGCCGCTCCAGTAGCGTCTATGTATATATGTCTATGGCTAACACACTCTGGTCCCCATCTTACTTTAGTGTGCTAGCATGCTAATGTTTGCTAATTAGCATAACACAGAGTGATCCAGGTTTTCATGATTCATCCTCAGGGAACCATGAACCTGTGTTTCATTTGTTGAGATATTCTATGCTGTTTGATAGCAACACTGCTTCTTCTTTTAACATGATATTTTTACCGTAGCTCCTTTGGTTTCTCTCACCTGTGGGAGTAACAGCGACAGTTCCCATCTCCTTTGTATTCTCCACGATTTTGATCCATTTCCCTCCGTTCTCATGTGTCCATTCTGTCCCGTTGCACTCGTAACTCCCATCATCCGACGTCGTCGCTCTGGAAATCACCAGCTCAAACAGTCCATTCCTGCCGGGGACCAGTCGGATGCCGCCGTCGGCGTAGCGGCGAGCGTACTTCGCCCCCGTCACCACCTCCCCCTGAGGACCGAACGTCAGGATCTCCTCCGACGTCGCCCCCTTCTTCACCGACCAGGTGACGGACAGGTAGGTGGGGTGGGTGAGCTCCCGGGTGACGTTGCAGGAGAGCGTGAAGTCACTTCCCTCCGGGACGACTGGGGGCGGGGCCTGGGGCGACACCTTGAGGGTGTTGGGGATGACTGACAGGAAAACAAAACACTGTATGAATACATTTATCAGACAGTAGCAAGCTACAAAGACACATTTAATCATCTCAGCGCCATTTGTTTGATTCTTCGCTAATGATATAAAGTTTAAAGCTCCCTACAGATAAAATAGAAAGCGGG
This sequence comes from Planiliza haematocheilus, assembly GCA_005024645.1. Lineage (NCBI taxonomy): Eukaryota > Metazoa > Chordata > Actinopteri > Mugiliformes > Mugilidae > Planiliza > Planiliza haematocheilus. The sequence continues at coordinate 1,986,094 of SRSE01000183.1, read as the reverse complement.
GTTTGGATGGCATTGTTAAAAGTGACAGTGACACAGTATTTCAGGTGTAGGTTGAGTCAACAAAATGCCTCTTTTGTTTAGGTCTCTGGTTGAAGGAGAGCGGAACGAACAAACACCTCCAGATAAAGCTGTAAATTTGCGATTGCGTGCATGAAACACACCCAGAGGAATGTTCAGGAAGGTTAATGACTCGCCGGCTCAGGTAACCCAGTAAACTCCCTTTCTCTCTCTCTCTCTCTCTCTCCCCTCCCACACCAACAGATTCAACGCCACTCTTTCACGCCGGGCTTGTTTTGTTGCAGCTAAACGTGACAGTCGAGCAGGTCCTGAGAGAGCAGCCTTCACCTAAGCTCTGTCGTGACGCGCTCAAAAGCAGCACTCGTGAGTCACTCCCGTTCGAGGAAATTAAAAAATTGGGGGAGCTTGCGACGAGCCGGGCGTCCTGCGGGGAGCATAACTTGGCTTTCAAAAACGCAACAACGGCAGATGAAAACAAGTTTTACCTCTGCTCTTCGCAACGGGGGAAAGGGAGGAAGGGGAAGGCAGATGCTTTGATGAGTGAAGTGAAGACGTGGGGGGTTAATAACAATGCTGAGTGGCAATCTCAGAGTGGGGTTTGGATGTCTGCTGAGCACAAATTACAGGCTCCATTTTATCACCAGCGTATTTGAATCTTCTGCATAAAATGCCACCAGATAGATGCAAGAAATCCTGGTGTTTGTGTGTCTGACCTCAGGTGTGATATCAAAGATTAGCAATCTTATTATTTTAAAGTAATATTAGCTCTGAACTGTAAAAAATAAATAAATACTTGGTGAAATGTCCATGTTGGAAGATAATTCTAGTCGTGTTACATGTGAATCCAAGAAGCGACAGATGGTTTGGACAGAGAGGTGCGTCGCTGTGCATTATGGGAATTACAGCGATGCCACGTTTGCGTCCTGTGGGAAAGACTAGTTTCAAAGCCGGGAGAGAAAAACTAAAAACAAACACGTTTTAAACAGTAACTACAGCCTAAAAATAAAGGCGCTTTCGCATAGGCCCGCTCCCACCAGTCGAATAATCAGATGCACATTATTAGCGATAGCATGAACTGTAGCTCAGGCTAAACCAGCGTCTCCGGCTACCTCAGAAACATCGCTGTGGGAAAGGAAGTCTGATGTTTCCTGCAAACTGTGTTTTCCACGCTCATGACAAAAGACGCCCTTTTGATGGTACTCATGAGTTTATAAGTGGATTTTGTTTTGATAGCGTCCCAGTTCACAAGTTGCGCTCCGTCCGCTAACGCTTTCGGAAGCGGCAGAAGTGGATGTTGAGTTAAAATATTCAAATATACTTTGTTCTGCTTTTTAATTTTCTACATCAAGTTAAACGTTTGTTAGCTTGCTAACCTGTTAGCCTGCTAACAAAGCAAGGAGTTGCCTAGCTGCGGCGTTGCGGCTTATGTTTCCACTTAAACGCCTAGCATTTTACGCACACGGCATCCTATACCTCACAACTTCCATTTTGAAGGCTGCGTTAAGCTAAATAGTTCCTTGGAGGAGGTGCTAGAGGCTAAAAACTGACATTTCCAGCCCAGGAGGACAATCGTCAGATCTGGTAAGGTAGCTAACCGGTTTTTATAGTACGTTTACTGGTTTTCAAATATCTCTACATGAATGGTTAAAAGAGAGGGCCTCATGGCGGGTTGTGTTCTGAGTAAACTACAGCTCCCATGATGCATTTAGCTGTAAACTAGACCCTTGTAAATTCACACAATGCTACATTGGCTGCTAGCATGTGTCTGTTTGCAGCTAGATGACATTAGACAGTGAAAAACTTATCACAGATGGATTTCAAACAGCTTGAGTGCTTTTTATTTGAATCCTTGAGGTTTATACTCTCACCAGTAAGACCTGGAAGTGGACGTTTAAGCGTATACACAGAGCTGCTTCTGCGCCGCACTGATCTGAGTGTCTCTGGCAGATAACAAAGGCAGTACAAATAATCTGTGCTTTGCTCTATCAATTAAAATTAGCCTGAAAGGAGTTTTCAAAACCCTCAGCGACCTCTACTTTCCTTGATTCTTACGTAACCAAACAGCCTCCGTGGGGCGATGGAGTGTGTGTCTGATGACTGCGGCGCACATGTCTCGACTGGTATAAATCTAACTCATCATCTCTGTTAATAAACGCCATGTCGGTCGGTGGCAACCGCCCTCTCTCTCTTTTTGCTACAGCCGGAATCACGCTACTCGCTAATGCATGCATGCGCTCCACATGTGCACGACCATCTCCCTCGCACATAAACAGAGCTGCCTAGTTAATTCGGGTCTAAATTTAACAAGGTGTCTGGGGATCCGCGCCGGGAAGCTGCTGAACATGATGGTGCATTACGGAGCTAACTAACCCACTGTCAGACAATGAAGGCTCTTTGTGATTTCATCTTGTCAATTTTCGGCAATTAAACGTTCCTTAAATCAGCCCTGATGATTCTTTTCCAAACACATCGTGAGTTAACGTTGGATTTAAACCAGCGATTATAACAACCAGCGTGAAAACAGCGAGCGGAAACCCAATTAGAGTCAAAGGAAGATGCTGAATATGTGTTTCTTTGTCAGGAAATAGGACGAATTAAAACAGTGAGACTTCTGGATCCAAGTAGCAAGACGGCTTTCCGCAATAAGTCTGAGGGCTTATGTCTACAAATAAGACTTACTACAGATAGAGCTAGGTGTGTTTTATGTGATCTGGGCTGGATTCATGAGTCCAAGGTCAAACATAGAGAGGAGCGGCAGCGTTAATGTCCCGTCTGCTTAAGCCATAAACAAACAAAAGACACTTTGAAACTGCAACTTCATAGTTCCTGGCTGCAAAAAACCCTTGAGCGTACGTTAACCTGTTGGACACCTGAACGCAGCACGAGCCACCAGTCGTATTTCTTTTGTGGTTTCAGCTGCAAACAAAATAAAGGTTGTTGCTGGTTTGTAGTTCTCGGGGGAACTCCCAAGAGGATCAGAACCCAAGTTCCCAAAACTTTTCGTCTTAGGGCGCCTAATGGAAATGGATTGAAATGGTTGGGCAAGGACATATGGGATGGGTTTTGAGGCTTTAACAAAAAAATGACATTGAGATGGTTAGATAAGACAACCTTCTTCTTAATGTCACTCATCATTGACATTTCTATGGTCAGATTGGGTCAACTCAAAGTGCTTGGCCGATGAAACGGAAAAACAGAGTCTACAATCCTTCCCCCACCTTCGCCAAAGCCAGCCGCCCACGTGACGTTAAAGCGCGTGTTGTTTTCAGACCGATGAGGAAGTGGCGCACTTGCCGTTATCAGCCACGAAGGGTCAAATCATATCTCTCGTCTCGTTTGACTTGCAAATAGAATACACTGTGACTCCCAGCTTACTTCTTGTAAAACAAGTTTGTGGCTCGTCGTTGTTTTGTACACAGACGATGGTTTATATATTCCAACCCCTGCTGTGTTGGCATTACAACAGCGAATATACTCTACCACCAGATTCAACTGGAACACTTCTGCAATGTTAATTCTGTGTAAGAGGTTTAAATTAAACATTCGAGCCGCTGGTACTGCAGTAGACGCGGTTATAAGTTGAGGAAAGTTACACCAACTATTACAAACCGCGGCCAACATTACACGCCGTTTAAATTTACATTTCTCCCAATGGAGTTCTTCATTACGTCCCATACGATATTTATATTCTACTCTCGGCCTTTTTGGTTTCCAAATCTCTCGTCTCCCTGGTCCTCATTTGACACAAGCCAAGTACTCCCACCTGACATCTGCTCCCCACCGCGAGTGTGTTGAGGTGCGTCTGCGCCAACGCCAAATTATAAGCCAGTAATTGTCTCAAACCAGCGGGGGGGTGTGAGGATATATACATGGTCAGTAGAGCATTAGTAAAGCATAGCTGTTAAATGAACCAGCACAGGCTACTCTTCTAGGACGTCTATGCTATTATAACTATATACACAAGTTATGGCTTATTTATTAAGGAAAAGACATACCGATGAGTTGGACCTGAGCCACGTAGTTGCCACTGATGACTGAGTCGGTGCTCGGCGTCTGACACCAGAAGTACCCGGCGTCCTGGGCCTTCACCTCGGCGATCTTCAGCTCCGCCTCGTTGTCTCTGAGACGCACCACCGAGATGTCGCCGGACGCCACGCGCTTGCTGAACGACGAGTGGGAGAAGCTGGCCTCGAAGGTGGAGATTATCTTTATCTTCTGTCCGTTAGGGTCCCTGGACATCTCCCAGTCGAAATCCTGCGGGACACAGTGGGATGGCGGTGATCTGATTGGCGTGTGACCATATTTACACCATTCCACCTCTAAGGTTTAAAAGAGTATCTCCACAGCTTGAGATGAAACTATTTTTAAAATACGACATAGGACATGGTAGCAGAAGGAAGATTAATCATCCACCCATCTAGTATCTATATCAGCTTATCCTGAGGTGGGCCGGAAGCGATCCCAGCTGGCACTGGGCGAAAGGCAAGGTACACCCTGGACAGGTAAACAGTCCATCACAGGGATGAGACAGATGGACAAAACTGCCTATCGCAGGGATAGCAAAGAGAAACAAAAGTGTTTGGCCTGTGTACGCCTACAGCCGGTTTAGAACCACCAGTTAATCCGACATGTTTGTCTTAAAGACGGTGGGAAGAAACAAGAGGACCAGGCGAAACGCCATCAGTCAAACAATGGATGCAACATTGGGATTGCGGAAGCTAGTTGGACATGAGCGCTTATTGGTTCTAGACCAGCAAAGCGCCACTCTATGACCAGTTGACCAAATATCTTCAGTTCTGAAGAAGCTTATCGGATGAGTGGTGAAACATTTTCTCAAAAAAGTCCAGTTGCCTATTTTTTTGGATATACCATGACCTTCAGTCATCCTCCAACAAACCTGTTGGATAAACAAATCCACAAGGTTAGCTAGACTTAACCCAAACTGGTTTGATGTTTCACACTTGCCGTAGTTGAATGTACGTAGTTGTACGAACGGAAATGAGGGGGTACGAAACGAAATCGAAGTTTGAGTTCTGGATAGGGATGCACCGAACATTTTGCTGCAGTTGTTGCTTGCACGTGTTGTTTCGGCAATAAAAGTTCGAAAATTTTTGACCGAAAAACCGAAAATGCACTTTCAGACCATTTTTGGCCGAAAATTTATCGCCGAAACAACATGGCCGAAACAGGATGTTATGATGATGCAAGCAACAACTGCCGCAATTTTTACCAAAAAAAAAAAATTGAGGCCAAAAATTTTTCGGTGGATGACTGAGAACCTTCACAGACATCCTTAGTAATGTAAAATCATGGTCCTCAGAGGATGAACCTCACCTTTTCCCAAGTGTCACGATCAGCTGAAAAGAACCATAACATCTATCCCTAATGTAACAAGAGCTTAGACAATACTGATGCTCTCCAGAGGATGAACCTCTGTCAGCTCTGTAGGAGACATATTTCAAAACAGCCTACATCGTTACTTAATATTCACACTGGGCCTCTTTGATGTATTTTTAATACAACAGATATGAGGTACAACTATTTCCTGATCCATTTGGAGGAGCTCCCCTCCACATCCCGTGAAACAGAATTCTAAAACAACCCAATACTCATATACACACACCAATTAAACAGCTCTCTAATTGCAAGGCCATTTGGGACCTGGAAATGAGATAGAAAAGCAGGGAAAGCTGAGAGAGCCTCAGATGTGAAGAGCAGAAAGAGTCTTGTACCTCATGTGTTCCTTAACTACTGTTATACTTGTACTAGTAGCTAGTTTTAGGTCAGAATTCTCTACTAACCTAGAAAAGGTTGAAAATATTTCTCAAAGAAATATTGTTTACTTTTATTTCTCAAGTGCATTCATGTGTTTTCCAGATATGGAAATTACCTGCTCACGAGGTCCCCCGTAGTCATTGACCTCACATCTGATGGAGACCGCCTGACCCTCCACCCGGATTAAGGGACCAGGAGACACTGTCACCACACGGGCCGAGCTCAGACCTTCAGGGACAGAGACAAGATTTTTAATATTTTTTTTTAAAGTACAGTCTACAACAAATAACCAAGTGTGTGTTGCGTTCAGGGTCTGTCAGTATTAAGCAGCTCTGCAGCAGCATAACCGCGACCAAGAAACCGACACATGAACACACACAGGGCGTGTTTAAACTTGAGCGAAGCATTGATGATGGAGGTGCCGATGACAATGACGATGACGGTGCTGAAACCTGAATTGCATGTGCAATTCACCCACGCCCACGTTATTTACTCAGGTTTTACCCTAGTTTATGACAGGCCTCCAGCAGACTCATCAAACAGAAACGAAACGCATTCGAGTGAGACTTCGACGTATTAAGTGACTTTCTAATTCAGTTTTGATTGTGTAACACATAACAAGGGCTGCTTTGAGACACTGACACGGTTTACTTCTTCCTCTTTCTCAAGGCCTGACATTCCAGTTGAGACGAGCATGTAGCAACACAGCAACGTTGGGAGTTGTTTGGTTCCCAGCGCTCTCCTTCCAGGTTGGCGAAACCTGGCTGCACGCCTCCACAGACGGTGTTAACAAACAGCTCTGTTAACTTGTGTTTAAAAGAACATTCAGAAAATAACAATGGACTAAATACAGACGTCAAAGTCGTTCTTGTTCTTGAGTTTCTATCTAAAGGTAATCACTTTTAGACTTCCTGTGTGGCTCTTTCTGTTGAGATATTTAACACGTGACATGGATTGCGTCACGCCAAGTCAATATGTCTATTCGGTCACGGTATTCACGGCGGTATTGCCAAAAAAAGGTCAGACAAGGCAACAAACCTGTTGGATAAACAAATCCACAAGGTTAGCTAGACTTAACTCAAACTGGTTTGATGTTTCACACTTGCCGTGGTTGAATGTACGTAGTTATATGAACGGAAATGATTGCCAGGGGTACGAAACGAAATCGAAATTTGAGTTGTGGATAGGGATGCACCGAACATTTTCGGCCAAAAAATTGCTGCAGTTGTTGCTTGCACGTGTTGTTTCGGCAATAAAAGTTCGAAAATTTTTGACCGAAAAACCAAAAATGCACTTTCAGACCATTTTTGGCCGAAAATTTATCGCAGAAACAACATGGACGAAACCGGATATTATGATGATGCAAGCAACAACTGCCGCAATTTTTGCCCGAAAATGGGAATTTGAAACAAAACCAAAGTTTCAGTTCTGGATAGGGATGCACCGAAAATTTTTGTCCGAAAACCGAAAATGCACTTTTGGGCCATTTTCAAACAAAAATTGCTGCAGTTGTTGCTCACACGTGTTGCTTCGGTGATAAAAGTCGGAAAAGTTTTGACCGAAAAACTGAAAATGCACTTTCGGATCATTTTTGGCTGAAAATTTATCGCCGAAACAAGACGGCCGAAACAGGATTGTGATGATGCAAGCAACAACCACAGCAATTTTCGCCTGAAAATGGGCCAAAGGTTTTTTGGCCGAAAAACTTTTTGGTTTTCGACCAAAAATTTTCGGGGCATCCTTAGTTCTGGAGTGCATTCAACTGCTTTAGTTGCTTGGCTTTGGTTGACTTTCACCAAACTTTAGTTTCTTAAGCCTGGTACAGCAACTGTAAATGATTTTTCTTTTTTTTTATCTTGCCTTGCTGCTGCAACACCTAAATTAAACCCTTGTGGATAACTGAAGTCTTATCTTGTATTATTTATCTCATGTATGACCGAGGAGTCTGAAAGGTCTGCAAATAAGACTCGGGTTTAACAAGCGCCCTCCATGAAATGTTCTTGTTCAGTCCATCAATACTCGAGAGTTCATCAATAGAGCTTTTGGCTTTTAGCCTGGTGATGAGTGCGAGTGTGTCTGCTGAGTTTGAGCTTTTTCTCTGCTAAGTAAGTAACAGTGAATCAAGAAGCACGTGCCTGAGATCAGCATCTTGGTCAGGACTCGCGGTCTTTGGTTTAGCTCCTTTAAACGTTTGACGCGTCTGTTTGCCGGCAGCTACGACGTGACCGTACGGCGGTGAATTATTTAACACTTGGCGGGCTGTGATGTCAGACAAGTGTGAAGCTTCGCACGCTACGACGGGGATGCTGCTTTACATCATGATAATATGAAACATTCAAATCAAGAGGAACGTCTTGCGGTTGCCCCGAGGGAACTTCTGAACTGCTCAGACGTTACATTCAAATTTAAAACCGCTTCCTAAAATTTATTTTTAAATGTATGCGCAAATTCTGATTGTCACACCACAAGAAGAAAAAACATTAAATTTATCGCGGCAGAACTGAAAGATTTCTCGCAACAGTCTATATTTGTTTTAAGTATAGACTGTAAAGTAAAGATGAACGACTGGATGGATGAACGGCCGGCTGCAGCGTAGATCATAAGCTCCACCCACTCCATGTTAGTGGATGGGACTTAAGCCAATGATGGTTTCTGTCATTTTAGTTAATATAATACTGATGCATGTTCAAGTGTCTCTCTCTACCTCCAAACAAGATGGCGCCGCACATATCCCTGGTATTTTAGCGACCAACGTAAGGAGGTGGAGGCGCGTCATCCATATTTATATACAGTCTATGGTTTCAACACTTGAGTTAATGGAGCCACATCTGTTTTAAAACTTTCATAAACACACTTCTCATGGAGATTAGTCCTGAAAGAACCCAGTTGGGTTTCGGTGCATTTTAAACAGCACTGCTGACCTAGTCTGAGGCTCATTAAATAAACATAAATGGCAAAACCGTGCTTTTATTTTCTCCTCATTTGTTCCAGAGCCAGAAGTGGAGTTTTCTGGTGCACTGTATGTAAAGCGTAAAATGGTCAATTCGTGTTTCAGAGAATCATTTAGACGAGTATATCAGTTTATTTCTGCCTCGGCTCTAGAGACACATTGTTTTATATGAGAACGGTTGTAAAAAATCTTTCCTTTGCCATTTTCTCCTTTCTAAAAATATCAAGGAAGCTGTCATGTGTCAAGGATGAATAACAACAAAGAAGTGTAAAAAATGCAAATGCCCTGCGGGTTGTTACAGGAAAGGAAATCAAAAGTCTGGTTGGTGACATTAAAGGAGAACCAGAGAGGTTGCTTCTTCCTCCTGTGACCGTTCACAATATGTGGGAAATCCAAGACAGGACTGTCCTCCGCAGGGACAAGCTCGGGTCACGGAGCAGGTTAGCAACATCTTGAGTCTGTGTGCCGACAGTAAAATCAACAGAGCCTGCAGTGAAGGAAGTGATTTCTAGATTGTGGCTACTTTCCCGTGTGCACTGTGCAGAAATGAACACCGCATGAGGGCTGGCGACATTTGATCATCTTGCGCTGCACTAATTTAAGCCAGGTCCCTCGCACACATACGGGTGGAAGCCCTGTGACATTCACTGCCTGCTCATAAACACATGGCAACTTCACAACTCAGGTAGGCCCGTGAACAAGCCCTGATTTGTTCATGCAGTGGCCTGGTCCTATAAAACCAGAGCTAATTAGTCAGCCTGGTTTGAATGCAGGGGGAAAAAAATACACAGCTACTCAATGTCGGCTAATGGGCCTTGATGGGAGTGCAGTCTTCTGGCTGATCACAGGTTGAACAGGACAGAATCTGATGTCATTTCCTTTACATTTGTCAGTTTCTCTATTAAACTGGAGAAATATCCTGCTTACCTGTTCTCTGGCCCATTCAAATGACTTCATCACACTAGCTAAACGCAACTGTGTACTAGTTTATACAAGCTGACAGTCATTTAAGGGGGAAATGGGACCAATTCTCACGAGAAAAGATTATCGTGCCAAACTCCATTTACCAAAACGGCCTTTTTACATTCTTTCTATCACAGCTCATTGATTAACTTCCTATTCACTAATATATTAATTCGTTTCCAATATTTTAAATCCATTCTTTAATTCGGCGTGTCTCATTACAACAACCGACACCTCTGTTACACTTAAATTTTAAGTTTTTTTTAACCGGCTCGCTTGTTGCACTCGAACGCCTCGTTCGTGAAACTCCACAGAGGCTGGCTGTAGCTAGCAGTTAATAAAGTTTAAAATGCATTAATAATTAGTGTTTTATGGTGGATTTAATGTACGCCGAATTGGAAAGTGGATAGCAAAGATACGGAAAACGCTTTAATTTGTGTTTTACGAGGTATCTGCGTGTGTCGAAAACAGGAAAACTTTAAATTAGAAGATTTCAAAGCGGGGTTCAACATTGGCTTCTCCACACTGAAGAATGCCGACATCTGTCGTAGTTAATTAGCCATCAACAGTCAAGCAAAGAAACGTCTCTTACCGAGCATTAAAACACTAAAGGTGAGAGCGATGAGACAGTAATCCATGTCCACTGATCTCTTATTCCACTCCTGTCCTTTTTCCTTGATGTCCCCTCCGTTCCCTTTGTCCTGCCTTGGGGTAAAACCTGTCCTCTCCCGCCGCTGTCGGGCAATCCAATAAAACTCTCAGATCTGTGCGGTCGGTCCGCGCCGCACACCGGGCGGAGCCGCAGAGCAAAACGGATGCACACCGCGGGTCTCTTAATCCAGCGAAACCAAGTCCGAGTCCCGGCAGGAGCGTTCACATGCTTCACCCACACCGATCCGGTTTAACGCGTGTGTGGAAATGAAACTGAGACAGACAGAGAGAGAGAGAGAGAGAGACTGGAGGAGAAGAGGGAACGAGAGAGTGGCCGGAAGTTAGGTGACGGTCTGGAGGAGGAGAGTGGAGAAAAACTGGGAGGTCCCAGGTGGAGAGAGAGAGAGACAGAGAGACACAGAGCGAGAGACAGAGAGAGACAGAGAGAGAGAGACAGAGAGACACAGAGCGAGAGACAGAGAGAGAGAGATATTCACATATCATTGTTGCTCAGCCACAAGTTTTATGGCGCAGATATTAGTCTTTATTACATGTCAGGTACTTCCCTGTGAAGATATGATGGATTCCTCCTTCACACACTTTAAATGAATCCTGCCCGGCTATAAATCTCTGAGTGGTTGGGGACCAGATAACATTTAGACTGAAAACTTTTATTAAAGAAGACGAAGTAAGAAGAAGAAGAAGAAGGAACAGGGGGAGATGGTGTGTGGTGGGTGAGATGGAGAAGAAGAAGAAGAGCAAAGTAGTAGCAGTGGAAGAAGAAGAAGGAGAAGGATAAGAATGAGACTGTTTAGTAGGAGTAGAAGAAGAAGAGGAGTAGTGAGAAGGGAGATTAGGAGAAGAAGAAAGAGGAGGGTATTATTAAGTAGTAGAAGGGGCAGGAGAAGAAGGACCTTATACAGAAGAAGAAGAATGAGCTTATAAAGTAGTAGTAGTAGAAGAAGAATGTACGTTTATAAAGTAGTAGTAGAAGAAGAATGAGCGTACAAAATAGTAGCAGTAGAAGAAGAATGGGCTTATAAAGTAGTAGTAGAAGAAGAATGAGTTTATAAAGTAGTAGTAGAAGAAGAATGAGCTTATAAAGTAGTAGTAGAAGAAGAATGAGTGTATAAAGTAGTAGTAGAAGAATGAGCATATAAAGTAGTTGTAATAGTAAGTGAAGAAGAATAAGCTAGTAGTAAAACAAGAATGAGCTTATAAAGTAGTAGTAGAAGAAGAGTGAGCTTATAAAGTAGTAGTAGAAGAAGAATGAGTTTATAAAGTAGTAGTAGAAGAAGAATGAGCTTATAAAGTAGTAGTAGAAGAAGAATGAGTTTATAAAGTAGTAGCAAAGAGCATAGAATACAATTAGAATATAATTCTATGCTCTTTGGTAGTAGTAGAAGAAGAATGAGTGTATAAAGTAGTAGAAGAAGAGTGAGCTATAAAGTAGTAGTAGAAGAAGAATGAGCTTATAAAGTAGTTGTAATAGTAAGTGAAGAAGAATAAGCTAGTAGTAAAACAAGAATGAGCTTATAAAGTAGTAGTAGAAGAAGAGTGAGCTTATAAAGTAGTAGTAGAAGAAGAATGAGAATATAAAGTAGTAGTAGAAGAAGAATGAGCTTATAAAGTAGTAGTAGAAGAAGAATGAGTTTATAAAGTAGTAGCAAAGAGCATAGAATACAATTAGAATATAATTCTATGCTCTTTGGTAGTAGTAGAAGAAGAATGAGTGTATAAAGTAGTAGAAGAAGAGTGAGCTATAAAGTAGTAGTAGAAGAAGAATGAGCTTATAAAGTAGTTGTAATAGTAAGTGAAGAAGAATAAGCTAGTAGTAAAACAAGAATGAGCTTATAAAGTCGTAGAAGAAGGACCAGGAGATTATTGAGATGCAGTACAAAGTCAAGATGGGGAGAAGAAGAAGACATTTGGGAAACACTTCTAAACTAAGTTGCTGAGCTCTGTAGCTTGGTTTGATGGTGTGTTATTACATGACTGAGCTGTCTGTGTTCATGTGATGTGTTCAGGGACAGCAGGGAGATAACACAATTAGAGACTCCTGATAAACTGAAAGAATCTGAAAACAGTTGTACACATCTGAATGTGTCTGAAACTGCCTCACACACAAATTACATTTTTACTAAAAGCAACAGTTGATGTATTTGATTAAATGTAACACGAATGGCAACACAGGTGACAACCAAGTATGTTGAATGCTGGTGGGAAACTAAATTAAATACATAAAACTGTCAGAAACAACAGAAAGATTTACAACAATGAAACAAAATAAATAAATACCAACTGCCTCTTCCACAAGGAAATAAAGGCAGACCAGCGGGGAGGAAGGAATTTATGGCACAGGCCACAGAGGTAGAATTAAAAGGAGCTGGGGACTGCTACCTAAAATACACATATTACACATTCCTTCATGCTTTTCCAAGGCAATTTCCACATTATTTTAGCCACATAATCAGATAAATAAGGCGGATATGAAGAAAAGACAGAGCTATTGTCTTCAGTGCACAAAGATGTATGTATTTCTGAATCTGAGCTGCCTCAAATTTAATAACGCCATGTTTCTACACTCGCATCTCGCACATTTTCCCTAAAGACTGACCTTTTTTTTTTTTTTTTCATCATGGCTGACACATTCCTGTTGCCGGTTACAGCGCTGCGGCCGGACCCATGCTGTTTATTTACCCAGAGCCACAAGGCAGGCCAAAGTTCACCGCTCAGTCAATCTCTTAGCAGGCGCTGAGGGAGGAGGTGGATGAGGATGAGGAGGGGGAGGAGGTGAGAAGTTTGGGTTTCTAACCTCGGAGTCAAAGGTTAAAACTTCGTGGGTCATCTGCTGCGATGCACTGGCTATCCTATTTTTAAAAATGTGTGTGCATGTGTGTGTGTGTGTGTGTGTGTGTGTGCTGTCTACTACTGTATGTGGTCTCAACACCGATGCATCTGTTGTCACACAGCATCTGTTCCCACCAACACAGCCCTATCTTGTTGCTCTGCTTTCCTATCAGTCATTAACTAGGTCACAGATTCTTATAAATGATGCGTTTTAGAATAAACCTGAGCAGGCCGATTGTTTTATACCGGACAGAGTCAAAAAAACACAAATCAGTCAATGACTTTAAGCTCATGTATGAGCACAGAGAGGAAGCTGTTTTAAAATACTGAAACAGCAAAACCTTGAGCTGAGACTGAAGCAGCAGCAACGTGGAGTTTTGTTGCCACCTTCTGGCTATGCACAATATTCATTTCATCATGTAGTTTAACATTATGGTAACAATTTAGCTCCAGCAAGCATTTATTCACTCGGTCTTTTATTAATAATCTTCAGTGCATCCAGTTTAAAATGTTATTTATGCATTTTTTTTTCAATAGTCTGCAGTCTTCGACCCTTAGCAGGAATAAGAGTTTTAACATACAAAACCAGCACTGAAAAAGGAAACATTTGTATTGAAAACGGTTGTATTGGCATTAAAACAAGTAGGCCTATGGTATTGAAAAAAAGAAACTAATAAAATAATTCAAATCTGAAAATCTTATTTTATTTCATTTCATGTTACTGTATTTTTCAATGACAATCTTTTTACGACGCAATTTTTTTTTTACAATGTCCGTTTTTTACGATGTCAAATACAGTCAATGTTTTTTTTTCGTTGTCACTGATTTTCGGTTTCAACTTTCTGTCACTGTTTTGGCGTACAGAAAACAGTTGTATCGCCATTTAAACAAGTATTGCCACTGAAAAAAGAAATAAATTAAAACAATTCAAATCCCCGTTTTGAAATTTTCCGATTTAACGTTTTCCTGTTGTCGACACACGCAGATACCTCGCAAAAGACCAGGTCAAGGTTTTTCTGTATTTTTGCTATCCACTTTCCACTTCGGCATACACCAAATCCATCAAAAATCACTAATTATCAGTGCATTTTAAACTATTTTTTATTTTTTTTGCTAGCTAACGAGGCGTTCGAGTGCAACAACAGAGCCGGGTAAAAAACGATGTCAGTTTCTTTTCAAAGACATATTTTTTACGATGTCACTTTTTTTTTTTTTTTTTTGTCATACAGATAGAGACAGATTGAAGTAGAAGAGGGAGCAGAGATATTCCCATTGAATTGGTTTTCGTTATTTTCATGACTATTTACATTATAGATTCTCACTGAAAACTATGAATTAACACATATGGAATGATGCAGTAAACAAAAAAGTGTGAAATAACGCCAAATATGATTCATATTTTAGAGTCCTCAAAGTAGCCAACTTTTACTTTGTTGACAGCGCTGCAAACCCTTGGACTTCTCTCAACGAGCTTCATGATGTCGTCACCTGAAATGGTTTTCACGTCATAGGCCTTGTCACGGGTCATTTGTGGAATTTCTTGCCTTCTTAATGGGGTTGAGACCATCAGTTGTGTGGTGCAGGTTGGTACACAGCTCACAGCTCTATTTCACAACTGTTAGAACTCATATTATGGCAAGAACCAATCAGCTAGTAAAGAGAAACAACAGTACTATAAGAACTGAAGGTCAGTCAGTCCGCTAAATCGCAAAAACTTTGAATGTGTCCCCAAGCGCAGTTGCAAAAACTCAAGCGCTACGACAAAACTGGCTCACAACCTTCAGGAGGTGTAAGCATGACAGTGATATGGAGCTGAACCATCCTCCTGTTTGAATGTTTGCTGAGCAGGTGAGTCATAGTAGCTGAGTTCACAGTTGCTGACCTTGCTTGACTCGTCTTTACCTCCCGCTCCATGTTGCTTTCAGCTGTCTCACCGTTGTCCCATTGTTGGCTGGTGCAATGGTGTTGCTGTTGATTCTTGTGGCCTTGAGTCTTAATGAGCGGCTCAGGTCTGGGATTCTCAGTGCCTCCAAAACGTTAGCTTCAGCGATGGCTGCTGCAGCCTCACCCTTTGGCGTCAATGCGTGCAGACTGTCTCTGTAGCTCTGCCTTCTTTGCTTGGCTTTGGAGCTTGAGGTGTGGAATGAGATAGGCCAACAAGTGCTCAGCATTTCTGAAAAAACACTGAGAGGGTGTGTCCAATGGTTGACGTGACATATATGAGTCAGTGTCAAGACTCTACAAACAATCCGTGACATTAAACACATATATGAGCACGGAGAAGAAACGATTTTAAAATACTGAAACAGCAAAGCAGCAGCAATTTAGCTCCAGTAAGCATTCAGTCTCTTCTTCGCTCCTTTGTGGTGCAAAGGTCATTGATCACTATCCTAAGTCTTCTTTTCCATTCAAACTCTGTATTTTATTAATAATCTTCAGTGCATCTTGTTTAAAATGGTGTCATAGAGGCAAAAACATCAAAAATGTAACAAATATCTAAAAGGTAAAAATGTTAAAATACTAGGACTGCCTATAAAACGACACCCTTCATACGTGAGTAGCTTCAATAGTCGTTTCTGCAGTCTCACTATGCAATGTGTAACATTTTATACAGTACGTGCAAATAGTAATGATGTCCAAAATCTCAAATTGCTTACTAGGGAGGGAATTACTGAGTGCTTATTACATAAGGAGTAATGAATGATTTCTGACCATTGATTTGGACATACCACTCACTCCACTAGCAGAACTGCTAGGCTACGTATGACTCAAATGAACACCCCAAAAGTATTTACATTTGTGGTTTATCATCTGGTCCTGTCAGACCCAGCTTTCGACACCTTTGGTTTCAGCAAATCTTTCAGAGGAAATTAATATACAGATACATCAGAGTATTTGCCCACGTGGGACTTCCTGTTTTGACCTCGTGGTTCTGATGCAGAAGACGATGAAGATGAAAATCAGCAGCAGATCAAGACCTGGAGGAGGATGGAGGAAAACCACTGATCAAAAGTGTAGAGGAAATAACACTTAACTAGATACACTCTGACATAATAACAATCCAACTTTACATACACAGCGTGCTGTGAGGATGAGTGCTCATACTTTTAGATTAGATAACCAACATACCTCCTCTGACAATCAGGAGCCAGAAATTCAATTCAGGGTTGACCTCGGAGTCTGGTTCAGGAGTAGAAACTGAAGAATAAAATGCAATAGAGACATATTTAATGTTTTATTAGGCAGTGCACAAAATTCTCCTTGTTTTTTCTTTTTTCCCCCTTACTGTGCTAGCATGCTAATTTGTGAATGCTAGTTTTGTTAAATATCAAAATGATGAGGAGGTTTTCATGATTCATCCTCAGGGAACCATGAACCTGTGATTCATTTGTTGAGATATTCTATGCTGTTTGATAGCAACACTGCTTCTTCTTTTAACATGATATTTCTACTGTAGCTTTGGTTTCTCTCACCTGTGGGAGCAACAGTGACATTTCCCATCTCCTTTGTATTCTCCACGATTTTGATCCATTTCCCTCCGTTCTCATGCGTCCATTCCGTCCCGTTGCACTCGTAACTCCCATCATCCGACGTCGTCGCTCTGGAAATCACCAGCTCAAACAGTCCATTCCTGCCGGGGACCAGTCGGATGCCGCCGTCGGCGTAGCGGCGGGTGTAGTTCGCCCCCGTCACCACCTCCCCCTGAGGACCGAACGCCAGGATCTCCTCCGACGTCGCCCCCTTCTTCACCGACCAGGTGACGGACAGGTAGGTGGGGTGGGTGAGCTCCCGGGTGACGTTGCAGGAGAGCGTGAAGTCACTTCCCTCCGAGACGACTGGGGGCGGGGCCTGGGGCGACACCTTGAGGGTGTTGGGGATGACTGACAGGAAAACAAAACACTGTATGAATACATTTATCAGACAGTAGTAAACTACAAAGACACTTAACACATAAATACCAAAGATGAGACATATTTAATCATCTTAATCATGACTAAAAATGTGCTGCCGATCAAAAGACTTCTAGGAAAAGACATACCAATGAGCTGGACCTGAGCCATGTAGTTGCCACTGATGACTGAGTCGGTGCTCGGCGTCTGACACCAGAAGTACCCAGCGTCTTGGGCCTTCACCTCTGCGATCTTCAGCTCCGCCTCGTTGTCTCTGAGACGCACCACCGAGACGTCGCCGGACGCCACGCGCTTGCTGAATGACGAGTGGGAGAAGCTGGCCTCGAAGGTGGAGATTATTTTCATCTTCTGTCCGTTAGGGTCCCTGGACATCTCCCAATCGAAATCCTGCAGGACACAGTTTGATGGCCATATTTACACCATTCCACCTCTAAGGTTTAAAAGAGTATCTCCACAGCTTGAGATGAAACTATTTTTAAAATACGACATAGGACATGGTAGCAGAAGGAAGATTAATCATCCACTCATCTAGTATCTATATCAGCAAGGCAAGGTACACCCTGGACAGGTACACAGTCCATCACAGGGGTGAGACAGATGGACAAAACTGCCTATCGCAAGGATAGCAAAGAGAAACAAAGTGTTTGGCCTGTGTACGCCTACAGTACATTGGCATTACGAAAGCTAGTTGGATATGAGCGCTTATTGGTTCTAGACCATCAAAGTGTTAGCGCCACTCTATGACCAGTTGAACAAATATCCTTAGTAATGTAAAATCATGGTCCTCAGAGGATGAACCTCACCTTTTCCCAAGTGTCACAATCAGCTGAAAAGAACCGTAACATCCAATATCTATCCCTAATGTAACATCCAGGAACTTAACAAACAATGCTGATACTGAGTCTTGTACCTCATATGTTCCATATGTTATACTAGTACCAGTCGTAGTACTAGCGGTAGTATACTACTGCAATAGTAGTTAGTTTTTAGTCACTGAAACATATGGGATTGTGATGCCGCAAATTAACATCGAGTGCAGGAACCCAAGGTTGTAAATAGTCCCAAAAAATGTACTTTCATTTGTTCAGTGCATTCATTCGTGTGTAATCCAGATATGGAAATTACCTGCTCACGAGGTCCCCCGTAGTCATTAACCTCACATCTGATGGAGACCAGCTGACCCTCCACTCGGATTAAGGGACCAGGAGACACTGTCACCACACGGGCCGAACCCAGACCTTCAGGGACAGAGACAAGATTTATTTATGACAGTCTTTGACAATTAACTGAGTCTTAACTGGGCTGTGTATTGAGACACTCAAATCAAGAAGAACATCTCGCGGTTCAGCCAAAGGAACTTCTAAACCACTGAGTCATAACATTCAACTTTAAAACCACTTCCTTACAATTTATTTTTAAATGTATGCAGTTAATACAAATTATGGTTGTCCCACTGCAAGACGAACATTCATATCCGCGACATTTAAAGGCGCTCTAGGAGAAAACGGCCTGAAGACACGAACAAGATGTGATGGTCAGCTGGAGCATTCAAGTAGCCTTAGCTTGATTATGACTTTACAACGATAGTGGTTGGCTGCAGTAGCCTATACAATGTAAGCTCCACCCACTCCAACTTAAACACTAAAGTACATGACTAACCGTTTTTTCAAAGATGGTTTCTGTCATTTTAAGTAGTTAATATAAAACTGATGCATGTTCAAGGGTCCCTTGGTCTGTACTGTGTAGCTGCCCATGGTATGTTAGCATCACTTTGGCCAATGGGAGGGAGTGGAGAAGCATCGTCCATATTTCTATACAGTCTATGGTTTCACTTGAGTTAACTCCATAGTTTGTGAATGATATGATTGGATGAAGGCAGCTGTCAAGTGTCAAGGATGAATAACAACCGCTGGGTAACATTAAAGGAGAACCGAGAGCCTGCTTCTTCCTCCTGTGAGCCTGAATGTGCTGCCAGAAATACACCACTGTGTGTGTGTGCTGGTTTCATCTAATTTATAAATATCAGAGCCAAATTTGACCAATTCAGTATTTTAATGACTAGTTTAAAATGTTTGGAATCTATTCTTTAATTCGGCATAATTCACCCAACACCTCCGTTTCACTTAAATTTTCATTTTTTTTAACCGACTCGCTTATTGCACTCGAACACCTTGTTCGTGAAACTCCACAGAGGCTGGCTGCAGCTAGAGGATGAAAAAAAGTTTAAAATGCATTGATAATTAGGCTTTTATGATGGATTTAATTAGTGCCGAATTAGAAAGTCGATAGCAAAGATACGGAAAACGTTTTACCTGGTCTTTTACGAGGTGATCTGCGTGTGTGGACAACAGGAAAACTTTAAATTGGAAAATGTCAGAATGGGCTTCAACATTGGCTTCTCCACACTGAAGAATGCCGAATCTGTCGCAGTTTATTAGCCATCAACAGTCAAGCAAAGAAACGTCTCTTACCGAGCATTAAAACACTAAAGGTGAGAGCGAGGAGACAGTAATCCATGTCCACTGATCTCTCTCTCTTATTCCTCCTGTCTTTTTTCCTTGATGTCCCCTCCGTTCCCTTTGTCCTGCCTCGGGATAAAACCTGTCCTATGCCGTCGCTAAAACTCTCAGATCTGTGTGGTCCGTCTCTTAATCCAACGGCGTTTACTTTACCCACAACGATTAACACGTATGTGGAAATGAAACTGAGACAGACAGAGAGAGAGAGAGAGAGAGAGAGAGATAATATATAGATATAATGGAGTTTCTTTATTTTTGTGACTATTTACATTGTAGATTCTCATTCGCATTGGCCAACTCACAGAGAGGTGCGGCTGAGCCCTGAAAAAGTCTGCAAAGTCATCATAGTCCAGGGGTTGCGTTGACCGAGTATTTCCGTCATTGATTGATTTTTTTTGTTGTTGTTGTTGTTGTTGTTGTTGTTGTTTTTTAAATGTGACGAATAAATCTGAAGGCCATCCGTCATTTTGACTGATTGCAATTCACACTCCTGACCACTTGGTGGCGAATGACCTTATTAACTGGCTCTAGTCAACACTATTCTGAAAAAGGTACTTAAGTTATTAATAATTTAAATAATTTTTTTATGACCCTTTCAGTCAAAATGACAGACAACGAAAAAGTCTAGTGCAACCTCCGTCATAGCCTGTGCAATACTACGCAACATTTGCAAGGCTAGACAAATTGCAGAACCTCTTGATGGTGATATAGACCGCGACGACGATGAGCATGATGAAAACATTCACATTCCACAGGGGAACTTGGCCCAGAGTGGACTGTCCTACAGAGCGCAGTTTACAAATTTACATTTCAGTCAGGTTGTAGTATATGTAATTTAAGAACGTGTGACTGCAGTGAACCAATATTTACCACACAGAGCCTAAATAGATGACACATATTACACACAAAGGCTACATGAATACATAATATTCTATTTGCCATGGGATTTATTTTTTTAGGAGATCAATTTTTAGTCTGTAGTACTCCTCCTGTAGCCCTTGTAAGAATGAAGCTGACTTCTATCTTAGCAGATAGTTTCTTAATAAAACACAGCAGAGTCTTCAGGAAGGTTTTGATGTTTTACTAAAGAAAATCTGTGAAACTGGAATACAAAACATAAAAAAATGCAAATGGTACATCATACTTTGTTTGTATCTTATACATTCAGAAATACATCACACATAAACTTAAAGCTAAATTATTATTTACTTCACACAGCAGAAATGGTAATAAGTAGCGTAGCGATTAGCTCGATGCTAACATAATATGGAAAATCCAGTTGATTGACAGGCTAGTCCATTAGCATTAGTCGCGCTGTTAACTTTTCAGGTCAGCCACACAAGTCAGGATGATTATAACTCTGTAGACGGAACTCACCCTCATCTGTTAAGAGAAAATAGGTAAAGACGGTGAGTCAGGCCAGGAGAAGCTTCTTATTTACATTCAGGCTAGTGTTTCTCAGTCAGGTATGGATGGCTGGCTTTAGATCACAACTGTTAGATACACATCAAATCTTTTCTTTGACATGTAACTGTAATTTATGTGTAAATCATAATTTAATTTCCACACCAAATGTTTAACTCAGTTTGCTTCGTGATCATTAGTTTAATCTTCAAAGCTTCCTTCAACTTACATAAGTAAAATAAATGCTAATGGTTAGAGACTTTAAAGAGAGAATAAATGCAGAAACAAATAATATAACTGATTCATTATAAGGGGACTAACAGTGAACCCTGAGGAACTCCACCAGTAAACATGATTAGATTATTAGATAGATAGATCTACCTTGGAGATAGAGGTAAACTTTCTCCAAGAAATTTTGTCACAGTCAAATTCATCTGATTTGATCATGATTTATAAATAACAAAGGAAATTATTACTTTTCAGTCGCATGCGCTTTTTCCGTCTGGTCATGACGCAGCAAACGATGACAATGATGATCAGCAACACGACAATACCTGATGAGGACGAACAACAAATTGTGCAAGACATGTAAAACTAAACAGAACGTGTAACTCCTTGCTTTGTATTCGGATGTAAAGAGACTGCCATACACGAGAAGATCAAACATACCTGCTCCAACACCCACAAAAATCCAGATACTAAGTCCAAATACTTTAAGAAGGATGGGACATAGGGAGAAAAATATATGTTACTGGTTCACTGAAATACACAGCTGATTTAAAATTGGACATTTCTTGTTTATGTAGCTGTGTTAACCACATAATACTCACCTAACATACCACTGCAGCTGTGTTTCACGGGGTCACTGGTTTCAGAGCTGACTTTGTTGGAAACTTTGCAGGTAACGTTGTTTGGCAGGTCTTTCACTGGTTTTGTCAGACTGTCAACCTTTTCTGGCAACAGATTTTTATCATGAAACCATTCAAAAGTTGTGTGAGCCTGCAGGAGGATACAATTAATGGACTGATTAGAGAGCAATCATGTGAACATGTAGAGCCTCCATCACAGCAGAAATACCTGGTGTAAAACCTTGCAGCAGTTTAAACATGAGAAACTCCCAAACCCATTTTAAGGACACATACTATTGCTTTAGGGTTAATTAACACTTCATTCAACTCAATGGGAGAACATCCAGTGTCTGCTTTATAATAATAATTAACATTTGTTCTTACCTGCACCTTGCAGGTCAACTGGACTTTTGAGTCTGGCAAACACTTCATTTCCACTGTAGGCTTCTTCACAGGATCTTAAAACACAGTAAATAACTTGTCATGACAAATGAAACAGTGATCTGGATCTGATCGGACTTAAAAGGCCTGGAAGGATGGAAAATCTAGTTTTCTGTTGATTACACTGTACATCTATGACAGCTTCTGATGCAGCAACGCACTAGAAGACGACACCCACACCTGGTTATTAGGCTTAAAGAGGTGCTCAGTAAGATTGATCATGACATACTTAAACAGAAGGAATGTACTTAAAATCTGTTGTTACCTACCCAAGACGCATAAATGCACGTTGTTGTTGTCTTTGGTTAATGCCTGTCCATCCTTATCATAAACATCAAAGGTGTATTTTCCAGAATCACTTCTCTTCAGCTTTGTCAGCTTCAGGTTTCCTTTTGGATCAACAGTATATACTGTCTGTCCAATAATGTTGGTTCCTTTTTTATAAAAGATAATCGAACTGTTTCTGAACCATTTCAAGGAGTGTGTCGCCTCCAGTTTGATGTTAATAGGCACATCGAAGTCTCCGCCTGTTGGGGCATATTGGTCACAAACATCCTGAGCATCTGTGGATCAGAGAAAGAGGTGAAGGATGTAATCACGTTACAGTCATGTTATAAAAGTCTTCAACAGTCATTTTACAATTTAATCATAATTTGAAAACAGAGCAACATATTCCTATGTCAACTTTAGAATATTATTATTACGTCTTTTAAAGCTTAAGTTTCCATAGTGACTTCTTTTGGCGGCAGGATGAAATTTGAGAATCGTTCATGATTATATAAATATGTAGGAATGACCCCGTACTGAAACAAGGTTAAGACGAAGTTCTGACTTCCTTCATGTCCCAGTTTCCCCAGATGACCTCATGGCTGACATTTCAACTCTGACGAATCTTTTATGCAGATCAAAATATAATTATTACTCGTTTAGGCTAACGTGACCTCTACGTTTGTGTGTTCAATCTGAAGAGACAGAGATCTATGAAATAAAACTCTGCAGATCATTTCCCCTTTCGTGTAAACAGAGGATGGGCAATCTGTGCATCGCTTCCTGTTCTTGGTCTTACTGACCACAATCTGCTCAGAAGCCCTGCAAAGCTGAACGTACTCCCACACAGGGGCAGACCGGGACAAAAAAATAAATAAAAAATGGCCCTGGTATTTTGGACCAGACCGGCTCAACACATTTGATAACACACACTTTTTCTGTGTTTTTGGTCTCTTGAATGTGTACACCAACTGTGCAACTCTTTAAAACCATGTACCTTAAGCCATGCAGTGAGTAAGTATTAAATTCTTCCAAAAGGTGTCATTTATTAACACTACAAACATGTACACTCCACTCCATCAAATTATGAACCTTAAAGCAGCATTCATCTGTTTTTACTGGTCAATACTCTTTGCACTACTGGATCATTTTATCAGATTTACCAAAGGGATCAACCACCACTGTCATCAGCCACGGAGCTGAGAAAGGTCCTGCCGTGATAAACACGTCTGTAACTTTGGCACATTCGACAGTGTTTGCTTGAAGAGCATGTTTTCTTTTTCCCCTCTCAGTTTCTGTACGGTGGTTAGGAAACAGACTCTTTAACTAACGGGAAAATGCATCCCTGGATACTAACACAAAAAACAAGCTTTTGTTTTAATAGTTACCTGTGGAAGCGATGCTGGAGCAGCAGAGCACAAACAGAGTGATGAAGGACACCTGAGACATCTTCATCGTCGTCTGAATAGAAGAACAACTGCTTTCCATTGAGCAATTTCCTGTCACAGAGCAGGTACGTCCCACTGTGTTAAAGACGCGTTAGTTGTAATCCAGATGTGGCCTTCGTAGACGTGTTTTATACGTCAAATTTAACTAATTTAGACTCGTTTTTATACGACTTGAACCATCTGTGCAACTGCAATACCGTTTCAGGAGGTGGCACACTGTTCCAGTTCGTTTTACTTAAGCTTCAACCTGTTTTTCTCAGCACACGTAAGTTCCTCTCCAAACCTGCTGATGAGTCAAATTGAAACAAAACGAAAAAGTACAGGAAACAAGTCCCACACAGTCGGACCACAGTCAGATTTAGGCTATAATAAATCGTCCAATCCAGAGTTTTTTCCCCCTGATCTTTATTGCAAGAACCAGTTGATAAGTACAGCACGCAGCACAACGCAGTAAAACGTGTAAAGTGGAAAAATACAACAAATAATATTACCTTTGGTCTGTGTAAGAATAAAAACGTTAACACATAGTTTTCCTACAATAATGGCCCATAGCTCTGAAGCATGTGTCCTTATGAAGTCAGGAGCGTTTACATGCTTCACCCACACCGATCCGGTTTAACGCGTGTGTGACAGACCGACAGAGAGAAAGAGAGAGAGAGAGAGATTCCCATATCATTTAATGGGGTTTCTTTATTTTCGTGACTATTTACATTGTAGATTCTCACTCAAGACATCAAAACTGTGAATGAACACTTGGAATTATGTAGTAAACAAAAAAGTGTGAAGTAACTGAATTTCTTGCCTCCTTAATGGGACTGGTTGTGCTTTGCAGATGTTGGTACACAGCTGACAGCCCTATTTGGCAACTAACCAATCAGCTAAGTAAAGAGAAATGACAGTCCATCATTACTTTAAGAACTGAAGGTCAGTCAGTCTGGAACATTGCAAAAACACTCAATGCACATATTCTTTTGCCTCTCTAGCCTCAACGCGTGCAGACTGGCTCTGTAGCTCTGCCTTCTTTGTCCGCCTCAGCTGCAGCCTTTTGTTGTTGCTCTTCAACATTGTCGTGTGCTTCAAAGAAATACAGGACGACCGGTGTACGTTTCATACGTTTACTCAAAGAACGTGAGTCTCCAGCCTGACTCACATGCATTCATACCGTGACTTATCTATATGGGCCTAGAGTTCCCCCTGGTGGCATATATCGGTATAGCCCCTAATGCATATCTGGTCAAACACAATCACATTGGTTTACACCACATCCCCCTTACTGAAACTTAAAGAGAAACAGATTACTCCTTTGCGCTTACTGTCAACATTAAATCATTATAACCAACACATTACTTAAACTTATGGACTTTTCTTTCCTTTACTAGATGAAAGTGTGGTCTGTCTAATGCATGAACAAACATTTAACATTCAGCCACATAAACAGCATGTTTCACAAACACATTCATTTTTTTTTTTCAGGTGTTCTTTTCACAGGTCAAGTCTGTCCGGTTTCTTTATTTCCCTCCCAGACCTGGTTCTTGTGATGTGAGGTGAGCTCCCGGTCGGTGTGACTGTTGTACGAGTCTCTTCACCTTTGTCAGCCTTGGGTGGCTGCTGCTCACACTCTGACCCCTGCTCTGGCACAGGAACCAGATGAGAACGGTTCCGCCGCCGTGTCCCCTGTGGACTCATGACCAGGTAAGATCGTGGGGTGCTGTGTGCGGATGTTACAGTACCTGGCTCCGCCGTGTCGGGGATCCAAACGTGGTCTCCTGGTGACAGCTTACCCAGGTCTCGTGCTTGGTGTCTGCTGTTGTAGTGTTGTGCGTCTGCCCGCCTCTTCTCCCTCTCCTTCTGCTGAAGATCGCGAAGGTCTGGAAGTGCCGGCTGCAACCGCTCTGGCAGGATAGGCAGAGTGGTGCGCAGGCGCCGTCCCATGAGCAGTTCGGCAGGGCTGTAGCCGTTGCTCAGGGGTGTTGCTCTGTAGGCCAGCAGAGCGCGGTAGGGATCACCGGGTTTCACAAGCGGGTTCTTAACTGTTTGAACAGCACGTTCGGCCTCGCCGTTGCTCTGGGGATATTTTGGGCTGCTGGTTATGTGTTCAAAACAATAGTCACTGGCAAAGGCTTTCATTTCATGCCCAGAGAATTGTGGCCCATTGTCACTAATGAGTGTCTCTGGAATGCCGTGGCGTGCAAACATTGATTTGAGATGAACAATGACGTTTGCAGATCTTGTGGGGGTGAGCTGGGCTATCTCAACATAACGAGAGAAATAATCAGCTACTAGAAGGTAGGTTTTGTCTTTCAGCATGAAAAGGTCTGCACCTAGTTTTTGCCATGGCCTGTCTGGTAGTTGTGTTGGCATCAAGGGCTCTTTTGGGTTGGCCCTCTCCTTGATGCATTCTCTGCATGTGAGTACCAGCTCTCTTATCTGGTTGCTCAGCCCAGGCCACCATACAGCTTGGGTAGCCCTCTCCCTACACTTCACTATGCCCTGGTGTCCCTCATGTATTTTATCTAACACAGTGTCTCTCATTGTAGCAGGAGTAGTCCATTCTGCACACTTAGGACCGCTCTCTCGTGCCAGTAGTGCTTGGCGGACCCCTGTAGCTGGTTCCTGTCTGGCCACCCCTCCACCCCTTCTATCACGTCTGCTTCTTTTTGTGGAAAATGATGCTTTTGCACATGCAGCCTCTGCTTTTTAGCAGGGATACCTACAGAGATCCACTTCTCTGTAGGTATCCCGTCAGGCTAAGTCTTTTCACTGTTCTGCCCTTGTAAGAATGAAGCTGACTTCTAGCTTAGCAGATAGTTTCTCAATAAAACACAGCAGAGTCTTCAGGGAGGTTTTGATGCTTTATTAAAGACAAAACATGGAATACAAAACATAAAAAAATACAAATGGTACATCATACTTTGTTGTCTGTATCTTATACATTCAGAAATACATCACACATAAACTTAAAGCTCAATTATTATTTACTTCACACAGCAGAAATGGTAATAAGTAGCGTAGCGATTAGCTCGATGCTAACATAATATGGAAAATCCAGTTGATTGACAGGCTAGTCCATTAGCATTGGTCGCGCTGTTAACTTTTAAGGTCAGCCACACAAGTCAGGATGATTATAACTCTGTAGACGGAACTCACCCTCATCTGTTGAGAGAAAATAGACAAAGACGGTGAGTCAGACCAGGAGAAGCTTCTTATTTACATTCAGACTAGTGTTTCTCAGTCAGGTATGGATGGCTGGATTTAGATCACAACTGTTAGATACACATCAAATCTTTTCTTTGACATGTAACTGTAATTTATGTGTAAAGCATAATTTAATTTCCACACCAAATGTATGACTCAGTTTGCTTCATGATCATTAGTTTAATCTTCAAAGCTTCCTTCAACTGTTTGCCAATGGCTTCAAAAGATTTGTGAATTATCATCAATGCAAAAATATTTTTTATAAAATGTAAAGTAAGTAAAATAAATTCTTATGTTTAGAGACTTTAAAGAGAGAATGAATGTACAACTAATATAATTCATTAATTATAATGGGCCTAATACTGATCCCTGAGGAGCTCCACCAATAAACCTTAGACATGGCTCAGATTATTAGATTATTAAATAGAGGACGACTCTATTAAATCAAATTAAACTCTTAATTAAATTCATCTGATTTGATCATGATTTACAAACAACAACAGAAATTATTACCCTTCAGTCGCAAGCGCCTTTTCCGTCTGGTCTTGACGCAGCAAATGATGACGATGATGATCAGCAACACGACAATACCTGATGAGGACGAACAACAGATTGTGCAAGACATGTAAAACTAAACAGGACGTGTAACTCCTTGCATATCTTTGTATATACACAAGAAGATCAAACATACCTGCTCCAGCACCCACAAAAATCCAGATACTATATCCAAGTACTTTCATATCTTAAGAAAAAGGGGACATAGGGAGAAAAATATATGTTACTGGTTCACTGAAATACACAGCTGGTTTAAAATTGGACAATTCTTGTTTATGTAGCTGTGTTAACCACATAATACTCACCTAAAACACTGTTGCAGCTGTGTTTAACGGGGTCACTGGTCTCAGAGCTGGCTTTATTGGAAACTTTGCAGGTAACGTCGTTTGGCAGGTCTTTAGCTGGTTTTGTCAGAGTGAGAACCTTCTCTGGCAACAGTTTTTTATCATGAAACCATTCAAGAGTTGTGTGAGCCTGCAGGAAGATACAATTAATGGACTGATTAGAGAGCAATCATGTGAACATGTAGAGCCTCCATCACAGCAGAAATACCTGGTGTATTTGTTCTTACCGTCCCCTGCACCTTGCAGGTAAACTGGACTTTTGAGTCTGGCAAACACTTCATTTCCACTATAGGCTTCTTCACAGGATCTGAGTAGATTTGTTCACATCAACATTATATTAAAACACAGTAAATAACATGTCATGACAAATGAAACAGTGATCTGGATCTGATCAGACTTAAAAGGCCTGGAAGGATGGAAAATCTAGTTTTCTGTTGATTACACTGTACATCTACGACAGCTTCTGATGCAGCAACGCACTAGAAGACGACACCCACACCTGGTTATTAGGCTTAAAGAGGTGCTCAGTAAGATTGATCATGACATACTTAAACAGAAGGAATGTACTTAAAATCTGTTGTTACCTACCCAAGACGCATAAATGCACGTTGTTGTTGTCTTTGGTTAATGCCTTTCCATCCCTATCATGAACTTCAAAGGTGTATTTCCCAGAATCACTTTTCTTCAGCTTTGTCAGCTTCAGGTTTCCTTTTGAATCAATATCATCTGCTTTTCCTTGAGTAATTTTGCCTAATCTTTTGTAAAAGATAGCCGAACCATTTCTGTACCATTTCAAGGAGTGTGTCGCCTCCAGTTTGATATTAATAGGCACAGTGAAGTCTCCGCCTGTTGGGGCATATTGGTCACAAACATCCTGAGCATCTGTGGATCAGAGAAAGAGGTGAAGAATGTAATCATGTTACAGTCATGTTATAAAAGTCTTCAACAGTGATTTTACAATTTATTCATAATTTGTAAACAGAGGATGAACGGTCTAGGTGCATCGCTTCCTTTTCATGGTCTTCTGACCACAGTCTGCTCAGAAGCCCTGCACAGCTGAATGCACTCCCACACAGGGGCGGACCGGGACAAAAAAAAGTTGGCATTTTGGCCCTGGCATTTTGGACCCATCACATTTGATGACTCACACTTTTTCTGTGTTTTTGGTCTCTTGAATGTGTACACCAACTCTTTAAAACCACGTACCTTAAGCCATGCAGTGAGTCAACGAGAATCAGTGAGAGTGTGCACATTTTTTAACACTACAAACATGTACACTCCATCACTCTATCACAGTAATGGACCTTAAAGCAGCATTAATCTGTTTTTACTGGTCAATACTCTTTGCACTACTGGATCATTTTATCAGATTTACCAAGAGGTTCCATCAACCACCACTGTCATCAGCCACGGAGCTGAGAAAGGTCCTGCCGTGATAAACACGTCCGTAACTTTTTCACATTTGACAGCGTTTACTTGAAGAGCATGTTTTCTTTTTTCCCCTCTCAGTTTCTGTACGGGTGTCGAGGTGATTAGGAAACAAACTCTTGAACTAATGGGAAAATGCATCCCTGGATACTAACAAAGAAAAAAAAACAAGCTTTTGTTTTAATAGTTACCTGTGGAAGCGATGCTGGAGCAGCAGAGCACAAACAGAGTGATGAAGGCGAGGGGAGACATCTTCATCGTCGTCTGAAAAGAAGAACAACTGCTTTCCATTGAGCAATTTCCTCTCACAGAGCTACTTCCCACTGTGTTAAAGACGCGTTCACAGCACCTCAGTATAGAAGCCAGTTGTAATCCAGATGTGACCTTCGTAGACGTCTTTTCTACGTCAAATTTAAACTCACTTACGGTGTGAAACTTCTGTGCATAACTGCAAACCGTTTCAGGAGGAGGTGGCACACTGTTCCAGTTCGTTTTCCTCAAGCTTCAACTTGTTTTTCTCTGCACACGTAATACAGTTCCTCTCCAAACCTGCTGCTGAGCCGAAATGAAACAAAACGAAAAGTACAGGAAACAAGTCCCCCACCCTCTGGACACATTTTTGGACCGCAGTCAGATTTACAATAAATCGTCCAATCCAGAGAGGTTTTTCCCCCTGATCTTTATTCGCAAGAGCCTTAAGAAGAACAGGCAGCATGAAACGCAGAAATATGTGAAAACGAAAGTGGCAAAATACAACAATAATATTACCTTTGGTCTGTGTAAGAATAAAAACGTTAACACACACACACACGGATTGAAATACACATTTGCAGGGAGTTTTCCTACAATAATGGCCCATAGCTCTGAAGCATGTGTCCTTATGAAGTCTACAGTTGCCCAATTATCAAATAGTGATGAGTCCATCTGCACAAGTACAAAAAGACAAACGTGTATCTGCGTGTGTCGACAACAGGAAAACTTTAAACTGGAAGATTTCAAGGCGGGGTTCAACATTGATTTCTCCACACTGAAGAATGCCGACATCTGTAGTTAATTAACCATCAACAGTGTAGTGGGAATTTTCTGAGTGCTGGCTAGCATGACAGAATGTTGACGAAATGAATAACCTTTGTAACAGATAATGTGTTATTTGGAAGCGGCGTCTTGATGCCCTGTTCACACCCATAGTGGAGAAATTCTTAAGTACTGATTGTCATACTTTTGCTCACACAAGACAAAACATATTGGCACCAGCTCAGCCGTCTCTGTGATGACCTTCTCAAGGTCCCATTGTTGTTGCGAAGGCTAATAGATATTAAACATCATACGAGAGGAACAAGAACCAATGGATGGAAAGTAACTGTGCCATATGCAAATTGACAACGCCTAGTTTGAAGTATAAAATATCTTGTAAGACCCAAACTGGTCGGAGAGAGTCCTCGGAGCATTCACGGCCTGTGTTGTTCTGTGCATGATTCTCTCCCCCTTCATGAAGGTTATACCTTTGTTTTTTGCAATAAAACTCACAAAGACAAAACCTTTGTCTTGAGATTTTTTTGATTCGAAGTTGTGAAAAAATCCACAACAACAGTCAAGCAAAGAAACGTCTCTTACCGAGCATTAAAACACTAAAGGTGAGAGCGATGAGACAGTAATCCATGTCCACTGATCTCTCTCTCTTATTCCACTCTTGTTCTTTTTTCCCCTTTGTCCCCTCCGTCCTCTTTGTCCTCTCCCGTCGCTAAAACCCTCAGATCTGTGTGGTCGGTCCGTCTCTTAATCCGGCGAAACCAAGTCCGAGTCCCGGCAGGAGCGTTTACATGCTTCACCCACACCGATCCGGTTTAACGCGTGTCTAACTGGTGGACAGAGAGAAAGAGAGAGAGATTCCCATATCATTTAATGGGGTTTCTTTATTTTCGTGACTATTTACATTGTAGATTCTCACTCAAGACATCAAAACTGTGAATGAACACTTGGAATTATGTAGTAAACAAAAAAGTGTGAAGTAACTGAATTTCTTGCCTCCTTAATTGTGCTATGCAAAGTCATGTTGGTACACAGCCGACAGCCCTATTTGGCAACTAACCAAGTAAAGAGAAATGACAGTCCATCATTACTTTAAGAACTGAAGGTCAGTCAGTCTGGAAAATTGCAAAAATGCACATATTCTTTTGCCTCTCCAGCCTCGATGCGTGCAGACCGTCTCTGTAGCTCTGCCTTCTTTCAGGCAGCCTCATCTCATCTTTTTGTGGAAAATGATGCTTTTGCACGTGCAGCCTCTGCTTTAGCGTGTGCCCTGGCTGCAGTTGCACTTATCTGTAGGTATCCCATCAGGCTAAGTCTTTTCACTGTTCTGCCCTTGTAAGAATGAAGCTGACTTCTAGCTTAGCAGATAGTTTCTCAATAAAACACAGCAGAGTCTTCAGGAAGGTTTTGATGCTTTATTAAAGAAAATCTGTGAAACTGGAATACAAAACATAAAAAATTAAAATGGTATATCATACTTTGTTTGTATCTTATACATTCAGAAATACATCACACATAAACTTAAAGCTAAATTATTATTTAGTCCATACAGCAGAAATGGTAATATGTAGCGTAGCGATTAGCTCGATGCTAACATAATATGGAAAATCCAGTTAACTGATGAGCTAGTCCATTAGCATTGGTTAACGCGCTGTTAACTTTTATGGTCAGCCACAGTCAGGATGATTATGAGTCTGTAGATGGAACTCACCCTCCTCTGTTGAGAGAAAATAGGTAAAGACGGTGAGTCAGACCAGGAGAAGCTTCTTATTTACATTCAGACTATCTAGTGTTTCATTTACTTTCCACACCAAATGTATGACTCAGTTTGCTTCGTGATCATTAGTTTAATCTTCAAAGCTTCCTTCAACTGTTTGCCAATGGCTTCAAAAGATTTGTGAATTATTATCAATGCAAAAATATTTTTTATAAAATGTAAAAGAAGTAAAATAAATGCTCATGTTTAGAGACTTTAAAGAGAGAATGAATGTACAAATAATATAATTCATTAATTATAATGGGCCTAATAAACATTAGACATGGCTCAGGTTATTAAATTATTAAATAGAGGACGACTCTATTAAATTAACTTAAACTCTTAATTAAATTCATCTGATCTGATCATGATTCACAAACAACAACAGAAATTATTACCCTTCGGTCGCATGCGCTTTTTCCGTCTGGTCATGACGCAGCAAATGATGACAATGATGATCAGCAACACGACAATACCTGATGAGGACGAACAACAAACGTGTAATTCCTTGCATATCTTTGTATTAGGATGTAATCATTAAAGAGACTGCAGTACACAAGAAGATCAAACATACCTGCTCCAGCACCCACAAAAACCCAGATACTAAATCCAAGTACTTTCATATCTTAAGAAGGATGGGACACAGGGAGAAAAATATATATGTTAGGCAGGTGGTTTAAAATTGGACATTTCTTGTTTCTGTAGCTGTGTGAACTCACCTAAAACACTGTTACAGCTGTGTTTAACTGGGTCACTGGTCTCAAAGCTGGCTGTGTTGGAAACTTTGCAGGTGACATCGTTTGGCAGGTCTTCAGCTGGTTTTATCAGATTGTGAACCTTTTCTGGCAACAGTTTTTTATCATGAAACCATTCAAGAGTTGTGTGAGCCTGCAGGAGGATACAATTAATGGACTGATTAGAGAGCAATCATGTGAACATGTAGAGCCTCCATCACAGCAGAAATACCTGGTGTAAAACCTTGCAGCAGTTTAAACATGAGAAACTCCCAAACCCATTTTAAGGACACATACTATTGCTTTAGGGTTAATTAACACTTCATTCAACTCATTGGGAGAACATCCAGTGTCTGCTTTGTAATAATAATTAACATTTGTTCTTACCGTCCCCTGCACCTTGCAGGTAAACTGGACTTTTGAGTCTTGCAAACACTTCATTTCCACTGTAGGCTTCTTCACAGGATCTTAAAACACAGTAAATAACATGTCATGACGAATGAAACAGTGATCTGGATTTAAAAGGCCTGGAAGGATGGAAAATCTAGTTTTCTGTTGATCTGTCAATCTGTTCTTATTAGGCTTAAAGAGGGGTGCTCTACTAAAACAAGCTCAAGAAGAAATACAGAACTAAAAGTTCTGACTTCCTGCATGTCCCAGTTTCTCCAGATGACCTCATGGCTGACATTTCAACTCTGTCAAATCATTTTATGCAGATCAAAATAGAATTAGTATTTGATTAGTCTACACTCTGCATTTGTGCGTTCAATCTGAAGAGACAGAGGTCTACGAAATAAAACTCTGCAGATGATTTCCCCTTTCTTGTGAACAGAGGGTGGATGATCTGTGCATCACATTTGTTTTAGAGGAAGGCAGTTGGTAAAATGAGCACCGTGGAGGATTTTGTGGAGTTGTACCTTAGGTTATATTTCACAAAAAAAGGAGATACTTAATCTTTTGGCGAGACCACCTCTTTCTCACGCACAGCTTCTGTGCACTGTACCTTCTCAGAAAGTAGGGGTCGCCAATTCCCCATTTTTTTCAAGTGCTCGTGCCCCTTGTGTGCTGAAAAAATGCCTGGTTCGTCCGTGCCTAAAACCGCTACTGGATGGATGCATCACCGGGCCATGCAGAGGGATTTCGTGGTGTCTCAAGAAACAATCTAACAGATAATTAAGATTCTGGATCCAGAGTGAGTCGAGCTCCGGCTCCGACGCCGCCAATACACCTGCAGAGGCCCCAACGCTTTATGGCACATGGATTCCGTTTTACTTAGACTTTTTGTTCTCATAAAATGATTCTTTATTCTCGTAATATTATGACTTTATTCTCGAAGTTTGTGATTTTTTCCCCTACTCCGTCGTACATAAGCGACTCGTGTTGTTAGCGGTGGAAAAAAAAAGGTTCGGATCCGGCTCTAACGGGTCATCAAAGGTGACTCAAGAATCATGGATCTATAGCCCAGTTGTGCCCACCATATAATACTCACCTAACATAGTATCGCAGGTGTGTTTAACGGGGTCACTGGTCTCAGACCTGGCATTGTTGGAAACTTTGCAGGTAACGTTGTTTGGCAGGTCTTTAGCTGGTTTTGTCAGATTGTCAGCCTTTTCTGACAACACCTCATTATCATGAAACCATTCAAGAGTTGTGTGAGCCTGCAGGAGGATACAATTAATGGACTGATTAGAGAGCAATCATGTGAACATGTAGAGCCTCCATCACAGCAGAAATACCTGGTGTAAAACCTTGCAGCAGTTTAAACATGAGAAACTCCCAAACCCATTTTAAGGACACATACTATTGCTTTAGGGTTAATTAACACTTCATTCAACTCAATGTGAGAACATCCAGTGTCTGCTTTGTAATAATAATTAACATTTGTTCTTACCGTCCCCTGCACCTTGCAGGTAAACTGGACTTTTGAGTCTTGCAAACACTTCATTTCCACTGTAGGCTTCTTCATAGCATCTGAGTAGATTTGTTCACATCAACATTATATTAAAACACAGTAAATAACATGTCATGACAAATGAAACAGTGATCTGGATCTGATCAGACTTAAAAGGCCTGGAAGGATGGAAAATCTAGTTTTCTGTTGATTACACTGTACATCTATGACAGCTTCTGATGCAGCAACGCACTAGAAGACGACACCCACACCTGGTTATTAGGCTTAAAGAGGTGCTCAGTAAGATTGATCATGACATACTTAAACAGAAGGAATGTACTTAAAATCTGTTGTTACCTACCCAAGACGCATAAATGCACGTTGTTGTTGTCTTTGGTTAATGCCTTTCCATCCTTATCATAAACATCAAAGGTGTATTTTCCAGAATCACTTCTCTTCAGCTTTGTCAGCTTCAGGTTTCCTTTTGAATCAATATCATCTGCTTTTCCTTGATTAATTTTGCTTAATCTTCTGTAAAAGATAGCCGAACCGTTTCTGTACCATTTCAAGGAGTGTGTCTCCTCCAGTTTGATGTTAATAGGCACACTGACGTCTCCGCCTGTTGGGGCATATTGGTCACAAACATCCTGAGCATCTGTGGATCAGAGAAAGAGGTGAAGAATGTAATCATGTTACAGTCATGTTATAAAAGTCTTCCACAGTGATTTTACAATTTAATCATAATTTGAAAACAGAGCAACATATTCCTATGTCCAGTTTAGAATATTATTATTATTTATTTTATAGCTGAATCTTCAACTGTGACTTCTTTTGGCAGCATACATATGTAATATGTACATATGTAAATATGTAGGAACGACCCCGTACTAAAACAAGCTCAAGAAGAAATGAAGAAAACAAAGTGTGCACTGCAAATTCTGACTTCCTGCATTTGTGTGTGTGTTCAATCTGAAGAGACAGAGGTCTAAGAAATAAAGCTCTGCAGATGATTTCCCCTTTCTTGTAAACAGAGGATGAACGGTCTAGGTGCATCGCTTCCTGTTCTTGGTCTTACTGACCACAGTCTGCTGAGAAGCCCTGCAAAGCTGAATGCACTCCCACACAGGGGCAGACCGGGGCAAAAAATTGGCCCTGGCATTTTGGACCAGACCGGCTCAACACATTTGATAACACACATTTTTTCTGTGTTTTTGGTCTCTTGAATGTGTACACCAACTCTTTAAAACCACGTACCTTAAGCCATGCAGTGAGTCAACGAGAATCAGTGAGAGTGTGCACATTTATTAACACTACAAACATGTACACTCCACCACTCCATCAAATTAATGAACTTTAAAGCAGCATTCATCTGTTTTTACTGGTCAATACTCTTTGCACTACTGGATCATTTTATCAGATTTACCAAGAGGT
The DNA here is from genome assembly GCA_005024645.1 of Planiliza haematocheilus. Lineage (NCBI taxonomy): Eukaryota > Metazoa > Chordata > Actinopteri > Mugiliformes > Mugilidae > Planiliza > Planiliza haematocheilus. The sequence goes on along the minus strand of SRSE01000183.1, from coordinate 1,949,686 downwards.
ACCATCAACCACCACTGTCATCAGTCACGGAGCTGAGAAAGGTCCTGCCGTGGTAAACACGTCTGTACTATATTATTTGTAAGTTGGGTTTTTTGTTTGTATCACATTTGATACTATAGGTATTAAAGACAATCTTTGACACTATCGTAATAGGCACTAAGGGCATTTTGGCACTTACAAGAACTGTGCCCTCTATGAAATAATTAGACATCCATAGCACATCAATCCTTTTTTCTACATTTTCCATCATTTTCTTCAACTTTGCAATGACATTACTTGGTAGAACATGAAATGATGAACGAAACTGAACTTCTATCGTCTAACAAGCAGGACAGTCTAACACAATTTCTGAAACCGGTCCCGTGTCATCACATCTGCAACTTTAGGGTACCGAGTATCCCACTCCCAATAGGCTTTGACGTTGGGCATCTGCACCAAACCCATGCACATATACATGCCAAGTATTTTTTCAATTTCTTTGGCATCTGTGTTGACTGATCTTCCATCTTTCTGCACACTGTACAGGTTTGTTTGGTCTGCAACTAGATGTAACATTTCATCTGTAACAAACTGCCTGAAATACATAAATGGAGTAAACTCAGACCTTTCCTCAACTGATTCATCTCCACTGTCAACAAATTGAACATCTGGGGGTTCAAAGTCTGTCTTTCTCCATCTGTACTCCCTTTTTGCTGCCTTTTTTTTTCTTTTGGTATGTGTTGCTTTTGGCCTCTCTTCATCTGAGCTTGAACTATCAGCTGTCTGTGTCCTTCTCTTCTCTTCACTTCTTACTTGGCCTCTTCCCTGCCTCTTTGTTGCCTTTCTAGCTGTTGAAGTCCCTTCTCCTGCTTCTCTTGCCTGTCCAGCTGTTGAACCCCCTTCTCCAGTTTTAGCTGTCTGGTCAATGTTGTCACCCTCCTCATTGCTACTACCAGAGCTGTCATGGTCATGTTCTGCACTGGGAGTCCAATTCTTATCCTCCACTTCATCATCTGTCTGTAATAGACCTTCTAGTTCACTCATATTGCCATCGAGGAAGTGCAGAACCTCTGCAGTATTGAACCTCCTCTTAGCCATCTGTTGATTAGCCAACATAAATATTATGAGTGAAATTACTTATTATGAATGTAATTTAAATATATAAAATTTTCATTTGATTCCATAAAACACTGTGCCTAAGGAAAACAATCTACATAAAATCCAACAAATATAGCTGCGGCCATTGATTATATATGTAAATAATCTGATAATAATAGACTGAATCTAAATAAAATAAAATGGAATCTTTTGTTGTAAAAGCCATTTCAATCTATAAATTGTGTAATTGTTACATCAAAACACATTATGATGGTCTATGAAAGACATAATCTATGTAACACCCTAGAAAAAATATATCACTGACGATCATTGATGTTAACCTAGGCTAGGCTAAATACCCAGAGTATCAATTTTGATACAACGATTTTTCACTCGATGTAACTAAAACATAAATTTATGAAACTTTTTTAATACCACGTTTTATGGAAAGAGCAAGCATTCAGGCTCTTTCAGGATATTCTATTTTAGAGAATATCACCTAAAAGCATGTTTGCCAACTTGTTGACCTCAAAAACAGATTCTGCTAGTCGTGCAGCCATTTTGAAGACCAAAAGAACGCATGCACAAACATTTGTAGGCAAAGAGTTCCCAGGAGCGTCAAGTATAAAGTGATACGAAGTGCTTAATGCAAGTTATTTGATGAGATGCAATGAGTGCTGAAATGTACATACAAATCTCTTTGCTATCGCTTTTTTTCCCCTCCATCTCTCCATCGCATTAGATCTTAACAGATAACGTTACGTTCATCTTACCGTCTACTGCACGGGTGTCAAGGCCCAGTGGTTAGGAAACAGACTCTTGAACTAACGGGAAAATGCATCCCTGGATACTAACACAAAAAACAAACTTTTGTTTTAATAGTTACCTGTGGAAGCGATGCTGGAGCAGCAGAGCACAAACAGAGTGATGAAGGACACCTGAGACATCTTCATCGTCGTCTGAATAGAAGAACAACTGCTTTCCATTGAGCAATTTCCTGTCACAGAGCAGGTACGTCCCACTGCGTAAAGACGCGTTAGTTGTAATCCAGATGTGGCCTTCGTAGACGTCTTTTATACGTCAAATTTAAACTCATTTAGACTCGTTTCTATACGGCTTGAAACATCTGTGCAACTGCAATACCGTTTCAGGAGGTGGCACACTGTTCCAGTTCGTCCTTAAGCTTCAACTTGTTTTTCTCAGCACACGTAAGTTCCTCTCCAAACCTGCTGATGAGCCAAAATGAAACAAAACGAAAAGTACAGGAAACAAGTCCCACACAGTCGGACCACAGTCAGATTTACAATAAATCGTCCAATCCAGAGAGATTTTTCCCCCCGATCTTTATTGCAAGAACCAGTTGATAAGTACAGTACGCAGCATAAAACGCAGTAAAACTTGTAAAGTGGAAAAATACAACAAATAATATTACCTTTGGTCTGTGTAAGAATAAAAACGTTAACACATAGTTTTCCTACAATAATGGCCCATAGCTCTGAAGCATGTGTCCTTATGAAGTCTTCAGTTGCCCGATTATCAAATAGTCATGAGTCCATCTGCACAAGTAGAAAAAGACAAATGATTGGAAATAAAAATATGGGCTTTACCAATACAAGGCTTTAACTGGTGTTTTACGAGGCATCTGCGTGTGTCGACGACAGGAATTTTTTAAATTAGAAGATTTCAAAGCAGGGTTCAATTGACTTCTCCACACTGAAGAATGCCGACATCTGTAGTTTATTAGCCATCATCAGTCAAGCAAAGAAACGTCTCTTACCGAGCATTAAAACACTAAAGGTGAGAGCGAGGAGACAGTAATCCATGTCCACTGATCTCTTGTTCCATTCCTGTCCCTTTAGTGAAACCTGTCCTCTCCCGTCGCTAAAACTCTCAGATCTGTGCGGTCGGTCCGTCTCTAAATCCTGCGAAACCATGTCCGAGTCCCGGCAGGAGCGTTTACATGCTTCACCCACACCGATCCGGTTTAACGCGTGTGTGGAAATAAAACTGAGACAGACAGAGGAAGGAGACTGGGGAATAAGAGGGGGAAGGAGGAGAGTGAGCGATTCCCAACCATCTCTGAGTGGTGGAGGACCAAATGAAGAAGCAAGAGGAGGAGACGATGGAGAAGAATGACACAAGAAACAAATCACTGTTTATTTATCCCACGTATGGGTATTTCCATGTCACAGTAGCGCTGTATAAAGCAACTGAGCACATTGTGGTGGATGGAAACTTTACGAACATATAGGCCTAATTGCTAAAACTAAGAGACGGTGAGGTGGTGATTTCTGAAATATAAGGCAGTGCAAAAAGCAGATTTAATTTCTGCAAAACATGATTGAATGTTATTGTTGACTCCTTCCTGCAGCAGTCTGCTGTTGAAGGAGCTGCTTAGGTCTTCCTCGATGGAGTCCAGAGAGCAGTCCAGGACAGAGCCGGCTTGCCTGAACAGCTTGTTCAGTCTCATCCTGTCTGAGCTCCCTCTGCTGCAGCAGACCACTACATACAGGACGGCAGAAGCCACCACAGAGTCGTAGAAAGCCCTGGGCGGTGACCTGCACATCCCAAAGGACGACTTTGTCCCTTCTTGTATGAGGCGTGTCCAGAAGTCCGATGTATACAAAGACAGTACCCGTGTTGCCTCACTGCGGTCGGTGGTCCTTACAGCCAGGTCACTGTCAGCTTCAGCTCCTTCCAGCTTCAGCAGTGATGGTTGAACAACACTGAACGCACTTGGAGAAGTCACGTTTATTTCTCAACAGGACAATGACCCCAAACACACCTGCAGGCTATGTAAGGGCTATTTGACCAAGAAGGAGAGTGATGGAGTGCTGCACCAGATGAGATCGAGATGGTTTTGGATGAGAAGAACTGCAGAGTGAAGGCAAAAGGGCCAACGAGTGCTCAGCATCCATTAGTTGAGAGGGTGCATCCAAACTTTGGACTGGTAGAGTATTAACCGAAGTGTAAACTGCATTAAAAACAATCACAGCTGCAGGTAATGAGATAACTGTGCAGGGTTAGAGAGCAGGGTCTGGTCTGAGGCTTAACTCATTCAAGAGCGGATGCACCTGGTTAATGGTTGACGTGACATATATGAGTCAGTGTCAAGAGTCTATGAACAGTCTGTGACATTAAAATGGAGCACAGAGGAAGCCAGCTTAAAATACTGAGCCAGCAAAACTTTGAGCTGAGACTGAAGCATCAGCAAAGTGGAGCTTTGTCGCCACCTTCTGGTCATTTAATAATAACAACAATAATAATTCACCTTTACACCTTTCAGGCAGAAGATTCTGACCAATATTGTGCAGGTCATCATTTTCATTTTCATGAGTCCACGAATAAATCTCTCGATCAGATGTTGCTGTTGCTCCCCTCCTCATCAACCAGGTGACGGGCAGGTAGGTGTTGTGGCTGGAATCTGGAGGGAGACTCTTGAGAGTGTTTCTGGACAACTGAAAGAAGCGCACAAAGGCAATTTTTAATAACACTTCTCGTAGCTACTTCCAAACTTTACCCTATTTCTTTCCTCCCATGTGAACCAGCAGACCTATGCAGACTGAACCACTGTGGTAAGTGTGGTTGCTGTTTCTCAGAGTGCTCATACACATGGTGGCAGCTATCGGAGTGCACTAAGAAGGCAGAACAGTTCCAACCTCAAGATGAGATGAGAACAAAAGCATGGTTTGAGTTGATGTGGCACATAGCGCATGAGAGAATGGCAGGTAGTTTCTCAGCTATGGGGAGATAACCTGAGCTGATTATGCAGCCACAGATCTGTTCATAAGTACAGGTGAAAAAGTCAAGAAACCTTCAGGACACAGAGACCTAAATGTTAAATATATAAATATGATGGACACCTGTGTTAATGATACACCTTTATAGATTTATTAATAGCATTACTAATATCTGATGTACATCTATGTAATCTAAATAAATAAATAAATAAAGATACATACTGAATCAGAAGTCCTCAAAGAGCAGCTTCCTCGGTGTAGACTTCCTTAAGCTCCTGCGGTTACATACCGCGAGGGAAATGAGACCTGCGTACCAAACTCCATTCAAAATTTGGGCAATTTTACGCTGCCTTGCCCGCGTGACAACATTCAAGCACCTTCTAATATTTGGATGTCGCATAAACTATTTATAGCACATCACGGTGATTATTTATTCTAAATTTACAGTAAGTGATATAATATAGCTTTGATAAACTTTGACATTATATCATTTAGGCGTCTGACCAGACATGGGGAAAGTGGAGCTACAGCGCCCCCTTCTGACTAGAATAAAATATGAACACATTCAAATCAAACTTGAAAACTGAAATGGGGCAGGCTTACTGTCAACAGCTTGGTTTCTTATTTGCTTTCTTGTTTAGGAGTCGGTGGCTATGAGGTTTATGGATCCAGTACGTGTGGTTTCCCTCTAGTTGATCTGGGTGTTTCATTCTCTGCGTTCTGCAAAGCTGCTTCAGACCATTTTTGATGCTACACATTGAAATCTAGCGAAGCACTGCAGCACGATGTGGGTGCACGGCAACACAGCTGAAAATTCACTCTGTTGAACGTGTGACTTACCCCAAACTGCAAACGACCATGATTAAATGATTTTGTTAGTAGGAAGCAGTGAAGCAAAAGGAAAAGCTTCTCGCACAGACACACACAGAGCAGATTGTAATCGCACAGCGCAGCATGTTCTGCTGTTCTAAAACCACAAACACATTTTCACTAAAAACGTACAGGATATGTGAATGACACATACACCCCCCGTATGCCCTGCAGTGCTCGTGTGCGTTCAACTTAAAAACAGCTCGCAGCTAGAAGTGAAGATGAAGCAGTTTCTTCTCAGTCTGACTTGACTGGAAAAGTCACATCATTTATTTAGAAACATCACATCACACAGTACATACGCTGGTGCACACAATGCGAACTGTATAATTAAATTAAAGGCAAATGAGTACATGCTTGTATAAGTTCAGACAGTTTTATACATTATTGTAACTGTTACGTTCAGGCGGCTGTCCTTTCAGAGTAACGGTTCCTCATGAGCTAGCCTCATAAAACCTGAACAGAACATAAATGGACTGGTATAAAAATAAAAAAATAAAATAAAGTATGGAAAAGGATTTTAAACATTTTATAGTACTTTTTTTGTGTGGTAGATAGAAAACAAGTAAATATGTCTAATTGCAAAACAAAAGCACATAAAAACATTTTTCTGAAAGTTTTTTTCGGCCTCGTCTGAAGTGAGGCCGTTAGAAAATAAAATCACTTACAGGTCTGGAAATCCTCCCTGGCACGATGCAAACGTAAAAACACAATGGACAGCAGAATAACAGTTGTGCTAAATGCTACAGTTAGCTTAGCCTAGCATAAAGACAGAGACACATAGCTGGACGTGTCGTTAAGAATCAGTCCTTCACATTGCTCCGCTACACACGGTGCTGACAGGTGCAGTCAAGCTAACTGCTAGCTAGCCTCGTCTCCAGCCTTGATGCTAAGCTAAGCTAACCAGCCTCTCTCTGTCGCTTAGGAAACGAAAGAATGATCTAAGAGGAACTATTTTTTTCTGCTTCTTTCCAGATATTAAAATGGAAACAAGGAAATAAACAAGCTCACATTGAGATCATGACATTAAATATACGCTCAGTGGTTTTCATCTCAGTGACCAGAAACAGACGGATGTAACATTGAGGAGCACTGAGGCATTTAAATATGACGATCGGCTCAAGGATAAAGAAATACCACAAGGTACAGAAATAGTACTTTGGATTACAGTTTGATATTACAGTAGAATCACCTCACACAGCATATGCTATTACGATGTTCGGTAAGTTTGAGTAGCTTGAGAAAGATTTACAGTTTGAGTCCAGCTTTGTTTTAAATACACATCTGATGATGACATGAAGGTGTGTTTGGGACGATCCTTTTCAGTGCAAAAATGTGGATATAAAAAAAAAAAAAAGGTGTAGGATGAACAGAAAGTGGTGAGCAGAAAATAAACACTGCTCATATTCTCATATTTTCTAAACTCACATGTTGTCACACTCGTGTCTTGGGACCTTTCTTCCTGGGCTGAGGAAGAGGAGGAGGGTCCTCTTCGTCGGCATTATCGACCGGTAGAGCCTGAAGGGAAAATAAGAGTCAAACCCAAAGCCACACGGGGGAGTATAAGTCCTAGCTTCTGGTTCACCACACACCCACTGCAGTCATTTTCCGCCTAACAGGCAGAACGATGGGTGCCCTACCTGTGGAGGTCGTCTGGGGCTGGGCTGAGGTTGCTCGGTGGGGGGTTCTGGGAGTCGGCCACGCTGCTGGTTGCGTTGCTGTTTGGAGCGATTTTGCCGAGGGCCGGTGTGACCGGCCGGCTGCTGATTGGAATGATGATGATGATGATGGTTATGATTATCGTATTCAGGATGAGTATGAGTGTGTGTTTCGGTACGGGACCATTGTAGACGCATCTCGCCCTCTTCTGTTGAGAGAAAATAGGTAAAGATGTAAACATTCAGATCTATACATTGTATAGAGAAGGATGTGGACTAGTGTGTGGTTTGTGTGGAATTGTTAATAACCACATGAAGTCAGACTATTTAGTGTTTCTCATTTAGGTGGCTGGCTTTAGATCACAACTGCTGGATACACATCAAACCTGGATTAGCAATCAGGAAGAGCTGCAAGCGCCTCTTAGTCCCAGAATTTCAGTCATCTCAGTTTTTCAACCAAATTAGTCGAATGACGTACAGCACGGAGACAATGACGGCTGGATTAGCACAACCACATCCACGTTCAAAGGTGGAGTGGAAAGAAAGCCGTCACCGCACCGAGCAGATCCGGCTCAGATACGACAACAAAGCCAGACGTGTTCAGACAATGTCATCCTGCTGCACTCAGTTGTTCACGTGATAATATATGATAAAGGAGAACTGAGAGAGTTTGTTTTCTCACTTCGAGACAGCACAACCAACTCTTTGAGAAGTAGGTGTGAATCAAATCTAATAAAAGTTTAGATAGAAAAAAGAATCTGTTTAATATACATAAAAAACTCAACCCAATAAAGTTTTCATCTCATGTAACTGTAATTTATGTGTAAAGCATAATTTAATTTTCATACCAAATGTTTGACTCAGTTTGCTTTGTGACCATTTTCAGAACATGCAAGTAAAATAAATGCTCATGTTTAGAGACTTCAAAGAGAGAATGAATGTAATAAATAATATAATTCATTAATTATAACAGGTCTAACACTGATCCCTGAGGAGCTCCATCAGTAAACATTAGATATTGCTCAAATTATTAGATTATTAGATAGAGTACGACTTCCAGACTATTAAATTAACTTTCTCCAAAAAATTCCGTCTGAATTAAGTTCATCTGATTTGATCATGATTTACAAACAACAACAGAAATTATTACCCTTCAGTCGCAATTGCTTTTTCCGTCTGGTCTGGACGCAGCAAATGATGACGATGATGATCAGCAACACGACAATACCTGATGAGGACGAACAACATTGCATATCTTTGTATTAGGATGTAATCTAATTAAAGAGACTGCCATACACAAGAAGATCAAACATACCTGCTCCAGCACCCACAAAAATCCAGATACTATACCCAAGTACTTTCATATCTGGGAAGGATGAGACATAGGGAGAAAAAAATATATGTTATGGGTTCAATACACAGCTGGTTTAAAATTGGACATTTCTTGTTTCTGTAGCTGTGTTAACTCACCTAAAACACTGATGCAGGTATGTTTAACTGGGTCACTGGTCTCAGACCCGGCATCGTTGGAAACTTTGCAGGTAACGTCGTTTGGCAGGTCTTTAGCTAGTTTTGTCAGAGTGAGAACCTTTTCTGCCAACGGTTTTTTATCATGAAACCACTGAAGAGTTGTGTGAGCCTGCAGGAGGATACAATTAATGGACTGATTAGAGAGCAATCATGTGAACATGTAGAGCCTCCATCACAGCAGAAATACCTGGTGTAAAACCTTGCAGCAGTTTAAACATGAGAAACTCCCAAACCCATTTTAAGGACACATACTATTGCTTTAGGGTTAATTAACACTTCATTCAACTCACTGGGAGAACATCCAGTGTCTGCTTTGTAATAATAATTAACATTTGTTCTTACCGTCCCCTGCACCTTGCAGGTAAACTGGACTTTTGAGTCTGGCAAACACTTCATTTCCACTGTAGGCTTCTTCACAGGATCTGAGTAGATTTGTTCACATCAACATTATATTAAGACACAGTAAATAACATGTCATGACAAATGAAACAGTGATCTGGATCTGATCAGACCTAAAAGGCCTGGAAGGATGGAAAATCTAGTTTTCTGTTGATTACACTGTAAATCTACGACAGCTTCTGATGCAGCAACGCACTAGAAGACGACACTCACACCTGGTTATTAGGCTTAAAGAGGGGTGCTCAGTAAGATTGATCATGACATACTTAAACAGAAGGAATGTACTTAAAATCTGTTGTTACCTACCCAAGACGCATAAATGCACGTTGTTGTTGCCCAATGCAATTCCATCCTTACTATGAACTTCAACGGTGTATTTTCCAGAATCACTTCTCTTCAGCTTTGTCAGCTTCAGGTTTCCTTTTGAATCAATATCATCTGCTTTTCCTTGATTAATTTTGCCTAATCTTTTGTAAAAGATAGCCGAACCATTTCTGTACCATTTCAAGGAGTGTGTCGCCTCCAGTTTGATATTAATAGGCACATCGAAGTCTCCGCCTGTTGGGGCATATTGGCCACAAACATCCTGAGCATCTGTGGATCAGAGAAAGAGGTGAAGGATGTAATCATGTAACAGTCATGTTATAATTTATTCATAATTTGAAAACAGAGCGAACACATTCCTATGTCAACTTTAGAATATTATTATTACATCTTTTAAAGCTGAAGTTTCAATAGTGACTTCTTTTGCGGCAGGATGAAATCTGAGAATCGTTCATGATTATATAAATATGTAAGAACGACCCCGTACTAAAACAAGCTCAAGAAGAAATGAAGAACTAAATGTGCAATGCACGAAGTTCTGACTTCCTGCATGTCCCAGTTTCTCCAGATGACCTAAAGTCTGACATTTCAACTCTGTCGAATCATTTTATGCAGATCAAAATATAATTATTACTCGTTAGGCTAACGTGACCTCTACGTTTGTGTGTTCAGTCTAAGAAATAAATAAGAAATAAAAGTCTGCAGATGATTTCCCCTTTCTTGTGAACAGAGGATGGATGATCTGTGCATTACATCCTGTTGTCGCTGTTCTGACCACAGTCTGCCGTGCACAGCTGAATGCACTCCCACATCAACTGTCGCAACATCCAGCCTCGGTCTGTAATCCGTTCAATTGTGAAACACTTCGTTTTTTTTGGTAAATTCGTCATTGAAGTGAATGGAACTTTTTCGGTTGGGTGCAGGAGGAGAGAAAAGAAAATTCTGGGTCCAATTATTAATTTCTAATTGAGTTTCATTTTCTGTCAAGGTTACCCACAGGAAATGAATGGTTACATGAGTCTCTAATATCTTAGGAGGTATAATAATATACTTTCCTGTAAAAACGAAGCAGATGTTTGAGTCAGTAGTAAAGGTGGATTGAATGGCTTCATTTGATTTGCAGCTACGTGGTGTCTCTCTCAGTGGACACTTTAGGACTTTACTTTGTAAAAAAGGAAATGCTGTAAGTCAATGGTAGAGGCGAATTAGCCTTAATTCTGTGTTTGATGGTTGACACTTTTGTTAGAAAGTCCTCTAAACACTCGTTCATGGAGCGGACGCATATTTTCAGTTTGTAGTTTTACAGTTTTCTTGATGTGCAGCAGCACATTTGAAAGTGACAACGATCACATCAATTGATGGCTCAATTCATACGGGATCAAACACACGTGGATTCCTGTACAGATCAGCAAATGAGTTTGTCCTGAGACAGATCTTCTAGAAGTTTATTTTCCTGCTGTTTAAACATAGAAAACTCAGCGGCGGGACAATCTTTTCTAACCTCAACCAAAAGTGTCCAAGTAATCTAACCACAAACTAGACTTAAGACACTAAGGCCAATGACCCGACCAACTCCCTGTTACTTCTAGGAACGCTCTAGAAAGGCTGCTTCCTCTAAAATGAGGTTTTACAGAGAAGGATTACTTCATTTCCCCCTGCTTTTATTAAACAGGCTATAAGTCAAAGTCATTTTGTCACATTCCGCAAAGACAGGTCTAGGAAAATGGTCGCCGTATGACAACAATGAAGGAAATCAGGTTATACAATGCTCTAACTACGTACGTACTGTGAAGTCACATGTGTCAAGGGTGTGGTTCTGGGTGTTCATTCATTTAAGGCAGACTCCATAATATACTTGTTATATAATGACAAAGGTGCAAGATTGTTTCTTTATACTTTAGAGCTGCTATCACCAGAAACATGTATGAATAAATCATTTTAGAGTATTGGTTCTTTTCCCAAATGAATCTAAAGGAACAATTCTCTAAACGTCGTCCTTCATAATCACGGCAATAAACCGTCAGTCTAAAAGCAGCAGAGGAAGGTGTGAAGGTATCTGAGATCTCCTCCATCGTCACGCCCCCACACAGAGCTGCCTCCATATCAACTTTGACATTTAAAAATCAGAGTCAAAAAGTCAAAAAGGCCCGCGGCCTGTCTTCTTCTGCCTGCAAACCCCAAACTGCTTTGTTTTTTGTTTTTTTGCATTCAACTGTCGTTCAACGTAAAAAAGAAAGCCTCACAGTTTTAATCTGAAATGACAGGCTGCAGATGAATAAATGTAATGGTTTAATTTATTTAGTTTTCATCCAACATGCATGTGTAAAGATACTTCTGTAAATTCTAGAGTTATTTACTCTATAGCCGTCACAAATACGGCTTCTTCATTTTAAGATTTATTACTATAGTCTTGTCTGTGAATTAATTGTTTTGTTCCTTCCTGGGTCACCTCGACTGAAGCGCATTTGCACTCCTTCCTGTTTGTCCTCTGTGACCTGCCGTCACAGCAGCGTAACCACATCAGCAGGTCTGCTCTGTTCTGCAAGGCAGCGCTGCCGGACGACTGCTTTTGTCTAAAACCCCGATGCATTACTGGCAGAGGTTTCGGCTCTCACGCGCCCGCAAAAATCACACCTCCGTGCAAACGGCGACGAAGAAGTGCGCAGGAAGAAAAGCACACAGAGAGGAGACAAGTACAATGAAGCAGTAAAAAGTACAAAAAACCAATAGAGGTTGTTTCATATCATTCGACTTCAGTGAGAAGAGAAACTTCATCGCCGCCCGTGTCCAGCTAGAGCATGTACTTGGTTCCCCTTTAGAGTGGAACTGTGAGCGATAATTTTCAGGCATGATTCTGCATATTCCTCTTTTTTTTATTTTTATAAATTTCTATATATTTTCTACACTTCGCATAAATGGTAGCACTCTAAATATTGAACAGAGTTTCCTGTTAATTGAGATGTTCAAACCAGACTTTAAAGAGAAACAGAGGAATATCAAACCCTACAGACCACATGGGACCATGATTGTGGTTCTAAACATGTAAAACAATAAAAAGGCAAATGTCTGTGGCTGAAGTCAAGATTTAACTTAAACGAGTTTGCTCCAAGAATCAAGAAAAGTATGTTAAGAAACAGGAATTCACACTAAAAGTATGACATCCTGTCACTGGCAGATACTAAGAAAAGAAAAATAAGGTTTTGTGTTAATGGTTACCTGTGGAAGCGATGCGGGAGCAGCAGAGCACAAACAGAGTGATGAGTGAGACGGGAGCCATCTTCATCATCGTCTGAAAAGAAGAACGACTGCTTTCCATTATCTAAGTTATTTCCTGTCACAGAGCAGCCACTTATTTTATGTGTGTATGCGCGCATGGTTTTGAAAGGAAGTGATCCAAGGGGCCCCATCTACTTTCAATGCAAGAGAACAAAGCGAGCAGAGCAAATGTCTTATTTAGAACACAGAGACACCAGCCTCATTCTACTTTTGTAGCTTCAGTAGCTATATTTAAATCTACATGTATAAATACATACACATACATATATATATATATATATATATATATGGAGAGAGAGATTGTCAATTAGAGATCAGCAGAGCACTAATTAATACACAAAATACAATTTTAAACAATTGAAAAAAACTTGAAACCATAAATTGACATCGGTGTCAAACCACTTCCTCTCGTATATGTTCAAAACCGACGTTATAAACACAACAATTTGCTGCGACTTACTTCAAAACATTAAACCTTAAAAGGAAATCTTCTGATCTCTTCATATCTGACGTCAATTACGAATAAGGAGACAAATAAATGAGGCGTAAACCTGAACTTTCATGTCGTTTGTATCCTCCGAAAGCTTCAGAAATGTCTCATACGAATAAGAAGCCAGATGGACGCTTTAAAAAATTTGAGCGCGTGTTTGATATAATAATTTTTTTCAATACTTGCGGCTACAAAGTCAGAAGATTAAACGTCTTACCCCTCGAGGTTTGACAGGATGGAACATCAGAACACCACCACCATGGCCACGCCACCTCTCAACTCTCACGCTCTCTGTAATGAGCCAGACTCTGCAGCAAAAAACATGCGTCACCTTCTGTGAATAATTTGTATAAATAAGTTTCGTGGCCTTGTTGTAATGCAAGGGAAACTTAGACGTGGTTTGCGTGACATACCCAAAATAGTTCAATTTTTCAACACAGCCAGTTTTAGTCATTCTTTACCTTGTATTTGGATGATGTACACTTTTGCTTCATACACACTGGAAAATGAGGAACACCTCCCACGCCCCAGTTCGGGACCAGAATGAATTCACTTCACCATACGATTAACTCCAAATAATCAGATTGTTTTATAAAGTATTTGTGCATTTAAATGTTTTCAGACACACTCAGCCCTTGAGTCGTGCTAAATCGGCAGAAAAGCTGCTGACAGGCGTCCAATGAGATGCAAAATGAGCAAGACACGCGTAGAAAAGCCTGTGTCAGCAGGGTGTAACCTTTGGCTTGTCCCACACTAGTTAAGCTGTCCAAAATCACAGCCTCAGTGCTGCTGATTTATTGCTGGAACGAGAAGCCACAACCAGCGACTCCTAACAAGGTCCGTTTTAGCCTATGTTGGATGATGTAGACTAGAAGCTCTAAAAACACTACATTTCCTATTACGCAACAGTCTTATGAAAGAGCTCACAAATATTTTAATTGTATAGATTTTTTTAAATCCTTTTCCAATTTTTCAAAACACTGAAAACAATAATTAGGCTTAATGGAGCTGTTGTTAGCAGGATCAGTTCATTCATGATTTAAATGTAATTCATATAAAAATACACTCTATGAGCCCAAAACACAGACCACCATAACCGCAGCCTCTGTGCTAAAATTTGATACTGAAGCTGATTAACAACAAACATCAAAGATCAAAGAACCTGAGACAATCAGACTTTTTTGATATGTGGTCTTATCAGTTATTTATAACAAACACGAGGGGTTATTATGGGTCATGTAGTATAAAGTGCTTAGTGACAGGACAGAGATATTACTTCTCTCTTTAACACATCACTGCAGATTCCCATGAATCGCCGAAGCCATTTTTCCACAGTCTTCAAACATCACTGATGTCTGTCATAAGGTATGTTTCACATCCTACAGCAGCTTTCCGTTTCAGCTTTAGTACTTTGTACCCGTTCCTTCTTCTCGTCTATGAGTTTGCATCCAGAAAAAAGCATTTCTTTTTAACAGAATGCAAGACTTAATAACTTTTATGATGTTTTATGTCAGGGAGAACGTACTAGAACAGGTCGGTGTTCCCCTCGTCTGAAGACTGCCTGAACCTAGAGGTGCTATTTTTGTGAAGTAAACACAGGAAATAAAACTATGGTTGGTGGTTAGTGGGTAATGTGTCACGCTTTGTCACCTGTCTTCAAGAGGATCAAAATTTTATTTAATTTTCTGTTAAAAAAGAATGAAGCATGATCAAAGTGAACTCAGCTTGATTATCTTTATGACTTTGTGTTTACTAAATCTCTGTATCAGCTTATTTCTTTATTAATAAAGTCTTAATCACATGATGGATATTCATCACAGTAGCAAAACCAGTGGCCACAAACACCAACACAAATGATATTGTCAGCAACATGAAGTTGTAAGTCGCATCATGAGACTTATCAGAACTGCACTAAAAAAAAATCAGGATTTTATTTTACACAGTTGTGTTAATCTTTTTATTTGCATATTTTTTCCTAGTGTCAGAAACTGCAGTTCCTCTAATGGCCACATGTGGCCGCTGTGAAATTTACTTCAGCTGGGAGTGGCAGAGTGCATGAACAATGACACTCTTACAGTGGCTGTCCACAGGGTGGCACCCTTACAATATGAGCAGGGGACTCAAAAAGACACTGCTACCAGCATGAAGTATGAGTGTATTGACATATGAGGGTGTATGAGTGGTCACAGCCTTTAAAAGCATCAGAAATCAATGATTACTCTGAGCTGCTGTCTTGAGTTGTCCTATGTTTGGAACCACACAGGAGGATGCTGCATTTATATAGTTGACAGACAGAAAGCACTGAGGTGTGAGTTTCTAACTCGATCCTATTTATTCTTCTTGACTCATGACTGGTAAGCTTATTATTATAATCTTTTTTTTTTGTGAAATGGAATTAAATGTCAAGATATAGAAAGGGGAAACAGGTTGCTGTTCATGTCGGTTCATGGTGGGACAGGCCGACTGTTCGTGTTCCAATGAGGGACACAGATGACCCTCTTCTGTTAAATGGGCCTTTATAAATAGTGCAGTTATTTTTCCACTGCTCTGGTCCAACCCGCACAGCAGATGAAGACCACCACACGAGGCCTTTGGAGACCCCAGCGTCCAATCAAAAAACGTCCGTGTTGACCTCTGCGGCCAATCGGAGCCCTTCGCATGACTTCATCATCATGATTATCAGAAGGCTCGAAATAACCGGAGCCAATCAGATATTTCATTTGGACTGCATCAAACCGAGTCTAGGATGTGCTGGGTGATGTGATGAAAAGAGCGACTGTCCTTCAACTAGAGAACATTTAAACTGCAGCCCGGGGGCCAATCAGAGGTCCTAGAGGTTCTGTTGTCAAATTACACGAACTGGAATAATCTGAAAACACACATAACAAGCCATCACCATGCAACTGCTAACAACGCTAGGACATACTACACACTACCAGTGCTCCATAACATCTTAATTTGCCGACCTGGGTTGATCTGTGACAGGAATACATAGGGGGGCCTGAATGCGATGCAAAGCCGCAGATATTGACTTTTCCAAACATAGAGGTGCCGACGCATCCGTGCGCCGACGCTCTCTTGAGTTGCCTGACACCTTTCAGACAATGTAGAGGTCAACGTGGTGGACTCAAGCCACCTATTGTCCAACAGCAAAGACAAATCTGGATTAGACAAACACACGACACCGATACAAATACTTTCTTTTGGCAGCGCGGGATGCAATAAGAAGAAGAACGTCCTTGTTGAACATATGCCGACGTTGACAAGCGGCTGGAACTGTTAGCACACTGGCTCATGTACCATGCGTGTTCCTAGAAAGTGCAAAGGAGAACAGATCTGCTGTATTATCCCCTCACTGGGATCTTTTTCAGATTGATCTCAGTGGACCAGTAATTGACCAGAATTGCTCAGCATCAGTTTTGTCCCATATCAGCTTTTCCAACATTTTCCAGCATGCACAGAACCACATGTCTCATTCCTCTTTCCACTCGACTCCTGGTATGGCGTTGATCTCGTGCCAAATATTTTGACAAGGATATCTGTCACCGTGCTGCTGCAATAACACGCCGTATACATGAAGATAACTGTGGAACCTTACACCCTTCACATCCCCATACGACCCCAACGGTCAACAAGTGTAAACCATGGTTTCTAGTTAAAATGTAAATAAACGGCTTTACAAAGTATATTAACGTCCAATTTAGGATTTTCAACACCTTCGGCCTCACAACTTTGCCTCTAGCTCAACAACTCACGCACTGTACGCTACGTCATAAAAATGAAACCACATCTAAACCACAAGTCAAGCCTATTGTACTCTAGAGAGAGAATAGGCTGTCTTTATATAGACTCGATGTGATGACACAATATTGTATCAGTGGAAAGAATGCCCACTGTGCTCTAATGACAGCCGGCGATAAGAACATTTAGTAGCCTGCACTTTCTGCACTGTACTTCTTGTAAGCCTCTTTCAGGAACAGGCTTACTGATCGCTGACATCCTGACTCATTCAGTGAATGGTCTTTTTGTTCAGTGAAGTGGTGATAATGTTTCAGTTTCAGTGTCTAAACCAAAGTCCAGTGCTAAAGAAATTGTATATTTAAAGCCATTAATCTGGGTTATTAGTGAATAACAATATCAACGTCACACAGTCTCTCTGCTGCTTTCAAATTACTCTGCTTCTGCTTTCATCTCAAATCCTCAACTATAAAATCAAAATCTTCTTACAAATAAAAACAGAAAACTGATACATACAACAACTCTAGCTTTGATATTATAGTAAATATCAGATAAAAGGTCGATCTTGGGTTTCTATTTTCAGAAGAATAACAAGTGTGTCCAAAAATCCGGTGCACTGGCTTTGTGTTATTTTTAGAGCCATGAATGTCCCGGGGCATTCCGAATTTGAGCGATTGTTGCCGGGTATCTCTGGGGAATGACGTCCTTTGGAGGCGCTGGATTTGAGCGATTACGCTGCAGACGTGACAGGGGACGACGCCGATCAGGTGCTGTCAGCTAGGGAGGTTTTATTTTCAGGAGGCCCGGCAGCATCTGCTTTATGTGGTTTCATTGAAATAGCACCGTTGGGTGCGCTGGATTAGTGGTAAAACGCTCGCATGCTGGTGTGTTACATCAATAGAACTGGTTTAAAGACATACGAGTCATTTTAGATTTAACATTAGGTGCGTTTCATTCGAACTGACTGAAGGAGGCCAACTATTGTAAAGTATTTTTAGAAGGCTGGGGGGTTATTTTAGTTGGATGGATGAGGTGTGTTGGCTTTGTGGATTATTTCAGGAGATTTGACAGGTGGATACCTCAGACTGGGTGTGGCTGCATGTTTGATATTAGATCAGGGTGCCAGATGATGTGAAGTTGAAACGTTCATCATTGTAAGCTGAGAACGTTAGATTTGTGTATTTTATATTGGGAGCACTAGCAGCTGGGATTGTGTTCAGTAGCCGGGGAGACTTCCTTTGATTTCCTGTGGGACTTTAGATCCTCGAGGAGGACACTCTTTATCGCCCTGTGAGCAGAGCAAAGCAGGACCCCTGCAGCTGGGAAGAAAAAAAAATAAAAAATCTAGCTTGAGGATGCCTCAAAACGCTGAGCGCATAGAGCTGTGAGATTGAGTCTCCAGGACGTACAACCATGATTCCTTCAACCATCGCGCAAGGCTGCACTCTGAAAAAGGTTCTACTAAGGATTTAGCTCAGAAGAAGACTGTTGCCATATATAGAGACATTTAAATCAGATCAACTTTCGGCTACAAGACGTGGGGTCTGCAGAGTTCAAAGATGAGATGCAGATGTCCAATATATGCAAGAAGCTTGAGTTTCCATGGAGTCTGGTAACACGGCCTTTGGATTTCATTGTGGGACTAAAATTTAAACCTAATTGGATAGTCCTACAACCACTCAGAGCTATTTAGATGTAAATGACAATGATGTGGATGACGATGTTGCTGTTACTCTTCTTTCCATTAATACATATGACTGGCCCCTCACCAGAACAACTCACCCCCACAAAAAGTTTCTTAGTTCCTTCCACAGAGGCCTCTAGAAGACAACAAGCTTTATTTACATCACGTTAGGTCTGACCTTTACCCACAACGTACTATTTTTGTTTTCAACAAACTCAGCTAACGGAAGTACTAACCAGTAAACCAGTGAGGAAGCTTCCCTGCTCCGTGCGCGGCAGATGACACGTTTCCCTACAGGCTGTAAACACAGTCTGTCACTCATACAGCAGTGAAACTACGAGCTCCTACATCCCTCCATGCCCATCACACCAGCTGATGTGAACTCTCTCCTTGTCTCGATAGCCAGCATTAGCAATCCACCTTAAAAAGGGGATGAGATTAAGGAGTATGTGGTCGGTGTAGCTGCAGTATAATCACATCAGGCATTAGTGAGTGTACTGATATATAATGCAGCAGGAGACGTTTTTTTTTTCTTTCTCTGCTCAGTGTGGGATTCATGATTCATTTTAACTAAGGTTTATTATTATTATTTTTTTTTTTTGATCTCGAGTTGACTAGACTGGAGGAACTTTTAACATATTTATCCCTGTCTGTAAGACTATATTTTGTCTATTACTTAAGAAAACTTTAACCCACTTTAGTCTTAAAATTAGATTTTTCTTCCAAACAGAACCTTTGTAAACATCACTTCAGAAACAGTTTAACGTCATTACAGCAGGTTTGAGAGGATTAATGTTGTGTATCAGGTTGGTGCTGGGCTTCAAAAGCCTCTATCAGATAAACCCTGCTCTTAGACAGAGGCCTCTGGGGAGAGGCTAGTGGCGGGCTTCGCCACATAGCTGTCTATATCTGGAAAATAGAGAGGGAGCAAGAGAAAGAGTGAGAGAGAGAATGTGTGTGAAGCTGCCAAAAGCAGCACTAAGTCTTCCAGA
This sequence comes from Planiliza haematocheilus, assembly GCA_005024645.1. Lineage (NCBI taxonomy): Eukaryota > Metazoa > Chordata > Actinopteri > Mugiliformes > Mugilidae > Planiliza > Planiliza haematocheilus. The sequence goes on along the minus strand of SRSE01000183.1, from coordinate 1,929,908 downwards.
GTAAACACAGATGATGGGGCAAACCCTCCTTTCACCCCATTTCAGCCCTAAAATGCCATCTATCTATCTTAATAGCAATATGCATCATCAAGAAAACTCTATCAACAAAACGACAAGGGAGGTTTTAAAAGCGCAGGAATATCTGTAATGTAATCAATTAATATAAAGGATTACAGCTCTGGATCAAAGGCATCGGGCTCAGGACAGAGCTATTGTTAGTGAATACTTCCTCAACACTTCCTTCTGTTAGGTAGCCCCTGACATATAGACACTAACACTTCTGCTTTATTTAAAACATATAGCAGGGAGATTATACGCAGATTTCTTTCTGCAGCTCATACTGGGACGCTGTGCAGCTGCATTTGTTTCTTCGTCTGCACGGGTCCATGTGAACTCACGCCTGACTGATGCGACTAGTTAGCACTACTAAAAGCTAGCCTGTGCTCTGTACCTACCTCTTAGCTCAGTGAAGACTGGCAGCAGGAGCCTTATCGGTTTTCTCTGGCCTGCTGGGGTTTTCTCTATCAAGTTGTTTCTCTCCCTCTGCATCTTTCTCTCTTTCTCGTCTTAAGTCAGGGCAGTCTGGTATTTCACCATGTAAGGCTGCGGAGCTGGACCACTCCTGGGACTAAAAAGAAAAAAGAAAAAAGTATTTACATGGTGGAACAGTTTTCATAATTAGTTTTCAAGTGGAAGTAAAGGCTTGTCACGAAGATGAATCATCTACAGTTCAGCAGGTAGACTACTATTGCTGTTAATCATCATTTATTAAAGACTTTGCAGAACCAGCCCGCGGTGATTATGGTGCCAGCAGAAAGCTTTAGTGAGAGCAGTGGTCTCAGTTTTAGGATTGGCCCTTTCACACTTCAGCACTTGGAGGCCGTCCAGTGTAGCTTTTATCCTATGACGTCACTGCTGCACAATTACTAAAGGGGCAAATAAATAAACACAAGCATCAGATTTAGTCTGTGTGCACACTCATATAACCACTAAATACATGATTTTAAAACATCTTCTAAGGTTAACGTTTGCATATAGGTCACTTCTTAAGTGGGCGTAGCCGCTAACCAATCAGTTTCCAGTCATTTTTCACAGTTTGGAAGATTGTCTTCATTGCGCCTGCTCTGCAGCAAAGATGACGAGAGACAAAATTGATTTCCTCCATGGCAGCAAAACACATCACAGGAGCCTCTATAAACTCCTGAAGGTTAAACAGGGCTAAGCAAACTTTTAAGAGGGATTAACGCTTAAAGACTCATCTATAAACAGACGGGAAAATACTGGTTCCCATAGCAACATAACGCTTCACGTGCACTTGTGTATTCCATTCAATAGCAAATATCTGAACATGTTAATGTAACCACCTCTCTGCAGTATTTAATCCAGCCAGCTCTGGTTTTCCGCGTTAATATTTTAATTCCCCCTTCTTTAAAAACGCGCCTGAAACAGTGGACCCGTCTCCCAAAGGGCGTTTTCATTTTATCTTTGGCAATAATACAACTGTCATGAAAGACGCCGCACTTGTTTGAAGTGTGTCTCCACAGTGGAGCAGTGAGTAGCAATAACAACAAAGCTGACTTCTCAGTACGTGACTGACAGCCCGTTTACATGCAGATTCTCCATATAAGGCAGATGCAATGCTTCCTGGGCCACGGCAGGGGAGTTATTTTTACTTTTCCTGGCTTTTTTCTTTTCTTTCTCAAACCCCTTGTCTCTTTTGATATTGCCAAAGTGGATGACGCTGTCCAGGACACACACACACAATCAGAAATATTAATATCTGATATCACAAATAGCGAAAGGCAACAAATCAATGTTACAAGACAAATCTATAATTTGCTCTCTAGCAGAAGCAAAACTAAACAGAAGTGGAGTTGTTACCTGGATTAAATACTTCTAGTGAGTTCATATAACAAGGCTATTAGTGAAATTATTTTGTCATTGGCTTCAACAATACCCGGATCCCAGAGGATCAATTCTCCAGCTCTTCTCTGGCGCGATCAAGGCCAAACTGTATATTTAGAGGCGCCATCAGCTGTTCATAGACACCGAGCCCGTGCCAAGTGTCCATCATGCCGCCGGGATAATGAAGACAATAGAGCTCAGAGTTCAGCCGTGATATCTGACTGTCGGCCAAACTGCAACCGTGATGCATTCGCAGCTACCGCGTCATAAACCGGTTAAACGAAGGATGAAGAGGCCAAAAGCAGGACGTCACTACAGAGATGATGCTCGCTGCAGCAGTGACGAACCGAGGTGTACTCGGAGAGAGACGACACTTTATGGATGTGCCCGAATTTACCACAGGTTTAGAAAACTCTCTGGTTATTTTCAGAAGCTACGATTTACAGATGTCCCCTAAATGTCTCACAACAAAAACACTAGCAAATGAGAATATCTTCACATTCACCCACAAAGAAAGACACAATAAAGACATATAATGTGAGGTCAGGCGTTATTAATCCAATCTGATCCAGAGAAATTAAAAAGAAATTGTCTCTTTTCTCCATCTCCACCTAAAGCATTAATAGGCTTTCCCTCAAGGCTTTAATGATATTGGACCTATTCCTCCAAACAAAACCTCTAAAAATAAATATGACATGTGAATGGAATATTGGCAGGTTAGATTCATCGATCGCTAATATTCCTCAATAAAACAGCACAACGTGGAAGATGCTGCACGTATTATTCCCTAGACCTGATACAAACCTGGTACCCCCACTCCGTTAGTCTTTGCTGGGATGTCTCGCTCCCTCTCTTCCTCTCTCTCTCTTTCTCTCTCTGCTGCACACACTCTCTCTCTCTCTCTCTCTTTGTTTTTACAGCCTTGGAGAGCACTGCATATCTGACATTTCTCTCCCAAACTCCAACCAGTGCTGTTCTCATCTGAAAGGTAAGAGCCAGCATCTTTCACGGACTATTTGAAGTTGGATGTGATCATAGAAAAGATGACAGAGTGCTAACAATGACAACTGAAGATACGTACAAGAAAAAAAATGCTTAGAAGAGCATGAAGTACTATTTACTCATTAATTGGGGTTCTTATGAGAGAATATCTAAGGTTAGACAGTTAAGTAGTTAAATGGGCTCTCGAGGGTAAAAGCAGACGTTCCACATTCCCAGTGAGACATCCTTTATCCTACTCTGAGGGTATGCTGTGTGTTGAGATAGCGAGGAGCGCTGTATGAATCACTGCTTCTTATAAAAAAGTCATTGTTCACATACAGTAAACACAGCTCGGAACAGGCGAGCGGGGGAATGGAAACTGGACCAAACCTCCCAGAGGGATAAACACTCGTCCCCACTTCTCAGCATTCCCATCCAAAGCACATGATTTTATTCCAGATCACCGGGGAGGCAAATCAACTCTGTCCAAACACTGATTTTGTGGTCAGTGTCGTCCTTCGCTGTTATATCAGACGTTTGATTGACAAGGAAAAGCAGAATATCAGTGTAGGAAGTAATATATTTCTTTAAATGTGATCGAAGTGAATCTTTGGATGCTTTTCCATCCTGACAAAAGATTTCTGACCTGTCTTTACTCTACAATGACCTTTCAAGGAGGTCACTTCCAACTATCAATATATCTGGTAGGAATTAGAATTCTATTCCAGCGCGTATGCTTAAAAAGAAATCAATTTCATTTTATTTTATTCTGGCTCCCAAACAGAAATCATCAAAGAGTGACCGTGCCCCAGTTAGAATAACAGGTCAGCATCAGCGAGCCCACGTACGTCTAACCCACATTTCACTGCTTCACAGCTGTCAGTCGTGTTCCAGTAGAAATTCAGAGCAGCTACTTTGTTTTTAACTATTGATTCTGATCCAATGATCCAGTTTTCAGTAATAAATGAGTGTGAACATTCACATGGAAGTACAGGATTGTGCGTACCTGTCAGTGTTTACTTTAAAAGGTAGAACTTCCTTCGACACCCCTCTATTCGTGTGAGTGGAGGGATTTCACTCTTGGTGACAGCAGCTAACCACAGCTGATTGTGTTTATAAAAAGGACTACGTGGTCCTTATGCCAGAACAAATGAGTAATTTATACTTTAATAGCACTAATTATCTAAAAATAAAATGGGATTTGGGCCCAACAATGAAACATGAGGTGGGATTATGAGTCAGATAATAAATAGTGAAGTAAACTCTGTTGCCTTTCACTCCTGGTGGTAAACATGTGAGCTATAACATGTAGCGTACGCGCATCGATAACCAAGCAATGTCACTTTTAAAGGTGTGACCTTTACGAGCAAACAGGCCACGTACCTTCAAAGCCTAGTGTCTGAGATTTAGTAGCATCTAGTTGTGAGCGTACAGACTACAAACAAGTGATTCCTCCAAGCTAAGGAGAACCTACGATGGATGCCGAACATAAAAGGCCCCCCTTTAGAGCCAGTGTTTGGGTTGTCCATTCTGCGCTGTTGTAGAAACATGGCAGACATCTCAATGGAGACATACTAAGCTAACAAAAACACAACAACGTTATGCCACCTGACTCATCCAGTTGCTTCAACTTGTCCGCTTGCATGCTTTTACTGTATGTGAATAATAAACACAGATTAACCAATCACTGTTGGCTTCTGACAGAGCAACAGCTGCCTCTTAAGTAGTCCTGTGAGATGCACAGAAGAACAAAGTAGCGTGTGTTGACAAAGAAATGGTTTGGTGATTTATAATAGTAGCTAAAGGGATGTGTGCAATGTGCGCCATAGACTCGCTGACTCCCAAATGCCATTAGATGGAGAAAAACCTCAGTTTATTTGCTGTCAACGTTTAATTCTTCCACTGTTCTGTGAATGAGAGGATTACATATATCACAGAGAAGTGCCTGTCTCTGAGCGTGACATGGCTCAGAGTCACCACTTGTAACACGTTATGATGTGACTGACGTATAACGACCAGCTGAGGAGGGCGCTCACATGATATCAGGAGAGGCCCATATATCACACGTATCATAGTAGTTTAACCTCAAGGCTGGAGAAATATGCTAAAAATGCCCTAACACAAATTGAAAATGAAGATTGAGGGGATAAAGATAAGCGGGAGGCTTCTGGTGGTACTGACTGATCAAGGCCCTTGCAGAATGCCAGGGGATTATGGATATTTACTGGGTTTTAGGTCTAGCTTGTGCTGTTGTCAGGGCTAGACACGGGATTTAAAGTCTCACTCATCCGTGTATGACACTGGGGAATTGAAGATGTTTGTTGATATCTGTCAGCCAACACAGCTGAGTAAGAAAATCACTGCTTCTGTTCTTGCAGAACCTACAGTTCTTCTAATAGCCACCGGATGGCAGTACCAAGGGAATTACTGTCCTGATGATATTGATAAAAAAAGGCATTATAAAACTATTATATATATTGGCGACTTACCCACATGATACCTCTGGAGTCACTTGTTTCTCAGTGAAGCCACGAAAAAGAACATCTGCCCTGGAAATCACGTGACCTTCACAGTTGAGGTCCGCCATTTCGTTGGCAGCCAGGTGCTCCACCTGTTATTTACGAAGTTTTTAAAAGGCAAGAAGAAGAAAATGTCACGTTGTGTGTCTGTAGAAAGGATCTGAAAAGTGATTTGATGACTTTAAAGTCAGTGTAAGGTTTTGGATTGGATTTGGAACTGCGTGATAAATAATTAAGAGACGTCAGTTGGAGATCCAGATATTATTCTGCTTCAGATGTTAATCTCAAACAAATTCAGGTAATTTAAGACTCTATTTCAGACTAACATATTTTACAACGAAATCTAACCTCAAACCACCTTAAGTGGAGAGCCCCTTGACACTCCACTGAAGTTTGAGGTCTCTTAAAGCAGGCTGCATTTCCTACAGAGCAAAGGTTGTACCATGGGAGATGTGGGTGTGCGTGTGTAAAAGTGTTAACATGTGAAGTGATAACGGGTGACTCGGAGGCAGATTAAGGGTGGAAGAAACAGAAGTGAAATGATAAAAATAGATGTGTTGAAAAGCGTGCAGAGAGCTTCAAACGGCTGATACGGCCGTTGTTATTGTTACTTATCCCACGGGACGGCAAGGAAGCAAGATGAAGCCTACAGGTGGAAAGAGCAGATCGAATATCATGGGACAAATATACAAATATTCCTTCAGCGCCACCCTCAGGTCAAAGCTCTAACTTTGCCCTGATACTTAGATGACCTCTCCAACACCAGCATCTCTAGTAAGAAAGCTACAGGAATCCAAAGCTTGTTCCATGTTTGTTTGACTTTAGTTTTATGATATGTAAAGAACAATGTGTCCGGCAGGGGGCGTCCTTTTAATCCCGTTAAAAATAGAAAAGAACTTGGCCGAACACCCGCACCATTGGTAAGATTTTCACTGTTTGCAGGAGCCGCTAATGCAAAAGCATTGCAACCTTGTCACGGTGACTTTGATCACGGGAAAGTCCCAGATCAGATGACAAAAGGGATTTACCAAGTGTGGAGAGCCTGCAGCTGCACTGTGAAGGCCTTTAATATTAACCTCACACTGAATAATCTACACTATGCCCTCAACTTGTGAGACAAACTGGCATGAGGTAATTAACAGACAAAAAAGGATTAGACCTGTGACGATATAAGAAGCTAAACCACATGAGTCAATGCTGAAGTTCCCACGTCTGGCTAAACAGTTACAAGCGTCAGATGAAAAGCAGTGTTGCTTGCAATTCACAAGTATTTTTGGTGCAGTAAATAAAAATCTGAGCTCTTAATTGGCAGTTAAAAATAAGTAAATTATTGACTCTCTTTGTGCAGCCATGAACAAGAACAATACTGTGGTCATGGTGTTGCTGCCATTCCTGCTCGAGTCGAGCTTAACACATCATCACGGCTAAGCTGGCGCCTCTCTTATCATCACACCTTGTACTGCGATACAGAAAGGTCACATGTCTCAAAGAGGAGAGCTCAACCAGAGGAGGGTGCTGGTGTGCCTATGAGTTTAAACCATGAAGCACTAAAACTGTACTATCATTGTGTTTCCTCTTCTTTTGTTAGAAGAAGAAACTCCTGTCGTGTAGCCCGGACTTCATGCCAGACTGCCTAAACCGCCTGACGTCTCTCCAGACAACCAGGACCAGACTAACTTCCTGATTTCACCTCCAGCTCAGTCCATCTCTGGCCTAGCAGCCTGACTGAACCCTCTCAGCTGTAAATCCAGCCGATCAAAATCTAACCACTCAGCTGCCTCCATGGAGCGTGTTCAGCACATGACCAAGTCGGCCATCCGCCGAGCGTCTCAGATTGAGGTGAACCCCCAGGCCAAGAGGAACCTGCAGGAGCTCTTCGTCAACTTCACCCTCATCCTCATCTGCCTGCTACTCATCTACATCATTGTCCTGCTGAGCAGCTGAGGAGCAGCAGAGCCATATGCAGAGAGTTTGACAAGGCTAAAATCAAGGGTTTCACTCACACATGCAGATTAGATTTTTAAGAAGGCCATGCTGAAGCATCATGAAGGTAATACAACTCCAAGTGAAACAACAGCAGTCAAACTCTCTCAATTCATGGCTGGATCAGAGCTCAAGGGTGATGTTGCTATGAGAGCTGATCAGGGGACAGTGTCCCCGCCTCACTTTCTCAAGGGAATGATCATAAGTGACCCGACTTTAATCGTTTATATGTATGTATGTCCATCGACCTTTTGCTAATTCAGATTAAAACTCTACTTATGTTACATCGTGCTGATTTAAGCTGACTACATTCAGTATGCACTGTGTAACAACAACCTCTTCCACATAACTAAGAGCAAAGCTTATGATACTGAGATATTAATATATCAACGTTATTTAAATTCTTTTTCCGATGAGCTGTTGCTTTCTATGTCACCAGCCCCTCCACCACAGCGAAGAGAAACATGCTCGAAATAATTTGTTTTTCCATGAGCATTTTTAGTTGTGTCTTGGTGTGACCCTGTTCAAAACCACATTCAGAGCACAGGAAACCCTCTCGCGGTGTTACTGAGAAGAGGTTTCTTGAAAATTTAAATGCTGCTAGAAACCAGCCAAACTATTGTCAAAAGGAAACAACGGCAAGACTGCAGCGGACACCGCTGCCAAATACTTGACTGAGGCCCTTGTTGAAGAAAACATGCCCCCAAAACGTGCTATTTCTGTCTTAACAGAATACAGGACGAGCTCAGTCACACTTTCCCCAAAATCTATTTGATTCGTCTTACAGTTGAAGGACATCTACTGATTGTAAAACTATAAAAGTTATCCATTTTATAGTGATTAACATGCAGGAAATCACTATAAAAGAACAGTTTTAAAGATTTACACTGAAAACTGTAATTATACTGTGGCGCCACCTAGTGGCTACAACACAAAAAGACAGTTCAGGATTATTTATTTTTATGAAAATTTAGAAAAAGTATCATTTGAACCCATTTTTCTTTTTAAATGTCTAATTTTATCCATCTGTTTCTGTTATAAATACCTGATATGATACTTCTATGAACTGTATACTACCAAGTATTTGATGTACTGACTTCAGTTCATCTTCAACTTCTGTGTGTTTTAATTCAGCTTTATAATCAGCTGCGTAAGGTATTGAATGTATACTTTAATCTGTGCTTCAGAGATCAATACACAGTATATGTTTGAAAGTGCAGACAGAAAGCTTTAAGACAACCACACACGACCTCTTCTGTGGGCCTGTCACAGTACATGCAGTCTACAGAATCAGTTGGAAAGCTCATTTTGCATGTGTGATTTCACATAACGGCAATTTCTGTTTAAGAAAGGTTCTTGTGTCTGTTTAGTCACCATCGCTGTTACAAAGCTAGTGTCACATTTTGTTTGTTTTTATTATAGCACAAGTACACTAGTTTGCTATAAGAAATAAACAGCACCAGGGGGATTTCAAAATCTTTGTTTTAGACCCTAGAAAACAAATGTGTGAGTAAATGTCATGCGCTGCACTTTGTAAACTCAGCACCCAGCAGTTACTATGGCTGAACATATAAACATTTGTGAAATACTGTAAGAAATGTTTAATCTGTGTTCTCTTACTGTACGAGTGAAATACTGTACGACCTGTTTTTGAACAATTAAACTGCATGTCAATCCTCCTGATTTGTTTTCTTTTATTCTCCATCTTATATTTATAAAACTGACAGCTTGGCCAAAATTATGGAAAGCGACTCCAATAGTAGTTCCATAACTTTATTTCTAGCTATATCTAACAACAGATACCATCACGCTGTTTAATTACCATTATTTAGCAACTTTAGCTAACGGACAAAGTTAGCATTTAGCAGCTAAGCAGATCTGGTGCGAACCAAATTGGGCTAACGTAGACACAAAAAGACTTACTAAAGTATGCGGGTATTCAGTGTTTGCTTGGTGTGTATAAACAAACAGTTACTTACAAATGTATCCTAAATTCAAATTCAAACAGGATACTTTTAATGTGTTTAGCTAACGTTTAGCTTAATTAAAATGGGTTTACCTGTATGCCTTGTAGTCCGGAGTTCAAAAATTCGTTCTAAACTTTCAACGTCGCGCAAAATAACTTCCACTCTTCGCCAGATATAAGATATAATATAGTCCAAGTTTAAAATTATATATATTTAATATAAATAAAAAACATGTTAGAAACTGCAGCAGTTAATTTTAGCATCCCAGAGGTTCAAGCTAGCACCGGTTGTTAACGGTTGTTGACGCAAACAAACGGTCGGTCCTCTGAGACTCACTGTGATTGGTTAATCTACTGTTAACAACCCACCAATCAGAGAACGCTCCGAATTACCAGACTGGATTTACCTAGCAACTAACCAAGGTAAAATCGTGATAGACGGAGTAATTTTTACGATTAAATATAGTTTTTTTTTTTAAGTAATTTGTCAGCATAGAAATTAACATTATTATTTTTTTTTTTATTACAACTAAAGTGTCAATTACAGTTACCGGTATGTTTAAGTAAATAAATAAATGTGTCACGTATTAAATTTGGAGTACGGAAGCCCAGATGTGACAAATTATCCTTCTGGCTTTCTAAATGCATACGTATAGCTTTATATTCTATATCTAAATTTAACTAACTCCCAATTAAGATGATCAACACTAACAAACGCAGAGTTGAATCTTTTCCCAGAATGTTGCAGAAATTAAAAATGCACACAAATAAACACACACAAACAGCAGGTTTATCTCACAATCGTACTTTTACTGTTCCATGACATACAACAGAAATTATATAAATATAAATAAATACTGTTATTGTTATAACTGTTATATATTTCTTACTTCAAAAAAATGGTGAGACAGACATCATTAAATGATAAATCACAAGGGTGACATCAGTTCACTTTCAATTCTGTTCATTACAAAACGCAACGCATTAGCCGTATACTTTATCTTTTATTTCATAGATGCCACGATTTGCAGTTTTGGAAGAAAGGTGAGTTGAAAGTAAAGACAACAAGCCTTGGTCAACGTAATGTAATAAATAAATAAATAAATAAATAAACACAATATATATATATATGTATATATATATAACTGACGGCCAGTTAATGCCAGAGAGACAGGTGATATCCCGATGAATCTGGTTTTATTCGTGTGATGGAAATGCCAGCAGTTTAAAAAAAAAAAAAAAGATTGTAAAGAAATGCATTAAATCAAAAACAAGAGAAAAATAGACACATTTTTGCTATTTAAAACCACAAAAACTAAAGTTAAAGGACCATACCAGCGTTTTTTCCATATCCTCAAATAAACAACCTCACCACAACGTCCATTTAGTCGTCTGGAGCTTTCTACGCACATTACATTTGCGAGCAGCTTGGATTTGTTGTCAAACCATCACCAAGCTACAGATGATCACGACTGAGAGCTCCAGAACTGATTTAAGTGCTTTGAAAAGATAATAAAATTATGATTCTCAAAATTTCTTCATGCAATGTGAATAAAAGTCAGAGAAAATCATGTCCTAAAATACAATGATGGACTTGCTATCAGGCAATGTTGGACAGAGATTTTTTTAAACCAAAGTAAAGTAAATGGACGGCTGTTTAAAAGGTAGAAAATACATTAAAAACTCAATATACAACTTGAGTAAAAGCACTGAAATGGTCCTTTAATTTAGTGTACGACAGGACAGTTCCCCTGGATGTGCTTCTTGGTTCCAGATGGGGATACCAACGTCCCTCTTGTGTTGCCGCAGACTATACTTGAAGACAGCGAAAGAAACGGAGGCAGTAAACTCGGATGTGAGAGAAACGCATCTTTAAGAAAAGGCTAACAAACGAAAGGCATGTTCTGCGCCGTCGGACGCAGGTGTCTAAAACGTCAAGATTTAACATCGATTAAATCTAATCTTCACAGTGCGCGTGGAGGAGCGAACCGGCCGTGGTTCAGCAGTGCGTTTGGGGCGGTGATCCCAGAGAGGAAGCGGCCGTTTGAATTCATTGGTCCTGTTGCTGGGATTTGCCACATTACAGGTCAGTATTTACACTTTCAATGTCATAATGCTGCATTCATGGCACACGGGACAGCTGGGCATTATTAAGCCGAGATGGAAATTGCTTATTTCATTTGTTTTAGGGGATCCTGACTACAATCAATAAGAGTTCAGAGGCTCCAGGGTACTCCTGTTGATTTTTATTAGCTCATGTTAGCTTTCTATCTCGTGTGTCAACAATACAGACAGGTAAGTCTGCTAGAGGTCTCAGGAAGTGTTTCATTCTTCACTTTAATGAAATGACTTGGAAGTATGCTTCTTACCACACACTAGGATCTGCAAAACTGTGATTCCAAACAAGGTTTCTCCAGACACAAGCTTTCCCCTAGCTCACCGTAGCATATATATAGCATATCTGTGCAAAAACAAAGGGGAAAAAGTATGAGAAAAACATAAAAACTAAAAACTATGTACACAGCTCTAAAGCTCATTGCTTATTTATTTTATTTATCTGTAAAATGTGAAGGCGTATAGAGCTAGGCTAGCTGCTTCCGCATTTCAAAAAAGCAGTTAGCTTAGCTAGCTGACCTAAATGTATGTAAATTATTCTATTATTAGTAAATTGAGAAGGAATATGAGCAAAACTTTTATTAAGTTGAACAGTGCATGAAGTCAAATGCTATTTTGTTGCGTTTTGTTTGTTTAAGAAAACACGTAAAAATTACAAAAATGCGGTACTGTCCCTTTAAGAACAAAAAGCACTTCGGGTTCAAAATCAATTATATTATTAGAGACTGTATAGTATACTAACTAAACTGTGAATGCAAACAATGAAACACTTCCCGAAGCGCTGAAGCCTCAGTAGATTGAGTTATGGAAGACAAGCGCGGGTCTCGCCGAACTAAAAAGTGTTAGCTGAACGGACGTCGGCGCGATCGGCGGGAGAAGCAGCAAACTCTGACCCCTCGTGCCTCTCATGTCTGCCTTTTAAGACGTAACAAATACGGCCTCTTGCAGGCTCGTGGTGACCATGCAGTTTGGAAACTGTACAGATTACTGAATGGACATCAGCACGAGAACGACGTAAACTTTCAAGAGAAAAATAAGAAACAAAAAAAAACAAAATATGAGGATTTCAAGTGAGCAACAGCAGCATCATGATAGTGTACCTGTTTTCTCATGCTCTATGGTCTGCACACAGGCAGAGACGTGTAGCAGACGAGTCGAGCCTCGGACAAGAACTCCTAGCTCACGATTAAATTAACACTCCTTGGCTTTGAAAAAAAATAAATAATAATACCTGCTAGGAGTCAATCAGCGTGTTCATGTCACTGACAGGACTCGTCCTCTAGATGTCTCTGGTCCACTGGCATCACAAACAGACCGTAGAAAAACAGTAGCTAGTTACATTATAAATACTGGAATAATAAAAACAGGCGAGGGGCTTGATTCAGTTCGCCTCGATGAGGAAATAAATCAAGCGCCCCTCCTCACCGAGCTCCGAGATATGAAAATGACTTCTACTGTGTGTACACAGTCAAAGCAGTGGGACAGCAAGCTAAGGTTTCTTTTTGCTGGTGTCGTTATTGTGGTGAACTTTTAGTTTATTACACTGCAAAGGCCAAAACACAACCAACAGCAAAGTCGTCCTTGCGCGAGAGATGCATATTTATACCACCAGGCTGGGGGCCGTCACGATGAAAGCGTCAAGGCAGTAACCACGTCATCCTAGTGTGAACATCTAGAACACATGTTGATGAAGAAGAATCACTGACTGCACAATGCTCTCACTGCAGCACTGCAGTCTGTTATTTGCATAAGCTTAAAACCAGAGGGGGTTTCTTGCTGGCGAGGATCGGATGACGCATCGGATGACGCATTCAACCAGTGTTTGGCGAACGGTCGCTCAGTGGGGCGGCCAGTTAGCTAACAACGGAGACGCTTCTGGCAAATGCAGAGTCAGGTTTCTCGCTGATTTAAATAGCTACTGCAAATATTGGTAGTTGATACATAGCTGTCCACAAAGACTTGATAATTCGTAATTTAAAGATTAACTGTGTTTGATCGCCATCTAGTGGACACTTGTGGTATTGTAACATGAATTGAACAGCAAAAAGCAGTTCTTCAACGCAATATAACAATTTCTAGTTAACTTAAGCCAATAAACAGGCTGACTTAAATTCAGCAATTGCCTCTTCGGATAGATTTGGCAGTAGCCACTACTAACTGCTGAAAGCTTGGCTAAGTTTTACGCCCCGGACACGTAGAGTAGGATAATTTAGATTTATTCCAACGTAGGTTTAAGTCCTTCCTTTTTATCAGTTATGATTATTCAGCAGAGGAATCACTATAAATTAGACTGAGCTCCCGACCAAAACTAAAAACTGGTGATGAGCATTATAATGCAATTTGGAAGCATAAACTTTGAGTACGGCAATTTTACATAAACCTGATTACGAGCAACTACTTCCTCTTCTTTAATACGCACTCTGGTCCCTGCAGTGACTCTCATCCATACACTTAAACTTCAGGGATTCAAGGGTAATGACATTTTTTTTGAACTCGTAATTTCCTCCAACACTTAAGTTGATTAGCGCAGCATGTAGCTCATACAAATATCAGACTGCTGGGACCTGCAGACGGTGCAAACGAAGAGACAAACTGCTGTCAGCTAATGCTTTTATATCACCTCCTGCTAGTCACACTACTCATCATGCTCATCATGTATGGAAGCCCTAAGGTTGAAATTACACTGGAATCTCAGTGCTGCATGTGACTGATGGGAGTGCTCTGATTAGGCGTTTGATGTTTCTCAAAACCTGCACTTCGATCGCCGCCGACTTTAGCTCTCTGTCCCATTGCTTTATTTATTTTTTTGCCGGTCAGAAGGAGAAGTAGTGGGCGTACAGCTCCTCTTCTTTTGTAACGTATTCTCTGCTTTTTCCTGCCTCCATCTCTCTCGGGTTTGGCGGTGTCGCAGTGTTGGCTTCAGGAAGGCTGAGGGAGAGAAGCAAGACATCTGTTAGAACGGCGAGGAGGGAGGAGGGGAAGCGCTCTGCCAGAAATTCACAGGCTTCCAGTCAGACTTTCAGCTGACACGCTTGGGAGCTTGACAGAACAGAAAATAACAGTGATTGCCTCGTGCGTAGTGATCGTGGGCAGTGCCAGTGTCAGAGTGTCAGGGTGTAATGAGGGAGATCCAGCGAGTGTTTGTACTAGATGCCAGACAAGTGGAGGGTGCAGTGATGTTAGCACTTGCCGACTGTTTGACAGGGACAGTAGCTGTTTATCCGCACATTCAGAGGCGCTTTGATGCATGCATACGGAAGAGCCTGCGGATGGAACAACTAAAAAAAACAAAAACAGCAACCTTCTGTCCATCTCCTATACTGTGCGTTCAATTCAGCAAGAAGATAGTTGCACACGTCTGCCAGTAAAGAAACATTTAGATAGGAAGATGAGATGAAGGGGAATGAAAGAAAAAATCTGTGCAGGAATAAATATTGGTGTGAATCATTCAAGCTACTCCTGCTAATTAGAGGCGCAGTGTGCAGTGTAGGTGAAGATGAGAGTGTCACACAGGAATTTGTGAGAGTACTGCATCCATGAACATATCATTAGATGGTTTAGTAATTGGAAGGTGTCAGAGTCTGAAGCTGCACTTCTTAAAGTGGCCACTTGAGGGTGGCTCCGCAAGCGAGTCAATCCCCACAGACCTCCCTTTTAAAAAACTTTATCCAGGCTTAAAGCAGGGGTGTCCCGCGGGCAAAACCTGGCCCATTAGACGGTCCAATCTAGCCCGCAGGAAGAATTTGCGAAATGTGCGAAAAACAACAAAAAAGACATTAAGTGTAATTTTCAATAAAAGTAACTGGACTAAATTGTCCACTAGGGGGCAGCGATGTGCCAAAACTGTACGAGAAAAACATAAAAACTATATACACAGCTCTAAAGCTCATTGCTTATTTATTCTATTTATCTGTAAAATGTGAAGGCGTATAGAGCTAGGCTAGCTGCTTCCTCATTTCAAAGAAGCAATTAGCTTAGCTAGCTCACCTAAATGTATGTAAATTATTCTATTATTAGTAATAAAGAAGGAATAAGAGCAAAACTTGTATGAAGTTGAACAGTGAATAAAGTCAAATGTTGTTGCGTTTAAAGTAATTTGTTTCTGTTTAAGAAAACACGTAAAAATTACAAATATGCGGTACTGTCCCTTTAAGAACAAAAAGCACTTCGGGTTCAAAATCAATTATATTATTAGAGACTGTATGGTATACTAACTTAACTGTGAACGCAAACAGTGCAAACAAGCCTCAGTAGATCGAGTCATGGAAGACGAGCGCGGGTCTCGCCGAACTAAAAAGTGTTAGCTGAACGGACAAAATCGCAGCTATTTGCTTGAGTAATTCCAGGTTGTACGTCTTTGCACTGCAACAAAGTGAAAAGTTGTCGCTATTTACAGATTATTTCGCCGTTATGTTATCAGTCCGACGCTCTTGAGATCAAACTGTGCTGCCACCTCTTTAACCATTTGTGAATTAACCACTGAGCCTCAAAACCGCTCTTCAGGAAACATCATGTAGCGTTTGTCTATCTTTATATACAGTCAATGGTTTTGACACATTTTAAATGTCTATTGGAGGTCAAATATTTAAAATTGAAGTCCTCTTTCAAGGAGTTAATGACAATATTACGCAATATAAGCTACCACTACCGCCTTTTCTGCAGAACCCACAATCTAAGATCTATAGATAGGGACATTAAAAAAAGAGAACAAAGCAGTGTATCTTCTCTGAAAATGAGCACCACTGAACAAACATTAAGATTTTCAAATGGACTCTTGGGTTCAGCTGCAGTTTTCTCCCTCCAGCGTCAAACCTCTCAGTGATTTCTAATCAGCACTTGGCGCCTCCGTCTCCTCTGATGTGGCGCGTCCACCGCCTCGCGCTGACAGAACAAAGGCCGAGCGGCTTCTTCGTTTCTAGCATCGCGCCTGAACGTTGCTTTGCTCCGGGTTTCAAGTCCCATTGAGACTGATTTGTAAGCGCCACGTCTCGGGGTTTGCACCTTGTTTTACTAATAAGTGAAGGCAGGGATGGGGCGGGACGGCAGAGAGGATTTGCAGCGTGTTTCAAAGAAGATTCTGTGCAATAGAGGCGTTAATAATAGAAACTGAAAAGGGTTTTCTATTGGATGTTCTTTATTTTTGTGTACTGAACGAAATCTAACGGAATAAGACGACTTTTTAATCATGTATCGCATATAAGCCGTAGGATTTAGGATTGGGGGAGAGGGGTGAGGATGCAAGGGAGGATAACTACAGTGGCAGATACAGACAGTGAGGGCAGCAAACTGAGTTCACCCCCCTGAGTGAACTGTGGGCATAACTCACATCAGTTCTCACCTCCTAAAGCTTTGTAGACCCTGATGCTGCACCAGGGCTTCCTGAGGATGAGGAAGACAATGGCTTGGCATGGGATGATGTGGAGGATGAGGAGAAGGAGAAGGAGGAGGAGGAGGAGGAGGAGGAAGAGGATGCCGAGGGAGAGGAGGAAGGGGGCTGAACAATGGCGGGGCTTTCCTAAGACGGGGGAGGGACCCCTGGAGGGGGCAGCGAGGAGGCACAAAGCGGCCTCCTGGTCCTACCTCCTCCACCTCCCGTCCCTCCTCGTCCTCTCCTTCGTGACTCATGGAGGGAGGGCTGACGAATCGGAGAGCCGATTGGCTAGGGAAGCTGCTGAAGCGGTGATCTGACTGGCTGCCTGTTTTTAACTACAGACACACAGAGAGGCAAGACGTGAGTGCTGGGTGCCGCCGGCTAACTCGGATCAGACTAGTTTGGATCAGCGTTTGACGTGTTGGTGTGGATTTAAATGTAAACACGTTCCAATAAAGACCAAATACTGTCCGAGTAAAGAGCCGCTGATCGCTCTTTGGCTCTGGATTATCGTTCCTGAGTGAGTCCTGGGCTCAAACAGACGAGGAGGAAGGGGGCGCGTTGCTGCAGATCACTTTCTAACACAGACGCTCAATAATGATCAATATCACCGCTGTCTGGGCGGCTGCAAACGAAAGATGAGGCCGTTTAAAGGCCTCGGTTTCTTCTGAGAGCTTGTGCACGACAGATTTGACTCGAAACGTGACGCGTGCAACGTGAAATCACAATAAGACGCAGCGCGGGGGCATTTCAGACCACACACACCTTGATAAGAGGATTGATGACACCAACATTGGCACTGGAGTTGAAGACCTTGCTGAAGCCCGTCTCTCTGTTGACCAGCTCCAACTGGTAGAACTTCTTGTCATCCTGCGAAGGAAAACAAATAAAAAATAAGCACAACTAATCTGAGAGCGAGAACCGTCTGTGACTGTAGTTTAAAAAAAAAATACGAAACCTTACTGCTCACCACGAGCTTTTTGACCAGAGCTTCTCTTTCGGTGACCATCTCTCTGAGCTCCGCTATGAGGTGCAGGTCCTCCGGTCTGCTCTCTCTGTTTCTCAGCTTCTCCTCCGTTCCCTCCAGCCTGCACACACACACACACACACACACACGCACACACACACACGGTAAAGTGAAGCGTCGGCAAAGAAAACGAGACTTCGCCGCGCATCCCTGCGACTTACAGTATTTGCAGGGCGGATATCTTGTCTTTGAGGACTTCCTGAGCCTTGTTGAAGTCCGCCAGCATGATCTGCGTCTCTCTGTGACGGACCGCATGCAGCTCGCCCAGATCCCGCTCGTGTCTCTTGGTGAGGTCTTGCTCGTGGGCTCTGCGACGAAGATGGAAATCACATATTCATCATAAAGTCATTTAAGCTGCGGCCCCTTCGTGCTTTTAAAGAACCGTGTATCCACGGCTGAAGTATTCTAAAAGTCTCCGTTAGTGGCCGTTTGTCTCGGGGGTTTATGCTTTTAGGAGATACGTCTGTGTCTCCTTACGTACCTGATCTGGTGGTTGGCTTCGCTGCGCACCCTCAGCACCTCCTTGCCCTTGTGCTCCAGCTCCCTGGTCAGCGTGTCGATGGTCTCGTTCAGCGAGTGGATCTCGTGGTCCAGGTCGGTGATGCGGTTGCTACGGGAACACAGCTCCGCCTGCAGGTCCGAGATGCGAACCAGCAGCTCTTGCTCCTGGGAGAGTCCACCAAGGACGAGATGTCAGACCAGGACGATGCTTATTTAGGAAAACAGCGGGCCAGGACAGGGTCTCATTTACCTGCTGGTGGCTGTGCTCCATGGCTTTCTCCAGCTCCCGTTTAGCGGCAGTGTGTTCTTTAAGGTGGATCTGCTTCAGATGCTCTATAGCCGTAGCATGCAGGTGGTTGAGCTCTGCACGGAGAGACGCTGCCAGACAGAGAGACGCGTAAAAACAAATGATTTCTTTTATTTGTGAGTTGGATTTCTTCCATTCTTCTAATAGTCAAAGGAAATTTGACTTGATTTTCTTGGAAGCGAGCATCAGCGCAGCAGGGAGACACTTCAAAGAACAGCACAGTGGGTAGAAGCAATCTTTGCTGATTGTAGTGAAACCAACCGTCGGCGTGAAAGGAAGACAAATCAAGTTACTACAAGTTACTGCGTCGCTCACCCAGCTTGGCTTTGCCCTCGTCCTCCAGCTCGAAGCGCAGCGTCTGCAGCTCCTGGTCCGACTGCTGCCTGAGGATCTCCAAGGTCCTCCTGTGGGCCTCCTTCAGAGCGTGGACCTCCTCCCTCTGCTCCTGCTTCAGGCGCTCCTCGAGGGCCTGGCGGAGGAGGTTCAAAGAAAGAAAAGAGCATCAGAACAAACACAAAGAGAGATATCTGTTTTACTCTCACGTAAATGTCTTCCAGTTTGTGCAGCTGTAAATTATGAGCCCATCTATTGGACGCTCTCATTTCCATAAAGGTGCATTTCTTGATGTGTGACGCACTACTACTCGCTCATTTAACAAGGAAGCGGGTGGAATTATAGCAGACGAACCAAATTAAATGCTTCATAAATCACTCAAACTATTAGAAAAACACCAGCAGCTTCAGAGACATCCTTCGCCCTGGCTTGTATTCTCCTCTAGACGGAGCAATCAGCGCTGGAGACTAAATTAGAATTCATACTGCAAATCCGAACGTCGAACTTTCCGAAGTGCAAGAGGCTATAATTTCCCCTCAAGATGAAACGACTTCAGGATAATGTAATTCATGAGAAACCCCTGGGACAACAAATCCCTCCACCTATTTAAAAAAAAAAACAGTAGACGCAGGTTTCTCAGTGCATGATGCAGCCGGCCTGAAACTTAAGGTGGAATAATTTAGGTCAAATCCCAAGATGGTTGGAAAAAAAATCCATGTTTACTGTACATGTGTGTGTGTTTGAATCGTACTCTTATCTGGTGCTGTCTGGCCTCCTCCATGGTGCTGAGTGCACAGCAGTGAGCCTCCTGCAGTCGATGCTCTCTCCTCTGATGTTCTCTCTGCATCTCTGCACACAAAACACAACACAGGAGACGCTGATGCGCCAGAACGTGCAGCAGACGTGTTTCCGCTCCGTTTGAACGGCGCCGGGTGACTTGGCGATCATGGTCCGGCTCAAAACGGCCTTTTTATTTGGCAAAGCAGCAGATTCAACACCCCCAGTCTCTAAACTCATTTATCTTGGCATGCACCGTGTGTTTTAAGGTTTTTCCCGAGCAGTGCGGCGCTTTGATGCCGTCATTTCCCTCGCTGACGTGCTCGGAGCTGTGGCCCCTCATAAAACCTGTCGACTGGAGCTTCTCATCTAACGGCGGCTGATTCTGCTTCAGAGGCAACAAATCTTGCACAGGTGCAGTCAGATGGATCAGGGCGACCTTTATCACCCATGCAGTATTAATGCTAAATGAAAATCAAGTCTACCTTTAAGCTGTTGGCTCAGCAGCTCCCTCTCCTGGTTGAACTGAGACTGCAGCTGCTGCAGAGCTGACTGGGACTGAGACAGCTGCAGCTCCAGGGACTGCTTCAGCAACGAGATCTGCACGGAGAAGAGGAGGAAAACAATCACAACAGATACAAGCTGCGGTTAGAGACGCAGCTGGAGAACAGGAAGCCAGCGAGCCCCGTCACAGAGCACGACAGTTTCTTCCTGAGGTGGCGCTTGAACTATTAGGGCGCTATTAAGAGCGAGTGAGAGTGGCAGGACTCTCTCACGTAGACGGCTCTCGGTCCTTCAAACGCCACTCTTCCTCCAGCTCCGGGGAGTTAAATCCCCAGGAGGATTTAGAGCAGGAGACGTACTACATTAGCCAGCGTAAAGGTAAGACGGGATTTAACACGAGAGGATGAGGAGCGGGGATGAAGTTAGTGAAACTCGGACAGATAACCTGATTCGTCTGTTACAACGAACCGCTTTTGCATTGACAGAGAAATAATAAGTGGTTCAGGATTAACAAGGTGGAAATACCTTAAGCAACCTCCTAAACCCCTCAGTGTTTTAATTAAACTGACGCACCCCAACAGCAGCCAGGGGCAAGAGCCCTGTAATGAAAACATCCGAATGAAAAAGAAGTCATTATAGATAATGACGGCACAGACGCCCCCACAAACTACATGGACACTTCACTCACTGAGGGGCTTTCATATTCTGTGATTCCACTCCAACGGGCATCAGCAGCCCCGTCAATCAAGCGAAACGCGGGCTCGTTTAAACAAAAACAAGCACATTTTAGGCCGAGACGTGTCCACAGATTTGTCATTTGAACGGCTGCTCCGCTCGCGCGAACGTGACGGATGTTAAAACAGTTAATTCGGCATCATCGCGTCTCCGCCGCTCTGGTTTCAGCTCACTAATCGGTCGAATCTATTTTGCATGTTTTTTCAGTCAGCGCTGCAGCCACAACGCCGTCAAACGCCTCGTCCTACAGATGGTTCACATCAAAAGCGCATTAGGAAAGTAATTAGTCATGCAAACCGAGCTTCTGGAGCTTTGAACGTCCGTGTACAAAGCTGCTATTGTTGTTTATCAGGGAGGGAAAACTGGTTTTCTGATTGAAAGTTGAATATGTAAAAACAACGTGTCAATATGCTGACTGCATTAAAATCAACAGAATTGGTAAAGAGTGTTGAATTGCTTCTACAGATTGTTTTAATGAAGTCCACGCGTCTCCGTGTTGTCACTCTGACAGCTGTTAGCTTCAATCATGACTCGTGTCTCGTCAGCTTGATGCTTTTAATGAGAAGCGACGCGTTGTTTCTGAGGGGACGGCGAGTTTTTCTGTCTGGTCTGTGAGCTTCAGTAGAAGTAGGTCAGTAAAGTGCAGATCGCTTGCGTGTTTTTGTCTTCAGAGGCTCAAAGTAGCAGAATGGCTGCTATCGTTAGCTCGAAAGTAATTCATCTATGTGTACGCATTGTATGTTTATGATTAAAGTCATGTGTGGAGAATATATTATAAGACCTGAGACGGAATAAAAAAGGATCCACTGTCTGTTAATGTTGGAACGTGAAGCAGGTTAGCTTTAGCCTAGCTTTAGCGTGCTTGAACCTTCACACATCTGGATAGTCCTCCAACCAATCACAACCATTTAGCTTTAAACAAACTCCACGTCGCTCAGATGACGTCTATGACTGCTACGCTTCTGTCCATCACCACATAAAGCCCAAACGATCTGACTGGCCGGGGCACCAACTTTCCCCCATATAAAAATTTGTGGGCGGGGCAAGGTTGTGATTGCTGCCTGGCTAGCTTAGTTTAGCTTAGCTTAGCTTAGCTTAGCTCAAAGATGAGAAACAGGGTCCAAAGCCAGGCTCTACCAAAGTAACAAAAACTTCTAATGCTGCGTACGCACAACCTACAAGTCATTTTCAATGGAAGGCGACAAACTGACGCAGAAAAAAAATGACGACGTAACTACATCAACGAGCGCTTCAGCAAAACTTTATACTGTAGAAAGGCAACTGTCGGTCACAGTAGCTCAGTTGGACATAAAAAAAAACACTCTTGAGAACCACTTGTCGACATTTTTTTATGCTACTAGCGTAAACCTAGCATAAGACGTGCGTTAAACAGTTTTTTTTAATAATCTCCCTAAAATCCAAACAGTTCAACCAAATTTGTCCCGATTTTTTTATTATTTTAGGTGTTCGAGTTTGTTTTAGTATAACGTACCAACACATCCTTACATGTCCACAGAGTCCATATGTCTTCATGCAGCTAAAGCTAAAGCAGAAATAAACAGCGAAGCCCTTTGATGAGACAAAACACACACAGTCACAAACGTGCACACACAGGAGAGTGTAAGCTCCTTACGTATCTGGTCTGTGACACTGTTTGATGTTTATTTTCAGCCGCTTCGCACAATCAGTTGAAAATGCAGCGCCTTGTTCCGTGGCTCGCGTTTACGCAAACCGATCTGGCGTTTGTTTGTGAAGACAAAGCTCAACTAAAGAAGCAGTTCAACTGCATCAAGGACCGTCTGAACAGTCACATAAAACTGAAATTTTATGTGACTGTGGGTTATTCCAGCTCCTGAAATCTGGGGATTTGCTGCGTCTGTTTGTTTTATGTGATACTACGTAAGCTCTAGTTTGTTGTTTGAGATCCCAGTGGAGATCAATCTGAGAGATCCAACTTAAGTTTTCACAAAGTTTGCCTTGTGTGACTTTGCATTCGACGTAAGGATTCACTGCACCTCCTCTGAAGTCGAGACCCGTTTGTTTAACTGCGGCATTACGTCCTGAGCTGCTTTAGCATCAGATTCGGTTGCGAGGGCGTCTGAAACGCCGCCAAGGGGGGCGCGGCGGTTTGCTGGCTCCGGCTCGTCAGAAAAATGTTTATCTGAGGCCACCAGCGTCTTGGCAAAATGAAGGACGAGCCCGTTTTGAGGTTTCAGATGTGACTCAGCAGAGCTCTGAATTACCCAGAGGCAGTATGCTCAATGTGAGCGGCTACACAAGCGTCTGAGCGGTTTTCCTCTGCAGCTTTGGAGCTTTTCTTCTCTGACCTGGGCAGCCCTAATAGAGTTGCCTCTGAGAAACCCCATTAGAAAATCACTCGGTCAACTGTAGCTATAAAAAAAAGAAAAGAAAAACTAACAGACTATTAATTTCAAACCACCGTATCTTTCACAGGCTGTATATATATAAATACAGGAACTAAAAGGCTAAGGAATATAGCTGAGAGAAAAACTAATTAAAAACAACAAACAGCTTCTTCTACATCGCTGTTGGCGGAGGGACTAGACAAAAATAGCAGAGCGAGTTAAATCCTTTGGTCTTTTCAAGCCAATTTATTGTAGTCGTGGGATTTGTGGGAATTGTAAAAACAGGTGCAGTAGCTGTTTATTGTGTTACTGTTAATCACATTCACGCAGTCGTGGCATTGAAGAAAAGCCTGCGAGGGAGGAGTGCGAGATGCGGACAGACGTTTAGCTACGGGCTTCGACATCAAGAGGAAACATGTCGATCAAAGCGGGTCCCGAAAGGAAGGAGGGTAAAAGGTCTTTGTTGGGGAGCTTCTATTTTTATCAAAGCCACAGAAAAGAAAGGAATATGTAGAATATCTGTGCTCCCAGATGCTTGTACTTGAGTGACTTGAGTACAATCACAACCACATGGTACCTGAAGATGCACAGACAAATATTAGCTAAATTCGTTGCTAGCCTAAAAGACGTTGAGTCTGTAGAAACACCACCTCCCAAACACTAGTTGGCGCTGTGTCGACTTATTTCTACTTCCTACTTCATTTTGCGACGAAAAAAAGTCGTGCAAGTGTTTACAGACGGGCGATATGGACTAAAAAAATGTATCCCGAAAATTTCTGTTATTTATCACGTTAACGATAAAAATTACGATAAATTACTGTCCTTTTTATGCGCTATTTGTTTGCAAACCTTGCATTTTTTAAATTGCAGCTCCGCATGAGACTTTTAAAACCAAACCAAACCAGATAATGGAGGTGGAGCCTCATCTAGGAACGAGCTCCTCGTTCCCCGGCGTATCTGCTCCAAGTGTCATCAATGGGAATTTATCGTTTTTTATCGTGGGATGACATATTCTTACCGTGGGGAATGTTTTTGACGATATATTGTAAATGATGAAATATCGCACATCCCTAGTCTGCATACAGTTTTGGATTTTTGCCGTAGCTTCGGCGTCAAATTGACCGTGCAGACTACTGCCACCTGCTGGTACGATCAGGTACTGCTTTCCACGAGGCTGCAAAATGCAAAGCGTATGTGCAAGCAAGAGGATTGGTCTTTGGTCTTTGAGGTTTGCTGGGCTGACGTTTAAGGCTCAAATGACCGTAAACCTGACTTGTCTCTAGATTCAGCACCGTTCCCACCTGTTCCAGCAGGTCCTCCACCTTCCTCTGCCAGCCCTCTCTCGCCGCCATCATCTCCAGCTCCTTCTGCTGGGAGAGCTGAGTCAGTGCCGCCTGTTTGTCCGCTTCGTACTCCTCGGTCAGCTCCTCCTTCAACAAGCGCACTTCCTCCCTGCAGAGACGAGGGCGCAGGTTGACAGCGTCGATCACACTAGGTGTTTTGTGTAAATATCGTACGCCTTATCCGTGGGGACAGAAGTGAGACAGACGGGACTTCTTACCGCAGCGCATCTCGCCATTTCTGGTCCAAGTCGTCCGCCATCTTGTCCATCTTCTGTTTCTCCTCCGTCCTGATGGACATCACTCTGGCCTCGTGCTGCTGCTTCTGCGTTTCAATTTCCTCCTAGAAAACAAAACAGGAGGCAGTGGTTTCAAATCATGGCAATAAGAAAAAGTACAAATGAATCTTTTTAAATTGGTACGTCCAATCGATGCAGCATCACAGTGGATGAGTCACGCTTTAATGCCCACCTCCACATCTATTTATAATGCCATGGCTGTGGGGCGTGTATAATGCGCTGGTTTAGAAACTTCACCGGGTCAGACGTTTCCAGATGCAGAAGTGGCTCCAGGGCTTTATGTGCTCATGAGCTCATTAAAGGACATAAAAGCTCTCCTGTTTAGCTGCGAGGAGAAGCGTTAGAAACCCTGACTGTTTTACATTTGGCTTCACAGATACAGGTGAAAATCGGTAAAGATCGATGCACCGGAGCACAGCTGTATTTTTAAAGTCCCTGGCTCTCCACAGCTGATCTGAAAGGATCGCATATTTATAGCGACAGAGATGCTGGAGTCAGCCACACTCCTCAGATAACGTGACTAATGGTTTCGGCAACATCAAGAGGCGAAAGGAAAAACAAACACGGAGAGATGAGTCACGTTTCACCCGCGGTTTGTGTCCCAATAATCTCTTTGTCTCTCTGACACTCCCTAATGATAAGTCAGGAGATCTGCGGCGCAGCCAGAGAGCGCGACACGTTACGGAACAGCTTGATTTTCCCGTCGTTCTCGGCTTGATCGGCACGGAAATAAAAATAACTAATTCACCGCCGGCGGCTGGAAGCACGTAAAAGTCTGGGCCGAGATAGATTACGAAGGAAGGACTCGGTAAGAGCTTTTAAGCTCAGTGTATTAAAAGTGTTCCTTCAGCAGAAAAAACGTCCTAATATGTCTCAGCATTACAGCATATTAATGGAGAGCAGCTTTAAGTGGATCTAGTTTGATAAATTTTACATAAAGTTTGCAAGTAGTTCCCCAAAACTGAGGCGTGGGACCCTGCAACATGAATCTGAGGCGTCCTAATTAAAGATTAATGAAGAAAAGTAGATTTTTGCAGCACTACTGCATATTTGCTCTTGTTTGTTTGATAAAACTGAAAATAATCTGAATAATTCAACATCTTCCCGCGCTAAAGTAAGAACAAGTTCACCTATTGTCCTCTTTTTTTGGATGATTAGGTAGGACTGCGACTAAACGGCGGCTTTTACGACTCTCTAAGAGCAGGAGCTGCAGGATTTACACATGCACATATTCGTAAATCATCTATAAACCCAGGATTGATTAACAGAACCTCTAGGACTTCTTTCAACAAATCAGTGAGTTCCTCCTTGCCTTCGCCTTCCCCTTCCCTGCGTAGCCGCCCTCGGCTGGTTTTGTGCCGCTGCTGCTGCTGCAGCTAGCTCGGCGTGAATGCGAGATACAAAATCCCATGTTAGCTTGGCTTTTCTACCCGTCCAAATCCCTTTCTTTATATAGAAAGCCAGGCTCTGGTGGGAAAGCAAAGAGCAGCACGCTGAAACTGCATCTAATTATCGCTCTCCATTTAGCGTCTGTATTACTGATTTGACTGCTTTTGTCTTTTTTCTTATTATTGACAATCTTTGGTCACCTCTCTCTCTCTCTCCGCTCCCTTCCTGCCTCCATCCCACCAGCGGGGCCACTCGACTTATAATAGCCTCATCATCATTATCTCGCAGCTGGCCTCCAGCGCCGCTCCCGCGTCTCGGTTGACTCTCATTTCCTGCCCCCCCCTCCTCGCCCCGGCCCTCGCCATATTCCATCACTTCTTCCATCTGTGTTTTCCCCGTCTCCGGTCCGTCCGTGAATCTTTTATTTTCTCGATGGATCATCTGCGGGCTCGGCGAGCTGGAGCCGGAGCAAATTGCTGACTGCCAATCAAGACTGCCGGGCCTGAAGACATGACACTTGATGGATTTGCTGTTGAACTGGACTCTGATATGTTGAAGTTCATTCGAGTAAGGGTGAGGAAGAAGTCAGCCTCACTTCAGACTGCATTTGGACTTTTCTACTTCAACTATAACTACTTTTCTAATTTGCAAGCTAAGTGACTCAGCAGGACACTATTTCCTTTGGTTATTGTAGCCTATTAAAGTGTAATAAAATGCCATTTACTACGCTAACGCGCTATTAGAGGTTACATGCATATCCCACAACGCCAGGACTTTCTTAAACGTAGCTAAACTTTTTCTGCCGACTCATCTCGATCCAAAAATACGCTTCTCAAGTTTTTATACTATGAATTATGTACTCATTTTCGCCCCAGAAAACAGAGTACTGATGAAATATTCTGCCCCCGTCCACTGGATTCCCACAGGGATCCGTCAAATCATCCCTGCTACCTCTCTCTGCACGGCCTCCTCATTCCTCACCTGAAGGTCGGTCAGTAGGTTGCTCGTCTCCCGGACGCGGGCCCTCGTCGCGTCCAGCTCTATCTTCAGCTTCTCCTGCGTCTCCTTCAGGCAGTTGATCTGCGTCTGGGCCGATCCCAGGTTCTGCTCGCCCTCTCTCACCAGCTCCTGGAGGTGGGACACCTGAGGAGACAGGTGAAACGGCCCGTCAGAGGACATTTGCGGACGAGCGCTGTAATTGGCGCCGACTGAAACGTTTCATACCTCTGATTGGCCATGTTGAGCTTGGCCGAGAGCTCCTCTTTCAAGTTGTCCAGTTGCTGCTGGAGCCGGTCTCTCTGCTCCTCTAATGACAGGCGCTTAATCTCAAACTCTTGGCTCATTTTCTGAAGAAGAGGAGAGGGGAGAGGAAGTCGATTAGCTCTTGGACTAAGAAACCAGAGATTCATTCCTCATTTTTTCTCTACCATATTTGAAAATAGAAATGAGCAGGTTTACTATGATGCCTGAAATGCACTAAAGGTATAATCTCCAAATAGGAGGAGGGCTGAGAAGCCGGCGTACCGTAAATCCCGTTTGTGCCATAATACAGAGTCACGGCGGCTGCTGAGCGTGACGCTGGGATGGTGAATGAAGGAGCGACACGTGAGTTGTCATTTACACTTAAAGAGGCCACCTCGTCAAACCGACCGCTTCCTTTAATCCTTCAAACCGGAGCATCCAATCCTCTCTGGGCCACCGTCAATTTCTCCTCTTTGCTTCTATTCATCTTTTACAATCCAGGTTTTTAGTGCGTCAGTATCAGGTTATATATATATTAGTTGTTGCCTCTTTAACAAACCCGCGTGTTTATTCATAGCAGACGCAAAAGTAAGTGCTAAGTCTGTGTTTTTCAACCTTGGGGTCCGATAATATCGTCCCTCCGATATTATCGGCCGATATTGAGTTAAAAATGTAATATCGGGAAATATCGGTATCGGGTTTTTATAACCGATGTTTGTTCTGTAGGCTTCAGCATTTCCGAGTCTGCATGAACGCAGCATGGGACGTTAACAGCCGCGTGCTTGATGACGTATAACAACAACAACACACTAGTCTCGTAGGTCGCTAACCGTGGCTAACAAGCTAGCTCGCCCGGTGTATGAGATGTCCGTGGTTTGGAAGTATTTCCAAGTGTCACCTACTAACAGTAAATACATATCTGTGTGAAGCTGGATTTAGTGCACCGTTTTCGCTTGAAAAAATTGTCACCAGACAACGTGACCGGCAAATGTTTGAAATTCCGGTAAAATATTATCTGAATTTATTGACCTTAAAATGGTAAATGATATGCAGGCTATATAAGATTGATATTAAAGCATGTCAATTTGTAATCGTTTTATTGAAAGTGGCGTTTTTTAAACTTTTTTAACGCATCAGCTGTTTTGATTCGGTTCTGCAGTACTAGTGTCAAACACGGATCTTTCGAGGGATTCGGATCAAAATGAGCCGCGTTGTGCGAGTCACTTGAGGCAGTTGACCCAAAATGGCCCCAATGCAGCAAGTGGCGTCTCCTTGCACACGGAATCCTAATTAACTTGGGTTTGTAGCAGGAGCCGTCTGGACCCTGAAAATTATTTGCTAAAACGACCAATAAAATTTACTATTAACAGAGACAATAAAATGTCACTTTGTGTAGTAATCTGACTACCTTGTATTTGCAACACAGTACAACAAACATGATAAAAAACTAATTCTAGAAAAAACAAATGTCTCTGCGGTTGTCACAACCCAAGAAAGGTTGGGAACCATTGTGCTAAGCAATGAAAAATATTATTTGACAAACTGTGTCGTGTTCTTAAGGTCTCAGTGAAATCAAACGTCATCCTTACATCAATATGTGGCCCAACATTGACGCCGAAGTCGCCGAAAATGACTTTAAAATGTCGGTGACTCATCCTGCACTAGGGGGCGTGCACTAATTCTGCGTCCAATGAAACGCTTGCTTGAGTTTTCACCCCTCTACGTCTCTCCTGCTCATCGTACCCCGCCAAACAGAGCAGACTGAGCTTGTCGGTAGGAAGGATGACACTCCGTTAGCTGCAATTAATGA
Organism: Planiliza haematocheilus; assembly: GCA_005024645.1. Taxonomy (NCBI): domain Eukaryota; kingdom Metazoa; phylum Chordata; class Actinopteri; order Mugiliformes; family Mugilidae; genus Planiliza; species Planiliza haematocheilus. The sequence continues at coordinate 1,900,438 of SRSE01000183.1, read as the reverse complement.
TTTTTAGAAGGAAAACCAAATTAAAAATATCAAATATTAGTAGAAGCAGCTCAAATATGACGACCGGGACGATTAGGGCCGAAAAAAATGATCCAGAAATGGAGAGAATAAGAGCTAGCGTCATCCCTAACCGTTCAAGAGTGCTATATCTTATCAACGGTCTGAGCTGCAACTAGTTGCTCTAACTGTAGCTCAAGAGGAGACAGTCTACTGCGTCACAGCTGCATCCACATGGAAATAAACCAGATGAACGAATGAATCCAGAGGCTCAGCGAGCGGTCGACTGCGGGGGGGGGGGGGGGGGGGGGGGGGCGCGGAAAGACGAATGAAAAGCCTCGAAGAACTGTGCTTATATTCTGGAGACATGTCTAAAAGAAAAAAAAAAATGAATAAAGACGTCTACGTTTAAAAATGCTCTGTTCTGTCTCAACCTCTCTTCCTCTTTAGTTTCCAAATAAAAACAGACATTAATCCAAACGTGATGAGGCACAGCACAGCTTTGGCTTACATAATACCACCCCACCCCTCCCACCTCCGTCCTCTGCATCACTCGGTCTTTAAGGGAATCCATAAACACTCACACACACACACACACACACACACACACACACACACACACACACTGCTTCCACTTGGCTGGGAGGCAGGATTTAATGCCACTGAAAATCAGCCAATTAGCACTCGGCTTCAAACGGCGCCACCACAGAGGTGAGATATAGGAAGAGACAGACGTATCGAGACGACTTGAAACCGGCAAACCGTGTAGTTTATGAGCCGGAGTTTTTCTGTTGCTCTGGGGGAGTTGTGCTGTACATCAGTTCATGTATCTAAGCTTATTCACCCCGGCTGGATACGTTGAGCGTGAATGAAAAATATGGACCAGTTAATAGTATAAACATAAGCCCTGAAACATGGACCCCCCTATGCTTTGTGGCTCACAGTTTGTCCCATAGACTGAAGTGAAGCCAAAGCAAGTAGAGCTCCCCCTGGTGGCTGGCTGCAGTATACGTCATAAGCTCCACCCCCTCCATGTTAGTGGGCGGGACTTGGGCCAAACTAAAACACTAAAATACACATTTTTCAAGGACGTTTTCTCTCATTTTAGGTCGTTAATATAATGTTGATAACTGTTCAGTTTTATTGTTTTGGTCAAGTTAGTTATTTGACACTATAGAAACGCGTGACCAGGCCAGCTGACGTTGACATTGCTACCAAACTCAACCGTTTCTGTTAAAGTTAACGTGTTGTGTCAGGCTTTTCTACAAGCTAATGGACGTTAGCATTAGAGCTACGTTACGTCACAAGGCTGGTAAACGTTGGCTGCGCTGTTTCTTACCTCGCTCTACGTTCACTTTACTAGTCCCAGCTTCACCGTCACCACCTTTTTTTAAATATTTGTTAAGAAAATCTTTAAAGCCTCTAGTTTCTTCAAACGTATTGAACTTCTTGACCACTATTTCAAGGACAATTAGGAAGAAAACAAATAAAAAGCTTTCATGTAACTCAAATATTGCATATTTTTTCCACAAATAGGCTTATTTTCATTTATTTTTTTAATTATTCCATAATTTAATGAGGGCCTAGTTCTACCCTGGGCCCGGGACAGCAGACCCATTTGCCCCCCCCCCCATCGGCGGGCATGCATGTGACACTATGGACACAACGGCGACCACCAGTTCCTTAAATCGAGCCGTGAGAGTTGGAAAAAATTGCCACCAATGGCCGCCAACATGCTAATGGTTGTCCAAATTTAGCTTTTTAGCATTCAGACGTTTGTTAGCTAGCTAGTGCTAAACTCAAGAGTACGGGCCAAAGTATTAAATATCATCTTGAGAAAATAAGATTTGTGGACCCAGTAGCTTTCAAAGTTAAGTGCCGACGGTGAAAACGTCCACACTGCCACAGACCTTTTATTTTTTATCTAATTTTACAGAGGGATCAAAATAAATAGAAACAAGAAAGAAAGAAGGAAGGAAGGAGTTGACGTCTTCCTTCTGCTTTAATGCGTTTGTTGTTGGTAATGTAATGCCGTTATGGTAAACGGATCAGGTTGAATGAATTTATCCCGTGTAATTCGATCAGTTGTTGTTGCTGCACCGGCAGCGCGGACATTTGTATTCCCTTCACGCAGCCCAGTCTTTGTTCTCCGAGAGGAAAGGAGGACGAGCGGCGAGGAGAGAAAAACAGACGACGGGGAGGGAAAAAGACGCAGAGAGAAACAGAGAGACGCCGTTTCCACATCGCGGTCTTAGTGTTGACCTAATTAAAAGCACGCACGCCGGTTGAGGGGGCTGCTCATTTCTTTTAAGAAACAGATTTCTTTAACTAAGGCCGTTGGCTCTGGGGAGAAAACCTAATTAATAACATTTCTTTGCAGAGAAGAAGAAGATTCGAGCAACAGCTGTGAATGTAGTAATTACTGCTTTTATGAAATAAAATGCCGTTGCTCCACAGACAATGATAATCAAGACGTTTGTGTAAAAAATGGACAATGAGCGCTAACAACCGCGTCACCGTTTTCCTCTGATAAATCGTGTTTGAACATCTTAAAATATTCCTCAGAGTCTTGCTGAGCTCGAGGTTTCGACCGCCTCACCGTCACAAGGAGCTGCTTCTCCTCCTCCTTCTCCTGCTGTGCCTCCTCCCTCATCGCCTGGTGTTTCTTCTCCAGCTCCTCCAGCGCTCTGACCTGCGCCTCCTTGAAGCGGTGCGTCTCCTCCTCGTAGTGCGCCCTCAGCCTGGAGAGCTCCTTCTCGTAGCCCTGATGCTCCTCGCGCAGAGACTGAGGAGGAGGAGGAGGAGGAGGAGAAGAGAAACTGATATAACTCGTGACTAACTCGTGCAGCGGGCTAGGATTGAGGAAGGTTTGACGATACCTGCTCCAGTTTGACCACTTGCTGTTTGTGCTGATCGTTGGCGGCCTGGCTCTGGTTCAGCAGAGCCCCCCTCTCCTCCTCCAGCCGGCTGATCTTCTCCTTGAGGCGGCTCTGCTCCTGGTCCAGGTTCCTGATGGTGGCCTCGTGAGACATCTGGGTGGCCTGCAAGGAGCCGATCTGACCTGGAAAGAGGCTCCACAGTCAGAAACCTGATCCCCTCGTGTCTAATGTAACGTCCAAACGCATCTTACTGGCTTTGTGGAGGATTTCCGACGCCTGCTGCTGAACTCGTTCCCTGCTGCCTTCTAGTTCATACTCCGTGTCCTTCAGCTGCATCACCCAGATCTCTCCGTCCTGGATGGCCTCCTCCAGCTGCTTGTGCAGATTCTGAAGGCCACGAAACGGAGACGCAGTGTTTAAAACCCCAGCCGGGGCTCACATAAAGCTACCTAGCTACGCCTGCAGGACTATCAGTTTCCCACCACTGTGAGATTCCTGAAAACACATTTCAGCCCGAGGCTTTTGCTTTTCACTCTCTCTACCTAAAGAAGACCTTTCATTCAGGCATAAACCCCCGTCTTCCCACGGCACACACCTTGATCGTTCCCTCAGCGTTGGCCAGTGACGTCTGCAGCCTGTTGGTCTTGTCCCGATTCTCCCGGGCCTCCTCCTGGGCCTTCTGCAGCTCGCTCCTCAGCTTGGACAGCGAGCGCTGCAGCGCCGCTTCCTGAGCCTGGAACTCCTTGCGGAGCTCAACCTTAGCGCGAGCAAAGGATCACATCTGTTACTCTGACACGCGGAGGAGCCACATATTGGCTGAAGAAATCTGGACCATCTGGCTCTTTGTCAGTGTCTTAGTAACAGGCAGCGAATAAATGAATAAATTAAGTTAGACATTAGCCGGCAAACATCTAGCAGAGCAAATTGAACACATTCAACACAATAATGTACTCGCACTAGAAGATTAGATATTTTCAGCCTCTTCCACTGCCTCCAATTGACTAAATAAATCCACTAATGCCGCTTTAAGGTAATTAAACTTTGCTGTATGATATTATAGATAATAGCAGCTGCATCTATTCTATTACGTGAAAGCCTTATTGGATTTGTGTGTCTTTATAGCAGGTTCAATTCTCTTAATCTTTCTTTTTTTACCTGTTTGAAATGAAATTGCGGCTGCAAACGAAGGTTATTAGACCTTTAGCTGCAGCTCCATACCATGAAATGCTAGTGACGGTGCTGAACTGCTGCATGTTTTTATACAGGCTATGCGTGTGTTAATTCGCAGCTTTTACCTCGGTCCTCTTCCAGGCCAGCAGGTTCTCGGTGGTGAGCTGGTGCGTCCTCCTCATGGCCTCCAGCTCCCTCTCATAGTACTCCTGAGCCTTGCCGAGCTTGGCCTCGTACTCCTCCACCAGACGGACCTTGTCCTTCGTTATCTCCTCCACCCTCTCCATCAGCGCCTCCACCTACGCAGAGAGACAGAAAAGCGTGTTTGTTTCGCGGCCGTCAAAGCTGCCACGAAGCAGGCAACCGTTCCATTCTACGTTTAATTTATCTGAAGGTTTCTTTTTGATAATTTTATTTTATCTGGCAGGTTGTTGTTGAATAGGAGAGAAAAATGGGAGGAAAATAAGGGGATGACATGCAACAAACCAACTGCACCAACAAAACACTCCTTCATTATTTAAGTTTACTCATTAGCCTCCAAAACAGCAATTACCCCATCAAGTAACTTGCTGTAACACGCTATCCAAGACCCCTCAACAGCATGCTTCAGTCCAATCCAAAATGCAGCTCTTCCAAAAACCCATCTATCTCCCTTTCTCCGTCAAAGCCCACCTCTTGTCTATGCAGCTCGGCCAGTTTCTCCTGGTCTTCCGTGGAGGTGGCGCTTTGGTTCAGCTGGTTGTTGAGGAGTTCCTCCACCTCGTGGCGGTGGGTGCTCCTCATCTCCTCCAGCGCTCGCCGCTTATCCGCCTCAAACTGGGCCTGAGCCTGGCTGAACGCCCGCAGCTTCTCCTCAAAATCCCGACGCATCTCCTCCACCTATTGAAACCACGAAACATGTTCTGTTCCGTTTTGGATCGTTTGTGTTAACATTGCCAAGCCGATCTCTAACAACCCTAATGCTCACGTCCTTCTTGACTATTTGGGAAAGTCCAAAACATCCGTGGATCTATCATAAAAAAGCTTCCCGACGCCTCTACGTCAAAAGATCTGAGAAGGTTGGAAAAAATATAGAAAAATGTAACATGTGATGTGATGCTGCTCGGGCTGGTGGAGAGGACGTCTCTTTTGTCACGCTGGAAGACAGTGGCAGAGAGGAAGACAGGGGAAGACCAATGCTAACACACAGCATTTCCAACACAGACACAGTGACGATGACACCACCAGCTCAGAACATCTAAACACGCGTCAGATGTTCCTTTACGTCCACCGTCAGCAGACGAAAGTACATGAGACTGTGTCGTATGATGTGATATGACCCATGAAATGGAGTGATGTATGCACTTTTATTCTACTTTTAACATTCTAGTTTGTGCAACCAAGATAAGATAATTCGGACGTAAACTTGAGATAATACATGGCGCTAATTTACCCCATCAGGCACCACTAAAACATTTAATAGCCCTGGTTTAAAGAACAGCATCTATTATCTATCAGGTGTGTAGTGGTTACTTTCTAATATGTATTAGGAATATGTTAGTATGAGGGATGCACCAAAATTTGGGGCCAAAAAACGAAATTGCTGTGGTTGGTAATAAAAAGTCCAAAAATTTTCACTAAAATACGAAAATGCCCTTTCGGGCCATTTTTGGCCGAGAATTGCTGCGGTTGTTGCTTGCGTCATCACAACGTCCTGTTTCTGTCCTTGGTTTGATTCGGCTATAAATTTTTGGTAAGATAAACGTCAGAAAATTTTAGGCCGAAAAAACAAAAATGCACTTTTGGCCCATTTTCAATTTTTTGCGTCGGTGGCTTCTGGACGGCGACGTTTGCTAAAACATGTTTTTAGGGACTACACCAAAAATTTTTGGCCGAAAACTGAAACTGCTGTGTGTGTTGTTTCGGCGATAAAAGTCAGAAAATGTTCGTCTGGAAATACGAAAATTTGCTTTCGGGCCATTTTCTGTCACAAAATTGCTGCAGTTGTTGCTTGCATCATCACAACATCCTGTTTCGGTCCTTGTGTTGTTTCGGCGATACATTTTTGTTAAGATAGTCGGAAAATTTTGGGCCGAAAAACCAAAAATGCACTTTTGGGCCATTTCAGTTTCTCGGTCAAAAAAATTTCGGACTTTTATCGCCAAAACAACACATGCAAGCAACAACCGCAGTAATTTCGCTTTTCAGCCAAAAATTTTCAGTGCATCCCTAGTTAGCATTACCATTTCATTATGACGACTCATTTTCGATATTACCTGCTGGTTGGTTTGCTAAACTGTTGCGTCTGTGGCATCTAGATGGCGATGCTTGCTAAAAAATGTTTTCAGGGATTGCACCAAAAATTTTGGGACGAAAACCGAAATTGTTGTGGTTGTTGCTTGCACGTGTTGTTTCGGCGATAAAAGGCCGAAATTTTTCGTTAAAAAAAAATGAAAATGTGCTTTTGGACGAGAAATTGCTGCGATTGTTGCTTTGCATCATCACAACATCCTGTTTCTGTCCTTGTGTTGTTTCGGCAATAAATTTTCTGCCGAAAGTAGCCCGAAAGCACATTTTCGGCCAAAACTTTTTGGACTTTTGTCGCCAAAACAACACGTGCAAGCAACAACCACAGCAATTTCGGTTTTTGTCTGAAAATCTTCAATGCATCCGTTGTTAGTATTCCCCTATCATTTCATTATGACTGCTAATTTCCGATATTACCTGCTGGTTAGTTTGCTAAACTGTTGTGTCTTTGGCTTCTAGACGGCAACGCTTGCCTAGCAGCGGTAGTCCCTCGGCATAAACCCCGACGTTACCTCTTGAACATGAAGCGCTGCACGTACATGAATTCCTGAAGTACTGCGGCAGTTGTGTAAGCACTGCGCGAGACGACCTTTATCGTAGAGTCTTACCTCTCTGCTCATGGAAACCACTCTCTGCGTGTGCTGGGCCTCGGTGCAGAGCTGCGAGTCCTCCATCCTCTGCCTGTACATCTCAAACTCTGCTAAAGCCTGACAAAACATTCACAACCGCTGCATTACCTTCCAACAAATTGATGCTGGGATTAATATATGAAGGTAGGTTAAATAATTAATTGCTTCGAAGGATATTTCAGACCCACAGCATAACAACGCAACCAAACCAAATGTGCCCGGCAGCGGCGGCTGACCTGTCTCTTCATGTGTTCGTGGAGCTCCACAGATTCCTCCAGACTGGCCAGCCGTCGCCTCAGGTCCGCCTCGTCCGCCATTTTGCTCTTGTACTGCATGATCTTGTCCCTGGTTTCCGTCACGATGTGTTGGACCTGAGCAAGAGGAAATAAAGGAGGAGGAAACAAAGCGAAGGAGCTCACAGTTTCGTCGTCGCAGCTTGTTTGACTTCACGCTGTCACATGAGTTATGAGGGAATAGGAAGAATTTATGAATCTGGAAATGAGAACTAAAGAGGGGAAAGAAATCAGGTGCCACAACAAAACACTTGCCTCCAAAAGATGACGGCAGGGGAGAAAAATCTCACTTTGAAAATGAAGCAAATGAAAGCAACACTAATTTAATTAGGCCACGGTGCAGCAAAGCTTCTCATCAGGAGGAATAATAACAACAACTAAACTAATCTAAACCTGTTTTAGAAAGCATTATAATGTTCTTAAAACAATGAAAACACAGCCGAGTTGTTCTAATGTTAACCACGAATGTGCTGGGCCGTGTCAAGCTGTACTAGCCTCCAAATAATCATATCTGTACCTCGTCCTCATGGGCTTCTTTGAGGGACTCGATTTCTTCCTCGTGTTCATCGTTCTTGGTGTTCAGAGCGTAAATCACCTGGAGACGAGAAGAGAACAAGCCAAAAATCAGAAAGAAACCCGTGGTGGATAGAGCTAAGATGCTCGGGAGCGCTTTCTGGCGCCTCTAACACTTCGCTTCCTCCGTGGAACGATCCACACTGCCGCCACCTGCTGATATGGAGAAGATATCTCCTCCGCTTGAGCTGCATTCATCAGTTTTGGTGCAGATGAGATAAGTCTAAGTGAATAACACCTTGTCGGTCATGCTTACTTACCAGGAATATAAATGCAAAAGGTAAACGCTATGCTCTAAGCTTCTGCAAATTGAACCCCCTCCCCTGGTGAGAAGCTAATATTCAGTCTCGGTCAGATGAATTACAAGCCCCCGCTGGCAGCAGAACCGGCGGTTTAGTTCCACTCACAGGTGAAGGAGAAAAGGGCGGCAGTCATGCAAGAGGCAGGTAATGGACGACGTACGTGCCTGGACGTGGCAATTATCCTCCATAAAGCCATAGAACTTTGTGACATTTGAACACTTGGATCAAACAGCTACGGCATTTTCTGGTTGGTTCATATGGAGTATATACAGCAATCATTTAGTGTTAACAGTGAAGCCTCTTCAGGTGACTCCACCCAGCTGTCACGTGCCGTTTGAATCTGATCTGAGCCGACGTCGATCGCAGAGGCTCAAGTAGAAGATCGCCTCTACCTGGATGGTTTTCTGTTAAGCGGACGGGAACTCAGCGAGCGCAGAGAGAGCGAGGCAGGCTTTGGTCCTCCTCGAGTGCGAGCCGATTCCCAGTGGGGAGCCAGGCGATGGAAGCGTTCCTTCAATTATACATGATTATTTTAATGACGCTGCCGTGCCTGCCGCTTTCATCTCTGCCGTCTTCCCTTTTATCTCGCCGTCCTTTTTGTTCCTCATCTCCTTTCTCTTTCTTCTTCCTCCTCCTCCTCCCAGGGACGACGCCGCGTCTGGTTCAGGCCCATCAGTTAAAGCCCTCCATAAATACACTCTTGGAAGGGTTCAGTTGCAAAGAGAAGCTCCTGGATGAACGACCAAACGACGGAAAAGTCATGAAATATCTGATCAACAATTAATCACTGAGGAAATTCGCCACTTTTTTTTAAGTGACAGCCCCAGCAAACTGAACTGGACTCTTACTTTAATTATTTTTTCCATTAGCGACGCTTAAAATCTGATATAACACAAAGTATTTGATTGATTTCCCCGAAGCTCAACTAAATCTATCTTTAATCCGTCGCAGCAGGGAGCGTCACCGTCCTGGGTTTTAAATACTTTTCCAGAGGCTTATCTACACTTACAACACCGCGCTGCATGTTCATGGACACTAAAATTCCCCTGATAATGAGAACAGCAGCCCAATCAGAAGAAAATTGACTGATTGCAACCAAGTTATTTGAGGAAACGACGGCAACGACTTCCTTCCTTCCTTCTCCTCTACTGGAGGTGTCGTGTAAAGGTTTTTCTGGCCCGAGGCGCCAATCAAAACAAGCCTTAAGGCGACACAACAGCCCGCAGGTAAAGACAAGTCATTCAGCGCCGGGAAAACAATGGCAAACATCTCGGATCGTACTTGTAAAGTACATTCCCTGCAGTTTCCTGTAGCGCTCTTCCCTAGAAGCAGAGCACAGATTGATCCTCGGTGTGCGATCGATGAATCAATCCGTGCCGTAAAGCTACCAACTATTCATTAAAAGGCCAATTATGGAGGCGATTTAGAGCAGGAGTCATTTCGCCATCAGGATGTCAGATATAGAGCCGCTCTGTGCAGGACGGATGAGGAATGACGGTGAAAACGACAGACGAGGCTCGAGTCGATCACAATCGATCGAACCGCAGAAATGAAGTAGCTAATGTCTGGAGAAGAACAAAACTCTGCCGCCCAGCTCTCATCACTTTCAAAGGATTATCATATTGACTACTTAAAGGATTAATGAACGCCTGATTCTCAGAGGTTCTGTGGTTTTAATGGGATCCCTCGACGCTTGAGCTTTTTGTCCACCGTCTTCCTTCGACGGCGTCTCTGTTGCCAATTAACTGGAGCGCACACGGTGTTTACTTCGCCTCGGTTTAAAGCCACTTAGCAGATGTTCCTTGTGTCGCTGTCGCGCCGCCGCGTTGTGACAAGGACACCCGGCGAAAAAACACACTTTGTTCCTCGAGCATCTCAACGCTTCTACCTCGGAAACACGGACAAGCAAGAGCAAAGCCAGGCTCAGCCTCTCTGATACGGGAACACAAACACAATCATAACACCAGGATACGACTTAAAAAGCTCTGCAAAGAACTGGATCCAGTTTAATTAAATGTAGACTAAAGAGTCAAACACACTACAGGTTATGGTTTACATTAACACGTCAGATTAGAGAGCAGTGAATGCACCGCCAACCCAACTTGTAACCCAATCTGGTAATTCACACTCCGGTCCAGTAGGGGGCGATAATGCAACAACAGCAACAGCTTGTTGTAGCTATGCAGCAGAAGGATAAACTGGGCATCTTCACTGAGTACTGGATTTTACCGGTCAGTTTTAATATTCGTTGCATGCTAGCTAACATTAGCCTCAATTGCTAATGTCTTAATGTTGCGTGACAACACTTTCTGCTCCTGTGTCTGTGTTTAAATCCTAAATATCAGCCCAGAGTCTTAAGCTTGGTTTATGCTCGTCCGTATCCATCAATCTACGTCGTTGTGTCGAGCTTGCGTGTAACTCCCCAAATTTTTAACTATCCGTCCCACGGAGACCGCATCGCTCTGATTGGTCCGCTGGAATTTTACCTCATTTCCGGAATTTCACGTTGCCGGGAGTATTTCCTCACCACAACAACACCGGCATTTACTGGACGAACGTCTTCTGCGTCGTCTCTGCATTCTCAACAACATTTCTTCTTCTTCAATGTCAGCTGGAGCAGCACCAGAGATCTTGTCCTGGGGTCCATGGTTCGTTGTATGTGGAGGAACATCACAACAACAACCTTGTGGTTCACAGGGTGCGTTTACGCGCCACGCCCCTTATTGATAGGTATCGCCCCCTGTTGTTCTGGTGTTGTTTTGCAACGTTCACCAGCCGATGGATTCACCTCTGCGTCAGTCCGTCTGCGTGACCACGCCGTCGGAGAAGCATAATTCGACCTTTAACCCTCACGTTACCAGATAATCTGTGCAGACCGACAGTTCGAGCCCGGCATTCGTCACCCCACTGAAGCGAGCCGCCGTCTTGCCGCGATCAATATATTCTAGCAATTTGTCAAGCACCGTGGTGTCGCTCAAATGACATTTTATCCTCTGCTTTCTGTACAAAGGTGGCAAAAGTTTTTACGACAAGTTGCAAACTCAGCAAACAGGTCTTGATCTTATGAGATAATAAACTGCTGCATGAGTTGGAGTCCAGAGCCTGAAGGTTTTAACAGTTTAATTTAAGGAAGTTCACACTTTTCTGTGAACAGAAGAAGAAGAAGAGCGTCTCGGGTTGGAATTTGCATTTAGTTCATGCAACCTGAAGAGCAGAGCAGGAACGTCTGATTCACTCGTCTTAAAATGAAAACGTGTCTGAAGGAGTAACACATGCGCACACACCGTGCAGGACTGGGTAACAAATGGCTGTAGCCTGCAGATGACCAAACCGAGAGCGGATACTAAGACTGAAGTCAGAAGATAATCAATGCACACGTCTGAGGCAGCCAGTGTTAACGCTGCGTTTTAATCCCAGACCTCCCTCCACAATTTCAGCTGATGTTTTTGCAGCTTATCCGACGGCACAGTGCATGGGACACGACCGCCACGGGGGTTATGTAAAAAAAACAAATCTGCTTTTGTCTCTCCACTGTAGCTTCACTTCTTCTTCTGCATTTAATTCCGCTCTGCGTGCAGCTGCCACCTTAAATCCCCTACTACCGCACAGCACACAGTAGTATCCTACAGCGGCGTCAGGTCGACCACAATGGCAGAGGCAGCCCTGCCAAACCCCTGCATCCCTCCAAGATTACATAACTTCTCCTAGCCCCTCTTGGGTGGCAAACAGGAGCCCGGTGATGGCAGAAAACCACACAGGTTAAACAGTGGGTGAGCTCACGCTGACACACTCCTCTGGGCATCTGGAAAGCTCTTAGACATCAGTGTAATCGCTCATGAAATGCAGCCTGGCCGCAGAGTAAAGTACACTAACAGCATGCATGCAGAGAGCAGAACTTGGTATTGATACGTGACAGTGTGCATTTAAGTTTGACCTGCAAGGAATGCAAGGTGTTATTAAATGTGGGCTGCTGCACCAGAGTCAATGCAAAAAATCTATAATTTAGCACCAAGTTTGGAAATGCAACACAGCCCTGTAAATACTGTACTACTCCATCCACATCCACACCTGCTCTGCTCTGCTCTGCTCTGCTCTGCGTGACTTAAACATCCACAGACCTTGGTGAGCTGCGCTATCTTCTTGCTCATCTTCAGGTGCAGGTCTTGAGTGTATTCCAGCGTCAAAGTCCCGTCGTAAAACATGCTGGAGGTTGGAGAGGGGGTGTATTTGGTGCTGCCAGTCGAGGTGTTGTACGGAGGCTGCTGCCAGCCTGCCCCCGTCGCCATTTTCACCGGGAATAAACCCAAACGCGTGAACGCCGTGAAATAAAAAACAAAAAACAAAAATGTGGACCGTGTTTGGGGAGGAAATAACGCTGCTACGCGCCGAGTCCTCCCATTGTTGTGTTGTTGCCTGTGAGTGCGTTTGTGGTTGAGCTTCGGGTTTCGTCGGGGAGGGAGAAGGACGCGGAGACGGGACGGCGGAGCGCGACACCGTTCCGTCGCACACGCATCCGAGGCGGGCGCGAGCGAGCGAGCGAGCTGGGGGTGATGAGAGAGGCGGAGACGCGCGCCAGATGCTCGTCCAATAGCGCGCGGCCAGGTCTGATTGGGTTATGTTTTGACGCAGCTTCGCTCACGTGGACCTATAACAACAACAACAACAAAGCAACGACAATAATAATATATTTTAACTATTAAGTCAAAGATAAAAAAAACATAAAAAATGGTTTAAATTGTCCCACTACGGCACCCATGATTAAATATTAAATATTTTATAGTAGCTAGCAGCACCTATGCTAGCTTACTTTGGTCAAGTAGAGTTTTAACTAATGGCCCAGTGATAAATGTATGTAAATTTCATCTTATCTGAGCTTTCAGTGACATAATTATTATTATTTGTTGTTGTTGTTATGTGCTAATAATAATTTCGCCACCACTGTAGCTTCAAGGTTCCCAAAAAAAAAGCTATATCCATTCGTGGCACCTGTCCATATACAACAATAATTTATTTATAGATTCATTTTTTATTGTTATACTATTTTTTCTGCTTCCCCTTAAGCTTATTCTACCAAACTAAAGAAAAACATTTTTTGCTTTTAATATATTTACATATACTGACTGACTGTTACCCTATTAAAGAGTATGTATTTTTATAAGTTTAAGTTAAACATATGCTGTATAACTTATCCACAGAAAGAGATGTTGAGAAAAATCATTTAGTTCTGTTTTTTTATCCTCGTCTGAATTTTAATACGACTAAACACAGTCTCTGCCACTTTTTGCACTGAAATACTACTTCTGTTTTGCAAGTCAGAAGTTTATCTGCCATTTAAAAATAAAATAAAATGTAGATTCTCGTATTTATAGCTGTACAATCGTGTGAAATGCTGACTTTCTTACTTTAGGCTGAATTGCGGGCACACTCAAGCTGTGATTTATCCTGAAGTGACATCTAGTGGCCATATTAAAGAACTGCAACAAAAATAAATACTTAAAGGATCAGTTCGTCCACTTTGAAGACAAAAATAATGAAAAACTAAAGTAGGGGCTCGCTGCACACAGTGTGACCAACTTCACATTTGTTAGCATTATTTTAATATAGTCTATTTGTCTGTTGAAATTCAAAACCAGTGTGCACAATTCACTGTAATCTCTCAGAAAACAGTTCAGATTCAAGATCTTAAAAGGGCAAATTAAACCTCTTATCATAAACCAGTCATTGGTAATCTGAGATAAATGCATCTTGTTGCGTTTACTAGTAACTAAACAATATCTATAGCCGAACTGACCTCATTAATTTGCAGGAATTTAGTCTTAAACCTAAAGATTTTACCTTTTTAGTTCGCATCTTTCAGACAGAGTGGCCGGCGTGCCAGCTTTGATATGCAACACATAAACCTGTCTCCTGGCAAATACTTTACATTTAACAGCAGCTCTGAGACCAAGTTGTGACTCACACGTGGTAAAAGCAACATATTTGTCATCTCTTTGACACAAACTTGGCTTTAAACATTTATTCAAAACGAACGGTGCACTGATGTCCCTGCAAAATTGGCTTTTCGGGGGAAGGAGATACCGTGCAGAGATGATCAGTGAGGCTACTTTCAGTCTGTTTGACTAATGCATGCAAAGATAGCCTACTCGCAGATCAGCGGCTGTGCCTTATAAAGTTATGTAAAAATCATGTAGGAGGCATCGTTTCAAGGGAAAAGCACACTTCCCAAATCAAGCGCTACAAAAGGTCAATCCACGCCGAAATAGTCCGAAATAATCTCAATGCAGCTGAAAGGCAGAACCACGTTTTACGAAACATCCTGGTTATTGAGTGAACTGACCCTTTGATATGTTTCTGGCTTATTATCTTGACTTAAGGGAGCCTGGAGGGTGAGTTCTCATACTGGTCGCAATTATTAAATAGTATCTGGCTTAAAACGTGGCAGTGAATTTCAAATAGCCGATATTGCAGAGGTTGAGTTCAGGACCGAGTCAGTCAGAGTTTAATCGAGGCGGGAGACCGTACTCACAGTGTTTCTGTCCACTTTTTCGCTTCTTTTATTATTTTCTGGACATAGGCCAATAGGCCTATATATCACTCTGTGTTAGCTGGTACCAGTGAGAAGCTTTAAATTGGTTATTCAGCCGTGGATTCAGGATGCTCTTCTATTTTTTTTTCTCTACGGGAGCAGAAGTGGCTGGAAACAAAGTAAAGCAAATAGCCTTTAAAAAAATCCATAGTAAGTCATTAAAATGAGGAGTCTACATTAGAGGAAGCAGAAACCTTTAATGGGCCTTTTAATTGATTGCTGGCACACACGTAATATTTTAGATTTTGCGTCATTTGCTCGTCTCGTCCGGTAGATGGCGATGTTTCTTCACTTATAAACGGCGTTTCAGCTTTAAGGGCCAAAATAACACTGGGCACGGTTTGTTCTTTTAACAAAATGCATCAAAATCCCTTTTTTATTATTATTATTATTTGTTATCAATTGCCGTCTACCAGACAGTTTTGCGTCTCCGCTCCTCCCCTCGTCTCTCTCCGTCTTCCATCCCCTCCTTTTGACTGACAGCGTTCTGCTGCAGCGGTTTTCGGGGAGAAGCTCATCTCTCCTCCTCTCCAGACATCTGGTGCACCGCTATTTACTTCAGTGGTCTTTCTCTTGTGTGGTTCGTTGAGCTTGGATTTATCTGCGGGCGTCTGCTCCGGGGGCTTTTCAACAGTGAGCTTTTTTCGGAGCAGTGACCTTTAGCTTAACCTTACAAGTTATTGTCAGATATTTGATTAGTGTTTGAGATGAAGTTTTGCTGTGACGCAGACATTAAAACCAAGGAAGTGGATAACATTTGACTATCTTGTCACAATTTAATGTTCTGCTGGGAAACTTCTGGACCTGGCATTCATTCATGTGGATGTTACTTAGACATGTAGCACCCACCAAGACCAGACCAGACCAGGCACTCCTTGATGGCAGCAACACAACAACGGTTTAGGAACAACAAGGTGTTGACCTGGCCTCCAAATTCACTAGATCCCAAACTGATCAAGGACCCACAGGCCAACTAACAGCCCGCTGAAATAAAAAAGGGATAAAAAAGGGAATAACTAAGGCTGATATGGCCAAGATTTTGACTTTCATCCATCCTTCCACACAGAAAGGTGACCAAATATATCATTTCAATCCCAACTTCCATCTCCATCCTGTCTGAATGATTCATTATTCAGATTTTTGCAGCTTTAAGTGTGAGGCACAGCAGACAGAGCTGGGCATATTTCATTAATCTATACCCGGAAATAAGGACAATGTGACACTTTCATTTACCCGCTTTAAACAGACATCCATCAGAACATCAAAGGAGGAGAGGTGGTGGTGAGAGAATTTCAAAGAGGCTGAGGAAAAGGGTGGGGGTGAGGAGAATTAAAAAAAAAAAGTGAATGAAAGCTTCTTTTTTTTTACGGCTGAATGTTTGGAGAGAAAAAAGTCAAGAGAGGAAGAGAGAAAGTGAAGAGGGGAGGAGGAGAGAGGGATTGCATTGCAGCACATGCGTGCGTAAATGTGACCATCCTCGCCTTGGTCCCTCTATCCCTCCATCCCTCCGTCCTCACCCCTTCAGCCTCCTCTCTCCTCCTCTCTACGCCGGGATCACCTGCTCGGTGGTCGCTGGTCAGTTTTGGACCGTGGAGTCCCGGGTGTCTCGGCTCGGCGCCCTCCTCCAGGGGCTAGGAGGAGCGCCGGGGAACTCCTCCAGGTTTCTGCCGGGCTTCGTGTCCACCGCCGGCGAGAGCCATGGCTCCGAGCGGCGGGAGAGACGCGGCTCGACCCGCTCCCGCATGCCGGTGATGCGGGGTCTGATCGCGCCGCAGAACACCTTTCTGGATACGATCGCGACTCGTTTCGACGGAACCCGTGAGTAAACTGAAAGCGATCCACAACCAGTTAATTTCAGATTGCGCAACAGACTTTATTTAATCTTTGTTTACTCTCTTAAATATCTCAAATAAGACAAAACACAATGAGGCTATTACCTTACACATGGATGAACGAATGTTTGACAGATTGAGAATTCACGATCACCTACTTTAAAGATGTGCAGCCCATGCACATTGAGAAACGCATGGACAAAACAGTTGCGCTAAAAAAACACGGCTAAAAAACGGAGTCACACCTTTTCAGATGCCAGTTTTCTCACCGTATCCACAGTTGTATTGTAACCTAATGATAATTTATGCCATGAGTCTGTGCATTGATGATTTAATGGATTTGCTCTTACCAGGGACATACCAAGCAATTGCTCGGGGCCCCATGGGGCAAAAAAAATCACATAGAGGGGTCAGTAGATGCCTCCTTTTGGTTTATTTTGCATCTATAAGACCCCTAGAGTGCCTCGACAACCATTTTCACCTCATGCCCCCCCCCCCCCCCCCCCCCCCCCCCCCCCCCCCCCCCCCCCAGAGACTGAGAGACGCCCCTGCTTCCAGCCGATAAACGTCAGCCTCTACCTGTGATGGCTGCATTAACCTGCCAAGGTTAAACATCCACCGTCTTCTGCCTCATTAATCATCTGTCCTTGCCGTGCTCCTGGGATCTCGATTTGCCCGTGCGTAGCTTGATTAAACACTTCAAATTATGAGCACCAAAGTTAGCGTTTATCCCACAACTAGTTTGTCAATCAAACCGACTCACAGTAAAGGTGCAGGCCGCCTCTTGCTGCCACCTTCCTGTAGGAATAAGTCACATTTACATCAGGCTGTGTGAAGCCAACGTTTCCAGCCGTTACATCAGCGACTGAGCGCAACACAGATCCATTGATAAGAGTGAAGGTGGCACCTGCCTGCCTGGGCTCCTACGGCACAGCTTCAAGAGCCCGCGGCTCCCAGAGAAGAAGAATGAGAGCAGGAGCCTCTTTAATTATTATCCACCTGCTTTCACGCTCGCCACAAATTCCTACACATCCATCTGTGCATTAAAACCAAAGAGGAATTGCTGTCAATCAATATGCAAGCTGCAGTTGTTATTGCTTAAGGATGTGTGTGTGTGTGTTTGTTGGGGGGTGGTGGGGGTTACGTAACAAGGCCCTGGAGGCCAAATTAGCAGGATGCGACTGGATAAGCACAGGATCTGTCTATTTACTGAAAGCTTTAAATTACAGATAAATGTAATTTGTGCAGATGAGAGAGAAAGAGAAAGAGAGAGCAACATCCCCGCTGCAGAACAACGCTGCACGGTCTAATAACATGAGCCGGCATTTGCCCCCGAAGTTTTATGAGAAAGTATTGATTCTAATTGAATTATTTTTTTCATTTTGCGTCACCGGCAATCAGTTTTACTCTAATCTGAGAGGGGAGCAGAGCCCGCGCCTCCGTCTAAAAGGAGATCCCTTGTACGCGAGGCCGCTCACTTAAGCAGGGATTTCACCCATTTCATCAAGGCTCGAGGGGTTTTGTCCACCTAGTGCCAAGCAAAGTAATAGCGGCTCTTACTCTGGAACAAAGCCAGGAAACTTCCACGAGGCCTTCTTTGTGCAGAGAGCTGGGTCCTCCTCCTCCATTCACAGCCTGGACACCTTTTAAAAGCATCTCCTTTACACGTGAGTGGCCCCTCTGCGCCCGCCGCCACCACGGCAACAACCCGTGGCGCTCTCCCCGGCAGTTCGGCCACTTTAACCCAACGGATTTCACTTAATTCGATCTGGCTGCCTTTAAAATCGATGCGCCGAGCTGGAGGGCACCGATCACAGCAGTTCGCAGGGGGGGGGGGAGAGAATTTCAATAAGACGCTCCACTAAGCCCAGAGTGAACAAAGCTGCTTCCTTATTTACAGTATTAGCGCGCTACCGTGACCTGGAGCAAATGCAGCAACTGAAAACAGTGCAGGGCTAGAAATCAGTCTCGCTTTTACCGTAAACCTACTGTATTTATGCAGACAGAATGCAGGACCTGTTCCCTGCGACTCATAGTGACTTATCAAGCGCTTTTAGCAGCCGAGCGGAACAATATTTTCAGGTCAGGAGCTGGGATCTTCCATCTTTGCCATTCAACATTAATGCAGCAGGATAACCAGGCAGACTCAAGGGAATTAGTGTGCTTCTCTCTCCCTCTCTCTTACTGTGCAGTAGGAGGCTCAGAGCCCTTTTAAACCCAGAGACATCTCAATGCGCCGCATACATATTCATAGGCGCAGATTTCAGACAATTAGCCTTCAGGAATCCAATAACGTCAATTTGATGTCAATTAAAATGTTAACCTGGTGTTATGTAAGTCTAGTGCCATAGCCTGGGGGTTTATTATGGGTGACGTTATTTCCCCCCGTCGTTCACACCCGGCATTGACACAAGGTCTGTGTCCAGACTAATGAATAGTCATGCATGTAAATTAGACGGAAAAACATTATCAGAATGCAACTGGGTCAGCCAAAGCTGCATAACGAAAATCTAAATTGAACGGTCGTAACGAGGAGTTGCAGGTTCGGGTTCATGCAGTAGTTTTTGACTTCTCGCCCCGGCCGCGCAATGAGGCGGATTTCATTCTGACAGAGTTTTGTCAGTTTTCGTCAGCGGGGCTCTGGCATGAAGCCTTGGGCTGTAACGTTTTGAAGCTGATTGAAAATGAAAAGAGGTTTTCAGCGAAAGTCTGGGAGACACACCAGACAGCTGCTTTAAATCCCCCCGGGAAATAGTACCAGATACGGCTGCCAATGTGCCAGTGTCAGGCTTAGTGTTGGCAAAAAAAAGTTGCATTGTGGGTATTCTTTATGGGTTTTTAGCACAAGTTACTATCAAAAAATCAAAAAGAAAATGCTGGTGACTCATCTTACACTAGGGGGCGTGTCTAATTGTGTGTCCAATGAAACGCTTTCTCAAATATTCATGTCCCTCCCTCTCATTCATCTCTAGAAGCAGTCTCAGCTCAGTTGGAGTTGTCCAGGGCGCTAATATATGCTGCTATATCACTAATACTTATCTTAAAAAGAGGCGTATGCACTGCATGATGAAAAATTAAAGGGTCTTAAGCGAAGATGTTGTTTAGATGAATTTCAAATATTCGCTTATTTAGATTTATTCTCAATTCGCTGCAGATTAAGTCACAAAAATCACATGCAATAATTATGAGGGGGTGGTTTTGTCCTTCCAAGTTTAATATATAAAAAAATATATATATATATGTCAGACAAAACAGAAGAGCCGTGAACCGACGCTAAATATAACGTGTGTAGCTTACATTGTGCACTGTGATGAATGTACTGCGGCGGCCTGTCACTGCCGGTGTTATCAGCAGCGCGGTTTATTGGGGTACCCTAAGCTGCTCTGGGGCTGAGTCTGAGAGGTTTTGTAGTTCAGCTCACATGTTATTACACCTGGACTGCGGCGTGGATGTGACAGGGCTGTATGGAGCCAGGGCAATGTGCAAAAAAAAAAAAAGAAAAATCACGACACAAGGCCAGACGGAGAATGATAGGGCAAAGGAACTGTTTTCTCTGTAACCAGATCACGTCTTGAGGGGGAAACGTCCAAGCAACTCTGTGGCTGACCACTATACTATATGTGTAATGAACAAATAAAATAGAAATACTGAAAACGCTGAGTTGCAAAAGAAGTGATTTTGCCCTCTCTTGTTACTCCATCCCTCGTATTTTCATGATATTAAAAGTGGTTTTGTGCAGCCACCATATGAATATAATGGGTTTGCCAAAACATCCCTCCAATATTACAAATGAATAAACGTGGCCTCGACCTGAAATATAACAAAGTTAGTTTTAATGATGGGAATGAGAAACCTAAAACAAAACAAATCCAACATTAAAAGCTGCCCATTAAATTAGCAATAAACAAAGCGTTTGTTCTGAAATATTAAAGGCACCATGTGCATTTTTTGACCACTAGTAGTGCTAAAGAGCAAAGTTCTCATGACTGTGCAAACTTCTCGTTTGGTAAAGTAAGAGTATGAATGGAGAAGACTGAAAGATTACATTTTTATTTAGACTTTTACATTTGTGAGTAAAATAACTCGCTTTTAATGTTAGAACAGAAGAACATCTACTACAGAAATAATCAAAAAAGACACAAGGCGCTTTTGCTTTTGACATCTTCAGCAATCTCATAGGCCTATAGGCAGCCATACTAGTTATGCTGGTTAAGAAAATATAGAGCTTCTTGAACATTTTTACGCTTGTATGCAAGAATCCCAGACATAGCTTTTTTTTCTGCCTTATGTAAAAGCGCAACCATTGTTCTTTTCCAAAATGGATCTGCTCTTAAATATTAATATATTCCCCCGTTCTTCCAGTTAATCATTTCAAAGTGTAAGGCGATTTTTCTCTGGGTGAAGTGATTCATCAAATCCTTTTATATTCTGTCACAGTGTTCAAAAAAAATAAATCACAGGCTGCATCCTTCTTGTGTTCAGAATCAAAGGCAAGCCTTGCTCCCCTTTACCGCCTCACGGAGCAGCTTGAGTGATCAGATGTTATTACAGCCACTTGGACATCTATTTAGCACACCTGGCAAACCTGACAACAAGGAGACGACGTCGCTGTTGCTGTTGTCAGTGCAAATCCATCTGGCTTTTATATGAGTAACGCGGATTCACACTTGCTGCAAGTTCCACAGTGGCCTGTTTGTTTTGATTGGCTGTGCAGTTGAATCGGATCCATGTGGATGCTTTGACAGAGCAACAATAAATCCTTAAAAAGCCTGTACGTAGCAAAAAAAACATGATTTTTAGCCCCTAGCTGTACTTAGCTACACGCTGCTGAACGTCTGGATTAGTCTACTGCAGTGAACAGCACCATGCGGCTATTGTGTCCCTGTTTAATGAAAAAAAGTTTAACACAAATATGCAGAGGATCACAAACTATACAGTCATTAAGAGAATAGTCAGGCATATTAGGTAAATACGCTAGATTACTTCCACTTCAGCTTGTCAGCTTAGCAAAAACGCTGGAAACAGGGAAACACTTAGCCTCTGTCAAAAGCAGATAAAAAGCTCAAGTCTGCCAGGAACTTATTTATTCACATATTATTTTACATATGTTTAATTTGTACAAAAAAAGAGTTTAAAAACATCAAGTTTATGTGATTATTTCTTTGCCCGATGCAGAGATTAGCTTGATGTTTAGCTAAGACAGGCTAGGCTAAGCTTAATTAGCTTAGCCAGCTTTAGCTTCATATTTACAAAACAAACACACAACTAGTATGAAACTCCCAACTAAGTATTTTCTAAACTGCCTCACCATCTAATTATTAATTCAGCTTTCTAAGGCTATTGGATCTTTCTTAATTAGATTCAGTAGCCTATTATTTAAAGCTAATGTGCCGTGCAAGCTCCAGTCATTTTTGTTTACACATGAAAATTCTTCCTTAATGAGCAATGTACGGTATAACTCGAAACATGAATATGATCTTGATAATTATTCTTATTCACAACTCAGTGTAGTACCTCAGAGGAAATGTGTTACTTCCCATGAGCCTCCAGCACCGAAAGACATTTTGCCTATTTATGTCTGAGTGGTGCTTCACTGAGGTTTGGCAAGAGCGTTTACACTGGACATGGTTTATTAATGCATGAATTATTAAATTTCATTGTCCCCAGTTCATCTTCATGCAATCTCACTTTCCCCTAATTCATGTCTGGCACTCTCTCTGTCTATCCCTCTCATTCAATCATTTGCTTGCCTTCTCTCTTGTCCTATATTGCTCACATTCCTCAAAGTGAGTGCTCGAGTCCTCCAGATTCATTTATGTATGGACTTTAATGATCTCGGCTGAATGAATGTCTTGGCTGCATGAGTCACCTATTATACCTAACTCGGTTTCATAATGAATTATTCAAGATTGTTCCCATAACTCTCGCTGTCAAACCCTTTGTTAGAGCTTAGGCTTACGCCACAGCCTTGCAATCAACAAGGTTTTATATTTATTGTGCATGCAATTTACCAATTGTAATATTTTATTAAGTCCAGGGGCTCTTGATTTGCTACAGAGACTTGACTGACTTCAGCCAAATATGATTTATTTTTCATGAGAAGCATTACAACATTTTATATAATAATAAATATATCAGATAATACATTCTAAATTAATTTAATGCTGTAAAGAATAATTTGGCTTCCTTAAAACTATGAAATTATCATAACTGACTGTAGTTGTATGTGCTAGCACATTTGGATATTAGCTACCATATTGTTTAACAGATATTACTAGCCTTCGAATATATATTATTAATAATTATCTGTTTAATTTTCAATAGTTAGGCAATAAAAACTAATTTGATTATCAAAATTATGGACACTTTTTATAAACCAAGTGTCAGAGCTAATGCTAACTCCTCAGCAAGTAATGCTAGCACGTTTCTGGCTAGTAAGTTAGCAGCTAGCTGACAAGGTGAGGGAACAGCAGTTAGCATTTGAATCTGAACATGTACAATTTCCATTTGACTATTTACTTTCCAGTTGTAGTTTAAAAAAGACACATGTGGCAGACACATGGGCTAATTCTGCTGCGGGCAAAGACTGACCCAGTTATGTCCCCCGAATAAAGTGAAAGATGCTAATGCTAATTTGAAATATAACATATAACAGAGAATCTTAAAATAGAAATGATGGACACTGTTGTTAATAAACTGGTCAGCAAGTGTGAAAACGCAAACTATTACATTTATTTGGGGGTTAAAGTTAAAATTAAACTTGTGTTAGCATATTTCTGTTTAGCTATTAGCGGTTAGCTAAGCAGCAGTTGGAATGGCAGCTACAAAAAGTCATAGAATCAGAAAATGTATAAATGATTTTACTCAAATTGATCTCTTTCTCTCCCTGCCCTATAATATACAACACATGCAAGATAAGTAAATTATTATGTGTGAGAACAGCATGAAAAAAGGCTATAATCTCATAACAATACTGTTAAAGCGACAGTTTTTGTGAAAAGTTACACAATAAAAAGGTCACAATAGGGACGATCCCGAATTCCCTTTTATTAGATTTCATTCTGCAAAATCTTCTGAACAATGTTAACCATTTCCCAAGGCTGTGAACATTCGGAAAGTGCTTTTTGCCATCTCAGGTTGACGTACAGTAGAAGGATCAAGTCAGGTTTTTTGTCATACGCGGTTTAATTTAATTTAAAAAAGCCCTAAAGATGAGAGGACATAGAGACGGGAAGAGAGAGAAGTGGAGAAGACACAAAAGGAAAAGATCCTGTAAAGAGAACAATAAAAGAAAAAGGGAGACGATATGAAGTTCATTTAAAAGCAGCAGGCATGTTAAATTCTCCCCGAGGACAGCTCTTCAAAGTGAGAAGAGTTGCTCCGAAGTGGAGAGCAGAGCCAAACATGGAGCGAGAGACGTGGTAAAAAAAAATAGAAAAGAAAAGAAAGAAAAGAGAGCCGTGCATGAAATTTTAATTATGTGTCCTCTGAGTGAACATGAAATCTTGGTGAAGCTGTAGGTGATGACCCTGTGGTTAAGAAGCATGTAGGGTGAATGTGACCAGACGTGTGGAAAAACCCATCGTTAAGATCACACCTCACAACTACTGTAACCTAGAGAATATATATCATGTCAGCATTTAACGCTGAGGGGAAAGACCTCCCAAGCTTTATGGTTTCTCACAATCTTTTTTATTCTCTTCTTTGACTCAGACAGCAACTTCGTCCTTGGGAACGCTCAGGTCCAGTCTCTCTACCCCATAGTCTACTGCTCCGACGGCTTCTGCGAACTCACCGGCTTTGCCCGCGGCGAGCTGATGCAGAAGAGCTGCATGTGCCACTTCCTGTACGGCAGCGAGACCAGCGACCGGCTCACCTCGCAGATGCAGAAAGCCCTGGATGAGCGCCGAGAGTTCAAGACCGAGATCGTCCTGTACAAGAAGAGCGGTGCGGCTGAAAGGATCCTGTCAGATTTGATCGCGCTTCAAGCGACCCCCTTTTCCCCCAAAGTTGACATGTCGGTGTTCTGTTTTTGAAAAGGTTCCAAGTTCTGGTGTCTGCTGGACATCGTACCAATCAAGAACGAGAAGAGCGAGGTGGTTCTGTTCCTGGTCTCACATAAGGACATCACAGAAAATAAGGACCTGGACCATGGCAATGAATCTGACACTGGTGAGTGAATGCATGGATAAAAGATAGCCAGACATCATCCAATCCCACTGTAATTCACATGAAATGATTCGATAGAGACTCTGCAGCTGAGGCACAAATCAAGAAGCAGACATGACTGCAGTATATCCTACTCTACTCAATGTACAGTAAAAATCCCAATAAATGAATGGGAATATGATATAAATGCCCCAAAGTGAGATAGACTGCAGACCTGTCTAGGGTGTACCCCGCCTGATGACAGCTGGGATAGGCTCCAGCAGACCCCCACGACCCTCAAAAGGACAAGCGGTTACAGAAGATGAATGAATGAATGAGTGTGTCTGGCTTTTCTCATACGGTAAATACTTTCTGGAGGAACATTTTATTAAATTATGAATGGGTACATCAGCAGAAGTCCATTTTTGAAATGAAAGTTGGTTTGCAGGTATCATTGCTTTCAGCCAAAACCAAGAAAACAAACAAAAAACCCAACACAGCTTCAACAATCCCATGTTTCTTAGCTCCAGCGTTCTCTCTTCTGCCATCGGTCTTTTCTGGATCACCTGTAGATCGGCCACACTCTCGCTCACTTCTAACACTGTGCGTCCTTGTCCTTATCTTCAGACGAGGAAACTGGGCTGGAGATCCGCCAGATCAGCCGCCCTCCGGGCTTCAGCGCGGAGCGCCGGCGCAGTCGGGCCGTCCTCTACCAGCTGTCCGGACACCTACAGAAGCAGGACAAGACCAAGAGCAAGCTGAAGATCAACAATGTGAGGGCGGAGTTCTGTTTGGGAGGGGTCGAGCTACTGTGTAGCCTAAAACGAAAGCAGATATTTTTGGATTAAAGGACTCCAGTTCACGACTCTGGGGTTAGGGTTAGGGTTAATAATAATGGCATATCCATTAGCTCGTCCAATAATTGCGCTCAAGAGCTTGATTTGCATTCTCGTTTAATAAGACTGAACCTCGGATAAGACAAAATGTGCCGAACTCCCCGTGCAGGGAATGACTCAGGAACTCAGAAGAAAGAGATATGCAGAAAAGGTTGCGTGAGTCATTTGAATTCATTAAGAAACTCACTGATTAAGTACAAACGGTCAAAAGATTTCATTCTTTTGAGGACATGGTGCATTTTGTCATCAACTTGCAAGTAGAAAATATGCACTTTTGTTTTTTATATGAGATGAATAACTGTTTAGGACACGGATAAGATCAAATATTTGCCTCTGAGATATTTTTCATTCACTCTACCAAGAGTTAAACCATGAATAATACCACACTGCACGCACTAATGGTAATATATATGTTAATGAATAGTGGAGCTAACGCATTTATGTATCTTAATTATTAATGCTCTTGTTTCTAGAGTGTTCTCGGAGCCAATGCGAACCCGGTCCCCGAGTATAAAGTGGCAGATGTCCAGAAGTCTCGTTTCATCCTCCTTCACTACGGTGCGTTCAAGGCCGGCTGGGATTGGCTGATCCTGCTGGCCACCTTCTACGTAGCCGTCACCGTCCCCTATAACGTCTGCTTCACCGCCGTGGAGGTGCGGGAGGACGGTGGCTCAGGCGCTCGAAACCCCCCGAGTGTCAGCGACATCTTGGTGGAGATACTTTTTATCATCGGTGAGCCTAATGTGCTGTCAGTTGAAGACAGTCTCCCTCCGTACTCCAATCGAGTGTGCTTTCAAATTACTGGTGCTTCTCTCTTGATTGGCTTATTAAGCTGAACTGTGTTCTCCATTGTCTTCCAGCTTCTTCAGACACTTTCTGTACGCCAATTTTACACTCTCTCATTTTCTCCATCTAAACTAGCCGTCTCCCCTTCTGGCTACTGAGTCCACAATTCCCATTTAAGGCTTATTAAAAGAAATATATTAAAAGCTTGGATTTTATAGTTATAAAAGTGTAATGTCTGTATAACAGGTAGGGTTGCCAACTCCCTGAAAAATAAATAAGAGACCCCTCATTGGCAGAACTGGCCGACCCTGTTGAATTTTTTTTTTTTTAGTCCTTTTTTGCGAACGTGAAACGATTTTTTAACTATGTGACTTGACTCTGAATTGAATTAGATGCATATTTTTGAGTGATATGAACACATGGAAAACAAATTATTATTCAACAATTTATTTTTAATTCAAAACTAACAGAATAAACTAAATATCTTTAAAATATATAAAATAAAAAATATATAAATATCTTTCTTAAACAGAAAGCTGCCCTACTTAACTTAAACTAATAAATTATTATAAATTATAAATTAATAAAAATAGCGCAATAAGAAAAGCGCAAACGGGAAGTGTGAGAAAAAGTTATTGCTTTGTTGTCTTCCGGTATTTTCTTCGCACGCGACAGTGCCTCGACCAATGAGATGAGCGGGATTCTCACTGTCAGCTGATTGGTCACAAAGCAGGAAATGGCCTGGGAATAAGTTTACCGTTAATTCCATTGAGATTTTACAGACTATTTTTGATTCTCGCGGTAATACGGGACAAAGTACCGGCGGATTTGTGCTTTTGTTTCTAAATACTGCTAGAATATATTCCTGAAAGCTGCAAAAATAAACTTTTACATTTCTGTAGACATGCCCAGTCAACGCAGGCTCCTAAACTGTCCATGCGAATCATCATTTCCCTGTACAGTTGCGCTAACCAGGTCAACTGCATGAATGCAGCGTGTCCCTGTACCTGTGGGCAGGTAATGTGGGTCAACAGAACGGGAACTTCGAAAAATATGACCGGTTTGAAGGCCACCAGGAGCTCACTCACGCTGGCTGCTTTTTGCGGATGTGACAGCAGCTTGTTAGCTTAGCAGGAAAGAGAGCCTTTTATAATGTAGCCGCTAAAAAAAGTTTTACTGCCGGTCTTTATTGGGAATAAACAAACAAAATATTTAACTTAAATGGATTTTATTGGTGCTGGACTCTTATCTTGTAGCTTTAGCCTAGCTGTCTCCAAGTTCCGCGCCTGGCTAAGCTAACTAGCCGCTAGCTGTAGTCCCAGATTTATCACACAAACTTTTTCATTTTTCGCAAAAATAAATAAATATAAAAACATAAATAAAACAGGTATGAAAAGGAGTATGTTAGGCTTTAATGTAATGTAATGTGTGTGTCTGTGTGCTAGATATCGCGCTGAACTTCCGGACTACCTACGTCAGCACGTCGGGCCAGGTTGTGTACGACGCCCGCTCCATATGCATTCACTACGTCACGTCCTGGCTGTTTGTGGATCTGATCGCGGCCCTGCCCTTTGACCTGCTCTACGCCTTCAACATCAGCGTCGTGAGTGTGACAGTCCTTTTTTAAATCCAAAAAATTACATTTATCTGGAAAAAATATGGCAAGCGAACAACTTCCTGTGCCATGTTTGACTGAGATCCCGCTCTGCCTGTGAGCACTGTTTGCTTTAGTGGCTTGGATGGGGGGAAAATTAAGAGCTTCAACCAGAAACTCATTATTAGGTAACTGGTAATTAAGCAGATAAATGAGCACGCTGAGGACAAATTACAGTGATAGACAAGTTGATTAGGCGGGTGACGCTGAGCGCGGTGGCTCTTCATGGCATGGACACTGGATCATGATGCCACACAGCTGAGCAATCTGAAATGATGAGGAGGAGACTGATCTTTTTAGACATTCGAATCGAGCAAAACGCTGAGTTCGCTGCCATTTCCTAAGACTAAACGTCTGAACGTGTTAGCATACGAATTATTTGCAGTCCCCCTGAAGTTTAATTTAATCATTTTTAAATCCGCATTCTCTTGTTATTTCAGCTTTCTGCCTCCGGCTCATTTTCAGAGCGGCTCTTCTGTCAAGCTGACGGCGTGTAACCAGTGATTTCCGTCTCCGATTAAAAGTTTCGCGAGACACCTGTAAGAGGATATTCTGAATTAAATCTAGTCTCGTCATGGTGTAATTCATCATGGGCTGTGTTTGAGCTGGAGCCCCTTCAATTAAAAGTCTGCATAATGGGTGCAAGGAGAATGAGAAAAATCAATACAGTCAATTCAGTAGAGGATGATAATAGCAGCGTTTTTTCTCTGGATAGCCTCTCTGCTGCAGCCTAAACTCTAAATTGATATTGAGTTAAACGTGGAGTATTTATTTTTAATCTCATCTGGGTTTAGGATTCACGTTTGACTGCTGGCTCTCAAGATGGGCTGATTAAAGTCGTGCGTGGCTAATTCTAATTACAAACCCCCCCCAGACGCGAGAAGCTTAAGCGCCTTTTCGAGCTGAAGTCACGGGGGGACGGTCAACCCGTCCGGGTAGCAGCTAATCCCGTCCCGACGAGCTCCGCTTTTCATATCTCTCCCCTCTGGCGTTCCTCCAGAACTTCGGCGTCCACCTGCTGAAGACGGTGCGCCTCCTGCGTCTCCTGCGCCTCCTGCAGAAGCTGGACCGCTACTCCCAGTACAGCGCCGTGGTCCTCACGCTGCTCATGTCCACCTTCGCCCTGCTCGCCCACTGGATGGCCTGCGTGTGGTACTTCATCGGGCGCAGCGAGATTGAAAGCAACAGCCTCGTCTCCTGGGATATAGGTTTGTATCTGTGTGAGTGGAAAAGCGGAAAAAAATTTACAACCCAAGCACGGAACATTTCTCAGCATCATTCACGCCGGTGCAGGAGGTAAAACGTTTCCTGCAGCATAATCCTCTTCCTCACCTGCTTCATGAAAAATGCATGACTAATCTATACTTTACTTTTTCTCACAATGCCTGTAAATCCAACTCATTGATTGGTTGCATTGGGAGGAGTAAAAAAAGGGAGATTCCCTTTGAGAAAGAGTAAGTACAAGAACCAGCTAAACTCTCAGGGGTAGCACGGTTGAAATAAACGGAAATAAAATGCTGAAGAACCAACCCAGGCCTTATGAGGATGCTTCAGCTGATTGTTGCCAGACTCAAATACGTCCTTGAAAACAAGCAGGACGAGCGATAGCTGCCATAGCCACAGAAGAAAGAAGAATCCGTGTCCTTTTATCCGAGCAAAGCTTCAAGACACGATTTTTATGAGCAGTGTGTGAGCGTCGGCCTTCTCACTGAGAAAACCGTTTCTAATTATGGTGATCTGTTTCCCCCCCCCTGCTGTGCTCACCAGAGCCAAACAACAATAACACTGCGAGGTTCACGCGGCGCCGCTTAGTCGTCCCGTTGGAGCGGAATGAGACGAGGTCCGCGGCGTACAGAAAGCGGGCCCCGCAGGTGCGTGCGATGGCGCGCTCGCGGGGCGGCTCAGGTGGAAAAGCGGTCGGGGCCCGCTAATCGTAGGGTCGGTAATTGAGCTGAAATTGCTTCCGACGAGCAGGGCGGTTAATGAGTGTGTGTGTGTGCAGCTTTTAAAAGCTCTTTGTTAGAGTCAGATTGAAAAGCCTTGTTTGTCATGTCAAGTCGCCGTCAGCACTCAGATTGGAATTTGTGACAGTGGCACTTTGGTTACCGTTGAAAATGTGTCATGAAGCATCCAAAAAGAAAAGAGAACATCACCAGTATTAAATTCCAAAGGTAATTATCCTGAAACCAGTCCAAAAACAGTTTTGAGCCTTAAAATGTATGACTTTTGAGACCAATCTTATGCATAGACTGTATATAAATATGGACAACACGTCTCCACTTCCTTGCCGTGGCCAAACTGATGCCATCTTCCCAGGGGATACGGGCGGTACAATCTGGAGAGTGAGTTTGGATCGAGAGTCTGCGCTGTACGGTCCGAAAGCCATGCGGAGCCGCAATATCGACGACCCCGCTACGCTTCCTCCAGACTCACGCCGCGTTTTTCGTTTAATTATATTATTGTTATTTATCATTCTCTGGATTATACGCTGTATTTAGATAGGATAAAATATGTTTATTAATCCCACGTATTTGGAAATTTCTTTGTCACAGTAGCATGGAATTTGGCAAAAAAAATATACATATATACAGAAAACAGCTTCGAGAGGGAATAAAGTTACTGAAAAAAACACAAATACAGAAACTTTTGAAAAATATATAAAAAAATATACAATTCATTAATTTCTTTCCAGCTCTCACGGTCCTACAGGCCCTGCTTCACAGACAGCAGTTGGCATGGCAACTGGTAGTCATCATGATGTCACATCCTGTAGCGTCAAATAACTAGCTAAAACAAAACTTATCCAAAAAACATGAACATGAATCAACATTATATTAACTACCAAAAAACGACCAAAACCAACCTTGAAAATATTTACTCAACGTGTATTTGAATGTTTTAAGCTTATGACCTGTACTGCAGCCAGCCACCAGGGGGAGCTCTATTTGCTTTGGCTTCACCTTTAATATACAGTTCAGTTGCTCTTATCTCATCTGAGTAGACTCATTTTA
Source organism: Planiliza haematocheilus (assembly GCA_005024645.1). NCBI lineage: Eukaryota > Metazoa > Chordata > Actinopteri > Mugiliformes > Mugilidae > Planiliza > Planiliza haematocheilus. The sequence continues at coordinate 1,869,396 of SRSE01000183.1, read as the reverse complement.
AGAAAGTACTTTGATTCTTTGACCGCCTCACAAATTCATAATCACGTGTTTAATTTCTCTACGTGCCCAACAGTGCATTTAGTTTCCGAGAGACTTTTAGACTGTAGCTGCGTTAGACGAGTTAACAAATTAGAAAACAGGACAAATTATTTGCACCATGCATGGACACAAATGTAAGCTGACATTATCTGAAATGCTACCATGCAGTGTCTGTGCTGTACCGAATGCACAAACACCAGCGCTGAAGTAATTGGGCTGCCCTTCCAGCCTTGTTAAAACTGCTAATGAAGCCTTCAAGTAAAGGGCATCCAACAGACATGGATGCATTCTCATTAAACTGACAAACTCTTTTTGGACTGTCCTTATTCCCCCACCAGGCTGGCTCCACGAACTGGCCAAACGCTTGGGAACGCCGTACTTCCTGGCACCGCTGACCTCCCTGCTGGGAGCCTCTGATTCGCCTCAGGGCGCCATGACAGCGGCACTGACCAATTACAGCCAGTGGAACGGCTCAGGGTTGGAGCAACTGGGCTCGGGCCAGTGGAACGGGAGCAGGACGAGAGTGAGGGCGGCGAGCGGCTCGGGGACGACGCTGAGCGGAGGCCCGTCTGTCAGGAGCTCCTACGTGACGTCGCTGTACTTCGCTCTGAGCAGTCTGACCAGCGTGGGCTTCGGCAACGTTTCGGCCAACACGGACTCGGAGAAGATTTTCTCCATCTGCACCATGCTGATCGGAGGTGGGCAAAACCTTGACATGAGACCAGCGGGGCTCTTTTTTTAACCAACAAACTATTAGGAGAAAACCTGACTCATGTGCAGAAATTTAATCAGAGTTGAATCAGATTAAAGAACAGCATGTGAGCGTGTTATCTTAGCGCTAATTACATATTAAGCCTCCCAAATGTTGGAAAAATGTAACACTAACCTGCTAGTTTCACCATCCGATTCATGTCTCTCGTGCAGCTTTAATGCACGCCGTGGTGTTTGGCAACGTGACGGCCATCATCCAGAGGATGTACTCGCGGCGCTCCCTCTACCACACCCGCACCAAGGACCTGAAGGACTTCATCCGCGTGCACCGGCTGCCCAAGGCTCTGGAGCAGCGCATGATGGAGTGCTTCCAGACGACCTGGTCCGTCAACAACGGCATCGACGTCAGCGAGGTAGGCAGGAAGGGTTCACTGCAGCTGTCTGAGGTCAAGCCTTAAGGCGCTTAGATGTATTTTCAAAGCAAATAAAAACTTTCCTTTGCAAAGTTGACCAGAGCCACTACATTTAGTCGAGTGAGTATGTGTGCAGAGATATATTAAACCTTTGAGGTAAACTGTTTGCTGTGCATGTATCAGTTGTTTGTGGTTGTGTGGGAAGGCGAAAGGTTTTATTTTGCCTGCTAGCTTCACCTTCCCACACGCTCACATTCAGATTATGGCACAAGAAGAGGAAAGAAGTTTCTGAGACGAGGACTGAGCCGTCGGTTGTCACAAGCCCTTCCCTTTCGCCCCTTTCAGCTGCTGAAGGACTTCCCGGACGAGCTGCGAGCCGACATCGCCATGCACCTGAACAAAGAGCTGCTGCAGCTGCCGCTCTTCGAGTCGGCCAGCAGGGGGTGCCTACGCTCGCTCTCCCTCATCATCAAGACCTCCTTCTGCGCTCCGGGGGAGTTCCTGATCCGGCAGGGTGACGCGCTCCAGGCTATCTACTTCGTATGCTCGGGCTCCATGGAGGTGCTGAAGGACAACACTGTGCTTGCCATTCTGGGTAAAGAAAAACAAGTTTGGCTAACCGTGTCCTTTAATTTTGCTTATGGTAGAATAATCATGAAAATGTGAAAAATGTAAATGGTTTAATTTATGCTCATATATACCCACTAAAAACTTAAATGTCAAAGTTACTAAAAAGTCACTAAAACTGCAAAGTAGCTAAAAAAGTAACTAAAAACGCAAAGTAATTAAAAATGCAAAGTAACTAAAAACGCAAAGTAACTTGAAAAGTAACTAAAATGTCAAAGTAACTAAAAAGTAACAAAAATGTCAAAGAAACTACAAAATCGCAAATAAACTAAAAAGTAACTTAAATTTCAAAGTAATAAATAACTAAAAACACAAAGTAACTAAAATGTAAAGGTAACTAAAAATGTAACTAAAATCGCGAAGTAACTAAAATGTCTAAAAAGTAACTAAAATCGCAAAGTAACTTAAAAAGTAACTAAACTCAAAGTAATGAAAGTAACAAACGCAAAGTAACTTAAAAAGTAATTAAAAATGCAAAGTAACTAAAAAAAGTTACTTAAATGTTAAAGTAACTATAAATGAAACTTAAATGTCAATGGTCTGGTCATCTTTAATAGAGACAGTGTTCTTTACGTGTGTTACGTACACTATATATATATTTTTATTATTTTCGTGAGTGAGGGATCGTGTGCGGTGCCGGCATCGAGCAGATTATTCCAGAAGCATTAAGATGTTTTTTGTCCAAGAAAGGTCGAATCCTGACAACCTGTCAAGAGCGTAATTCCTCCTCCAACAGCTTTTCTTTATATCCTGACATTACAGTTACACAAACTAAATAAATAAAGCATCATAATAAATAATGCAGCACAAGTAAACACACAGTCAACACCGCTGAGGTTCAGCACCACGGAGAGCTCCATCCCATTAATCAGCAGGGTCTGGATCAAGACCCACTGCTCCAACTGAGTCCATTTTTCTACCTGAATCTTTAAGGGCTTCTCTGTCTTGGACGCCAAAACTCACAGAAGCCCTCCTAGATTCCGGCAGCAAAGTGACTCAAAAAGCGGCGCCTGTGTCCTGAGTGCCAAGAAGAGGCAACCTACGCCTGGATGGATGCACTCAGAATGAGTAATCGAGACGAGCGGGCCTTAGAAACACACAGCACAGTCTTTATTTTATTTTTTTGTGCTTGCAGATGAGTGCCAGATATCACTGCTGGAGGTTACTACCAGAGATCAGTCATCCAGACCTCCTTTAGCTGACCAGTCGTGGACATAGTGGGATGCTAAGACTCCATATTCATGTATATAGTTAAATATCAGCAGAGATACGCTGAAGCAACATCATAAAATGCTGAATACAGAGAATACAGAGGTGTTACGAGGTTACATAAGCCCTCCTCTTTGTCCAATTAGGAGTCTGGTTGCGGGGTTACGAGTAGAAGATGAGAAAGACACTCTAACTCTGCTGAAGTTATTAGACATCCAGCATTTTAATACCTGGACAGACGGCTTTTATGAGGAAGGACCTAATGAAGGAGAGCGACCCAGCGCTGATAAAAGTGCAATCATCCTCGTATTAAACGGTCCCCGTGGGCAAACAGTTCACATCCCATCAGGTGGAAGATGAAGTGTGACCCAGGGACTGATGAGAAATGGAATCAGATTTTCCACTAAAGCGGCAGAGGAGCACGCTGGAAACTCTTTTTTATTATGATTGTCTTATAATGGTGTTAGCTACGTTAGCGGTTAAACATCCATTTGCATTCTACAGGACCAAAACAAGCAGCTAAAAGAGGGGAGACTCTCTGACATGTGGGGAGACTCTGACATGTGGGGAGACTCTCTGACATGTGGGGAGACTCTCTGACATGTGGGGAGACTCTTGGACATGTGTGGAGACTCTCCGACATGTGGGGAGACTCTCGGACACGTGTGGAGACTCTTTGACATGTGGGGAGACTCTCTGACATGTGGGGAGACTCTCCGGCATGTGGGGAGACTCTCCACATGTGTGGAGACTCTTTGACATGTGGGGAGACTCTCTGACACGTGGGGAGACTCTTTGACACGTGGGGAGACTCTTTGACACGTCTGGAGACTCTTTGACACGTGGGGAGACTCTTTGACACGTGGGGAGACTCTTTGACATGTGGGGAGACTCTCCGGCATGTGGGGAGACTCTCCACATGTGTGGAGACTCTTTGACATGTGGGGAGACTCTCTGACACGTGGGGAGACTCTCTGACATGTGGGGAGACTCTGACACGTGGGGAGACTCTTTGACACGTCTGGAGACTCTTTGACATGTGGGGAGACTCTCTGACATGTGGGGAGACTCTTTGACACGTGGGGAGACTCTTTGACACGTGGGGAGACTCTTTGATATGTGGGGAGACTCTTTGACATGTGGGGAGACTCTCTGACACGTTTGGAGACTCTTTGACACATGGGGAGACTCTCTGACATGTGGGGAGACTCTGACACGTGGGGAGACTCTCTGACACGTGGGGAGACTCTTTGACACGTGGGGAGACTCTTTGACATGTGGGGAGACTCTTTGACATGTGGAGAGACTCTCGGACATGTGGGGAGACTCTTTGACATGTGTGGAGCCCCCTTGACACGTGGGGAGACTCTTTGACATGTGGGACCACTCTTTGACATGTGGGGAGACTCTTTGACACGTCTGCAGACTCTTTTACACGTGGGGAGACTCTTTGACATGTGGGGAGACTCTTTGACACGTCTGGAGACTCTTTGACATGTGGGGAGACTCTCTGACATGTGGGGAGACTCTTTGACACGTGGGGAGACTCTTTGATATGTGGGGAGACTCTTTGACATGTGGGGAGACTCTCTGACACGTTTGGAGACTCTCTGACACATGGGGAGACTCTCTGACATGTGGGGAGACTCTGACACGTGGGGAGACTCTCTGACACGTGGGGAGACTCTCTGACACGTGGGGAGACTCTTTGACACGTGGGGAGACTCTTTGACATGTGGGGAGACTCTTTGACATGTGGAGAGACTCTCGGACATGTGGGGAGACTCTTTGACATGTGTGGAGCCCCCTTGACACGTGGGGAGACTCTTTGACATGTGGGGAGACTCTTTGACACGTGGGGAGACTCTTTGACATGTGGGGAGACTCTTTGACATGTGGGGAGACTCTTTGACATGTGGGGAGACTCTCCGGCAGTGTAGGCCCACAACCAGGACGAGAGACTCTCCAGAGCCTCGTCCCACAACACGTCCGCCGACACTCTGCATAACAAGGATAAAACAGAATAGCTGAACACAAACAGACTCGCAAAACAAGCTCTGGAATCGGTTCCAGGTCCGTAGAAAGCAAATCAGCAACACACCGCGTTTTTTTATATTAATGAGCCGACTGGTGTAAATAATGAAATGAGTGCTGCCGACAGAGGGACGATGGTGAACTCATTAGCATGCAGAGATGTCTTCTCTCTCTCAAGCCCATAGAGAACAGGTGTCAAACATGTGGCCCGCGGCCCAAAAGCGGCCCACCTAGGCTCGCAGCATGAATTTGCAAAGCCCGGAAATTATATTGAAGTTGCATAAGAAGAAGCACTTTCTTCAGTGAAAATAACTGCTATCCCTAATTTGTCAGCTGTTTCAGTAAGAGAAGTGGACGTTTGAGATCACATTGGGCTGTATGTGGCCCCCCCAAACTAAAATGACACCCCTGCTGTAGGACTAGAGTGCGCTCATGTGTTATTTTCGCTCTCTTTCTCTCAGACGCGAAGTGGAGAGAGGAAGCAGAGAAAAGACACTTCTGTTAGAAACTGCCACTATGTCTTGGCGTGAAATGGTGAAACTACCACGTATACAAGATAACCTCTCGGCTCTAGAGCGTGAAATATGTGTGTCCCGCCAGCTATCATGTGCTCAGACATGAAAGTTTGGGGAAGAATAGCAGTTACTCTTATTGGAAAACTTGCATTTAATGTCTTAGACCAGATTAGACCCTCGGGCAGGCTGCTTTTTTGAAGGCTAGAAGAGTAACTAAAACCACAAAGTAACTAAAAAAGTAACTTAAATGTCAAAGTAACTAAAAAAGTGACTAAAAAAACGCAAACTGAAAAAGTAACTTAAATGTCAAAGTAACTAAAAAAGACAAAAAACGCAAAATAACTAAAAAAGTAACTAAAATGTCTAAGTAACTAAAAGTAACTAAAAACGCAAAGTAACTGGAAAAGTAACTAAAATATCAAAGTAAAAACGCAAAGTAATTAATAAAACTAAAAATGTCAAAGTAACTTAAAAAGTAACTTGCATTTAATGTCTTGGACCAGATTAGACCCTCTGGCGGGCTGCTTTTGGCCCTCAGACTGTATGTTTGACACCTGTGCTGTGTAGAGCAAACGAAGACGTGACGTTTACTACCTGTGTCTCTGCTCTTCCAGGCCGGGGCGACCTGATCGGCTCCGACTGCCTGACGCAGGAGGAAGTGATCAAGACCAACGCCTGCGTGAAGGCGCTCACCTACTGCGACCTGCAGTACATCAGCCTCAGGGGGCTCCGTGAGGTGCTCTGCCTGTACCCCGACTACGCCCAGAAGTTCGTCACGGAGATCCAGCACGACCTGACGTACAACCTGCGAGAGGGACACAACACAGAGGTAGACAAAAAGACGACTGAAGTCATTTCTCAGTCATGTAGAGTACGGAAAGAGTTAAGGGCATACTGTTGATCTAAACGAGGGCAAATAGCTCATACATCCGCATCGTCCAACCCCCTCCAGGGGAGATCAGCATGTTCCTCAGCCAGATGGGATATATAATCCCTCCAGCATGTTCTAGGCCCTGTTCAGAGGTCTCCTCCCAGTAGAACATGCTGAAGGGCGTCCTGATCGGCTCTTTTCTCCAAGGAGACTCTCACTGATGTTACAGAGCCTCTTCATCCTGACCTGAAGTGTCATCCTGGGCTCAGTCAGTGTTCAGTCCTTAACCAAAGCTCATCATCATCATCATCATCAGCTGGAGGCTCGATCAAGAGGCCTTAAAGACAGCGCCGATCAGCCGTTCAGCGACCCCAAAATCTAAACGGCGGAGCGGCCCGCGTGTCAGGGATTCACGGACGGATCTCAGCTGTAGTGCACACATGAATAACCAGCGTATACTGGAAACCAAGTCCCACATTCACAGGGAGCTTGTTAATTAGAGCAGAGATCCGACGCGGAGCATCAGGGGACGAGGCGTTGAAGGAAATATTTAAATAATAAAATCTGGACTGACATGTGTTTTCGTGGCTCCGATGCATTGGCTAATGTCTGCATTTTATATATATTCTACATTTTTAGTGTTCGTACAGTCAATATGGGACTTAAGCGAGATCCAGCAGGTGGGAGGAGGTTTTGGTATCTGACCAGATGCTGTTTCTGCTTCTTTCTGCCAGCTGAGCTCTGCAGCTTCCTGCCTCCCAAACAGAGCGGCATCAGTTATCCCGTCTAAAGCTGCAGAAAGGCATTTAGACATTCTGATTTCTTCTGCAACCTGGAAGTAAGTCTAATCATCCAAAACTTGCACGGCGGAGAGGGGAAAACATTCCTCAACCCGAGCGCGGTGTGGTGCTAAAAATAGCGCCGTCGGATAGGTGGAGGAGGGGCTGGGTCATCCCCGGCTGTATAAATATAGAGCAACAAGCAGATGGAGACGAGACGAGAAAACATCAGGATGAAAAGGAAGCTGCAGGGGGGGAGGGCTGGAGCGGCGTTCACGTGTTTACACACTACGCACGCATACGTCTCTTCGCTAATGTCCCCGGGACTAATATTCAGTGACTTACATTAGGGCTGATGGATCCCCGCAGTGTGACTGTGCAGATTTATGTTCCCACGGCACGGGTAATAAAGACATTCACACACGCAGCACGTCGTAAAGCGGCACATTTGCCCTTGCTGAGAGATGTAGATGAGTATTCAGGCCAATAAACACACATGCATGATGTCCGTATGTGCATCGTTTCTCACACGGGACAAAAATCATTTCCCTTTCTGCACACCTGCAACACACAAAACGCTCTGATGATATCATCGTGGCATGCCGCACATCAAGACGAGGCACGTGCCGCCCGCATCCCGACGCACACACAATTCCAAACGTTCCCTTCTCCCGCTCGGTTCCCTCCAGGCAAACCTCTGCTAAAATTAAACCTCCGTGGTCTAAAAATACCAGGCGGGCACGTGAGCCGAAGACTGGATGGAGAAGACAACAAATAGAGAGGGAGAAGGGAGAGGAAGAGAAAGCGAGGGCTGTCCTAATCAGCTTTAGAGTGAGATGAGAAACCATCCAGAAAATACATTTATCAGCCGCTTAGCATATCTCATTACACTTAATGTAAGACACGATTGCCTAAAGGGTACCACCTTGTTTTAAGACAACGCATCTTAATACAGAGCCACATGAAAAAATTGCTAGAAAAGCAAAAATTGCTTGAAAATAGGCAAAAAAAAAAAAAATCTGCCAATGGAACTAGTGAAAATGGCTCTGTATTAAGATGCGTTGTCTAAAAACAAGGTGGTACTATTTCAGAGGTGCAAAGTAACAAAGTACAAATACTTTGTTACTGTACTTAAGTAGATTTTTCAGGTATCTGTACTTCACTGAGTATTTATTTTTCTGACGAATTTTTACTTTTGCTTCCTACATTTGTACACAAATATCTGTACTTTCTGCTCCTTACATTTGAAAAACAGGCTCGTTACTTTTTAAACCTCCACGGATGACAAGACGTAAAAGACGTGACATGATCGGACATGATTAAAGAAGGAAAGTCTACGATGCGCTTCCTGATTTCTTCTTCTACTGTTCTGAACAGGCAGCCTGTTGATCAGTTTGAGCTCTGCTGCCACCTAGTGACTGGAGGCTTGTTTAATACTGAAAGTCTGTTGCTATCATTAGCTTATTGAGGATTTTTCGGACGCTAGATTACAACGTTAGCAATGCTATTTGAACACATTGTTTTGATAGTATAGCTAACACTAGCTAGCAGTTTAAAAACAACAACACAATCACCCTCAATTTATGATTAAAAATGATCCAGATGCTCATGCAGGACATCTGGTCAATTAAGTCTAGATTATTTTGCGAGAACTTTTTCATTTTGCAAAATTATCAACGGATGAACGTTTCATTTATGGCAAAATCATTTTTACTTTTTACTTAAGTACATTTCAGAGCCTGTACTTTCATACTTTTACTTGAGTAAAGGAGTTGAATCAGTACTTTTACTTTTACCAGAGTATTTTTTTTACACAAGTATCCATACTTTTACTTAAGTACAGAGTGTGAGTACTTTTGCCACCTCTGGACTCTTTAGGCAATTCACCTTTGGCTAAGCCCCGCCCCCCTTAGTTACTGGTGCTACGTCTGACATTCTCTTCCGGGCTTTGGTTTTCTGGTTATCTATAAGGCTTGGGTATCAACCATTGGGTCGGACCCCCTGTGGGAGGAGCTTCTCTTGGCTGCGCTGTGATTGGTTAATCTACATTCTAGGGCGGGGCTTAGACAAAGGTGAATTGTGTCTTATATTAAGTGTTATTAGATTAGATTTTGACAAGAAATGAGACAAATATACTTGGTAAGATTTAGTTTTTTTGCAGTGTAAACATTCAGAAAGGCCGTCCACTTTTGTTTTTCTATCATTTTTATTTTTCAAATAGATTAAAAAGCCCTCCAGCAGCACTTACGCTGCTGTGCCTGCTTGGCTTTGAATGGGAACGCTGAAACTGAATGGACGCTATCGCAGCTATTGTGAATGGCAGCCATTCACTCCCACTGATATTTTAAACGACTCTCCAGCGCCCCCGTGCGGCCAAACCAGGAAGTGGCAGCCCTCTTACTGATTCACAACTATATAGTCTCAAGATAAATGGCTCGTCTTAATAATAATAATGTTTTTTCTTTTTCCCGCCCTTCAGGCAGAGTGTGAAAGCAACGGAGGAATCCTGAAGAAGCTCCCCTCCATCAAAGAAGACGAGGAGGGATCCGGGTCCGAGGGGGAGCACTCGCCCCTCCCCAAGATTCCCTCCCTGGGCAGGCTGGGCCGAGGCCTGCGCTCCCCTCTGCGCTCGCCCCTCCGCTCCCCGCTGCTGCCGCCGAGACCCTTCAGGCCGGCGAGCGATCAGCTCCGACCCTCCAGCCTGCAGATCCCCGTGGTGAGCTTCAGCTGCCTGCAGCCGGATCTCAGCCCTCGGTAGGGAGCCATTTGTTTGATTTATTGAGCGGGTGCTTAGGCTTAGCACCGCCTCTAGGAGCTCATTCACTGGCAAGTAACCCTCAGTGGGATTTTTAACTTGGATTCCTTTGGATAAGTTGTCAGTTTTCATCGGGAAATGGAGGAAGGAACATGGTACACAAGATAAAACTCAGGTCTAGACGTCCATAACAGCCCTGTATATCTGAAATAACCTCCTGTTAATTTGCATAATTAACATTTCATTATTGTACATGTTCTATTCAGTGTAAAATCTATGCATTACATAATAATCCCTTATAAATATCCCACAGTTAAACAGGCCCTTTACACCTCGGCTTGCTAAAAATTCCACCATCCTTTACTACATTCGTGAAATGAAAGCCACGCACGTCCCCGTTATGCAACCCAACACCTGGCAGCGGCAGCGCGAATTACTCATCGCCGTCCGAAATCTCAATGTGAATGGCGGCCGAGTGAATAAAGAAGAGATTACAGCCCGGCAGGCGGGTCGTTTGCAAGCAGGCGCAGCTTCTCTCCAGCCCCGCCGTCGACGGCTCTCTCGCCGAGTGAGACCTTTGACCCGGTGCTGACAGCTGGGCGGCATTTCCATAAGCGCTCTCTCCGTGATGGCGCGTTCACCTGCGAGGGGCGGGAAATTTTTGACGTGCTGGAGGTTTTGTGGAAAACAGATCAGAGATCAGCAAGAGGGGTGGCAAGTAATGGTTTTTTTTTAGAGCTGAAAGGTTTTGGTTTAGACGCCGTAGGAATGGGGAAGCAGAAAAGTTCCACAGAAAATTTTTATTTTCAGATGAAAAACCAAATGTGCTCAGATTAATCAGATCCGATGACTTGTATGTACATATTCAAAGCCAAAGCCGGCGGATGTAGATGCTGCTGGTGGAGGAGAGACACCCAGGAGAGGGCGGGACTTGAGGATCCAAGAGGGCGTTTCCCTTGGATGGAAAATTAGGACACGCCCTCTAGTGCAGGATGAGTCATCAGGATTTTAACTTTGTAGCAAATGAGAAAAACTCAAAATATCAACGTAAAAACTGAAAATACCATTAAGAATACTTACTAAATGCATACTGTTGTGTCGGGGATGTACGTTTTTAAGGCATTTTAAAAATTACGGGGACTTTTTGTTCTTTTAATGAACGCCCTGAAGGTTAGCACTGATGCCTCACAGCGGGAAAGTCCTGGGTTCTCTCCAGGTTCTCCAGCTTCCTTCCGCTGTCCAGAGACATGCTGGTTTGGTTAACTGGTGGTTCTAAAGTGTGAACGGTTGTCTGTCTCACTGTGTTAGCTCTGAGATAAACTCCAATGAACCTAACCAGGATGTTTTTGGACGGTGGGAGGAAGCTGGAGAACCTGGAGAGAACCCAGGCAGACACGGGGAGAATATGCACAAAACATATTTGCTGTTGAATGTTTTGGCTTTGATGGATTGCGTTGCACCTACATTTCTGCAAACACGTCTGCTCTTGTACGATGAAGCTGCGTTCAGTGAATGAAAGCTTCGGAAACCGTGAAACCGTGTCCAGTCTGTGTTGGTGAATAATTTAAAGTCACATGAGACATCTTGTATGTTGTCTTAGACAAGGAAAAGCCATTTGTAACCACATGGATGTTTAACTGCCGATGTGTTAAGGTATATGTGTGACCTTTACTTTGTGTAGTCTGCTGCCACCTTGTGGAACTTCTGTCTCACTGTCTCAGAAAGTCTCCTGTCCTATCCCTGACCTCCTCCTCCTCCTCCTGTTTGTCCTCAGGGTTGTAGACGGGATCGAGACGGAGCATCAAAGCGCTTCAACGCCCAAGTTTGATTTTTCCCCCGGTGCAACCCACAGTTTTCCACCCAGTCCTGTTTCAGCAACCTCAGGTGAGCACACACGCAGGTACAGCTGTCTCCATGTCCCCTTCCTGTCCCATTTATGTCATGAAATACACAAAAGTGTGTTCTGTATCTCCACAGGAGCAAACGATGAAAGGGACACCATGCAGACTATTTCAAAGCTGAAGCACGAGGTATGTCTGACGTCGCGTTGAATTTAAAGCTTCTGTCTCTCTGAAGCTAGCGTGTCTTGACGGTAACATTTCTTTCCAGATGTGCGTCCTCTCCCGTCAAGTAACCGCCGTGAGCCAGGAGCTGCAGGAAATGACGCGTCTCCTCAAGCCGCTCTTCCACAGCCCCTCCGTGCTGCTGGTGCCCGGGGCCGTGACCCCGCCTCCCAGCTGCTCCCCGCGCCCGCCCCTTCTCGCCCAACACGCGCCCGCGCCGGACGAACCGAGGAGCGTGACCGAGGCGTTTCAGGGAGACTTTGATCCGCTCCACTGCTCCCGAACCCTCTCCTCCCGTAACCCGTCAGCCTCTCACCGCTCCGCTCCTCCTTCGCTCCACAGCTCTCCGCATGAGCACTCCTCGCTTGCCCCACAGCCTTACTCTTCCTCCTCCATCCCTTCTCTCTCCTCATCAAACCACCCATCGTCCGTCACTCCGCTCCTGGTAGACCTGTCAGAGCCTGGCGGCGAGCCACAAACACCGTCCCGTCTCCCGCTCTTGTCCCAGTCTGAGTCCCGGCTCCAGCTCCAGCTCCAGCCTGCCGAGTCCCACTTCACATCCCGGTCTTATCCCCGCTCCCTGTCCCAGCCTCACGTCCAGGCCTCCGGCGCGAATCCCAGAGAATGGGGGGAGCACTCGGCTCAGCTCAGCTTCATCGACGAGGGGCGGCCGTCGGTGTGACCCACCCGGGACCCGGACTCTGGCCAGGGGGGCCGATAGACGGGACCAGCATGCTGCACCGTTTACTGCATGACAAGCGTTCCGCCTTGAAGTTTGGCATGCCGGCTACGATGTAAATAAATACATGAATTATAAATCTATATCTTCATGAGCACTATCAAGCAGATCTGGTAATAAAAGTTTGTTTTACAGTTTCGATTGATTTGTTCAAGCGCAGAATCAGAAAAACAACGAACGAGAGCTGGAGCTGTAGCGGAACACACATCAAAGTTTAGATCACGTGCAGAGATGACACAACTTCTTTGTCGTACACTTTTATTGTTGCAAGAGAAAAAGGTGACAAGGGCGTGAAGGGGCTACTCGGTTAGCCGCCTGAACGACTGCACGGTGGGGCAGACGGCTCCCCAGTCCACAGGCCGCCGGTACTCGCCTTTCTCCAGCAGGTACTGGCGCCCCCTGTAGTTGGCGTGCTCGTAGAACACCCAGCAGCCTCCTAGGACCCTGCAGGAGTGCACCTCCCTCCAGTGGCACTTCTCCAGCACTGAGGGGCAGTCCTCAGTTGCCTCAAACACCTGACCTGAAAAATCCCCTTTGCCGTAGAGCTGGATCTTGCACTCATCCCCAGGATCCTGAGTGCAGAAGACAAAGAGCGGGGGTGAAGCGCCTGTCATATTTCTGTTCACACGCGCTGAAATGTTTACGACGGCTTACGAGGTGAATCAACTTGCAGGAGCTGACTCTGTCGTTGAGGCCCACCCAGCTCTGGTAGTCGGGGTACTCGCCTCTGCTCAGGACGTACTGGTATCCCAGGTAGTTGGGCCTCTCGTAGATCACCCACGTCCCGCTCTCCACCCTGGCCGAGCCGCAGCGGCTCAGGTAGGAGTGGAAGTCGGCGCAGTCGCTGTCGCACTCGTAGCTGCGGCCCAGGTAGTCCCTGTCCTCGTAGAAGGTGATCTAAGGGGGGCGGCACGGGAGCGTCTGTGTCTGAATGCTCGCTTTAAGGTTTAACTTCAAATTACAAGCTCGGAAAAGCACAGTTAGAGGCACAGGAGTCCACTTTCAAGCTGTAACGTCTACTGCAGTGATCAGTCAGATGTGGAAACATGTTTGCTCTCTAGAAAACCCCCTAAACTCTGATGATGGACACATTTTAAACACATTTTTGTCTTTGCTACTCACCCTGCCCATGTTGCAGTTGCCTCTGAAACATCCACACTATATACTATTTAGATACCCTAATACCTTTGTGTGCTCACATTGTGTGCCCTTTTATACCCGACCAGTCCTCTGTAATTGCGACAGTTGCTTTGTCATGAGAATGAGATCCAAAAATTTGAGTCAGTGGTTCCACTGCGACTCATGTTTTCCAGAAAGAGGCTGTGGGATTAGGCCGCATAAAGACCTCGGCCACTGACCGACTCTTTACAGAAAACCGTAAACACACCGCTCACAGCGCCAGCCACACACACTGACATGAACACAAATATAACTTGTTTAATCCAGCGGCGCAGACCCAGCGCTGACGGGGAGAAAGCGTTGTTTTGGACCGCAGTTTAAACAGCAGATGCAACGCTAGTCAATGCAATGGATGTATATCATTCAGGAAAGAAGTTGGAAGCAGTTTTCAAATAAGCTCTGAACTTCATTTCAGCAGCGCATCCTCATTTGGTGTGTGCAGAAATCAAAAATGCTGAGATTTGGATTTCTTGCCGCTCACAGCACTGACTTTATTCACGCACTCATAGTGAAATAACATCCAAGAAGCTTAAAAGCTAAATTAGGAGCGTGTGTTTAAAGAAGGAAGCTGAGTTAAAAGCTGTTTTGTTTGAGAACTTGAGTTGTCAGTACCGCAGTTTCACCACAGTGTGGCGGCATTTCGCGGTGAAAAGGTCACCTCTGCACGCATGTAGAGGTTTTCTGCAAGTTTCTTGTTTAATGTCAAATCACCCTCATTGTTTAGCTGAGTGAGTAGATTAAATCTGACATGAATGCACAGATGAAGCATCAACGAAAAAAAAAAACGTTTAGAAACATAAAGTCTGGAGCAGATTGTCCATATTTGTGACAGATACCCTTAGTAAAAGTATACTTGAAGTTCATTTCATTAAGTATGCTTGAGTATAAACGTGTAGAAAGTACATTACAGACCATGTACTTGTAGTGTACTAGAAAGTATACTAATTTAATACTTCTTCTAGTTTATAAAAGTTCTTTTAAGTTAATAAAAGTACACTTTGAAGTATACATCAAGTACACTCATCTATATACTACTCGTGTACTAGGTTTATACTTCTAGTCTATGTTTTAGTTTATAAAAGTATACTTTAAACGTTCCAATTTAGCCAGAAGAAGTATTAAATTAGTATACTTTCTAGTACACTACAAGTACACTCGTCTATATACTGCAAGTGTACTGGTAGTATACTTCTAGTCTACATTTTAGTCTACTTAAAGTATACTTTTATATACGTAAAACGTTCCAATTTAGCTGGAAAAAGTATTAGTTTACTTTCTAGTACACTACAAGTACATGGTCTGTAGTATACTTACTATACTTGTACTTATGCTCAAGTATACTACTTTTTGCTAAGGGTATATCCACTTTAGCATATTAAAGCTGCAGCTGACTGACTATTATTTTGATAATTCACCATTTAAGTTATTTTCTAAGCAATAAATAGGAGGAAATTTCTTCTTTTTTGTCTTAATGTTTCAATAAATTGAATGCATCTCTAAATTTTTGACTGCCGATCACACAAAATGCTGCGCTTCTTGCTGTTTTTCGAGGTTAATTAGGAAACTGATCATTTACCACAGCGTTAGGGAGCAGCTTTTCCTACAAGTGTCACGCATTTGTAGGTTTAGTCACAATTTTCTCAAATTTTACAGCTTCCCACCCTGATAAATGAAAAACGCTTTCACCCAAGCTGCACTCTGAGACCATAAACGCACGTGAAACATTAATATTCTCTGTTACAGGTAACTGGAGCTGGCTTGTTTTCATTGGAGCCGCCCCCGTTGATTGGCACACACACACATACACATCCACCTCGTGCTCACGGTGAGCGACTTGCGGTGAGCTGTCAGAGGTACTTAAGATGATGCAGGACAGACAAGTGTTGGCAGTGCGCACCGACACACACATGTGCACACACACACACACACACACACACACACACACACACACAAAACCCACAGAGGAGGAGCGACAGGAAGGCAGACAGGCCGAGTAGTAATGATAGGTGACTATTCTCCCAGCTAGAATAAATCAAGGAATGCTGACCACTATGTGTTGGTAAAACGCAGGCCTGCTATTTGGACAAACAAACATAGAAATGATGGATGGACAGTATATACATATATATATATATTTATATGTATATATGTGTGTATGAGGAAGAGAAGAAAGAGAAGAGAGGATATTTCCCACTTCATTGGATGTAAAAGCGCAGTTAGCTGTACATTAAATAACCGGTCATAATTGAATCAACCCAGCAGAGGAACAAATGGCTTTTCTGTTTATTCAGACACTGTAATTATAAAAATCTGCAGTGTGAGAGTAAATTCACATCCACGGGATTAAAAGCAGATTTTCTAAAGTTCTAACATCAAAAAAAATAAATAAAAAAATGAAATTACAGCCAGAGTTAGCTCCATCTGTCTGTATGTTTCCAGACTACGCCGGCGCTCATTGCTTTTATTAAGCAAATTTGCATGAATTATTAGATGGGTTCGCTTTTATCTGTGACGGCGGTGACGCAGGCGTCTTTGCAGGCAAGTGGGAGCAGCTTAAATTTGCACGATTTGCTTCTGCACGGTGGCACAGTTGAAGTCACTGCTTTGTCACACTTTGCAAAAAGGAAACAGCAAAGACACATTTTTAAAAAGGGATGGCAAGAATCTGTAAATAAATGTAAAGCCTTTGCTTCACCTGAAGTCTCTGGAGATGGGACTTGAACCCTCTCATGTGTTTTAGGACGACACAATTAGGAGGCAGTGGCATTTTCTCCCCGCTAGGGGTCAGACTTTCCGCCCTTTTTTCCTCCCCATCTCTTCTGTCACTTTTCAAAATGTTCTCTTTCAATTCTTCCATGATCTCACAAAAATGATTTAGGGTTCTTTAATGAGATGATCGTATGATGAACGTCTGACATTAATCACCTTCCTCTAACCTTTTTTTCCCCCCTCTGATCCTGTCCTCCGCTGCTCCTTATGAAATTAATGAAGCTTTCTAAATCTGTGATCACATTATTCATTCATGGCTTTAAAGAATAAAGAGGTGGCTCTTCTTCTATTTTTTTCTTAACCACGTTCAAAGCATACTTAATTGATATGAATCAGTGTATTCTAGCTTATTTAAGATGATTTGAAGGCAGTCATACTACTGTATTTTTTTCATGCATGTCACTCTGCCCATGGGTTTCCCTCCCAAACCTCTCTCCCTCCCTCCCTCTCCTTCTCCCTCCTCTCTCTCTCTCCCTCTTCATGTGTCATTTTACTGCTCTCCCCTCAGCCGCCAGCAGCACTCCGTCCACATCCCTCCCTGCCTGTCTTGTCCTCCCCTTTGCTCGGCGTGCTTTTTCGTCCGGGAAGAAGTGGAACGTTGGGGAAGAAACCTTTTCTCTCAGGCTGGATTCACTCGTCTTCACCAATGGATGGAGTTTATTCCCCGGCGCGCACAGTGACTTCTTGAAAAGTGAGTGGGGCATTTTGCTAAAAAAGTTCTCCTCCCTTTCCGATGACAAAAATGACAAACAAGTTAAATAAAATGATAAATAAGGATGCAAACCTCCAGGCACGCATGAAGATGAAGCAGTTAGAGCCAAAGAGCTAAGTTTTATGACATTTTAAACTCTTTAAGACTAATTTATTAAGTAAATCTTTTCACATTGCACATAAAAATAACAGATAATCATTTAGACTTAAAGTAGACGGTGTTATTACATTTTAATTATTAGACACATAAAATAGTATTTAAAGTAATACACTAGGTCGTTTTTAACACCAGGACTTAAAGTAGGAGCTCTTTATTAGACTTTTCTAACTAAATATGCCTTCTTTAATCATGCTTTTCTTTTTCTTTTGTCACAAGCATCCACTCCAGTGCAGCTGATTCCTATTTTGTCAAACTTTGAGGTGCAGAATATTTGCTGTGTCACATCCTTTTTTCCCCCCTCGGATTTCCCACAATTGCTCGCCAGTAATTGGAAATAAATCCAATTTTCTAATTAACTCGCTCATTTTGTGATGGAAATTTAAAAAGACTGGCTGTGATGCTCAGCCAGCTCTGATTTGTTTTATTTATTTATTTATTTATTTTAAATGCAAATAATAGATCAAGTAGTAGTTCAAGTTTTGTTAGGGGGGAAAAAATATACAGAAAACAGGAAATATTTATTTAAAAAAGTACAATTAAATACAGAAACCTATGCTTTTGATAAACAACATAATAAGTTGGTTTTGTCCTAAAACATAAAAACACTTCCTAATGGACACGCTCGTAGAGAAAAGCTTGATTAGGCTTAATTTGTTTACCCAGCATGCAATGTGTTCCCCTCACGCCAAACTCCATTCAAAATTCCTAGAAATTAACAAGCCCATTCTTTACTCTGACAAGCCACCAATTATTTTAATATCCTTTAGTGTACCTGACCCTTTTCACGACCTGGGTTAAACACAGCTGCAGCAAATATTAATAATAACCCGTTTGATTTAGTGTCCCATTGAGCATTAACAATAGAAGGCTGTATTTTGTCGGTGCTTCATTGGCATATTTTCTCAGTAGTGCTTCATTTGGCACGGGGAGTCACTATTAGCCTAATTTTATTAGCTGCAGCTGTTTGAGCTGCTCTCGCGCGGCAGGTGAGAAATCTCGTGTTAGCCATAGCTGCTGCCCCTGGGCACAATTTGAAACTTGACGCTACAATACAGTAAGTAATCACTCATATGTGTATGCCGAATTTAGGAAAAAGCAATGAGAATATAGACAGCATTAAAAATGTGTGGCATTTATGTGTAGCTTTTAATAAATAGCAAATATAAGGAGGATTTGGGAGATATTTGAATGGAGTTCCTGCGACAGAACTTAAGTTGGTACAAGGTGAGAACTAGCTGCCGCAATATGAGTTAAGTCAACGAATAACAAACAAAATAACATAGTAACGTTATAAAAATGCAATAATAATTTTAATTATGACTTAATAATGTTATGTGATAACATATGAGTGTTTAACGCTAGCATACTGTCAGCTTATATAGTTTTAAACGTACTTATGCTATTGTACATTAGCACAGGGGAAAAAATATGAAAATTAATATTAAATTAGGGTTTGGCATTCTAAAAATATGTGTTTTTGTAAAGTTCCTATTGTTATGAAGTATTTGTATTTTATTTACTGACGACTGAGAAGCTTACACATGATAAACATTAGAAAGTTGTTTCCTGCTAATGTTTTACATTTCTTTAGTTGTTTTTTTAATCTCTGATCAAAACCTAATTTTGACGCTGATGCCTAGTTGTGATTTTTATTTATTTATTTATTGTCCAAAGCTGAAAGGACTTTTTTTTGTGTGTCGTGTGTGTGTTTTGTGTGTAACATGGAAATCGTTGTGGTTTGTAGTGCTTGTGTGAGTCTATTGAGGCCTTGGGGAAACATTTCACTACGCGGTACCTGCATGGTGTGAGATCCTGAGCTCGATCGTTAAATTAGACACGATCTCGGTGGGACGAATACCTGAGATTATAGAGATGGAGAGGAATCTGGTGTCTGATCAAGACGATCACATGGAGATTTGACCTCTTGTCGTCTGTCTGTGTTGCCTCTGAACCCAAATCAAAGCCCCTTAAACGTCCTTAACAGCTCCCGAAACCCTCTCCCCATCATTTGGACCCTTCCACAAACTTTTAGCTGTGATCCCAACCATTATGACGGGAGTTAAGTTGCAGCCTGGGAATCTTTGGACCGTTTTCCCCCCGTGAAGCCTCTCAAGTGTCATCAGACTCCACTTTAATATCCCTACCTCAAGAATTCACAATTAATTAAATTACGGTTACGCCTTAAAATGCAGTTAAAGGCCCAGAACCCCCACAGCAGCCCCCTAAATTAACCTAAACGAATCTGCTATGTTGCAGCCGGTGGAGATTTTCACTGTGTCTCTATGAGATTTGTCAGTTGGAGGCTACTGAGGGGGTGGGGGGGACATTTGGCCTCCATGTGCGCTATAAAGTGTCTGCGCTGGGAGTGTGTGGTCTCTTGTACACCCACCTCATGTGTTTCTTGAAGTGGTTTCACTGGAGTGAAAGACTCTTTCGACAAACTCCTAAATGGCGCAGATATTATTTTTCTTCCTCTGCACTGCTTTTTATGAAAGTTGTATTTAAGAGTAGTAAATAACAGTTGGAGCGATTGTTCTGGAAATAGATGGGTGTAAGTGTGCAGTCAAAAGGAAGAAATATGGTGAATAGAAACCAGAGAATACATTAGAGTATTATAAATGTTCGGCTTAAAGACAGGAGACGTAAACACATTTAGTCTCAGCGTGATTACAGAGGGGGAAAAAAAAAAACCCTAAAGGATGAAAAGTCTTGTTTATGTTCAGAAGAGCCTTGATTGAGCTGATAAAGGCAGATACGACGATGACGACGACGCCTAGTCAAAATAAAGACTCGGTAGATGGCATCGGATTTCAAAATAAGAGCCTGTTCCGGGACGCGTCAAATATTTGCAAAAGTAATCCTCGATGTGCAGTAACGGAGGAGTTACAATCAGGACGTTTGGTTCGTTCAAAGCATTGGACGCTTCAGGAAGTGTTTGTTGGTTTTCGGGTGAAAATTTTCACTCAGCATTGATGTGGTGTCATCAGCTTCTGTGGTGGTGCAGTCATCATCATCTTGGCGCTTGCTTGTTGCCCTTATTCTGCCCTTATTATGAGCTTGTTCTCATGGCTAATGGAAATGAATATTCCACAGAAATTTACGCGTTGCAGGATTTGTTCCTTCTGGAAAAGGTCGTGCATATCACCAAGTCTTTCTCCTTCCGACCAGAAATGTGGGACCTTTCTCATGGACTTGCATCAATAACGCCGGCCTCACAAGCTGTTGGCTCAGGTGTGGGAGTTGCGTGTGGACAGTAAAGACCCCTGCTTTGCAAACTAGACACAGGACGTGTGCAAAAACATTAACATATCCTAACTGTCCTAAATGGGAAAATGTTTGCGCCCTTTCATATCTCTAATGTCTGCAAAGCCTTCAAATAATTTAAAAGATCATAACCCTGATGCATTGACTGTTTAGCAGCGGGACACAAGAAGAGCAGGACGTTTATTTGCTGGGAGCCTTTGAGTCTTAACCTAAAGGACTTTGCACGGATCGTATAAAAGCTAAACAATAGAAATAAAACCGTTAAAGATGCTAGACATCGTTAGAATAAAAACAGATCCTCCGTGCTTTTTGTCTATATTGCTCTGATTCTTTCAAACACCACAACCATCTACTCTTTTTTTCTTCTTCTTCTTCTTCCACATTTTATGTCTCCTCATTAATGACTTAAATATTGCTCTGGTTAGAGGAGAAAATATGAAGGAGGGAAGGAGGCTGATTATACTCCATTACCCCAAATATTCCAAAAATGTGTTTATTAGAAGCAGCCCAGACACACATACAAAAAAAAACAAGAGGAAGAGAAAGCACTGTTGCAAGTTTAAGCGTTTGGGACTTGGTGAACGGGCTAATGCGCAGTAGTATCTGCTTTATGATAAAAGGATTAATGGGTAAATTAGCCGAGGCAGCGTGGGAAGGACAGCTGCACCCAGAGGGACAGTGATGGGAGGGTATCGGGAGCAGGATCTGTGCAGAAAACTGTACGGCGACATAGTTTAGGAGGGGAGCTCGCCAAGGAAAGACGCCACCACATCTGACTGACAGCTGTTAAGGGCATTTGATTGCATTCACACTCAATCTAGTTCCTTTAGATTATGTTGTTATTAAAAGACAAAAGAGTCGATGCTTTCACCTGGTCGCAGCTCTTGGTGTTAGAGATATTTCAGGCGTGGAGCACAGCTCGTTGCTCGCCGTGTTGGGTGTTTTGGAGGAAGGTCAGCGTCTGTGTCAGTGGCAGGGCAGCTTTTACATGTTTAAATTGGCGGAATTCCCCTTTATCAGGAGAGTCATGGGATTGAAGCTGCTCATTTGAAAGAAATCAAGTCCAAGAGCAAATGTATTTCAGTCGCAGACGGCCTGAGACGTGCCAGCAGCGGGGCCGTGTTACGTCTCCATACTTGTGTGATTTTTATATGTTTTTCACGTTTGTGTTGGACGGGCTTTTTATTTATCTATTTATTTATTTTCTTTAACCGGCAGCTGTTAATTTCACATGTGAGTTTTATTATAATCATGTGTCGCTCTCTCGGGCTCGGATTCGTGCGTCGTCGCTGCCGGCTGGAAACCTCCGCAGAGGCAAAGCAGGGAGCAGGAAAACGAGTTTGTGAGGATGGTGCAGGTTTGCAGGGTTTATTAAATGCAGTAATGCTGTTGATTGTGTCCGTAGCTGCTTCTGTCTCAACGTTAGTAACGACTAAAGAAACTGGACTCACATTTAAAGAGAAAATAGTCGTATGACTTTAGATTTAATCATTTACCAGAGTTTCTCCAGCGTTTCCGTACAAAGGAGAAATTCAGTCGCTGCATTAAATAATGGTAATGGTGGCCTTGTTCTTTAGACCAAAAGAAAAACTGACTGTAAAGCAGAGCACTTTTATTTATTTGTGCTCCTCTCTACAGTTTGGATGTTGTCGCACTGTTCCACACACACCTTAAACACGGTCACGTCTTTCGCCCTAACCTGTTGTGTACTCCTACGTGTCTAAACAGAGGATAATAAACGGGTCTGTATTTAGTCTGCTGCGGTCGTCCCTGCCTCCCTCGCATGTAAATAACATAGAAATGTGTATTGACTGCGGGGGGAGCGAACAAAGTCGCCGCTGTTGATGGAGCGGCCCGTCACGGCTCTGCGCAGTCAACAAAAGCAAAGTAAGAAAGATGTTTGTGGAGAAACTGTAGGAGGATATTTAAATTCATATTTACTTTGTCGGTTGTGAAGAAAACATTTTCATGTCACGGAAACAGATGAACACCCGGGATGTGATGATTAATGCATGTTGTTCTATCTCTTGACCTGAGCTCTTGTCTTTTGCAGCTTCACACACCGTGCTGGGTGCTCCTCCTGGAGTTTACGCGGGGATGGAGCAGCGCGGGGCTGCAGGAGGGGGAGCGGAGAGTCCCAGCCTCCGGGACAGCGCCAGCCCAGAGGAGAGAGGAGGAGGAGGAGGAGGAGGAGAGAAAGGGGAAAGCCCAGCATCCAGCGGCCCCTCGCAATGCAAGCTCAACCGCCTGGAGGTCAACGGCAGCCCGGCGAACCCGCACGCCCGACAGAACGGCACGCCGCTGAGACCGCTGGGAGGTGGGGCATGAGATTTAGCGCTTTGATTGGGAGACGCAACTTTAGGTTGAGCTGTGATTTAACGGAAGGTGCTGACAGCGAGATCATACGGTACCTCTGCAGAAACAAAGTGTTCACTGGTTCTCTGGAAAGTTGCAAAATGCTCCACGTGAGCCAGCGTCGTCTAAACCGTCACTCGAAAGCTGCAGCTCCTCATCATTTAACCCTCGTGCATCCTCTCTATGTGTCCGTCCTTTCACTTGGGGTCCCAGAGACCCCAAAGGTAGCACGAGGGATAAATAACAGGAAGTGATATTTAGTTGTAGCTCTTTAAATAGTTGTTCCAGCAATATCCTGACCACATGTGGACATCTTTAATCCCCTCAAATTAACATAATGATTGTGTGCTATTACATGGCTCACATATAAAACTCACATTTTAGAGAATATTTCGGTGTTTAATTACATGGGCTGTTATTTCACCCATCAGCTATTAATCAGAGTGTTAATTTTATATATTTAAAGTTTTACGGCCTGGTTTGTCAGACGACCTTCACACCCCTTTAACGCAGGAACCGGCTAGCTGTGGAGAGGCTGATAAAACGAGACACTTAATTCTTTTATTTTTGTAGTTTCTGTCTCAAGGGCCCCGTCCACACGGGGACGCTTTTTGGTTTTGCAACTATTTAGTCGAACGTCCACACCAATCCTGTAAACGCATTGTCCTAAAACGCACTTTTTTTGACTGAAACCTGGTCCCAGGGTGAAAAAATTAAAAACGCAGCTCTTGAGTTTTCGTGTGGACGGGGAAAAACGCATACGATGATGTCATGGCCACACCCCTCGAGCTTAGCCTTCCACCTCTTATATCCCGCGAGACGTCTCCTAACAACATCAACAACAATGGTGGACTACATGCTCGTGTTCCTGCTGGAGAAGATATTGAGCCTATTATGGTTACTAGGGCTAAATATCATTTCTCCTTGAGTTTGGTTTCTTCTAAAGCTGATTTGTAAACAGCGCTCAAGCTTTATGCGCATGCTCCGCCTCTCCCTCTACGTTTTTGGTGAATTTCTGAAACAGCGCCACCTATAGGCCTGGAATATGAAGTAGCGTTTTGAGTCGTGTTGATCTGTGTGGACGCGGATATTCTTGAAACGATGCCAGAGGGAAAAGATCGCAACACAAGAAGCTTGGTTTTGTTTTTAGCAGCCTGGCCTCCCTCTGTATCGACCAATCTCATCTCTGTGTAACTCATAACTCAAAAAAATCGTGCTATAATGGTAGCATTCGATAGCGTAACGAGCCGTTTCGCTGAATAGCTAAAGCGCTGGAGGTCTCGCACTCCACAGGGACATGTGGATGACAATGGTCTCCGCTGTCTGTGGGTGAGGAAGCCACACATGCAACTCACACGCATGTACTCTAAAATACACTGAAAACATGCACAGATGCCCATTATTCTCTCATGCAGCTGAAACCATTATCATGCATCATCACACAAACATTGTAGCAGCGCGGACACACACACCCACCCACACAGATATTGTGTTGTGTTATCTCCCTCCACCCTTCCACCGAGCGGTCGGGTTATTGGTGGATAGCGTGCCTGATGCTGCTGTGGTTTGGCTCCGGCTGATCCGTCACTGCCTCGTCAGGATTGATAGCTTGTTAATTCACGGTTCCTGTGGGACAGACCAGTGGACTGGATGGGTGTGAGTGGTTCCAGGCTCGGGCTCTCGGTGCTTGCCCAATAACGAGTCCAGGCCGAGGCGTAGGAACCGGCTTCACCGCTGGAGTCGTGGCATCGCTCCTGAGTGCTACATGCAGCGCTTTAATGGCGGTTCTGGAAGCGAGTCTTATCCCTTGTGGGTTTTAATATGTGGTTCAAACACAAATACAGTTGTACAATCTTACACTGAGTTACATGTACACTGGCAGCTGCCCAACCAGAGTCATACAATGGGACCACCAAGCAGCTACTGCTTAAAAATGTCCCTGTCAGCCCTTTTGCTTCAGGAGGAATCGCTTTCACCAAAAATAAAATACAAAATAAAATGTTTAACTTGACTCCACTCATGTGTACATGAAATAAAAATGGAGCCGAGGCTTTTGCAGCTGGAAATCAGCGTCGATCCACTGTGCAGTTAGTTCTGAGCACGTTTGAAATTTTAGCATCACACGTTTTACAAATCACCATCAGCGTGTCTTTATGCAGTATTTATATAATACTTTATATATTGAAATACGTCACCACGGCAGACATGCCCGTGCTGGCTGCGTTTGTTTCTTGTGTCCTGTTTCGGCGCTAAAAGTCCCGAAAATGCACTTTTGGGCCATTTTCAGCCCAAAATGTTCGGTGGTCGAATATTCGGTGCATCCCCAGTTCTCATTTCTAGTCAAAATATCTAATTACACTTAATATAAGACACAATTGCCCAAAAATTGCTTGAAAAAAAATCTCGAAAAGCAAAAATTGCTTGAAAATAGGCAAAAAATCTGCCAATGGAACAAGTGTAATTGTCTCTGTATTAAGATGTATTGTCTTAAATCAAGTCCCTGTGTCTTGCTGAAATAATACTCTTTAGTCAAAGTTAGAAATGAGACAAATACTTGGTAATATTATGTTTTTTTGCAAGTTACTTGAAGTATTTGCTAAAAAAATCCTACATAATTTTGAATATCTGGCCTGTATCGTCTCCAGTCTACTGCAGTGTCCTGTAAAGAGCAGGCTAAACACCAACACACTCTCCGTTTTCGTCCCACCAGGTTTGATGATCCCGGTCTACTGCGTGGTCGAGCATGCGGACGCAGCGGTGTCCGGCGACTACGAGGGCCGCGGCGACCGCCACGCCGAGTTCGTTTTGGTCCGCAAAGACGTCCTCTTCACGCAGCTGGTGGAGACCGCGCTGGTTGCTCTCGGGTACTCGCACAACTCGGCCGTACAGGCGCGTGGTAAGTACTGCGAGGATGTGAAAACGGAGCGATCAAAGGTCGCCGCACAGATTCATCAGATTTTTCCTGGTTTGAAAACGAAAGCTGTCCCTAAGGCTCACCAGTCTAATTCTCTCAATCACATAAATTAGACTGTTAATGACGGGAGCTGTGTGTAATGCACTCTGACATTACCGCAACCACACCCCACATGACTGAGCGGCTGCAGCAATCAATACTCTGGGTCCTGACACAAAGCCTCCATAGCATACTGCACCGACATCGCTGCTGTAATTTGCTTTAAACCGGCGCTGCGTCTCTTTTTAACACGTCGTCAAGTTGGGAGCCTGATGACCTAAATGCATCTAATGTATCTCTGAGGCTTTGAGACTCGTTGCGTCACTGAGGACACGTGTGGAGGCCTGAGGAGAGATGAGTTTTGGGGCATGTTTGTTTGATTCTGCGCTCCACCCAGGCTTCACCCAGTTTGACAGAAATTTGGGTTTTCTGGCAAACAAATTGTCCAAGCTTCAGTGCAAGTATTTCATGTTAACAGCTACTGACCCTTATTTTGAAAGTCTCCTAACCGCTGCCTCTTCACATCATATCTGGGAAATGAATCTAAACCATTCTATTATTACATACTAATGGGAAACATTTCTTTTTTTCTGTTCTTTCTTACCACTGCGTTTGGTAATTGATGAGTAATTAATTATTTCCAGCAGCAGCAGAATATAATACTACTGCTTTCCAGATGGCTCGGGTTTGCCACAGTGGTAAAGCGAGGACCGAAAAGTTGAGACAGTCACAGGAAAGGTATTTGCCAAGAAGGTATTTTCTAGATAAATCCGTCTGCTTTCTCCGGCTCTTATCTGGATTCTCCGTCTCAGGCGGCGTGATGGTTAAAACCAACAATAGATTTATATCTGAGCATCTCAAACCGGCACCAAAAAAATTTTTTTCCTCATCATTCTGAGATGAAAACAAGAGGGCAGACAGCGCCCAGTCCACCATGAAACAACAGCCTACACACACACACACACTCTCCAACCAGCTTGACATTCCTGGTGTGTCCCGTAAACACAGGGCACTCTAACCAAGTGGCCGACGCCCTGCGACCCCCCTCGCCTCTCCCAAATAGCTAGGTTTTGTTCTGAGAAATAAGCTTTTTCTTTTCAAATAAATAATTTTTGGCTGGAGTCATGCATTTTTTCCCCCCAGTGTGGTCACAACCAAAATTACACAGAGTCTCTTCTATTTTCTCCTGAGATTGAATTGCGTCTTGCATAACTTTGACTGGATGAGTATTTTTAAAGTCTTAACTGACTGGCACAGGCTTTTTTTTTTTTTTTTCTTTAATTAACTTGCACATTATGGTTAATTAAAAAGCAGCTATTTCTTATTTGGAGCACATGGTTGCTGCTCTGGTTTGAACACGAGCTTAGGTAGATTTCTGAGCAAAGATGTGATGAAACTGAATTTGACTTTAGGGCATGTTTTTGAAATGCTCACCGATATTACTCACTTAAAAATAACTGTTTACTTCATGTTAGGGCTTGCAAACCTCTATTGGAGTCGCAAAACAACCCAGATCTTATTTGAAGGAAGAGATTGGACTGAAAACGGGACAAAGTTATTTAAAAGTTTCTTTGTCGAGTAGGTGGATAAGCAGAATCGCCTTTTACCGTAATTTCCGGACTACAAGCCACTACTTGTGTCACTTGCTTTGGACCCTGTGGTTTATACAACGGTGTGGCTTATTTATGGGTTTTTACAGCTAACGGTCACCAGGGGGCGCACTATTACGGAAGCGCAAGAGCTAGACGGACAGTTTCCGCCAGGTAACGAGAGCAAAACAAACCGAGTGAGCCCAAATGCAGAACGAGAGACAAGAGAGTTTGCGCCAAGGAAGTGTTCAAGCACACACCCTCAGTATGGAAAACAAACGGAGCATATGATGCTGCTTTTAAGTTAAAGGAGATCGATCTGGCTGACTTTTCTGGTTATTTTGATACAGTAAACTGCTGTGTTACTGCACTTTTGCTGCCGTGTTACAGGCAAGTACTTTTAAAAACGAATTCAATTTAGCCATTTATCGTTATTGCCTCGTCAAGCGTTGTAAGCTTATGTATTTTCCCCCAAATTTAGCTGCCGCGGCGTATTATTCAGGTGCGCCTTATAGTCCGGAAATTATGGTAGTTTTTGTTGTTTAAGAAGGGGTTTATTGATTTGCAGCAGAGTCGTCTGTGTTTGTTCCTCATCAAAAGCGTCTGAAGGATCAGAGATTATATTTCTTTAGCCTGAATGATTCCAACTTCAATGTTTACATAGAGGCGAATTGAAATCATTTCAAATTAGAGATGCACCGAAAAATTTCAGCCGGACACCGAAAATGCACTTTCGGGCCATTTTCAGCCGGAAATTGCTGTGGTTGTTGCTTGCATCAGCACTACATCCTGTTTCGTTCGCAATTGTTTCGGCGATAAATCTTCGACCCGAGAGTGTATTTTCTGTTTCCGGCCGAATTTTATCGCCGAAACAACGCGTGTAAAGCAACAACCGCAGCAATTTCTGGCCAAAAATGGTCCAAAAGTGCATTTTTGGGTGCATCCCATATTTGAAATGTACCATTTCTGCTGTACTCTGTCCAGTTTTGACCACCTGTGGGTCGGTACAGAGCAGTGGATTCCTCTGCTCTATTAGCTCAGACAGTGTGATGTAAAATCTTGACAAACACTGATCTATTACACCCACTTCAGGATATTGTTTAGATGTGAGCGTTGTGTTGATTTGTAAACTGAGGTTCGACAAAGCCCTGAAGTATTTATCAGCGTTGTCCACATATCTTTTTAGTTTTCACGTGTTTAAGGCCTGGAGGTGGGGCGGAGATTGAGCTGGGACAGGGGCACATTCATTTATGAGAAGGAATATTCTGCCGTTAGACACAAGAACAATGACCTCACAGTGTTTATTCAGTGCATCAACATCAAAACGCCGCTCACATTCACAGCCTGCTCCAGTCTTTAATGTCGGGCTGATTTTACATTTCTCCTCTGATTAATCAAATGTAGAGTCCAAAGAGAGCAGCCTTTGTTCTTTTGCCCCTATCACCACCATCCTCATGCAATGAAGACACACACACACACACACACACACACGATCGACGCAGGCAGGCTAAGGCTAGACAGGGTCTGTGTTTGATTTAGAAGATCCTAATGTGATTAGGCCTGTTTAGATTTGCACTTCCAGTCACGGTCGTATGAAGGCCAGGGGAATGTTAAAGCCAGGATGATGCTCCAAGAGCGGCGGAGTTGAACTGTCAGGTCAAACAGGTTGGGGTTAGAGAGATTTGTAAACAATGCAGATGTCTTATTTAAAAGCCAATTACCTTGATTTGTGTGTGTGTGTGTGTGTGTGTGTGTGTGTGTGTGTGTGTGTGAACCAGGCATCATTAAAGTCGGCAGATGGAAGCCGATGCCGATCCACTACCTGACGGATGCTCCAGAGGCGACGGTGGCGGACATGCTGCTGGACGTTTACCACATGGTCACGCTGCGGATCCTGCTGCACAGGTCAGCCCTGAGTGTGTGGATGCCGACGTTTCTGGAGTCAAGCTGCTTGTTGTTACTGTGAGACTTTGCAGCGATAAAACTTGCACCATGCATATAGTCCAGGAGCCCTAGGGTCGCTGAGAGCCCAGCATTAAGTCTTTACTCAGATAATTAAAAGCCCTCCTCTTTACATATATTCAGCAAATTCTGCAAAATCCGAACTAAATTAAAGCAATTTAGCAAAACGTTTGCACTTCACTGGGGTAAGGCTTCTGCTTTTTAAGAGAAATATTCTTGTTGATTGTTTTAATAAGAGATGAGGACACCTTTTTTTTGAAGAAATCAGACGTTTTGACTCGTCATAGCAGGAGAAGCACAAGTGAGACGCGTTTTAACGATGATTCAGTTCCATTAAGTGTCACACTAAGTCAGCGTCCAATACAACGACCCATGCACTCGCCTAAATGGTTTCTTTTTGCTCAAACAGAAAGTTGTTTTAACGACATTTCGAAAACTTCGAAACCGTCGACTGCAACACAAGACACAAAAATTAATGTTGTGCTGTTCCTTTCAGCTTCGCCCGACTGGAGGAGCTGCCTTCGGAGCAGTGGACCCACGCCACGGTGAGAAACGCCCTCAAAGAGCTGCTCAGAGAGACCAACCAGAGCGCCCTGGCTAAGGAGTGTCCTCTCTCCCAGGTAACTGCTTACACGTCTGAGAGGTTTGAGCTTTAAAGAGTGATTTGAATAATTAAGGACGCGGGTTAAGGTTTACTTTACACAGCACGTCGTTCTTTTTCCTTTAATCCATCAGCTGTTTGTCTAATATTGAAATAAAGTCAGACTCATTTGGAGAAAGTTCCTTCTCCAGAGCTGCGTGTTTATCTGGGTTTGATTCGTTTTTTTTTCGCACACACAAGTACACACTTAGATAGCAGGGATGCTGCTAAGTATTTTCTCTAAACACATGGTTTCATCATCAGTTCACCACACACTTAGAGCAGTGTGTAATCTGACTCGCTCACACACACACACACACACAAATATTGATACCGTCCCATGGGAAAGGATGCAAACACGCACACCTCAATTATCCTGCTCACACACACCCTGCAGTCATTAGACTCAAGAGTGTGTCATTTCAACTTGTGATTTATACACAAGACTTAGTCATGATGTAATTAGTGATTAGGGGAAGTGTGTGGGTGGTGTGCGTTTGCAGCTTGACTCATGTGAGTTTTAATCCCCAGCGTTTCCCATGTTGAGCGTTCATTGGAGCTCTGCCGCTGCGTAGAAGTGACCACAGTTCATTTTAGGAAAGGGTGGGCGTGCGATGAGTTTTAATAAATCAGCGGTGACTTGGTCAGTTGGTGCGATTTCTGATTTAACCTCATCATCGTCGCGTCTCAAGGCACCGCCACTCCCAGGACGGGACCGTCGGTCAAATTGTCTGAATTCATTTCTAACTCCACAAGATTAAAAGTGTCACATTTATTTATTTATTGATTTATTTTGTCATAATGAGTGATGTCAATTATATTCTTCTGTTGTCAGAGTATGATCTCAGCCATAGTGAACAGTTCCTACTACGCCAACGTCTCCACCTCGAAATGCCAGGAGTTTGGACGGTGGTACAAGAGGTACAAGCGTATCAAAGGTAAATCTTTAACCATCCAGTTAACTAGAGTTGCATAATACCCACAGTACCAAAACGTAATGGTTCCTACTATACTACAAATTCTACACGAAGGTACTACCGGAGTACTATACTACCGGTGCCAGTTTCTGCTACATAGCCAGTGGTGGACAGTAATGAAGTAAATAAACTGTTTCTGCTGATTAGCATGTTGTTTGTCTTACTCATATTGCCGTACCTGTACTACGTCACGCCATACAATCCATACAATGCAGAAAGAAACTGAAGAAACTCCCACCGAGCACCCGTGGCCTTATCTCAAACCCATGTTTGAGATTTTTGCCACAAAAACTGATTCGTTTCAGTTTAAATGTTCGTTGTGCTTACCGTACCGCGAACAAATTATATCACGGCCGACAAGAACTTGTTTTCGAACTTGAAAAAGCACGTCGCCGTATGTAAAGTAGCTCGTGAAGATAGCTGGCTTAATGTTTGTTAAATTGCAGATGAACATTTTAAACATAATTGTATGAGCTTGTAGAGAGAAAAG
This sequence comes from Planiliza haematocheilus, assembly GCA_005024645.1. Lineage (NCBI taxonomy): Eukaryota > Metazoa > Chordata > Actinopteri > Mugiliformes > Mugilidae > Planiliza > Planiliza haematocheilus. Next base: position 1,837,592 of record SRSE01000183.1, on the reverse strand, counting down.
AGTGAGACTGTGGATTGTATTATAATGATAATAAAGTCCTTTATTTCCAGAGATACTTTTTAAATACTTTTACTTAAGTAAAGACTTAGCTACTTTTACTTGTATCTGAGTAATATTTGACAAGGAGTATCTGTACTTTTACTCAAGTAGTTAAGGTGTCTCTGTCCACCTCTGTACATAGCGGCCGCCTCTACTCTCCTTCCGGCTTCTCAGTGCATGCTGATTGGCTCTTTGCCGGTTACTAGTGACGTCCGAGGACATGATTGGCTGTTTCCGCACGCTAGGTCCGTCCGTCTGTTAGCTGATTGGCTGTTCGCGTGTTTCCACCGGCAAGAACGAACTCCACGAAGACAGCTCCGCTTCGATAGAAATTCGCTTCCAAACAAACAAGCTAAAGTTATGTCTCGCCCAGACGCGTCCACGGCTTACAGTCACAAACATGAGACAACACACTCGCCACGGCAGAAACACCGGGCCCGAGCGGCGCCGCCATTGTCAGTGGCACCGCTCATGCTAATGCTCATGCTAATGCTAATTTATCCTCCCTTAAGGCTTTCAATACATATCTTCTGCATCTTGCATTGTTGTTTCTTAACGCCCTAATTTCCCCGCAGCGATGAATAGTCTCATCTTATCTCTTAACAAGTAATTAATAAGTATTTGTAACTTGTACACAATGCACTGCAGTTCATATAACTACTACTAATAATATTAATAAAAGGCCGCAGTATCGCGATAATACCCGGCACCGTGATACTTTGTCTGGTATATTATCGTGGCTACTCATTTTAGTATCGTGACAACTCTCCGTTAACATCGGTGATGCGTTCTCCTTTGGGTTTTTACTCGAGGCCAGTTTTTGACACGAACTCCTCCACGCCCTCCGTACAGCTCGGCTGCTCAGCGAGACGCAGCATTTTTCTGATTATGGAACAGTGTTCGTGAATATATTTATTGGCTGTCAGAGACAACAGCATGCAAAGTCTAATCAGACAACACTGTTGTTAATTAACTGCAGATTGTAAGCACAAATTATGGCATCCAAATACCGTTGAAATTCCTGCTGGAATTACAGCGTCAAGCAGTTTTCAGTTAAATCCAGTTGATGGGGTAACGTGGATAGTTTTCCGTTTCAGTTTTTGGAAAATAATTCATCACTAATTCAAAACTGTGGTAGTAGCGTTGCATGAGTTGGCTTCATGGTTTCTTTATACATTTATGTTGTTACATATTAAAGAAGCTCATGGGTATAAAAAAGCATGCGACTGAAAATTGGAAACATTTCAGCAGATATTAAAAAGCAGTTTTTGTTGTGTACGTGTAATTGCAGTTTGTCGCTCAGTTTCATTTAAAACTTTGTCACCCATCTTTCCTCCACTTCAGCCTCCAACTGTTTTAACTGTTTACACTTTATTTGCTGCTTTTGAAAGCTCATAAACGTGAAGGGTGTCAGCGGACGCTTTTTAAAGCCCGGCGCTCGCTGCTGCTGCTGCTCGCGCCTCAGGTTAATATGACTTACCTGCCGCCCTGCCTTCGCTTTGTGATCCCTTTCACCGCCGCTTTCCCATTCTTCTGTCCACCCCCCGTGTGTGTATATGTCAGCCTTTACGTGTCTAATCTGCTGCATGAGACGTCTGTCGGTGACAGCTCTCGGTAGGAAGGAACTGTCACACATGGTTCACATTAATGTCACCCTTAATACACATGACAAAACTAAATGCTCTTAACTCCTAATGGAAAACAGCAGTCACCCCCAACACACACACACACACACACACCACCCAAACCCGGGAATAGGAGCTCTTCTTACATTTACTCCACACACACACATACGGGGAAGGTAAAAAGTTGATGCCCTGCCAAACCTCACTCCAACTTTTATTCCCCTAATAACCTAAAATATGACTCTCAACCAAAACCCAGTAGAAGCTTAATAAGAAGCAGATTTATGCAGAGACGAGTGGGGAGGCCGTTAAAAATCCAGGAGAAGACTTCAGCGGCCGCGATAAAGAGGAAACATTCTTCGCTTTTCATTCGAATCTTATCTAGAGATTGTGCAGTGAAAATAAGACGTCAGTGCCGCGCTTTAACCGAAGATTTTCGTGCTGATGTTCTGCTCTGATATTTTCCACCTAGGCGACTACATTGAGAAGATGTGGCTGTCGCAGGAGAAGTCGGATATAAAAGGTACGTGATGCTTTCAGGTTTGCAGCGGCTGCAGCTGTTTTATCAGGAATATTCACTCAGACTTGTGTGTGTGTGTGTGTGTTGACAGTGGAGAGGGATTTGGACCTGAGCGTCCTGAGCCATCGCCCTCCCCCTCTCTTGCCCTCTCCCACCCACTTGGGCAGCCTGGGCAGCCCTGGAGCTCTTCCCATGAAGAGCAGCCTAGGGGACACTCAGACCTCCACCCAGCCTCACGGCCTGCCCCACCCGGCCGGTCAGAGTCACCCCAGTCCTCCGCTGCGTCCTCAGGCTCCCCCTCTCCTGGGCCACGGCGGGCTCCTGTCCCCCCAGCTCTCCCCTCAGCTCGTACGCCAGCAGCTCGCCATGGCCCACCTCATCAACCAGCAGCTGGCCGTCAGCCGCCTGCTTGTCCACCAGCACCCGCAGGGCGTCAACCAGCAGTTCCTCAACCACCCCCCTATCTCGCGCACCTGTAAGATGTCAGGGGGCGTCAACGAGCCCAACCTCAGCTGCTCAGGGGCTGAAGTCTCCTCCGACATCTATCAGCAAGTCAGGAACGAACTGAAAAGGGCCAGTGTCTCCCAGGCTGTCTTTGCCCGTGTGGCTTTTAACCGCACACAGGTAAATTTAGCATTAAAAACAAATCTGGGTGTTATTTTAAAAGACAATCGATAACTATGAACGTCTCTCCTGCAGGGCTTGCTCTCAGAGATCCTCCGTAAGGAAGAGGATCCTCGCTCAGCCTCTCAGTCGCTGCTGGTCAACCTGAAGGCCATGCAGAACTTCCTCAACCTGCCCGAGGGCGAGCGCGACCGCATCTACCAGGAGGAGAGGGAGAGGAGCACCAGCACCAACCATAACCTCGCCACCAACCACATCTCCAGCGCCAACAGACACACACAGGTACGACGTCACACAGTGCTGCGGCTTAGATTCGCAGCAGATACATAAAAACACTCCAGACATTCCTTTTTATCGACCTCGCTGATACCGGCTTGTCCGTCTCCCGTCCCCGTTCAGATAAAGTGCAGCGTGCCTGGTCCGGAGCTGCAGCTGAAGCTTGACTCGCTGGTGAACATCACATCAGGGATCTACGAGGAGATCCAGCAGGAGATGAAGAGGGCGAAGGTCTCCCAGGCTCTGTTCGCGAAGGTGGCGGCCAACAAGAGTCAGGTCAGACCCGGATTATTTAGAATTATAAATAATAATCAAAACAAAACACTCACTCAAATCCTAAAGTTTTCTCACAGCTGACTGGTGATATTTTGACTTTAAAGTCCACACGTCTCTGAGCGTGCCACTAAAACAAGCCCAAACCTGCGTCCTCGATAGGAGACGACAAGAACGAGCTGCGATAGATACTCGAGATAAAGATGTTTCAACACGAGCATCATCAGAGCTTTGTCAGAACTGTGTAGGAGCTCGTATAGCCTCCTCTTACACATTCTCATACTGTTTCTGGCAGAGCTGATGATGTTTGTAGGAGCTGCTGAGGGTGTAACAGGGGATGTATGTGACTGTGTGTGTGTGTGTGGGCATGTGGGGGTATCTGATTACCCGCTGTGGCATACCATCGTGACTCCATCCTCAGATAAACAATGCTGGTGATCAAGGATGAGATCAAAGCTCGGTCTGGAGGGGGAGAGCGGGCGAGACGGAGAGAGAAAGAGAGAGAGAGAGGAGGTTTTAAAACCAGTTTAAACGACTTTTTGACTTCGTCGTGCAACGAATTGAACAAAACGGAGCGTGTGTGTGTTTGTCTCAGACGCACTGAAATGGAAAGGATGAAGACGCAGGAGGAGCTAGAGGATGCAAGACAGAGGAGAGGAGAGGATAGATGGAAGGATGATCACATTATTACCATTAATTTCCAGGCTGAAGGCTGTGTATAAACAACAGCTGGTGGCAGATCCTGGGTCAGCCTAGCAGAGATAATGCAATCTGCACAAACACACACACACGGCGCAGACGCTCGCTGCTCGTCTCAGACGCTCCTTCTGTTTTTTCTTCTCTCCTCAGTAGGGGATCACATTTATTCTGTCACCATCAGAAATAATATACAAGTCAGGAGCCTGCAGCTAATGGTAGCACTTGAACGTGAAGTTTTTGTTGTCTGCCTCCCGTGTTCCAGGGTTGGCTGTGCGAGCTGCTCAGGTGGAAAGAAGGCCCGAGCCCCGAGAACCGCACGCTGTGGGAGAACCTGTGCACCATCCGCCGGTTCCTGTCGCTGCCGCAGGCCGACCGGGACCAGATCTACGAGGAGGAGTCCAGGCAGCAGCACAGCGACAGGCTCCACACCGTCCTGCACATGCCCGAGCAGCAGGTAAAGAAGCTCTGACGGAAGATCTCTGCGCCGTTAAAACGCGTGTGAACCTTTTTTATTTTTTAAATAAACAACCGCTCTCAAGCCGCAGCCATGTGTGTGAAAAAAAGACACAAATCAAAGTGTTTTACGAGCGAGAAAATGGGAAAAGCAGCAGAGCGAGTAAAGAAAAGTTTCCTCCGTCTCCGTCCGACTGTCTGATCCCACCACCTGCTCCTCTCTGCAGCCCTCCTCTTTGTCATGTTTGTGTCCCATAAGTCATTGAAAATAGAAGTGGTAAATGACCAGCCCACACATTTCCTGCTAAACACTCCTCCATCCCACCCTCTCCCCAAAACCAAAATGCTCTCCAGTCTGGCCCTAACCTCAATATTATTCAGAACATAGCCTGTAATTATTGAAGCAGAGAAAAAGGAATTGCCATTATCTTTATTTAGGTCCTTTAATTTTGATGGGCCACAGATTTGTGGTGTTGGATTCCTGTGTTTGGGTGTGCTGGCCACCCCACCCTGTTAATAGGCTCTACTAGTGTGGTTGTTTGTGTGATGAATTTGGGAGTTTAGCGTGCGTGTTGGCGGCTGATGGAAGCTGGTCAATCACACTTCCGCTTGTAGTACATTTCCTTTGAGGGCTCTGCAGAGGGGCACTGACAGGCGAGACGGATGACGGACGGCTCTCTGGGTTCGCGTGGACAGAAAGCACCGTCGCGGCGGATGAAGTTTCAAAGCAAATGCAAAACGAGGGAAAATGTGACCTTCATAAACCATCATGAGTTTGAGGTGGAAAAATTGTGTTCTCAATAAAAAAAGGCAACGGCTTTTACAACATGTTACTGCCCAGCTTTACAGATACAAGGGAAACGCGCTTTAAAATGAATAATACAAGTTTATTAAACGCTGAGCAAAGAGTGGAGCCGGGGTTATGTGGAATCTGGGGTTTATGCATGAACGTAACCCTGAGATTTTTTGCAAATTAACGCCTCCGACGGTTTAATTGAGCTAAAATACTTTAAGGAAAGTCTTTACAAACTGTTAAAGATTCCTTTTGTTCTTATCAGACGCTCCACAGACATCCCCTGCCACCTCTCACCGCTCCATCCCCAATTCGCGAAGAGCCGCAGCCCATCTCCCTGCCGGTGCTGCAAGGCGCAGACGACGGGTCTCAGCGCGGCATGAGCCCTGGCCTGGGCGGCGGAGGAACAAAGAAGGCGCGGTCGAGGACGAGGATTTCCCTGGAGGCGCTGGGCATCCTGCAGAGCTTCATCGGGGACGTGGGACTCTACCCCGACCAGGAGGCCATCCACACGCTGTCGGCCCAGCTCGACCTGCCCAAGCACACCATCGTCAAGTTCTTCCAGAACCAGCGCTACAACGTCAAGCACCACAACCAGTCCAGAGAGCCCGTCCCGGGGGAGGACGACCGGGAGAGCTTGAGTCCCAGCGACGGAGGCGCCTGCACGGCGGAGAGCAGAGGGGAGGAGGGTCTCTCTGCATCCGAGGAGTCGAGTGAGGACGGGAGAGGATCAGTGGAGAACAGAACAGAAGGAGGAGGAGGAGAAGAGGTGGAAATGGAGGTGGAGAAAGAAGAAGGGGATGATGGGAAAGCCTCTGGGCCGGCGACTTCCTCTCTGTCGCCGTACAGCAGCCTGGACAGCCCCCACTCCGCAGAGCAGCAGAGATAACAGCAGAGAGAAGCAGAGGACACCATCAAACTGTGAAGAGCACACACACAGATAAACCTGTGAATAAACACACACTCCCATCGCCATCGTCGTCTTTACCAGAGCTGATCATCAGAGCTCACTAATATCTGAAGAACTGTGGAAAAATATTTATGACTGAGCGGACAGTACCACCAGTGTTTAGCTTTTCACTCAGTTACGGTCCTGTGTGGATGGAAAATCATCTTAAAGGGCATTATATCCTCTCCTTTGATAATGTTTAAACCTGAAATCAATTCACACCAATCAAAGTTGAGATACAATCAAAAAACTAACTCATCCGTCTCTTTGTTGAGGATAGGACTGATTTTGAAATAACCTGTCATCTCTGTGTCCTTCCCACGATGCTTTAGGATGTCCTGAACTCCCACGCTAGCCACCATTAATATTTATTACAGCTTTATATTTACTGAAATCTTAAGTATCATTGTTGTAATTAGAGTTTTATTATTTTCTTTTGGTATACAAGTCTTTGTAAATGTGACTCAAATGGGACCAGAAAGAAGAACTGCGAGCCCCGCTTCACATTCTGAACTTTCTTCTACGTTTTCTAAAAGTTTTCTAGCCGATGACGCACGTTACGATGCAAACGCCGGGACAGTCCGCCTGCCATCCCACCCAGGAGTGAACCACTGTCACTTTTTACACAGCTTTGTGTTAAATCATGTCACAGCTGAACGATTAAACCGCGGGCCCATCTCAGTTTGACACTGCGTCCTGGATGGAGCGCGCCAATTTTCTGCTTTGTTCCACTTCAATGTTAATCTGTTGTTTGATTCTGTTGTGGGCAGGACGTGAAAATCTGATAAAAAAAAAAAAGTTTTCCAAAGTATTCTCTGTGTGGGAAGTTTGCCCTCTTTGCCTTGTGAGAACCTCCGAAAGCTCAAGCCAGCAAACCACAGCGTCTCAAGCTACACCCTGGTCCCACGGCTGCTTTGAAGGAGCCTCCTGTTTGAATTGAGGTCTCAATCACAGGTCTCCGCTTTGACGACACTATCGCAAAATATAAAACGCGAAATGGTGAAAAAAAAAAATAGTTGTCATTCCATTCCTGACCCTAAGCCCTCGCATACCACGACTCTGACCACAGAGATTATAAAAAGAGCAGCTGTCAAATGCAGATACGGCCCTTAACGACGCTACCACAGACGTATAAATGCAAACACAGCTGCTGTAAACTGCAAAATATAAAGTGTGCAACGCAATCAGATGGGTTAGAGGGCCCGAACGGACGAAGACGAAGCTTTGACGACACCATATACTCGCCATGCGCGATCTAATCACGTCAATAAAGCTCAACCCCCCCTAGTGTAGTGATTTTAAATAAACTTGTAATCCATCAAACTCTATCCACTACATGCTACATGATGATATCTGCTGCTAAGTGTGCAGATATCTGTAATTATTTGCTCTGGGAATCATTAGGTGCCGATTAATTTACGAGCCGCGCTAACCATGTGCAGCTTCGTGTGTCCTCCGCTTGCCAGGCCACCTGATAGCAATTTGAGTCAAATGTCAAATGTGTAGAAGGCGAAGAAAGTCTGCCTCCCCTCGCTCGCATCTCCATCTGTCGGCTCTGTTTTGAAACGGACACTTGCTGCTGTTCTGCGTGTTTATACGGAACGTCTAGCGTGAGAAACGAGTGACTCGTTTATGGAACAGGGTCCTGAAATATCCTTTTTGTGTGGCTCTCATTTTTCTGCGCTCATGAGTTGTTTGAAGTGTGATGAAAACTAATTGGAGATCACAGTTAACTCACATCTAATATTACAACTGCATCAGTGAGTGTCGGTACGGTCCGCCGGCTTTCTGCTCACACAGCTGGCTATTAGAGCCGTATGGCAGCCTGATACTGGGCCATTAGAGGTGTGTGTGTGTGCTGTGGGACGGGGACGCAGGTGCTCCGTGGGCTGATATTACCCAGGATGCTTGAGGTGAGGGAGGAGGGGGGAGGAGTGAGGGTTATAGGGGAAAGGAGGCTCTCTGCGGAGCTCGCAAACACACCTGTGATCCCCTGCTAGCACGCTCAAACACACACACGGTGTCCTCTCAGCGCCAGCGATGCACCGCGTTAATACACACTCTGATAAACAGGCTAATACTCGCACTTCACACACCATTGGACGCAGCACACGGCAGTCGGTGAAGCCAACACGTGGCCCTGTGAGTGTGTGGAGATTTCTGCGTGCGTTGTATTTATGCAACCCATGCTAGCTTAGCTAAACGCAACGCTAAACAAGGTCTCGTTTTTAGCCGTTGGCAAACATCTCCATGTGCGTTCACACCGTCTATGTAGCCCAGGAAAACCAAGATGGATAGCCCGTTTAGTAATCTAAACAGCTTTTTATCTGGATTTGAGACACATCAAATGAGAGGCCTAAATTAGGCCTAATGTCTTTGTGTGCGCACAGCAACACAGAGTAAACAACCGAAAAATGCACATGTTGTTTTTTTTTTTCTGGGAACATCAGAAACTTGAAATAATATCCCAGCACGACAAACGCCACGCAGCACATAAAATGTAAATCTGCAAATTCCGCCTTAAAATATCACATCGCAGAGTGTCAAGCTAAGACGTATTTAAGGTGTCCCATACTATCTTCTACACATGGTAACACTAAACATCACAACTTTTGGTGACACAGTCCCACACACACACACACAAACACACAGATGGCAAAAACACCCCTCAAATACTCGAAGATGAAACGAGTCAGAAAACGACCACATCACATCTCCTTCAAAAACAAACATTTAATTATGGCAGCTCTGCAGCATTAGTGGCGGACCGGCGGGTTTTGATGTGCGCCTCCAAATAGCGTTACATCGAGCCAGTAACATTTTTAACGCCCACAAAAAGACATTCAAAGCAAATCACTTTTAAGAGGAAAATGAAAAACAATTTGAGACTAATAGAGCTTTAACTTCTAAAAGTCAGGAATCTGATAATTTGATGTTCCATTTCGCGTAATAAAAAGCTATATTTGTTGTAAATATACTGTAGATATAAAAAATTACCAGCAAATAAATTTTAAGCTAAATTAGAGAGTTTACCATCTGTTCTGGAACGACTTTAAGAATGAATCTCTTATTTTTGGGTCACACATTGACGCATGTGTTTCACATTGTTTTTCTAAACACTTTGTTGAGCTTGTTCTCTGGAAATCATATACATTACAGCCTCGTTTGTTGGAGTTAAGAGGCTACGATATTAAATGTTGAGTGACTAATTAACCTACAACCTACAGGAAGGGGTTTAACCCACAGACGACGAGAGCAGAGGTTCACCTTTAGGACATGGAGTCCCACAGGGAAGCGTTTTGGATCCTTTGTTGTTTGTGAATAATGTAGAATCTGTTTGTGGTAAAAAAAAAATAATAATCTGACTTTCATACACCGATGAGTCATTTAGCCATTTAGTTTTCATCGTCTTCAACAAGAAAGGTAAATTTGCCCTCTGCACATTCATTTTGGTGATGAGGCTTTTGGCACGCCTGCATTCATCATATCATCTTGTGTGGTGTGGTTTGAATGGGGACAGATAAAAATAAGATGAGGGTGGGGTCCATTGTAGAAAGAGCACCCACTTTTTAGTTTCTTGTGGTCTCTGCTTGTGATCGTAGATGAGGCAAAGAATGCACTGCGAGCTGGTTTTATGGATAAAGCATATTTAAATTGGACGGCGCAGTCTGACGTCTGCATTTTACAGACGGCGTAAGTTCTCAGAAACAATACAGCTGTGTAAAGTCTTTTAGATTAATCAGTCTGGGTAGCGTGCCAAACTGCCAAATGATCTGGTTGCAGTTGATTCTGTCAAGTTTACTGCACAATACTGCATACTGGTAACGGTAACCATCCTGCTACAGCTCAGTTACTTGCCGAATCATTTATTCAAATATATAAAGCAGGGAATCAAACTATACGGCAGCATTTGTGTATCCCTGAGCTCTGACCACAGCACCAACCTAAACACTACAGCGAAAGGCGTCCTCTAGTTATGTAAGGCAGCAGCGGCTTAATTCACGCTCTGTAAATAATTGTGTCATTGCACAGTGAGCTCGCTTCACTACCTTGGATTTCACACCATATCCACTACTTTAGTTTGAGTTATGCTGCAGTGTTTCAATTACTTTTTATCTTTAATGCTTAGGAGTCCCTAATCCTTTCCGAAACCACATTTACAGGGAACACGGCTAATTCACAAGCTAGTAGCACGCTATGCTACATGCTACATGCTAAATATATGCGAATTGCATGTTAGTTTTGTATTCAAATGTGTTTCATAGTCAGATTTTTCACCACAAACGGATTCATTATTTACTTTATGATGCAAACAGAAAAGGTCCCAAAATGGTTCCCTGTGGGACTCCGTGTCCTAAATGTGAACTTCTTCTCTTATGTTACACACAAGCGTAATCATTTTCCATATGCATAGATAATTTAAGTAAAAATTAAAATGCAATTTGCGCATACTTAGCATGTAGCATTGTATGCTACTAACTAATTAGCCATGCTCCCTGTTTATGCGAGTTATAACAGGTTGCTTATTATTTGAATGTATAGATGAACCCTGGATGTTGTTTTTGGCTCCTAAATTGGAACATAATCATCACTGATCATCTCTGCCACATTCAAACAAAACTAATTCTTCACATCACATAGTATAAGGTGACACTGTCTGGGTCACAGCTGAGGTCTTTAACTCTTTAAGCAGACAGATACACTGTAAGTGCCGGTCTAACCTCAGTGAAAGCCAGAGGAGCCGTCGAGGAAGCGCAGCTGGCCCGGGTGGCTGTGGGCTCTCGACACCAGCTGTAGACTCTTGTGCAGAAAGAGCCACCAGGTGTCTGGGATTTCACGCTCCTTCCCTCCTCCACTGGTTCCCACTGCAGCCTGCTGAACCGTCGCTGGGTTGGATTAGCACCGGCTGTTCGTCCTCTGCGGCCCACAGCTCAGCACGCTTTGCTGGCTGCCATCCCTCGCGCGAGACGCAACAAAGTATGTTCGGCCCGCGTTCAAGTTTACTCTGTGACGCCGCTTTGTAACCTTTTACTTGGTGAAGGATGAAAGAGGTTCGCAGGAAAACACATTTGTTTTCACTCTACGGGCACTGTTGTAAAGTCACGGACAATTAGTTTAATAAAACCGGGTCAGTTCACACAAATTATATTCCATTTCCATGAAAATAGTTCGGTTTTCAGTCCCTGAAGTGTATTTTCCCGACCTCTAGATGATCCACAGCCACTGTCAAGCTCTACTGGACAATCTGTTGGCTGGAAATAGTGACTTCCACTGACTTACTGCGAGAATTAGTGGGTTTGGTAGCTTTGGAAGGAGTCGAGCTAGCTGTTTCCACCTGTCTCATTGCTAAGCTAAACCAGACTGGTTATGGCTACAGACAGAAAGAAAGCACATTTTTACCCAACTAGCTCTTTAAATGCTTAAAATGCTTTTATTCCTGCTATCATGACAAGATATCCAACAGTTAAATCGACTTTTCATACTAGATTACAATCAAAGGAGCCTCCAAAGCTACGCAAGTACGCACAAACACACAGATACCCTCGCAAGCGTGATCATACTCAGAGATACACACACACAGTCCTGAGACCAGGCAGCTCAGACAACTGCTAACAATTACAACAATTAGTGGTTTGACATTGCCAGCCAGCCAGCCACGCTGCCTGTTTATAATGTGATCGAGCACAAATGTCATAACAGTGGAGTTTTGAGACAAACAAGATGCACTATCAACACCATGCCTGCGAGTCCGGCCTGCGCCCAGATATGCGGTGGAGCCGAGGAAGACGGGAAGTCCTCTTCTGTTTCTCCCGCGTGTCCAGAAAACACATGTGGCGGCTCCGCAGGTTGGTTTGTCGGAATCTGAAAATGACCCACAGGTTTCAAACGCAGAGCTTTTTAGCTTAGCTTAGCTTAGCATATTAGTCCAGTTTAAACGTTCATTTTCATCCTCTGAACTTCACTTGACTTTGAGGAGACGTAAAGTGTGCTAAAGGTCAGCTACTGTACGATGCGGCCACGGTATCATTTCGAGGGGATTGAAGGTTTGGCGGCGGGACGCAGCAGGAGAGTTTTAATGGCTGCTGCTGGATGGAGCAGCTCTAACTGAATTAGCAGGAGGAGGAGGAGAGCTTGAAAGTGACTAAAATAAGGTTAGCGGGCATGGATAGGAGTGTGCACGGGGACGTAAGTTTGTTTACACTGATACAACGCAGGGACAAAGGGTCTTCTTGGGGACTTTAAGGGTTTGAGGTTGGGGTTAGGATAAGCGCTGGCCTTTCTTGTGCTTTCTTATTTTAAATACACACATATTCTTTCTAGAGAGGAGAGACACAATAGACCTTCTTTCACAGGGGACATTTTGACATGACACAGTAGGAAAAAGGTGCAAAATAATAAAATTAATGATCCCCAAGTTACATTTGCTTCAGTTTCAGGGTCCCAGAACGGTTCATTCTGTCTTGAACAGACCCAAGCCGTCCTTGATGGTATTAGTAACACTTCCCACACCGTGGCAAGTCAAAATGTCTTCTGTGAAAACGGCCGCGTCTTTCCTCTTATTAGCTTCACCTCCGTGTTCCGGCCCGGTGACGGTTTTCCATCATTTCCACAGCAGCATCCAAGCCTAGGACCGATACGTGTCGTGTAATGCGCCGCAAAAACATCGTTAAATATTTGATCCAGAAAGCACCAAATTATTAATCCCGGCATCAATCTTTAATGGGCGTTTGTATTTGTATAGCATGACAATTTAATCCGGCGGTCCGCGGGGTATTCCTCCTGCTCCTGATGGCGTAACCTCACGACGTCTTCGGTGTTAAGAAAGGAAAATGTATGGTTGTTTTTGTTTCATCACTTGGCTATGATGAATTTCTGTTTTGGACTAACCAAACCCAGCAAAAATGACTGAATATGGATTAACTTGAGATTGAGTGCTATCACATCGGTGGCTACTGTGTTAAGGGGGTTTCCTCATCTCTATAGCAGACAAGTGGCTAGCATTAGCCTAGCGCCACCGTCCAAACAGTGTCCCATCCTTCTGTTAAAAGGAGAGAAAGTGATTGATAGTTGAGGAAACCACCGTGGCCTTACAGCGGATTGATCCAACTATATTTTTCTCTTTCCGTCTGTCCTCCTGCATCTCTCCAGTCGTCTGTCTTCCTGGCAGGCTGCAGTCTACCCTACACTGGGAGCGAAAGCCTCCTCAGGCAGACAGCGGCCCTAATTTCATTAATTATAAACCAATATGCTGCTGGCAGTCCCTCTGGAGAGGACTTTACCCAGCGCTGGCATCTGTTCAGCGCAAACACAGTGAGGGATGGAGGGATGGAGGGAGGAGAAAACAAGGACGTCTCCGACTCCCGCCATAGGTGGAGCGCGGCGGCGCAGAGGGGAAGGGAGGTGGTCGGCGAGGATTTTGGATGTAAAAGAGTGGACAAATTCATCCACACGGAGTGCAGCTAGTTATTTACAGTAGACAACCTTGTTGGAGATGAATCAGAGTGAAGGATCTTTGGAAATTTCCGTCTGATCTGAGCTCAAATTTTCGGCAAACTACCCAACCCGGGGAGCTGGAGTTGTATCCAAGGCATCAAACTATTCCGTGCTGTAATTTCCGTACAAAGTCCCACGCAATCCCAGTCACCCCTGACCTCTTCTCTAACCCTGATCAACAAAACAAAGAGTGAAAGAAGACGCATATAAGCAAAGCTGTTAATTCGCCACGCTTGCGTTCAAAGTGCAAAAGCGTGTCACCAAAGCGGAAGCTGTTTACTCCCTCGTCGTTCATGAATTATCCACGGAGGCGCGGGATCGCTGGCGATAACGTTTTCGTCTTTTTGTCGGTGTCAGACACCGGGACAAAAAAGTTAATCTGCAGAATTTAAGCGGTCAAAATAACAAGAAACGAAACATGAGTTATGCGAATTAGTACGCTAGAGAAGTTGTTCTAAATTTGTATGTACAGTGAATATGTAAATCGTTTAATTTGTTTGTCTCTCGATGTAACGACTCCCCCGTCCGAAACAAGTGATGGGAAAAGGTGAGCCACTTCCTGTATCGCCGAGCGGCTTTAATGTGATTTTCAGCTCTAATTAGAGTTAAGTCACTTAGTGTGTTGTAATGATGTTTGCCTCACAGAGCAGCAGACGCCGTCCATCAGCCAAATGAAATATTAAACTGACCTACCGCTGGATTACGCGCCTGTGTGTGTGCGCGCACGTGTCGAGAGACCTCTCCGCGGCACGCCGTGTGTCCGTTGCATACAGTAAACACGCACACACACACATTTCTGACCTACATTCACTATACACAAACAACAGGGTGTCAGGAGGGGCAACAAATATATGTGTGTGTGTGTTGGCGGCTGAAAATCTGCAGGTGCACTGGGCCGTGAATCTAATGCAAAATTAGTGTTGTCTTCCTGCCAAATAATTCATGATGCCGCATCCGAAACGATAGCAGAAAAGACTCGCCCCGTCCTCCCCTCTGTCTCTGCCGCTCTCCCCCGCGGATAATGTTTTATTCAAAATGTCACATGGAGCAGGAGCTAGTAAATAAGTACAACTACAATTGGCAATTCTTCGCTTTGATCCCGGGTGACTTTTAGCCTCGGGTCGAGCCGTAGGCGGAATACAAAGATAACTCGCCGTCCTGACTTATACGGTGTATAAGGTTCTGCGGAAATGTAACGCAATGATGTATGGTTCAAACAGCCTCTGTTTGCTCTGTGACACGCCAAGTTGACGGCCACAGGTCAGTGTCAGGCCCTCAGTGAGCGTCTTTGACCCCTGTTGGAAGCTTTTCCCTTCGATTGGCTGCTGCAGCTTGAGGAATGGAAGTGGCAGGAGCAGGAAAACGACAAAGGTCAGAGGGCACACAGGCATTGCTCTACTCAGTTTTCATCCTATCTGCATGATTCGGGGAAGAGAAGAGAGCTCTCCAAGCTCTTCGGATTTCCTATTGCGAATGAAAATACAGACTACTCCCATCAGCTCGTATGTAGAGTCGATTCCTCCTACAGGAGCGCTGAATGTTTGTCCTGATCGGTGTGCAACCTCATGTTGGAAATGCATTCAAGTACTGTTACCAACAAGGTTTTATTTTCTTTGCAAAGAAAAGGTGAAGAAAGACCCTGAATGTGGGGAAACCTAAACATTTATACCTGAGGAACACCCCTTTTGCTACCCTTTCTCTGCTGTAGGGGTGGTCCCACTTTTGTCTATTGCAGGTAGCGACGCCGACCCCTCCGTTGGTGTGTTTTACACTTTTGGGTATCCTGCAGGATCAAATGGGCCCAGTATCTCCATTTTGAGTGGCTGAGACAAAAAATTAATTTTCTATTACAGTACAGATCCATGTTGTCGCTGTTTCATGCAAACACACGTACACAACACTGCTTCCTGGTTTCTCTCTGGTGCAGATGGTGGATGCTGTATTTGGGAAGTATTTAGAAAGAAAACGAGCGTCGTTTTCAAATCGTCAGCCATGATAATACAGCTTTATCCTATGATCAGGATGCATTTTACCGCTCTCAAAGTTATTTTGTCCTCCTCAAAGTCAAATTAGATTATTACAGAATAATCCACGAGGACTCCACTGAGTTCCTCTGCCACCCAGGGTGACGGCGGTTGTGGGTTTGCGGGCTCAGACTCCGGGTCAATAAAGGAGTAGCATTACAGAGACATCTTGATCCAATGGAGAAGAATGATCAGGAGGAAGACGGCCATTACACTCCCAGATCAAATAACCTGGAGAGCAGCGGGAGCTGATGGATGCTATACGATGCGGTCCAGCTGGATTGACGTTACGTTTTTAAAACCTTCTCTTTTTCACCTGCAACCATCAATAAAGGAATTAAGAGCGGGAAAAAAGGGAAACCGTGAGGAGCCTTGGCTTGGCTTTTAGTTCCCTGGCCAGAGCCCAGTTGACTGTGTTTACTTTATTATAGGTCAGCGTGTGCACACCCACTAACTATAGCCGTGGCCCCAGCATATAAAACCCTAAATAATATGTCTACATTTAGAGAAATCATCGGGTGTCGCTGTGGAATGCAACACCATTGTGGTGAGGCATTTGCACAAAAGAGCAAACAACCGCCGGAGAAAGCCGGAGAAGGGACAGCGTGCCCGCGTTGATATCATACCGTGTGACTGACGAACGTTTCATTTCACTTTAATACCCGCTGCGGGTCTACGTGTTGAGTTGCGAGCCTTTTCTTAGGAGAGCTTTAAAAGAATTGATCATCATTTAGCTTCAACCTTCAATTAAGCCGTGTGATCTGTTCTAACCCTCAGCTTCAAAAAGAATCGCTATTTCTATTATTCACATCCTGACAGGCCTGAAGACATTTTGACAGTTGGAAAAGTTCACGTGTAATTAATACAATTACTCATCATTAAGATTATTAATAACGCCTCTGCTTATCCTTCTATGACAGATGTCTACTGGGACCCATTATATCACCACCGCTGTCTTTACTCTTGGACATTTCTGGCAGGAAGTCCATGGATTTCACCTGTTTCCATAGAAACATCGGATCTAAACTTTTATTGTGAAGGGTTACACTTTCTATTTGAGCTATACAGTACCTGCTTTTGGTCTGAACACAATACATTTATATCAAGTTATGTTATGTTTAATTTAAGTTCAAGGAGCTAGGAGTTAGCATACACATGTTAAATATGAGACTATAGCCGGTAATTAGCTTAGCATAGCAGCTGAAAAACAGAAACAGGTGGAAAGCATCAGACTTGCTCTGCCCAAAGATGAAATATTCTGCCAATCAGCAACTCAAATAAATGCCGAGATACGCTGTGTAACTTTATGCTAGGCTAAGCTAATCAAGCTAACGTACGTACGGCCGCTATCGTTTTACAGCTGTGTTACAGTGCCTTGGAGCATTTTTTACTGGGGGAAACTGTAAAATCGTGAAAATGGTGTTAAATCATGAGATACAACGAACAAGACTTTGTTGCTAGGCGTCTGCTTTTGATGCTAGCAGTGGTCAAAGTGTATTCATGATGTCCAAGTGCAACTTTTTGGTTCAGACATGGGCAACGGCTTTAGTTGCTGGTAGTTCTTTCATCATTGTGAGTTTGCCATGTCTGAGTTTTAAAGAGCAAAAACAGCAACCAGGACAAACATTAGCCTCATACCTCAAAGTGATAGCATTTAAGATTAATCGCTAATAAGTTATCTTACCTTATCTTTGATCTCAGCAACCTGGATGGCCGCAAAACAGTAACATCTGCTTTACATTACTCAGGATATTCATAAATACTGGATAGTATGACCAAAAAGCACAAACCTAACGGGATATGAAACCTGGACGCTAAACAGGCATCATATGATCCTCGTTTTATCCTGATAAACAAAATCTGACGAGAACCACGGCCAATAGTAGAGCCCTCGTTCTCTGATAACCTAAACACACCGGCATGCTAAGACACACACACACACACACACACGTACATGATTGCACATATTCACACTCAAAGCCGCATGTCTGAGTTGATCATATTTGCCGGTGAAGCTGTGTGATTGTAACGTAAACAGAGTGGAGCACAGAGAGGGAGGTCTGGGCCCCGCAGTCACCTGAGTGTTCGCAGACGTGAAGGTGTGTGTTTACGAGTGTGTGTTTTCTTTAAGGGAAAAAAAAAAAGAAAAAGCGCCGGGCTCTGCCCCTACTACAAAGTGATTTCATCCTCGGTCATGCAAGCTCTTTTGTTGAACCATCACATCTTACTCGCCACCACCCCCGATGCCTCCCCCGGCAAAGCCACTGCCATTTAGAATAACAGATGAATAAATGGACGAGGGGGAAAAACAGTAGACTGAAACCACAGTGGAACTCAGCGATGGTCAGCCAGGCCCACCACGCCTCAGCAAATGTTTGTCCAAACCTGTTATTTCTGGCATTGTACTGTCTCAAAGAGATCATTTTATTCTCCGAGAGGAATGCAGTGGCTATAAATAGTCTGGAGATGAAGGAGGGGAAATCAGAGATTTGTAGAGTAATTACAGAGCCAGAGTTGAACCCTTCTGTTATGGCTCATTTTTCATCAACCTCTGTCTCCACGACTGTCTGACTGACTGGCCGACTGAGGTGAAATGGCCTTATTCTCCATGAGACGTGCGTGTCTGACCTGATATGTGACCTCCATTTCTTCTGTTATTTACTCTTTGAGGACTCAAAGTCCTTGCGCTTGTTTGTCGTAAAACCCACAGTCAAATGAATTTGAATATTCTGCAGCTTCGCCTCAGTTCACTTCATTATTGAGCTTGGTATCAGTAGTTTGGTAAACCCAAATGACAAATGCTCTTGTTTGACACATTTGTCGTTTGTTATTTAGTTTGTAAGACATGTTGGCTGTTAGATATTTTCCCAAGCGTAGCCTGGAAAGTAAGAAAATTCGCTAACTTAAATCTTTTCATAGAGAAAAATAACACCTTTTTAAGGTCAAGAACATCCAGAGCCTTGTACCTGAATCCAATTATGGATGAAAACATTATTTGGCATGGCTGCTTGTGTCTTCTGCTCCGTCTCTTTCTGAACAAAGCCCACTTCAGAGCCTCATTACTCACTCCGAGGTAAACAAGGGAGATGACAAATGAGTGACTGGAAAAAAAAATCTTGAATCCAAACAGGAAGTCAGGTGTTTTTTTTTGTTTTTTTTTAATGTCATGGAAAGAAAATGTGTCATGTCCCACTCATCTGTGGTCATCGTTTTAAATTTAAGAGTCATGAAACGGAGTGTCCTTTAAACACATGTAGCTAAGGAGGCCACGCCCTCCCCAAAAAGGCCAGGTCTGCTCTGATTGGACGGCTCTAATGGACTGGGAAAGTTTGAGACGGTAAAATTAGTACACGCCCCTCAGTGCAGGATGAGTCAGCAACATGTGTTTAGGCGTTTTCCAACAAATGACAAATACCATTAAGAAGATGTATAAAATTTTACTTTTTGACAATATTTTGCCGGATACAACATAGTGTAAGAATAATGTAAGAAATATAACATGAAACATTTTTTAAAGGACTATAATTAAAGTATCCCATAGTGGGCTTCCCTTTGAAAATGGCCCTACAGCCACAGCAGAATATAAAGACTTAATAATAAGATAAAGAAGAGGAAGATGTTAATACTGGAAATCAATCTAAACAATATCAGAAAACCAAATCAGCCAAAGATTAAAAGCTTCACACTCTCACGCTCTTTTGTTTTGCCCCGACAGCGTCTTAAATGATCTTTGTCGCTTATAAAAGGACTTTGAGCTTGTAAATTGCCGTAATTATCAAACATGCCCTTCTCATCTTGCACCATCTGAACCCGTTGGCAAATTCACCCGGCAATTAAGAAAAGCTGGAAATGAGTGACAAGCAATGGTGTGACCCGCATTGCTCAGATGAGACAGCCTGGGATGAAATACAGGCTGAAATACACGCCGTAAGCGCAATGAGCTCTTTGTTAAAAGGAAAACATTAAATAAAATCTAATCCTCATGCTGCCTTTATGCGTTCACTCGTATCTGGTAGCTTTGTGTCGTGCATTTCCCTCTCTGCTGGAGACACTGTCGAATTTGTGCCATCGCTTTGTTGTGGTCTCGTGGAAGAGGAGGAGGAGGAAGGTGGGTGGCCTACAAATGACAGTGTTTGAGAACACTTTGTCGCCAGTTATGAGCAAATTATAGCTGTGTGTGAGGATTTTGTGCGACATCCGAAGAGCATCGAGACTGGAAAATGACTTTGACGCCTTTACACTGATCAACACCTAAAATCTCCCCCCCCCCCCAAAAAAAAAATCAATCACCATTCCTGAGCGAGCAACCACTTGTAAGCATTTCTAAAGGATGCCGTTATGATGAGGGAAATAAATAAATAAGGAGAATACATTTGGAAAAAAAGGTATGTAAAGTGAAAAATGGCATTTAACAAAAAAGAAAGAAACAGTCTTGTAGTTGTAAGTATACCCTTGGCAACCGAACATGAAGTGAGAAATTTTTCATCATTAAATTAATAAAGCATTAAAATGCAGGATATAAAAAGCGAAGAACTGTGCCAACATGTTCCAAGTTCTTACTTTTTACTACTGGTTTGTTTGATGATGATGTAAGTTGAAGTCGCTGCTTGTTGCTCTAATTTTATGCGCGGGGAAATGGCGCCATCTTGTGGACATTATTCGATACTGCATCAACGTGTAATTTAGTTTTAATAGTTTAATATTTTTTGTTTTAACTATACATTTCTCCTAAATTTATTATCATTTAATAATAACACTTTAAATCAAATTATAAAGTAAAGGCATGTACTCCAATGAGAAAGTAAATGATGTGTCCTTCTTACACAATAATACTACTACTACTTAAAAAAATAATAATAATTAAGTAAAATTTCCACTCGGAAATTTCTAGTATGTGGGAAAACGAGCATTTGATGAAGAAATACACATGTAAAAATATAATATTAATGTTTTTTTTGTTTTTTTTTAAATGAATATTATTTGTTATTTGTTAAACCGTTTGTGTTTCTGCCGTATGGACACACATGCGATCAATCAGGTCGTAGGTGTGGGACTGTGGGAGGAAGGGGTCAATAAATCAGATTTATCGTTGGCGAAATAATAAACAAACCATGAGATTATAACCCGAATTAATCTTTGAAAGTGAGAAATTAACGTGATTAATGAAGCCATGGAGGGGGAGAAACAAAACACGGTGAGTCAAACGCCAACTCCATTACCGTTGACACCATGCTAACGGATGTTTTAGCCGGCTAGCATTGCTATGGTAACCCAACTACCGAGATAGTCGACAGACTTTACAATAAATACATTTAACTCACTTAAGGCAGTGTGATATCAAGAGCATTTTCACAAAGAGTTTCATTTGCTAACTTAGACATTGTTTAGGACAATTAAAAATTAAAACAAAATAAAAATGTTAGCATAACTTGTTGAAGTAGCTCAACATGCTAGCTAAATTAGTTGGTAATGCATTCCGGTGCGCTAAAACGCTAACTAAAAGTTGTTTTTTTTGGCAAAGGAAGTCGTTCTCCTCTAGCTAAAGTAAGCTTTAAAGCACTTTTTAGTTGTAAAATGTCTGTTTTGAGTCGCACTTTTGCCAGAACTAGCTCGCAGATAAGCTAAAAAGTTTGACTATATGGTTTAAGCTAATGGTAACAATGATTTCAGGTTTCCTTTGTGATTGTTGTTCTTGTGTTGGCATTTTACTACAATTTGGACCAATAGAATTAAAGACTCAGTAAAAAATAGTGATTTATATATTTATATAGACAGTTTGAAGTGTGTCTGCAACATCAGTAGTAAGAACAGCTCATAAACCTGCACCATTGTAGTGTAAATAAAATATAAGTCCTTTCTGCCCAATAAAGTGATGAATAATGTTTCACACTGGCCTTGAATTAGACCACAATGCCTTGTGATTTATGTTATATGTTCACATCCTTCTGTTCATCTCAGATCGTCAGCAGTTCCTCCACCCCTGATGCGTCCCCTTCAGAAAATCACCGCTCCCCCGCCCTCGGCACCGTTATCCCCAACCGGATTTTTGTCGGGGGCATTGACTGCAGGGTGAGAGTCGCACATATATGTGTTGTGGGCTTCTGTCTTAATGCAGCAAAGCGTTTCAGGATTCAGTTTTCATTTACAGTTGTCTTCGTGAGGTTGAGATCACAGCCATGGCGTCTGTTAACTTTGAGTGTTTCCAGGTTACTGTGAGCGACCTGCGACATGTCTTCTCCCAACATGGTGCTGTCAAAGAGGTGAAGATTGTGGTTGATCGTTTGGGAATGTCAAAGGGGTGAGTTAACTGCGTCATCCCTCTTATATGTAGATACCTGCATGTAGTCGTGACTTTTTATTTGACGTTTTACCTGCCTGTGTTGATTGTGTTGATCTTTCTGAGCAGCTATGGATTTGTTACATTTGAAACCCAAGAAGATGCTCTGAAAATCCTTAATAATGTAAGTAAAGCGCATCGTTTTTCACCCGGATTATGTTGCATTTTTTTGCCTGGACGCTATTGTCTTATGTGTCCCTCGACCACTTTGTTAAAGGCGGACGACATCTGTTTCAAAGACAAGAAGCTCAGCATTGGAAAAGCCGTCCGGAGGCATCAAATTTCCAGACAGAGTACGTCGTCAGCGTAAAACTGAAGGCGCTTTAACGTTAGCAGCCGCACTTCTAACCTCTGTGATTGTCTTGTTGTCCCAGCTAAGCTTGTCCCCAGGTTGAGCCCTGAAGCTGCCACTCCTCAGCCGATGTCCTGTGGGTCCTCATCCGCATGTTATCCACACGGCTACCACAGTGGCGTCTGCTACTGCTATGGCCCCACCGTGAACCCTCCTGCTCTCCACTGGCCAGTAAGCACTGATCAGTATCACAGCCATGTAAATGCTGTAGATGCTGAAGGTAATTTAGCAAGAGGTCTGTGCTGCAGCCACTAAAGGTACCAACTCTGAAGCAATCTTTGCTCCATAGCCATATATTTGCATATCCTAACAATGCTAAATCTTGGCCTTTCTCAAGGGATTAACCTTGTTACCCATTCAGACACAGCTTTTGTTGTGGATTCAGCTCCTGATGCATCTGAAGGCCAAAGGTCATGTTATTCTACATAAATTAATATTTTCTTCCAGCCCGAACCTCCGCTGATGCTCCCTCCGCCTCACCAGCCTTTCCACCAGCACCCAGTGTATCACCACTACCAGGTGAGCTCAGCCTCTTAAAGATCCACTGGGGATTGAATTTATCTTTTCTTATCTGCTTTCTTCCTGCCTCACCTTCTTCCTAGTGTGTCCCAAACCAGCCTCACTGGAATCCCGTCCAGGTAGGTCGCATAAAGCCATGCTTTCTTTTTAATTCACGAGAAGCTGGTCAGTTGTTTACCTGTTTTTAATGTCTGACGTCCAGCAGCCGATGCCCTCCAGTTCCGTCGTGTACTCCCAGCTGTCAGGAAGTCTTTACCAGCCCGCTGATGGAGGCTCTTCTCATGCTCCTGTGCCTGTCGTGGCGGAAACCACACCAGAGGTACAGATTCAGCACTGATGCAGGTGTTCCTGGAGGGATATTGATGGAGTTTGTGATATAATATCACAATGCTCACCTTTTTTCATGCATGTGCAGTTTGCAGAGCCGACAGTGCAGCGTGTTTACCCAGTGTATCCGCAGAGAGCAGAAGGAGTGATGCCGATTATTCTGCAACATGACCCTGGAAAGGTAAAAGTTCTCTTTTTAATGCACAAATAGGGGGAAGAGGCTTTTCTTTATTGATGTATGTTTATATGTTATGAAGCTGAACCACTGTGCCTCTTTGATTCGTCTTCAGTGTTTAATAATCTGTCCCTTTCTCAACAGAATCTGATGTTTCCGTCCACGCGTGTCCACCTGAAGCCAAAGTACCGCCGCTTCATGCGCCACAGGGACTACCACTATCTGCCAGAAACAAGGGAGCTGCCAGATGTCTCCATGTTCCACACCTCACATCCTCACATGTAGGCCAAGCATATCGTTTCTCTTACTGTCCTTTCACCGCGGGCTTACACGTAACCCATCAGCTGTTAAACTGGTGACTCACAGCATATGCAGGTCAGCTCTCGTCTCTCACAGGCCTCACCGTCCGATGGCTCTTATTTCACACTGTGACAGCGTTTTGTCTTACTTTCTCTACATTAATGCGTCAAAATGAAGCAGGAACAGATGTTACAGTAAATCTAACATTTACTTTAGCACTATATATTTGAGAAGTGTTGAATTCCCAGAACTTCAAGCAACAAGTCATCTTTTCTTTTAACTGTCTGGCGAAAGCTGAAACACAAATACCAACCTCATCCATCAAACAAAAAGCAAAACGTGAACGTAGTCACAGCTCCTCTTGTTCATCGGCATGACTTATTAAGGCCGACGCATTTTTGAAGCTCCTAGCTGCACACGTACAAGCACAGAGCAAGTTTTTTTTTTGTATTTCTCACCGTGTCAGCTCTTTACTGTACGTGACAAGACAAAGGAGCAACGCTGCACATACTCTGTGGATCAGTGATCACATTTATTTGATTTATTTCTTGCTCTTATGTTACTCCTTCGGTTGATCTGCTGCGTCTCGTCTCCTGTGCGTTATCAGTGTTGCAACCTTTCCTCAGATCCACTGGGATTTTTTTTCTTACTCATTTTATTTTAGAGCAAAACATTTTCCTTTGCTCAGTGGTTTTAGCATCACAGTCACCAATATCTAGCTGGAAATAGTTTCTCTTAAAGTTTGTCTGTGTGAATTAGCTGTTAGCTGAGTTCACGTGTGCTCATGTTAAAGCCATTTTTATGTTCTTGAGTTCAAATGGCATTTTACCAATCCTTAACAAACCTGCTGTCAAATATCAGCTTTATTTATCTGCTGCTAGCATTTCTGTGCTTGATATTTTATTGTAACAATCCTCAGTTTTTAATTCTCTTGTTGAATGTGGTCAGTTTGAACCGTTTTCCAGGTGAAATGTTCTTAGAAGTTTAATGCGTTTCTACTTGTCTTATTGTACTTTCAGTCACATTTTCTTGTATTTTGTTTGGAGTTAAACTCAAGAAACTTGTATACTCTAAAACATAGCCCAGCATAATATGTTCTGGTGCTTGTTTACAGTTTTGTTTTTGATATATTTGCAGTACTTGCTTCTTCTCTCTTCTTCCTCTGTAATATTGCATATCACAGTGCAGTAGTTAAGTGCATTTTCCTCAGTTGAAATAAATGTTTTCTAGCTGAAAACTACACTTCCCATGATGCAGTTTGAAAGACCTCCCAAGCATGCGTGTTACAGCAGATGCCAACCTTTACATAAATGATCCGATGTGGGCATCGTATGGAGACGTGTGAATGAGGGGTCAGTCATGTGCCAGTCGAGGCCGTTGGCACTGATGAATCAGGGTTTTCATCTGTATGGACGGGATAAAGACCTTGGCAGGCGCAAGCACCAAGCGCCTGCTGATTAGATTTACAAAAGACTGAGTCTCGTGACCTTGGATTAAAGTTTATAAAACCGCCGTGTGTCAGCTCTCTATACATGATGAGCTTCATACTGTGTGGTCGCATTTCATACTGTAAAATACACAAAGTAAACGGTTATGCACACTTTCCATAAACGTCCGCGTCATCAGAAATCCAGATATCACAGATCCATTGTAGATAATACGTTGGGCAAACAATTTTTTAAAGGACCCTTGTTGTATAGGGATGCAATGATACGTCCCTCATCATAGCTGATTACGTTTTTAAAGCCCAATCACTTATGTTTATTGTAAAATTACCTTCGGCTCCAAATGCACAAGTCAGTGTTTGCTGTTTGCTTGCCTCTCTAATGCGTTAAACTGAGTAAAGGACAAATTAGTGTCTCTGAAAGATGACTTACAAGCTAAAAAGACTTGAGACTGTGCTAAGAGAATTATATATTAGCATGATCACAGTGCTAACATGCTAATATTCATTCAGTTTATTGTGGAAGAAGCAGTCTGAGATATACACACTGGGGATCCCTGCATTGGGAAATGACATAAGTCCCTTGAACGCATGGATTCGAATGGACTGGTATATAATATATATCATTCAATTGAAAAGGACACAATGAACTGTTGTTGTTTTGCTGATACTGTGAGCAGTGACCCCCGGTTCACTAGCACACTGTGGTGTTTTGATCAATAGTGATGAACATGTGAAAACTGGACAACAATAAGTCATCATCGCACCGCGGCGCGTCGCTATACCTAACCGCATTTGTGTTTTAAAACCAATTTGGATGACAATACTTTATGCTGTGCCATCACACAGCTACTTTATATAAAAGAGCAGCAGCACAGAGAGCGTCTATTGAGCATCAGTCCGGCCCCCTGCTACCAAAACTATGGGAAAGGTGAGTTAATTATGGAAATACAACGTTTAAAATCTCAACCTTTACATTGGTGTTTATATGTGATAGCAGGTAATCACTAATCACTGCTGTTGATTTGCAGATTATTTTCTACGAGGACAGAAATTTCCAAGGTCGGCACCACGAGTGCATGAGCGACTGTGCCGACCTTCACCCGTACTTCAACCGCTGCAATTCTATACGCGTTGAGAGCGGCTGTTTCATGGTGTACGAGAGACCTCACTATCTGGGCCACCAGTACTTCCTGCGCAGGGGGGAGTACTCAGACAACCAGCGTATGATCGGCATCAACGACTGCATTCGCTCCTGCCGCATGATTCCAGTGGTAAGCCCAAGACAAAGAATATGAAAATGAACAAAAAGGTCTTGATCTGTAAAACATTACCATAAATGCCGAGCTACTTTTTAAAGCTACCGAGCTACTCTTACAATTTTAAATGTTGGTTAAACTCGTAAAATAAACATTGGCTTGTGGAAGATCTTATGTTAAGAAAAACTTTGCAAACACATTTGGAAATTGTCTAAAATAGGTGGACTCTGAAATAACTACGTCAACAAATTCATTAATACATATATTTTTTTCCATGCAGCACCGTGGTTCTTTCAAAATAAGGCTGTATGAGAGGCCCGAATTGGGCGGCCAAATGCACGAGGTGAGCGACGATTGCCCCAACCTCCAGGACCGCCTCCTCATGTCCGACATCAACTCGTGCAACGTGGTCGACGGCCACTGGCTGCTGTACGACCAGCCCAACTACAAGGGGAAAACCTACTACCTGAGACCCGGCGAGTACCGTCGATACAGCGACTGGGGCGGCGCCAGTCCAAGGGTCGGCTCGCTCAGGCGAATCACTGACTTTAACTAAGAAGGTGTTTGTTTATCTGTTCTCAATAAACCCGCTGGGATTAAACTGTGTGTATTTGCATTTTGGGTTTTTATTTACCTGTATCTGAATAAGTACAAATGAACAACCTTTTCGTGTCCAGGAGTAAAAAACTTATGAATTGATGATTTCTTCCAGTTTCTTCCACGAAAACACTTCCTCTCAGTCTTGGACGTTAGCTACTTTTCTTAATAGTACGAATCTCTCTTATAATTTCTCCAGATTGTCCTAAAGCAGGGGATGTATTTGTCATATATTCCCTTTACTGTAACATTAGATCTGCTCATTAAAGAACAGTTAACTTGCCAACAATATTCCTCATTGATCAAAACCTTTACATAACCCTTTCTCCCAAATGCAGCAACTCTTGGGTGGTGCCAGTCCAAGGATCAACTCAAGGAACTTTGTATAACCCTAACCCCACTACTAACGAGACCTATTTACTCGTGGACCCCGCCCAAACTATTGAACTTCTTACCTAAAACCAAACAGAAAGAAGAGCAGTAGACAGTGCACTAGTTGTTTCGATAGATTTATCGATGGTACGTCACATAAACATTCAGCTTTCTCACACAGTGACACGTTTGATCGATCCCACCCTTGGGCTCATGCTTCCCCATCCGTGAAACCTCCTGTATTCCCCGGGGCGCATCCAGTACTGGCGCCCCCTGTAATTGGGATGCTCATAGAACATCCAGTTGCCGTCCATCACGTTGCACGAGTGGACGTCGTTGAAATGGAAGCGCTCGAACAGGGAGGGGCAGTCATCGGTCAGCTCCATCATCTGGCCTCCGAACTCTGGACGCTGGTAGACCTTTAATCTGTGGGAGCCTTGGTGCTGCAGAAGGGAGATTATCAGCCTCTAGAGAATATTGTTTAAAAGCTTTTAACACACCAGACTGAGGCTTACCATAGGGATCATGCGGCAAGATCGCACACAGTCGTTGAATCCCATCCAACGGTGGTAGTCTGCATATTCGCCCTTCCTCAGGTAGTACTGGTAACCCATGTAGTTGGGTTTCTCATAGAGCATCCAGTCGCCACTTTCCACTTTGATGGAGTTACAGCGGCGGAAGTGGGAATGCAGGTCGGAGCACTCGCTGCC
Source organism: Planiliza haematocheilus (assembly GCA_005024645.1). Classification (NCBI taxonomy): domain Eukaryota; kingdom Metazoa; phylum Chordata; class Actinopteri; order Mugiliformes; family Mugilidae; genus Planiliza; species Planiliza haematocheilus. The sequence goes on along the minus strand of SRSE01000183.1, from coordinate 1,809,431 downwards.
GCACTCATAAGAGCGACCCAGGAAGTTTGTGTCCTCGAAGAAAGTAATCTGAAAGGAAACGAATCAACACTTGGCTCAGATTCAAAAAAATAAAAAAAAGTTTCCATTTCACCACTTGATCCCGTATAATCCACTCCGATAAACATGCAGCCTTACCTTGCCCATTGTGTCTGCTAACTTTTGGCCCACTGTAGAGGCATCTGTGCGCCCCAGGCTGCCTTTATAACCCACGGATGACCTGTGTCATTGTCAGTCAGAACAAAATGAGTGGGCTCGTCAGCTTTTTCTCACAAAACAATATTTTTTTTTTTGTTTGGCGCCATCAACAAATCAAATCAGCTCTTTTCCTCTGAGCTGCTGTTTCTCTTGTCACATTTGTTTAATGGTTGCACACCCACAGACTTTATGAGTATACTATAAATATAAATAAAATAATAAATACGTCTCCACATACACTGATCTACCTGAAAAAGCTTATTTTTCCAACACCAATTTATATACATCCTTACATTTTCTCAACACATCTTACTTGAGAAATCCATTTTAATAATGACGGTAAAGGTGGATGCTCAGTTGCTATATTTAACATGACTGCAACACATTTTGAATTTAACACTGTTCAAGCTTTGCTTTGCCTGCCTGCAACCTCTTTTTATAAGATTAACAATCTCAGGTCAGCACAATAGCTTGTTTTTAGACGGCCCCCACTGTGTTCGCCCGTGCTTTTGTTCGGCTTCGCGCTGTGGCGTCCTCCGCGGATTAAGCGCTCCCAATGTAATTCCAGCGCAGAATGCACATGACAGATTTAATAGAGAGAGAGAGCTGTGCATATTATCTACAGCCAGTGGTTAAAAAAGTGTAGTATGTGGATGGTATCATGTTCAAATGTATCATTGCCTAATTTACAAAGCTTATTGCCATTATTGACTATACTGTCTATATTTTGATTGCACAAGAAAGGGTAAAAGATATACATATAGTACAATAACATTTATTTATGTATTTGGAAGGTGAGCTAGGATTAAAGGCACTGACATTGTCGTTTAACATACCTCTATGTGTTTGTTTCCTGTCATCATTCTCCAATAAATCCATTTTTTAACTAAGCTATGTAACTCTACGTCTCCGTACGCCATGCCTCAGCTGTATGAGGCATGTCAGATCGGAAATATATTTAGCGTTTGGTTGCTCGTTAGCGTAGATGCTAGAAATTCTGTTTTTTGTCTGATCCTAACCCACACAAAGTACAAATTATGTTTTTCTTTTGTGTAAAATTTCAAATAACAACACTTTACGTATATATTTCCACCCTTGTCTTTGTATTTGAGAGTTATATGGCGAAACATCCGTAAAAATATATTCACAATTCACACAAATATGCAGCCAGTCAATTTATTGTGTGCATCACACGGTAAAAGAGGTAAATTCACAGTGAATTGTACAGTACATCTGGAACTACATGCAAACAATCCATAAATCACAGTTTCAGGATAAAAACCCTTTCCCCTCCAAGGCATCCGCAAACGTATTAGGTACGTAAAAGTTAAGATTCTATGATCCGTCTGATTGAACTGAATCTCACGCCATTGCTGCTGATTTCTCTGAGGTCCCTGTACTCTCCTGGCTTCATATAAAACATCCTGCCCTCATAGTTCGCCTGCTCAAACATCAACCAGTAGCCCTGCACCACGTTGCAGGACTGCATGTCGGACATGTGGTAGCTGTCCTGGATGGAGTCGCAGTCGTCAGTCAGTTCGTGCATCTGGCCTTCAAAGTTTGTTTTCTCGTAGATCCTCATCGTAAACGGCCCCTTGTGCTGTGAAAATAAAATGTAAGGGGAAATAAGAGGTGGCGGGGTCATGGTGAATGGCTGCTGTGGCGCTAATGCTAGCTAAAGGTTGTGCAACTGTGTGCCAACTGTTCAGGGTAAAAACTAAAAGGTAACATTGCTCTAGAATTAACAAAACCTTAAGAGCTATAGCTAGGGTGTTTGCTAGCTAGCTATGGTTGTGCCAGTAGTCTTTGCCTTAATAATTTAATTTGTATATAATAATTTTATATATATAATAGTCCATGTACTAGCTTGGGTTGTTATCAAGTTTTCTCCGATTCGTACATGGAAGCAACTCATCTAAACGGGTGAGACATGAACCGTCAGACATTTTTGACCACGCCTGTCTCTCCTGAGTTGATAGTATCGTACTTATATTTACCACAGGGACAATGTGGCAGGACTGAATGCAGTCATTGAAGCCGATGTTCTGATACTCGGGGTACTCTCCCCTGGTTAGGAGGTACTGCTGCCCCGTGAAGTTGGGCTGGTCATAGACCACAAACCTCCCGCTCTCCACCCTGCAGGAGCTGCATTGCTTCAGGTGAGAGGCAATCTCTGAGCAGTCGCCGATGCACTCATACGAGCGGCCCTTGAAGTTTCTCTCCTCGAAGAAGACAATCTAGAAAGGAAGACAGATTTCAAATTTGTTTTGGAAATATCCCACGGATAAAAGTGCTCACTGATTGTCATAACACAAATCCACATTGTGCTAATTGACAGTATTTTGGTTTATACAGTACAAAAGCATTATTGAGCTTTATGCAGGACATGCATGAGTTAGTATCAGTGTCCTACGCTGCATAGATCAGTACTTGTGTAGATCCCTACATTACCTTTGCGCTCATGGTCACACTACTCGCTTCTTCTCACTGGCGCGCTGCCTTTTATGCATCATGTGACATCAAAAGAATTTGCCTCTCAATTGTATGAAATAACTGAGTCAGCTCATCGCCGTGGAAGTTCCCACTGCACTGTACATCAAAGCTGTGAACAATGCCATCGCCCGGATTAAACTGGAGTGGTGCAGATTTTTACAGTGACAAAGCAAACTCCAGCAATCGCTCCATCAGTTTAATTACAGGGCATGTTTATGTTTGTAAAGCCCTGAGTAACAGATTGATAGATTCAGTTAAATGCTTTGGTTTAATGGTAAAATATCAAAGTTTTGAAAGAAAAACAACGCCATGCTCTGACTAGATTCAGCTTAGCTAGTACCAGTGACCTACTGTAGAAAAGGTTATGATAGATATTGCTGTGTATTTAAATGGGAAAAGTGGAAACTTTAACCTTGAACCTTAATTAGCAGTGCTACATAAAACTATTTAATATTCTACAAACTCAGCCTTTTGCTTAACTCACATTTCTGTGCAAAACAGCATCTCATTGGTGCCTAAATTTACATGTAATACTGCTATACAGTATTTTCTGTGTACATTCAGAGGAGGTCAGGACCCAAATGCAAGAGTTTGAGGGCTGAGGCAGGAGTTGGCTAAAGGTTTTTAATGAAACAAAACAAGGCCAAAAACAGAAAAGTGCTGCTGATGTGGCAGGATATCCAAGAAAAAACAAAACAAACACTATGAATACATGAACAAGAAACACAAAACTATGGCATGGACAGACATGAACATGTCATAAAGAAAGTACGACACGACCAGGAACAAAGGGGAAGGCAGAGCTATATACAGTATACACACGAGAAACGGGGGTGACGAGACACAAGACGTAACACAAGGAGAAGGCAATGACCTAATCAAGAGGGAAAACACATGGAGTGGAAACGCATAACAGGAAATCAAGAACTTAACAAAATAAAACGGGAAACAGAAAAACTGAACACTAAACCATGACTGTAAAAGTTAAGAAAATACAATAAACAGAAACCCAAGAAACTAATCAAACCATAACAGACTTTGATTTATAATCATAGTATAGTATCTATTCTAATTATAATAGATATACAGTATATTGTCCACTGCAGAGTTGTCAAATTACGGTAAGTACTGTCAGAGTTAAAGTACTTAGCAGTTCTCCACTGCTGTAGTGGATGTTTGCATTGGACAGCCTTGTAATACCTTACTGTTAATGTTGTGTTCATATCAGCTCACTTAGCTTGTATAAACTTTTTATAGATTGGTGTATAAGTATATTAGTACCACACTATGCACTTTTTGCACAAGCATACCAGGTCAAATAATACATAAAACAAAGACTTTAAGAGATTCAAAATGTATTTTTTATTATTGACCCCAAGTTTCCCGTGGAAGCAACGGCAGTCAGCAAACATCCACGATGCGTCTGACGGAGCTGATCGTCATTATGTTGCTCGACCCCATGTCTCGGAAGTTCCTGTACTCCCCAGGCCTCACGTACACCATCCGCCCCTTGTAGTTGGGCTGCTCGAACATCAGCCAGTGGCCGTCCATCACGTTGCAGGACTGGCAGTCGGACATATGATGGCGATTCTGGAGAGACTCGCAGTCCTCCATCAGCTCGTGCATCTTCCCTGCGAAGTTCTCTTTTTCGTAGATTCTCACCCTGAACTGTCCCCTGTGCTGTTGGAGGAAAAAGTTATAGTCCATAAGCATCCTTAAGAGCACCTTCAAGAGTTGAGAAGCAAAGTCTTACCATGGGGACCATGCGACAGGACCGGACGCTATCCATCATTGCCATGCCCATCATGCCCATCATGCTCCCAATACGCTGGAAGTCGGAGTACTCGCCTCTCCTCAAGAAGGCCTGATTACCCATGAAGTTTGAGTGGTCGTACACCACGAAGCACCCACTGTCCACCCTGCAGGAGTTGCAGCGGTTCAGGTGCATGTGGATGTCGGTGCAGTCACTGCTGCAGTCGTAGGACCGACCCTGGAAGTTCTTCTCCTCGTAGAAAATGATCTGCAACAGAAAACGGGAAAGAGTATTGAGTTGATCATTTGGACAGACTTTTGTTTTATTTCTATCTCTATATAGAACGCTGTAACCCTTCGCTTTTAACTTTATACAAACATATAACAAATATTACCCTGCCCATGGTGGTGGTTTTAGTTTTCCTACATGATGCCAAGCCAATGCCACTTTTATATAGACTATCAGGTGCAGACTTCCTCGCACAGCTTTGTGTGAAACATCATGACTCATCATGACGTTCACGTGGTCCTGCATTCATTTATTTATTATTGAATGTGGCATAGAGAGGTCATGTCAGGCCAGAACGCACGTAAAATAAAAAGTTATTTACTGCCTCTTTATTTTCAAATGATGCAAAGCAACATTGCTACCACAAAGTTCAATCTTTACATCTGTAAAGAGAGCAGCAATTAAACGGCTGAAGCCACTGGAAGCAAGAATAAAACCCAATATTCAATTCACAATCACTAGTGCAGATTCTGACAGTGATGTCTGCCACTGTATAGTGCTGCTCTGTTCCACAATATAGAGTGATGAGTCAAAGGTTTCAACACAAGCCATGTGGAAATACTACGGCTGTGAGATGTATAAAAAGGGGTGAGGATCGATGTTGATGCTGTACATCTGAAATTAGCTCAGGACATCATGACCATGGGGAGGGTGAGTTCAACTTTCTAAACATCACAATGAAAAGATAGAGATAACAGCAATTAATGGAAAATAAAACATATTCTCTTTGTAGATCATATTCTACGAGGACCGTAACTTCCAGGGTCGCTCCTATGAAACCAGCAGCGACTGCCCGGAGCTCACCTCCTACCTGAGCAGGTGCAACTCCTGCAGGGTGGAGAGTGGCCTCTTCGTGGTTTATGAGAAGTCCAATTTCATGGGCCACCAGACGCTGGTGAGGAGGGGCGACTATCCGGACAACCAGCGCCTGATGGGAATGACGATGAGCGACTGCATCCGGTCTTGTCGCATGATCCCTGCGGTAGGTCGATGAGCTTAACGCACTGGAAACACCACAAATTACAAGAGAGACATTCTTTTTGCAGTGTTAGGTGGTCTAAAACTTTGAGTAGAAGTCTTAGACCACTTTTGAAACTGCAGGAGTCTTGTGTGAACTTCCTACAAACGTTTTAAATATGGAAACTCACCTACAACTCAGCTGTCATTGTAGGTGATCAACCACAGCCATTGTCAGGTTTCACAAACCAGAAGTGTGCGTGGTAATTCTGACACCACTTCCTCGCCATTTCTCCATCCACAGCACCGGGGACCCTTCAGAATGAGGATCTACGAGAGGGAGAACTTCGGAGGCCAGATGCACGAGCTGATGGACGACTGCGACAACATGACGGAGCGCTTCCGCATGCCTGACTGCCAGTCCTGCAACGTGATGGACGGCCACTGGCTGATGTACGAGCAGCCCAGCTACCGAGGCAGGATGCTGTACCTCAGGCCCGGAGAGTACAGGAACCTCAGAGAGATGGGGATGAGCAACGTGATGAGGTTCAGCTCCATCAGGCGCATCATGGACTCCTGTTAACTCAACCTGTAAACATACAAGGTGTAGAAATAAAGCTACCTGAAATCCAATGTTTCTGTTACCTGCCTTTCATTGCTGTCACCTATTCTTCCATAAACAATCAAGAGGAACTCTGACAGTCTTAAAGAGTTTTCTGAATTGTCACTGTTCACGCTGAGATGATCTCAAACTGTTGGCCAAGAGGTTGCAAAGGTATATAAAGAGCTAAACGTTCAATAGCACCAAAACGCTACCGATTCAAAGCCTGAAAACCAAAGAATCAAACACAAGTAGAGTAATAAATCAAAAAGCAGTCGCAGGGTTGGGTTCATCGCTTTTAAAGATGGGATTTTCAACTTTCGAACAGTTAAGGATCAGACGAAGAAGTCAGAAATGTACGCCAAAAAGATGAGGAAGTCCACCTTTGAATTACACAACTTATACACACTACTGACTCACTACTTCCAATTGTTTCTGTGGTATAGCACATTGATGGCACATTGTAATACATACACAAAGAAATACAAAGAAGGGAGTCTTGACCTTTCTACTCATCAATACTAATACAATACAGTTGAGTTGAAGTGACAGTTGTGTCTGGCTGAAGAGACCCAGAGACACAATTTAGGGGCTGTGGACCCCAAATATGACTTTTTTCATTCATCTTTTATACCCGTTTAGTCCGGTTAAGGGTCACAGGGCAAACATTACCTGTTTTTCTGAAATCCAACCCTTCCAATGCAGAAAAAATGAAGAAATAACTATAGAAAACCAGCAAACCAATGGTCTACACAGGCTCAGTATGATGTGTTGCCCATTTTTGTTCAGGTCATTGACATTGGATCTGAACTGTTTATGTTCTTTGGTTTCACATACAATGTAAACGGTGAAATTGATGTTTTTGGACATTGAATTTGGTACTAAACCCTGCAGGGATTGTTTTAATTCCAGTTTCCATTTACCACAAAACCAAGTTTGCTCTGTTTATCCACCATGCACTACATGCCTGAAGCATTTATTCCAGTTACACAAAGGATCAGAATAATGAAAGCTATAAAAGAGGCTTAAATGTTACGATCAACTATAAAAAACAAAAGAAACAACAAAAAGAAAAACAACACTGCTTTCTTTCCGTCACCACCTGACTGAGCGTTCACTGTTCCAGCATGTGTTTGATACGGAGTCATCATCAGACTGGGACAAAGGCAAATCAAACTGCACCAAGCCATTTTGCTGATATGTAAATCTGCCTCATTTGGGTGTGAAAGGCTCGCCGCACTCTGCACATTTTGTTTATCGATAAATACTTTGATGGGGCTGCGGCAAAGGATGAGGACTGCAGTGCATCAAGATGGGGAAGGTAAGACAACGCAAGCATCAGTTTGATTTAGAAATAAATAATAATTTTGAGATATCCACGTTTGATAAATGCTTTCCCCAGATCACATTTTTTGAGGAGAAGAAGTTCCAGGGCCGCTGCTACAACTGCAGCAGCGACTGCGCCGACCTGCACGCGGTCTTCGTCCGCTGCAACTCCATCCGTGTGGACAGTGGCACGTGGGTGATCTATGAGAGGCCCAACTATAAGGGTTTCCAGTACGTCCTCAGCCCCGGGGAGTATGCCGACAGCCAGCAGTGGATGGCCTTCAGCGACAGCGTCAGGTCCTGCCGCTCCGTAAAGAACGTAAGGGAAGATTTGAATGCTCCTGGATAGTTGGATTTTTAGCTTCTTTTAGCTTTTGTTTTGATTTAGCTGAAAACGATTTTCCGTGAACCAGTTTTTTGACTTTCAGAATCCATTTTTCAGGACTGCATGCTTGCGACAGCTTCCTTCAACACTCTTGTCCTATGTTTGCAGGTTTATGGCAGCGCGTGGAAGCTGAGGCTGTACGAGCGGCCTGACTTCGGAGGGCAGGTGGTGGAGTGCTCCGACGACTGCCCCTCGGTGTACGACACCTACAAGCTGCGCGAGGCCTACTCCTGCGTGGTGACCGACGGCGCCTGGGTGTTCTACGACCTCCCCAACTACAAGGGCCACCAGTACCTCCTGGAGCGAGGCGAATACCGCCAGCACAGCGACTGGGGGGCGGCCTCGCCTGGCGTTGGCTCCTTCCGCAGGATCACAGAGTTTTGACTCTTGCTAAGAACGTGATGCAAGACCTTTGTGTAGATGGGTGAACTTCACAAACAATAAATGAGAAGCAAAGTCTGACTGGTGTCCTTGTCTTAAATATCTCAATTTAAACATAAATCAAACATTCAAACTGAGCACAATTCCTTGTTCAATATGAATCGGACAGGCAGTTGGTAAAATCGCGCTCTGGTGTCCCCTGTAGAGGCTCTAGTGCCTTCCTCCTGGGTCACTGACTCAGCTCGAAGCGCTGCGCGTCAACTCAAATGTCCTGCAGTGCCCTTGTTTTTGTCAGCACGCTCTGCAGCATCCAGTGGCTTTGGGATGCTTTGCCCTTTGCAGATGCATTGTTTGGGTGAAACGGGATTCGCCGCTTCAGAACAATGTGATAAGCCTGGATAAATATTTGAATCGCCGATTGAATAATCTGGTTCGCAGAAAGCAAACCATGTGCTTAGTTTTATTGTTCTTGTTCTGTATAAAGAGAATATTGGCGGTGGAGGCTTTAATGTTTTATATGAAACCAAACTTATTGATCTAAACTATGGAGAAGGTACAGTGCGCTTCATGTACATGATTTACATCTAAATATGAAAGTGCAGGTATATTTAAAAGCCGTCTTCTTCCATTTCCAGATCATTTTCTACGAGGACAGGAACTTTCAGGGTCGATTCCACGAATGCGACAATGACTCCAGTGACCTCCACTCTTACTTCAGCCACTGCAACTCCATCAGAGTGGAGGGAGGATTCTGGGTAATCTATGAGAGACCAAACTACATGGGCTACCAGTATGTCCTGAACCCAGGCGAGTATCCAGACTACCAGCACTGGCTCGGCATCAATGATGCCGTCAGGTCCTGTCGCATCATTAGGAACGTAAGTAGAGAGGGATCAAACCAGACTTCAAAGGTTTTAGAATACTTTTAAACACATACAATTTTCTGTCAGTGCCTTTTATTTCTTCATTCCAGGTGGGTAATTCATGGAGGCTGAAGGTTTGGGAGAAGCCAAACTTTGAAGGCCAGTCGATGGAGGTGGCAGACAACATGCCGGCCTTGCACGAGCGCTGGCACAGCCGCGACATCCACTCCTGCAAGGTGTTCGAAGGGGCCTGGGTCTTCTACGAGAACCCCAACTACAGGGGGCGCCAGTACCTGCTGGAGAGAGGTGAATACAGACGGCACCCCGAGTGGGGCGCCATGCAGCCCACGGTTGGGTCCCTGTGTCGGGTGAAGGAGCGCTAGGCACGTAATGAAATCTAAGGCTCGGCTCGTATCTGGAAAAATAAAATCATGATGCAAAATGATTTGGTGTTTGTGTATTTTGATCTCAAATCTGGTGCAACATCACATCTTTTTTTTCTAATTTCAAATGGTTTCAAAATGATTTCATGGTGAAAAACTATAGATAAAAAGCAAAAACAGTGTTTCAATAGTGAGAGCCACCAAAGTAACAGATAAGCTGTCATCATTTTATAAATAATTGCTAAAAATAAAAATATTTTTGTTCCTTTCTATATCTAGATTCAATCAAATTAAACTTTCTAGAGCGGAAGACGGCAACAACACATGGGTTAGGGTTATTTTATACATTTTAGTTTATATTGATGTTAGTAATTCCACCAATAGATAAGTCACAGACATGCTGGGCTAACGTCATTTGGTGCATCTGCCAACATTTGTGCATCGACTCACATAAAGGCCGCCGCAATGAAACGACTGCAGAATCGGCTAACGCGTTAATGGGGAGCTCATTTGAATGACAATGATTCCACTGGCGATGCATTTCATCAGCCTTTATATAAAAGTGGATCATCAGTGATGCAGAGTCAACGAGGGGCTTTAATTTGATTGGGAGAGGAAGGAACATATAGGGATTATGGAGCGCACAGGGAAGGTAAGTCCTCTAACTGTACAATTTAATAATGCCGCAGTGCATTTTGTACTAACTGTTGAATTGCTTGTTGCTAAATGTCCCATGAAGGCTTCCTTAATGTTCTGACAAATGCATTCATCCCAGTTAAAATAGTATATAAAACTACAGTAGTATATTCATTGTTGTTTACATGTAACATAAAACGCATCATTGCTAAATACTTTAAAAATGTTGTTATATGTTCACCAGTGGTAGTAAAGTCAGCAAAACATTAAAGCTGATTAAGGTAATTTTTGGCCACTTGGGGGCATCACATGCAAAGGTGCTGATAGCTGTGCTTCCTCACGTGTCCACTAGATGGCGTTTTAACTCGGTTTCCTTGTTGCAGATCATCTTTTACGAGGACAAGAACTTCCAGGGTCATGTTTACGAATGTAGCAGCGACTGCCCTGAGCTCAGTTCCCACTTCAGCCGCTGTAACTCTGTCCGGGTGGAGAGCGGAGCGTGGGTCATCTATGAGAGACCTCAGTATGTAGGGTACCAGTACGTCCTCATGAGAGGAGAGTATCCCAACTACCAAACCTGGAACGGCTTCAATGACACCATCCGCTCCTGTCGCCTTATCAGATATGTAAGTCCTAGGAAGTGAGATTAGTAGTGATAAGAAGCTGATGCCAAGTTTCAGCCTCTAAAGCTCGTGTTTTATCTGTTCAAGCCATCCGGCAGGCACAGGATCCGCATCTACGAGAGTCCAGACTTCAGTGGCCAGATGGTGGAGTTCAGTGAGGATCTGCCCAACCTCTGGGACCGCTGGCGCTACCGAGACGTCCACTCGGCTCACATCCAGGACGGCATCTGGGTCTTCTATGAGAATCCAAACTACAGGGGGCGCCAGTACCTGCTGGAAAAGGGTGAATACAGACGGCACTCAGACTGGGGGGCTCTTAATCCCTCTGTCGGGTCCGTTAGATGCATTGTGGACTTCTAGACCACACCTTGAATATTATCACTTACCCTTCCTCACCTTCCTCTACTAGAAATAAATCCACGGGTGTAGATGAACTGCAACTGGAAATGGGTGTGTTTTTATTTCTTGTGGTCACAAAACAAATCCAAATAAAAAAAAAAGAAAAACTAAACAAGACACTAAGTGCACTGGCGGCTGTTGTATGACTGGTAGGTGCTAGCACAGAGATGGGAAACTGGCGAAGGCCGTGTAGGCTATACGACCTCACTCAAAGTGGCCTTTAGATTCATTTTTGAAAAACTGTATCCTCTGCGGCACTGGTGCAATGGCATCAGTTGTAATGACACAGTTGGCCACTAGATGGCCTCTAATGCAGACGCAGCCTCGTACACGCTTCCACCGCGTCTTCTCCACCAGTGAAGAAGAGACGTTGCGCTGTCACTAAGAGCGGAGGAAAGAAACTTGATCGAGAAAATCGTGTTTTTCAGGTAAAAGAAGATCATATGTTCACAGTATGTCTGCTTAGAGACGTTATCTGCCATGAAAGAGTTCAATTTAAGTTGCCGCTACAAGACATTGAATATACGAGAAGTATACTGAAGCTGCAAGAGCTGCTATCTTAGTGGACTTTAAATCAATAGTACGCAAATAACAGCGATTTTTTTACCGGTGCCCACTGCTGATAGTGGTGAGGTAGAGTGGGTATACAGGGAAAATGTTAAACTCTTTCATAGTGTAAAAATGAATTAAAATAAAAACAAACACACAAACATATTTAAAATGGCAGTTTTATCGCATCTGGTTAAGTGCGCTGTCCCATGTGGCCCCTCAGGTAGTGTCGATGAAAGATTGTGGCCCCCTCCATCATTTGGGTTGCCCATCCCTGCGCTAGCATCTGGTGGTTTGTGGTGAAGCCCAGAAACAAAGAAGGCTGAAATAAAAAGGCGGCGGATGATTCAGGAATATTCATGGTGAGCCAGCGAGCTTTGTTTTTGCACAGTAACCTGCACCAGAGGTGGAAATAAATAAATAAATCCATCCCAGCTGGTGACAGACACATCAATAAAACTACACACCACCACAGATTTTACTCTTAAATACTTTAAAATAAGTAAGGCTTATGACTTGTACGCTAATATATTTTGCAAGAAGAATCTTAACCTAAAAGTTAATGTGTAACTGTGATGTTGCTTCAAAGGGGATTACTCAATATACATTTCAGATACATTGCTTGAGTCCTTTTATCAGTGACTTCCATGTCAATGACCCCCCTTTCCCCCCAACCACCGCCACTTCTTATGAAAAAGATCTCTCCAAGAGTGCAGAGGTCATTTAGCTATCAGGTTAAATAGGAAGTAAGCATGAGAGCCACCTAGAGGTGTAAGAGTTAAATTACAAGCGACAGGAAACTAAAAATATACAGTGTGACTCAGTGTGGGAATAAATGCATTGTTATACAATCATAAGACTTTGGCACAGCTTGCACATCTTCACTATATGAGGCAAGACATGTAATTAATAACTAAATATTATGAGGCAAAATTATAAGATGATATAACATCCTGTGTGTATTTTCACCTTTGCTCTGTTCTTCTGCGATTACAAGATACAGAGAAAAAGAAATATCATCAACCTGCTGACACGTTTGATAAGAAGCTGTAAGTCTGCAGCGGGTAATTTCCTGTCACAGGATATGTTTGATTCTATCATGCCTGCTGATCTGCCAGAACGGAAGAATAAAAATCAGAGATGTGGCACTGTACACAGCGGCAGACGTGTGACGGGCTGAGTAAACAGAGGACGCTGCAAATCAGTAACAGGGCTGCTGAGCTCAGCTGATGTTTGAACTGGAACTTTTTTTTTATCACACGTGGATCCGTTCTGGCATCTAACAGGCGCTGATTGAGCACTTTCTAAGTAGAGCACCAAAGAAATAAAAGATTTACTAAGTGAGGAAGTCACAAGATGGAACATTTGCTTTGGACGGTGGCAATTATGTCTCTTTAGACGGCGTTTTAGTATTTGGTATTTCAATTTGGACACATTTGAAACACAACCTGCAAAAATCAAGAGTGTGAATTTGCTGCAAAATTATGACTTCAGATGACTTTCTGATATTATATGAGTCCGAAAGAAACATTGCATTGTTCTGCACCCGAGCCGCTGCTGACTTTTAATCTTCTTACTTTCTGAAACAAAACGCCAAAACTGCAAGCGCTCGCATGCATGTCCGTTGTGCCATCAAGGAGGCACTTGTGTGAGAAGATTTATCGCGCAGTCACGTGGAACACTCGGTGATCTCTCTGCAGCTGCTGGTAATGAAGTGGAAAGAGATCAGAGTGGAATTAAAAGCGGGGAGACTGTTCTGCCACCCACGGAGATGAATGGGATTTAAACGGTCACGTGTGACGCTGGATTAAACCTATCAAACATTTAACAGTGAAAAATGTTTTATAGGAAAGTCCCCGCACTAGTCTCCTGTGAGGGATACATTCCAGGTCCAGGGGAGTGTTTGGGATTATGTGATGTCTGCTTCTGGCTCCGGAAAGTTTGGTTGTTATTAAGAATTTATTATTAAGTTTATGAAGAAACAGAATAGTATTGATAGTAGGAGATGTAGCGTGATAGTAGTCTGACTCCAGACTGAAACTAAAATATGTCTTTCTTTTTTATTTCAGCATATCGGACAGAAAGTTGCATACGGACTCTATAGGTAAATATGAATTATTATTGTGTTACTTAGTAATGTCATAGTGTCACCATTTATTATATTATATTGATGTATTCTATATCAAATCAACGTTTTATCTTTAATATTAATTATTATTCGCGTTATTATGAATTGCCATTGTCTTACTTGTTCATCTGTTTACTTATTTAATAATTGACTGGCAGGTGTGGCCCTTTAAGAGAGCTGTGGATCCATGAATGAAACGCAGCCATTCATAAAAAACACAAGGGACGGACGTCAGAGCGCTCTCGAAGGCGATTGGCTCGCCCGTTGACTGACACCGCCTTCTAGCCAATGAGCGGGCGGCTTGGCGCACGGTGGCGCTCCAGCAGCTATCGGAGGTCTTCATTGAGAAAAATCCACAGCCCGAGTGTTTATCCGAGGAGCTGCAGGGGATGTAGGGCAGCGTCGAGTTTATTATCAACACCGCCACGAAACTTCACTGACCACGTGAGTCCTGCGTTGTTGTTCTCTTGTTGTTGTTGTTTTTAATAAACGCCGGCCTTTCGTGCTCGTTTTGCTTTGTTTTGTTTTGTTTTTAATCGACGCCGACTGCCGCAGCGTCGCGTTTTGTCCGTGGCTGATATGTGTGTTAGGAGGCGAACGCCATTTTCTGGAAATCAAAGGCAGCACCGCGTCCATTTCCTCCGCCAGCCCTGCACGGTGGGACTCCGCTTTGCAGGAGCTGTGCATGTAACCAGTTAGCATCGTGATTATTTTCATTTATTCACTGTGACAAATTTCTCAATGGTGAGCTCGCCCCCCTCCTCCTCCTCCCCCTTCTTCTCCTCCCCCACCTCCCCCTTCTTCTCCTCCTCCTCCTCCTCCTGCCAGGATCATGTTTCACTTCATTGAGAAAAACAAGGAGGTCCCACGGTAGTGCCGTTCTCCCGTGCGTCACACCAAACTCCATTCACAAATCGTTAGATTTAAAGTTCTGTTTACAATCGGCGCAGCCCAACAATAAAAAATAAAACGCCACGAAGTTACACTGCTTTTATGTTGGTGTTGTTGTAGCTCTGAAAACAATACTTGAATGTCAACTTTTAGTTTGTTATTACTGCTGCATTCTTGAAATAATATCTGTTTTTAGGGTGAGGCGTTCATGTACGGAAAGCCCAAGGAGACACTTTCACGTAATTTTAATTTAAAAGGCATATTAAGCTAACTAGCTAAAAATTTACAAGATAAAAGTTCAGGATTTATATATAATGAATTATTTTTTCACATTGTCATTTTACACCCATTTACACCATTATTTATTTATTTTAATAAATGAGAGGCTCGTTGTACATATGAAAAATATTTTTTTTTAAATCTAATTGTATTTAAAGACAGTTTAATTTACTTAACTGTACGGTAAACTATGATAAAAAAAATGTTAATTACACTTTAGCAAGTCATCAAAACAATTCCTGTAATGATTCTCCTGTAATTTGATCTGTAACCGTTGTCAAATATCTACAGCCTCGCAAAAACAAACAGCTCCAACGGTGCAGCCGAAGCTAAAGACGTCACGTTTTATTGAGCCGTCCAGCTGCTTGCTCTTTATTGCCTCAAAACCCGCATCACCTTTCTGAATTGAATTCTTCCTGCAGCTCGCGCTCGTGTACAACTTGGGACATTGCATAACGCTTTCATTGACACTAGTGCTTTTATAGCCACTGTAAAGTCTGCTCTGAGGTCATGGAGGCTAGAGAGATACAAACAAGCCAAGTTCCATGAAAGGGGTGGAGATGGAGGGGGGGGAAATACTTAGGTCAGTGTTTAGAGTTAAAGTATTCTCCTACAAGCCGCCAGACTGGGCTTTTGATTCAAAACATTTATTCCTTTTAATAATATTTCCCTCTCCTCTACTTGCCAGGGTGAAGACTCCTCAACATGGACGGCTTTTACGACCAGCAGGTCCCCTTTGTGGTCCCCGAGAGTGTGAGTTTAAATACGAGCTGTTGACAAGTGAAGACGTTTCATCGCACGTGTGTGTGTGTTTGCTCACTCGTCTCTTCTGTTTTCTAGAAATGTCGCCCGGACGAAGCAGAGAGATGCCTCGGCGACAGGAAGAGGAAGTTCATGGAGACGGAGCTGGCTCAGGACACAGAAGGTGCGTAAAGTCACTGCGCGGACAATCGGGTAACGGGTTAGGAGGGGTGGCTTAAAAGTACGTTCTAACGCCATTTCTTCGCCGTCTTGCAGAACTTTTCCAAGATCTGAGCCAACTCCAAGAAATCTGGATCGCAGAAGGTGAGATCAGGAAGTGAAAATGTAGGAAAGAATGTATTTAATGAGAAGAGACTCTAATCAATCTGGTTTTTTAATCGTCTTACAGCTCAGGTTCCCGATGACGAGCAGTTTGTCCCAGATTTCCAGTCCAATAACTGTGAGTAAGCGCTTCTCCTCCTAATAATTCTAATAATACATCACACATTAGTAACGCGTTGACGTCTTTGAGACGCCGTGGGACAATGAAAGACCAAAAGCTGATCCCAAAGGCTGTGCACCCATCGTAGTCTGAACTGAGACTCCTTGTTCTCTCCGTGCTGTAAATGTGCCTGTGTTTACGCCGATCACTGGCCTTGGAACATTGCCATTTAAATGATAGTAGTCACGTGGCGTCGGAAATGAGGGGGGGGGTGTAAAAAAAGACTTCCAGTGGCCGTCACAGATAAGGCAGGAGTCGGGGAAGCGGCACATTTAGCGCTGCTGCCAAACACGTACTACACGGCTTTATTGCCGCCGTAATGATAGCTTCCCCAACACTCCTGCTCTGGGACAATAAAGCCCAGAGCGATGGTGGTTGGAGACATAAGCGGCGTGGGGTCGTCACGGCGACTCGTCGGTGAGAAACGGATTCCCGGGAAGGCTGCCATTGCTTTTGTTGGAAGACTTTTGTCTTGACTCGGACTCCTGGCGCGTCTACACCTGCTCCCAAGGTGCACAGAGGAATACGGTCACACACGCTGGAGTTTGCACCAAACGTTTTAAACGTTACCTCGCATCAGGCTGCGTTGCTGTTTTATTGCAGCTGCTGATATAAACTGGAAGTGTGGTTGAGATATTCAGAGTTCACACAGCGACCTTTTAAAGCTTCCTGCTTTGCACGTTGTTGTTTTTTTTTCTGATTATGATCTGAAAGTGACATTTCTTTGACACAGTGTTTTCTGAAAAATGCATGCATGTTGCTGTAGGAAACAAACTGATTATTATTTGTGTGTCTGCAGTGATGTTTCATGGACTGCCCGTCAGCAAAGTGAAGCGAGAGCCGAGTCCATCCGAAGACCTGTCTCCCTGCAGAACGCCTCAGGCTGACATGTGCCTTTACAGCTACAGGTACCGGCTGAATACTCTAATATGAGCAGCCTGCGAAAAACGAAGCGTTCGCGATAACTGACAGCTGCTTCCTGTTTTCTCGTGTCTCAGTGCCTGCGACAGCAACAAGCCAGCTCTGACCCCAGCCTGTGGCTCCATCCATCCTGCAGGGCCCCCGCCCTTACAGAGGCAGCTACAGCCATCGGCCCCGCAGTTGACCAACAACTGTCCCCCGAGCCACGCTCCTGCACTTAGCCCCTCCCACCACCACAGCCTCCCACAGTCCAACCAAAACCGACAGTTTGCTTTGCCGCGGTCGCCCATCAGCTGCTCCGCTGCGTCTTTCCACACAGAACAAAGGTGATTATTACGTTTGATTATCACCTCGTGGTTTAGGCTGTGGGCCGTTTCGCTTTAACGTCACCTCGGCTTCTTTCTTTTTGTTTTCGTTCAGGTTCCAGCGGCAGCTGTCGGACCCCTGCCTGCCCTTCCTCCCTCCAGAGAACACAGCAAACACGCCGTACCACAGCTCGAGCCACGATGCTCGGCCTCTGTACCAGCGCCACCTTTCAGAGCCGCTGGTTCCCCACGGGCTCCGGGGTTTCAAACGGGAGCTGGTCGACCCGCGGTATCCAGAGCCGGGGCCTCCGGGTCCAGGTATGGCCCAGCCCCAGGCCAACTTCAACCACGTCACGATTAAACAGGAGCCGAGAGACTTCGGCTTTGACTCAGGTGTGTGTTCTGTGAGGTTGTTATACTTTAAACTTCTGTGTCGGAGTAAAACTCTGAGACTCAGATGCTTATGGAGTCTTTTTTTTTTCCTTTCAGACGTTCAAACCTGTCAGTCCTCGTCATTTGGGAAGTCTCCAGTTTTGTTTCAGAATAACAGCACTGGTAAGTTCAACCGTCTCGTGTTTAAGATGAGTTTGTTCTTCCCTGAACTGCCACAATATTTATAGTATTTTATATTTTTCCTTCACAGGATTTGGTCATGACAGAGATCCGTGCTTATACTACGATGACACCTGTGTTGTGCCAGAAAGAGTGGAAGGTAAGACGCTGGCATTCGTCACTGTTGGCAGCTTTAAATACATAAAAATATCTGTTTTATTGAGATATACATTCAGTGTGTCCTCTTTGTGAACAGGGAAGGTGAAGCAGGAGGGTTTGCCGTACCAGCGCCGCGGCTCCCTGCAGCTCTGGCAGTTCCTGCTGACGCTGCTCGACAACCCGGCTAACGGACACCTGATCGTGTGGACGGGGCGCAACATGGAGTTCAAGCTGATCGATCCCGAAGAGGTCAGCCTCCTACAAAACCTCATGTGGAACTTTTTTAAAGCGAAGTCAGAAGAATTTGTCTTAATTTTGTCATGTGTTGCGTTCAGGTGGCTCGGCTGTGGGGGATCCAGAAGAATCGACCGGCCATGAACTACGACAAGCTGAGCCGATCGCTGCGCTACTACTACGAAAAGGGCATCATGCAGAAGGTAAAGGCAGGTCACCTTTCTCTTCTGTTACATGTGTCATATCACAAATGAAAATTGTAGTTTATGTCAACAAAATTACACAATTTCTGTCTCTAAAGTTCTTATTGGTTCTTCTTCCAGGTGGCCGGGGAACGGTACGTCTACAAGTTTGTGTGCAACCCCGAGGCGCTCTTCTCCATGGCTTTCCCAGACAACCAGAGGCCGAGCCTGAAGGCCGACCCGGACACCGTCTTACCCCCCGGCGAGGAGGACGGCCTCCCCCTGCCCAGCTACGAGGAGGAGGGGCCTTACCTGGTCGAAGCGGGTGGACTAGCTTACCCCGACGCCTACCCGTACTAGAGATCACAGCCTGGCTAGCTGTGATGGAAACAAGTTGTTTTTAAAAACTCCTAAAATTACTAAGCAGTGTTTGAGGTTGTCAATATGTACTCCCTGCATTATTTGTCACAAAAAAATGGATTTATCAGAGAATTTAATGCCCCCCCCCCTTTTTTTTTTTAAATAAATTTAAATTATAAAAGCTGAAAACAGGTAAATCTCTGAAAAGAGGTAAAAACAGTTACCGTTGGCCAGATACCCTTTCGAAGGGAAAAAAATATGTAAAATTAAATTCAAAAGTCATAAAGAAAGTCATTACTTTCCATAGACTTAGGACAAAACAGTTCAAATTTGATGTCTGAATATTTAAAATCCTATTCTGCGCCGCAGTCCTCATCCAGATTGTGGCTTCATGCTCACAGTTAAACGTTAGACGTCCACTCTTTGAACACACAGTGGTCTTTAAACTGTTGTGATGAATCTGTAGCACGGCCGTCGCTGTAGTCCTCGTGTATTTGAACTCTGGGATCTGTATTTTGACCAAAAACTATCTCGAAGCCATGGCACACCTTTTAGTAATGTACTTAAACTGCTTGAAAGGGACACACTTGTATCTCCCAGACATTTTAATCCTCCTGTAAACATCTATATGGAAATGTCTTTTGTGTACTTTTTTTTTTTTTTCCTGTTTTCAAAGCTAATATTTTTGGCCTCATATGGAGTTTTTCTTATTGCTCTTTTATGACAAAGGTACTGCTTCTATTTTTGATTCTGTAATACTGCCACTCTGATGCTAAAAAGCATGGACTTTCTTACAAATGGCTCGCCAGGTTAATGTACTGAGGTAGTTTTCTGCATTTTGTATAGTTGATTTGCTTCGATGTGTAGAAGAAAAAGTGTATAATTATATATGGATATATTTTTGCAAAAGGCTGCATTTGCTTGCTAATGTATTGCATCAGCTCTCCAAGATGAAATGGCGTATGTTATATCCTCTGAGTCCTGCAGGTAGAAAATGGATGTTATGGAATATTTTGCTACATGATAACTGGGCTGTGTGAGATACTGGCACTGGCGTGACTTTTACCCTCAGATACTGTATGTGTGCCTTCTGTTGATCTTTACTGATACAATAAACTATTTTACATTATAAGTCAACTGTTTCTGAGTTCTGCTTTTACTGCATCAAACCATACAATTGTGTCTGTTAGAATGTTTGCGATTGCAAAAACACAGAGAGACTGGATTAGGATTGAGTCTTCAACACTGAAAGCCTCTGCAAAGAACAGAGGAGTGTCTGTGGTCGGCTGGACGACTCGAAGGAGAGTCTTCAGGTTGTGGGTATGATCCTGGAGTTGGAGTTGGAGTTAGAGCAGGAGTTGTCGACTGAACGGCTCAGTGAGCCGAGAGCTGAACGGCTCCTCGAGGAGGCGGAGTCTGTGGGAGGCGGAGCCATTTTTTTTTCAAAATTTTTAAGTTTTTCGGCCAAAATTAGATGATAAGTATAACTAAAAACCATGACATTTTTGTGAGCAAGTAGCTCAAGGAGCAAGAAGAAGGGTTGGGGATGAAGAGACTGTGGGTTCGAGTCCCACAGAGAACTTTCTTTATTTTTAGTGACGTAGAAAGACGTTTATATCAAAACCTGGTCTCGAACCTGCAACCTCCAGATTTGGAGGCTGCTTTTTAACGCACCGAGCTACTTCTCAACTGAAAATTTAAAATTTGGAACTTCTACTTCTGGTGTAAGTGGCCAAAAGCGCGAAATCGACAACTACCCCGCTACAGGCAAGACCCAGCGAGCACCTGGCTTTTAGTGTAGTGGTAAAGTAAAGGGTTTGCACTCAGGAGAGCGGAGATCGAGCACCGGTCTCCCCGTTTTTTCGGCTCTTTGACTCCGACTCCTGACTCAGATGACTCGAGTCAACAGCTCCTGAATCACTGATTCGAGAGTCCACTGATTCAGAACCATAACTCTATGAAGTGACTTAGGTGGTAAAGGCCATCCTTCCTCTGTGTGGCAGGAGTCTCATCAGGTTACTGACTGACCTGCAGCTGAACTTAGAAAATTTCACCACACCTGAGTGGCATGGTGAACAACAGGTAAACATCCTTTTAAAGCCTCAGACTGGCGTCAGTTACAATATTAGGAACAGGAGCTTTTAATACATCATACATCAAAACATTTTTTTTAGTTAAAACTCGTGAATCAGTTTCTTCAATAAATAGCTTTTATTTACATTTAGTACAAACATTAAAACACATCAGAAAAATCAAATTTTTAAATAATTTAGTTTTAAAGTAAGAGTCACTGTGGAGATTCAGTTTAACATTTAATAAAAATAAATCTGTGACTCTTAGTTTCTTTGTCGTTTCTGAGGTGACTGTGCTGACCTGAAGCGCCAAAGTTTCTCTGTGAAGCTCGTGATGAGACCAGCTCTGAGGAAAGGTACAGTATGAGAAGCTCTGAAACACCGACATCAAGGAATTATGAACTTAAATCATCTTAAAAAAAAATTACCCAACTCAGTATAAATGACAAGAACTAACATAAACAAAGGGCATTCAATGTCAAACAAATAACTCTGAGCAATTTTTCCTGTCGATATAGACGATGGAAAGTATAAAATATTAGACACACAGACAAACTGTTTATTTACAGTTTCTCAAAGTACAGTTGCTTTTACAGAAAAAGGCTCAACATTTTAATTTCTAGACCATGTTCAGGGGTTTCATGGAGCTCC
This sequence comes from Planiliza haematocheilus, assembly GCA_005024645.1. NCBI lineage: Eukaryota > Metazoa > Chordata > Actinopteri > Mugiliformes > Mugilidae > Planiliza > Planiliza haematocheilus. The sequence goes on along the minus strand of SRSE01000183.1, from coordinate 1,787,601 downwards.
TTAGAAATGCTCTACCTTTATCTGTTTACTTATGTCAAAACAGTTTCATAGTTTGTTTTCAAGCTTCTGTACTGTCTTACAGTTGGTATTTTTACTTAATTTTGCAATCAATTCTATATTTAAACTCACATTTTATTTCGTTTCATTCTATTTCAGTGCCAATTCAGAAATTCCTCTTCAATAAAGCTGCATCTTATCTTAAACAACTTAAAATAAACAAAAATAAATAACTGAGCAAACACAAGAACCAATTTGTTGTTTGGGGGACAAATTAAAATGGCGGATTAATCCACATTAATGCAGCTGGATTGCATCGAGTTATCTTAAAGTGCAAACAGCAGAGCAGCAACACGTGTCTCTGTTTTTCTTGCGGTTTCCACATTTAAATCCTTCAATTTTCACAGCGAGTTGACCAAAGTCAGTCAGCTAAATGAATCAGAGGTAAACAGAGGCTGTCAGACTCACCTGCGCAGGTGAACGCAGTGTGTTCATCAACGCGAACACAGATTGTCTCCACTGATACAAACTGTCAGCAGGCAGAAGAAGAAGAAGAAGGAGGACGAAACATTAGCGAGAGTTTTCCTTCGTCAGGAGAAAAGCAGCAGCAATCTGACGGCGACACCTAAAACACCAACCCGGAAACAACCTGAGGAGGAGGAGGAGCGACCAAGCTTAAATAATTAGTAGAGCGCGTTCCCAGCATGCTCCTCTGATCACAGAGAGAGGGGGAGCTGCACCAAGTCCACAGAGGACCTCTCCTGGACACTGCATCACTGGCAAAGAAGGATCAACATCGCCTCTACTTCCTCTGCAAACTCCCCGATCACATGCACGTCCTGATCGGCTGCATCACTGTGTGGCACGGCGCATGCACCGCGTCCTCGCAGCTGAAAGATAGTCAGTGGTATTGACATCCACAGTACAATACCCATGTCCTCCACAGGGCTGTGCAGGCGATCACACACACCTACTCCCTCAGTCTGCTGCCATCAGGGAGGAGACCAGGACCAGCTGACTCAAGGACAGCTTCATCCACCAGGCTGCCAGGAAGCTAAACTCTCTGCCTGCTCTGTCCCCTCCCCTCTCTTATGTTGCAAACTAGTTTTAATTTTATTTATTTTATACAGGTTTTTTCTTCTTTTTTTCATCTCAAAAATATTAGACCACCTTTGTTTTCTTCAATTTCTTGTTAATTTTAATGCCCAGTACAACTAAAGGTATATTACCTGAAGAATACAATGAACACAACTTACAAATGCAGCTGATGCAGCTCTGCACACACAAAGGCCGAGAGTGGTTTCCTGCTCACATTCCTGCTGTAAAGAATTATGTGAAGCCGCAAAGGCAGCCATCTTGGCACTGCTGGAAACTGGCATGAGTGAGAGACAGGTAGCCACCCGTTCATTACACCAAGAAAAAACAGGGTACTAGCAAACTGCAAGCTGGTCGAGGCAGGAAACGTCTTTCTACCGCACGAGGCGACCGAGCACTCATCGGTTGCTGTGTCAGGAATCGTCGTCAGACCTCAAAAATGAGCGGGATATAGCATCTATATGCTCCTGCCCTTCGCTCTGAGACCAACTAAGACAGGCTTGGGACAGATCTTGTCCAAATTCATTTTAACAAACCAATGTCTTGACTGACTGATCTGAGGTTAATAGCTGATGATTTACATTTAATCAAATCTATGCTTTGAAAAGTTGACTTTAAAACGTTCATCTCTCATCCTCAGCAGGACAGAGCAAACTGACTTCGGGGAAACCGTGTTGGTGCTACGGCGGCGTTGGTCGCCAGGAGAAGAGGTCGGAGCAGAGCGCAGCGTAAGGCGAGTGCACACTCCAGCCAAGCCTCATCTCCACGGGGTCAGTTATGAAGCTGGGAGGACATCCAGCAGAATGGACTCATGAGTGAGGGCAAAGTCTTCCATCATATGACTTCAGCACTGTGCTGCAGAAAGACTCTAAACACAGCAATAAAAGATCTCACTGCTCTGCATTTAAGCCTGGTGTCTTTAGAAAAATATGTTTCATTCAAATCAAAATTCAAGTCAATAAAGACAAAATATAAAAATAAAATAGCCCCAGCCCCAAAGCATTTGGCACTATTTACCCCTAGACTAAACTGCCTGCGTGGGTTCTCTCCAGGTTCTCCGGCTTCCTCCCACCATCCAACGACATGCTGGTTAGGTTCATTGGTGATTCTAAATTGGCAGTAGGTGTGAGTGTGAGAGTGGTTGTCTGTCTCTCTGTGTTGGCCCTGCAATGGACTGGCGACCTGTCCAGGGTATACCCCCACCTCTCACCCAGAGACAGCTGAGGTACGCTCCAGCAGACCCTGCAACCCTTAACAGGAATAAGCAGTTACAAAAGATGAATGAATGAATGAATGAACTCTTCTTCAGAGTGTTAAAAAAAGAAAGGAAAAGAAAACTGGCAGAGATGAAGATGCCAGGAGGGAACATGTGGATGAATAGCTCAGTCTGTCACAACCGTAGTTGGAGAGTCTTAAGACATGGGTTCAAATCTCATGACAGTCAGTGACTTTTTAACTCCCATACTCCATGTAAAGACTAAAAGCCTCTAAGAACAAATGTAAACCTGTAGATGAATAGCCCAGCCTGTCACACTAGCGGTTGGAGAGTCTTAAGACATGAGTTCAAATCTTATGAGAGTGAGTGACTTTTGAAGTCCAACACCCAAATTAAAGACTGAAAGGCTCAAAGAAAGAAAGGCAACACAAGAACAAATAGCTTAGGCTGTTAGATGAGTGTTTGGAGAATCTTAACACATGAGGTCAAATCTTATGAGAGTCAGTGACTTTTGAAGTCCAACACTCAAAGTAAAGATTGAAAGGCTCTAAGAAGAAGAGCACCCCTTTAGCTGAATAGCTCAGTCTGTCACAAGAATGGTTGGAGAGTCTTAAGACATGGGTTCAAATCTTATGACAGTCAGTGACTTTTGAAGTCCAACACTCAAATTAAAGACTGAAAAGCTGTAAGAAAGAGCTGGGTGTAACATGTGGATGAATAGCTCAGCCTGTCACAAGAGTGGTTGACGAACCTTAAGACATGGGTTCAAACCTTACGAGAGTCAATGCCTTTTGATTTGAAGTTCAACACTCAAAGTAAAGACTGAAAGGCTCTAAGAATGAGAGGAAAGCTGTAGATGTATAGCTCAGCCAGTCACAAGAGGGGTTGAAGAGTCTTAAGACATGGGTTCAAATCTTATGACAGTCAGTGATTTTTGAAGTCCAACACTGAAAGTGAAGACTGAAATGCTCAAAGAAAGGGTGGAAACACCAGGACAAATAGCTCAGGCTGTAAGAAGAGTGTTTGGTGAGCCTTAAGACATGGGTTCAAATATTATGACAGTCAGTGACTTTTGAAGCCCAACACTCAAAGTAAAGACTGAAAAGGTGTAAGAAAGAGCTCAAACATACCACAAGGACAAATAGCTCAGGCTGTTAGAAGAGTGTTTGGAAAGCCTTAAGACATGGGTTCAAATCTTATGACAGTCAGTGACTTTTAAAATATTTAAACATTTGACAGAAAGACAGGTCAACTGACAGAGTTTGTACATATTTGTCTTTGGTGAGTCTGAAAACATGGGCTAAAATGTTTGACAATTTGGAATAAAATATGTCACTTAAAAAACAGTCACATGTTGGGACACACTTTGTCAACACTCAAAAACAAACAGGTTGCACCTGTACACTAAGCCAGTCCCTTGCAATTGGACTGTTAGAAGGAGGCCTGAACAGGGGCTCAGTGAATCAGCACATCCAGTTTTAAAGAGGACAGAAGATTTAAAGATTCAAAGACTTTTATTGTCAGTTTTCTACATATTCAGGACATAGCAAAGAATTGAAAAGCTGTTTCTCCCTCCCATTAAAGATGTAAAGAGCTATAAACTGTAGAGGAGCTGTGTAGTGCCAACAGTTTCAGCTCTCATGTAAACATGTTGGAGTTAACCCACTGAACTTAAGGCTCACAGACCTGCAGAGACTTTTAGCATCAACTCTGTTTCCTCTGTGTGTAGATTAATATCTCATCTGTTTTGGACATATCACCTTGCAAAGAAACATTGAATAAATGTGAAATAACAGAAGGACCTCAGCAGAGGTTCTGATCTATATAACGACCACATGATTAAATTGAAAGCCTGTGATTTGCAGGCTTCAATCAGACGTGACAAAAATGAAACGGATAACTTGTTTAGTATCGTACTCATTCAAGTATTCATAAGGACAACTGTCTGTATACACAGTTAGCTCCATGCATTACACATTTTGTTCTTTTGACAGTTCACAGAAAATGTGAGTTTACTATGGAGACTCTGTGCATTAATTTGCAGGCACTGACATCCAAATGTCTGCTGAAAGCACCATGGACTGGCTCCCACCTTCAACTGAGTCTGCAGTCTACAGTGTGGACTTGAGGACCACAAAGCTGCTTAGTGGCTCCAACACTGAATCCTGCAGCTTGTTCTCATTCAGGTCCAGCTCTTTGAGATGGGACGGGTTGGAATTCAGAACTGAGAGCAGTGAAGCACAGCTTTTCTCTGACAAGCTGCAGGAACTCAACCTGAATAAAGAATAAAAGATGTACGTTAGAAGGCAAAGATCACTTGTCTGTACTTTTACAGACACATTATTATTAGCACACATATAAAACATGGTGTCTGACCCCAGAGTCTCCAGTCTAGAGAGTGGATTCTCCAGAAACCCACACAGACACGTCACTCCTGAATCCTGGAGCTTGTTTCCACTCAGGTCTAGCTCTCTCAGATGAGAGGGGTTGGATTTCAAAGCAGAGACCAAATAATCACAGCTGATCTCTGACAAACCGCATCGAGATAGTCTAAACAGACAAAGGAAAAAGATATGTCTTGTGCAAACACAACACATTGGGATGCTTTTTAGCAGCAGGGACTAAGAAACTGGTCAGAATCAAGTGAAAGATGGATAATGACCATAATAATAAAAACTACAACAAGAAAAGTAATTCAACTGACCCCAGAATCTCCAGGCTACAGTCTGGACTCTCCAGAAAACCACACAGATGCTTCATTCCTAAATCCTTCAGCTGGTTCATGCTCAGGTCCAGATGTCTCAGATGGGTGGGGTTAGACTTTAGCGCTGCTCCCAGAACACAACAGCTTTTCTGTGACAAATCGCAACAACTGAATCTAAATAAAGAATAAAAGAAGTAAGTTTAGAGAACAAAGTTGCAGCTTCAAATCATTTAGTATTTCACCATCTATTCACAGCTGAACGTAATGATGGTTCTGTGAAATAAGAGCTGGGGATTTGTAGGTATCAGAGCCATCACAGAGAAAGACAACGATTAAACTGAATACATTTTTGTGTTGAAATGATAGAACAAGTCTTTCTGAAACCTTCCACTGACCTCAGAGTCTCCAGTCTACAGTGTGGGCTCTCCAGAAAACCACACAGAGGCGTCACTCCTATATCCTGCAGCTTGTTGAAGCTCAGGTCGAGATGTCTCACATGGGATGGTTTGGACTTCAGAGCTGAGACTATGACTTCACAGAGTTTCTTTGAAAGTCCACAGCCACAAAGTCTGTATACATACATAAAAGGAGAAACTAACCATACAGTTGAAAACATCCTGTTTGACATTTTTCTCTTAGGATCAGTGAATGAGATCATCTTATCTGACTGAATCTGACTTGAAACAATGATTCTCATCAGTCTCTGAATAACAAATAATGAGAATGTTATAGTGTCATTATTTGAGGAACTTAACTACTAATCTATACTGGTTTATAATGTTGATCACATCTGGACTTACACAGCCTTTCTGCAGTTCCACACAGCTGGGATCAGTCTCCGTCGGCCCTCCAATGATGTGTTGTAAGTCTTCATGTCCAGCTCATCCAAAACAATCTCTGACATCTGCAGCATGTAGGCCAGAGCTGAACAGTGGATTTCAGAGAGTTTCGTCTCTGGTCTGTTGTCTGAATTCAGGAACTCTTGGATATCCTGATGTACTGAGAGGTCGTTCATCTCCATCAGACAGTGGAAGATGTTGATGCTTCTGAGAGGAGAAATTTTGTACATTTCCATTGTCTTCAGGTTGTTGATGGCTCTCTGGATCATTTCTGGTCTGCTCTCCATCTCACCCAGTAGACCTCTTAAGAGTCTCTGGTTGGACTGCAGAGAGAGGCCATAAAGGAAGCGAACCAACAGATCCAGGTGACCATTTGTACTTTCCAGAGATTTCTCCATGACCCTTTTCAGAAAGACATCTAGAGATAAGTCATTGTAGTTTTCTCCCAGGAAGTCCTCCAACACCTCTGTCTTCCTGTTGGTGTAACAGTGGATCAAGTAGACTGCAGCCAGAAACTCCTGGACACTCAGATGGACGAAGCAGAACACCTTGTCCTGGTACAGTCCTCTCTCCTCTTTAAAGATCTGTGTCAACACTCCTGAGTATACTGAGGCTGCTGTGATATCGATGCCACACTCTGTCAGGTCTGATTCATAGAAGATCAGGTTTCCTTCTAACAGCTGATCAAAAGCCAGTTTTCCCAGAGACTCAATCATCTTCCTGGTCTCTGGACTCCAGTGTGGATCTGTCTCAGATCCTCTATCATACTTGACCTTCTTCACTTTGGTCTGAACCACCAGGAAGTGGATGTACATCTCAGTCAGGGTCTTGGGCAGCTCTCCTCTCTCACTGATTTCCAACACATCCTCCAGAACTGTAGCAGTGATCCAGCAGAAGACTGGGATGTGACACATGATGTGGAGGCTTCGTGATGTCTTGATGTGGGAGATGATCCTGCTGGCCTGCTCCTCATCTCTGAATCTCTTCCTGAAGTACTCCTCCTTCTGGGGGTCAGTGAACCCTCTGACCTCTGTCACCATATCAACACACTCAGGAGGGATCTGATTGGCTGCTGCAGGTCGTGTGGTTATCCAGAGGTGAGCAGAGGGAAGCAGTTTCCCCCTGATGAGGTTTGTCAGCAGCACATCCACTGAGGTGGACTCTGTAACATCAGTCAGGATCTCAGTCTTGTGGAAGTCCAGAGGAGGTCGACACTCATCCAGACCGTCAAAGATGAACACAACCTGGAACTCTTCAAACCTGCAGATTCCTGCTTCTTTGGTTTCAGTGAAGAAGTGATGAACAAGTTCCACCAAGCTGAACTTTCTCTCTTTCAACACATTCAGCTCTCTGAAAGTCAATGGAAATGTGAAGTGGATGTCCTGGTTGGCTTTGTCTTCAGCCCAGTCCAGAGTGAACTTCTGTGTTAAGACTGTTTTCCCAATGCCAGCCACCCCCATAGTCATGACTGTTCTGATTGGTTTATCTCTTCCAGGTGAGGCTTTAAAGATGTCTTCTGGTCTGATGGTTGTTTCTGGTCTGTCTAGTTTCCTGGATGCTGTTTCAATCCATCTGACCTCATGTTCATCATTGACCTCTGCAGTCTCTCCCTCTGTGATGTAGAGCTCTGTGTAGGTCTGATTCAGTAGAGTTGGGTTTCCTGCTTTAGCAATCCCCTCAAACACACACTGGAACTTCTCCCTCAGAGTAGATTTAAGTTTACGTTGACAAGCTGCAGCAATAAGGTCTAAATGAAAACACAACAAATGAAAAAAGTAATTTCAACAATTCAATCAAATAAAAATTACTCTGAATATGTTTTGATCTCTTGAGAAATTTGTAAATATCTCATTTATCCAACAGGTTCAATGTTCAGATAAATCCTCTTACTGCTCTGCAGACGATTAGCCAGCTCCTCCTGCTTCATTCTCTTCAGGAAGTTCAGTGTGATCTTCAGAAATGCTTCTCCGTTGATCCTCCTCTGCTCTTTGTCCTCACCCTCCAACACCTCTTTGTCCTCACCCTGACCCAAGCACTCTGTGTAATCTGGATTCAGAACCTTGTGGAACTTCTTCAGCTCCTTCTTCACAAAAGTGATGATGTTGTCCTCCAGCAGCTGGAATAGAAGAATATTTGAATGAAACAATCCCAGTGACAATCCACTGGTCTACAAAGAGCAGCATGGAGACAACTGTCAACACAATAGACATCAATTAGTTGTTGTACATGTACAAACCATAAATATGGAGTCTAGCTGTGTTTGATGCTGCTGGACAGACTGATTACTGGGAACCTCTGAACTCTCCTGGTAAACTCTGTGGATGGATCATCAACAATTAGTTCACAACACGTTTCTGCCAACTATTACAATTGTATGGATTGCACACATACAGGAACAGTGTGTTACAGAATGTGTGTTCTGTTTTAATCGTCCCAATCAGAAGAAATACTAACGTGTTGTGATATCCCTCAAGAAGTGAAACAAGACTTTGCACTTCATGAGTGAAGATTTAGTATGCCTTACGGTAGTACCACAGAATTGCATGGGTAGTAATAAAGAAGAAATTAGCCAAGAAATTGGAGCACAGGAGAACAGCGCTATAGAAAAGAAATGAGAGGATAGGACCTTGCTGCAAATGTTAGCAACTGGATCAGTTTTCACAGTTCTTAAATGTCAAAGCAGAAGAGCAGTTGTGCTGGGAGCTGTCAGATAGAGTCTAAATTCAGTTATATCGTACTTCTTTGCAGCCGAGGCTTGATGTGTTTTAAAGTTAATAATGTCTTCCTTTGAATGATCACTCCTCCAAGATGCACAGCTGGGTTCAGGATCATGTGAGTCTGGTTTCTGATGGATTCTGGGAGACAGAGGAAAACAAGCAGGGGAGAAATTTACACTAGTCTAATGATCGTGCCCTGCTGCCAGACAATGGTGACAACAAGATCTTTTAACAGCTAGTACAAGAGAGATGCATGTAGCTCTACACACCGTCAGAGCTAACCATGATGATAACTTGAATGTGGTTTGTTGTTAAAATCAGTTACATCTTACTTTTTTTCAGCAGGCTGTTGTCTAAAATTCAAGCAGGATGCCTTTGAATGATCACTCTTCAGAGACACACAGCTGGGCTCAGGATCATGTGAGTCTGGTTTCTGATGGATTCTGGGAGACAGAGGAAAACAAGCAGGGGAGAAATTTACACTAGTCTAATGATCGTGCCCTGCTGCCAGACAATGGTGACAACAAGATCTTTTAACAGCTAGTACAAGAGAGATGCATGTAGCTCTACACACCGTCAGAGCTAACCATGATGATAACTTGAATGTGGTTTGTTGTTACATCTTACTTTTTTCCAGCGGGCTGTTGTTGTCTAAAATTCAAGCAGGATGCCTTTGAATGATCACTCTTCAGAGACACACAGCTGGGCTCAGGTGCCCGCGGTTTCTGATTGATTCTGACAAACATAGAAATTTTGAGTTTTAGGCTCATCATAATGAACATATATATACACTTAATCTAATGATGCAGCTTGCACTGCAAGCAATGGTGACAACATGTTTTAACAGCCTGTGGAAGAGAGATGCATGTAGCTCTACACAACATCACAGCAAACTGTGATGCTGAATGTGGTTTCTCATTAAAATCTGTTAAATCTTACTTTTTTCCAGCAGAGCGTTGTTGTTTAAAAGTAAAGTATTCTTCCTTTGACTGATCACTCTTCACAGACACACAGCTGGGCTCAGGTTCAGATTCATCAGAGTCCACTCCGAGCTCTTGCTCAGGGCTTAAACACAACACACACAGATTTCAGTATACAGTGTTTGCTCAAATGCAGCAAAATAGGAAACAAGGAAATTACTACGCCATGTTTCACAGACGGGACGCTGGAAAGCAGGATTGTTTTTTGTTTTTTTCATTTGCAGACATGACACTTCTAATTTAAACCAAACTATTCTACTGTGGTTTCATCTGTCCACTAAAAAGTCTCCCAATATTCTTCTGGTTTGTGCACATAATGCAAAGGCTCAGACTGTGGCACACCCCTTATTAGCTTAAACAAAACAGGGCAGCTGAGTTTGATTACACTGATTGGAAACACGTCTAAAACTCTAGAGTTGCACTACTTTTGCACCTCACAGACATGTAATACTGGGTCATTTTCCTGAATAAACAAATACTATTACTGTTTCATGTGTTTGATTGGATTGCCGTTGTCTACTTTCATGACTTGTGTGAATCTCCACTGATGTTTTGAGTAAATTTTATGCAGAATTATTTGAGCAGTCACTGTTAATAATGAAGGTTTGATGATGAACATGGAGAACAGTCATGGACAGTTAGAGACGGTCATCTCACCTCTTAGCTTTGGTCAGGTTCTCATGGTCCTCACTCAGATGTTTGGATTTAGATGGATTTAGAGGGACTCCCTCCTCTCTGTACTCACTCAGATCCATGCTGATGAATTCACATCAACTCACACACTTTCTACCTCCACCTGTAGAGGAAACACAAATCATGCCTTTGCACATCAACTGAAATCATCTATATACTTCTACCATATAGTCCACTCTGGGGTCATAAAGCTGTGGTGAAGTGAAGAGCAGATTAGAACATACATGATGAATGGGTCAGAGATCAGCTGGATCCAGAGAAGAGCAGAGAACTACTAGTCTGAGATACAAACAAGAATGAACAACAGAACATATGTTGGGACGTTATACCTGGCGTCACAATCAGGTATTGAAATGTTTAGCAGCTGCAATAGAGGAAAAACGGGTGAATGTAAATTTCGCGGCCGTTAACAGAGAGAATAGATGTATTAAGTTTGTATGGGAGGGAGAAAAGGCTAGAGTAGCAGGCTTCAGGCATAACGCGAGACAGCTAAGGGTAGGAGGAGCCTGGGAGATGAGGGCGGACTTAAATAGCCAACTGGTTGTCCCAGGTGAGATAGCTAGCACTCGACTACGGCCAGATCTGCTGTTGTGGTCTGAGCCAGAGAAAGTAGTCTATTTCATAGAGCTGACTGTTCCGTGGGAAGATAGAGTTGAGGAGGCTAACGAGAGAAAAAGAGCTAAGTATGCAGAGTTAGCAGCAGATGCAGAGCAAAATGGATGGAAGGCTTATGTCCGTCCGGTAGAAGTGGGCTGCCGTGGATTTGTGGCAAAGTCGGTCATTGCTCTGCTGAGTGAGCTGGGCATACGAGGAAGAAGCCAGAGGACTGCGGTTAGCAATATGTCCCGGGCAGCAGAAAGAGCCAGTGACTGGTTATGGGTGCGCAGGAAGCATGATAGACATGATGATAGACATCGAATGGTGAGGAAGAGAGGGTTGTGTAGTGGCGGTGTGGAGGGGGGTGATCCCAGGACGCTGGAAATCACTGTTAAGCCTTCTTGAGGTGTTGTGGGCCTAACTTAACGAAACATCGGTGAAGGGAGGTGCCCACTAGAAAACCCCAATGATATGCTGCATACTGCTGTTGTTCAGATCATGTTCTCATGTTACTTGGTAGCCATGGTTTGCTGCTGAGCGGGCCATACAAGCCAGCAGTGTTTAGTTAGGTATGTTTTACAATGTCTGAAGTATCCTCTGCTGCTCAATGGGCTTACAAGCCAACAACTTGTAGTTAGCCTAGATAGAATATAGGTTATTGGTCATATTACATGACTGTAGGCTTGGTAGGGCCTCTTAGTCGAACAGGCCTCTAAACGTGTTCTGCCTGGGATTTCGGCACAAGGGATTGTAACATCTTGTCCTGTGTATTACTAAATGAAAAATACTAGAAAATCACAAAACAACAGTGGAGATGGAGAATTTTTGACTGTTTCTATGCATCGGTTCTGTGCTGTGAACATGAACAGAGGCTCAAAAGTTGTTTCCCAGAAGAACAAACTCCACTTCCTTAAACTGGCTTTACATCTTATTTTGAAAGGCTTAACAGGAAACAGTAGCCTACTACACTGCTGTGTCTGACTTTAACAGTGGAGACGGCGGTTTAAAACCCGGAAAACAAAACAAAACGCATCTTTTAATTCTAAAGAAAGCAAATAACAACAGCTGATAATCATATTAATTCCAGTAAAATATTAACTGGTATGTAGACTGACCTTCAAACACAAGTGAGCGAAACTCTGTTATTCACAAACGTCTTTGACAAACATTAGAGAGCAGACTGTAAAATGACTGAAGAGTTAAAGTATGAAACAAAGCGAACTTACATTAGACCCAGACAGTGGAAACAGTTTAAGAAGAAGACTCTCTCCTCCACACCTGGACACTAAAGACGCTGCTGGTTGTTTGTCTGTTCTTGTTTTCGCGTAAAACGTCATCAGTTCCTGCCCCAGTAGTCTTCCAATCATTTCTTTGCCACGCACAAATATTTAATTTAATAATATAATTTCAATGTATTTCGTTTTAGTTAAGTGCATTTCATTTCATCACGGGGTAACCTTTAAACATTTAAACTTGTGCAGAATATTTGGCAGGTATTACTACATTAACAAATATTACTTTTCTCTGCTCAGTAAATCCAAATTTAATGTTGCTGTAAATTAAACCATGTCCAAATGATACTTATATAAAATCCAACTGCAATAAGAGATTCTCCCAGAACAGATTAGATATTTTACAAGAAAATAAAAGATGCTCAGTTCTTTGGAACTCCTCAAAGCTACTTCACATAACAGCTGGGAGGACGATTTTCACAATAAAATGACTTTCATTCCAGTTCGTATACCGACACAAAGACTTCGATTAAGACACTTGGTATGACACGATCTCTCCGTTCCTCTAGAAATCTGGAGCTAATCTACCGCAGATGATGTTAACGTGTTAAGTATTAAAACCTGCGTCCTTTACCTTCAGATGAAGGTCCACAGGAGAAAATCATCTCAGACGCAGGATAAATGAAAGTGAAAGTAAACTCGCGACTATATTATAAAACGTACATTTTAGATTTCCTGCTAAATAAAAGCATCGTTTATTATTTTAGTCTGACTCTTTAAATGAGAAACACACCAAATAACGTAATAAAGAACATACTGTAATACTGTGCACATTTCTACTGTTTTTGTAAGAACACCAGCAAAAATAAAGTTGTTTTTAATCCATTTCTTGAACTCTGAAATAGTTTAACATCAACTTCAAAACTTTTTTCAACACAACACACATTAACATTATTTAAATATTTGCAATAATCTGAATGCAAACTTGATTTTTCTTGCCAATGATGAGCAACCACACTGATTTTGATGGGTTTTTATTTTTTGTAGTGTCAGATTTTCAAAAATGGTTAGAAATTTATATTTACATTTACGATTATCTCACTCAAAGTAAAGACTGAAAGGCTCTAAGAATAAGAGTACCCCCTGTAACTGAATAGCTCAGTCTGTCACTAGAGTGGTTGGCGAGTCTTAAGGCATGGGTTCAAATCTTATGACAGTCAGAAATTTTTGATTTGAAGTCCAACACTTGAAGACTAAAATGCTCAAAGAAAGGGAGGCAACACAAGGACAAATAGCTCAGGTTGTTGGAAGAGTGTTTGGTGGTTGGAGAGCCTTAAGACATGGGTTCAAATCCTATGACAGTCAGCGACTATATTTAAACATTTAAAAGAAAGACAGGTCACCTGACAGAGTTTGTACATATTTGTCTTTGGAGTGTCTGAAACGGTGGCTCAGTGAATCAGCACATCCAGTTTTAAAGAGGACCAAAGATTCAAAGACTTTTATTGTCAGTTCTCTATATATTCAGGACATAGCAAGGAATTGAAAAGCTGTTTCTCCCTCCCCTTAAAGATGTATGTAAAGAGCTATAAACTGTAGAGGAGCTGTGTCGTGCCAACAGTTTCAGCTCTCATGTAAACATGTTGGAGTTAACACACTGAACTTGAGGCTCACAGACCTGCAGCGACTTTGAGCATCAACTCTGTTTCCTCTGCAGGTTTCTGTCAAGTCCACAGTAGAAATAAACACAGTTCCATTTAAAGAGTCTGTGTGTAGATTAACATCTCATCTGTTTTTGACATATCACCTTGCAAAGAAACATTGAATAAATGTGAAATAACAGAAGGACCTCAGCAGAGGTTCTGATCTATGTACCGACCACATGATTAAATTGAGACATCAGACACACCTCAGAGACGTGACAAACATGAAACGGATCACTTGTTTAGTATCGTATTCATTCAAGTATTCATAAGGACAACTGTCTGTATACACAGTTAGCTTCGTGCATTACACATTTTGACAGTTCATAGAAAATGTGAGTTTAGTATAGAGACACTGGCATTTGCAGGCATTGACATCCAAATGTCTGCTGAAAGCACCATGGACTGGCTCCCACCTTCTACTGAGTCTCCAGTCTACAGTGTGGACTTGAGGACCACAAAGCTGCTTAGTGGCTCCAACGCTGAATCCTGCAGCTTGTTCTCATTCAGGTCCAGCTCTTTGAGATGGGACGGGTTGGACTTCAGAACTGAGAGCAGTGAAGCACAGCTTTTCTCTGACAAGGTGCAGGAACTCAACCTGAATAAAGAATAAAAGATGTACGTTAGAAGGCAAAGATCACTTGTCTGTACTTTGTCATTTTACAGACACAACTTTCATGTCATACTAATATCAGCACATAAATAAAACATGGTGTCTGACCCCAGAGTCTCCAGTCTAGAGAGTGGATTCTCCAGAGACCCACACAGACGCGTCACTCCGGAATCCTGCAGCTTGTTTCCACTCAGGTCTAGCTCTCTCAGATGAGAGGGGTTGGATTTCAAAGCAGAGACCAGATAATCACAGCTGATCTCTGACAAACCGCATCGAGACAATCTAAACAGACAAACAGAACAAGTGACAAAGAGTTCTCATTAATATTAATGATAATAAGCTGCTGCTCACCAAAGGAAAAAGCTACATCTGGTGCAAACCCAACACATTGGGATGCTTTTCAGTAGTGGGGACTAAAACTGGTCAGAATCAAGCGAAAGATGGATAATGACCAAGTGGTTTAAGGGTAAACATTTAAACGTGTTAGAATGGAACAGAGAATCTGTTGTCTGACTTGAAGATTGCTGTTCACCAGCAGAACTCATCCAATTTGAAGGAGCTGGAGGAGTTTTGCAAAATGGGGAAATGGGCAAAATGGCCAGACGTGGCAAGCTTGCAAATTGTGCATGCAAATTGAAAAGAAAAATGCACATTTTCAAATTTGTAGACATACTTCTGCAAGGCACTGTACAACACAAGGGGGTAACACTCTTAAGTAAAACGATGCTCCTTAACTTTACTAATCCTCAGAAGTGTGCCGTGTAGTCTGAAAGAAGATTGTGGTGGTTTGTAAAGGCTCCTGCATTTGCAACTATGATCGGTGAGTGACTAAGCCCCACCATGCCAATTGTTTATCACCTGGAATTGGTCCTGACTTGTGTCTGTTGACTCAGACTTCCTCATAAGAATGCTTATAAAAAATATATATAACAATAAAAACTACAACATGAAAAGTCAGTGAACTGACCCCAGAGTCTCCAGTCTACAGTCTGGAATCTTCAGAAAACTACACAGCTGCTTCACTCCTGAATCCTGCAGCTTGTTTCCACTCAGGTCCAGGTGTCTCAGGTGGGAGGGGTTGGACTTTAGCGCTGGTCCCAGATGAGAGCAACTGAGCTCTGTCAAATGGCAGTTACTGAATCTAAATAAAGAATAAAAGAAATAAGTTTAGAGGGCAAAGTTCCAGCTTGAAATCATCCATTGTTTCATTATCTGTGATGAATGTAATGATGGTTCTGTGAAATAAGAGTGGGAGATTTGCAGGTATCAGAGTCATCTCAGAGATTTGACTAAGGTGAAATAATTAGTTGTTTAGTGTTGAAATGAGCGAACACGATTGTCTTAAACCATTTACTGACCCCAGAGTCTCCAGTCTACAGTGTGGACTCCACAGAAAACCACACAGAAGCTTCACTCCTGAATCCTGCAGCTGGTTGAAGCTAAGCACCAGATGTCTCAGATAGGAGGGTTTGGACTTCAGATCTGCGACTATGACTTCACAGAGTTTCTTTGAAAGTCCACAGCTACAAAGTCTGTTGTGACAGATACAAACATAAAAGGAGAAACTGACCAAAAAGTTGAAAACATCCTGTTTGACATTGTTCTCTTAAAATCAGTGATTCAGAAAATCTTATCTGACTGTTGAATGTTGATCACATCTGGACTTACACAGCCTTTCTGCAGTTCCACACAGCTGGGATCAGTCTCCGTCGTCCCTCCAATGATGTGTTGTAAGTCTTCACGTCCAGCTCGTCCAGAACCTCCTCTGACATCTGCAGCATGTAGGCCAGAGCTGAGCAGTGGATTTCAGAGAGTTTCGTCTCTGGTCTGTTGTCTGACTTCAGGAACTCTTGGATATCCTGATGAACTGAGAGGTCGTTCATCTCAATCAGACAGTGGAAGACGTTGATGCTTCTGACAGGAGAAATTTTGTAAAAGTCCATTGTCTTCAGGTTGTTGATGGCTCTCTGGATCATTTCCGGTCTGCTCTCAGTCTCACCCAGTAGATCTCTTAAGAGTCTCTGGTTGGACTGCAGAGAGAGGCCATGAAGGAAGCGAACTAACAGATCCAGGTGACCATTTCTACTTTCCAGAGATTTCTTCATGACTCTGTTCAGAAAGACATCTAGAGATGAGTCATCGTAGTTTAGTCCCAGGAAGTCCTCCAGCACCTCTGTCTTCCTGTTGGTGTAACAGTGAATCAAGTAGACTGCAGCCAGAAACTCCTGAACGCTCAGATGGACAAAGCAGAACACCTTGTCCTGGTACAGTCCTCTCTCCTCTTTAAAGATCTGTGTCAACACTCCTGAGTACACTGAGGCTGCTCTGATATTGATGCCACACTCTGTCAGGTCTGATTCATAGAAGATCAGGTTTCCTTTCAGCAGCTGATCAAAAGCCAGTCTTCCCAGAGACTCAATCATCTTCCTGGTCTCTGGACTCCAGTGTGAATCTGTCTCAGATCCTCCATCATACTTGACCTTCCTCAATTTGGTCTGAACCACCAGGAAGTGGATGTACATCTCAGTCAGGGTCTTGGGCAGCTCTCCTCTCTCTCTGGTTTCCAACACATCCTCCAGAACTGTAGCAGTGATCCAGCAGAAGACTGGGATGTGACACATGATGTGGAGGCTTCGTGATGTCTTGATGTGGGAGATGATCCTGCTGGCCTGCTCCTCATCTCTGAATCTCTTCCTGAAGTACTCCTCCTTCTGGGGGTCATTGAACCCTCTGACCTCTGTCACCATGCTGACACACTTAGCAGGAATCTGATTGGCTGCTGCAGGTCGTGTGGTTATCCAGAGGTGAGCAGAGGGAAGCAGATTCCCCCAGATGAGGTTCGTCAGCAGCACATCCACTGAGGTGGACTCTGTAACATCAGTCAGGATCCTATTGTGGTAAAAGTCCAGAGAAAGTCGACACTCATCCAGACCGTCAAAGATGAACACAACCTGGAACTCTTCAAACCTGCAGATTCCTGCTTCTTTGGTTTCAGTGAAGAAGTGATGAACAAGTTCCACCAAGCTGAACTTTCTCTCTTTCAACACATTCAGCTCTCTGAAAGTAAATGGAAATGTGAAGTGGATGTCCTGGTTGGCTTTGTCTTCAGCCCAGTCCAGAGTGAACTTCTGTGTTAAGACTGTTTTCCCAATGCCAGCCACTCCCTCCGTCATCACTGTTCTTGGTTTATCTCTTCCAGGTGAGCCTTTAAAGATGTCTTCCGGTCTGATGGTTGTTTCTGGACTGTCTGGTTTCCTGGATGCTGTTTCAATCCGTCTGACCTCATGTTCATCATTGACGTCTGCAGTCTCTCCCTCTGTGATGTAGAGCTCTGTGTAGACCTGGTTCAGTAGAGTTGGGGTTCCTGCTCCAGCAATCCCCTCTAGCAAATACTGGAACTTCTTCTTAAGAGTAGATTTGAGTTTACGTTGACAAGCTTGAGCAATAAGGTCTAAATAAAAACACAATAAATGAGTGTGATGATAAGTGAATATTGCAACAATTCATAAAAAAATTGTCTTTGAATGTTTTGATATCTTGAGACATATCTAATTTATCCAACAGGTTAAATGTTAAGATAAATCATCTTACTAGTCTGCAGACGGCCAGTCAGCTCCTCCTGCTTCATTCTCCTCTGGAAGTTCTTCGGAGATGCTTCTCTGCTGAAAGTTCACATGGATAAAGAGAGGGACACAGTTAACATGCTGTACAGTAGTAATACAGAATGGTACCACTAATTGCATGTGAAGTAATAGAGAAGACAGGAGCTTGGATTTCCTTTCACAGTTCTTAAATGTCAAAGTAGAAGAGCAGTTGTGCTGGGAGCTGTCAGAGTCTAAATTCAGTTACATCGTACTTCTTTGCAGTAAAGGCTTGATGTGTTTTAAAGTTAACGATGTCTTCTTTTGAATGATCACTCCTCCAAGACGCACAGCTGGGTTCAGGCTCATGCGAGTCTGGTTTCTGATGGATTCTGGGAGACAGAGGAAAACAAGCAGGGGAGAAATTTACACTTGGTGAGTCTAATGATCGTGCCTTGCTGCCAGACAATGGTGACAACAAGATCTTTTAACAGCTAGTACAAGAGAGATGCATGTAGCTCTACACACCGTCAAAGCTAACCATGTTGATAACTTGAATGTGGTTTGTTGTTAAAATCAGTTACATCTTACTTTTTTCCAGCGGGCTGTTGTTGTCTAAAATTCAAGCAGGATGCCTTTGAATGATCACTCTTCAGAGACACACAGCTGGGCTCAGGTGCCCACGGTTTCTGATGGATTCTGACAAACATAGAAATTTAGTGTTTAACAGCTTCCAAGAAAGAAAAGAATCAATTTGACCAAATCTATAAGAGTTTGAGGCTCTTCATAATGAACATATATAATCAGTTTCTAACATTGTTACTCGCTACTTGCGTTACTGATTTTTATTTATTTTATTTTTTTCAAAATTCTAAGAAAATAAACTGTTTCTGCTGATTCGCTACGTCATACCATACAATCCGTACAATGCAGGAAGAAACTAGAGAAACACCTGAAGAAACCCCCAGTGATTCGTTTCAGTTTAAATGTTTGTTGTGCTTACCGCGAACAAATTATAACACGGCCTACAAGAACTCGTCTTCCAACATGAAAAAGCACGTCGTGGTATGTAAAGTAGCTACTGACGCTAGCTAGCGTAATGTTTGTTAAATTGCTGATGAACATTTTAAACGTATTTGCATAGAGAGAGAGAAGCTGTCTGCAAGAGAAAGAGAAAGGCTGTGGATTGTATAATGACAATGATGTATTTCCTGAGTGGTTTGTTGTTAAAATCAGTTACTTACTTTTCAGCCGGCTGTTGTTGTCTAAAATTCAAGCAGGATGCCTTTGAATGATCACTCTTCAGAGACACACAGCTGGGCTCAAGTTCATGCGCCCACGGTTTCTGATGGATTCTAACATAGAAATTTACTGTTTAACAGCTTTCAAGAAAGAAAAGAATCAAATCTATAAGAGTTGAGGCTTTTCATAATGAACAAATATCATGTAATCAGTTTCTGTTAAAGCTCACTTTTTTCTAGCAGAGTGTTGTTTAAAAGTAAAGTATTCCTCCTTTGACTGATCACTCCTCAGAGACACATAGCTGGGTTCAGGGTCAGGTTCATGTGAGTCTGGTCTCTGATGGGTCCTGAAAGAGTGAAAGAGGGAGAGATCTACGGTTTATCAGCGTTCAAGAATATAATAAATATCAATTTATCCAAATCCATAAGGTGCTTTTCTATCACATTAAGTTACTACACTGACGGACAGTGATGACAACATCATGTTTTAACCGCCTGTGCAAGAGACATGAACGTAGCTCTATAGTTGTACAACATCACAGCTAACCATGATGTTGATGTATTTCTTGCTAAAAATCCGTTAAATCTTACTTTTTTCCAGCAGAGCGTTGTTGTTTAAAAGTAAAGTATTCTTCCTTTGACTGATCACTCTTCACAGACACACAGCTGGGCTCAGGTTCAGATTCATCAGAGTCCACTCCGAGCTCTTGCTCAGGGCTTAAACACAACACACACAGATTTCAGTATACAGTGTTTGCTCAAATGCAGCAAAATAGTCCCAAACAAGGTGCAAAGGCTCAGACTGCGGCACACCCCTTATTAGCTTGAACAAAACAGGACAGCTGAGTTTGATTACACTGATTGGAAACACGTCTAAAACTCTAGAGTTGCACTACTTTTGCACCTCACAGACATGTAATACTGGGTCATTTTCCTGAATAAACAAATACTATTACTGTTTCATATGTTTGATTGGATTGCCGTTGTCTACTTTCATGACTTGTGTGAATCTCCACTGATGTTTTGAGTAAATTTTGTGCAGAATTATTTTAGCAGTCACTGTTAATAATGAAGGTTTGATGATGAACATGGAGAACAGTCATGGGCAGTTAGAGACGGTCATCTCACCTCTGAGCTTTGGTCAGGTTCTCATGGTCCTCACTGAGATGTTTGGATTTAGATGGATTTAGAGGGACTCCCTCCTCTCTGTACTCACTCAGATCCATGCTGATGAATTCACATCAACTCACACACTTTCTACCTCCACCTGTAGAGGAAACACAAATCATGCATCTGCACATCAACTGAAATCATCTTTATACTTCTACCATATAGTCCACTCTGGGGTCATAAAGCTGTAGTGAAGTGAAGAGCAGATTAGAACATACATGATGAATGGGTGAGAGATCAACTGGATCCAGAGAAGAGCAGAGAACTACTAGTCTGAGATACAAACAAGAATGAACAAGAACACATGTATACTAGAAAATCACAAAACAACAGTGGAGATGGAGAATTTTTGACTGTGACTGTCTCTCTGCATCGGTTCTGTGCTGTGAACATGAACAGAGGCTCAAAAGTTGTTTCCCAGAAGAACAAACTCCACTTCCTTAAGCTGGCTTTACATCTTATTTTGAAAGGCTTAACAGGAAACAGTACTACACTGCTGTGTCTGACTTTAACAGTGGAGACGACGGTTTAAAACCCGGAAAACAAAACAAAACAAATCTTTTTTTTCTAAAGAAAGCAAATAACAACAGCTGATAATCATATTAATTCCAGTAAAATATTAACTGCTATGTAGACTGACCTTCAAACACAAGTGAGCGAAACTCTGTTATTCACAAACGTCTTTGACAAACATTAGAGAGCAGACTGTAAAATGACTGAAGAGTTAAAGTATGAAACAAAGCGAACTTACATTAGACCCAGACAGTGGAAACAGTTTAAGAAGAAGACTCTCTCCTCCACACCTGGACCCTAAAGACGCTGCTGGTTGTTTGTCTGTTCTTGTTTTCGCGTAAAACGTCATCAGTACCTGCCCCAGTAGTCTTCCAATCATTTCTTTGCCACGCACAAATATTTAATTTAATAATTTAATTTAATTTAATTTCAATGTATTTCGTTTTATTTGAGTGCATTTCATTTCATTTCATTGTATCACGGGGTAACCTTTAAACATTTAAACTTGTGCAGAATATTTGGCAGGTATTACTACATTAACAAATATTACTTTTCTCTGCTCAGTAAATCCAAATTTAATGTTGCTGTAAATTAAATCATGTCCAAATGATACTTATATAAAATCCAACTGCAATAAGATATTCTCCCAGAACAGATTAGATATTTTACAAGAAAATAAAAGATGCTCAGTTCTTTGGAACTCCTCAAAGCTACTTCACATGACAGAACAGCTCACAATAAAATAACTTTCATTACATTTTGTATACCGACACAAAGACTTCGATTAAGACACTTGGTATGACACGATCTCTCCGTTCCTCTAGAAATCTGGAGCTAATCTACCGCAGATGATGTTAACGTGTTAAGTATTAAAACCTGCTTCCTTTACCTTCAGATGGAGGTCCACAGGAGAAAATCATCTCAGACACAGGATAAATGAAAGTGAAAGTAAACTCGCGACTATATTATAAAACGTACATTTTAGATTTCCTGCTAAATAAAAGCATCGTTTATTATTTTAGTCTGACTCTTTAAATGACAAACACACCAAATAACGTAATAAAGACCATACTGGAATACTGTGCACATTTCTACTGTTTTTGTAAGAACACCAGCAACAATAAAGTTGTTTTTAATCCATTTCTTGAACTCTGAAATAGTTTAACATCAACTTCAAAACTTTTTTCAACACAACACACATTAACATTATTTAAATATTTGCAATAATCTGAATGCAAAGTTGATTTTTCTTGCCAATGATGAGCAACCACACTGATTTTGATGGGTTATTTGTTGTAGTGTCAGATTTTCAAAAATGGTTAGAAATTTATATTTACATTTACGATTATCTCACTCAAAGTAAAGACTGAAAGGCTCTAAGAATAAGAGTACCCCCTGTAACTGAATAGCTCAGTCTGTCACTAGAGTGGTTGGCGAGTCTTAAGGCATGGGTTCAAATCTTATGACAGTCAGAAATTTTTGATTTGAAGTCCAACACTTGAAGACTAAAATGCTCAAAGAAAGGGAGGCAACACAAGGACAAATAGCTCAGGTTGTTGGAAGAGTGATGGTGGTTGCAGAGCCTTAAGGCATGGGTTCAAATCCTATGACAGTCAGCGACTATATTTAAACATTTCAAAGAAAGACAGGTCACCTGACAGAGTTTGTACATATTTGTCTTTGGAGTGTCTGAAACAGTGGCTCAGTGAATCAGCACATCCAGTTTTAAAGAGGACCAAAGATTCAAAGACTTTTATTGTCAGCTCTCTACATATTCAGGACATAGCAAGGAATTGAAAAGCTGTTTCTCCCTCCCCTTAAAGATGTATGTAAAGAGCTATACACTGTAGAGGAGCTGTGTCGTGCCAACAGTTTCAGCTCTCATGTAAACATGTTGGAGTTAACACACTGAACTTGAGGCTCACAGACCTGCAGAGACTTTGAGCATCAACTCTGTTTCCTCTGCAGGTTTCTGTCAAGTCCACAGTAGAAATAAACACCGTTCCATTTAAAGAGTCTGTGTGTAGATTAACATCTCATCTGTTTTTGACATATCACCTTGCAAAGAAACATTGAATAAATGTGAAATAACAGAAGGACCTCAGCAGAGGTTCTGATCTATGTACCGACCACATGATTAAATTGAGACATCAGACACACCTCAGAGACGTGACAAACATGAAACGGATCACTTGTTTAGTATCGTATTCATTCAAGTATTCATAAGGACAACTGTCTGTATACAGTTAGCTCCATGCATTACACATTTTGACAGTTCATAGAAAATGTGAGTTTAGTATAGAGACACTGGCATTTGCAGGCATTGACATCCAAATGTCTGCTGAAAGCACCATGGACTGGCTCCCACCTTCGACTGAGTCTCCAGTCTACAGTGTGGACTTGAGGACCACAAAGCTGCTTAGTGGCTCCAACGCTGAATCCTGCAGCTTGTTCTCATTCAGGTCCAGCTCTTTGAGATGGGACAGGTTGGACTTCAGAACTGAGAGCAGTGAAGCACAGCTTTTCTCTGACAAGCTGCAGGAACTCAACCTGAATAAAGAATAAAAGATGTACGTTAGAAGGCAAAGATCACTTGTCTGTATTTTTACAGACACAACTTTCACGTCATACTAATATTAGCACACAAATAAAACATGGTGTCTGACCCCAGAGTCTCCAGTCTAGAGAGTGGATTCTCCAGAAACCGACACAGACGCGTCACTCCGGAATCCTGGAGCTTGTTTCCACTCAGGTCTAGCTCTCTCAGATGAGAGGGGTTGGATTTCAAAGCAGAGACCAGATAATCACAGCTGATCTCTGACAAACCGCATCGAGACAATCTAAACAGACAAACAGAACCAGTGACAAAGAGTTCTCATTAATATTAATGATAACAAGCTGCTGGAAAAAGCTATTTCTGGTGCAAACCCAACACATTGGGATGCCTTTCAGTAGTGGGGACTAAGAAACTGGTCAGAATCAAACGAAAGATGGATAATGACCAAGTGGTTTAGGGGGAAACATTTCAATGTGTTAGAAAAAAGTCAGTGAACTGACCCCAGAGTCTCCAGTATACAGTCTGGAATCTCCAGAAAACTACACAGCTGCTTCACTCCTGAATCCTGCAACTCGTTGTGGCTCAGGTCCAGGTGTCTTAGATGGGAGGGGTTGGACTTTAGCGCTGGTCCCAGAAAATAGCAGCTGATCTCTGTCAAATTGCAGCAACTGAATCTAAATAAAGAATAAAAGAAATAAGTTTAGAGGGCAGTTCCAGCTTGAAATCATCCATTGTTTCATTATCTGTGATGAATGTAATGATGGTTCTGTGAAATAAGTGGGAGATTTGCAGGTACCAGAGTCATCTCAGAGATTTGACTAAGGTGAAATGATCCGTTGTTTAATGTTGAAATGAGCGAACACGATTGTCTTAAACCATTTACTGACCCCAGAGTCTCCAGTCTACAGTGTGGACTCCGCAGAAAACCACACAGAAGCTTCACTCCTGGATCCTGCAGCTGGTTGAAGCTAAGCACCAGATGTCTCAGATAGGAGGGTTTGGACTTCAGATCTGCGACTATGACTTCACAGAGTTTCTTTGAAAGTCCACAGCTACAAAGTCTGTTGTGACATAAAAGGAGAAACTGACCAAAGAGTTGAAAACATCCTTTTTGACATTTTTCTCTTAAAATCAGTGAAAATCTTATCTGACTGGATCTCACTTTAAACAATGGTTCTCATCAGTCTCTGAATAACAAATAATGAGAATGTTACAGTGTCATTATCTGAGGAACTTAACTACTAATCTATACTGGTTCATAATGTTGATCACATCTGGACTTACACAGCCTTTCTGCAGTTCCACACAGCTGGAATCAGTCTCCGTCGTCCCTCCAATGATGTGTTGTAAGTCTTCATGTCCAGCTCATCCAGAACATTCTCTGACATCTGCAGCATGTAGGCCAGAGCTGAGCAGTGGATTTCAGAGAGTTTCGTCTCTGATCTGTTGTCTGACTTTAGGAACTCTTGGATATCCTGATATACTGAGAGGTCGTTCATCTCAATCAGACAGTGGAAGACGTTGATGCTTCTGACAGGAGAAATTTTGTACATTTCCATTGTCTTCAGGTTGTTGATGGCTCTCTGGATCATTTCCGGTCTGCTCTCAGTCTCACCCAGTAGATCTCTTAAGAGTCTCTGGTTGGACTGCAGAGAGAGGCCATAAAGGAAGCGAACCATCAGATCCAGGTGACCATTTCTACTTTCCAGAGATTTCTCCATGACTCTTTTCAGAAAGACATCTAGAGAGTCATTGTAGTTTAGTCCCAGGAAGTTCTTCAGCACCTTTGTGTTCCTGTTGGTGTAACAGTGGATCAAGTAGACTGCAGCCAGAAACTCCTGAATGCTCAGATGGACGAAGCAGAACACCTTGTCCTGGTACAGTCCTCTCTCCTCTTTAAAGATCTGTGTCAACACTCCTGAGTACACTGAGGCTGCTCTGATATTGATGCCACACTCTGTCAGGTCTGATTCATAGAAGATCAGGTTTCCTTTCAGCAGCTGATCAAAAGCCAGTTTTCCCAGAGACTCAATCATCTTCCTGGTCTCTGGACTCCAGTGTGGATCTGTCACAGATCCTCCATCATACTTGACCTTCTTCAATTTGGTCTGAACCACCAGGAAGTGGATGTACATCTCAGTCAGGGTCTTGGGCAGCTCTCCTCCCTCTCTGGTTTTCAACACCTCCTCCAGAACTGTAGAAGTGATCCAGCAGAAGACTGGGATGTGACACATGATGTGGAGGCTTCGTGATGTCTTGATGTGAGAGATGATCCTGCTGGCCTGCTCCTCATCTCTGAATCTCTTCCTGAAGTACTCCTCCTTCTGGGGGTCATTGAACCCTCTGACCTCTGTCACCATGCTGACACACTTAGCAGGGACGTGATTGGCTGCTGCAGGTCGTGTGGTTATCCAGAGGTGAGCAGAGGGAAGCAGTTTCCCCCAGATGAGGTTTGTCAGCAGCACATCCACTGAGGTGGACACTGTAACATCAGTCAGGATCCTATTGGAGTAAAAGTCCAGAGGAAGACGACACTCATCCAGACCGTCAAAGATGAACACAACCTGGAACTCTTCAAAGTTGTAGATTCCTGCTTCTTTGGTTTCAGTGAAGAAGTAATGCACGAGTTCCACCAAGCTGAACCACTTGTCTTTCACCATATTCAGCTCTCTGAAAGTGAATGGAAATGTGAAGTGGATGTCCTGGTTGGATTTGTCTTCAGCCCAGTCCAGAGTGAACTTCTGTGTTAAGACTGTTTTCCCAATGCCAGCCACTCCCTCCGTCATCACTGTTCTGATTGGTTTATCTCTTCCAGGTGAGGCTTTAAAGATGTCTTCTGGTCTGATGGTTGTTTCTGGAGTGTCTGGTTTCCTGAAAGCTGTTTCAATCCGTCTGACCTCATGTTCAACATTGACCTCTTCAGTCTCTCCCTCTGTGATGTAGAGCTCTGTGTAGATCTCATTCAGTAGAGTTGGGGTTCCTGCTCCAGCAATCCCCTCTAACAAATACTGGAACTTCTTCTTCAGAGTAGATTTGAGTTTGAGTTGACAATCTTGCGCAATAAGGTCTAAATAAAAACACAACAAATGAAAAAAGTGAATATTGCAACAATTCATAAAAAAATAGTCTTTGAATGTTTTGATGTCTTGAGACATGTTAAGATAAATCATCTTACCAGGCTGCAGACGGTCAGTCAGCTCCAACCGCTTCATTCTCCTCTGGAAGTCCTTCAGAAATGCTTCACTGCTGAAAGTTCACATGCATAAAGAGAGGGACACAGTTAACATGTTGTACAGTAGTAATACAGAATGGTAGAACTAATTGCGTGGGTAGTAATAGAGAAGATTTTTCAAGACAGGAGCTTGGATTTCCTTTCACAGTTCTTAAATGTCAAAGTAGAAGAGCAGTTGTGCTGCGAGCTGTCCGATAGAGTCTAAATTCAGTTACATCGTACTTCTTTGAAGCCAAGGCTTGATCTGTTTTAAAGTTAATGATGTCTTCCTTTGAATGATCACTCCTCCAAGACGCATGTGAGTCTGGTTTCTGATGGATTCTGGAAGACAGAGGAAAACTTGGTGAGTCTAATGATCGTGCCCTGCTGCCAGACGATGGTGACAACAAGAGCTGGTGCAAGAGAGATGCATGTAGCTCTACACAACATCACAGCTAACCATGATGATAACTTGAATGTGGTTTGTTGTTACATCTTACTTTTTTCCAGCGGGCTGTTGTTGTCTAAAATTCAAGCAGGATTCCTTTGAATGATCGCTCTTCAGAGACACACAGCTGGGCTCAGGTGCCCGCGGTTTCTGATGGATTCTGACAAACATAGAAATTTAGTGTTTAACAGCTTCCAAGAAAGAAAAGAATCAATTTGACCAAATCTATAAGAGTTTGAGGCTCTTCATAATGAACATATATAATCAGTTTCTAACACTGTTACTCGCTGCTTGCGTTACTGAAGAAAATAAACTGTTTCTGCTAATTTGCTACATCATACCATACAATCCGTACAATGCAGGAAGAAACTAGAGAAACACCTGAAGAAACCCCCAGTGATTCGTTTCAGTTTAAATGTTTGTTGTGCTTACCGCGAACAAATTATAACACGGCCTACAAGAACTCGTCTTCCAACATGAAAAAGCACGTCGTGGTATGTAAAGTAGCTACTGACGCTAGCTAGCGTAATGTTTGTTAAATTGCTGATGAACATTTTAAACGTATTTGCATAAAAAAAGAGAGAGAGAGAGAAGCTGTCTGCAAGAGAAAGAGAAAGGCTGTGGATTGTATAATGACAATGATGTATTTCCTGAGTGGTTTGTTGTTAAAATCAGTTACTTACTTTTTTTCAGCCGGCTGTTGTTGTCTAAAATTCAAGCAGGATGCCTTTGAATGATCACTCTTCAGAGAGACACAGCTGGGCTCAGGTTCATGTGCCCACGTTTTCTGATGGATTCTAACATAGAAATTTACTGTTTAACAGCTTTCAAGAAAGAAAATAATCAATTTGACCAAATCTATAAGAGTTTGAGGCTCTTCATAATGAACAAATATAATCAGTTTCCGACATTAGATAGTAACTACTCTTGGTCTAATAAGGCTGCTTGTGCTGCCAGACAATGATGACAAGATGTTTTAACAGCCTGTGCAAGAGAGATGCATGTAGCTCTACACAACACTACAGAGAACCGTGATGCTGAATGTGGTTTCTCATTAAAATCAGTTACATCTTACTTTTTTTCAGCAGGCTGTTGTTGTCTAAAATTCAAGCAGGATGCCTTTGAATGATCACTCTTCAGAGACACACAGCTGGGCTCAGGTTCATGCGCCCGCGGTTTCTGATGGATTCTAACATAGAAATTTACTGTTTAACAGCTTTCAAGAAAGAAAATAATCAAATCTATAAGAGTTGAGGCTTTTCATAATGAACAAATATCATATAATCAGTTTCCGACATTAGTCACTACGCTCAGTCTAATAATGCTGCTCGTGCTGCCAGACAATGGTGACAACAACAAGCGCTACACAACATCACAGAAAATCGTGATGCTGAATGTGGTTTCTTGTTAAAATCTGTTAAAGCTCACTTTTTTCTAGCAGAGTGTTGTTTAAAAGTAAAGTATTCCTCCTTTGACTGATCACTCCTCAGAGACACATAGCTGGGTTCAGGGTCAGGTTCATGTGAGTCTGATCTCTGATGGGTCCTGAAAAAGTGAAAAAGGGAGAGATCTACGGTTTATCAGTGTTCAAGAATATAATAAATATCAATTTATCCAAATCCATAAGGTGCTTTTCTATCACATTAAGTTATGTTTTAACCGCCTGTGCAAGAGACATGAACGTAGCTCAATAGTTGTACAACATCACAGCTAACCATGATGTTGATGTATTTCTTGCTAAAAATCCGTTAAATCTTACTTTTTTCCAGCAGAGCGTTGTTGTTTAAAAGTAAAGTATTCTTCCTTTGACTGATCACTCTTCACAGACACACAGCTGGGCTCAGGTTCAGATTCATCAGAGTCCACTCCGAGCTCTTGCTCAGGGCTTAAACACAACACACACAGATTTCAGTATACAGTGTTTGCTCAAATGCAGCAAAATAGGAAACAAGGAAATTACTACGGCATGTTTCACAGACGGGACGCTGGAAAGCAGGATTGTTTTTTTTTTTTTTTCATTTGCAGACATGACACTTCTAATTTAAACCAAACTATTCTACTGTGGTTTCATCTGTCCACTAAAAAGTCTCCCAATATTCTTCTGGTTTGTGCACATAATGCAAAGGCTCAGACTGTGGCACACCCCTTATTAGCTTAAACAAAACAGGGCAGCTGAGTTTGATTACACTGATTGGAAACACGTCTAAAACTCTAGAGTTGCACTACTTTTGCACCTCACAGACATGTAATACTGGGTCATTTTCCTGAATAAACAAATACTATTACTGTTTCATGTGTTTGATTGGATTGCCGTTGTCTACTTTCATGACTTGTGTGAATCTCCACTGATGTTTTGAGTAAATTTTATGCAGAATTATTTTAGCAGTCACTGTTAATAATGAAGGTTTGATGATGAACATGGAGAACAGTCATGGACAGTTAGAGACGGTCATCTCACCTCTGAGCTTTGGTCAGGTTCTCATGGTCCTCACTCAGATGTTTGGATTTAGATGGATTTACAGGGACTCCCCCCTCTCTGTACTCACTCAGATCCATGCTGATGAATTCACATCAACTCACACACTTTCTACCTCCACCTGTAGAGGAAACACAAATCATGCATCTGCACATCAACTGAAATCATCTTTATACTTCTACCATATAGTCCACTCTGGGGTCATAAAGCTGTAGTGAAGTGAAGAGCAGATTAGAACATACATGATGAATGGGTCAGAGATCAACTGGATCCAGAGAAGAGCAGAGAACTACTAGTCTGAGATACAAACAAGAATGAACAACATAACATATGTATACTAGAAAATCACAAAACAACAGTGGAGATGGAGAACTTTTTACTGTGACTGTCTCTCTGCATCGGTTCTGTGCTGTGAACATGAACAGAGGCTCAAAAGTTGTTTCCCAGAAGAACAAACTCCACTTCCTTAAACTCCCAAGGCTTTACATCTTATTTTGAAAGGCTTAACAGGAAACAGCACTACACTGCTGTGTCTGACTTTAACAGTGGAGACGACGGTTTAAAACCCGGAAATCAAAACAAAACGCAGTTTTAATTCTAAAGAAAGCAAATGACAACAGCTGATAATCATATTAATTCCAGTAAAATATTAACTGCTATGTAGACTGACCTTCAAACACAAGTGAGCGAAATTCTGTCATTCACAAGTGAAGCGTCTTTGACAAACATTAGAGAGCAGACTGTAAAATGACTGAAGAGTTAAAGTATGAAACAAAGCGAACTTACATTAGACCCAGACAGTGGAAACAGTTTAAGAAGAAGACTCTCTCCTCCACACCTGGACACTAAAGACGCTGCTGGTTGTCTGTCTGTTTTTGTTTTCGCGTAAAACGTCATCAGTTCCTGCCCCAGTAGTCTTCCAATCATTTCTTTGCCACGCACAAATATTTAATTTAATAATTTAATTTAATTTCAATGTATTTCGTTTTATTTGAGTGCATTTCATTTCATTTCATTGTATCACGGGGTAACCTTTAAACATTTAAACTGGTGCAGAATAGTAGGTATTATTACATTAACAAATATTGTACTTTTCTCTGCTCAGTAAATCCAAATTTAATGTTGTTATAAATTCAATCATGTCTAAATTACACTTAAACTTTAACTTGGATTTTCTTTAACTATATAATCCAACTGCAAGAAGAGATTCTCCCATGATAGACTAAATAGGTTTCAAGAAAATAAAAGATGCTCAGTTCTTTGGAACTCCTAAATCAAACGCTACTTCCTGGAATGAGTCACATGACAGAACAGCTGGGAGGAAGATTTTCACAATAAAATGACTTTCATTCCATTTTGTATACCGACACAGAAAGACTTCGATGAAGACACTCGGTATGACACAATCTGTCCGTTCCTGTCCAGAAATCTGGGGCTAATCTACCTCCAAGTATTAAAACCTGCTTCCTTTACCTTCAGATGGAGGTCTACAGGAGAACATGGTCAGCGATAGCGTTAATGAAAGTGAAACTAAACTATAGACTTTATTATATAACGTACATTTTAGATTACCTGCTGAGTAAAGGCATTATTTATTATTTTAGTCAGCTTTTATCACTGAGACCCTGAGCAGTGACAGTAACATCCAGCTATCCGTTGGTTTAATAGGAAAATAAATAGAGTGGAGTGAACCCTCCTATTAGTCATCTTTGTCTCAGTGGGGGGAGGCGGGACCACTACCATATAGTGCAACAAATATATCGTTAATATATTGTTAGCGTTTGGTCGTCAAAATAATTAAACCAAACAACGCAAAATGGTGTGCGCTCACAGAGAGTGCAGTTCGTTACATTAAGTTTCTTTTATTTATTTAGGATATTTTTAAAGTTCTTGACATTCCAACAAAAACTCCTGAGAAATAAACATTTGTTTGCTTTTGAAAGGGTGTACTTGCATTATTAAGCCACGTCATTACATTAGTGAAAAAATGGTGTCAGAATTATGTTGGCAATAATACTGTTTATTGGCAATCAATTGGGGGACAATATATCATCCAGCAAAACTTGTTATTGTGACAGGCTATGGCAGACAACAGAGAGATTTTCACTCATGTTTATTTTTTCTTTTCTTTTCAGTTCAGTACCAAACAAGATATATATAGATGACTTTACAATTTAGACATTCATATACAATAATGTGTTTCACTTCATAGAATATGAGGTTTAAATTAATGCTCATTAAGTGCTACCACCCCCCAAGCATTTGTCTTGTAGGAGTTGATTGATAGGGTGATCAGCCCTTCCTTCATTACACTTTAAAGTTCCTGTAAACAATTAGTAAAGAGATAGATATATTGCAGATGATTAAGATTACATGTTAACTTGACTGAGAACATCACCTTGTCTACATTTGTTGTGTTGTAAAATAGCCTGTGTTATAACTCTAGTACAAATGGATTGAAATCCATGATCCTCTCCTCTTGGTTTGCATTTGAATAATTCCTGTGGGACTGGTCTCTACTTTTTGTCCTATCTGAACAGTTAAAGTGCAGCTCTGTTGATGGAGAATGTCTGGATGAAGCTCTTCTGTCCAAGGCAGTCAAGGTTTGTCTATGCAGAAGCTGTTGTTGCTGCTGCTTCAACCCCTTTGGATGATCAGGACACAGCTCTTTGTCTCACAGTGCAAACACCACCCTGTTCACTCTCGTATTCACAAAGATCATCACTTCCATCTGAACAGAGAAGAAAAAACAAGATGAAATAAAAGTTGTCGGTCAGCATTGCGGCACTTCCAGCAAAGAGCAGCGTGGACTTCATTCCTGTTCAGAGCAGCAGTGAAGAAGCTATGTAACGCAGTCAACTTTCTTTTCAACACACAGAGCTTGGAGATCAGAGACATGCAGAGACTTGTAGCATCAAGTCTGTTTCCTCTGAAGACGTCAAAGTCTGCAGTGGAAATTGCTGAGAGTCATGAATGTGTCATAGCTGCACTTAAGTGATTGATTTACTGCTGCTCCATTAAAAGAAAGAGTCTTTGTGTTGATAACATTTCACCTGTTTCTGACATATCACCCGACAAAGAAAACATCTGAATGAAACTAATGACAGAAGCACAGAATACAAATGTGACTACTGTACCTCAGCAGAGATGCAAGTCTGTTTAAAGACCGTGGTTACGAAATATAATGATGGTTCTGCAGGCATCAGAGTCATCTCAGAGATGTTACGAAGATTAAAGTGAAACGTTACACACAAAGACTGCCTCCAACCCTCAACTGACCTCAGAGACTCCAGTCTATAGAGTGGGTTCTTCAGAAAACCACACAGACGTTTCACTCCTGTATCCTTCAGCTGGTTGATGCTCAGGTCCAGATGTTTCAGATGGGAGGGGTTGGACTTCAGAGCTGAGACCAGAGAATCACAGCTGATCTTTGACAAACTGCAGTCCATCAGTCTGAATAAAAAGTAAACAAAGTTTAGAACACAGTTGACCAAAAAATAAAAACCCTGTGACATTTATTTCATTTTCTACTCTAAATTAACAAAAATAAATATGGAAAACCTGGAAAAGTGTGGATGAATATTTTCCACTATTTTTGACATTTCGACTACGCTGATTAAATAATTGGCCACTTAGTCAGTAATATAAAATAGTTAATTGCTGTCCTAAGTTTAACTTTAAAATACATGAGCTTAAAGCATGTCAGTGTTCCAGGGAGAATTATGCAGTGGATCTTTTCATAAAACTTTTAATTTGTTGCTCAGCAACTGCCATAGAAAGACTCATCGTGAAGATCTGTGTATCTGACCTCAGAGTCGCCAGTCTACAGAGTGGACTCTCCAGAAAACCACACAGATGTTTCACTCCTGAATCCTGCAGCTTGTTTTCACTCAGGTCCAGATGTCTCAGATGAGAGGGGTTGGGCTTCAGAGCTGAGACCAGATAATCACAGCAGATCTCTGAAAATCTGCAGGAACTCAATCTGGATAACAGACAAAATTATGCTCAAGAAAATATTTTTATGTAAAGATGAAGATGTTAAATTAAGGACAAAACATGAATATGCATTTAATAATTAATCTGTCTTTTATCATCACAGGAAGATTAGTTGTCCAACCAAATCCTAATCAAATATAATATAAAGAGTCCAAATTCATCCAGAGATTTTCAGTTTAAAATTATAAGAAACAGAGGAAAAGAAGAAAATCTTTGGACTTTGGAAGCAG
This sequence comes from Planiliza haematocheilus, assembly GCA_005024645.1. Taxonomy (NCBI): domain Eukaryota; kingdom Metazoa; phylum Chordata; class Actinopteri; order Mugiliformes; family Mugilidae; genus Planiliza; species Planiliza haematocheilus. The sequence continues at coordinate 1,753,792 of SRSE01000183.1, read as the reverse complement.
AAAGTGTTTGACATTGATCTCTGATCCCAACAAAGCTGTAAAATGAAATTAACCATTGTTGAGGTGGTAATACGATGCCACCTTGAACTCTGGAATCAGCATTTTTACAAGTTTTGACAGTTTACTTGATAGTATAAACAAAAACACTTTTAGAGTATCATGAAGATCCTATGGCTGGATCAGTATAATGTCAGCCTTATGTCTGCAGTTTAGTGTCACCACAACTTTCACATCTCATTAATCTCAGCACACAAATAAAACATGATGTCTGACCTCAGAGTCTCCAGTCCACAGTGTGGATTCTCCAGAAAACCACACAGATGCTTAACACCTGAATCCTTCAGCTCATTAAAGCTCAGGTCCAGCACTCTCAGATGGGAGGTGTTGGACTTCAGAGCTGTGTCTAGAGAATCACAGCTGATCTCTGACAAACTGCAGTCCATCAATCTAAATAAGAATGATATGTGGAATAAATTCATTGATAATCCAATCAGATATGTTCAGGTTTTAAATGTGTGGCTCAATGTTACTACATCCTAATCCACAAGCTTTTGTTTTTAACTCATTAACGTGTAAAACTGGAACACCCCAGGGAATGGTACTGTCAGTTCGTGCTGATTTGTAATCTCACTGACCACCAATGACTAAGAAGACACCTGCTTATATTAAGGTACATGATGCTTCTTAATTTAACAAAATTGTTCTGCTGTGTTTGCCAATTGTCACACTTGCTGCACTTCTGAAAGAACATTGTGTTGGTCTTCTTCATAAGCATGTTCATAAAGAATTATAATAATAACAAAAACTAAAACAAGAAAACTCAGTGAACTGACCTCAGAGTGTGCAGTCTACAAAGTGGACTCTCCAGAAAGCCACGCAGATTCTTCACTCCTGAATCCTGCAGCTTGTTTCCACTCAGGTCTAGATGTCTCAGATGGGAGGGGTTGGACTTTAGAGCTGAGACAAGAGAATCACACCTGATCTCTGACACACTGCAGTAACTTAATCTAAAGAAAAAGAAAAAGATGTTAAAATCTTTTGTATACAGATGTGACTCTTTTGCAAAAATCTGAAACACACACTGAATATTTACACTACAGTTTAGTCAACAGGTAGGCCTGTCACGATAACAAATTTTGCTAGATGACAATTTTTTCACTAATGTAATGGCGTGGCTTAATAATGCAAGTACACCCTTTCAAAAGCAATAAATGTTTATTTCTCAGGCATAATAAGTATTGTTGGAATGTCAAGAACCCTTAAATATCCTAAATAAATTAAAGAAACATAATGTTGCGAACTACACTCTCTGTGAGCGCACACCATTTTGTGCTGTTCCGTTTATTTCGGGGCGAAGGCTCCTCTGCATCTCGAGCTGCAGTTTTTTTTTCCCAGCTAAGAAAACTGGACTGGACGGTTGTGTTTGAGGTGCGCGTACAAGTTGGTTGTATTGACTTTTTTCGTTGCCACTACTTTCAAACAAATACGACGTAGGCTCTACTGGCTCATCCATGTTAATGGCCTCATCTTGTTCATTCGGTTTAAATCCGACATATTCCCGCACTGTGGCTGTGGCATTCTGCTTTGAAATCATCCCTTTTATTCCTACAGATTTCTACTTGCGTTACCTTACTTTCAACTCCTCACTAGGCTAACTTGTTGCACTCTGTGTACGCTAGCGCCCCTCCCCCCCGCACTTAGACAAAGAATGGATGACTGACAGGTTTACTCCATTTATTACCCTATGGAATCCTATGAAACGTGTCCAGGTGCTGAGACTGATGCACAGAGTGAACCCTATCATTATCCAGCGTGTTTGGTCGAGAGAGACGAGGAAAACAAACACATGCACATGGCAATATATCGAGACTGGCAAAATTATCGAGTTTGTTTTCATTTATCGTGCGATTAATTGATTTATTGATTATCGTGACAGGCCTAACAACAGGCTACATTTAGAACTAAAACATAACAGCTTGAAGATTCTATATGAATATAAATTACATTCAATTAGTAATTAAACATCAGCTCTACTATAGTAAGACATAGTCATCTGACCTCAGGGTCTCCAGTCTACATAGTGGACTCTCCAGGAAATTCCACAGATGCTTCATTCCTGAATCTTGTAGCTTGTTTTCACTCAGGTCCAGATATCTCAGAAGGGAGGGGTTGGACTTCAGAGCTGATCCCAAAGAATCACAGCTGATATCAGACAAACCACAGCAACTCAATCTAAATAAAGAATAAAAGATGTTTGTTTATAGGACAAAATTCCTTCTAGAAATCATTCACTGTTTCATAATCTGTTCAGAGATGATCAAGGTTTAGAAAACAAAAAATTCCAAACAGAATTCAGCTTCAACCAGTCAAACAGAACTAAATTTCATTTTCTACACATAAGGTGAAATTTAAGGAAAAGGTAGGTAAAAAAAGGTAAAACTAGTATGCGAAAGCAAGAGGATTTTTCTTGTTGTTTGAAGGTTTTATATCTATAGCCAGAGGTGTCGAGTAACGAAGTACAAATACTTTGTTACTGTACTTAAGTAGATTTTTCAGGTATCTGTACTTTACTTGAGTATTTCTTTTTCTGAAGACTTTTTACTTTTACTCCCTACACTAAGCGTGTTTATAGTTCAAGCATCAATAAAGACACTAACTGAAAGTCCACCTGACCCCACTATTTGAGAACTAGCTACTGGTCTAATGTGAAAAAACAAACAAACTCAGGTATGGTGTTGTTTCTGTTGCTATCATTCGCTTTTTGAGGATTTTTTGGAAGCTAGTTAACAACGTTAGCAATTCTATGGGATCACACCGTTTTGATAGTATAGCTAACACTAGCTAGCGGTTTAATAATAACAACCCAATAACCCTCAGTTTATTATTAAAAATGATCCAGATGCTCATGCAGGACATCTGGTCACGTTAAGTCTAGATTATTCTGCTAGAACTTTTTCATTTTGCAAAATTATCAACGGATGAATTGTCAATGGAAAAATCTGGCAAATTTTTTTTACTTTTTACTTAAGTACATTTCAGAGCCTGTACTTTCTTACTTTTACTTGAGTAAAGGAGTTGAATCAGTACTTTTACTTTTACGAGAGTATTTTTTTACACAAGTATCCATACTTTTACTTAAGTACAGAATGTGAATACTTTTGACACCTCTGTCTATAGCTCATCATTGCTCTGCCATAGTCAATGAACCATCAAATAAGTGAACAGACCATGAAGATCCTCAGTGAGGATAGTATAATATCAGCCTTGAGTCTGCAGTTTAGTGTCACGGCATCTTATTCAACTCAGCACACAAATAAAGCATGGTATCTGACCTCAGAGTCTCCAGTCTACAGAGTGGACTCTCCAGAAAACTACACAGATGCTTCACTCCTGAATCCTGCAGCTTGTTTCCACTCAGGTCCAGATATCTCAGATGGGAGGGGTTAGATTTCACAGCTAGGACCAGAGAATCACAGCTGATCTCTGACAACCTACAGCAACTCAACCTGAATAAAGAATACAAGTTTAGATAATATCACTGATTATCCTAATATGAGGGTGACTAATATAAAGCTTCAGCAGTCTGACTGAGACAAATTAAGTACATGTCTAGCAAAGTGTATTGAGAAGTAAGTTCCCTCTTTAAATTACTTTTCCTCAGCTCAGCAAACACAAAGATGCTGACTGGATATATAGAACACACATCTTCTAAATTTGTTTTTTAACAAATTAAATTAAAAATAGTAAAATACACAAAAATAACTGACATCAGCATCTCCAATCTACAGTTTGGACTCTCTAGCCCAGCAGAAAGTTCCTTCACTGCTGAATCCTCCAGCTTGTTGTTACTCATGTCCAGATGTGTCAGATGGGATGGGTTGGACTTTAGAGCTGACGCCACAACCTCACAGTGACTCTCTGTGAGTCCACAGCCAGAAAGTCTGTAATGACACACATCCATGAAATATGTTATTATGAAAGGAGACAATTTATTCCCTGCATTTGCTGACTAAACAGTGGGCCAAATCCTAATTTTCTCTTCACATTAGTCCAGCTAATTTAATCTGTATATAACCTGAAACAGTTCTCACCAGTCTCTCTCATACCTGCAGACTTTTAATCTTTGTTTTACCCTTTTTCTGCAGAAAAATGGTGGAGGAAATGGAATTACAGCCTTCAATATTATTATTAAGGGGTACCACTGGTGTAGTGGTTGGAGAAATAGCTGTGGGACCAAAGGGTCATAGGTTTGCATTGCTGAGGTGCCTTGAGCAAGCACATAACAACTCAAATTGGTATCATTATTGTAAAATAAATTTTTACATGCCTGAAACTGAGAACATCTATGAAAAAACAACTGACAAAAATGATCTTAATATTTGTAATAAACAAGAGTTTTCGATGAAGCTAATCTAGACTGGTTCATTATGTTAATCACATCTTGACATACAGAGCCTTTCTGCAGTTCCTCACAGCTGGAATCAGTCTCCGCTGTCCCTCCCATGATGTGTTGTACTTTTCTAGGTCCAGCTCATCCAGAACCTCCTCTGACATCTGCAGCATGTAGGCCAGAGCTGAGCAGTGGATTTCAGAGAGTTTTTTCTCTGATCTTTTGTCTGACTTCAGGAACTCTTGGATGTCCTGATGTACTGAGAGGTCGTTCATCTCAATCAGACAGTGGAAGATGTTGATGCTTCTGTCGGGAGATAAATTGTACATGTTCATCTCCTTCAGTTTGTTGATGGCTATCTTGATGATGTTTTCACTGGTCTCTGTATGACCCAGTAGACCTCGCAAGAGTCTCTGGTTGGACTGCAGAGAGAGGCCATGAAGGAAGCGAACCAACAGATCCAGGTGACCATTTCTACTGTCCAGAGATTTCTCCATCACTCTGTTCAGAAAGACATCTAGAGTTGAGTCATTGTAGTTTTGTCCCAGGAAGTTCTTCAGCACCTCTGTCTTCCTGTTGGTGAAACAATGGATCAAATAGACTGCAGCCAGAAACTCCTGGACACTCAGATGGACAAAGGAGTACACCTTGTCCTGGTACAGACCTCTCTCGTCTTTAAAGATCTGTGTCAACACTCCTGAGTACACTGAGGCTGCTCTGATATCGATGCCACACTCTCTCAGGTCTGATTCATAGAAGATCAGGTTTCCTTTCTGCAGCTGATCAAAAGCCACTTTTCCCAGAGACTCAATCATCTTCCTGGTCTCTGGACTCCAGTGTGGATCTGTCTCAGATCCTCCATCATACTTGACTTTCGTCACTTTGGTCTGAACCACCAGGAAGTGGATGTACATCTCAGTCAGGGTCTTGGGCAGCTCTCCTCCCTCTCTGGTTTTCAACACATCCTCCAGAACTGTAGCAGTGATCCAGCAGAAGACTGGGATGTGACACATGATGTGGACACTTCGTGATGTCTTGATGTGAGAGACGATCCTGCTGGCCTGCTCCTCATCTCTGAATCTCTTCCTGAAGTACTCCTCCTTCTGGGGGTCAGTGAACCCTCTGACCTCTGTCACCATGTCAACATATTCAGGAGGGATCTGATTGGCTGCTGCAGGTCGTGTGGTTATCCAGAGGTGAGCAGAGGGAAGCAGTTTCCCCCTGATGAGGTTTGTCAGCAGCACATCCACTGAGGTGGACTCTGTAACATCAGTCAGGATCTCAGTCTTGTGGAAGTCCAGAGGAAGTCGACACTCATCCAGACCGTCAAAGATGAACACAACCTGGAACTCTTCAAAGCTGCAGATTCCTGCTTCTTTGGTTTCAGTGAAGAAGTGATGAACAAGTTCCACCAAGCTGAACTTTCTCTCTTTCAACACATTCAGCTCTCTGAAAGTCAATGGAAATGTGAAGTGGATGTCCTGGTTGGCTTTGTCTTCAGCCCAGTCCAGAGAGAACTTCTGTGTTAAGACTGTTTTCCCAATGCCAGCCACTCCCATAGTCATGACTGTTCTGATTGGTTTATCTCTTCCAGGTGAGGCTTTAAAGATGTCTTCTGGTCTGATGGTTGTTTCTGGTCTGTCTAGTTTCCTGGATGCTGTTTCAATCTGTCTGACCTCATGTTCATCATTGACGTCTGCAGTTCCTCCCTCTTTGATGTACAGCTCTGTGTAGGTCTGATTCAGTAGAGTTGGTTTTCCTGCTTTAACAATCCCCTCAAACACACACTGGAACTTCTTCTTCAGAGTAGATTTGAGTTTATGCTGACAAGGTGGAGCAATAAGGTCTAAATGAAAACACAACAAATAAGTATAATAATAAAAAGTCAGCAATAGTCAGCATTTGAATACTGTAAATGATGATCTCTTGAGACATTAGTAAATATTCCAGTATTTCAGACGAAGTATTTTAGTATTGCATGTCATTTTGGTACATTAGTAAATGTCCCATTTATCCAACAGGTTCAATGTTCAGATAAATCATCTTACTGCTCTGCAGACGATCAGCCAGCTCCTCCTGCTTCATTCTCTTCAGGAAGTTAAATGTGATCTTCAGAAATGCTTCTCTGTTGATCCTCCTCTGCTCTTCATCCTCACCCTCTAAGATGTCATCATCCCTCTGAACCTCTAAACATTCTGGGTAATCTGGACTCAGAACCTTGTAGAATTTCTTCAGCTCGTTCTTCACAAAAGTGACGATGTTGTCCTCCAGCAGCTGGAACAGAAAACTTTATGAATGAAACAATCCCAGTGAAAACGTGGAGCCAGACATCAGATGTTGAACAGACTGACAGTCCACTGGAGACAACTGTCAACAATAAATATCAAGTAGCTGTTGTACATGTACAGACCATAAATATTGAGTCCAGCTGCATTTGATCATCCTGGACAGACTGACGACTGGGAACATCTGAGCTCTCCTGGTAGACTCTGAGAACCAATCATCAACAGTTAGTTGACATCATGTGTGCACCAACTATAACCACTGTATAGATTGCACACATAGAACAAACACTAATGTGTTCTGACATCCTTCAAGAACTGAAACAAGACTCTAACACCAGAATTGAACATGTGATGGTTCAGAAGGAGTTGAATAACATCTGTCCGCACATAAGAATTGGTGACTGTGATGTTCTAAAAATACCAATTTTTAGTATAATACATCTTCAGACAGCAAGGTTTTCTACCTTTCAGTCAGAAAAGTGTTCAATATAATACCACTTTCCCATAAGAACAAAAGCAGAGTAGAAGATCAGATGTGCTGACAGTGACAGGTAAACTTTCTTTTGTCTTTTCAGCTGAGGGTTGTTGTTTTTAGAATTCAGCTAATAATTCCATCGACTTAGAGCTACCAACGACGACCAATACCGGGGTTCGGATTGTGAATGAGAGTCCAGTTTCTTTTGGATTCTGATAGACCAAGAATCAAATTTCAACAAGAAAAGGTTTGATGCTCTACAGTTCTACTGTGCTCACAAGTACACCTGACCATGATGTTGAATGTGGTTTAATTTGGAAATCATATCTTACTTCTTTACAGCAAATGGTTGTTGTTTTTTAAAGTCAATCAGTTTATCCTTTGACTGATCACTCTTCATAGACACACAGCTGGGCTCAGCTTCAGGTTCTGGTCTGTCCTGTTGATTTGTTCTTTAACACAACACACATACACACACACACAGATTTAAGTATCAATAATCATGGATCAGTGATCTTAGTACTGAGCTCTAAAATGGAGAAGAGTCATGGACAGTAAGAGATGGTCATCTCACCTCTGAGGTCCGGTCTGGTTCTCATGGTCCCCACTCAGACGTTTTTTTTTAGATGGAGGGGTTCCCTCCTCTCTGCCCTCACTCTGATCCATGCTGATGAATTTACACCAGCTCACACACTTTCTTCATCTGCCTGCAGAGCAAACACAAATTCATTCATCTGTACTGAGAGAAGTTAACAACCGAGCTGGATTATGTGCATAATCAGTAATATTGCAGTAACACAAAGAAGCTTTCCCATTCTTCTTTCCCAATTCAAGCTGCACACTTGTGCAGCTTGAATTCTGCTGTAGTGATGATTCTATTTAAAAAGGTTCCACAAAAAACAGCGGAGTAATGGCGGAGATGACGGTTTTATACTGCGAAATAAAAATGTAATGCGTTTGTTTTCAGAAGAAAACAAATAATCATAAGTAAAGCAATCTAATAATAATTCTGGTTCATGTTCAAAGTTTCTCAAAATGACTTCCTTAATGCAGTTGGTTTCCGCTGTCCCGATTTTACAGCTTTGACGCAGTTAACGTGAAAAGACTGCAAGGAAGATTTTTGTCGTTTATGCTAGAACTAATAGCAATCCATCTCATTTCAGTGAATAAAGCATTAAAACTGCATTCCTTACCTGCAGATGGACAATTACGCGAAGAAAATTATCTGCGCAACCGTCACCAAAAGCGAAAGTTAACTTGAAAACACGCTCGAGACGTACAGGAAGTTTTGATGAGATGGTAACGCCCCCAAAATGAATTAACATCATTATTATCATGGCATTTATGTTTACACCGTATAACCTGTACCTTTGCAGTCAAAGTCTGTCCTTTTCATTTCTTTTACAGTGATATCTGGTATTGGAGGCACCCAAACCTTTTAAGTAGAAGTCAGATAGGAACCACCGCCGCATCATTGTGCCAGCAGCCGAGCGGAGAGCGCTTAAATAGCCCCAAACAGTCAGCGTCTCGCAGTGAGGGCAGAGAGCAGACGACACACTCCTCAAAATCCCCACGAAGCTGCACACAATCAGCACGGCCAAACAGATCGTAGTTCGGCACCCACAACCGGAGCACGCCAGAGATAGGCTACTACTTGAGAGTGGGGGTGGAGCAGCACCCAACCTGCCACATTCGTATGTTAATATTAGTCCTAAAATACTGCAGTAAAAGTGTCTTGATGTTGCTGTATCAGCAGTGACAAATACACATTTAAAAATTATTCAGATATTGCGTTTATGTGTTTATCTTTCACCGTCATTGAAGAGGCAGGTCCTACAACGTAGGAATGAAAGTAAGCTGTAAATAAGACAATCAGTGTGGGGTTAATTAGATTATGATTTTAGTGTGATGAGTGTCAAGAAACTGAGGAGTAAGCAGTAGGTCAAAGTGATAAGACTGATGAGATTAGTTAGCAGTGTATGTGAAGACCTGCAGAGATAAACATAATAAAAGCATCTGCTTTTGAGATATTCAGCATCTGACCAGTTCAGTGTGGTAGTGGTGTGCAATCAACATAGGTTCTGATCCCAATGTTTCTGATCTGGGTGCAATGCTATGGTTAGACAGAAGTTTGCCACCCGGAAGGTACCATCCAAGTACAGAGAGAGTGTGTTTAATTTTAAGACCATTTTAAATCAAAATGGAAATATGTGATTGCAAATAAATGCATGAAATAAATGTATACACACACAAAAATAGCTGAATGTGTAATATTTTATTTGACAATTTCAACCAATGAATCTAAAAATGATCACGTTTTTTACAATTAGTGAAAGTTACAGACTTGTCCAATCCAGGCTACATGCACCTGAGCATTCAACATAAACTGTATGGACTTACTGTGAAATGTATTTAAATAGTGTTTTGTACTAAATCTGTGCACAATTATTTCTTTTTATGTTTTGAAAATGGTTAAAACTCATTCTACAGACCATCGGACCACAACTGTCAACATTCTGGTGCCAGACACCACAGGATGTCCTCAGAAGGCCTATGTCCCTTCCAGTCTCCTAGAAGAGTAGGCAAGTCTCCATCAAAGTAGCTGTTTCAGAATGTCAAGACAGTGTGGCCATGTACCACTGGTACATCTTCTACAGCTCCCTCATCTTACATACCTACCTGTGCATCCTGGCCCTCATCATCTTGACCCCTGATAATCAGTGTTGTCACTATAGTCATTATGACTCGAGTCGGAGGGAATTTCCTGGTTTATTCTACAGGCTTCCCTATAATTTGCTGAGTTTGCAGACTAATATGACAAAATGATAATTGTTACTCACACAAACTACAGCTAATCCGCACAAAAGTGTATACATTGAAACAAATAGCCAATACATAAAGCAAATATATACTGACTACTGCAGTGACTATGTGTCAGAGGGTTAGTAACAGAACTGATAATAAAATTATTATGTTACATTGACAGTACAATGTTGCAGGAATGCTAGCGACTTGAAAAGATTTTGGAAACTTATGGATGAACAAAAATGTTCAGTTTTTTCCATGTAAAAGCTCAACCACTGCTTACTCAGCACATAAACAGCACACAAAGCTGGATTTTAAAAGACTCATATTGTCTCAAGTCTTTGCTCTTCTACAAATGTAGCACGGCAGTAATGGAAGTGAAATAAGAAAGATGTAAAAGAAACAAAATATATGAAGTGCAGAAAGAAAAAACAGAAACTCTAGAAACAGCTGGATTCATTATAAAAAATAATGTAGAAATTCTATGGAAACCTTGCTTCTGTAAAATAATATGAAATATAAAAATACCAGTGTTGGGGATCAAAAATATGCAATGCAAATTCAAAACTGCTGCCCAGCTCCACTCCTACTCAACCCTGTGACTATTCTCCACTCACAACTTCACTGAGGAAAACAGGAAATACCAGGTCGTTTTCTTTGCTTCTGTGTTTGTTGTAATACTACTGAAAGATTTACTGACCTCAGAGTCTCCACTTTACAAAGTGGACTCTCCTGAAAGTCACAAAGCTGCTTCACTCCTGAATCCTGCAGTTTGTTTCCACTCAGGTCCAGATATCTCAGATGGGAGGGGTTGGACTTCAGAGCTGAGACAAGATAATCACAGCTGATCTCTGACAAACTGCACCAACTCAACCTGAATACAGAACAGAACTTGGAATTAAAATTCAGTCAGCTAAGTTCAAGTTTTAAATGTGCAGCTCAACATCACTATGTCCCAACCAATGATAATTTCTCTGGTAATTAAACGTTAAACAGATCTACAATAAAAGACAGTCAGTGAACTGACCTCAGAGTCTCCAGTCTACAGTGTGGACTCTCCAGAAAACCACAGAGATGCTTCACTCCTGAATCCTTCAGCTCATTTCCCCTCATGTCCAGATGTCTCAGATGGGAGGGGTTGGACTTCAGAGCTGATCTCAGACGACCACAGCTGATCTCTGACAAACTGCAGCGATACAACCTGAATAAAGAATAAAACTTTAGAATGTTTGCAAACAGTATGTAGCTTCAACCAGTCAAACAGAACCAGTGACTGTAGTACTTATATGTCCAGTAGTTACTGGACATATAAGTGTGTGTAGCCAAGTGTTTCCCTTTTTGCAACAAGCAAAGTATGTGATGGGGTTTTATAGGGGTGAGCAATACTTAGCTCTGTATCATGGAGAACACATAGCTTGACTTTAGTTTTTGGCTATTCAGATGATCAAAGACACTAACATTTATTTAGTGTGTAAAGGTTACACCAAATACTACACTAAAACTGCTGTTTTGGAAGTGGAAACATAAAATGTTTGATGTTGCTCTCTTATCATTTAATTACTGTCAAAAACAGTTTCTGCCAGATTCTGTGTCGATTGAATAATGAAGCATCACTTTGTTATTTTAAACAAATGCCGATCACAATAACCTTCATGAAGATTGAATGCAAGACTGTAGTGATATTACGATGCATTCGTTTTCACTAGTGTACCTAATGGACTTGGAATCACCACATCTTTCACATCATATTAATCTCAGCATACAAATAAAACAACTGCCTAACCCCAGAGTCTCCAGTCTGCAGAGTGGACTCTCCAAAAAATCCCACAGATGCTTCACTCCTGAATCCTTCAGCTGATTGTTGCTCAGATCCAGATGTCTCAGATGGGAGGGATTGGACTTCAGAGCAGAGACTAGAGAATCACAGCTGATCTCCGACAAACTGCACCAACTCAATCTGAATGAAGAATAAAACATGTCGATAAAACCACTGACTTTGTGTACAGATGTGCGGAAATGAAAACACTGACTTGTTCTTTATGCGAAAATACTACATTTAAGACAAGACATTGGGAACAAAGGGAAATTTGCAGCTTTAAGGTTAGAAATTCTGCATGAGTTAATGAACTGACTTCAGAGTCTCCAGTATACAGAGTGGACTCTCCAAAAAACCACACAGATGCTTCACTCCTGAATCCTGCAGCTTGTTGAAGCTCAGCTCGAGCTCTTTGAGATGGGAGGGGTTGGACTTCAGAGCTGAGACTAGAGAATCACAGCTGATCTCTGACAAACTGCAGCGATACAACCTGAATAAAGAATAAAAGATGTAGTTAATTCATAATCTAATCAAAAGTGGTCAAGTTTTAAATGGGAAACTCAACATAACAGCAATGTCCCAACCAACAAACTTTTCTCCAAAATGAGTAGAGTGACTTTGTCCTTCTGTTATTTTGGATTATTGCAAACATAGCAACACTGTAAGAAAACTACTGAACATGAATCCAGCTGACACCAATATATATATATTCAGTACACAATCTAGTATTCACGTAAGTCATGCTATTGGGAATAGTTATTATTTTTGTGAACACTTGGTGCTGATATTAAGGAACATGCCATCTGAAAAAAATATCTCCATTTTTCAAAAGTCTAGTAATTAAAAAACAAAATCTGTAACAGTCAATGAACTGACCTCAGAGTCTCCAGTCTACAGTTTGGACTCTCCAGTCCATCAGACAGATGCTTCACTCCTGAATCCTGCAGGTTGTTGAAGCTCATGTCCAGATAACTCAGATGGGACGGGTTGGACTTCAGAGCTGAGGCCACAACTTCACAATGCTTCTCTGAGAGTCCACAGCCAGAGAGACTGTTATGAAAAATAAAACATTTTATATATACTTCTGGTGTAAAAAAAAATGGAAAAAAGCCAGTCAAACATAAGGGTTAAATAAAATCAACAGCTTTAAATAAACATTTTCACAGTATCACAAAGCTGTAGAGAACATCTGAGATAAAGTACAAAATATACAAATGCTGAAACAAAAAAGATAAACACTGTTTTACAATGATGTATTATAATAATCACATCTGGGCTTACAGAGCCTTTCTGCAGTTCCTCACAGCTGGAACCAGTCTTAGTCGTCCTTCCCATGATGTGTTGTACATCTTCAGGTCTAGCTCAGGCAGAACCTCCTCTGACATCTGCTGCATGTAGGCCAGAGCTGAGCAGTATATCTCAGAAATTTTCTTTTCTGATCTGTTGTCCGGCTTCAGGAACTCTTGGATGTCCTGATGAACTGAGAGGTCGTTCATCTCAATCAGACAGTGGACGATGTTGGTGCTTCTTTCAGGAGAAATGTTGTACATGTTCATCTCCTTCAGGCTGTCAATGGCTCTCTGGATCATTTCTGTTCTGCTCTCTGTCTCACCTAGTAGACCTATTAAGAGTCTCTGGTTGGACTGCAGAGAGAGGCCATGAAGGAAGCGAACCATCAGATCCAGGTGACCATTTCTACTCTCCAGAGATTTCTCCATCACTCTGTTTAGAAAGACATCTAGAGTTGAGTCATTGTAGTTTTGTCCCAGGAAGTCCTCCAGCACCTCTGTCTTCCTGTTGGTGTAACAGTGGATCAAGTAGACTGCAGCCAGAAACTCCTGAACGCTCAAATGGACGAAGCAGAACACCTTGTCCTGGTACAGTCCTCTCTCCTCTTTAAAGATCTGTGTCAACACTCCTGAGTACAGTGAGGCTGCTCTGATATCGATGCCACACTCTCTCAGGTCTGATTCATAGAAGATCAGGTTTCCTTTCAGCAGCTGATCAAAAGCCAGTTTTCCCAAAGACTCAATCATCTCCCTGGTCTCTGGACTCCAGTGTGGATCTGTCTCAGATCCTCCATTATACTTGACCGTCTTCAATTTGGTCTGAACCACCAGGAAGTGGATGTACATCTCAGTCAGGGTCTTGGGCAGCTCTGTTCCTCTGGATTTCAAAACATCCTCCAGAACTGTAGCAGAGATCCAGCAGAACACTGGGATGTGACACATGATGTGGACACTTCGTGATGTCTTGATGTAGGAGATGATCCTGCTGGCCTGCTCCTCATCTCCTCATCTCTTCCTGAAGTACTCCTCCTTCTGGGGGTCAGTGAACCCTCTGATCTCTGTCACCATGTCAACACACTCAGGAGGGATCTGATTGGCTGCTGCCGGTCGTGTGGTTATCCAGAGGTGAGCAGAGGGAAGCAGTTTCCCCCTGATGAGGTTTGTCAACAGCACATCCACTGAGGTGGACACTGTAACATCAGTCAGGATCTCATTGTTGTGGAAGTCCAGAGGAAGACGACACTCATCCAGACTGTCAAAGATGAACACAACCTGGAACTCTTCAAACCTGCAGATTCCTGCTTCTTTGGTTTCAGTGAAGAAGTGATGAACAAGTTCCACCAAGCTGAACTTTCTCTCTTTCAACACATTCAGCTCTCTGAAAGTGAATGGAAATGTGAAGTGGATGTCCTGGTTGGCTTTGTCTTCAGCCCAGTCCAGAGTGAACTTCTGTGTTAAGACTGTTTTCCCAATGCCAGCCACTCCCTTTGTCATCACTGTTCTGATTGGTTTATCTCTTCCAGGTGAGGCTTTAAAGATGTCTTCTGGTCTGATGGTTGTTTCTGGTCTGTCTAGTTTCCTGGATGCTGTTTCAATCTGTCTGACCTCATGTTCATCACTGACCTCTGCAGTCTCTCCCTCTGTGATGTAGAGCTCTGTGTAGGTCTGATTCAGTAGAGTTGGGTTTCCTGCTTTAGCAATCCCCTCAAACATACACTGGAACTTCTTCTTCAGAGTAGATTTGAGTTTACGTTGACACTCTGGAGCAATGAGGTCTAAATGAACATACAACAAATAAATAAGTAAAATAAATCATATAGTAAACATGCCAGTATTTCAGTGCATCTAATTTTGGCACATTAGTAAATGTCTCATATATGCAACAGGTTAAAAGTTCAGATAAATCCTCTTACTCCTCTGCAGACGATTAGCCAGCTTCTCCTGCTTCATTCTCTTCAGGAAGTTCAGTATGATCTTCAGAAATGCTTCTCTGTTGATCCTCCTCTGCTCTTCATCCTCACCCTCTAACATGTCATCATCCCTCTGACCCTCTAAACATTCTGGGTAATCTGGACTCAGATCCCTCTGAATCTTCTTCAGCTCGCGCTTCACAAAAGTGACAATGTTGTCCTCCAGCAGCTGGAACAGAAAACTATATTAATGAAACAATCCCAGTGAAATCATAGAGCCACACATCAGATCCATGTTTTACAGACTGACAATCCAGTGGTCTACAAAGAGCAGCATGAAGATGTCAACACAATAGATGTACAGACCATAAATATGGATTCCAGCTGTGTTTGATCCTGCTGGACAGACTGACCACTGGGAACCTCTGAACTCTCCTGGTCGACTCTGTGGATGCATCATCAAGAATCAGTTCACATCATGTTTTCACTAACTGAAACTGGATATGTGGTGTTTCAGGACATAAGAACTGGTATTTGTGATGTTCTTTAAAAATCACTTCTTAAACTCATCTTTTGTTTATAACAGGTCTTAAAAGTTTTTAGTCTTTCAGACAGAAAATGGTTTCCGTTCCAAACAGCTACTGTGAAATCGTCATGTTGTCAGTTACATTTAGTGAATATCAGTTATTCTTACTTCTTTATAGCAGACATCTGTTGTCCCTTAAACGTTAAGATGGCATCCTTTGACCGATCACTCTTCAGAGACACACTGCTGGGTTCTGGTTGGATACTGATAAACAGGAAGGAAGTTGTCACAATGAAATCACATAGTAACTACACTCAGTCTGAAGAAATTTACTAATAATCTATATAATCTCATGTATCTTTTGTATTCCCTTTCGATGGGTATAGCACTGTGGGAACCTACATAG
The DNA here is from genome assembly GCA_005024645.1 of Planiliza haematocheilus. Classification (NCBI taxonomy): domain Eukaryota; kingdom Metazoa; phylum Chordata; class Actinopteri; order Mugiliformes; family Mugilidae; genus Planiliza; species Planiliza haematocheilus. The sequence continues at coordinate 1,737,890 of SRSE01000183.1, read as the reverse complement.
AGATAGGGGTTCACCTGGCACTGGGATGGCTTCCAAAGATTAGAGGACTTAATTAACAATCTCTAGTGAAAAACAACCCCTAATATGGTTAACCGTGCCTTTCCTCTTGAACCTATGTAGAAACGTCTCATGCTCAGTTTCAGCAGAGACACAGCAGGATCTGAATCACTCACCATATTCTTTCCTGCAATAAAACCATAAATACTGAATGTATCCAGTGTCTTAGTTTCTCAATCTCTGTACAGAAGGGAGCTTAAGTTTTCACAGCATCCTGCTACAGCAGGCCTCAAGAGAGCCCACAGCATTCTTAGAGACCCATGCCACCCTGGTCACCACCTCCGCAGCACTTCAGCAATATTAAAGCCCAAATGAACAGACTGAAAAACAGCTTCTACCCATTCTACTCAATGCTGTCATTGCATTAAACTCTGAACAATCCTTAACAATTAAAATTTGTATTGTATGCTGTACAATGATATTAAATCGAATGATATTTCCAGTCTGTGCAGGAGACTTGTATATAGCTCTACCACTGGAAATACAAAACCCACACGACCTGTTTAATGTAGCTTCATTTTTAATTCACTTGTATCTTACGTCTTAACAGCAGCAGGTTGTTTTCTCTCAAAAGTAAGGATGGCGTCCTTTGACCGATCACTCTTCAGAGACACACCGCTGGTTTCAGGTTCAGGTTCAGGTTCAGCAGAGTCACACACATGAACACACACATATTAGAGCATGAATAATGATGCTTCAGTGATGTTATTGCTGAGCTTTGACATGGAGAAGAGTCATGGACAGTTAGAGATGGTCATCTCACCTCTGAGCTCTGGTCTGGCTGTCATGGTCCCCACTCAGAGGTATAGGTTTAGAGGGAGGGGCTCCCTCCTCTCTGTCCTCACTCTGATCCATGACGATGAATTCACACACTTTCTACCTTTAACTGCAGAGGAAACACAAATCATGCATCTGCACATCACTTCCTCTACTCCTCTTATTTTCAGTTTCACGTGGTAGGCCCTAAACGTGCTAGACAACAGCTAGCAGTAGAGAGCCTGCCATGCTATACCTTTATATAGCCCCCTACTAGATGCAATCATAAAGCAGATAAGAACACACATATTGCATGGACAACCATTTATATTCACTGACAATCAATTTGACTGGAAGCTAAGTTCTTATTAATACTCATATTTGCAATAATATGTCCAGTTTCAGTTTTGTATAGTTTCAGTTTACAAATCAATATCCTCCCATTGGCACTGAAATGGTGCTCACACATTAATGGGTCTCTTACAACAACACAAATATGCAATAATTTAACAGAAGAAGGAAGTATTTGTAATTGTAAATGCACAGCTGCTTCAGAATCCGAATAAAATTTCGATTCTCAAATAAGCCTTTTGAGGACTTCAGAAGTTATTTCCGCAAATATATAACATCTAATGATGACACAAATTCTTATCTACACATCAGAATATCTTTAAGTGTGTAAAACCACCCGAGATAAGAGAAGTACCTTGAACATCGAAAACAAAACAACTGAGGCGGAACTCAAACCTGTAATGGACAGTAACATTTCCTTAATATAGTTGTTGTTTCTACTCATACTATTATCAACTAACCTGATTTCAACGACAAAATCACGACAAACTGCATTCCTTGTCCGCAGATGGATGCTGGTGTGAAGCAAAAATATCTGCGACACGACTACAAAACCGAAAGTGAATCCAAATTTACACAAGGAAACGCCCATAAATTGGCAGAATCAAAAAAAATTGAAATTATCAGATGTTAAAGCCATTTTAACAAAAAAAGAGTTATAACATTATTTTTAAATAATAAAGTCTGTTTATATTAATATGAGAGCTGAAATGAAGGTGTCATATTGTACTTATACAGCAGTTGCTTATATAAATATAATTGTATGACGCGAGCTGTAGTTACCAATAGGTGACCACAGGAGGGCAGTGATGATGGCAAGAAAATAATACTTCATAATTTGTCCACAAGACAAAATCGACAAATCACCATAAATAAAGAATCAAATTCCTGCTAATTCATGATTTAAAATGGCACTCAACCAGTATCTCCAGTTATTAGCGCATGTGATCTCCGGTGAAATTAGAACACAAAAAAGCATTGTGATTGAAGATGTTCAGTATCTGACCAGTTGAGTGTGGTAGCGGTCGTCAGTCGTCGTATAGGTTCTTCTGATCCCAGAATTCATGAGGCCAGGTTGGACAGACTGACAATCCACTGGTGTACAAAGAGCAGCATGGAGACGACTGAAAACACAACAGAGAAGTTGTACAGAAAATAATAGTTGTACATGTACACCATCAACAGTTAGTTCACATCACATTTGTAAGGTTTGCACAGGTACAGCAACAACAGCGAGTTAACGAAGAAATACCGCAGACCGTTTTAGAACGACTCTTTTATTTTGAAAAAGAAATGTTTTAAGTCACTTGTAGCTTTGCCTGCAACACAATCGCCTCCAATTTACTTGTCTTCAATTCCTTTTTTTTTTTTTTTAATAAATTATAATGGTATATTATGCATGCAATACCGCATTAGCCGCTTAGGTTTTCATCTTCCACAGAGAAAATTAAAACTTCAACACAAAAAAATAATAAATAAATAAATCCCTTAAGAGTCCAGATGATGCTGCGTGGAAACGGGTGGTCGGAGAAGCCACAGCATGAAGCGATGTACACAGTTTGCGGTTGCATAGTACAGTACATGAAGTTCCTCATTTTAAAACAGCATGCCGTTTTGTATTGCACATTACTGAAACTTTGTATACTGGACCTCGCTGCTGTTCCAAGTGTCCCACATGGGTTGTCTCATTTCAGCACATGTATACAGCAAATAGCATCTCTCAAAGACATTATGTACATTTATTTGTTATAAAAATAATCGCCAGCAAATATTCATCTATTACTTTTCTACTGGAATAAATGGTTGATCTTTTGCTTCTTCTTCTTTTTTTTTCTTTTTACATTTTAATAAACTCCTCCTTATTAGTTCTATGTTGTGGTGGCCTTGAGATTTATTCAGTTAAAAGAAAAAAATAATAGTCGTGAATTTTGTTTAGCCACAAGTAAACAATAAAAGCCAGGAGATACATTTTCCTCAGGTCTGCGAGTGTCGTTTTGTTCTAATTCAGCGACTCAAAATATTCCTCAATTTGTTCAGGGCGTCTACAAAGAGAAGGATGGCGGGACGCTCGTCTGGAAATCCCTTCTGATTGTCTCAAGCAGCCCAGCTCAGCATTAGTTGGATTTTGAATGGTAAATGGCTCCCTGTTCAATCAACCAATGGGAGTTTTATGCTATGGGGCACAGTGAGACAGATAAAAGCTGTTTGTTTGTTTTTTCATTTGAGTGGAAAACAACTGTGGAAGGAGTAAAGAGAAAATGAGGGCAAAGAAATCCACTGATTCTTGTAAGCAGCTGACACCGTCATACTAGATTCACATTATAGGAACATCTGCTTAAAAACCACCTGTTATTCGCTTACTCTTTTGTGCTATATAATATTAATATCCAGATCTATACAAAGCGATCTATTTCACATTATTTTGCATTTAAATCAGCTTTAAACCAGAGAAAACGCAGTATTTCAGGTTGGCACCTCGCAAATTAGCAAGAAGTCTAGGCTATAAAATGCAAAAGGAAGCTCCTCATGACGAACTGAAGCACATATTGACAAGACCTCACTGACATTCACAGTGGACTATTCTGCAGAGACAGAAAAGAGGTTACCCTTTATAAATCAGACAAATTCTGTTTAAGGTGAATAACTTTGACCATATGTAAGAGTGCTTTCTTTCCCAGAAAGATGCAATAGAAATATATTAGCTCAAAACATGAACAGATGGTCACATTTATTGTTAAATATCGCCATTAAAACATACTGTTTTTCCTGTCAGGTGTTGTTGACTTAAAGGACAACAGCCTGTGAATGCTGCCACCTAGTGGTCGCTGCATGCTTGTGCAGCCGCTACATCATAGTCAGGATTTGGTCAAACCTTTAAAATGATCATAGGTGAGCAAACTGCAGTAAAGCAGCTGCGCCCAAATTACCTTTTTGTTGATTTAAAAGCAGTTTTCAATAAATAAATGTGTTATTTAAAACTATTATATATAGATATCATTCTGTATAGATCTCAGACAGGAAAAAAAAAACATTAATTCACTATTTGTAAGGCACCAACCTTATCTGGTGCAGCAGCAGTCACTACTGTACATCATTTTTGTCAGAAGGGAGGAGCTCTAAGTGTTTATAGTAGCTTCAATTTTTTTAAAACATGCCAAAAAAAGAAAATACTGTACATATCTGATATCAGAGACCACATAAGCAATGTTTTTTTACACCCCTCTAAAAATGATACCTGATACCTGGCTGTGTATCTTTTCCCATAACAGCAGTGATTAAAAAAAGACTTTGCTTAACTCAAATCAGTAAATAAACGTGTTGTTTGAGTGTTTGAGTGAAACAAATGACACTTAATTTAGCTTTATATTTTTATAAATGAGTTTTTGATAGGGGTCATGTTGGTAAGGGTCTGATTTGGTCCTCCATACACTGAAAGAAAATACAAAGGGTTGCGTGGCTCTGTCGTTCACTGTATTAGGCTCATTTGCGACAATTATTAGCAACTCAGCAGTGAAGACAAATTAAATAGACAATAAAAAATAACGTTAAAAGGAATATTTACGGAAGTCAGAGAGGCCAAAATGACATGACCCTATCATCTTTTTATCCCAAGAGACTACAAACATATTTACTACATATTTACTACAATTTTTGTCTTTGCAATATAAGGACATACCTATCTTATTACTTCAGGACGACTGAAAACAACAAGATAGCTCACATTTTTTTTTCCTCGGATGCTTCTTTTAGCTAAAGGCTGTAAATGGGTACATGTTTGGAGATAATCAAGTCAAACTGATGTGATATCTTAAACGTATGTAGTAAATTATGATAGCAGGGCTTTTTAAAAACAACCGCAGCAGCTCTATGTTTCAAAGCACCATGTGTGTAACCCCCCCTTTTTGTTTTGTTTTTCCAAGAGGGTTGTTTCAGTGCACATTCTACCGTAAATAACAGAAAATTAAATGAAGACTTTTCTCACTGAGATGGCTCCACTTCTATGTCATGCAACCCACTGAAACACTAAACTTTCTGAACGTCGTATACCGATGCTTAAAGTATTTTTCTGTCGTTTCAGTGTACTTGTTGAGTTACAAACCTCAGGGATCCAGAGATATCACTCATCTGCAATTTGGGACATCATTTCTCCTCTTTTTTTCTTTTTCTTCTTTTTTTTTTTGGTGCCCTATACTTCTACAAACATCAAGTTGATTACAGAAGGGTTTCTATTTTACGTTTGGAGGGAACATGCTCTGCAGTCAGGACAACATGCCAGCTACACAGAGAATGAACATGATGCAACCGATCCTGTCACATTTATTTACCTGTTTCAATCCCCTAAAAACCAACGACAAGGAATTTGGTAGCGATTAACCAAAGGCTTACTGGTAACCAACATCTGTGCGCTTGTCTTACTCCTAAAGGACTTCAATGCAAATAAATGCAAAACAACGTGTAGCTTCAGCAGCAGATGCTCTTTTAGGTCTATAAAAAGAAACGGTTGCCAGAGCCTTCATTCACCCTGCCAGGGGCAAAAATATCAAGACAGAACATCCCAATCTGCTCAGTAGGATCTCAGAGCATTGGTTTTTATGCCAGTCCACATTTCAACAACATCAAATGCATGTCAAGTAGTATTTTGTTATTGTATTTCACTACACTATCAGACAGACTGTCACAGCTACTGGCTTCTCTACCTCTCTAAGTGCTAGCTGTTTAGAACAGAAGCAGTATTGCCTTCCCCTACAGCGTCGCTGAGATCTGATCCCAGCGCCATCAGGATCCGTTCCACTTTTGACGGCGAGGGCCTTCACCCAAATCAAATCCTAAAGCTATGCTACAGAAAAGCTGGCCTTGCTCAAAGTGACTTTCAAATAGCAAAATAGTTTGGGAATGTGAAGCACCAGTTTTCAAAAACTAGCAGCCGGATATCATCTCCACAACCAAACCAGCAACCCGCCACCAACCAGCCGCCTACCCACAACCAGGTGATTTAGAAAAGTGGACCTCCATATTTACACCTCGTCACGGGTCCAGAATGCTAGGTACAAAATATCAATGAAGTGGATGCAGTGGTTGATCATCTATCAGCATGCAATAAGCTAAATGATGAGTGGATTTATACAAGGCCCAGGACGGGGGGCAGCGGCCTTCAGCAGTCTGTGTGCAGTGGACTTGGTGCGATGTTCCAGGCACTTGGAAGCCCATACATCATCACCTCCATAAATAGCTTGTTGACACAAGGAACAAGCACAATCTGTGCTGCACATCTGCTGAGCATTGTGTTAGTACAATCCCAAAAGGTCCCAGGAAAATAAATTAAAGGAATTCATTTTACAGGATTAGTTAAAGGAGACATACTGAACCTCCTGACTACTCACGCCATTGACTGATGGGGTGGGGCGGGGGGTAGGGGAGTGCCCTGACAGCTTAAAAACAAATACCTGAACGCGGATTTGTTTGACTTTGAAAGAGGAAAAATAGCCAGGTACACAAAACTAAAGCAAACAGGTACAATTTGGGACCGTCTTGGCTCTATTGCAGCGTTTATTTTGGGTGGCATCTTGGCCGTTTTGCGCCCAGGTGGGGACGGAACTGGGCTCAGAGCCGGTGCCGGGAGTCATGGCTGTAGCTGCCCGGTGAACTGCGATTGCGATGTGGCTTGTATGCATCCTGATAGGGGTCCTGGTAGTCCTGGTAGGGGTCCTGCTGCTCTCGGCTATGCTGCGAGCCAGAAGACATGCGGTTCCGTCCCTTGTGCGCCCGCTCGTTGTGGTAGTTTTCGTCCGATGTCATCAGGTTGCGGCGCTCGTTTGGGGTAGAGTGGTCTCCCGTGTGGTTGCTCTGTCGCATTCTTTGGCTCTGCTAAGGACACGAGCATAACGAGGACACGGGTAAGCTTCAACAAATAAGAATCACAGCAGAACAACAACAGGCATCTGGGAGTAGCTGATGCGTACCTGCAGTCCAGAGATGCTGGTGGGGTACGGGGTGAGCGTGGTCGGGCCCAGGTTGCGTCCCAGCAGGGGGTTCAGGGGTGTTGCCATCGAGGTGTGGGTTGCTTTCCAGTAGGCCTCGAGGTATTCAGCGAGATGCTCACAGGCGTCCTCCAGCTGGTTCTCGTCCAGGATGATGTCAAACATTTCCTATCAGAGCAGACGGATGAAGAACTTGTCTGGAGCTCCAAGGCCAACAAACTATCAGAGAGTACGTGAGAGGGGCTACTTACTGGTGGACACTGGGCCAGTTTATCTGCTGCCACAAGCTGGACATTCAGATGTTTACTCTGAGACTTCCCCCTAGACTTGACTAGCCTCTGCAGAACCTGGACGAAAGAGAAGAAGAGGACATTGACCAAGAGGACTCCCGTTCAACCGCTCATCACGTCCTGAGTGCAAAAATTCATGGATTGTAATTCATCATGACTAAAAGACACTGATCATTCATTTAATTCAGTGTATACTAATATTAATAACAGTCCATGGAAATACAAGGTCTTGGACGGCTTCCTAATTTGGTTGTATACGGGTCAAAGCAATAAACCGTGTGCGTGAGAGACGTGTCCGTTTAATTAATTATCGCTGCCGTAGTCCCGGTGAAAGACGTGAAACAGACTTCCATGCAAAAGGTGTCTCTGTGAAGACACTACATCACAAATCTTTGTAGGTCGATCAAAGGCTTTTAAAGGACGTATTTCATGCTAGGTCTGAGGTAACAATGTGCTTGTGATGATCCGTGAAAAGGAAAATACAAGCCTAAAATAGAGAGTGTTACCTTTAAAATATCTAGGTGCTCTTGATGTTTGTCCGCACCTGAGTGACTGAGAGATCATAATCCACTCAACTTGCGACTGTATCCATCACAGACTTGGCACTTGTTTATTTTTTTATGTTTAACGTACCTTTGGCGAGGAGACTTTAACGTGTACGATGATGGGAGCCAGGGAGGTCTTGAGGAGCTGGGCCGGGTGGTTAATGGTGTCGGCGTCCAGCACCACCAGCTGCAGGGAGCGGGCTAACTCAAAGATCCTCTCGATCTCACTTTGCACCTCAGCTAATGACGGGACAGTTCAAAAGACAAAAAGAGATGCACCTGATGACACACGATTTCAACTTCAAACACGCCGGTATGTCAACATGAGCTCTGGAGTTTCTCACCTAAACTGGAGCGAGTGTTGGATCTTTCAATGATGGCCCTCTTGCTGGGGTTGTTAAGAACTGACCTTTTGGCCAGCGATATATCTGCTGTGACTCGCGTTATAGATATCCTGGAGGAAGACGGTTATAGACGTGGGATCACTTTGGCACACATTTGTTCCAGCAGGGTGAAATATGTGGCAAACTATCTTAACTTGCATAATTAACTTTTGTCGTACCTGCCGTCAAATCTGTGCTTGAGGAAGTCGAACAGCGCTTTCTGCATCATGTCTGTTACCTGCCGAGAAAACAAGATGTTGCAAGGTGACGTTAAAGGATTAAATGTTAAATATATTAAATGTATTAGAGAAAAATATCAGAACTGAACCGGTTGAAGGCTTGCAATCAGAACAGGAGGCGCTAAAATGCGTTAAAGAACAGACTAATAACGTGTCCACAGTGTCTTCTGATCCTCAGTATGAATAAGGAAATAACCATCAGGGAAAGCCAGATGGTTATTTCTTCTGGTGCTAAAAAAAAAACTGAATGATGTCAATGCCTCATGTGAGCAAGCAGGATGGATATGACATCAGCTCAAAGAGGCTCCATGCGACCAATCAAAAAGAATTTATAGCCGTATTTAGGGATGCTTGATATTGGCTTTTCTGCCGATATCCGATATTCCGATATTATCCAAATCTTAATTTCCGATACCGATATTACCCGATACTGATATATTCAGTCTTTTTACACCAAAATTGTTCGGTAACAACATAACATATCACCTATTATGGAATTAACACATTATGCCTAATTTTATTGTGATGTCCCACTGGATGCAAACATAAATGCAACATGGCTTTTCAAATGTAAACACTGTGTGTGCAAAATAAGTTACCGAAAAAAGTGCCATTCATTTATTTTTTGTGTTTTTAAAGAGAAATCTTTGTCTCAAACAAACTACAGACAATATCAAAACAAGGAAGACAAATGTAGCGTATAACTCTGCATGATTCTTCTTGAGGTAGGTGATCAAATTTGATGTATTAAAGGAAGACGCCTTGTTTCCTCCTCTCATAACCACCTTTGCTTTGCAGTCATTGCATATTTACTGTTAGTAGGTGACACTTGGAAATACTTCCAAACCACGGACATCTCATACACCGGGCGAGCTAGCTTGTTAGCCACGGTTAGCAACCTACGAGACTAGCGCGTTGTTGTTGTTATACGTCATCAAGCACGCGCCTGTTAACGTCCCATGCTGCGTTCATGCAGACTCGGAAATGCTGAAGCCTACAGAACAAACATCGGCTATAAAAACCTGATACCAATAATTCCCGATATTACATTTTTGACTTAGCCGTATTTGATCTAGAAGCTGACGACGTTTAATGACAGAGTACATTTTAAAGTATTTTCAGGTGCTTGCTTTCATGGAAAAAGCTTCAATGAGTTGTCTGTACACTAATCTACACAGCCCATCAACTATTACTACTGTACAGAGGAGCATTTAGAACCAAAAGAGCCAAAAAGGTGAAACCTATATTCCTAAACATCCTCTGTGTACAGTTATAGTATTCAGTGCAGTCCTCGTACTCAGTCCGCGTATACAGACAGCAACAGAAGCAGTAAGGCAGGCTGCACAGGAAAGGCCAAAATGTGCCAGTTACTCAACATATTTTCATCTGACCTCTTAGTCACCTCGTTAGTCTGGCTGCAATCTGGATGTTACGTGGGCGATGACACACTCGTAATTAACTGCGCCAACAGCGAGCTATTTTGGGGGACTCCGGGAAAGACGAGCAAGAACTCATCTCCTCTCCGCAGCCTCGTCCTTTATTTCTTTTTTGTACTTTTTTATGTCACGGTTATCGATCCAGCCGGGAGCTCACCTCATAACCCTTGAGCGAGGGACCCACCAGCACCACGGGCCTCATGGAGGGAACCACATCGTACGGGGGGACGTGCTCCGTCTGTTAACACACACACACACACACACACACACACACACACACACAAAAAGAAAGCAGCAGACTCATCACGAACAAGGAAACTGACTCAAACAGTTCAATATAAAGCAGAGCTGACAGCTGTAATGGACTACAGAGTCAGCTGAACTTACAAGTAGATGGGAAGTTGGTGTTTTGCCATGTCGAGGCAAGTAGCAAATGATAAATTTGTCAAAATGTAATAACAAGAATGTGACATTTTGACTAATAATTTATATTTATTGTCTCAACAATTATTTAATAGGATTTAGGGACGTAGGTTTTATCATTTGCTACGCAGATGGATGGATGTGAAGGCTATGGTGACAGAGTTTCACAATAACAACACAGGACTATGCCAAAGTGGAGACGCTAGATATTACGCGGCCATGTAAACAAATTTAAAGACGCAGGAAACAGTCATAGAAATACATTATTGAACTGAATACATGTGTGCAGATAGGTCAAGAAAAAAGGGTTAAAATCCAAAGACGGCCATGGAAACAAAGGAAAATGCTGCGTTTTAAAATCTTATATTCTACCAGGATTGTTCACATAAATTATTTTAAACTGAAAATGATATATCTTATGAACTTATGAACAATAAATGGTTTTTCAAGTTTCAAGCAGTTAAATTCCGCATAATATTTTCTCTTTGCTTCCAGCCACTGTAATTTTTGTTTTCCTATTTTGTCTTTAGTTTAATCATGTCAGATTTTAGCTACATAGTCTTAAATTTTTTTAGAATTTTTTTACATTTTTTAAATATTTTTTTATTTTTATTTTTTGCATTGAATAGCAACGCTAGCTTTGTAATCCTTAAATACTTAAAAATAAATAAAAATCCAGCACAAAAACTCATTTATATATTTTTTGCATATATTAAACTTAAACTACATTAAACTTTCATAAAATTACAAATCAATGTGTTGCGGTCACGACCCTTTGCGGTCACTGCAGTGATGGTGATGATCAGGCGCTGTATACTTCAGTCGGGCTGAAGTATTTCATGGCATGAGACTGTCACTTCCTGTCAGCGCTACCGGTTCCTGTCGTTTCATGATGGCAGCGACAGGAGTCGAGTGGATGTGGAATGAGTGGGTTTTACCGTCAACCAACTTACCACTTTCTGTTTCTGCTTTCCTGTGGGAGGGGAGAGAAGACAGTGAGAGTGCCGTCAGTAGCTGCCGCGACGGGAGCCGTCACCAGAATCGACATATCGTAACATATTCATGTCATTCACAACAAATGAAACCTATCAAGGATAACTGGATGCAACAAATAAAAAAAGTGTTTCTATTGTCCTAAGGTTATATTCACAAAGTCACATGAGAGCAGTTCAGAGGGGGGGTCATAGGCTTGTCGTTGGGTTCACACTGTGGTAAGCCCCAGTCTCAGAGCGCCTGCAGTCCTCAACTGGAGGAAGAGGAGGATCATGGGAAAACGTACCAACAATCTACGCAGTGAACTTAAGCTCTATGCAGAGACATGGGATGGTTTTCGAGTCTTATTATCTCTACGTTGCCGCGGTTCAAGAAACTCGGCTCTAAGCTGGCAGCTGGCCACTAACAGCCCTCTCCCCCTGTCCGATGTTCTCACCTGCTGAGGATATGAGCGGTCGGATAGAGGCAGATACCTCATCCTCTACACTGGAAGAGGAGTTCCCTCCAGACTTACTGGAAAAGACAAGAGGGGATAAAGAAAGACAGGAAAAAAAAAAAACACCAAAGTATTAATGCCGAAAACAACCGGAAAAGAAAAGAATTGCTTAAGACTTTAACTGGACGATCACTGCCTTTCCCTTCGTAGCTTTCCATGAGTTTATTTGCACATATTACATTTTTAAGTCAAAATCTAGAGGCCTGAGGTCGATAAGTGAACACTAGTAGATCAGATTAGCATTTATATTTGGATTCAGAAGAGCACATATGACATAAACTCATTTACAGACCTTCAGACTTGTGTGCTTTGCAATAATCAATTCTGTTGTAAAGCAAAAGCCGTCAGAACCAAATTAGTCCCGGCATCAGTTCATATCAAACTCGAGCACAAAACCCAACGTGAAAAATGATTATTTATAGACCAGCTGATTCTTTCATGTTGTTTTTTTTTTAGTTATCACGTTAAATGACCCAGATTTGACAAGCTTGATCCACCTGGGCTTGTTTTGCACATGATGTGACATTATATTATATGTATTTATATCAGAGAGCTCTTCAACATGTTTTTTCTTTCTGAATTTCTCAGCCACGTCTCTCCCTGTGCGCGAGGCCTGGCGACACACACAAAAAAAAAGGCCCAGAAGTGAGTGAAGCGCCGAAGCCCTCCAGTCTAGTGAGATTAGCGTTAAACTCAACATCAAGGCTGGAGGAAGCGTACTCCACAAACGCCGGATGACAGAACATTCAAGGCACATTACGCACGAGCAAACTGGAAGGTTGATAGGTGGGCTAATTACGGCTAGTGGATGTGTTTGACTGGTACAGAGGGGATGGGGTAAATAGGAAGAGTCAGGGGCAGACCTGGGTCAAATAAATCAGCCTTTTATGGAGGCGCTAATGGACGAAATATATTAAATGCAATTAAACAAGCATGTATTTTTATTCTAAATGAATCTGTCCACTATTTCTCCACTTAATTATGAAGCGTTTTGCTCATAAAACGTCTGAAAACGATGTAAAGTTTACTATCAAACTAAGAAAAGCAGCAAACTCTCACACCAGAGGAGCTGGGAACAGCAAACGGTTTGCTTTTCATTTCACAAATGACTGAAATGGTTAATAAAAACAAAGGCAGAACAATTGTGAATTAACTTGCTGCTAATAGATGGATTAATATTGTGTCAGATGCTGGTTTAAAAGTGTGATTTTCACCCTTATGGTAGTTTATATGCAACAGTCGCCTGTAAACTAAGATTCAAAACTTGTGCTTTAGTCTGTTTAGCATTTAAAGAACTGGGATCTTTCCAGTGTAATCCAGCTGTTTAGACGTACAGGTACAACCACGGGTCTTATAAGCAGGTTCAGTTCGGTACACGAGTGCGTTTTCCAGCTGCTTACCCTTGGACTCGTCCTCTCTTTTGCTCCTGCTGGAGCCGAATGTTTTCGAGCTTCAGAGGGCTGGGGATGAAGCCGATCTCGCAGCCCTCCTTCACTAACCGACCGATCCACCAGTCATTGTTGAACTTCTAAAGGGCGCAAAATTTAAAAAGGGCAATGGAAAATCAGTCATTGGGTTAATGCAGAATTTCATCTTTCCTAAACTGATATACAAGTACACATGTACCTCTTTTATGTGGAGGAAGTCCTTGGCGTCAAAGGAGATGGCTGTGGCTGGTACTGGGACATCCTCATCCAATGCGCCACAATAGCTGACGTTGGTCCTTACAGCAAATGCAACTGGTTTGGTCTGCAGGGCAGGAACACAAGCTTAAGAAAACGCACTTTGATTTTTTACTGGTCTGCCAAATCCAAGAACAATGAAAGCTTAATTAATTTGGTTGAGCGGCGTCACAGTTTGGCTACCTTGGCTCTCTCCAGTTGAACGGCGGCCTGCTGCTCCCTCTCCTGCCGGCTCTGACCCGGTCCTTGGCTCTGGCTTGGGCTCTGGCTCTGGACCTGGGCCTGCACCTCCCGCTCCTCCTCCAGAGAGACATCTGAGTCTGATGGTCTGCTAGTGTATGAATCAGCTGAGCCCTAAAAACAAACAGAAATAAAAAAAAAAAACACTCATCATTAGCACTCTGATCCAAAAAAGGCTGATTTAAAAAAGCTAGCTGCATGACCTTTTGTCGTTGTTTAAAATAAGGATGCACCATAGCTTTAACCTGGAGCATTTGAACCGCTAAGCGCCATAACGTCCATTCACTGAGGTTTTTGGGGTTTACACTAACTTCCAGCCACGGTGCCAAGTCCGGAGTGGAGCTTTGGCACTCTAAATGCAGATCAGATGAAATGGATGACACGGAAAAGAGCCGACTGCCAGGAGCATCTCAGACAAAGTAGAATTTCTGATCCTGAGCCGTCAGCAGTTTGCGTGACCGTACGCGCTCAATGCAACTCGGCCGGCGGTGACAAATATGATCCACGTTCCCGGAACGAGGAAGACGAGCGTCTGCTCTTTTAGGGGCTCATTTTTCTTTGACTTGTTTGAGGCGCTGACACGTGGGGGACGCTCAGTCAGAGGTCAACGAATAAACAGTGATTTGTTTCTTCGTTGTCTTGATTTTTTTTTTGCCACACAGAAAAAAATCATTAATGCTCCTTTTTTTTTTTGCTGGGACAAGACTGGACCAAGCTGCTGTGTTAATCTAAACAATCAGCCGCTAATGATGATTCAATTAAGGAAGGCCATTAGTCCCAAGGAGATCAATCAAGTTAGTCATCCCAGCTAAGCACTTTTCTTTTTTTTTTACAAGCAGCAGCAGAAGCAGAAGCTGAAGCAAGGCCTGACTTCAGCACACTGTTGGTTCGGATTGTGTGCAAAGACTTTTGTCATCACTCTTAACGGGGGCGGAGGCGGGGGGGGGGGGGGGGGGGGGGGGGGGTGAGGGAGTGGGAAACGTATCTGCAGAGCTGGTCAAGTTGAGCCAGTTGAAGCTCTGGAAGTTTAGATTTTGAGCAGGAAGCCTGAGTCAGTTAGATTGTGACTGATCCGGGCTAAAAAGAGAAGTCAGAGAGACGCATCGGCATCTAAAAATCCTTCAAGTCCGACGCAGATAAGTCACCGTGAACGTCATCTGCGCGGAATATCTGAGGGCGCACTGTGGCATCCGAGCCATTATCCAATGGAGTAGCTTCAGCATGTGACTCATCAACATCAGAATCCACTTAATGACATCACGACGCATGTTTCCCGGAGCCACGCAGTCACAGGGTCACATAAGAAACACGGCAGATTCATTTTTAAAAAAAAAAGAAACGAAGGAGGATTTAGCATTTCATTGTGGATAATTAACATCTTTCCTCCGTCCTCTGTGGATGGGATCTGGGTCCGTCTCTTAGAGGCACAGAGTGTGATGAGCACTAAATGGCTCCTCCTGGCTGTGGTGGCTTCCTGACGTCCGTTCTTACAGCCTTAAAGGCAGATTGCACACACACATAGATTTAAATGGAAATCACACAAAAACAGTGTCACACACGAGAAGAAGCCATCTGCCTAATGTGCCCCCTCCCACCCCTCCATCCTTCACACCCACCCCCCTTTCCAGCCAAGCATAGCCCATCATCACGCTACACTGTACCGTTGGCTAACCCATCACAGGCCTCTTAAATGTGCTCCTTCTCTCCATCAACACGGCGAGAGAGCACAAAGGCGGCGGCGCATCCAAACACTCACCGCCTCCGAGTCTTCAAATCCATGCAGGTACAAATTGTCATACATGGAGGTTTGATATTCCAACGAGCGCCTCTAGAAGAATGAGGGGGGAAAAAAAATGAGAGTGGAGGCGGAGGAGGAGGAAGGAGGGGGCAGCAGAGAGAAAAAAGGACGGATGGAGCAGGGGGGGGGGATGACGACAATCCCTTCCCTCCACGGCAGAGAAGAATAATTTAAAAAAAATAAAAAATAAAAAATCTCCCCTCCCGTTGGATCACGCCTGGTCCTCCAGAGGCCCGTTCGCTTGATGGATGCAGCTTCTCCCTGATCCCAGAGCGCCGCTGGCTGGCTCACATTATAGGATGGAGAGGCTCTCCCTGGAGGTAGCCCAATCCTGGCATTTCATTTCATCAGGCGTCCGCGCGCACACACGTATACACATATATATATATATTCAGAGAGAGCAGCAGAGAGCAGCAGCATCAGCAGCAGCAGCAGCAGCAGAGCAGTGGATCCTTCCTCAATATCCAAGCTTGATGACAGAGCCAATGTGCAAGGAGCTGATTGGCTGCCTGGCCGTCCACTAGGCTTGGATGAGCGCTCTCCTTGATTTTTTTTTTTTTTTTTTAGTGCGGGGTGGTAGCAGGGATCGGGGGAGGGGGATGGAGGAGTAAAAAGAGGGGAGCAGCATCCTCCATTTCCCTGCTACCGCTCCTCGTCCTCATTCTGCCGACTTATTCTCCAGAGAGGGGAGAAAAAAAAACACGTCAAATCTAGTTCTAATAATACGGCGTTTAAAAGGAGCGGCTGTTTGTTTTTCCTCGGACAGCCCGGCCAAGGGGGACGTATCGTCACAGCTAAAATAAAACACCACATGACGTGATCGCCATCTGAACTGACGACTTAAACGTGGATGTTTTCAGATTTCCTTCATTATCAGTGATATTAAACAAAGCATCTCTGGGTGTGTGACATTTTATTATCCAGACAATCAACCAAGAAAATACTAACTCACAATTAAGAAAGCCGCTTAGATAGGTCCCAATTTTGATGTGTTTTAAATAAAATTCAAATTTCATATAAAGCAGAGAAGCAAACCGGCTGATTCTTGATCAATAAATCGATCCAACGAGTAGATTTTTGTGACACGTATGGTGTTAGTTGATGCTTTACAGTTAGATTTCAAATGTAATTTTCTGTCCGATGCAGCCAGAATAAACTCCAAGAGGCAGCTTTGTGTGTCTTTCTACATATTACAGGCCAGAGGATAAGCCAGCAATGCCTTGTGCATCTACTGTAGCCTAACTAAATACTAACTAACAGCCGTTAAAACCATTTGCAAGAGTCAGAACTGAATATTTGAGTATCTAACAAAGAAGTACTCTGTACTTAGTCGTACCTTATACTGTACTGAATAAAGTTTCACGCATCCAAAATGCTAACATCTGTGCAGATGTGTCAGGGTCTGCATGAGAGGTCACTTGAAATAAAATTACCCAGAGAAGACGTGGTGAACACATTGCACACAGTTTAAAATCTCAGTCGTATCTTGCAGTTTCTTCTAAAAGGAAGAAATTAAGGCCACGCCACTGCACGCGCTTTTTAAATGAGGCTTGATGTTTAAATCAATGCAGAATTTAAACTCTATGCTTAGGAATAATCGAGCGTATTTTGCAGATGATAGCCATGTTTTCCATTTTACATTTTGTAGAAAAATAATGTGTTATATTCAAAAGACATTCTCAAGTATTGTAGATTGGGACATTTCCATTAAAAGGTACCATCCTGATCGTGATTTACGTCTTTTATTGGTGGAGTGAAGCTGCGTATTCCAAAAAGTTTCAAAAAAGGCAACTGGACTTGTAGATTTTTTTATTTTTTTTATTTTAGTATATATTTTTTTATTTTTTTTATTTTAATTTTTAATTTTTTTATATATATTTTTTTCATAAAAAAAAAAAAAAATTAAATAAAAATTTTTTAAAAAATAAAATAAAATAAAAACAAATTACCAAAAATGTAAAAAAAAAAAAAATTTAAAAATAGAAAAAAAAATCCAGTTGGCTTTTTTGAAACTTTTTGGATTACCATGACCTGGATGACTGAGAACCTTCACAGACATACTGAAGCCGCGTATCTGCTAATTGTCGCCCCCTAGAGTCGACAGCGATGTATACAGCCATGTACCCAACATATACCTATAGAAATTTACTGGAGGTATTTTTAGAATCACTTTCTCTGATAAAATGGAATAAGCTCACAGAAATGTTCATGTCTGCAGGTTTGTACCTGTCTGAGGATGAAGCTGGTGGAGGTGGTGCTGCCATCAGACCTCTTGAGGCGGCTCCTCCTGGAATAAGTCCCTCGGTTTACCTGTACGACAAAACAAAATCCCAACCAGCATCTCCGAGTTACGTTTTCGTGAAGGTCGCATCCAGCAAGGAGACACAAGGAGGCAGCTCTTTTTAAATGGAACAATGAGGTCAAACGTCGAAGTTAACTTTAGCTCGCTGCACGTAAGCATATACGTTTCTCTTGAATACTTACTTTTCTCCTCTCTTCTCCTCCTAAAACTCCAAATATACCAGCAGAGATCATCTCCAGGGAGCCAAATTAATTATCTGCCAGTGATTTGCCCCATTTTTTTTTTTTTTTTGTTCAAGTCTCCGGAGTTAATGACAATGTCACTGTTAAAAAGTCAGAACCTACTTCCCTGAATTTATAAAACAGGGCCATTAATCTGGGTCACCATCTCTCTCTCTCTCTCTCCTGCCTCTCGACTCAAGCCTCCAGCCAAAAGCCAAGAAGTGATGTGAAAGATGGAGTTAAGTCTATGAATATCTTTGCTATTAATACTCACACATAACCCTCTAATGATTGATGACGGATAAGACATCTAGCAGAGGCTGATGCATCTACCAAAGACCTGAATGCTTTAACACATAATACAAATGTGTAATATTTAAATAAGATGCACTGTAAGGGAAATAAGCAATCACAATGTTAGTAAAAGTACATCAGTTAGAGGAAATAAGACTGAAGTTAATGGCAAAAATCACACATTAATAAATGAATAACATGTTTTTCTTTAGGAAAAGGGTTTAGCCAATCAACAGCATAATAAAAACTTTACTTTTGGCTTTATTTCTTTAATATTATTCAAATGTGAGGTGAGTTACTGAGCACAAAAAGACTTGAATATTATATTACAATTATAATATGATGTATTTAGTAGCTAAGACATGAAATAGGAGTATTTAACAACATATATAAGTGTGTTTTTGTTTAAATTTTGTGGTCATATTCATACCTAGACCAACTTCCAGTGAGTTTCTGCCTTTAGTGACTTTTTATTAATTTGTATAAGCGTTTAAAAGATGTTATATTTGTCCTAGTGTCATAAAACAAACATACACAGTCTGAAATAATGTTCTGGTTGTTAAATAAAGCAGAGACCCACCTGAAAGATGGGCGCCTGGATGCCCTCTCCAATCTTGTTCCGTATGTAGATGTGCCGGGACATTTCGGCCAGGACATCGGTCCAGAGGGCTGGCTGCTCCGGTCCAGCCCAGCGGAGGGGCGGCGGGTTCCGGGATTCGTGCTCCAGCTTCACGCCACGAAGCAGAACATGAGCGCTCGCGAGCCGCTTTTACTTCAAGTGTTTGTCCAGCACGAGGCAGGTGTGCTCCCGTTGCGCGCGCCGACGGTGGGTGCGTCAGACACACTGCTCTCCCCGCACGCGCCGCTCAAAACCAGATGCGTCCCTAATGATGGACGGAACTATTTTAGGAACAAGGAAGGGGGGGTGTTACCTTTAATGTCACCTCAGGTAATTACTTTTAACCTAATAAAGGGCTATTTTTACCACACACCAACTACAGAGGAACATTTATGCTTAAATATACGCAAAATAATGAATAAACAAAGTTATAATATGATAAATGAGGGTGCATATAACATATGTTTGTCAGAGACGTCTTCATGTCCCCCTGGGATTAGTCTTTATTGTCTTGCAGATGGTCTTTTGTGCCTTTATTTATAGACGGTGGGCCGAGGCCCCGTATCAGCTTTAGATTTTGAAAATAATGATCCCCATGGAGGGAAAACCTGGATCTTTTATGATTTAAAGTTTATTTTTTTCCCAATCAGATTTTCCTTGTTGGCACTCGTAATTCTTGCACATTTTTTCATAATCATAGTTTAAAGTTCGTTAAATTTGCAGACAAACGCCGCAGCCTACTATATCAGTTGAACCAATGGCACGCAGCGCTACAAATCACGTGACGTTATTCAACCAATCAGACCGAGATGCGAGGAACAGCTGTTGATGTCAAAACTTACCTGGTGGACACCGCGTAGAGAGGTGAAGACGGCGATAAATCACGGAATATTACAAGCTAAATAAGAAGCTTACATGTGTGTGGGTAAGTATTAATGTTGTTGGAAAATGCTAGCTATGCTATTTATTTGTATAACCTTTGCGAGGCGGCATTTATTACGTTTAAAGGTAGCGCTAACTGTTAGCCGTTAGCCTAATCCTGGCTTTTATCATCAATTGTGCTGCTTGAGCTTCACGTGTGAAGCATAGGAGACATGAATCTACATTTTAGTATCATTGACTATTCTCGTCGAGTTAATATTAACATTATCCACGTCACACGATGTGAATAACCCAAATTGTCGGAGGTTAAGCTGTGGCAATTTGGCAGCTGACCAGCGTCAGTCATTAAGAGGTTGTTAAGCCACCACGGTGTGGGAGTATAATTAACGTTACTGGTTATTCTATTGGTGTTACCGTCATATCCAGAGAGAGGGATAACAGAAGGAATTTAAATGATCTAAAAACATTGTTCTCTGTGGTATACCCCAGTCAGCAAATTTCAAACAGTGAAGTAAACTACCCTGAAATGTTGTTGAGCATAATGGCATGTTTCAATAGTCAGGCTAATAATGTATTAATTAATTAGATGCACCTTTGTGTCTAAGTTTAAGTTGTTTTTAAACCAGCTTCGTGCCATATCAATTATGTGAAAGTTGAATTCAACTAATGGACTAACAATATTTCCACTAGGTGATACTCCCATGGCGGACAATGAGAAATGGTGCTCAAACCATACACTGTTGGTGAGTAACTTTATTCTAATGTCTAACTGTTAATAAATCAGAATGGTTCATAACATATTTACAGAAACATATAACATTAACATGAACAGTAATCTTGTTTTCTCCACGTGTTCTTGAACACAGTACTGGTTGATGAAGGGTGTTAGCCTCTCATGCTGGCCCTGGAACCACTAGTCATCTTCAAATGACCTATTGCCACAGTTTGTGCATTGGCACAGGTTTGTACATGGCAGTTCATGTATTTTGCAGGTGCATCTGCCCTTAACACAGTTTGTTTTTTTACAAGAGCAGTGCACCAGTTCAAGGATTGCCTCTGGAGCTGGGGGAAGTGTCATCCAGTCCACTTCTAAGAAATCTCCTGCCATCTTCCAGCCATGACATTCAGGGGCGGGAATATCAGGCCTACACTCAAGGCTCCTTCTGTGGACTGCAGCCTGATAGTTAGCACGCTGGATGTGCTTGTGCAAGCAGTCTTTATTTGGAGGCAAGTCTCTCTCAGAGCACTTTCCTGACTTGAACAGCTTAACTCTTGCCTTGTTAACATCCATACACTCCTGATCATACAGGTCACATGTGAAAGCCTCCACTGCCTTGCAGAACTCTGGGGATGGAGAGAAACTTGTTCCCAGTTCTCTAAACAGGGTGATGTATTGTCTCTGGGAAATTAGCTTTTTATATGCTTTGGTTTTCCCCACCCCATATATAGCGCTCACAGTGTCACATCCAGAGAATGCATGCAGACCCACAAGCGCACACCTGGGATTCCCTGCTCCAGAGACCATCCAGGGTGGAGGGGGAGCAGCCAGGAGCATCCAGCGAGAAAGTTGTTATACCCCCCCCCTCCCCAACATAATTCTAAGAAACAGTGCAACAAACTTATGTCATATGAGACAAAGTTTGGTTCTCAAATGTAGTTTGCATAATGTAATTGTGTTTTCATATTGTTTTCCTTCACAGATTCACAGCTGAAGTTCAAGTTTCACATTTACATGACTATTCTTTTCTTATTGGACACATACCCTCTTTTTCAGCCTCCTGGTGAAATAAAGGTGCCTTTTCAAATCTTCTCTGGGCTCGTTTTATGTTTGTGATGTTGGTGAAGTGGCTGTAGCAGTCTCTGTGGTAGCCACAGTTAGCTGGAATAGCAGCAGGTTCCTGAGGTTTGAGGTTCACAGTTAACTTATTTAAAAGGACAGATAATGAAGGTACACACATAAGAAGTAATATATATATATATATATATATATATATATATATAGTCAAAGTTTAGTTACATTTTCAGTCTCTTGGCAAGCTAAAGCTATCCATATAACTATGTAGTATGACAAACAAACCTGGGTTGTAAGTTTAAATCTCAGCACTGCCTCTTCAGCCACAGTACTCTCTCTAGTACCAAGGTCTTTCCAGAGAAACACAGCAGTAATAAATTTCTTCCATCCTGTGTCTGTAAACGGGGTTACAGGACCATTTTTTTCAAAAACATGCATACAGCACTCCATTGTTGTGGTGTTTGCTAGCAAACATAGTTTGAGAGAGAAGTGTGGCTAATTTTTGTGACGTTATGCTCATCGTTTTTGTCAGAGGATTGACAGGTGGAAAGAAAACTCACTGGACCTCAGATGTTGGAAATTGTTAATATTTATTATGTGCTAAATTCACAGTGACATTTTGAGGACATCATTGTTACAGAAGACTGAAGTTTTCAAAAGATGGGATGACAGGACATCCTACATTTTCCTCCTTTCATCAAGCTTAACGAACTTAAGGGCCGTTAATTTTACCTCCTCTGACTAAATGTGATTGATACGCAAAATCCGTGTTACATTAGCAGTAGTAGTATGTGTGTGTCCTAAGTGTTGATGTACTGTACGCCGATGCCGGTACTTGACAGCAGTTAAACAATAGATCCATGGTAACTGGCAAACAAAGAAAAAAAATTTAAACCCCCGGGAAATTTCGAGGCGTGCCATTGGACAATATCTACAGTGACGTCATAGATATCGGACCCCGAGTATAGCTGCCCGCTCGGTTTGCCGGAGCCAGTAACTCAGACAAAGTTACCGATAAACAAATAATGTGCAAGAGGTAAGAGTGCCAACAATTTTTGTTTAATTTGTTGAAAAATTAAGATATTGTACACAGAAAATTACATCCTCCCTCGGTGGGGATCGTCCAAATACACGTAATCTCCCCTTGGCCCACCGTCTATTAGTTGTATGTTGCTTTAAAAATCAGACCGAAAAAAATATGTGTGCCACAGATTTGAGCTCTAGTTTTGGACTTTGGGCTACTACTCTCACCAGGACTACCTGCACAGCCTCTCCTCTCTGTTGGCTCACTTGCAAAGCATAATAACGGTGAATCTCCCCAATGGCTACTAATAGATTTATTTATTTATCTAAAGCCTGCTTCAAATCCAATTTCCCCTCAAAACATGCTCATAATGAATATAATCAAAGACTTTCACTGTTACCCCATCTGCCAAAACCCTTCCTTGGCTAAATTACTGTAAATATTTAAAGATATTTTCCTTTGTGCTGAGATCACAAGTGAATTTTAACTACTCCACCATTTCTGCAAAACAAAACCTGTCGTTATTTAACCCTCGACACATATTTTTGAGTTTTACACATTGTTAATCCCTGTATCTATCATTCAATATATAATACACTTTAAAACGACTGTGATATCGTGTTAAAGTTTAGTTAATACGTATTCCTCTTCTGGAAATGTCGTTCCACTCTTTGTCCAGCAGATGGCACAACTATCAAACAAACAGCAACAAGAAGCGCATTATTTTGCAGCCACTGGTTTGTGCAGGCTGTGTTTGTCGGTGTTGCTACTTCTATATTTCTTGGGCGATATCGTGCCACACATAAATCAAACGGCACTTCCTGTTGACTCCCACTGTTTGCACCACAGATGTATCATTTGAATGCCTCTGTATCCCCAGAAGCATTTGGGCTTATTTGAAAAGATGAGCAGTAGATTTTTAAAATATCAAGTGTCTTCGTATTGTTTTTCCATGTGGTTAGTTGCAAGTGCATTATCTCAGTGCTGTTGTAGATTTTACTCAGGGTTTGTTGGAGGCAATAACTAGGGCAGTCTGTATCCATAGCTTTCCCCCACACACACGAAAAGTGGTTGACAAAAATAACCTAGAATATTTTGTCGTCTATCAGGCGAGCTCCTCCATTAGTCTGACCTGAGTGGCAGTGGCTTTATCTGTGGTTTTTTTTTTTTGTTTTTTTTTCTGCAAGCTACCTGAACGTCCCCACGCTCACCTGGCCAATAACACAGTTACACTGGACAGCCTAAAAATATCGTAGTCACTATGCTTTTATGTCCTTCCTCACGCAATCTGTTGAGCCTGCGTACAAGAAGAAGCCGTTGTTCCACTCTAGCATGAATTTGTCTTAAGATTGAAAACATCCCGTCCCACTGGCACGGAAAACAAAACTAAGCACACTAACTGTTCTGCCTTGTGTGCAGTAAGCATGTGATGGACGGTGTCCCAGAGGTGACAAATGTCACAGTATACGGCTCCCTGAACAAATGCAAAGGGCCCGCTTTGTTTCATAGACGTCTGTCTTCACATGTTTACGGACACTTTGATCAGACAAAGCTCCTCATAAGAGAACTTGGGAGGATTAACTAACTTTAAAGTGGAAGGATTAACTTGTTTCAGAGCGATGCAGACTAGTCGGTATTGTGTGACGTTGACTGTCTGCTGTACAAACACAGTCTAGGTCTTACTGACCCAGTTTAGGGCTTTCAAAGGGGTCAAAATAGGAAGTCACTTTCTTGCCTAGATTTTGAACTCATTGAAAAAGGTTCAGTATAGTGCATCTTATACTCTGTGTAATATTTATGGACGATATGCTCCAGTTTTCCCGTTCCTAAATGGGAAGGGGAAAAACAGGAATTCACATGAATAAATAAATTAATATAGGGTTGTCTATTCTGGTGAACCCAGTGGTTTTACCAGCAGATTAAAGTCTCAGACTGCAGAGCACTAGTGGTGGTGCTCACTGGGCTGGGAACAATAAACACTGGAGTGCAATGAATGGTGTGTGAACTAATTCATTTGGGAGTGGATGGCTTTTATTAAAAATGGGAGGTAAGGTAAGCAGAGTAATCAGCCTTTCTTAAAATATTAAAATATAAACTAGCCCAGTTCACCTACACGTAGAAAAACAAGAATTCTTGTCTTGCAGATTAAATGATAAGAGGTATGTGTTGTGTACCTTCCAGTCGAGACGTGTTGATTTGCCGTCGGGGACTGGCTGTTACTGACACGACCAGGCTGCACCGGTGCCAGACGGAAACACAAACAGGATTACAGCCTCAATCACAAAGCAGGATTTCCAAGAACTCGGCCTATCAGTGCCTTTTAGAAAGCTGGAGCAATAATCCCTCTGAAGTTAATAGTGGAGAAGCGGAGACAAAGCAATCTGCACCATCACTGCAAAAAAATCACCCTTATGAGGAAACGTAACAGCATGAGTATCAGATTATATTATTCTATTGAAAGTGAGGTAGGATTAGTTAAAACAAGTTGTAAACTTCAAACCAACTTCCAGGTAACATCTGGACATTCCTCCCTTCCCATCTCCAGGTGCTTCTATTATTCATCACTTAAGTTCTCTCTTCCTGCCGACACAGAAAATAGAAACACAATGATGAAACGGTGAACCTGCATACCTGTATTCGCTCAAACAGCATCCATTATTAAGGACGCAGAGAGAGCACTCGTGCACCAATCAAAGCACTTAAAGGAAACAAATAGGGATATCCGATAATATCGGCCCTCCGATAATATCGGGCGATATTGGGTTGAAAATGTAATATCGGGAATTATCGGTATCGGGTTTTTAAAACCGATGTTTGTTCTGTAGGCTTCAGCATTTCCGAGTCTGCATGAACGCAGCATGGGACGTTAACAGGCGCGTGCTTGATGACGTATAACAACAACAACACGCTAGTCTCTTGGTTGCTAACAAGCTAGCTCGCCCGGTGTATGAGATGTCCGTGGTTTGGAAGTATTTCCAAGTGTCACCTACTAACAGTAAATTTGTGATTTGCAATGACTGCAAAGCAAAGGTGGTTATGAGAGGAGGAAACAAGGCGTCTTCCTTTAATACATCAAATATGATCACCCACCTCAAGAAGAATCATGCAGAGTTATACGCTACATTTGTCTTCCTTGTTTTGATATTGTCTGTAGTTTGTTTGAGGCAAAACTTTCTCTCTAAAAACACAAAAAATAAATGAATGGCACTTTTTTCAGTAACTTATTTTGTACAGACAGTGTTTACATTTGAAAAGCCATGTTGCATTTATGTTTGCATCCAGTGGGACATCGCAATAAAATTAGGCATAATGTGTTAATTCCATAATAGGCCATATGTCATGTTACCTAGTAATTTTGGTGTAAAAAGACTGCAGATATCGGTATCGGGTGATATCAGTATCGGAAATTAAGAGTTGGACAATATCGGAATATTGGATATCGGCAGAAAAGCCAATATCGAGCATCCCTACAAATAAACACATGTTAAATGACTGGACAGAGAAGCTGAAGAGTACATTTTGTTATTTTTTGGGGGGTCGGGGGGCATTTGGGACTTTTTTTTTTTAGAAACAAATGTGATGGAGCAACACTTTAAAAATTTAAACTGCTAAATTTATTGTGCAGAATAACAGTATTTGTGTCAAATGTTGTGAGAAACGTTAGTAAGTTGGTTGCATTTTTAAGCATGTACGAAGGTAGCCAAAGTATTGGCACCAAAATTTCTTTATTCATCTTGATTTTCTTTACTTTTTTTTTTTTTTTTTTTTTACAGTGTACATAATACAAAAATATAGAGTACCAAAAGTTCACAGTGTCCAAAAGGCAGTGTTAAGTCAAATTCACAACAATCAAAAACGAGCAGAAGTGTCTTTTGGGTGAGAAAGTGAAAGTAAAGTTTCCATTCTCTTTGTACAGTTTAGACAAACATGAAAGTGCATGCACTTACTTGTATGAAAGGACCCAGACGTAAAAAACACACACGGTATTACCAGAGCTGCTTGTTTCATGCTACACAGACAGAAAAACGGTGAGAGATAAAGTCACTTCTTTGTATTTACAGTTTGGAAATACAACATTTTAGTGCACAAAACTAAAATAAGAGAAATAAAAGAAATAGTTTTTGGGAACTATAGTTTTGTTTGTCAAGTTCAAATCTGATCAGAGTTAAAAGGGTGGAGAGGTGCGGTGTTTGTTTGGCATCACTAGAAGTCGACAAAATCTTTAAACCCCTCACGCGGCAGTGGATTTAATAGCTTAATATGTTGGGCTTTTTCGGCTACGCTTTCATTTAGAGCATGTTTTTGTCGCTTTCTTCGTTGCATGACGCCACAGCTCAGTGGGCAAATTAAATTAGACAGTCTATTGCTGACTAATGTTTCCTTCTTGTTCCACTGAAATATACATATTTGGTGATATATATATTTTTTAAATCAATATTCTTAATGCTTTAACATCCAGGAAAAACTTGTGCATACCTTTGTACATTTACAGCATGTAGAGATACCAATACAAACGGTGACACCTGATGTGTAATTCATATTCATCTAAAAACAGTCAACAGTGTACAGTACGTAGTGATGTGTGTCAAAAAGTCTTTGCTGATTTCCTACCAAGCGTGAAAATTAAAGCAAAGAAGCCGTAAATCTGCAAGTAGCTGATTTTGTTCAATCCATCCAGACGGCGGCAGAGATCAGTCTTCACTAATGAAAGCTAGGGTTTAATTGTCCAGGCTGCATGTAGAGCAGCATTACAGTCCTCTGACCTTACTGAGCAAAAATCCATGGAGTAATCAGCAGGTGAGTCTCTTCTAAGTCCAGTAAATCCAGGTGAATACAGCGTCCGTGGTCTATTCAAGCCTCTGGAGGTCGGGGTCACGCTTTAACTCTGCCCTGAGCGCAAACAGAGCACCTCAGAGCGGCTGAAGAAAGAGGACGGACCCCTGTAGAATCCATTTAGCTAAAGAAGGGTCCTGCTTGAGAAAATAAAGGCTGCCTCGTGTTGGTTCATGTCAGCGTCTCCCATTTTTATCAATCAGATACATCCCAAGATCTGAAACTAATTTAACCGTCTTCCAAATTAAATGCAGTCACATTAGACACACAATAAGCACTTTCTTCATTTGTTTACTTCCTTACCTGTGGACGTATTTATTCGGTTGGCACTACCAGACTCTGCACAGTTTGAGTTCAAGTGCCAGATTTGGCCGATGAATGTTTAAGTGTCTTAATGCAAATATTCACATGCACAGTGCTGTGTGCTCTAAACATCTTTGCATGCTGCAGCGACTCGTCGATAAAAAGCCGCACGAGCCGAATGACTTGCAACACAACTGTAGGCACCGTAAAAAAAAAAACAGAAATCAGAAAGCTAGACGATCAGAAATCACAACAGATACGTGTCGTTTGGGTGATGCCACGGGAAAATGATTTTGGTGTAGGAAATACTTCATGACGGTGCTGGGGAGAGTAAAGATGGTCTCTTCTCAGCTGTGCATGTAGGTCCTGCAGGGGGAGTCTGGGTGGAAGTCGTACTTGCTCAGGCTCGGAGGGTAGTAGGTGGTGGCGAACATGTTGCTGGAGGGCATCGGCGAGGGGAAGTGGTTGCACGTCTCGTCGTTCACGTGGAGATTGTTCTTGTTTAGCGTCTGCAGCGCGGAGAGAAAAGAAATCACAAACTGTGGCTAGGTAAAGAACGATATGACGATGCGGTGAACGCACTGAGCCAGCCCCACCTTAAACTCCATAGGGATGTACTTCTCATTCTTTGGCGTGGCGTTGCCCTGCTTGTTGTAGGTGAGGTGATTTGGTGTGCTGGGGTGGATGATCGCCGACTCGGCCGATGCTCGGTTAAGGTGATGGCAATACGTGTAAGCCAGCGCTGAGAGGAGGGCAGCCACAAAAAAGCTGGCCGAGCCCACGGCTACCAACTGGAACAAGGTGAAGGCTACAAACAGAGAGGTGAGGAGAGAGGAACGCAAAAATGAGACGTTTATTGTGAGGAGAAACTCATAAAATCCCCAGAATAAATAATGGGATCAGCAACTAACCTGCTCCAGGATCTCAGAATCACTGCCAAAGCTTTTAAGATTAATTTGTGGATTCAAAAATGTCTAATCGACGGCTGTTTTACCAGTTGGAAAATGAATGAATCACGCATGTCGTCGTAAATCAACTTAGGGCCAAATAACAAACACTGCCCAACAGCAAGGAGCTAGTACGGGGAAACAACGTCAGGCTGAATAATGCAGGGCGTGGTTTGATGTAAAGGTGGTGACAGAAGGAAGGACCATGGCTCCGGCTATGCAGCATGGCATTCCTGCAGTCCTGCAGCTCTGGAGAGCGTTAAGGCTCCAGACCGACACCGACTGTTCTAGGTTCATGTTCCTGGATGACATTTAGACCCCGTTCACATGGAGATGCTTTTTGGTGTAAACACAGATGTTTTGCATCGTTTTGGCCGATCGTCCACACGAATCCTGTAAACGCACTTTTGGTTTTTGTCTAGACAGCGAGAAACACATACGAGCGTTTCGATGATGTCATGGCCACGCCCCTCGAGCAGCCTTCCACCTCTTATATCCCGCGAGACGTCTCCTAACATCAGCAACAATGGTGGACTACATGCTCGTGTTCCTGCTGGAGAAGATATTGAGCCTATTATGGTTACTAGGGCTAAATATCATTTCTCCTTGAATTTGGTTTCTTCTAAAGCCGATTTGTTAACAGCGCTCAAGCTTCATGCGCATGCTCCGCCTCTTCCTCTCCGTTTTTGGTGAATTTCTGAAACCGAAACAGCGCCACCTATAGACCTGGATTATGAAGTAGCGTTTTGAGTCGTGCCGAGACGGATCCGTGTGGACGCAGATATTCTTGAAACGATGCCAGGGGGAAAAGATGGTTTTGGTACGTGTGGACGAGGCCTAAGGCAGTGGTTGCCGGAGGGTGCAGGACACGGATGGAATTAGAGGGTGACAATTTTTTGGGACTCCCGCGGGTCACGGCAGTCAATTTCACTGTTGGTAACATGATAGGGACGGGATCGAGCAAATAATCAACGGGAACGGGACAGAGCTGGAGATTAAATTAAAAAGTGATGCTGCAACGCGGCGAGTGCGGTTTCTGTCGGGATTTTGCGGGACGGGTGAGCAGTCATGTGATCGGGATATGACGGGGCTCGGGATGGGGTGGGAGCGACAGTTGATTCCCGTGTCCCATGTGATTTTCTTATGTACCAAAGGGGGTCCCAGCAGAGAAAGTCTGGGAACCACTACATTAAGGATCATCCTCTGGGCAGCACACACATCAAACACCTAACACCAATGTAATCCATAGCCTATACTGCTTTTAAGCAAAATCTAGCAAGACTGATGGAGAGACTGTGTAACCATTTCCACCATCCTATAAGAATTAAGGACCTTCCATTAAACAGGAAGGTTTAATGGAAACTGCAATCAAACTTCATAGAAAGACCAATGGGCCTCACAAACAAACTGTGCAACACACACTACGAGAATAACTTTGCCACCTTTCAACAATATCTTGCTAAATCTTCAGAGATTGCAATTAAACCGCATAGATTTGCTCTTTTTTTCAATTTTTCTTCTGTGAATGAAAATATAATGAAGTGTAATTATACGGGGGAGAACAAATGCAAAGAATTGTTTCCACTCACTGCCACAGCTCCGGTCCTCCTGTCCGGGTAAAATGACTGGAGAAACAGACAGGAATGAAAAGAGGGGAAAAAATTAAGGCATCAATCTAGTGAAGAAAAATCACCACAGCTCTGAAAGATTAATCAACAAAAACGACAAGCACAGTTAATCTCTCTCAAAAGGATCTCCGGGCAGACGCGTTGCTGCCATGAAATTCATATTTTTCATTCTTTAAAGTCGGCGTTTACGGTATCTTAATTCAACTTTTCTAACTGAAGTATTCTTACCTGGCACCTCGTGCGGCTGGCAAGGCCTGGACTGGGTGACGTTACCCTGGCAGAGACCGACCTCAGCCTCCTGGTGGTCGTCGCCACAACGGCGATTGCGATGCTGAAGACCGTCGTCGTCACAGTCCCCCCACTCCGTCCATTCTCCTCGACCTGTCGGCAGGTCGGGGAGGAAAGACAGGATTAATAAAAAGCCAGACAAAGACGAGAAGACGAGAAGCAGAAGGAAAACAGCTGTGATGAAGACGGATAACATCGTTTTGTATTCCATCTCAGCGCCCAGGAAGCAGATTTGTTTTTGACCCTCCTCTGAGGCTTTAAGCTCAAACTCATATTTGCCTTTTGATTCAAAGTCAACAAACGTTTCCATCCACCTGCACCTGCGTTGTTTTTTTAAATAAAGAAATATATATAATCATCAGCTCAAAGATAAAATTTGCATTTCAGTATTTAACATCTATATTCTTTGAATTTCCATAATCAAAGACCTCTTCGATGGCTTAAATTTGCATGTTGGACGCTCCCAAGAGGCATCAATGACATATCATGAAATAAAATATCATCCCCTTTATTGTTGTGCTTCAGTAAAATTCCTTTGCAGCCGAGTGAGACGTGAAACTACAAAGCAGACAGAGAGATGCTGACCACAGCTAAATGATTGTATTTACTCAATGAATTCTATAAAAAGAGTCAAACGCACTGATTTGCTTCCCATGTCCCTGCATTTATTTGAAAGAGCAAACGAGATGACGCCTAAAAGAGTTGGTTTAGTCTTTGTTTAGCGTTTATCCGTTTTTCCCCGTTCGGTTTCTGACTTTCAGCCAGTGAATGCTTTGCGAGGCTTAGCATGGTTTGACATCTCAACACAAATATTGATCCACTGCTTGGTGCGTGGACCAGATTTCCCATCAGCGTCGATGCAAGCGCCATTATTTCACCTCAGGAGACAGGCTGACTCTACAGGAGTGTATTCATGGTGTAACAATTATGATAAATGACTTCAAACCAAACGTGCAACATGCAGTTAAGATTCAGCTTCCATACCATCACAGACGTGTATATTACAGAGAGCCTCTTCAGTATGCAGGCCGATACAGATGTCTCCTCCATTTGCAGGGGGCGGGCTGCTGCATGTCCGAGTCCGTTGGTAGTGTCCGCCTCCACAGCTGGATGAGCACTGAGTCCAGGAGGACCAGCAAGACCAGGCTCCACTCACTGGATTTTAAAACACACGTATTATTAAGTCATGTTTTCAGCTTTTGCAGCTACATTTAAGATCAGGAGAACCCCGTTACCTGGGCAGGGCTGGCTGTTGCAGTCCTGATACTCCACCGGCGATCCCACACAGGTGCTGGGGTTGGTCCGGCTCTCCGACGTCAAGCAGTTACGTTTCCGGGTTCGGAAGCCTCTGGAACACTGCTGGGAACAGCCGGACCACGATTCCCAAGCTCCCCATCGCGCGCCCTGGGGCAGGGACATAGTTCGGCCGCTAGTCTTCACCAAGTCTTCAATCAGAGCTGGAAATCCATGGGGAAATTATTATTATTAGAATATTAGGACCATAAACAAAGCAATGATTGAATTACTTTCACGTAAATATTAAAATGAATCCCAACGTTTGACACTTTCCCCTGAAATGCTCACTGAATCATTCATTGTGTCTTTTTATTGCTAAACTCAGCAGGCGGCCTGTTATGAAACATTAATTAGTGAAGTGCATTGTGGGTCACGCTGAAAAAGGAACAAGATTCCCCCTGTGCACCCACATACACACACGCACCGTTTACAAACCTCAGACCATTTACATATGAATGAGGAGTGCTTCCTGAGCCGCTGAAAAGACATCGGCACACACATTTTCATTCACATTTTTTTTCTGCCGATGAGAGCAGTTACGCAACTCCCCGCTAACAATAAAAACGACATTCACCAGAACTGAGACGAGTAATCAAAAAAACAAATTTTCCTGCGAAGACAAAAATAAAAGCCTGGATATCTGTGAGAGATAGATGAAGGGATGGGACATCTGCTTCCCCACGAAACAATCCCGCAATGTTTAATTAGTCTGCAGATTGATGTCCACAGACATGACACCAGCTGTGTTTATTGTGGCGGTTTGGCACCGTTTAAAGCCCAGACAGTGTATGAGACTGCTCTATAGAGTTTGGCCGCATTTAGCAGCTTCACTAACATCACCGGTTGATTAAACCACAAAAAAAATAACCCCCGGTTCCCCTCCCTGTGGTTAAAGCGGGGTCTAAATACACCTGCATTCAAGCAGGTAATCACCACACCAGCTGTGTTTCCATGGTTACAATCAAGGACGCCTGCTAGAAAAGTGGCAAACGCAGGAAACGTTTATTTAGATTTAATTTAGCTACTATTTGTACCCAGCTCGTTCCCACGACTCACAGCTAGTCTGGCAAGCTCCAGAGCCATCATTGGGGCAGAACCGGGTCTCCAGTTTCTTCTTGCCCAGCTGGAGCTGCTGGGGGTCGTGCAGCAGCGCCCTGCATGTGTACCTAAACCTCTGCTCTTGCCTTGACCCGTCGTGACTGACGTTGACCGGCATCCAGGGAGTCCACGGGGTGTTGCGGCGGACCTCGGGGCACGCCTCCAGGTTACAGGCCTTATACTCCTGGAAAAGAAAAAAACGAGATGAAGCTCGTCACCGACCACGAACACAAATGTGGACCTGTCAAAGCCAATAAGACAAGTCGCTGCACGCGCCTGCGGTTCAATTTGATGTAAGTGCACCTCAGCCAGCAAACGACCTGGCTTCACCTTATGTTTTTAAATTCAAGCACTGCAGTACCGTTGCACATCCAGGACAGCTGTTGCCATTCTCGCAGGTTCTGGTTCTGGAGTGGACCCCGCCTCCGCACTCAGCGCTGCAGTGAGCCCAGGAGCCCCACGGCGTCCACAGCACAGGGAGGGGACATGGCTTTTTCTCATTGCACAGCCTGAAAACACACACATAAATAAAACACTTGCTGTAATGTAATAATAACATTAGAGCGTGAACACATGCCTCCTCACCTTTCCTCTCTACCCTGCCCGACACATATGCGACCACCGTGGCGAGGTGAGGGGTTGTTGCAGGATCGCTGCCTCACTTCAAACCCGATGCCGCAACTGCTGCTGCACTGACCCCACGACGACCAGGGAGTCCAGCCGCCATTCCTGAGACACACAAGACAAGACAGTGAAACCCATGCGACTCGGTAACGTACGCGCTCTACGTTCATAACATTTGATTGCCTTTGAAGAATAACTGCACCTGGAACAGTTTGACACCTGGATGGTCGGGCCCTTGCATTCAGCCCCTCCGCATCTGGCCACCGGTCCGTCACACGAGCGGGACCGGCACAAGCAGCTGCTGACGGAGCCCTCGCCATCGTCGTGGTTGCAAGGTTGCCACGGCGCCCAAGGACTGAAAGCGCCGTCCTGGGTTAGGTTCCTCAGCTGCAGGGACGACGTGAAAGCGTCAAACAAACCATGCCTCGTAAAGACCAATTCACTGGACTAACTGCGAGTCTTACGGGGCATTCAGTGATGTTTTGGGTCCACTGGTTCATGTTGGAGCTCTCCTCGATGGTGGTGCAGCGCTTCTGTTTGTGATCCCAGCCACAGTAAGGGTCCCGAGCCTCCATGCAGTAACTAATGCGGGCGCAGATAAACGGTCAGGGACTGCTGGAGAAGTCTCTCCGGTAACGCCAGGGAATACTCGGAAAGTTTGTCAACATTTTTTTGCAGCACATTTATTGTGAACAAAGTCATTAATACCCCGCTTATGTAACGTCTGCTCAGAGCTTTGCCAGAATTCAGACTGACACTTCAAAAGCCGTCTTTTCACAGGCAAAACAAACTGGGCTCTTAACATAATCATATTTGTCAGCGTTTATTGCAGGCCTTTCAGGCTTGGACACCCACAAAGCACTGAGTTAATAAATCAATTTCAGTATTTTTAAGTTGGTGATTTGCAAACTCACCACAGGCACCAGACACCCCAGCGAGCTAAGCTTCTACAAAGCTTTATGCTAAAACTGAGGGTGTAAGACTCTTAGATCATACCGTTCAGTCGGGTAGTTGGAGCAGCGCTCTAACGGGATCTTCACCAGTCTGTCATCAAGCCCCACAAACAAAGATCTGTCATTGTGGAGGATTTTCAGACTCTTTATTGGTCCCAGCTGGCCTTCAGGGAGGATCCTCAGCTCCTCCAGGTAGCAGCCATGGAGGCTTTTATTGGTTGTGGACAGAGTCTTCAGGATGGTGCCATATTCTGATAAGACAAGAAGATCAAGAAGATGTATAATTCAGGGATTTATTCACCCAGACTCCACCATCTGCTGCTCACCAGTGCCGATGTACATGACGTGGTACAGCGCGTCTCGGCCCTGCACGATGTCCACCACCAGCTTGGAGAAGCGCAGGTTGTCCTGGGTGAGCAGGGGGTTGACGGTGACCGGCTGGACCACGTCGTTCATGAGGAAGAGCCGCTGGGCGTCCTGGAGGCTGCGCTCGGTCAGGTTTCCCCCGTGGCCACCTTCCTCCAATGTGCCGCACTGAGCAGCCAAGAAGGAAAGAGGCATCAGAAAAATATACCTAAAAGCCTTCAGCCTGTGCTGGGTGACTTCTCATGCAGGGAAACTTGACAAGCACTTATTGTAGGAGGCGTATTTGATGGCTATGCTGCATTTAAATGTGTGTATTCGTCCCTCAGAGATGAAATGGATGTCAGACTTTTGAAAACTCCTTTTAAAGCCTTGGAGGAATCACTGGACAATTGTGGCAGGACAAAGGTTTCTGCTTAGCATTCTCGCTTCTATCACCTTCACCTGTCAGAGGAAAAAACAGAAATGCGAGTTTCTTTTTTGTGTCCGTTGTTCCCAAGTACCTGAAAGTTGGCTATAGGGTTTGGGGTGGCGAGCCAAGCAGTGCGGGGGTTCTCCTGGTAGCGAAAGGGTCCGTTGAAGGCCTGAGTGATGGAGCTCAGATTGAAGGCACAGATGGCAGAGGCTGATATGCTGTTCCTGGAGAAGAAGGGGATGTTTTCAAGGTCAGAAAGCTGCAGGGAGACGTGTGGAATTACCGCAATTTCCGGACAATACGCCGCTACTTTTGTCACTTGCTTTGGACCCTGTGGTTTATACAACGGTGGTAGAAGAAACCCTTATATACGGTAAACACCTGCAGCTTATAGTCGGGTGTGGCTTATATATGGAACAATCTGTATTTTCCCCAAAATTTAGCTGGTGCGGCTTTTAGGTGCGCCCCTATAATCCGGAAATTACGGTAATGCCGTTCTTAATGAACAAAACTCACACGTTAGTGGTGAAGATGCCGTAAATCAGGTCTTGCTCTGGTAGGTAGAACGTGCTCTGCAGCTCGTTGTAGTAGAAGGGGATTTCTCCGGAGCGCGAGCAGTTGAGCCGGGCCTTCATGAAGGTGGTCCAGGTGTCCTCCAGAAGAAACCGTCCACCCATGTCGTTCTTGCAGACCCGGGCCACCCGAGAGAACACCATCTTCCCGCAGTCGTTCTCCACGGCGGTTTCTCTCAGGAAGAAGTAGGCAAACCGGCCAATCTCGTAAACAGACACAAAATGAGGCTCTGGACGACGGATGTGGAATAGAGGACAGTTACAAAAAGATAAAGACCGAAATGAAACTGACATGTCAGTGGTGCTTTAATCACCGTTGAGCCATTTGGAGTTGTACTGGGCGGTGCGCAGCGGCGGCATGTTCCCCAGGCTCCTATAGATGACCGGATCACGTCCGGAGAAGTCGATCACCGTGGCGGCGTACAACTCGCCTCTTTCCGTTACCATGGCAGTGGAGTTGTGGCGCGGGTCGTAGGGGCATCGGGCGACGCCGTTCACAGTGTCCAACTCATGACTGGTGTTAGAAACCTGACGGAAATGAAGAATCTGTGTGTTCAGCCTCCTCTCTGTCACATTGTCCCACATAATTATCACGCTATGCAAACACTGCTGCACCAACCTGCCTGCTGATGCAGACCGGGGTAAAAGCGTTGGTCCCGCACGTGAACAGAGTCTTGCCACTTATCAGCAAAACCCGGATGTAGTTCTGGCATTCGTCCTGAGGACAAAACACACCACGGCTCAGTTTTACCGTCTCACGAGACGCCGTTAAAATGTGAACAAGCCGCTTTAGCCGTTGCAGAACGACTAACCGGGACGGGTTACCTCAGACTTGCCCTTGCTCTGACACGAACGTCTTGTGTCTTCATCAGGTGCCCATTCTGTTGCCTAATTAATTGGGATAATAAATATTATAGCCATGAAACTTCTTTATATTTTTGCATACATGTACGTGAATTGGAAACTTTACCTGTATGAGCGAAGCGTTGCTCAAGCTCAGTCTGAAGAGGAAGTTTCTGTAACGGCAGCACAAACACCTCAGACTACAGCAGTGCACCGCATGTAAATGTGAAATCCTGAAACATTCTTATCAAAGCTATTTGTTGATGAATAGTCGTTACCTCGCTCCTACAATGAGCTGGTTTCTGCTCAGGTCAATGGCGAGCTGGGAGAAGTCCTTCACCCCTGGGTGGGAGAACTCAGACACCCAAGACCTCAGAGCTGGAGGAGAAAGAGGTGAGAGATCGCAGAGAACGGGAGGCTCGGCCAAAAGGCTTCAGCACAGACTAGAGACCTAGACCTCAGTGGCCCGTGCCTGATTTAAACAACCCTAACAAGATCGACCCAAAACCAAAGAGTTATCCGGTTGTTTTACACGAGCTTTGGGCGCATACCAAAGCGCAACAAACCAGACCTTCCCACAGTGTTTCAGAGCAAATTACTGCTGCTGACTCGCCAAAATGAATGGTGGCTCCTCTCATTTGATCGCCAGCTTGTGGGACAAATGTATCCAAAACATTAACAGCACGGCGTGCCAGGCAAACACTTTGAGCTGAATGGAAACTGACATCCAGTCAAAATAATACCGTCAAGAGCCCTTTCACAGTTTCACAGCCGAATGATGAATAATGAAGCCCTGCTGCAGGCATCAAAACATTTATAGAAAACTTTATATGCCATTTTATTAAAGAATTAAATCACAACATTAACACCTATAAGTTGCAACACGGGAAAACGCAACCCCAGCAAATCCCTGTGAGTATAACCAGATGAAAGTCACTGGAGAGGCGTCGGCGCACCCACACTTTTATCATCATATATTAAATTCGAGCATTATGCTTTGTATTATTTATTAATCTCACATAAAATGTCAAACAGCAGCTTGAAAGGTTATGAGCAAGCACTGTGTCAAACTTATTAGAAACCAAACCGAACCATCCTTCTTGTCTGGTCTCGGGTCCACTTTGAATCGCTCCGAAAGAGGTCTGCGATACGACACGAATACAAAGCATCACGACAACAACGCCGCCGTTCGCCAGCCTACTGAATGCAAATTGCTGTTGTGCTCTTGCCGTGTACATAAAGACCTGTGGCAGAGCAGACGAATGCAAACAGTCCACGCACACGCTCGCACTTATCCTTCAGCTCAGAGGATGAAGGGACTGCGTTTTAACCCTCTCGGTTCAGAAATCAGAAAAACGTCATAATTCATAATTATGTTCAGTGTAACAGGATTGTGTGGGAGCCCGTCTCATCGCTCGCAGTGTCCTTTATTGATTCATTCATTCCTAGGGATGTCCGATAATATTGGATCTCCGATAATATCGGCCGATATTGAGTTAAAAATGTAATATCGGGAATTATCGGTATCGGGTTTTTATAACCGATGTTTGTTCTGTAGGCTTCAGCATTTCCGAGTCTGCATGAACGCAGCATGGGACGTTAACAGGCGCGTGCTTGATGACGTATAACAACAACAACACGCTAGTCTCGTAGGTTGCTAACCGTGGCTAACAAGCTAGCTCGCCCGGTGTATGAGATGTCCGTGGTTTGGAAGTATTTCCAAGTGTCACCTACTAACAGTAAATTTGCAATGACTGCAAAGCAAAGGTGGTTATGAGAGGAGGAAACAAGGCAAAAATGTCTCTCTCTCTCAAAAATAAATGAATGGCACTTTTTTGGCACTTTTTTCAATGTTTACATTTGAAAAGCCATGTTGCATTTATGTTTGCATCCAGTGGGACATCACAATAAAATTAGGCATAATTCCATAATAGGTGATATGTTATGTTGTTACCTAACAATTTTGGTGTACAAAGACTGCATATATCGGTATCGGATGATATCGATATCGGAAATTAAGAACTGGACAATATCGGAATATCAGATATCGGCAGAAAAGCCAATATTGAGCATCCCTATTTATTACATCTAGAGGGTGACACGGGAATCAACCGTCGCTCCCACCCCATCCCGAGCCCACAAAAATACTCCCGTCATATCCCGATCACACGACTGCCTACCCGACCCGCAAAATCCCAACAGAAATTGCAGCGTCATTTTTTTAATTTAATCTCCAGCTCCGTCCCGTTGATTATTTGCTCTATCACGTTACCAACAGTGAAATTCACTCTCATCTATCCACATTCTGCGCCCCCCTGCAATGGCTCTGCGGCCCCCCTAGGGTCGTGCCCCCCACTTTGGGAACCACTGCTTTACACCAACATTTATCCTGTGAAATTGTCAGTGAAAGAAGTATGAATGTAGACTACAAACTACCGTATAACCGCTTCCTTGTGGCTCCTACCTAAACAATACCCGGGGATCTCTTGCGGTTTTTAGCATTAAACGCATGGCTGCATTAGATGGACGGTGAAAAAGCACACTGCGTGACTTCAGGAGGAGCAGACTGAATCTAACGCACTCACCTTGATATGAGAAAACAGGATGTTCCTTTCTAGTGCAGTCTGCAGGCTTGATGGGAGGCTCCTGGGACAGACACAGCGCTGAGCAGATGACCAGCACAAGGCCACGGGGGGAGAGGGCCCATGCCCCCCACCTGGACGTAACCATAGTTACAACCACATCTAGTCCTCTGGAGGATCTTCAGGAATCACCTGTTGGGAGGGGACATGTGGAAGATTTTGGATTTGTTTGACTGAAGCGCTGCAGGTCGTTTATCATTTTCATACTTAATAAATCTCTAATAGACTTTAACAAATCCATATGAATTACACGCTAGCTTACACTTGCACACCCTCCCTCCTCTATGCCCCCCCTCCGCCCATCCATCCAGATTAGTTTTGCCTTACTGTCCCTCTCTGTCTGTCTGCTCTGGGTGTCCAGCCCCTCACTGTCAGCAGGGCTCAGTCATGGCTAATTCGCCTCAAAAAGGCCAGAGCCGCCAGTCGCCTCTAAATGCCGACTCCGCGAACCGAGGGTGCCGTCAGCGGGGCTCTTTCTGAGCGAGGGGGAGCACATTCAGAGAGCGAGTCTGGGCCCGGAGCCAAACAGGGGGTGTGAACTTCGAACCGCATGAAAGGCCTTTGTGTCAGCGTCAAAATCGATTCACGCACATCAAATCTGCTCAGCGATGATGATCGGATGATGACTTCAGGGACACGGGGCCTAGAAAACATCCTCTTTTACATGATTTAACAGATTACGCTGAACTGTCCCGGCAGGTGGAAAAGAATGAGATCCGACATTTGTTTGGATATTTTAAATTATGCGTTGAGTGTACAAATGGACGTAGAATCAAAGTACACAATTGATTTTAAAGTTGGCAACCAAACGATAGAGTCCGCTTGTCAAAATACGTGCAGAAAAGCCGTGTTAGATGGAGCGGAGGAGCTGAAATAAGCTTGTAAAAAGTCAGTTTAAGGCCCATAAATCAGCTGAACTACCAGCTACTTTAAAACGCCGACACCATAAAAGAAATGCACGCCGTTTCACGAATGGCAGATGAGCTGTCACCTGAGTTAATTCCGCGTCAGTCAAGCCGAAAGAGGCACGCGGCAACAAACCTGCCAGTGTGCAACCTCAGGAGAAGGAAGCAGCTTTAATCGAGAGGGCAATCAAGCCAGTTTGAGAACATCTAGTTAGTAAAGCTACCTATGCAGCTGCTGCAGAAGGTCCTCAGTCCGAGAACGAGTGGGAAGGGAAGGAGAAAATGGCTCCAACAAAGTACCAGTGGTGCAGAACCCACAGGGACCGCAAGCAGCAGACTGACGGCTAAGGCCAGCCTTGAGTGGCTGCTGTTATTTTTGTGTTCTATAGCTGGAGCTGCAGCTTTAGCCGCGGACCTGGAGGCTGCTGGAAGCTCAGAAAACAGTTTGCACGATGCATTCCAGTCTGTGTTGTAACTGAGAAATGAATGTTTATTCCAGTGTCATATTAAATACACACATTCGATATTTATTCAAGTCAAGATGAGGAAAAAAAAAACATTAACGCTGCTTTTTTTTTGGTTTACAGTTGGACGTCACTACTTTTCAGGAGGAATTATTACCTATTTAAGATACACAAGATAAGATGTGTTTAGTTAGAGGGCTTTAGAAATGTTGGAAGGTGGATTTTGAGTGGCTAAGCTAAGCTAAGCCTGCCACCGCTAGTTGTACGGTACAATAAAAGAGGAACACTGTAAGTATTTTTTTCCTCTGACAAAAATAATCAATAATCATGTGTAAAAACAACTTTTTTTTCCTCCTCTGTTTGAATTTTAAACTTATCTTCACGCAACAAAACAGAAAATTCTCAAACTCTATTAGTCGTAGCTCAAAAAGAAGCAGCCTCTTCTATTCCAATCAAATTTTCTTTCAAAGCACAGCAGCTGCTATGTGCTCTGGAGAATGTCCGCCTGTCTTCTGCTCACTGGGAGGACTGAATGAGTGCGGACGCAGAGGTTTTTCAACCTGCTGGGTCTTACACTGCTGCTTAATGAAGCGACAGGAGCGGAGCCTCCACCGCTGGCCTTGCCTTTGTTGCGGGGCCGCGCTCCTCTCGCCGTGCAAAGCCCCGGCCAGTGAGAGGCCTAATGTTCCCGGGATCTGTGTATTCAGGACAATGATGGGGAGCAACAGCAGACGTCAGTCAGATTCTTCAGGGACACTAGGAAATGTATGGACTCTCTGCACCGCTGGATCTGAAAGCAGCCTCGCAGAGCTGCTAGCATGGCTGGAGTTATAAATAAATAAATCAGAAAACTGCCCTCAAATGTGGCTGGAGTGATCAGACATAATACTGTGTACATTTCAACGAGCTGCGACATATTTTGCTGCAGGTTTTAAACCGGTCGGGAGCTATTTTGGATTAGAAAACAGCCTTGATTGAAAAAAGTAGGAAGTAAAAGCAGCATTACAGCCTGGCACTGTTTCGAGCATGTCAGAACGTTCATTCATTCACGTGCTGGAAAAACACCACAAAGCCATAACAACCTGTGAGGAGATTAGAAACACAGAGTCGCCGATTCATGTGACCTGCGTGTGTTTGGACTGTGGGAAATGAAAACCGCAGGGACACGGCGCGAACATGTGACCTCCACGCGGGAGGAACGCTGCCAAGATTTTAACCCAAGGCCTTGTCCCTATGAGCCCACAGTGCATCCAATTTAAGACACGGCCTCCGCTGTGTCAATAAACCAAAGCATGGCAGGTGTATCTTTTAGAATTTATGATATTTTCTCTGTGCGGACGCATCTCGCTCAAACATTTCACGGACGAAACACAGACTCTGCATAACTAACATGCTAGTGAATCTGCCGCCAGAGCTACATGGAGCAGTACACTCTAAACATGCATATATATCATAGACTGTACAAAGACGGACAGTGGAGCAGCTCCTGAAAAGGGAAGCCAAAGCAAGAAGAGCTCCCCCTGGTGGCTGGCTGCAGTATAGGTCATAAGCTCCGCCTCCTCCATGTTAGCAGAAGGGCCAAACTAAAACGCTTAAATACACGTTGAATAATTCGTTTTTCATGGATAATTTCAGTCATTTTAAGTAGTTAATTCGATGTTGATGCACGTTCAAGTGTCAGCTTTTTGGATAAGTTTCGTTTTAGTTATTTGACGCTACAGAAACAGGAAGTGACACAATAACAGCAGTTACATATATACGGATATTGAGTTAAAAATGTAATATCGGGAATTATCGGTATCGAGTTTTTATAACCGATGTTTGTTCTGTAGGCTTCAGCATTTCCGAGTCTGCATGAACGCAGCATGGGACGTTAACAGGCGAGTGCTTGATGACGTATAACAACAACAACAACACGCTAGTATCGTAGGTTGCTAACCGTGGCTAACAAGCTAGCTCGCCCGGTGTATGAGATGTCCGTGGTTTGGAAGTATTTCCAAGTGTCACCTACTAACAGGAAATTTGTGATTTGCAATGACTGCAAAGCAAAGGTGGTTATGAGAGGAGGAAACAAGGCGTCTTCCTTTAATACATCAAATTTGATCACCCACCTCAAGAAGAATCATGCAGAGTTATACGCTACATTTGTCTTCCTTGTTTTGATATTGTCTGTAGTGTTGTTTGAGGCAAAATTTCTCTCTAAAAACAAAAAAAATAAATGAATGACACTTTTTTCTGTAACTTATTTTGCACAGACAGTGTTTACATTTGAAAAACCATGTTGCATTTATGTTTGCATCCAGTGGAACGTCACAATAAAATTAGTCATAATGTGTTAATTCCATAACTGGTGATATGTTATGTTGTTACCTAACAATTTTGGTGTAAAAAGACTGAATATATCGGTATCGGAAATTAAGAGTTGGACAATATCAGAATATCGGATATCGGCAGAAAAGCCAATATCGAGCATCCCTAGTTACATACCATTATCACTGTGCTACATCTGCAGCATCTTTAGACATGGCTCAGTTAAATGCACCCATCTGCTAGTGGCTGTTTAAAGTATATATAGAGGTATTTATTGCATTATCGAGCTTGAAATCGGTCTGGTCGAAAGTGATTATGCACTTTCCAAACAAAATTCATGGAACCAGTTTAATAATATAAGTTGTTCTGACTAAAGCTGTCGTCATAAGTGCCTAAAAGTCATTAGTCACTCCTCTGGGAGAGAGGTCTGTTGTCCATCACCTCATGAGATGTAAACTAACTAATCCTGCTCCGCTTTTCCCATAAAAACTACGCCCTTATATGGACACTGTACCTGCAACTGTATTTCACTTTGACGTGTAATCTGTTGACATTTCTTAAGCTAAGATTTGATCAAATTTGATGCAGGGCTTGAAACAGATATTCTGCTCTCCTGGCTGGAAGATGTAAGGTATCTCCTTCAGTTAAACATAATGTTTGGACAGAGTCTTTGTCTTTGTCTTTAGGAGAGCTGAAGCAATAGAAGCAGGTTCCTGGTCTTGAATGCATCAGGTCTGCAGACGTACCGTTTGTTCTCCTCTCGTTTCAATTATACGTAATTATATTTATATGTGTCGGGATCTGAATGGCACCTTGACAAAACTGAGACACGGGGTTATATTTAAGCACGCTTCATTTAAATCCTCTTTGCCGAGGTAATTACATATGACAGAGAAATTCATTACAAGTAATTGTTTCTTCATTCAGAGGACTTGTAATTTGTTCCTCCGTGGCATCAAAAATAAAAGGAGCGAGCCCAGCATCTGACCCTTGTATATCAGCCTCTTGTTTAAACTCTCTCCACCCGAGTACTTGGACTCCATCCAAATATCTTGAAAAGAAACGGTGAATCCCCCCCCTTCACCTCCCAACGCCACAAAAACTCTTCCCAAGAAGAAGAAGCTCAGAAAACAACAGTAGCAGATCCTTAAAATGCTCTTTCTGACATGCAGCTGATCTTCTTGATTTGAAGGTAACTCTAAAGAGCAGTAATATTAATTACTAATGAAGTCATGCGTCAATCGGAGCAAATGGACGCTGAGAGCGCACCCAAAGTCTCTCCATCAAAATATTCAGAGAGGACCATTTCCGAG
Source organism: Planiliza haematocheilus (assembly GCA_005024645.1). Classification (NCBI taxonomy): domain Eukaryota; kingdom Metazoa; phylum Chordata; class Actinopteri; order Mugiliformes; family Mugilidae; genus Planiliza; species Planiliza haematocheilus. The sequence continues at coordinate 1,693,292 of SRSE01000183.1, read as the reverse complement.
GTTCTCAGCTCCTTCCTACCGAGGTGAATGGCCTCTCTGTGCAACCTGCCAACTATCTGCCAATGGCTGCTCTCTTTTACAAGTGAATAGACTGAGTTCAGCCACAGTTAAAAAGACACACTAACGTGCCATGGCCGCGCCACAATGGCAGCTCGGGTAATTTGCCAAACCTAATGATGCCGGTTTGGCCCCGGCAAGAGGAGGTAGAGAGCAGGAATCCCAAAGAGGCATACAGCTGCACTGATCCCTCCCTCCCTTCCCATCCATCCATCTCTCTCTCTCTCTCTCTCTCTGTCTGTCTGTCTCTGTCCTCCTATCATTGACTCTTTTGGGATTAATTGGCCAAACTAGGATGTATAACCGAAATACATCCAGCTGCAGTCGCTCTGGAAAAACACACGTGAAGGAAACGTCTCAGTCGGGGGAGACAAACTTTGCCCGCTCTGCTGCTCACTGCAGCTCAAGAAACTAATTTAAGAATAAAATTATTTTACTTTTGCAGTTCCCTCATTAAGGATACGACTTTAGAATTAGGTTATTAATCAACGAATGGCACAAAGTTATAATATGCGTTAACTACAACGCAGCATTTACCAGCTACTGAAACAGAACTAAAAGGAAAATGACCAAAAACACAACTCAGAATAACGTTAATGTTTATATTAAAGCGGAAAAACGCGACGACGAGGCTCAGGAATAACGGCTGGATTAACTGGTCCTTCACATATGAGCAGAGACTAAACCGCGTCATCTGAAACAACCTCTCATCACACGGCTGATTCCCTGTTTGGGTCATGTGACGATAATCTGTCTCCATGACAACCGGGCCAACGCCACCCATCGAGAAAGACCATGACATGCTATTGAAAGCCTGCCAGTAAGTGCAAGATTGTTCCCTTTGACACGGATGAACAGCTCAGTCAGCATTTTTGTTTGCACTGAACTTCAAGCTTCACAAACACATCAGACTGTATTTTATCTCACTAAAAACGCTTTATTTAATGCTTGTTGCTTTTTAAAATCGATATTTGAGTGAACTTGAATCGCAGCTCTGCTGTAGTAAAAAAGCGCAGACACACTCAGACTGTCTGATCTGGATCTCTTGAGTGACTAACCGTCTAAGCCTTTCAATTACAAATCCATCTAATGGATGCCGCTGCCATGGCGAAGGAGCTCGTAAAAACCGGCCCCCTCTTCCTGCCAGGGCATATTTGTGAAAATTGTTTTAGCCAGCCGTTTCCAGTGATGATTAATTTCCATAAACGACTGCTCGTTTTGCAAAAGGACTTGTCAACAAAAGATTTATTTATTTTTTCTAAATTCCCTATCAGTCCCGTAATTAACCGGGTTAGGCGACAGCCCGTTGCCGGCAATTATTCGGGGAGACTAATTGCAATTTTTACATAGAAATTGTCAGGTCCCAGCTGCTTCTGGTCAGAAATCATTAGCATCAGCACCCATTCGTAGAAAAAAGGGGCAAGGGGGGGGGTATCACACAAAAGGTTCATCAGTTGAATGGTGAGGCACAACTAACACACATTCAGACACTATTTTAGAAACCAGACTGAGGTTATTGATCCTGGGTTCCTTTGCTGCTCTCTCCTGCACCATACCCATGCCAACATCAGCACTTATGCCTCAGACAGAACAAAGGAAATACCCAGCACACGTTACCTGAACCCACCCACCCCACACACACACACACGCTATCCAAAAACGCCAAAATCAGAGCGATATGTGCTGAGGATGAGGGCGAGAAGGGAGGAGGGGGAGGTGAAAGGTCACATTAAGGAGCAATGGAAGAGAAATGGAAGAGCCCGCAGAGAGGAAACAGTCAAACTGAAAAGCAGACACAAAAAGGAGGAATAAAAGGGCTGAAAACACAAAAGGATAAGTGATTGCACTGGCATAGAAAAACTCTGCGTGCACACACACACACACACACACACACATGCTGCATAAACACAAGAAAACAAACTTACTCGTGCACCGTCACCACCGACCGGACCGGGCAGGCGAACGAGTGGCACCGATCCCAGCGCTCCACATGGCGAGGGAGGAAGAAAGGGGTATGAAAAACAAGAGAGAGGGAACTTGTTACACATGGACACACTGTAGCACGCTGACCAGGGGGAGTGTGTGCAGGGAGGTGGGGGGAGGTAAAGGGGTGTGGGATGGGGGAGATGGGATTGGATTGAGGGGGGTAGAGGGGGGCAGCAAAGCATTTCTGTTTGTGCAGAGCAAACTCTCGCAATAGTGAGAGATGTGTTGCTCTGTGAGAGATCCAGATTTAGATTTAGGTAAAAAAAAATTGGGTCACATTAAGGAGCTCATTGAATCAGCTGAGTTTTGTCCCTTAATTTGATTTTGCATGCTCAGTGTTTTGGTTGTTGTTGCAGGACAACGAGGATGCATGCACGGAGACTCCTGCAGCAGCAACTCTACTGATCAACAGGTGGTAGCCAAATATTACAAATACTTTTCTTTGCAGTGACTGTTTTGTCAGTAAAATCCTAAAAAAGCCAACAATTAAAAATCCATCTGTCGGCGGAGCTGCTGAGGACTCCCAAGTTAAACTCTCACTACTATCGGCATCTGAATCGAGTTTGCTTTGAATTCTTTCGGATACAAAATGAGACTTTGTCGAACACAGCTGCCGCTATCATCAGCATGTAAATGAATGGGGAGGCTGAGTCAATAGCAAACTCCATTAGTTTAGACAAACAGTTTGTTTGCCTGAACAAAGAAATCAAGTCTTTCCACCAGAGACACCAGCGGAAAATCCTTCACCGATAAGTTTGACATAAAAAAAAATCTATTGCAAGCATTTAATAATTCAACAATATGCATAAATTAATTTAACTATTGATTTTTTATGTATTTATTTATTTTATCCACTCCCACTTTCTGCATCTTGACTGAGTTTCATGATCTTTGAAGCTCGTTCTGATCTGAAAACACAAAGTTATCGACACATTCTTGCCTCCATTCCTGAAAGCTTTCTGGTTTGTTACAGATTTGTGATATTTACTCTGGCGAGCCAGCACAACTGCTGGCATGCTGAGCTGGTGCATCTTCCCTAAAAAGCACTGGAGCTGAGTACTGGTGATTGCAGGGCTGTCTGAAACAAAAACCATACCATTTATCGGCCTTCAAGATGAAAACGAAGCTCTAGTTGTTGACGAGTTGAGCTCGATCAGGGCTGTTCACATAAAACCTGGTGCGCAGGAGCTTTACATATAACTGAACCTCTGCCAAGTCAGTTCTCAGATTGAAGTATGCCCAGGTTTGAGGCAACACTTTCATGCGAGCGCATAGGCAGCAATGTGTGGACGCCGCTGACTGAATATAAAGAAGGATGACCCTCTGTGGCATCACATCTCATTGGTGGCTCTGATCTGATCGTCGCCATCTGGCAGCGCCCGGCTCCTCCTAATACCAGGGTAATTCAAAAATATAGGCAAAGCAGATGACTTGTAGAGCTACGAAGCTTTGAGCGGAGTTTATGCCTCTGCAGGACAAGACGCCGTAAGCTAGGCACTTAGCCGGCTAATTTTTGTTTCTACTTCCTGCTTCACTTTCAAACTACGGCAACTGAAACTTTGTCAGTTAACCTTCCATCTTTATTAGGGATGTCCGATAATATCGGACGGCCGACATTATCGGCCGATATTGAGTTAAAAATGTAACATCGGGAATTATCGGTATCGGGTTTTTATAACTGATGTTTGTTCTGTAGGCTTCAGCATTTCCGAGTCTGGGATGTTAACAGGCGCATGCTTGATGACATAACAACAACAACACGCTAGTCTCGTAGGTTGCTAACCGTGGCTAACAAGCTAGCTCGCCCGGTGTATGAGATGTCCGTGGTTTGGAAGTATTTCCAAGTGTCACCTACTAACAATGACTGCAAAGCAAAGGTGGTTATGAGAGGAGGAAACAAGGCGTCTTCCTTTATCCACCTCAAGAAGAATCATGTGGAGTTATACGCTACATTTGTCTTCCTTGTTTTGATAATATCTGTAGTGTTGTTGTTAGCAAAATTTTCTCTCTAAAAACACAAAAAAATAAATGAATGGCACTTTTTTGGCACTTTTTTCGTTTGCATTCAGTGAGACATCACACAAAAAGACTGCATATATCAGTATCGGAAATTAAGAGTTGGACAATATCGGAATGTCGGATATCGGCAGAAAAGCCAATATCGAGCATAATCTTTATTGATCCAAAACAATCAAATTTGAAAATAGCGGGGGTGGACAAGCAGCCAGAAACAGTAAAGCGGAATTGCGCTACGACCGAGCGGACCAATCAGAGCCCTTGCTGTCCGCGTCGCCACGATACGTAATCACATTTCTGGGTATGTGTACGTCAGGCTTTCGTGACCGGGTCACCGCAGCTACGGCGTCAAATTGACAAACACGCCTAAACCGCCTATTAGTCAGCTAGCTAGCAACCTGTATACATACACACAAGACAAAAGCTCTGCACTACACACTACAAGATCCAAGATCAAGTAGTACAAACACACATAATTTCTGCTCATTAAGTGTCATAATGTGGATGTGATCAATCAGAACGATTCCCGTTTGTGTCTGCCAGGAGGAAACATTACCAGTCCTCTCAATATTGACGGAGAAATGGCGGTTACTCCGTTACGAGAAAGGGGTGGTGTCCCATTCAGAAATAAATGGCATCAATAAATCATTTACACTGAAGAACGACAGGCTCGTTTAGCTTCCCGCGAGCCCGGGAGAGCATGAGAGACGAATAACACTCCCCGGCCTCATCCCCAACTTTTACAGCGCAGGATATTCATCTCTCTCAGGCTCGGTCTCGCCGCAGCAGAGCACCAAACCCCCCTGAGAGGATGAATAGCTGGTTCCTGTGCAAACTTCGGGATGACCTCCTCCGGCTCTGTTTTTACAGCCCTCCTGTCACGGGCGAGGCTGAAAGATTATAGGCGCGCAGCGGGACGCAGGGGAGAGCTGAGCACTGGCGGAACCGGGGCCGGTGAAAAATGGGCAACTTTGAGCATTATAGAGGACAGTGGACTTCAGGGAGGGTGAACGATGGGCGACAAACGCTCAGCTAAACAAGTGAATGCGATAGTAACCTCTGCATCACCTTGTGTGATTCTGAAATTTTATCAGTTTTGGCTCAGTCACTTGTGATGCCTCCAAAATCCTGCTGTTATAAGAAAACACAGCAACATACATATATTTGCCCACCTTTAACACAGCTTCAGCACATTTAGTCTACTAATCTGTAGAATTACAAGCATCTTTTGTTGGAGAAAATGATTTTAATGACGCCACTTAATCTCCAATGCTCTCCATTACACTCCATTAATCCACGGCCAGCTGCAAAGGAGGCCTGCAGTGGTTACCCAACAACTCTTCACCCCAAAACCCAGCACCCCCCACCCCACCCCACACGTCACAGCCTTCAATGGATGCCTTGTGCAGCGCATAGAGCTCCACTGTGAAACAGGTCTGGGTGCCACAAAGAAATATTGACTTTTAATACTTCAAACATTCAGCTCGGGTCCGTTTTTAAAGACTGGCTGTGTTGACTTTTTTTTTTTTTTTTGGAAAACCCTGCAGTCCCTGAGGTTTACTTTTCTGCTGGAGCAATAAAACTACTGCTTACACGAGCCACACAGAGGTTAAGGAAGCAGCCCAGGGACGCTTATGGCAAATTATATGAACCTAAGTTACACTGCGTGACATTCTGGGATATATGCTAATTCAAAAAGCTCTAAAATAAGAGAACAAATACGCAGGGTTGGCATAGATAATGTATGAGCTTAGTTTAGCTTAGCATCAAGCAGGTAGCTCCTGGATAAAGCTCAAGATTAGCATTTCACGTTGCATCCTAAAATCTGATTTCTACCCCATACACGCTCATTAGTCGTTTACTGAAATTGTTAAATCCTTTCCGCTCCTCATCTACTACCACATGGCCCTCCGAACGCTCCGTACGCCAGCGCTGGAATGCTGCGGTTTTCTGTGGAATATTTCCAGGAAGAAAGTAAAGTTTTAACAAGTTTCCCTAGATAAACAAAGGTTAAACTCACTCACACAGGCCAAGAGTCTTCTCTGAATTTTGGTCCGTGTGAGTGGAGCAAACCTTAACAGCCTGTCCATCACTGCCTCCACACTAAATCTGCCCTTTTTCTCCTTTTCCACTTCAGCCTGACCTCATGTGAAGCTGCGGAGGTCTGTGGGTAACACATTCAGGCGTCCAGTTTAATGATTTAATGCCACTTCCATTTAAGGGGTTATACATTAGCAGCAGCAGCGGGGTTGCAGCGTGTAGTGAGCTGTTTCCACTTTGCTCTGGGCCAGGTTTTAAGCTGAGGTTTACTAGGTGCTGGAAAATAAAGTAATGTGCAGAAACGACTTTGACCATTAATTCAGTAGATATTACCTGCAAGACTGGTTCTTGTCTGTGGTCTAATTTTAAATTTAAAGTCTTCAAACGTATTTGATAAATGTTATTGATTCATTCATGCTGGTTTGTTTAAAATAAATGCATTTGCTAATGTTCTGGGTGCACCATTTGTCAAACAGGTGTGATGGTGCATGTGTTTTATCAAATATTTGCAAGCGGCAGTCTGAATTTTGATCTCAAAATTCTCACAAGAGTTGTCAGCAGTCGTATATGTTATATTAGCCCATGAAACACTATAAATCACGACCAACTCAAATCATCTGCTGGCTGAAATTGTGTAATTTCAACCCAAGATGGTGCTAGAGAACAGAGAAAGGAGGCACCAGCATTTTTTAAATTACTTTTTGCTCTCATTCATGGCGCTCGCTCATTTGGCAGGTGATTCTGTCCAAATCAAATGTAGATGGGGGGGGGATCTGTTCCAGTTCACACTGATGGGCAGGGCATGCTCTGGATCAGGACGCACGGACAGACATGCAGCATCCTGGATCACATCTAGTTTAGAGCTGCCAACTCAGACCAGCTTTCTGATCCATGATGTGTTTCCTTGCAATATAATGTAACACCTGAACACTGACTAAAAGAGGATAAGCCACGCTAAGACCATTGAGCATTAACATGAAGTTGGCTAAAACACTAATGCAGGCTAACTGTAAAAAAAACATTCAATGACATGGGTAAAAATCTGCAATTAGCGCCACATTTCATTTACTCAAACTATCAAATAATTATTTTCTCAGCATTACATTTACATAACTTGAATATGTGTTAGTTAACGTAACGCCGAATTGGAGTTTGGACCCGAACTACAATTTTCTTAAATGTTTAAAGTTGAAATGTGTTATCCAGCAACCGCGCCAACAACAAAAAAATAATTTTTGAACGGACTTCGGCGTCAATTATTGAATCGCCGCGGCAAAAAAAAAGAACAATCAGTGAGCTGGCAAATGCATCTCATTAACTCTCCGTGAAATTAAGTTATTATCTTTAAATTGTGCAAGCGAATCTGGAGCTTACCTTTCAGTTTTGATTCATGTCGGGGTTCCTTGCTGATTTGGGTTTCAGAGACAGCTGGAGCTGATTCACAGCAGCCCTCTTACCCGCAGCTGTGGAGTCTGCTGCAAGCCCTGTGCACAGGAGCAAGTTATAGGAGTAACTCAGACCAGTAGGGGTGCTGTCAGGACCACACAGTGGACCACACGTGTATTAGACCCTGCCTCATAATAATCTGCCTGAATTAACTTCACAAGAGTCTGTGTGCTTGAATAATTGTTAAATATGCGTTTTTATTTGCATTTTCTGAGGGCTTCTTAAAACAATGACAAAGTGGTTGTGGTGAAATACTACTAATGAGACAACTGGTTTGTTTTGCAAACTGACTTTTTAATCAGAAACCTTCTACATCTACTACTACTTTCTGGTATTTGTGACTTATTTCATTGGCACAATTAAGCCTGATTCATTGAGAAAAATCCATTGCAGCAATGGCAGAGCAAAGCGTTGCTGCCATCTAGTGGGAGAATGTATTTATACACATGCCACTCCGGTTAAACTTGTATTTTAATCGTAATACCAAATAATTAATACTTTGCTACAAGTTAAAATGGTTAATTCAATCAAAGACTTCTTCGTTAATCTCTGGTTTCAATAGCAAATAATTAAAGTAACGCTACTTGTTCTGCAAAAACTGTAAACAGGTGTGGGGTGTATTAATCTGTAAAATATTATATATAAACATAGTGTTTTTTTTAAATAAAGTAATTGGTAATTATAGCGGTCACTACTGTCAATAAAGTACTTCCAAAATAGTACAAAATGTAAATACTCAACCATAACTACCTCGAAATTGCACCAAATAGTACTTCATTAATGTATTTAGTTACTTTGAAACAGCAACAACATCTACATACTTTAGCATTGCTGTGTTTGTTGTTTCTCTTTTCTTACTGTTGATGTAATAAACTCCCGCGCTTTAGTAAATCGCTTTTCATCAATAGGAGGAACGCATTCACTTTTCTGTGCGGATCCCAGCCAATCAACGTAGAGAGACAGTGTCAGCCAATGGCGCGCGTCTGCGACGGGCCTCTGGTCCAATGAACGACGAGTAAAGTTGATAAAACAAGCCAATGGGAGGAGAGCAGCATTGTGTGACCGAGGAAGGGTCTACCGGGTTCATTTCGCCGCTTCTCCACCCGGCTGGTCTTTTTGGATCTCACTGCAATGGCGGAACAGCAGCAGTTCTACCTCTTGCTGGGTAACCTGATGAGCCCTGACAACAACGTCAGGAAGCAAGCGGAGGTAAGCGGGAGAAACCGTCGCCGTTTTCGCCAGCTGACAAGTTCGGCGTTTGTAGAAAAACCCGTGAGGTCACGTTAGCAACGGCTAACTGCCCAGCCGCGCGCAGCGAGCTCCTCACGTCAGGCTCGGTAGCCCACGTGCGATGTGAAGCCGACACCAACTACTAGTCGGCTAACGCTAACTGCCTCCATGTTGCGTAGTTATGTGGACAAAACACGAAGCTCACACGCGCGAACCGTGTCGTGACACTGTGTGGTCGCTCGCGTGTGTGTCCGTGTGAAGCTCGAGGGAACAGATTGAAAGTGAAATGATTTGTGTGTGGCGTATCAATCCCTAAATCTCCAGCTGACAGTGGAGCTAGTCATGTAGCTAGAGGAGTACAGGAAGTAGCACTAGCTAAGTAGCTACTTCGGTCTTGCTAGTTTTTAGCTAGCAAGCTAGCGCTGAACACACTGGCTTGCTAACTATTTAACACAAGAATTAAGGAATTAAACGTGGACGTATGTGCCACGTTATTCACGCGTCTGTTGGCAGCAAATTAACCAGGTTATAGGTTGAGTTAGCATGCTAGTTCATTCAAAGGGCCACCACTTATACAGTGGCCTTCAGCCGCTTTAACACAAAGTCTAATATGAGTTTTAAACGTGCTAGTCTGCTAGGTTAGTGTCGCTCATGACGATCGTTATCTCCGTTTCGGACACGTCACTACCAAGGGCTTGTCTCCGGCCGTCCCCTCGCTGGATTAATTTCCCTCAGAGGATTTGTTTGGGCTGCGTCTAGCTGGCCTATTCACATGTTCCCACCACGATTAGCCTCTCGCCGCGGCAACGCATTGTTGCCACAGTTTCCCCTCTTCCAACGCCCGACTTTTGGATGAGGTGGTTGAATCTTATCACACACACACACCCCCAACCCCCCTCGCCAGCAGTCAGCGTTTCTCTTTATAAAACACAGACTGTCTGCCGCGATGCTAAGCTCATTGGAATTCATCCTTTATAGCGACTCTCTCTTTCTGTCTTGCACGCATAATGGGGATTGATCCAGCTGTAGAGGACTTAAACCCATATGTTAGCAGCTATAGAGTATGGCTCCTGAACATTTAGGCTCTACTGATCTCTATTTCACCCCTTTTAAGACAATTGTATAAGCCATTGGGTGCAGTGTTATGTGGAAAGTAGTGTAGGGACCAAAGCTTTTGCATGGAGATGCATATAAATGTTTAATTGATGTATAACCACTTGGATAGGCCACTGGAGGTTACTGTCTAGATGAAGCAGGAGTTGCCTTTTGTGGTTTCAGACACTGCAATAGTTACTTAATCTGTAATTGTTAAAGTCATCTGATTTCTGGCCACCATACCGTTGCCACAGCGATGCTTCTCCCCGTCATGTGTTTTTGTTATGCGAATACGTTCCCAACAACGCCCAGAGTCCATCAGAGATGCATTGTGTTTGTGCGAACTGCTTCTGAGCTCCTTTTTTAACCCTTTCACGTGACAAACGGGACGGAGTGGTTCTTGTTTACCGTTAGCGCCGCTTGCACACGATCGTATGATCTTGTGCTCGGAGCGCACACACGCCCGAGGCGCCGCCGCATCCCCACAGAGCCTCAAGTGTGTTTGCGTTTCTCATTTGACTTTAATTGAGCCACAACTACCGGCTTTGTTCAGTGACAAAGTAATGAGTTAATATCTAGTAACTTGAGCTGTCAAACTGCATTTTTTTCACACTTTCCACATTGATGTCTCCTAAAATTGTAGTTTCGTTATGTTTAACCATAATGTGTCCAGCTCATTCTCACCGCTGTGCATTCATTTTCTCTGCAGGAGACCTATGACACCATCCCGGGCCAGAACAAGATCACATTCTTGCTGCAGGCCATCAGAGATGCATCAGCTGCAGAGGAGGTTTGTGCATCTGACGCGTCTACGACGGCACATGTTGAATTCTTTGTCACCTACCAAGTCAGAAGGTTGCGTTCCCTCCGGCCTTATCTTAAGCGTTGTTGGACAACCTTTTAAAAACTTTGAAATGGTGCCACATTGATGGCATTTTAAGAATGCAGTGGGGCCATCACTACGGTACCTCCCATGGCCCGTCACTCGTCATGAGTCACGGTTTTAGACTTTGGGCAGTTATGTTTACTCTGAATCCACCAGCTGCTAGGTCCCTCCTCTCCTTTTCTTTACTTCAAGCTTGATATTTTTAGCGTCCTGAAATGGGAGCAGGCAGAGAGGTGCAAGGCCTGGGGAGGGTGACTCCAGCGTTCTGAGATGCTGCAGGTTTTGTCAGTGTGGTTTTATTTTTTTTAGGGTGACCACTGACTCTTCAGGAAACTTCCCGACAGCAGAAACCGTAACATTTCTTCCGTGTTTTGTCACCTCCAGGTCAAACAGATGGCGGCAGTGCTGCTGCGGCGGCTGCTGTCGTCGTCCTTCGAGGAGATCTACCCAGGCCTGACCATGGAGATGCAGACGGCCATCAAGACAGAGCTGCTGACCAGCATCCAGCAGGAGACCTCGCCGAACATTCGCAAGAAGGTCTGCGACATTGCAGCTGAGCTCACCCGCAACCTCATCGGTAAAGATCCGCACACGCTCCGATGTCGAGATTCACTGTTAACGTTTAGGATTTAATGTTGACGATCTCTGCTCCTTTAATCTAGATGATGATGGGAACAACCAGTGGCCAGAGGTGCTCAAGTTTCTGTTTGACTCTGTGAACTCTGACAGCGTCAGCCTGCGAGAAGCTGCCCTGCACATTTTCTGGTGAGCTCTAGTTACACAATGAAGTCAGACGGCGTATTTGTTCAGGCAGATGTACCAGTGGTTGACTGGTGTGTGTGTGGTCTCTGCTTTGTTGTAGGAACTTTCCTGGAATCTTTGGCAACCAGCAGCAGCATTACATGGAAGTTATCAAGCGCATGCTTGTTCAGTGCATGCAGGACCAGGCAAACCCACAGGTAAAATTATATGACACGGTGAACTTTGATTCATGTCACACCCATCTCTCTTTCCTGCCTCACCTTCTCTATCAGCTGGATCCACGGTATGTTGAATGTTTTTTGAAATCCTCCTAGATCCGTACCTTGGCAGCTCGGGCTGCAGCATCCTTCGTCCTGGCCAATGAAAGCAACACGGCTCTGCTGAAGCACTTCGCTGACCTTCTGCCAGGTATCCTGCAGGTAAGATCCCAGTATGTTCCACATCATTTTGTGCATCAGTTGTCTTCATAAGTAATGGCACTTGATTTTCAAGTTTACATGCGTCGCTGATTTAGCTCATGCAGGTGAAAGGGCTGCAGTGTTTACTTTTCCTCACTGAGGCGTAGTGCATGTTCAGCAGTCATTGGCCCTGAAAGAATGACAAAGCTGAAACTTGGCTCAAACCAAGAAAAGGCTGCACGCATGACTTTTGTCTTTGACTCGTGTTTATGGAAAAATTGATCACCAGTTTGACTGAATGCGTTTGCAGCATTAACCCGCGTGTTTCTGATCAGGCGGTGAACGAGTCGTGCTACCAGGCAGACGACTCTGTGCTCAAGTCTTTAGTGGAGATCGCAGACACGGCGCCCAAATACCTGAGACCCAACCTGGAGGCCACGCTGCAGCTCTGTCTGAAGGTAACTTAGCATTAAGACAGTGGCAGAGTTTGAATAATCTGAGCGAAGAACCACTACACATAACTATGCCGTCTCCTCAGTTGTGCGCCGACACCAACCTGACAAACATGCAGAGGCAGCTGGCGCTGGAAGTCATCGTCACCTTGTCAGAGACGGCAGCAGCCATGTTGAGGAAGCACACGACGATAGTAGCTCAGAGTGGTGAGGATTTAGTTGACTGTGCTCTCTCTTTGGCCACCAGGAGGAAGGTGAGTAGAAGCACTAATATGTGTCTGGTAATGTCTTCAGTGCCCCAGATGCTGGCTATGATGGTGGACCTGGAGGATGACGATGAGTGGGCGATGGCCGATGAGCTGGAGGACGACGATTTTGACAGGTATAGATTTACTGAATTTTAGCGTCTGCTGATTCACTGCAGGGTTTTCTTTTTGGAAAACCTTAAATATCACTTGTCTTGTTTGACCAGTAACGCCGTGGCCGGGGAGAGCGCTCTGGACAGGATTGCCTGCGGTCTGGGAGGAAAGATCATCCTGCCCATGATCAAACAGCACATCATGCAGATGCTCCAGAACCGTGAGTAAACCCATCGCTGCAGCACGACACGCACGTTTAAGAACGACACTGACCCTGCGTTTGTTCGCCAGCTGACTGGAAGTACCGTCACGCCGGGCTGATGGCGCTGTCGGCCATCGGCGAGGGCTGCCACCAGCAGATGGAGGCCATCCTGCAAGAGATCGTCAGCTTCGTCCTCCTGTTCTGCTCCGACCCTGTAAGGAAAGAAAAAAGTATAGAAACAGTGGCTAGTCTGGAGGGACTGTGCAGAAAAGTCTGAGTTTCTTTTCCCTCTGCAGCATCCAAGGGTGCGCTACGCTGCCTGCAACGCTATCGGACAGATGGCCACAGACTTCGCTCCGACCTTTCAAAAGAAATTCCACGATAAGGTATCTGAATCAGAATGGGGTTTAACAATCGTTTTGTCCGAGCTGCAACGACTCACCGCGTCGCTTCCATCAGGTGATCTCAGCCCTGCTTCAGACCATGGAGGACCAGAGTAACCCCCGGGTGCAGGCGCACGCCGCCGCCGCCCTCATCAACTTCACAGAGGACTGTCCCAAATCACTGCTCATCCCATATCTGGACAGCCTGGTGCAGCACCTCCACGTCATCATGGTTGCCAAGCTGCAAGAGGTACAACGCGGCGTCTGCCCTCATCCCGTGTTTAGTCCTACATTTATGCAGCTGTCTGGAGTCATGAGCTCGTCTTCTCTTCACTCAGCTGATCCAGAAGGGGACGAAGCTGGTCCTGGAGCAGGTGGTGACGTCCATCGCCTCCGTGGCCGACACGGCCGAGGAGAAGTTCGTGCCGTACTACGACCTGTTCATGCCCTCGCTCAAACACATCGTGGAGAACGCCGTGCAGAAGGAGCTCCGGCTGCTTCGGGGAAAGACCATCGAGTGCATCAGCCTCATCGGCCTGGCTGTCGGCAAGGAGAAGGTGCCACATCTCAAACCTGAAACTTAGCTTCACATTCAGGCTTCAGACATATTCACATCCATTTTTCTCCTTTCTCCAGTTCATGCCAGACGCCTCTGCCGTCATGCAGCTGCTCCTCAAGACCCAGACGGACTTCAACGACCTGGAGGACGACGATCCTCAGGTAAGAAACTCAAACAGAGCGGAACTGAATGATTCAAAGTTACGTTCCTGCACAGTGAACATGTCACGTTTGTCGTTTAGATCTCGTACATGATCTCAGCCTGGGCCAGGATGTGCAAGATCCTGGGGAAGGAGTTTCAGCAGTACCTGCCCGTGGTGATGGGCCCCTTGATGAAGACGGCCTCCATCAAGCCTGAGGTGGCTCTTCTAGACAGTAAGTCATGTGCACACGTACCTCTAAGAGCGATTAATCGAGATGAATTATTGGGATTAATATCGTCCGTGTTGTAGCCCAGGACATGGAGAACATATCCGAGGATGACGGCTGGGAGTTTGTGAATCTGGGAGACCAGCAGAGCTTCGGTATCAAGACGGCCGGACTGGAGGAGAAGGCCACAGCCTGCCAGATGCTGGTGAGGAGAGAAGAACTGAGACGTGGAAATGCAGATTAAACAGATGTGAATTAAAATATTAAATGTTCTTTTTATTTATTCTAGGTGTGCTATGCCAAAGAGCTAAAGGAAGGCTTTGTGGAATACACAGAGCAGGTGGTGAAGCTGATGGTTCCTCTACTCAAGTTCTACTTCCACGATGATATCCTTTTTTTTGACTCCTGAGCCGCAGTCAAAGCTCAAACTGTGGAGAATAACGTTAAACTTGTGAAAGCGTACGTTTCCTTAACCGACTCACGTGTGCGGGTGGCGGCTGCCGAGTCGATGCCCCTGCTGCTGGAGTGCGCCCGTGTTCGGGGGCCGGAGTACCTCACCCAGATGTGGCACTTCATGTGCGACGCCCTCATCAAGGCCATCGGCACCGAGCCGGACTCGGACGTCCTCTCGGAGATCATGCACTCGTTCGCCAAGGTAATAAACCGACGCGTTGGTTTCGGCGGCAGTCAGGAGACGAGAGCGTTTCGGTTTTAAAACTCAGATCTCATGTTTTTTTGTAGTGCATCGAGCTGATGGGAGACGGATGTTTGAACAATGAGCATTTCGAGGAACTGGGGGGAATCCTAAAAGGGAAGCTGGAGGAGCATTTTAAGAACCAGGCGCTCAGACAGGGTGAGAATACTTTTTCTTTTTTTAAATAAAGCTCATCACAGTTGCCTCAGAATAAGTTCTGATCTCACTGCCTTCTCTTTCCAGCCAAGAGGGAGGATGAAGACTATGACGAGCAGGTAGAGGAAACATTACAGGACGAGGTAAATACCAGCAGTAAAGACATCACAGCTGTTACTAAATCATCTTTTCAGGGTTTCTGATTTAGTTTTGTCTTGTTTTAGGACGAGAACGACGTGTACATCCTCACCAAAGTCTCAGACATCCTGCACTCGGTGTTCAGCAGCTACAAAGAGAAGGTGCTGCCTTGGTTTGAGCAGCTGCTGCAGCTCATCGTCCAGCTAATCGTAAGTGCTTCCTCTTACCCGCTCCCGTCCCACGGGCCGAGTAGGACGGGGTGTAAACTGTCCTGCGTTGTGTGTGCAGTGTCCTAACAGGCCGTGGGCTGACAGACAGTGGGGTCTGTGCATCTTTGATGACGTGGTGGAGCACTGCAGCCCCTCCTCCTTCAAATACGCAGAGTACTTCCTGCAGCCCATGTTGCAGTCGCTGTGCGACACGAGCCCCGAGGTCCGACAGGCCGCCGCCTATGGTGTCGGCGTCATGGCTCAGTATGGAGGAGAGAACTACCGCCAGTTCTGCACAGGTAGAGTCTGCTCTTTGTTTGGTTTGCTGTCAGCTGGTGGAGGATGATGACGATGATGGGTTTTCTTGCTGCAGAGGCCATCCCGCTGCTGGTCAGAGTCATCCAGGCTGCAGACTCGCGCTCAAAGGAGAACGTCAACGCTACAGAAAACTGCATCTCTGCCGTCGGAAAGGTCACGAGGTTCCGGCCAGAGTGCGTCAACGTCAACGAGATCCTGCCTCACTGGCTCAGCTGGCTACCGCTCAACGAGGACAAGGAGGAGGCCGTCCACACGTTTGACTTCTTGTGTGACCTCATCGAGAGGTAGGACGCCGACGCCGCCTGATTTTCCTTCCTTTTGAGGTGAAATCGTCTCTAAACTATCTTTTTATTTTTCCCCTGCAGCAACAACCCCATCGTCCTCGGGCCGGACAACTCCAACCTCCCTAAAATTTTCCTCATCATAGCCGACGGCGTCGCAAACGAATCGGTGAAAAGTGAAGACGCGTGCAGCAAGCGGCTCGCAAACGTCATCCGTCAAGTACAGGTGAGATATCCTCAACGGGAACGTTGAGCTTCGGGCTCTGGAAGCCGTTCTCACCTCTCTCTCTGACTCGTTTCTTCCAGATGTCGGCCGGGTTATGGACGCAGTGCGTGTCGACGCTGAACGAGACGCAGCAGAAAGCCGTACAGGATCTACTGAATACTGCCTGAGCTCGCCGTCGCCTCCCTGCTCTTTAAAAAAGAAAAGAAAAAGCCCATGAAGAAAAGTTGAGCTCCTGGATCTCCTCCATACACTCCCTCTTCTTCCTCCTGCTCTGATCTGTAGTGTGTATGGACGCCGGCTTCAACCCCACCACCACCACCAACCCCCTATTAATATAACCCCACCTACAATTCAGCCGACCAGGGGAGCAGGTTGGATATTAATGACAATGGAGGATATTGGCCATCCACCTCAAAGACTTTCACCCTTTATCCAAGGAAGTGGGATTAAGAGTAAAGCAGTCATCCATGTCTTATCACGTGTCTTCTATCTGGACGTTTTTGTTTCCAACCATTCCCTGATGTGACTTGTCTCGCTGTGCCCGGAGGGACTCATTCACCAAGTCGCCCAATATGAACTCATCGGACAGCCAGGCTCAGAGGGGCCGTAGAGGGGAGGGGGGGGGGGGGAAGCGGGGACAGGACATTATAATGGACTGAGCAATTGAACGAGGTGGAAGTGCACACTGGGGCGATCACTGCCTGTCTCCTGTGAATTTATTTTTTTTCTTTTTTGTATTTCTATTTTATTCTCGTTCCGTGTTCCCAGTGTTACCTGGGGGAGAGAGGGGAGGGGAGGGAGGGGAGGGGGTAGCCTCTGTCTGCCACAGCTCAGAGTCTATGTTTCAAAAGTAACGGCATGTTTGTTCAGTGGCTAACTCTAGAAAATATACATAGTTAGTTCCTTCATTGTTCTCTGGGAGGGTTGACGTCGGTTTAAGCAGCTTTTCCTCCATAGCCTTCCAGGGAGCTGTTCGCACGATGTGTTTGCCGATCGGTTCGCAGCCCCCCCCTCCACCACCACCACCACCCGCCCCTTTTAGGTAGCAGCGCGACGGACAACGAGGGGGGGGGGGGGGGAACTCTGGGAGAAGAAGCGCAATAATCCGTAGTTGGTTGCGAGTTGGAGGAAATTGTAGAGTATTTGTAAATGCTACCTTACTCTCAACGTTATGGTTTTGATCCTTTGCAGTCCTGCAGGAATGTGGTGGAACTCCAGAAACTACCAATAAAAATACATTTGAGAATTCAGAATAACGGGGTTTTTTTGTTTTGAGTTACACGCCAAAAGGAACTGTTTGAGCTGCATTCATTTTCTAAAAAGCGACTAGACGGTTGAGTCTTATTAAAACAGGTTAGAAGTTTCCCCCAATTACTGGAGTCAAACATTTCATCTAGAAGCCAAATAGAAACAGGAGACACTGTGGTTTGTCATTGTTGGAAACGAAGAGCGGTAATTTATGAAATTAAAAATGCTGCTTTCGATGTCCGACTTTCTTTTGTTTGTTTTTTTGTATTTAAATGTCTTTAGGGCGTTTCTTCTGGGGCTCTTTGCACGGCGGTGAATAAAGCATCATCCTCAAACTTAAAATTCAAACTTTGCGTTTCACTTTAAAGGTGGTTTCGTGTTCTCCATGAAGACGTTCAGGCATTTTGTTTGAACAGAGCAGCCATGCTTTATTAGGACATCTACACCAACAGAAAACAAACTTTAAATTAAAGCTTTCAACCAAACACCGATGGTCATGGATTCCTTCCTGCAGACAGCTGGAAAAAAAATGTGCTTTAACAAACTACACATTGAACAGTGAGCGCCCTCATTCACCAGTCTGTTAGAAAACTAATGCAACTACCCTGCAATAAATCCAGCCTTTATGGAGATTTGTTATCTAAACTGCTGCAGATTTAACTTCACGGTCACTTTGGAGGCTGTAACTGGAGTTTAACTTTCTTTAAACTCCACAAATTACAACCTCAAAACAACCATTAGGTGTCAACACAGGCCACTTTTAGCTTGGGGGGTGTTGTGCTGGCGTCTTGAGTGCGGTGCCGGTGTATTTTCTGGGGCTGCAGTTACTTCACTTGGTTAATGTTTAAATCCCCCCCAGACCAGCTAGGGACCATAAACGAGGGGCTCCTCCTCCCTGCTGCTCCACTGTGACACAGCAGGGATCCGCTGTAAGGCTACGTGCAACTTCCTTCACCAAGACCAGCTTCACAGGATTTTAAAACGGAAGGAAAAGCCTTTTGATTTGTTTTGCTGATCTTTATGTACGATCAGAAAGGCCATGATTGAGTAAGAGTCAATTACAGTGAGTTTGACGAGAAAAAAAATCTCAAATACAGGTCGGACGTGGATTTGCACGGCCGTCTGAAGAGACAGGATTATACACGGACGGCAGATTCATGCCACACAGATGAGACA
This sequence comes from Planiliza haematocheilus, assembly GCA_005024645.1. Classification (NCBI taxonomy): domain Eukaryota; kingdom Metazoa; phylum Chordata; class Actinopteri; order Mugiliformes; family Mugilidae; genus Planiliza; species Planiliza haematocheilus. The sequence continues at coordinate 1,674,607 of SRSE01000183.1, read as the reverse complement.
GACTTTCAGTTTAACGCTACCAGACCAGAGGGGGATGTGTGCCAGTGTCTGAGGTTGAAACGCAGTATTTACACTGAAGTGGAGGGTCTGTACAAGGAGAACGTCAGACGTGAGGAGGTTCACGTTAAAACATGGTGATTGAGTCTGAGTAATTCTTACAGGACAAACAGCCAGAGAGCCTCCAGCCTGCTTCTCCCTTTCAGTCTTGTTATTTTTGTCTTCTTTGTCCCCCGCTCCTGTCTACTGAAGCATGTCCACGAAGGCGTCAAACTCGTCGATGTTTTTCTCATAGACACGCAGCTTCTCCGGCAGCGAGTCCTGTAGAAGGGAAAGCAGCTGTTACTAACATTCATTCAGGAGACGTTTTAGAAGTTTAACCAGGGGAGGAAAAAAAAGATTAATACCAGGTCATCGGCCATCGACTGGGAGCTGATGTGAAGTGAGAGGCTGGCCAGCTGTGGAGGGTTCTGAAACTCCCTGTAGAAAGTCCCCAGATCCATCGGCAACAGGTCGTCTTTGGAGAACGCGGGGCGCTGCACGTGAGACGACACGCTTTAATTTTGTCAACTTTGAATCCGTCCAGGCTTCGAGCTAAAATAATCAGCTGCTGTTTGTAGCTTCGTACTCGGCACACATGCGTCTTCTAATCGAACGCTCGACACAAAAAGATGTGATTAACAACATGCTGGAGCATTTAGGTCACAGGTGATTTAGTTTGAATCTTTTTTTTTTACATTTTTGACAGAACAGAACACACAATCCTAAGACTCTAAGCTATAAATGCCAGTAGGTACTTACAAAGTCGACCATGACGAAGTCGTCCTGCTGCCCAGATCCCTCAGAGCCCTGAGAATGGAGACTGGCCTGCAGGGGGGACGGGCAGGGAGGAGAGTCTGGAGGCTGAACCTGAACACACACACAAAATGTCTTTACCGTAAAATCGCTTTGGGGCGATCGTCTCCATCCGTGATAAATCTTAACTCACCATTGGATCGTTCTCCTCTGGGTCCAGGCCTCGAGGAGCAAAAGCAGCAAATGGCAGGTCCATACTGGCAGCTGTTACCTGCATACACACACACAAACACAGCTGGATTCAGCGCGCTGGGTAAAGCGACTTGTGTCGATCACGGCTAAAAAAAATGCACATTTAATTCACCTGTGCGCTGGGTTTGTTAACAAGAGCTCCAATCTTCCTCGTGAATGCATTGAGAGACTCGACTGGATCAGTGGGAGACGCGCTCCTCCTCCCTTCATCCCTCCGTCTTTCAGAGCTCTGCGACAGGCCGTCGTCGTCACCGCTGGGAAGAGAGACTCGTTATGATTTGATTTAAAGATCAGATAAGTGAAAATAATTGAGATATTGTTGGATTTAATTACCTGCTGCTCGGCGTGTTGGGGCCGTGCTCTACTGTCAAATGGGCCTCAGCTCCATGAGGAGGCTGAGCAGGAACCAACACAACTCCGCCTTCCTTCCCAGCATGCAACACCTAGAGAGGACGAACAATTCATCCACTATTAGACCAACATAAGCACTTATACAGCATTTTAACTGTTGGCTAAACAAAGAGAGAGACTTGTAACGGGCAGTTTAAGACAAACTGTATGTACTAGACATTAACGTTAGGGATGTGCGATATTTCATTGTTCACGATATATCGATATAAAACATTCCGCGATAAAAACGATAAATTCCCTTTGATGGCGTATATATATGTGCGCGACACACTCGCAGCCCAACACATGTGGATTATTAAAAAATTGACAATGGTGGAAGGTGGAGCAGATACGCCGGGCAGTAGACGAGGCTCCACCTCCATTATCTGGTTTCGTTTTAACCCCTTAATGCTTGAAATGATTCAAGTATATAAAGAAATTAAATATTTGTGTTTTTGCGTACAACTCCGGCCAGTCCTACGAGAAACTAGTGCTTGCAAAAGGTTCCTAGGAATTTTTTTTTTAACGTGCACAAACCGTCATTAGAGTATTACATGTGTTATTTCAGCTGCAGTCTGAACGGAAACAGTACCGTCACAAATTTGCGACACTAGGCATGAAGGGGTTAAAAAGTCTGACGCGGAGCAGCAAATTACAACATGCAAGGTTTGCAAACAAATTAAAAGAACAGTAACAGCACTAATTTGTTCCACCACCTCAAACACAAGCACAAACCAGAAGATGAAGAAAGACAGAAAATGAGCAAAAGGATGAAGAAGCAGCGTCGACTTCATCCAAAGAGTCTGGTAATAAAATAACAAGCTGATGCATTATAGTAAATTTACCGTGGTAAATACCAGAAATTATCAGGACACATTTTTTAGTCCATATCACTCTTCCCTATTAGACACATATGCAGATACAGCTGCGATAAATTCAGTGATAAGTGACTGGTGTTTTACCTGGTTATGATTGCCAGCAGGGTGACAAAGCTCTGCAGCCCCTGTAAGAGCTGGAGGCTGGTAGGATAACCTGGATGCATACAGCTGAAGACAGGAAGAAGAAAGATTAATGACAAAACATGGAGGATCTGAGATGTACAGAGAGCTGTCAGAGCTCCTAAGATGGGTCAAACACCAGCTGTTGTACGTGTGATGGGGGTGATCAAACACAGCTGCCAACTAAAGCTACAACAACTAAACTAAGAACTGGAAATTTAAGGTGATGGAAAAATGAAGGTTGTTCAGTTACAGGGTGTCTAACACACGGCTCTCAATGGCCAGTATAGACTCACAGTGTGAGTGACAAGTCCAGGAGCCAATGGTAGCTGCAGACTGCCCAGGGGGAGGGGCTTGGACAGTTTAGAGGGAGACGGGCTCAGTGTACACACACACTGAGTGAATGCAAACACACACCCAGAGATAAACCACGCCACAAACACAGGAAAGAGAACGGACAAGGAGAGAAAAGAGAAAGTGAAATGAAAAAAACAGGTGGGAAAATGGAGAGAAGAAGTCACAGGATAAAGAGACGGCAAAGAAGAGAGACGGAGCGTCCTCTTACCTGAGAGGGAGGGGAGGTGGAGAAGGAGGTGGTGCAGACCTCCTGAGAGTCCTGAACTCCTGCAAACTGACCTCCTTCCTCCTCGTCTGGAGCTCTGCGCAGACAAAGACACGTTGTGATTTATATTATCGAGGCTTTACAAACGCGAAGCTTTTGTTTCCAGAGCTTTCCAACGACACCTGTAGTTGCAGGGCTGTCCCATGGCGCCGCAGGGAGGATCCACAAAGTGATCCACGATGATCCCCATGATAGGAGCCGATCTCTCAAACTGCCTGCAGAGAGCCACATTTGACAGATATAACTCTAGATAACATCTGGAACATATTAGGTTTCTCATTAGAATAAAAAAAAACATATATATATTAAGATGTAGAGTGACGGTTACCTGTTAGACATGAAGGCCAGGTTGGTGCGGTAGGCGCATGAAAGCGTGACCGTGCCCACAGGGGTGCCGACGACACCAACACGCACCGTCTGAAAACCTTAAAAAGAAACGAGCAAATGATCACGATCAACGGCAGGATTGTTTTTGTGGCTCATCTTAAAATATACTCCATTTTCTCTTTGCCTACTTCAGGAAACCTTCAGACTAATCTACTGAAAACTACAAAGCCAGTTTGCAAAAACCTCACTGCAAAATAAAACCGTAAATCTAGGACGCGCTGCCATGTGCTGACAAGAGCAGAACGCGTGTAGGAGCCTCTGTTATTCAGGTCTTAAGTCACATGGGGCAGCAGTGATTTAAGAAATGTCAGTGGAGGAGCACAGTTACAGTTACCTTCCCCTAATCCACTCAGCTGCACTTCCCCGAAGTAGATCCTGGAGAGAAGAGAGGCAGAGTGTTCATAAACAAACACTGACAAACAGAAGAAGTCGTTGTCACGTACAGAAAAGCTGCACAGTCACCTGTATAGTATGACGTAGTCATGTCCCTGCTTTCTGGACAGTTTATAGGCAGGCGTTACTCTGGTGATGGCCAGCAGAGACTTCAGAAGGACAGAGAGACGATTATAAACGGTGTAGGACACCTTGATGTCCTTATCGCACCTGCAACAGAGACAGACAATACAGTGAGTCAGAGCAACACAGCAGCCTGGTGGTATTTCACATAAAGGTCAAGGTAATTTAAAAAAAAATAATAATAATCATCTGCAGTTGATTTCATTTCATGGCAATGCTGTAAATCTTTCAATGCTTCTGGCAGGAAGTTTATCTACAGATGCTTTCCATTTATGATGACATCATGACAGTGAGATGTTGAATATGATTAGCTGTAGTTTTAACACCAGATACAACATTCAAATGTCACCGTAATACAGACAAAGCAGCAGCTGACACTCCTGATAAACATTAGTTTCTTCTTCACGCCTGCATTTGAGTTTATTGTTCACACAAACGCTGACAAACTTCCTGTTTTCTAAAATCTAAATTACACATTTGGCCCGTAAAACAATAAAAGTGAATCTGAAAGCAAAACCCACTTTTCGTTCATCTCCAGGCACCATGTCTCTAACTCCATTGAGTCACCCTGAAAAACAGAAAGATCAATACAGAGACATTAAAGTCGACTGAGAACGGCTGCACGCTTGGAAAATGCTAGGTCTGTTTATTTCTCTGTGTTTCAGAGTCACACAGCTTTACATATTTTTGTCAGAGGTCTGCACGGCCGTACATCATACAAAGCTGCCTCTTTGGTTGATGTTTTTACCTCCGACGTCTTCAGGGAGATCTCCACACACATGGAGCGTCCAATGCCTGGAAGCTGCCCCGCAAGTGCTTTCTTGGCTTCATGAGTAACCTCTGGGATGTCTTTGATGGCCAAATTAAACTAGAAGGAACATTGACAAACAATAATTCATAGGGCCAGTAATACGTGCTAGCTCCAGCTGCGTGAATATCTATAGTTGATGTTAAACTAAAGAGTCGTTTAAATAGGAAAAGCGATAGACAGGTCAGCTCACCCAATCAGAGCCAGTCGGGGACGAGGATGAGCGAGTGCAGATCTTCTCTCCAAGGCGAGCTTGCACTATTACCTGGACAGTCTACAACAAATAAATGTGTAGAAAACTTTCTAAGAAACAATAAAGAACCATTTACATCCTGTGTGACATTAAGACTGATATGGAAAGAAATGTGTTATGAAATTAGTATTTTACGTCTCACATTTCAGCACTTAGCTTCAAAGAAAAATCCCTTCAGACGCCGACACATGCCGCATTAGGAAACAATCCTCCTAAACCAGTTTCTCACCTTCAAGGCAAAGAACTTGATGAACTTGTCCAAGTCTTTTTTATCCTGGGGACTCAGGTCACTGTCCATGTTGCCACAACCTTTCAATCACACCAGACAGACAATTAGAAACGTCATAACTGTATTTCCTGAGAAAATAAAACACATTATGTATGGCTTTAAATCATATATTTATATAAAATCTGAAATAAATACAGTAGAATATTAATGAGGGTGCTAATTAATTTTTTTTTTTGAGTGCAACAGCTGAACAACATTAGCCAATTAACGAAGCCTGTTGACCAAAACAAACCACTTTATAATGATTCGCTATGTAGAAGTTTAACAATTACTACCTGGAAGTAAAAGAAAATACAATGACAACGCTATCTCCGGCCATAAATTATTTATTTCAGCTGTATTTTACCATCCATATACTAACTATTGCTTAAGCAAGCTAGCAAATAAGGCCTCTACGTTGACATGAGACTGTCCTAATTAAAATATCCTACAAATGTAAAGTACAAGACATCGACAGTCACCTAACATGTTACACTACCAACGCTGGCAACAAAAAAATACACAACTGAGTATTTTTTTCCACGCGTTTAAGCTTCAAACGACAGAAGCAGTGGATAGTGACTCACTGACCCATAGCGTTAGCCTATAGCTAACGGTAGCTACCTAGCTAAATAACACGCACTTAAACTTCAACACAAAACAGCAACACTTACATTAGCCGTTCCCTTTGATGGCGAACCTTAAAGAAAATACTAATCAGTTTTAACAACGGTGACACTCAACGCCGGGCTCCAGAAACATTTAACGGCCTGATTCAGATGTATACAACGTCAGCAGAGGCTGTGCTACTTTTCTGTTTATCTTCTCCATGTCGACGTGTTTGCATAGCAGGAGTTTCTCAACCGCACTTTCGCTGTGTTATTTTGTAACTTCGATAAAATAAGAGCGGATACAAAAAAACGCACAGTACGGAATAAGACACAAAGCGAGCTGATATTTTAATTGAAAGCGAAATTACACTTTTTTTCCACGTTGTTTTTAATATTTGACGTTAGTAAGAAAACGGAATCTGCGCATGATCTCTGTGTCGAATCTGCGAACGCGCGTCGCAAGTACTCGTCACCGTGTTGTTCCTGTGACTTGTTTTGGTGGACAGATGCTGCTAAGTGTAAGATTTCTGGCCTTAATTGTGCAAGAATAATTAACCGTGCATTATGTTTGGTTTGCAGTTATTCTTCTACGTGTGTTAGTAGAGTTATCTACAGAATCAGGCACTGCTGAAATTAGAATAACTTAGCTAGCTAGCTAGTTAGCTAGCACGCTGTTATGACTTGATTCCCTACTGATAAGCTGGGAACGTGATAAACGTGCCAGTTTCTTCAAGGTATCCAGGCCCTACAATAAGATGATACTAATAAAATGTTATGGGCAATAAACAACCCCTAAAAATATATATTTTTATTGAATGCTTTATATGGATGTAAAAGTATGTGTGCAAAACACTGTGTTCTGTTTAGGATTACAATATAATAACACAACCATAGATGCATATTTAGAAATAAGAAAGCCTGTTTTCTAGTCTCCGTGATCTATTGAATTAACTAAATGTTTACTACCCACAGCATGGCCATCTCTATAGCCATCTTGGACTGTGATCTTCTTTTACATGGTCGAGGCCACAAGACTCTTGACCGGTTTGATCTGGACTCAGTGTCAGACAACTTCCTCCTCACACAGTTTGGCTTCCCCAGAGACTTTATCCTGTACCTGGTGGAATTACTCAGAGAGGTACACCCTGATCTTGAGTTTTTAACATTCAAATCCTCTTTACGATGCAGCGTCTTTACGTAAATCTGTGTTTTTTTTGGTATTTCTGTGCGCCAGGGTCTGAGCAGAAGAACCCAGCGATCAAGAGCGATCAGTCCTGAGGTCCAGGTGTTGGCTGCGTTGGGCTTCTACACATCTGGCTCGTTCCAGACGTCTATGGGGGACACGATAGGGATCAGCCAGGCGTCCATGTCGAGATGCGTGTCCAATGTGACCAGAGCCCTGGTGGAGAAAGCTCCACAGTTCATCACGTTCAACAGGTTTGCTTTTGGATAAATTCTCCCCTTTCAGGCGTAAGATACGATTTGAAGACTTGCTGAAGCAGTTCATGTTATGTACAGAGACCACGCCATCAGAGAGCAGTCCTTCCAGGAGTTTCAGAGGGTGGCAGGATTCCCAGGAGTTCTGGGTGTGCTGGACTGTGTTCAGGTTAATTATGTTACACCGTATTAACAGCTCAACATCACTAAAAATACGCTTATTTATCATTCTCTCCAGCGGGGTGACGGATTCCTCTTCTTTTCTCTTCATGTCTAGGTTGCGATCAAAGCTCCAAACAGCGAAGACTCGTCGTATGTGAATAAGAAAGGCTTTCACTCTGTGGCCTGTCAGCTGGTTTGCGATGCCCGAGGATTGTTACTCAGCGCAGAGACGCACTGGCCAGGTGGACTCCAGGACGCCGTTGTTCTTGAGAAGTCCGCGCTCTACAAACAGCTGCAGGACATCGAGGAGGGCTGGCTGCTGGGTGAGATGTGCATTTCATATCCGTATTACTTCGCGGTGTGAAGACCAGAGCGTAAAAGGCGGCGTGCTTCCTAGGTGACGGGCGTTACCCTTTACGGAAGTGGTTGATGACGCCGGTGGACTGCCCGGAGTCCCCTGCAGAGTTCCAGTATAATCTTGCACACACGGCTACACATGAGATCGTGGACAGGACCTTCAGAGCCATCCAGACTCGATTCAGATGTTTAGACGGCACCAAAGGATACCTGCAGGTGTTTTATTTATCCGTCTTTTAGTGTAATCCTTTCCCTAATAGTGTCAACCGTGCATTAACGCTTGTGTAATTGCCTCTCCTCTCCCGTGAGCAGTATTCTCCAGAGCGGAGTTCATCCATCCTGCTAGCCTGCTGCGTTCTCCACAACGCCTCCCTGCAGTCTGGACTGGACGCCTGGACTCTGGAGAGGACGGAGCCTCTCGAGCAGCCCAAGACGCTCAAACAGAGACCCGAGGACCGCGACAGCCAGGCCGAGGACCTGCGACAACAGCTCATCCTCAAACACTTCAGCTGAAGCTCGTGTTGAGGTCAAAGGGACTGCGAAGCGGAGACCGGAAAGCAAGAAAGTCCACAGACACGGCGTTGCTGATGCAGTTTTTTAATATTTTGCTGGTTTCTACTCTACTGACTATACTAAGATAACATAGTTAGATATGGAGGAACATGCAGGACGCTATACAACACACCGAGGCAACAAGACATCCAAACACATTTCAAATAATTCAACTCACCGTGAAGTGCTTGATTGTTCATTCAGGACATTCAAATGTAAATATTCAGTTTTGGAATAATCAAGCACCTCAATGTGTTTTACGACTATTCAAATTGTGTGCAGCTGCTGTGTCGTCCAGGTTTCTTTACAAGTGAAACTTTTTTTTTTTCTCCCAACCCCAACCCTCAATCCTCCCACTGTTATTTTTTTTTTTTACCCCTTCTCCACAGGTTAAAATCTTGGACAATGTCACAATACAAAAAACAAAAAAAAACAAGGCCCTTATTTACAACAACTGCACATTACGTTGTCATCATTTATGTACATCGGTGCATTAAGACTTGAGAGTGAGAATGACAGGATGTGCAACGGGCTGCAGTCACATGATGTTGTCGTGTATTCTTGGCATGAGAAAAGAAAACGGATACAGACACGAGGAAGGAAAGCAAGACAACCTGTGATAAATGTGATTTTTTTTTAGAGATCAAAAAACATTTCTGGTTGCTTTTATAAATCAGATCTCCTCCCTGAAGGATTTGGATTAGGATAGTGAAATGTTTTTATTCTTAAGGAAAACCATGATATTTTTATTGTATATATATTTTTTTTGGCAACGTGCTTTATCTTGTCAGTGGTAATGAAATAAAGACTTTTAAAATGCCATAGCGTTCAATCAAATTACGTAGTAAACAAAACTAGTGGCATTTTACTTCCTGGAATGTAGTTAGTCCCCTGATTGGCTTCATCAATATATACACACTTTCTACAAACAGGAATAAATACACAAACGTACACTGCTGTCGCATGAGCACATTTTATCATCAGTGTTTTGTCTATTCGTGATCTATTAAACGGCTTCTGGGGAGTAAAAATTTGCTTCTTTTTTTTTTTGTTTGATTGTACAAATATTTTAAAATCACAAGATTTCCAATGCGACAGCAGTGCAACATAAACACTGTATTACAGTTAAAAGACACAAACTGATCATGTCAGAGCTTTACACGTGATCAATCACCGCCATCGTGTATAACTCCGCATCATCCTAAATGCCGAAACACACACGAAGCGTACAAAACAATTCCCTTTTTTTTTTTTGCATAAAATAAATATGCTCTTTTTTGATGCTCTGAATATATTATAAGTCGTATTTTTTGTATCTTTTAAAACATTATTTTAAAAAATGAAACAAGATAAACGGCCCTTAAAAACATTTATTTTTTTTGTTGCATAAATTAAATATGCTCTTTTTTTCGATGCTGCAAATATATTATATGTACAATTTTTATTTCCATAAAAAATACTTTAATGTCACGTTTCCCCAGCCTCTTTATGGTGTGAAAATATGGTCTCCCCCCCCCCCACAAAAAAAAGCAAAGCAAAGTTTTGGTCAGAGGTGAAAAAATAGTTTGAACTTCGATTGAAAGTGAATATCCAAAAGATATGCTGAGTTAATTTTACAGATTTTCATCTCGAACACAGGTCTTCGTCAGGCTCCAGCGGCTCTGTAGCAAATCCACCAAACTGAATTAAGTGGAAGGCACTTTGAAAATGTAAAGCGTGTGTTTATTTTAACACCGGTGGACGCGGTAATGTGCGTTAAGCTAGTTCTTTAAGACAATTTTGAGCTTTTCCTGTGTGGCATTTGGGGCTTTTTGCACTATTTTCTGATTTATAGGTAATTAGTAAATAAAAAAACTGATTTATGATCATAATAAGTTGCTGCAGCCCTTTGTTAAAGAGATTAAAAATGAAAAGTAAAGCACTGGAGGTCTGTTAAGTTTCCACATGTTTCTGTACATGAGCCGTACTATTGAATTTGCTGTAGGGAGACTCTGGGAACACTTTGTGATGAGTTTAAAATGTCTTTATGGCGCCATACTGGCTGGAGGTTTTAAGGTTTAATTAAGGCTACAACATTATTAATGTGTGAATTAAACACTAAATATTCAGTTTGCTTAAACTGATTAGGGAGGGATTAGGTTGGTATCTTAAAAACATACCAAATTTTTAGTGCATAAAACTGGAGACTCTTAACAAGAAGGTCCATTTAAAGTCAAGAATATTCAAGTATAAGGAGAGAAGTGAAGAACTACATCCAGGATACCGGGTTGCGGAGGGTCGGATGTGCCGTGCCCGAAGCCTCGTCAGATGTTCAGTAAAGGAGGTGTGATGATTGTGTAGATACAGGCAGGTTTTGGGTCCGGCTGGATGCGGGTATGAAGCGGTCCGGAGCGGTGTGGGGCTTTTTAGGGGTCAAGAGGTGAGAGGTCACGTGAGGAGGGGTCAGGCTGTGTCAGAAAAACTCGGAGACTCCGTCGGGTTTCGTTTCTCTGAGAAGGGAGGAGAAGCGTTGGGTTAGTGATTGACACAGTGTGTAAAGATCAAAGTATCCGTTGAGTTTTTCTTTTTCTTTTTTGTACCTCCGGTCTAACTTGGGCCCAGCTGTGTGGTTGCTGTGGGCGTCAGCGGTGTAACGGCCAGCCTGGATGTGAGAGTGGCCTTCTGACTCTAGCCTCTCCGCTTCTGACGGCACTAAACTTTCCTCCAGCGGAGCCTCCTCGTTGTAGAAGAGCAGGCTACGGGAACGGACTGCAACACACAGCCACACCGGTTTATTATTCTCCTGATTTCCTACGGTTCATGAAGCATCAGATTTTAAATTTATAAAGCTTATCATGCATGTAATGGCGCATTTTAGACTATTCCAGACAGCTGCAGGGCACTCTGGTCGATTTTAGATGCTTGCAGTCGATCAAACCCTTCCCTCACCACGCAGAGGATCCTTGCTGGCAGAAGGGAGTAGTACTTAACACGGTGGCAGGGGTTTTCCCAGGGGTGAGCGGTTAAAAGAAGTGAATTTATAGGGAGGTGGAATGCAGCAAGGAATGAAAGTGCTCGTGTGCAGCTCCCCGGTCGGCGTAGGGGCACATGCGCTTGGCTAATGCTAACGCGCTAATGCTGCTGCTGCTGCGTTTGGAAGACCTACCCCGACTGGTGGTGTAGAGGTCCGCTGACGGTGAGGGGGGAGAGGAAGGGGAGGAGGAGGAGGAGGAGGAGGAGGAGGAGGACAGGGTGGAGGTGTGGGCGAGCAACGATCGGGGGGAGAGGCAGGGTGAGAAGGAGCCCAACACCAAGACAAAACACAAGGCCATCATCTGCATAAAGAGAGGTGCAAAACACGGGTGTTTAAACATTTTGTGCTCAGATTTTAAGTCCAGGTTGATCTCTGCTGGTTGTAGTTTACCATGAGGCATGTTCCTGTTTGAGTCGAGGCCATTTTACAGGAACGGGGGACGACTTTCCCTGAAATCAGCGACTGAAGTTTCTGGAGCTGCTGAAGGAGAGACCTAAAGAGAAGAAGACAGCGACATGAAGATATTGTTTTATATTTGGTCAAAAAACTGCACAGAGGACAGAAAAAGCGATGAAGAGCACAGCACGGCACACGAGCAGGACTACAGGAGGACCGAGCTGGATCTGGAGAGCAGGGTTCTGATGGTATGAGCAGTCAGCGGCTGCAAGGCAGAGCTGCGGCCACTAAGTGGAGACAGAGAACCAGCTTCGCCGAGGAGCACCTCGAGGCAGAGAGCTGCCGAAGCGTTTAATTAGTTTCGAAACAATTGAGCCGAGCGAGCGAGAAAGACTCTTGTGCATCTAATAACCTCGTGGAGCTGGAGCAGTCCTGTTTGAATCAAAGCTGACGTGCAGAGAAAACAAAAAACAAAACAAGCAGAACAAAATGACCACTAATAACTGCATTTTAGAGCATTTTTAGAAACTTAAATTTAGGTCCTTTTTTTTGTTTTTTTTTAAAGACCTGCTCATGCTCTTTGACTTTACGAGAGCGCCCACTCATGTTTCCCCGCTTTGTGCCAACTCATTGTTCCTGCGCGGTTTAACATATTCATCGGTGGATGCGGTGGCGAGGGAGGGGGGGGCTGCGTCTCACCATGAAAGCTACTGCTAGCTCGCCTCTTTAATGACAGGCAAGACGCAGACGGACCCCCTCCCCACCACCACCTCGCCCTCATCCATCCTCAGACCTCACTCTTTCCACACCCACCCACCAAACCACCCACTCCAGGATAATAGCAGATTGGTTTCATATTGTTGTAATAACAGACCTATAGAGGAGATGCATTTCAGTTTACTAAAAGTCTTTCTGAAGGGTTAGGATCCAGGGAGCTCCTTTAGACATCAGAGCAAACTCAGACCCGGTTTCTCAGACCGCTTAGCTCTCGGCTTATCGGGCCGCATTCTTTGCAAATGTGTCGTTGGAAGATAATCCAAACATCTTCACATGAATAGTGGGGTCTGAGTATCTGGAGCCAACGGAGTCAGTCGGCCCAGAAAGGAAGCAGGAAGAAAAGACTTAAATCAGCCGGTGTGTGTGTGTGTGTGTGTGTGTTTACGTGTGTAAATCTCACCTGTTGGCCGTCTCCAGGTTTTCTACTTTTCTCCACAGGTCGCTGTTTTCTGACGTGTAGCTCTCCACCCTGACGCACACACACACATAAGAGTTTTGTCAACATATATTTGCTGAAACGATGCTGTAAAAGGGCAGAGACCCCCAAAAAAAGATGTGTTCATCGGACATCAGCGAGACAGAATAACAAACAGGAATTTGTTTATTTCGCAAATTTCGACACTGAAGCTGAGCTTTATTTGGGATTCGTGGCGTCCAAACAGCTCAGCCTTTTGTCCTTCAATTTATTTTCTGCTCTTACAGCACTTGCTCTTAATTAAACATGTTAAAAGACACACAGAGAATCTTGGCCGGGGAGGTATGACTCAACAAACTTGTGCACGCTGGAAATACTTAGTGAAAAGTTGCCTACTGATTGATATCGATTGTTCTGAGTCACTAAAACAACATCTGGATCTTTTCACAGACCTCTAAATAACCGAGCTCCCGGCTCCGAGCGACAAGGTCAGCGAGTTGAGCAGCGGTTGCCGTGAAATTGCTCCGAGCGAAAACCGAACCGCTCCTGCGGGCCACCTTACCGACAAAATTAATTTTCGTCACTTTTTAATATCTCCGCGAAGCCAGGACTTTTGAGCCGATCCTCCGTTTTGTGCAGAAACCGCACAAAGACCAGGCTCCCTCATCTGTCACCTCCCACTAATCCTATTGATCTCTATTATCAACACAACACGTTGCTAATCTCTCACTCTTCTTGACTTAATCCTCCTGATCCCTTCCTATGTTTGGTTTGAAAATGGCTCATTCGCCTGCGTTCCTTTCACCAAGTCGTCCCTGCTGTTTTCTTTCTGAGGGCTCATCCAATAATCCCACGTCGCCGCGTCCAAAAGAGAAATATAGATACAAAGAGGATATAAAGAGATGGGCTCTCGCATCTTTCCCCGTCTTACTCTAAAGGGATTAACAGGATGTTTTCAAATCACCTTTCTGGGCGCTTATTATTTTACTTGTTGCGATGAAAAGCGAGGTCAGAGCGAGCCCATATTTTCATCATTCTTTTATTGGCCCTGTCAAGAGAGTCAGTGAATCTGGCCCATGTGTTCAGCAGGTTATTGGAATCCAGCCGTCGCAAAAAAAGAAAACGTCTGGGATAACAGAGGAAAGAGTTTCTGTTAACCTTAGCTGAGCTCTAACGGGTCAGAATAAGCACAGACGAGGCGCGTTTTATCGCCGTTGTATGTTCTCCATCCTGATTTTGCTTTCGTTCCCTGGCGTGGCGAGAAACCCTCTGACTAAACTGTTCCTCCCGAGCTTGAGTCACATTCACACAACTCTTTTCCCGTCGTTGGTTTGCTGAAATTTCCTGCGAGCTTATCCACTTCTGGGTCCGGCTAACGCTTCTGCTAACGCGTCTAAATGAGCTAAAAACTCTTGATGTACTTGAAATATAACCTACTTCTTCTCCAGACATTCCACGTACTCTTTCTTCTTCCTCCGACTCTCCTGAGCAGAGATCTGTGAAGACAAACAGGCGATGTTATTTTTATTATTATTATCACAAAATCTCAGGCACCAAAAATGCTTTTCCTTAAGTGGAGCTAAAATTACCGTTTGGCTAAATGTTGCTATTTCTGTTTCAGCATCGTTTTCGGTTCAGCGGTAGGGGCAAAAAGAAGGAAAAAAAAGGCGTTTACCTTATTTTTAATCTTCCGACGGACTCTCTTCAGTGCCTTCTCTTCGCTCTTAGTGAGAGGAAGCTTGTTAGGTACCGGGTAACCCTCGGCGACCAGGGTCCTCTTCTCCTCTTCCGTCAGCATGAGCGGCCCTGACCCCTGCAGCTTCTGCACAAAGAAACTATCACTCAATACAAGCTGAAAAGGATGGGGAAGGGGGTAAAGGAGGCGAATTCTAGGGGCCCATGATTGAGGGGGGCCCCAGAGAGGCCCCTAATGATGATGAAATTATAATACATCTTTCAAAAATATGGTGTGATAGTCAAAAATACCATTAAAATGCATAATTGTATGTAAAATAGCATCAAAAGTTTTCGCCGCTGTGTTGGGGGGGGGCCCTGTAAAGATTCTTTTCATGGGGCCCAAAATCCCTAGCGCCGCCCCTGCTCATATCTAAACGCTTCCCAATTTTTAATAGCGCTGAAAACCAACAAAACTCCTAATTCTTCAAATTTTTTGTTTCCGTTCAACAACAGTGCTGTGAAACTGTGGCGCCGATTCCCGTAGCAGTTTGGCCGTATCATTAGAAAAATCTCTAATGCTGCTGACATTGAACTATTCCCGTTCAAACATTTGTTCATGAGGCATTACATTACCGCTTTAGCACAAATGTGATTCATTTGTTCAGACGAAAGCTGCTGAATCAGACAGATAATGGTCAGAGAGCGGATTTTCTGACTTTCTTTGACTCGGGCCCATTTTCTCAGCAAATTATAGGGCTGATTTAACCCTGAAATGGCAGAAACAAAACTCCTCACTGCAGTTTTTTGTTTGTGCACAGACAGAAACGAGTTTTTTATTTTTTTTCCCGCAAAAGTTCTTCAGAAACTTAAACTCACGTGCGGCGCAGTGAGGAGAGGCGAAGAGGAGATGGCCGAGGAGGAGGAGGAGGAGCTGGAGGAGGAGGACGAGGCGCGACCCCCCGGCCTCTGCTGCGGCTGTGGGGAGGACGGCGGCAGAGGGAGGTGAGGGGAGGACGGCGGGAGCGAGCCGTCGCTGTCGCCATGGTTACTGCTGGGAGGGGTGGGCGGGAGCTGGAGAGCGTCGTCTGCAGGAGAGGAAACTGTTGAATGATTGCGGCGCCACAGAAAGCATGATCAGCTCAGGTGAAACTACTTGTTGTTGTTGTGCTTTATGTACTTAGATTATGAACTTATTGTGAAAAAAGAAGAGGTGGAAAGACAGATATTGACCCTGAGTTTGGTCTGGTAGGTTGTAACGGCGCTAATAAACAGGTTGCGCCTGGCAAGACAAGCTCAGGGGTTTGCCTGCATTACTTTTAAGTGAAATGGGCCTTGATCGTGAGTAGTTGTGGGTGTGTTTGTGCGCTGGTTGTGTACCGCTGGGCAGGCTGAGGTACTGTCCGATCTCTCTGGGCTCATCCTTTATAGCGACCGGCTTCTCGTCGTCTTGACTGCGCTCCTATAAAACACACAAGCGACGGTGAGCGGAAACAGTAAACATTTACAGCGCCCTGCCGCCCAGACCTGACGCATGCTCACCGCGTGTTTCCATGGCGATCCTCTGTGCGCGGGGGCTGGGCTTAATATGAGCGGGGGTCCTTCCATCGGTTGAGGGTCTAATCTTTGACCCACGTCGGGCTCCTCCTGTTTGACCAAGATGGCCGACAGGTCCTGACTGAAGCTCCATTCAAACTCTGAAGAACAGAAACCGTACAGTGAGTGACACACGCACCTGGTAATTGTAGCCGTAAAGGTTTTACATTTGCACACTTGAAAACCTAGTTGTTGGAAACTCAACACAATATATTTACAAAAAGCCGCCTGCGCAACCAGCCTCTTCGGGGAGGCTTTGCTGTAGGTCCTGTAAACGTGTAAATCACACTTTGAGAGCGCTTCCCCCAAAATATTTGAGCACTTCCTGACAAGGCTGGTTATTACAGAGTGCTGGACAGCGTCGCTCTGGCAACTGCGGTGCATAATTTGCCTCCAGTGAGCGTGGATATACCCTGAAATAAAAGATGGGCTGAGCCGGTAACTCGGCTTCATTATCCTCCCTGGGAAAAAGGAGAAAGACACAGTCGCCGCCTTTAAAAAAAAAAAAAAAAACAACACTGCAGAAAATGTGCAGGATCGGGGTGACGACAACCGAGTGCAATTTTAAAGCAGGAAAAAAAAAACAATGTGTGCATCTAAGTCAGTTTGTTGTTTAGTCTGGTGTAGACAGCAGAGCATTTTCAGTTCAGACAAACATCCCCTGAAATGACATCCGACATTTAAAGCTGGCAATCAATGAGAAGCAAAGAGCTGACAGTTCCACAAACAGACGCAGGGAGAGGCACTAAGTAAACCTTATTAAACTTTAGACAGCGTCTCGTTGACTTGTCCGTAACTTTTTACAGTTGAGGCCTTTAAGGCATCTGAGGTCGTTTCAGGCAGATTTATGATTTTGAGCTGCGTAAATCAAAGTGACTTTGACAAGGCGGAGTCCAGCTGATAGCAGCTTGTGCTCTGAAGGGAGGGTGCTGCCATGACTCAGCGTAAGAAAATATAAAATAAGAAGAAAATCTAACTGCCACTTTGAAAACTTTACAGAACTGTAAAGTCCAGATTTGTAGTATTATAACCAGCTGTGTAGTGTTTTGATGTCTGCCTCCTAAAACCCACGGTCCGTAACTCAAACCGGCCTTCCCGGATCAGATTACAATCTCCTTCTTGTACCTGTTCAGTGTTACATAATCCACAGTGACTCCAATCTTTCCATTAAGTGGCTTTAAAGGACCACGAAAGCTCAGTTACCTCACCGTGGGAAAGCAAAGCGTCCCTGCGTAATGTCTCAGGCTGAAGTCCGAGGAAAAACCTTGGTTAAATTTGAGACTCTTAATGAAACGCTGAGACGCTGCAGAGCTGCATTATGGAAACTGCATGAGCGCATGTCACTGCACGTGCTTTGAGTTAAGCCCCTTTAAAGGTGAGATGTGTAAGGGAGAGGCTTTTAGTGAATCTCGGCAGGTGGAGAAGGAGAAGGTGCGTTAAGACGTCCAGACACTTTGATGTTTGCTGCACACACAACCAAAAGGCTCCTGTAGCGCCCCGAAAGAGACCGTTTACTGTGTGTGTGGGGAGCCAGCGTCACGTTAATCACCTCCTGGTTTCCTAGCAACATTGGTGCCGGTAAACCGCTCTGAAGTTTACAAGCTGCGTAGAAGCAGAGGGGGGGCGGAGGTGTGGAGCCGGTAGCTCGTCTCGTTATCCCGGCCGTCACTGCAGAGGGGTTCGGGCACAGGATCTCTGCGGCGTCTTTCTCTCCGCACCGATAAGTCAACAAGCCAAAAGCTAAAGGGCAAATATGGCCGCTCACACGCAGTTAAAATCAATAGGATCAGTTCATATGAGTCGACCCATTAAGCAACTGGATTAGTGACGTTCAATCCAGGCTTGCAGCTAACATAGTGGCAGCCTTAAATAAACTTCTTCAAGTGTTTGAATAGAGAAAAGAAGCACTGGGGATGCTACAGGTAGGGCTGGGCGATGTGGCTGAAAAATGTATCACCATATAAGTGTTTCATATCAGCCGATAACGATAATTAATATTTTTTTTAAGCTATTCTACTCAGACTTCTCAACTATGCTAAGCTGCATCGGTTATTTTTATATTGCTTTGATGGCGCTGGACTTTTTCGTTTCTTTTTAAGTTTTTAAAAATGATAACAATTACATATTCATTAGCATTCAAATTTCATTCATTTTTAATTAATTCATTAGCAGTGGGAAAAAAAAGATTTGGTTCACATAACCGTCCATCAAAGACGACTCGAATAAATCTAGAGTCTATTTAACCGGCTCAGTTGAGTCCTACCACGTTTGATTGGTAATCAATAAACGGCTTCAAACATCTTACATCTCACTCGGCAGAGAAACAAAACGTAGGCTACTACCCGACTTGACCAAACAATACGCAGAGAAACGAAACGTAACCGACTCATAACCGCTGCTCGTGGATCCCTGATTAACCGAGTCAGCAGCTACTCACTCGGCCGGCAGATAAACGAAACTTAACCGACTCTTACACGACTAATCAAGAGAGACAAGAGACAATTAATTAATATGCTCACTCACCATCTAGTTTGCAGATAACGTCGGTCTGACTCATGTCTGACTTAAAATAACCAAAATATTGCCAAATTGGAAACGTGATTTTCGTTTTTTTTAATCTACAATCTCTTTTTCGCGCCGTCACAATCATATTCTCCTTTCACTCCACGCCGTTCTTTTATGTTGCTGTTGTTGTTGTTGGCTTAGTTGGGCCGTGATAGGTGGAGAGGCTAAAGCCCTTCCTCTGCCTACATCCCCCAGAATGACTTGCAGTTGTGGCTCGGGGTTTTCTTCCTATTGTTTTTTTCTAACGGAGTTCAAGTGAAATTATCGAACATTCTATCAAACGTATTTTCTATTGATATCGTTCACGTGTGTATCGCGATATATATCGTTATCGTTTTATCGCCCAGAACCACACGGGAGACTGCTCTGTCCACAACTAGATGCAGAAATTGTGCAAAAAGTGCACGGCAAACACAGCTGCAGCTAATAACTAATATACATGTTTTATATTTCCATGCACTTAACCCCGACTACAGTGTGGCGTACCCTCATTACAGCTCGTTACCGCCGAGATGTCACTAATGTCACAGGCCAGCATGTCCGAGCTTTTACGAGAATCAAGGTTCGTTTTTTTTGTTGTTTTTTTGTGGGGGGATCCACCGTTTAACTGTTCTCTACATCCTCTCCATCAAAAAGAGCTTTCAGAAGCAGCTCCTCTTAATGAGGCCCGGTCCCGCTGCTAGCCGGAGCCTTGTTAAGCCTCCTGAACTCATTAAGCCAGGGGCATGATGGGAAGCCCGCTACGGCCATTTTTAATGAAAACCAGAAGCTTTTAGCCGTTAGCAGACGCAAAGCTGTCCTGGACACGTTTGTTTCTAGCGTTCAAGTCCTGAATGAAATCTCCTACCCCCTGGTTAAAGTATGTGCCATGGCTTTGGGGCTGAAAGATGCTGTGAATTAACTTAATAAATGCAAAACCCTTGTGTTCCTACTTTCACTGGATGCTGTTAATAAAATAAAAGTCTTCCTGTGTGGGTAAAAAAGTTGGAAGGCCAGGTAACACATCGGGCATTAACGACAAAACGCTGACGGTGACTGCGTTTGATCGCGGCGGGGCTGCAGGAGCATTAAAACAAAAGACGGAGAAGCGCAACAGGAGCCGCAGTTAAAACACACTACAGCTTCTTTTTGATTGAGCAGCAGCAGCTAAAGACCACAGACTGAGAGAGAAGGAGGAAAAGAAAGTAGCTAGTATGTAAAATATAGTTTGTGAAGGCGTATAAAACACACAAAGCATCATATTGTACGACGCCAAAGACTGTCCTGTCATTAAAAGCCTACCTGTGAGAACAAGGCAGAGCAGGTAAGACTTTTAGAAGAAATGTACACCGTGTAGTTCTAATTGGACGGGACCTTAAGCTCCTGTCAGGATTCTCCTCAAACAAAACATCCTAAGATCTACAAATTCCTTCACTCGGAACAGATCAGGGTTCGTGAAAGGTCAAGAACTTCTTACCATCCCTCAGAGTCTAATTAACCCGAGCCGCCACGACAAACACACGAGGATACTTGGCGGGAGCGCTCCTCTCAGGTCTGCTCCCAGCTTCACCGGAGATTAGAGTTCAATACCAGGAACTGAGATATTAGTATTTACGGTTCGACTCTTGCCAGAATCCACCGCCGCTTCAGGAAAAATGCCTGCGGGATTCCAGGAATTTTTAGCGTATATTTGCGCTGTCACTTTTCCCCAAACCACACACAGCTACGTCCAATCCATATTACAGCGCATAAATCTTCAGGTCCGGTCCTGTCGGTCATGTTTTTTTTGTTTTTTTCTCCTCATAATGTAGTCACGATTGAAAGGACCTGTTTGTGATTAATTATAACACTAAAAACCTTGGCTTGCTGAGCTAATCTGGAAGTCAGAAAGACATGCCATGACAGAATCAAACTCCTGCTGCAAGAGCTTGAATCAGTGTTAGGATAGTTTTTCCTTCACCATATATTACATCAAGTGCTGCAAAAGCACATAAATGCTCCATATGCACAAGAGAAAACTAAAAACTGAAAGTGAAAGTAAGCTTATATTCAACTTTATGGAGCGTTTGCGTGTTATAAAAGTATTAAACGTGTGTTTGTGTCACGCGAAATCACACACTGAGACGATGTGCTCGGGAAAACGTGCACCTATATGTTTCATTTTATTAAATTTATTATATATAGTGTTTTAAATGTGCTGGAAGTTTTTATATCTCGTGTACTTTGGCTTCAGCGCGCCTGCTTTCAAACCAAATGACATATGGCATGTTAGCTTTGGACCTCACGCTGATTTATTCCGCCTGTCCGACATTATTTTATTCTTTCTACGGAGAAGAATATCATTTGAGTAAATATTACATTTCACAGTAGTTGCACTAAAAGTGACCTGAAAGCACACAGTTGTTTTATTGTGTTTTTTTGTGTGTGTGTGTGTGTTTTGTTATGCTAAATGTGGTGTTTTGGAAATGCCAGTAATCTGATATTCCAGTAAAGTGGATTTAATTGGATTAAAAGAGACACAGAAGCAGAGGAAAATAGAAAACAGGAGTCAGAGGGAGGGAAAGAAAGAGAGAGAGAGGCTAAGATAACCTGACTAAAGAGAGAAAGAGTTTCCGTTGGCTCGGGCTGAAGCTGCAGACTTAAAACCATATGCTTGTCATAGTGTTGTGCGTGCCTGTGTGTGTGTGTGTGTCTGTGTGTGTGTGTGTGTTAGGGGGGCAGGGCTTAGCTGGAGGAGAACTGCTCAGACTGGGATCCCGCTGCTTAGACAGCAGGATCCCCGGGACAAACGGAGAAACGGAGAGACAGGGAGACAGAAAGGAGGAAAGACAGGTGGGGGGACGACAGATCGGGGTGGCGAGGGAAGACGGTCGGATTTTTATACTGCAGCTGAAAACAACTTCTAGAGGCAATGACAGGAAGTGAATCCAGCCAATCGGAGCGTATCATATTTGATACGTAGCAGGCTAAGTGTTGATATCAGACAGAGAAATGAGTCAACCTGATAACAAAAGGAGACGAACCAGACTAAACATCAGCAGCAGCAGTTTTGATTGGCTCTAAGCATGTTTCAAAAACAGTGTGAAAAAAATATAAGTGACCTACCAGACTCTTGGTCCATTTTGACTGACAGGGCAGGGCTCTGGGGGGCGGAGTCTTCGCTCAAAGAGTAGCTGTGCTCGGCTTGAATATCTGCAAGATTAAAAAGATCTGGGTCACGCGGAGCAACCAAGTCGTATTTGGCTGATCGACATCGCCGACAACGGCCCGGTGATCTGCATCCAGGTGCATTGTTTGAGCTCCATCACCCGGGCCCAAATATCATTCAGATACACAAAGGCGCCTGATATGGAAATGTCCCTAACGGAGGCCATTAATGCCACGGTGCGCGCGCTGCGAGCTGAGTCACCGCGGGAGAATAACGGTAATGATGCAGGACAAAAGAAGCAGCAATCAGTCTGGAGCAGATGTTTTTTTTCATCATAAAAGATGTCAGAAACAAAAAAATATTAAAAAATAAAACAAAAGTCACAAGAGATTCATTAATTCATCCATGCAACTTGAAAAATATGATAATCGTTGGTCATTTAAATGAAGTCACTCAGACTTGTACTGTCAAATACATGTCTATATAGATCTGCTTGTTATTGAGATAATAATAGCAGAATACATTTTGCTGACCGAGTGACCATGGCAACGTCAGGGACACTCATCCGTCTCCCTGACAAGCGCTGCAGGAAGACGGTGACAGCCTCAACCGAGTGACAGACAACAGCTCGGAGCAACAAGTGAGCCTAACGTGTTTCCTTCTGGTTTACAGGCAAGAGGTTTGGAAGTCATAAACTTGGGCGGCGGAGACAAGCTGGATCTCATATCATGAAATTTGACCTCTCCGGGGCAGAGGAAGCCAGCGCTGATGTCACCGAGAAGGCTTTCAAATCAAACCGAGTAATGAGATTGGGGGCTTGTTGAAGGAAACGTTGGGCGAAGGAGTGCACCGGTGGCGATAATGGGCGAAACAAGAAGGCCGTCCACACGGGACCACGAGGAAAAACAAGAGCTTCTTGTACGCTAGCAGCTGCAGGGAGCTCACCTGGGCTGCTGTCCATGTCCATGTGTAGAAGTGAGGGTCTGTCTGCCAGCAGGGGTCGCTCCAATAGGTGGTCGTCAAAGAAACTGTTGAACAGCTCGCTGCTGAAGTCGTCCATCTGGTCACCTGAGAAAGGCTGGAACATGCAAACAAAAAAAAAATGGTTTAGCCAAAGAACTGTTGATCTTTTGGAAACAGAAGGGGCTCTTAAGTTACGGCGGCGACACGTCCAGGTTTTTGCAGGTGTCGGGCCGAGGAGGAGCATGTGACCCTAGCTGATTCAGGTTTGATCTTAGTTTGGCGTGTCTGCACCTTTAGGTCGCCAGTGTCCACAGGATACCTGGAGCGTTATTAGCTTAGAGGCTAAATCACAGCAGCCCAAAATATTCTGCAAATTATCAGAACCAAATCTCCTCTAACACAAGAGAATAGCTGGATATTTCTGGAAGTCCGCCAATCAAACCTCTAGTTTCAGCCTTGCGACGATTATCTCCGTGCGTCAGCAGTAGAGACAACCAAGGCGGTTTGTGATAGCACGGCGAGTCAGTCAATGGGAAACAGCATCGATAGATTAATCTTCAGTCTGGATGAATGAGTCACCGAGCTGAGAGACGGTGTTCTGGGACAGCACGGTGCTCTCATTTCACTGCTTCACACACACACACACACACAACATGAGTCACCCGGGTCTCGAGAAAACATTCAGAAAGTGGAACAAAAGCAGACGCGCGGAGGTCGGAGCCCACGCTCCTTGGAGGCTCCCCAGACAGTGACAGAAATAACGTGATCCAATTAGCGACAAATAGAAAAATTGATTTACATGTTTTGTCTCCGGGAAAATTAGCTTAAGCTCGTCTCCAAAAAAACTGTGTGTCAAAGCTGATCAACTCCAGAAGCACCAATAAAGACATGACTGGGAAAATAAACACAAAGGGGGGAGGACTACTTCTTTTTTTAAATGTCAAACGATGAACTATTAGAGAGCTCGAACCCAACTCTCTTTTGCAAGTTGTTAAGCGGAACCAGGGAGCTTTCAAAAAACAATCTGGACTTAATCTTACTTGCACAGAAAACCACGTTTGCATGCTTTTATTTTGACAGGTAAACCTTGCAAGCATGTCCATTTTTACCTGAATTCTGACTGACAGGCAAACCCAACACCCAAGAATCTACATACCTGATTTTTCATATATATGTGTCTGTAACTTATGCAATGTTCTTGAAATACTGCTCAGTCAAGCCTTCATTCATTATCTCAAGGTACGTTGTGTGTATTTGTGTTTGAGAGGTCAAGTGCGTCCGCAGTGAACCTCTGGGACACATGCAGCTGCCTAATGAAAACATATGGAGCAAGCACACACACATGCGCACACAGCGAGGGAATGAGTGCAGATGCTGGGCAAACGGACAGAAGCGCGACACGTGAAGACGAGCGGATGTTTTGAAGCTGTGCAGACTTTTTTTTTTTTTTTTAAATGTGAGCCCGAGGGGGATGACATTTTGATTCGTCGCAGCAGGACGAGTACAGGTGTAGCTAATAACGCTGAAGATGTTATATTTAGAAGGTCCAGCGGGGCCGGCGAGGCAGCTGCCAAGAAACAGTCAACCACCACACAACCACAGCTTCTAATAATCTGCGTTTCTACTCTATATTTACACTTCAGATGGTGGAGTCATGTGTGTCTGGAGTCGATCTCGGCTAAACAATTTTAAAAAAGTGACAAAGCGACGCTAAGACTGAGAGTTTTGGAGAATGCGACCTCGGTTTAGTTTAAATGAAGCTTGAATCTGCAAATCCTACATGAAGTCCTGCAGCCGACTCTTACTAAAGCCCCGTGTGCACACACTCCTGCAGCTTCTTTCATGCACTCAAATGCCCACTCATTCATAAACAAACGCACCCACACACACACAGGGGAACAGTAGGACCTGACAGAGCTGCCTTGTTCTCCTGCTGCACTGAACGTCAAAACAATATCCGTTTAAAGAACCACCCCCCTGCCTCCATTAAATAACACAGGTCGCCCTCAAACGAGTGGAAATAAACACAGAAAGTTTCCTAATGGTTTGGAATAATTGCAGAAATAAAAAGCAGAGAAAACACAGAGAAAGTTCCACAATTAAAACAATTACACATAGTGAAGTTTGACTTATAAATGCTGCAGAGTTTCATCCCTGTGGCTTCAACCCGGGAGGTGGATTCCACGCGGGATCGAGATGGAGTGCGCCTTCGACCTGATAAATATCATTAGAGTTTGTGTTGTGGGAACAAACCACGCCGCGCACCGTCGCCCTGCAGCCAAGAGCAATCATTAAGATTAACAGCAGTCCCCCCCCCCCCCGACATTCCTCGCATCTTATAATTACCGCGACGGCAACAAACGTCCTCCTCCTCCTCCTTGGCCATTTGTCTGTCACACCGCAACGTGCGCTGGGATATGGGTTCAGCGGTAAATGAACGCTCAGTCAGTTATTAAATCAGTCAGCAGCGACTGATTTACCGCAGCCTTTTGGAAAGTATCAGGAGTAAGCAAATCTTACACGACTACAAAGAGAATAACTAGAAAGATGGAGAATGTCAGACTAATTGCGGTATGGATGCAGACGCCGCAACACTGTCCCACCGATTCATTGTTCAGACAAAAGGTCAACACTCAATACACCTGCACCAGCTGACATTCACGTCAATCTGCAGCTTTGAAATCCTCAAATGAGCAAAAACTATTGTGACTACCAGGACAGGGAGCTTAATGGGCGCAGAGTTAGTTAGGTGGTCGACGCTGGAACAGCTGCAGCCGGTCGGTGTGAACAGAGGAACCAAAGTCTGGACCTGTCATTACCTGAAACCCTTCCCTCTCTGCTGGGAAAAAAAAAGGGGGCACATTAGGGAAAAACCGGTGTTTAAAAGCAGTTGACAGTTTTTATAGCTTATTTCAGGGCTGGTGTGTCATTAGGGGGCATGGAGCTGAGATGTAAACCACACAAAGGGAGCTGGGAAAGCCACATGCAAGGGGTAATTAGAAATGCAGAGAGCGGCTTTGTTATGCCTGTAATCAACAGCGGGGAGCCTCAACACATCGCTCTCCTCCTCCTCCTTTCATTCGGATTCAGGTGAAACAGGCAGACGAAGTTTGTCCGGTCAGAATCGGAGCTAGCGAAGCTACCCGAGGCCAAAAACTGCATGTCACTGCGGAATGAATATTGCAGTGGAAACTATCGTAAAATCTTCAGAACATCGTGTCAAGGCCAAGGGAAAACGCAATGAAAGAAAATGAAGTCTAACATTTAGCTGTCATAAACAATCAGTTTGTTCTGATGAAGCAAAAAAAAAAAAAGAGGAAATTGTTGACAGCAGACGTAAACTGAACTTCTAGGGAGCAGGAAACAGCGTCGCCGCTCTGCATGAGACAAGTTTCTCAGCGTTTTGTTGCATCACCGCTTAATTTTTGCCCCGTCATAAACGTTGCACTTCAGGTTCATAACTAGACGTAGGTTCAAAACTGCTAAGCTGGTGTTCAATCGCAAATAAGGCCATAATGAAGTCAGTATCAGGTCTTATGGGGCGTTCTATTTGTCCACCGAAGCCGGAAGTTGCAAATAGAAAGCTCCTGAGGTCGTAGTCGTCAACTCGTCGAGGCTCAGAGGACCCCGAGTTCAGATTCCAAGATGGCTACCACGAGCGTCACATTGTGGTTTTCTACTATTTTAAGCACTTTTGTCTTTGTTGTAACCAAATGTAGAAGTCGTACACATCGCAGTGTATACGGTTTAAGGCATGTCGCTACAGCTAAATACCGCTCAATAAGTTATTTTGTACCTTGTGCAGTTTAAACTGGCTAGAGACGCTCCACGTTGCTATGACAACAGTGCCGAGTGTCGAGCAGAAAGCGGAGCAGTAGCCTGTCGTTAACGTTAATCAAACTGTGAAATATGTTTGTGTAATGTGTAATGAACATGTGTAACCCGCCGTGGTTGCACTGCAAACGAGATATAAATGTTACCAATCCATATTTTCTCCTAAACAGAACCCAAAAACCCGCTGTAACTTAGGTCGTGTACGGTTCTCAGGCTCATCCACCCCAGATCCTCCTTCAAAACAACCGAGCCGGTGGCGGCGGCGGCGGCGGCTGAATGCCAACATTTCAAAACCGGTTGTCCACAGACCAAAAGGGTGATGCCGCTGTGGCTGCGTCCATTTGGGTTTCCATTTATTTCAGATCACATAATAGCTCTGGCCCGTTCAGCTGCAGCATAAACTGGGTGGTCATCAGAGCAGAGCTGTGTCAACATAACAGTTCATTTATTTATTTTGTCTCACATTAAATCCAAAAGCAACACGATTTTATCAGCAAAATGATTAACCAAGTGTCCAGATAACGAAAATATGCAAAGCACTGAGCTAATCTTTTATTGCATGTCCCCATATTAATCATATTAAACTACTAAAATAAACTCATTCCTTTGCACTGGGGCTGACTTCTTCTTCTTCTTCTTTTTCTTTTTTGCATCGTAAAACGAAACTGCAATTTCTCGAGGCCTGCAAACATCGTGTCATTGTCCTGTGATCCTTTCTGCCACAGATAGGACAATGACAGTGTCCTCTACTGTATTCGGCCTGGTGTGGTGGTGTGTTTGGCTGCAGCGCGCTTGGCTGCATTTGGCTCCCCTTGAAATACACTTGCGAGGGCGGCGAGGCTGAGGTGGTCACCGCGTTTGTGCGTCGAGTACAGCTCCCAATAAAACAGCAGAAGAGTATTTTTCCTTCTCACACACACACACACACACACACACTTTCTCTCTCTCTCTCTCTCTAGCTGCATGCCTGCACACATTCCTGCTGGCGGCCGAGCAGCCAATCGGCAGGCGGCATGCAAATGAGATGGGTGTGTCCTTTTAAAGCTGGAGTACAGGGTCTGAATGGAGAGTAGAATAGAATAAAATAGAAAAGTGTGGCTTCAGGATAAAGGTGGGGAGAAGAAGAGGGCAGCAAGTGGGTGAAGGGATGAAGAGGAAATAGGAAAGAAAGTGAAATCCTGGATGTTTGTGCAACTGGAAAGTGTCCCAACTTGACCTTTGGATTTTTGTTAATGAATCAAAATCTGCCCATGCATGCTGTACGTCACACGTTAAGCTGTTAGATATCACATATATGGATCAAATGATGAAATAATCTGATATTAATTCATTACGAAAGCATCACTAGTTGCAGGATTGAGGAGCACATCTGCTCCGGCGGCGTCACGGCTTCCCGGCAGGTGGTAAATTTTATTAGCCGTGATGCTTGATATTGACGCAGCACGCCCTTCGCGTCAGTGATCAGGTTCAAAGCGTCCGAGTGTAGCCATGGCATCCTCACATATACACTGATGATGACAGGAGATAAAATGGTTCGAGTGTTGGGAAAGTAATCCTAGTTTAAATCCAAGTACATGCACGGAGGCGTTGTCTTGTCATATCTTCTCAATTAAAAATCTGCTGTTGTTGTTTCTTTGGACACAAGCCTCCTATGGAAGACAGCCTGCAGCCAAATGTCTCATTGATAACGAGTGACTTCATTTTATTCTTAAGCAGCAGTCATCTCCTCCACGCTGCCAACACCTATTACTTACTCCCCCCGAGGTTATTAACAGGGCACACACTGTACTGGAAGAGGTAAACAAAACACAGAGCAGGAAGTGTCCAAATCTCTGATGTGCTGCACCACAGTGCGCTCCTTTGTAAAAACCAACGAGGTGACGTTCCTCCATGTGTGCCGGTCGGGTCCTCCAGCTTTAAACAGTGTTCTCATTTTAGAATGATTACATTTTGGGTGACAATGGATGCAAGTGAGACATGTTATGAGAAAGAGCTGCTGAGGTAAGTCGGTAGAGACGGTGTATTTATATCAAGTATCCAGACACAATGAAAGCTAAAAGTGATCTGCGTCTGCTAGCTACCGCCACCTAAATGCTAAACAGCACCGCTAGTGCAGGTTTTAAAAAGCAACCTACTGCCTTATTACGCACTAAAGAGTCAAGCAGAATTAATTCATGTCCATGCAGGAGACTACATTTGAATAATTCCCTGCACTAAAGCTTGTAGCAGCGTGCCATTTTTCAGCATGGCTAATCAGCCATCCTTTCCCATGTCCTCAGTGGTTCAGCCCAGCCCAGTGGCTTCACAGCGGAGTGGACTACTTTATTTAGAACAGGGGGGGGGGGGGGGGGTTCAAACCACAAGCAGACTGCTCGGCTGACTCACTGACTGGAATAGAGGTCTTGCTAAAAAAAGAATCGGTTAGGTTTAAGTTAAATAAAGAAGGAAAGAGACAAAGTGATGGAACAGGCGTGAAGACAAAAGACATCCCTTCTCAGACTGTGCAAGCAGGGCAGTACACTTTTAACAAGGCACGTCCTGATGAAGTTTTTTAAATACTCAGCATCGGCTGATTCAAGATGTTTACCAACCAGCATTAAAACAGAAAAGGAAGAAAAAATAAATAACTAGAAAAATGCGTGGATCGGCCCCAACACTGATTTCCTGATACCAGTCGGGACATCCCTACTTTTGACAGTTTGTGGTCAAGGTGCACCTTCAGCAGGCTTGCAATATGATGATCTTTACATGCAACAGAGAGAGCATGGAACCAATAAGTCAACTGCTAAGTAGTTCGTAGTAATTCCCTTAGTCAAGATGGGTGTATCGATTAACAGGCATGATTCTGCACAACCACATCCTGTTGCAGCCACAGTTCTCAAGAGCTGAACTTGAAGACGAGGTGTCTCAGGTGGCACGAAAGGATGGGGACACGCTCTGGTAGAGACAGGTGGCGTCTGAGGGGGAGAGATTCCTTCGTGCAGCAGCTTTGTTGTGTGGGATTATTTTGCGGCACAATGCGAGATTTGCAGAAAACACTCAAGAGGATAATTAAAAGGTAATGGTCAATTAATATTCACACACACACCTACACACACACACACACACACAATATATATTAATAGTCAGGTGTGCTGCTCAACACCTGCCAGCTGAGCACACACACACACAAGTTAACCAGTAACCTGTGTGTGTGTGTGTGTGTGTGTGTGTGTGTGTGTGTGTGTGTGTGTGTGTGTGAGTGTTCCCAGCCTCTAGTTTACACAATTAAACACACACACATATAACGCACGCTGGGTATGAGCCCCGGATGTCTGTCAGGATATAATAACTACACCGCCCTCCTGAGGTCCGGCTCCGGGCGGAACAGGCTAGAAAAGGTGCGTTTGATTAAAAGGCAGCCAGCTGACTTCCAGCAGAGAGACAGAGACAAGAGACACGCTGGACAGTTTAGACTCATTAAACTGTGGAGGTAATGAGACGCTGAAGGAAGCGAGGACTTACCACATTAGTGAGGAAATCCCCGTCGCTGAGTTCCTCCAGGTCCAACAGGTTGGTCCCCCCGGACGGATAGAGTTTCTCCGCTGTTAAACTGTCTAAGATAGACTCCATCATGACTGTCTGTGTCTGTCTACGGCTGACTGGACGGATGGACAAAAGCTCTCTGCACTAGTCTTTTAAAGACAAGTCATTAAAATGAGGCAGTTTGGTTTTTTTTCTTCTTCACACGACCGTCGTCGATGACGCCACCTGTACGCAAGCTGAGTCTCCGGCTTTCTGTCTTTCTTCTTCAGTGACAAACTTGAAAAACGTCGGTGTTTGACATCCTCCTCCTGCTCCCTGCCGCGGAGACGTTGTTATCCATCCAGCTGCTCTCCTCTCGCGCCTCAGTCTCAGCCACGCGCCGATGAATATTCATTACAGCCACGCCCCCCACCCCTGTCGTCAAATGTCGGCCACGCCCACAAACACACGAAGTTTGTTTCTGTCAAAGGGGCGTTGTATTAAAATTTAAAGTCAAATCAGTAAACAAATAGGATATAAAAGAGAGACTATTACATTTCACGGAGAAATACTGTAGTCTTCATAATCATCAATCTAGCGAAGCCACGCCCTTGTTTTAGAGTCCACGCCCACTAAACGTCGGTAAAGCAAAATATTAGCAACAAGTAGACACGAGCTTTAGGTGCTTTTTGAGGAAACTGTTGTACTTTAGCTCCACTGTGTTAATAACCACACTAATAAAAGTTGTTGTTGTTGTTAAGTACGTTTTCAACGTCTCCTCCTGCTCCCTGCCGCAGAGACGTTGTTAGCTCTCTCCTCTCGTGCCTCAGTCTTAGCCACGCGCCGATGAAGATTCATTACAGCCACGCCCCCTCATTGTCGTCAAATATCGGCCACGCCCACAAACACACAAAGTTTGTTTCTGACATTTGATTCAAAGTAAAATCAGTAAACGGAATCTTTTGAACAGATAGTATACAAATGAGAGACTATTTAATTTCACGGAGAAATACTGAAGTCTAAATAATTATTAATATATATCTAGCTAAGCCACGCCTCTGTTTTAAAATCCACGCCCACTAAACGTAGGTAAAGCGACATAATAACAACAAGTAGGCACAGTTTTAGGTACTTTTTGGGGAAACTATTGCAGTTTAATTCCACTAGCACACCAATAAAAGTTGCTATTGTAATATACAGTTTGCTTTCATGGTATCAGATCAAATCTTTTGCTGTAGAATTTAATATAAAATCAGCACTAGAAGGTAACCAGTAGACATACACACAATTTTAAGGTGATTTTTGAGTGTTGCACCTAGACTCGAAGCTGTTAGCTACTAGTTATTGGTGCCTTCAAATGTTTTTGAGTCCTCCTCATGTGGAGGACATTATGAAACATTATGAAAGCTGATGGACAAAATATGGACGGATAAAAAAATAAATCACCATTTCAGTTTTCATGCTGTGTATATTACTTAAATGACATTTGAGACTTATTGTTGCATTGCCTCGTACACTCTTGATACAACCACACAAGTAATTTGAATTATTACAGCTGATTTATTAGATTGTCAGGGTTTGAGCGCTCCTATATGAACTGACTGACTGATGTATTTCATATATATATATATATACTAATGACAAAAAGTGCTGTGCATGATCCGCCTGCTGATTTTTGTGGCCTGAAATACATATTGTGGTCTAGAGTCCAGAGTGTTTTGACACCCCCTGCAGCTATTACAACACACACACACCCAGGCAAGCGGGAATGAAAACGATATTTCTTTCTTTTCTGCGATTGCTCAGGCTCACCAGTCTCATTCCGCTTGAGATTGCGTCTCCTCTGAGAGACAGACTGAAATACTGCGAGGAGAGAGAAAGAGTGAGAGAGAGACGCCCTGTTCACTCTGTTGGAGGGGTGCATGCATGTATGTGTGTGTGACCTGTTATGTAATGCAGGGGGAGATTTCAGTCAACTCACTGTGTATGATACTGATTTATTTATTCCCATTTTTACTGCATTTTAGCCACACAACAAATAGGATCCTAAGGGTGACAGTGATGCAAGCATATGAGCATATTTGATCCCCATTTGGCTAAAAACTGATTACAGAGAAAGTGAATGGCGTTTCCTTCATGTGCTAATTAGCAAACGTTATGCTAACACACTAAAATTATTGTTACTGTGAGCAGTTAGCGCATAGTTAGCCCAGTAAACTCCATATAGAGATGTAAACATGCCACTATCAGTCTGTTTTTATTAAATTAGAAAAGCTTATTCGCTACTAAACTTTTAATTATTCTGATAAAGGATCATTTTGGCTGAATAGATTCAGCTTGGACCCGGCGCCTGGTTTGGATTTGAAGCCTATGAGAACACATCCACAACAGCGTCCAGGTTCCTGACTGCATTGTTCATATTAAGGCCACTGCAGAGGGTGTGGTGGACGTTAAGAGACAAGACTCTTCATCATAATGGACAACAGTGATTATCATCAGCCCCCTTTTTTTTCTCTCTTTTTATGTTCTAATTCAAACAATAGATTGTTATGCAACTATCTCTTTCTCCGCCTTTACCCTTTTCCATCTTTTCTCGTCTTCCTTCCTCGTATCAGTTGACAGAGGGACAAAGTGTCTCTGTATTTCTCTCGCACACACACGCCGGTGTTGTGTAACTGCGGCGACCTTTTGTTTACTATTGCAATTCCCACCTTAACCTAGCAAACAGTAATTAAAATTTAAAGGTGCGCCGTGCGGAGATTAACATTTGAAACACAAGGCTAGTGATAGTGATGAAATTACAGTGCAAACTTATGTGTGGTCATATCAAGTATAACCCAAAACATTAGGCTCCATTCATTCATGTATTTTCTGACTATGTGTGTGTAGTTGTCAAATTGTCACCACATAATACTCCATTGTCCATATTGTTATCATACAGTTGCCTATTTGGGAGATATGGAGCATGATTAGCATTTAAGGGTGAGACAAATGTTCTCATTGTTCTACTTCGAGCTCAGTTTTGGTCCAACCCCTTAGAGACTGATCTGTATCTTTAGATCTTAAATGTTCGGCTGTGTTTGCGAGTTAGTTAGTCGCTGATTTGATCTGTTTTTGGAGCATCTGTGACTGCTGAAACCAAAACGACCACCTAGAAATCTAGAAATATCGATTAGTTCAGCTTTAATGATTGGATATTTAAGGAGCGCACCAGCCCCCGACAGTGTACTGCAAACCGTGTAAGGTTAAACCTTTGGCTAATCCTGTTTTAATTAGTTTGTTTCATGCCACAGCATTAATTCCACTTAGTCTGTGATCTTTGATTTAAACAGAAGTCATCTAACATGGAAAGTAAGTGTTCATCTCCCAGACAGAGAGCAGGGAACATGGACTGCGTGAAGTTATAAACTTTGGATATAAACTGTTAAATGTGACTAAGACCTCGGTCACACACTTAAAAGCTTTTTTGTCTGGATGCCCCGTGATTGGCTGCTCGTCTCTTGATGCACGCTGCGAGAGGAAGCCCCTGATTGGCCTTTGCCGAAATGATGCAGGTATGACTCATCTTCTATTCTGAGCCGGAGAGTTGACACCGGGTCCTGACCTTTCATCTCCTTGGTGACCGCTGTGATGTCACCTCCTCTACCCCCCCGCCTCCCCGAGCTGCTCCGGTGTGTTGGCATGACAGTGGCGAGAGGAGCATCAGAGCGGCTCTGTCGCCTTGTTTGTGTGACTCAGTGATGGGTTCGCTGTTCGCCACACTACCACCGCTCAGACTGTTACTACGAGTCCTCGCATCATCAAGCTGCTCTCTGACCCTGTTAACAGGCCGGGGCGTATTCACAGTGGCACCCACTCCTGCTTTGAATATCAATTTACGCTTTGATTTTAATGACTTCTATTTCCACGCAGTCTTTTAACATTAACATTGGATTGCGCGAGCAGGAACCGACCCTAATCATCATTAAACGCGCGGTTAGCTGTGACAGAAACGCAGCTGAAAAACAATCAAGCAAATGGATGGAAGGATATAAATCAAAAATAGGGTTTGACATAAAGAAAAAGGCCAAAATCTGCACATTTTGAACCTCTGTGTTTATTTCTAAGGTCCGTGGGGCTTTGTGGGTGGTTAGTTAATGGTAGCTGGGTGGAGTAGTTGATGTATGGTCATGGGGGTGGACATGGAAGCACAAATCCATCCTCTTAATAATGTGTAGTCAGACCCGGTGCAGTTGCAACAACCGGCTCATACTCTGCTTTCCCTGCTGCCAGAGGAGAAGCCCTGATTTTTTTCTTTTTCCCCTTCCCTGTCAGATTCCGCTTTATTTTCTGTCTCTCACTGTCGTTCCTATTTTTTTTCTCTCTCTCTCTCTCTCTCGTTGATCATAAAGTTCAGAAGTTCAGAGAAAAGGGAGAAACACAGAGAGACGCGCAGAGCCAAGCCTGTAATGAAAGCCAGCCTCATTCTTTACATACTGTTACATCATCTACACCAAGGGTGACCGTTTCTCTCACAGGTTCACTGACTTTATAGATGCTCGTGTACAAACCGCACACAAAAAGTCAAAATTAGAACAATTAATCACAGCTGAGTGAGCAGAAGTGTTCCAACTCTATGGCTTTTGCGCCGTAGCAGCTATTCTCCTTTCTACAAGCTTTTGCACGTCGCTTATCTAATCGATGAGTTGAGGTCAGCTCGTTGTGCAGTCCACTCCACTCCAATGCCAAGTGCTCTGGCCAAATAGTCCATTTGCAAGAGTGTGGCCAGTCTTCACCAAAATCAAAAGGCTGTACCGCCCCCTACTGGAGGATGGGGACGTTTAACAAAAAAAATACACAAAGTGGATTAATGTGTGCTTCTGCAATAAAACAAACATAATTTCTTTGTGATTCATGCGCCAGATATCATTTCTACTCTACAGTAACTCACTGTGCACTTTAAATTCAGCCTGTAAAGGTCGACATCCATCCAGTTTCTCCCCTCATCCAGGCCCGTTAAACTGTCTGCTGTCTTGTTAAAGAGGGTGACAGGATTGGATGTGACTGTTATTGAAGCCCGCCCCGGCTCTTTAAACGCTGACGGGTTATTGCTCCTTCTTGTCGTGTGTTTATCTTAACGGCTGAGCTGGAAATGTGCAGGAGGCTGAAGCCAAAGCTGCAGGATAAAGCTACAAAAGGGCCAAAGCAGGAGTGTCTTTACCCGTCCATTTTCCTCCACGCATACTGGTTGACATATCTCAATGTTTCAGTGGTGAGTCCCAATAGAGAAGGAACAAAAAACAAAAAAAAGGTTGGTCACCACTGCATGGTCTTAGATCGGGTTAGTTTCCTGGTCAGAGCGTGGCGAACAGTCAGCATGTAGGAGCGTCGGTCAGGCAGAGGGCGCTGCTGGTCCAACACCAGCCTGTCGTACACACACACACAAAAAAAATTATCAGGAAAGAGCCAAACACATTCACAAAAATATCGATATTGGCTTTTCTGCCGATATCCGATATCCCGATATTGTCCAACTCTTAATTTTCGATACCGATATTTCCGATACCGATATATGCAGTCTTTTTATACCAAAATTATTAGGTAACAACATAACATATCACCTATTATGGAATTAACACATTATGCCTAATTTTATTGCGATGTCCCACTGGATGCAAACATAAATGCAACATGGCTTTTCAAATGTAAACACTGTCTGTGCAAAATAAGTTACAGAAAAAAGTGCCATTCATTTATTTATTTGTGTTTTTAGAGAGAAAGTTTTGCCTCAAACAACACTACAGACATCAAAACAAGGAAGACAAATGTAGCGTATAACTCTGCATGATTCTTCTTGAGGTGGGTGATCAAATTTGATGTATTAAAGGAAGACGCCTTGTTTCCTCTTCTCATAACCACCTTTGCTTTGCAGTCATTGCAAATTTACTGTTAGTAGGTGACACTTGTAAATACTTCCAAACCACGGACATCTCATACACCGGGTGAGCTAGCTTGTTAGCCACGGTTAGCAACCTACGAGACTAGCGTGTTGTTGTTGTTATACGTCATCAAGCACGCGCCTCTTAACGTCCCATGCTGCGTTCATGCAGACTCGGAAATGCTGAAGCTACAGAACAAACATCGGTTATAAAAACCCGATACCGATAATTCCCGATATTACATGTTTAACTCAATATCGGCCGATATTCCCCTACAAAAAAAACACAAAGCATCTCCTAGTCTCTCTCCTTTAACACTTCATCTATCGTCACTACTGCTGTAGCCAGGATTGTCAAGCAGCTTGTGTCACATGCATCGTGTGTGTTCTTGTTATTTAAACATAATTTGATCAAGAGTAATCTACAAGCGGATACAAAGAAGCAGAAACAAACCTAATAAGCTGAAGCACTGCTGCCTCCACTGCTAAAACTGCTTCGGCCACCGACAACTCCCTGAAGCCGCACCTAAAACACACGCACAAATTTAAGAAGACACAGATTATTATTAGGTGCATACTGGATCTGCACAAGTTATGCATCAGTGCACACAAACCTTAAATCCTTGGCAAGACTCTGTCCTTCCTCTGTTGTCACCTCCCGTCCGATTTCCAAGTCGGCCTTATTGGCTACCAGCAGCGCAGGAACAACTTTGACAAACACACACACACACACACACGGTGAAATGACAATAAAGCTGCCGGATGATGCTTCGGCACGCAGAGTTTGGCGTTGGCCCTGTCAGCACGCTACCAACAGAGCACAGGAGGGTCTACCAAACATGGAATGTATGTCCTGCTCTATCTGTGCATCGGTGTGTGTGTGTGTGTGTGTGTGTGTGTGTGTGTGTGTGTGTGTGTGTGTGTGTGTGTGTGTGTGTGTGTGTGAAGGTGACAATAGACAGATGTCAAACAGAGCTAGAGCAGAGACTGGAAACAAAGTGAACACACTGTTCCTGTGAGAACCGGACTGCTGTTGTCAGTAGTTTCTGCAGCTACTTTATGCATATTTACACAGGAAAAATGCACAAGGATGATATTTTCTGTTAATCATTTCACTTACCTGCAGCAAAATGTTAGTAAAAAAATAAGTTTTTAACTGTGCTTTGTTTAGTTTAATGCTGCGAAATGAATTGAAGTGGCGTTAAAGCTTCTAAATGTAGGATTTAAACAGCTGTTTAACTTCTTAGCAGCAAAAATAATATTTCTTCTTATAATGAGTAAGATAGCATCTCGCATACCCAGGCTCTGTTTGGTTTGGTCGATGAGCGTCTTGATCCGTGGGACCTCCAGGAAGCTGCGGCGGTGCGTGATTGAGTAGAGCAGCAGGAAACCATCAGCCCAGCGGATGGATGATTCCAGAGAGCTCTCCTGGATATCGTCAGAAACGTTGCTTACTTCAGTTTAAACCAGCACACTTCCAAGTTTCTGGGCTAAAAATGGCGCTAGAAATGAGCTAAGCTTTAGATAAGCTAAAACAACTAGCTAGACTAGCGCTGTCTAAAGTTAAAACCGCCGTTATGTTTGTTGTTTTTCACACATGTTTAATTAATTAGTTCATTAAAGACATTTAAATGTGGCTTAGGTACATTTTTTAACTTTAATATCTAAGTGTTTCTCATTTTTTAAGTCTTTACACTAAGCTAAACAAAGCTAATTAGCCTATACTGTAGTTTAGTAGCTAGCATTCAAAACATTAGCGGTCATCTGTTTTCAGTTAATTCGGAGCTAAGCTAATATTTCCCCAAAATATGAAACATATTTAAACCTTTTCCAAAATTTGACTTTTAAGAATATTTATTTACATTTTCTTTGTACTTAGCTTTTGTTAAAATGAGGAGGCTGGGCTCTGGCTTTGATTAAATCAGACAAACATTGCATTTTAAACGTCCTGCTTTGCGTCCTGTCACTGTACACATTATATTTATTTATTTAAGTCAAAATGTACCTTACAAGCTATGTCCAAAATCTCCAGATCAACAGTTTCGTGGTCCACCACCCGGCTACATCGGTATGTCACCTCTGTATTAACAAACAAACACACTCATTTTATCCTTCTGGAGAATAACACAGATGAGTAAAGATGCGTGCTCCTGTTAGTTTGAACAGTCTTACCCTTTTTATGGTCGTATTCGCCAATAAAGCGTTTGGTTATGAAACGGACACACAGCGCTGCAGACACAAAGCAGACACGGTCACTGGATATATTGCTCTTGCACATTGTCACACTTGAAGCCACAGGCTTTGCATGTGATCCGCTCATGTCCATGTGTCAAGTGCATTGTTTCTCTTAGAAACTGTCCCCTTAGCTTTCTGCGTGTTTGGCTGGAAGGAGTCTGAAGGGTTCGTGTTTGTTTGACGTCTCTTTGCCTGCTGTTTAAGGACTCGCTGTGTTTTTTAAAACACGCCGCACACCCAAAGGTCTCTGAGGCTTTGTCGTGAGCGTCTTTACACCTGTTTTTATTGATTTTCACCTCTTTTCACCTGCTTTTTGACGCATGCTTAAATCTCTGCAGGAATGTGACTGCAACTTTTAATTTAAAGGCGCACATTTCCTCTAGATTCTGTATCTGTATTGTTTGTTCAACTACTATATCATGAGATTCCAGATAAAACGTTCACATATATAAGATAAATCAAATTTAAAACTTATGCGCCCCATGATTATTTCATTTTCTAGCAGAAAAATAATCCTGCAAGATCACATAAATTATCCAAAATGAGCACAATGAACAGGCTGGATTTACACTTCAACGTTCAGGTCGACGGGTCAACTTCAGACCTGTGTGTGGTTTCCATTTTTAGACAAAAAAACTACTAAACCGTGACTTAAACTTGACCCTAAACTTAACCCTGTTTCATTCAGTGATGAACGTCCAGTCTACTGTATGCTACTGTTACATAATCCAGATTTCCAGACATCTTCTTCATTGTCTACTTGTGCTTTTCAGCTGCATTTTGCCGCGCTGTGCTCTGAGAAGTTTACCTGTTTTCCCGGTGTTCTGGGCTCCCAAAATAAGGAGTTTAACCGGAACCATTTTTCCTGCCGGGGCCGCCGTTAGTCCACCGTCTGTCCCTTCATGAAAGCCCTACAGAGAAAAGCAGAAGCTCTACATTATGAAGTTATGGTACTGTAAGTGAATTCAAGCTGGCAAGCAGCAGTTTGTGCAATCACACGATACTGACCTGAAAGTAAAAATAAATCCCAGATATGGAGAGGATATAAAGAAGTCAGTGTTCAGAGACTGAGCAGACAGCGGATGAAGAGATGTCTTCTCTCTTTTGTCTGTGCGTCGCTCTACTTGTTTGGTTACAAGACCTCTCTCTCTCTCTCTCTCTCTCTCCCTCTCTAATATGACAAGAGCCATTCGTCTGGAGGAATGGTGTCCAACTCCGCACACAAATCCTGCACAAGTACAGTTCAAAGAGATGGATCTAAAATAAGATCCTTTTAGTAGTCTGCTACATTAGTAAAAGGAAAACAAACTGCATTAAATTGGAAGTATTTTTACATTAGAACTAGTTTTTATTAAAATTTTATGATATAAATATCTTGTTGTGAATGATGGGGTTCTGTCCTCAGGCCCAACACGCTGAAGGGACACGTTTCTCTCAAACAACAGCTCTACAACAAGTACAACCCAACGCCATCGCACCATTAATGACTGCGATATTGCGCCTGGACACTGCAAAGACTTTGAGCTTTCTTTCTTTTCAGCAGCTTCGTTTCCAGACCTGACCGTATTTCTTCCAGGGACTGTTTGGCAAACACTGCCTGGAAAGTCTGAAATTTAAGACGTTTTAATGTCTGAGGTGTAGCAGTTTGTTTAGGTAGGAGGACGAGGTTGCAGCTTTAGATAGATTTAATTTAGTGTCCGGCGAGAATGGAAACATCTGGGAGATGCAGAAGGGATGCAGGATACGGTCGGATGATGATTTGTTTCCCTGCTTTAAAGATTTTTCTTGAATAATTCACGGAAACATTTAAAATTGTGAAGTTTATGATTGGTGGTATGGATGAGAGCCATTAAAGGCCTGTGCATGGGCATTAGTGACATCTAGTGGTGACACTGAACACTGCAACCAAATTAACCACTTAATACTACTGTACTTACAGTGGCCACCGTTTAAACATAAAAAGTTAAAGGTCCCTTCTAAAGTCAGTGTTTGATTGGTCCAGTCAGTGTTACCATGGAAACACAGTGGCGCAACCTCCCTATGTAGATACAAAGGCCTTTATTCTGAGCAAACGAAAACACAATCATTACGTTAAAGAGTGTAACACAACCAATGAAAAGCTCTTCAAAACAGACATTTGTAGGATTTTATTCATATACGCTTCTGGGGCTTCATTCAACAAAGGCTCGTTCTCAGGAGGGAAAACGATTTTTAACTGTATACAACAAGCATCAAGGACGACTTTAAATTAAACAGCGTG
Organism: Planiliza haematocheilus; assembly: GCA_005024645.1. Taxonomy (NCBI): domain Eukaryota; kingdom Metazoa; phylum Chordata; class Actinopteri; order Mugiliformes; family Mugilidae; genus Planiliza; species Planiliza haematocheilus. The sequence continues at coordinate 1,633,926 of SRSE01000183.1, read as the reverse complement.
TTTGTTCAAAGAAGAGTGTGTCGTTTCAGAGCTAGAGAAAGAGTTATTGTTATTTATTCCGACTGCTAGGAGGCGCTCAGCAAACAGACGGCTCGTCCACGGCGGCGGCTCCTTCTGTGACGGCTTTGACGCACTTGGCCATCGTCTGTGAAGCCCTGCTAATGGGGTCTGAGCACAGAGAGGGAGAGCATGTAAGCAGAGCGGTTTCTACTTTGATATTGGTGTTTTTATTTTTGATAGAACTCAATCTTACCTGTCATGTAGAAGTCCTTCGCTGTGAGCTGAGGAGGCACCAGAGGAGCTGCTATGAGGTCCTGATTCACAGCCTGGGAGGAAGAAAGTGAGGAAACGTTTGAGTGGAGACGTCAGGAAATACAAAGTATAGAGAAACAGATCGTGTGTGTACCTTAGCCAGTTCGTTGGCCTGTTTGAAGTAGTTTGCCTCCTCTACGTCGTCGTAACGGACCAGGTTAGGAGAAACCTCGGCTAGCCTGGATCTGACCTCGTCCAGAGAGTCGTAGGGCAGAGTGACACCAGCCAGCTGCAAAAAAAACATGGAGACCTCATTCTTGTGTTTCTGCTCAAATTAACGACAAGTATCTGTACGGACACGTCCTCCTCCTTACTTCAGACACGGCTCTGATGATCTTCCAGTCATCTCTGGCCATTCCAGGAGCAGTGACGGCCAGCTTGGTGTGCTGGCTCCTGCCTTCAGTGTTGACATAGGTGCCATTTTTCTCCGTGTATGCAGCACCGGGGAGGATGATGTCCGCCATGGGTGCTCCTACATCGCCATGGTGACCTGAGGAGTTGAAAATGAGTGGTTGAGTGTTACCAGGAATCTGAACATGGAGGGTTTTGCTTTGTGTTTATGTCCGTACCCTGGTAGATGATGAGGCTGTCTTTAGGCAGGTCGGCTCTGGTGATGCAGCCGGCGTCAGCTCCCAGCAGGAACAGGACTTTGGGTGGATTTTTTCTAATTGCATCCACGCCGGCCTTGTAACCCAGATCCAACGCAGCCACCTGGCTGGCGACTCTGTTCACACACACACAAAAAAAATCTTACTAACTTCACAAAAATGAGCAATAAACTGAACTTGCACCTGCTGTAAGTGTGTACCTGTGAAGAACATTGAGAACCTTCCAGCCCTCCTCCACGCCGCTGCTGGTTCGGGCGTTCTGAGCGATGGTAGAGGCGGCGCTCAAAATGGCGGCTCCGTCCTCTCTCTGCAGAGCGCTGCTGCCCACAACCACCACCGGACGCTTAGCAGATGCAAGAACCTGCAGTTGAGGCGATAAAAAAATACATCAAGCAACAACTAGTAGAAGTTAATCTGGATGAAAATAGTCCTTGAACGCAGGAGACGTGTGTCTACTACCTTGCAGAAGGGGTGCGTGCCATTAGCCAGCTCCTTCAGTACTGAAGTCTCCTCTCCGAGGTGGTCGTACGTGTAATTCAGGTCAACGCTGTGACCCACCATGGCAACCTGCAGCTCATTATGGAGCCAGCTGACAGAGGAAGGAAGCAGGACAAGGGTGAAGTTAAATATCTAGTTGGATGTCCGTGGAAAGAAACACCCATTAAGTGTGATATACGGTGTTACCTCTTGCGGATTCTGGCGTTGAACAGCGGGGCTTCGTAACGCGGGTTTGTTCCTATGAGCAGCAGCAGGTCACACTCCTCAACGCCGGCGATGCGGGAGTTCAGCAGGTAGTTGGAGCGCAGGTCAGTGCTGAGGAGGCGGCAAGAACAAAACCGCTGATGAGAAATGAGACTCTGAGAATATTTAAGAAACGACAGAAGAGAGGAGTTTTCTTTACCCTGCTCCTGCCATAGGGAAGAGCTCCTCAGTGCACAGGTTTTCTGAGTTCAGTCTGTTGAGGAGATCTTTGAGCGAGACCAGAGCTTCGGCGTCGACCATTCCTCCAGCTATGGCGGCGACCTCATTCCCCTGCACGCTCTGAAGCTGCACAGACACACGCACGTGTTTACACATCGAGGATTGCTCTACTTAAAGAAGAACGGACAACATCACATCCACTTACCGCTCCGGCAACACGAGTGAGGGCGTCCTCCCACGTGGTCGTCGTCAGCTGACCCGAATTATCCTTCACCATTGGCTGAGTCAACCTTTGCCTCTTCAGACCATCGTACGCAAACCTGTGGATGCAGATTTGAATCACAGCATCCGTCCATGACGTTTACAGAGTAATTAGATCTATAAACATTTTAATATTCTCCGGCTTTACCTGGTTTTATCAGAGATCCACTCTTCGTTGACGTCTTCATTCAGCCTGGGCATCACCCTCATCACCTCCCCTCCTCTTGTGCTCACTATGATGTTGCTGCCCACAGCGTCCAGCACGTCGATCGACTCGGTTTTCCTGCAAAGAACGGCAGCATGAGATGAAGTTTAAGACAACACAAAAACACGTTTACCATCACTGCCTTAATGTTGACATGTCAGCGATTCTTTGACACTTTCCTACCTGGTCTCCCACGGTCGTGCGGTGAAAGCGTAGGGTTTGGAGGTGAGCGCTCCGACGGGACAGACATCGATAACGTTCCCCGACATCTCCGACATGAACATCTTCTCCACGTATGTGCCAATCTGCAGGTTGTTTCCTCTCCCTGTCGTTCCCAGATCTTCAACTCCGGCGATCTCGCTGGCAAAGCTGCAAAACACCCACAAAAGCAGCCATGAATGTGCTCCCTCAACACCCTGTTTATATCACAAAATAAAATTATTCTTTACTGGGATGACTCACCGGACACAGCGTGTGCACTGGATGCAGCGGGTCATGATGGTTTTGATGAGCGGCCCGATGTTTTTGTCCTCCACTGCTCTCTTTGCTTCTGTGAAACGGCTGCGGTCTGAACCGAACTGCATGGACTGATCCTGAGGACAGAGGGGAGGTTTTTCTGTTTAGCTTTAGAGTCTCATCTGTGCAAGTGTGAGCTTTGTATTAACGTGAAGGATCTGAGATTACCTGCAGGTCACACTCTCCTCCCTGATCACAAATAGGGCAGTCCAGAGGGTGGTTGGCCAACAGGAACTCCATCACTCCCTCTCTGGAGACACATTCGTCAAATCAGTTCACTATATATTTAAAATAAAAAGTGTTATACCCAAATAAAGGTGCACAGTGAAGCTTGTACCTGGCTTTGCGCGTCTTCTCTGAGTTGGTGAGGATGTTCCAACCTTTCATGACGGGCATGGCGCAGGCTGCCACCGGCTGACAACACACGCGCATCAGTTAGCAACTACAACAACTTCCATCTCAAATAACTGTTGTTTAGTTGATGATATTGCGAGAGGGACATCCCCGTTACCTTTGGAGCTTTCTCAATCTCCACCAGACACATGCGGCAGTTCCCAGCAACAGAGAGGCGCTCGTGGTAACAGAACCTGGGGATCTGAACTCCTACTTTCTCACAAGCCTGACGAGGGAAAAGAAAGGGGCCAGATGAGAATGCTTGACCATGAAAGGAGTATCATGAAGCCTCTGTATTACTTTGTGTTTATTACCTGTAACACGGTAGTACCAGGTTCCACCTCCACCGGTTTCCCATCCACAAACACTTCCACCATATTGCTGGCAGCACGCACCGGAGTACGAACTGAAATTGCGCACAGAAAGGACACACGTTTAAAACCGTCTCAAGCTCAAATAATAAAACAATATCTACTTTATGCATCACTTTGCTCTGATCTTAAGAAACAGTCTCACCTGGGTTGGAAGGAGCAAGGCTGCCCTTGGCGGCTCCGGCCAGAGCTCGGCCCACGGTCGGCAGTCGCAGCATGACGCTGAGAGAGAAAACAACTTAACTCAGGCATAACATAAACCAAACGCTGAATAATAGCTTGATAGCGCGCTTGTTTAGGCAAAGATTTTTATTCTGAGCCACTAATTATGTCATTTTAACTTCTTGTATTGTCTTTAGTGAAAATCAACCACATTAACCTTTACTGTTAGAGTCTTGTATCAAGGTTACTAAGCAGCGACAACATTCATTACACATCAGACAGGTCACTAGCTAGTATATATTTACAGGACATATATGTGAACTGGAGGATGACAGCTGATGTGCAGCATGACAACTGATTTTGAACATGAATATTTACAAATCTGCTCAACCACAGTTTAATCAACACACTTTACAGAGAATTGATTAGTTCCAAGGTTGCTGTAGTGGACTAAATAAGTTAAAAACTAGCAAATAACCTCCCTTGTCACTGACAGAAAGTGTATAAAACGGGCGCTAGCTAGCTTAGCCGTTCTTGTTAATAACAACAAGTGTTATTGCCCCTCCGTTACGTAGCTAACATCTTGCGGAGATGATGCAAAGAGAAGGGAACGGTTTCCCAAACATATTGCGGTACAATTTATTTGCAATTTTATATACAAATTTTAAATAGGCTGTAGAAGGGGCTGATAAGCAGCACGGACGGTCCAGAGAGGACTCCTAGCTCGCAGGCTAACCGCGTTAGCAAAGAGTCCTACTCAAGGGCACACGCTCTGCATGTTGTTAGAGGGTAACTGAAGTTTAACGGTCAAACGCGACATTTTAGTCTGGTCGTACAGTTTACTAACACGTTAACTTTAATACTTTCGCGAGTGCACAATATGTTTTCGGTTCTTACCTTTCGCTATTTGGCCTTCTTGACCAGAACAGCAGTGATCTTAGTTATACCACCAATGAAACAGTTATGGCGTTAGCGGAAATGGCCTGGAGTCCTACTTCCGTTTGAAACGCTTTCATAATAAAAGTAATATTTTATTTTTCTCTTTAGAGGACGTCAACAAAAACACCCAAATCATCGACTTAACTTTATTATTACACATCTCTTCGTTTAAATAACACAACATAGCAAAAGTTGCATGGAAAAACTAGGGTTTCATCTTCGACTACATTTCCCGTGATGAACCGGGCGTTTTACCGGAAGTATCTACGTGTGCGTTTTCACGAGAGGCAGTTCAGGAAGCGTCTTGAAAACAGCAGCTACAGAAACGAGCAAGAGTTGGTGCTCTCTCCTGTTAGGAGTACAGCAAACAAAGGTAAATGTTTTTCACGAATAATAAATATTAGTTGTTTTCTAAACGCCAAACTGTCCGCGCGACGTCTGCGTCAAGTTTATTGCAGATGAAACGTTGGAGGCCTTCTCATCTTGTTAAACTAGCTAGCAGCATGCTAACTGTTTGGTAGCAGGCATAGCGTGGGATAACAAGGAAATTAAATATGTCATTGTTTGTAGAGGTTGGAGCTGATTGTGTAAAGTGTGTGGCTTTTTAAAAATATGAATATATAGGAAGGTTTTGTGTAATTTTGTGTAACAGCCTGAGGTGCCTTTGTGAGTATATAGCATAGCTTTGCAATATCATCCTGTGTTTATATATTTTAAAGCAGTTTTTTGTAAAGAAGTTGGTAATGTTTAGGAAGGTATGTCAAAGGAGATGTGTGTTATTCAATTAAAAGTGTATATTTTCAATTGTTGTAATGCAGGACTCAGTGACATGTTGTAAACATGTTGTAAACATGTTGTAACTAAGCTACAGGACTGATCAGACATCATATAGGACAGGTTTCAAAACGTTATGAGCTGTAAAATCTATCATCTGTGGTCTAAAATCTTTAAACTGAACCTTTAAAGACTATATTTTGAAATTAAGTTATGCATTAGGTTTTAATTTTTAAATTTAGTTTAATTTCTACCGGTTGTTTTATGTGTTTATCTAAATGTTTCCTGTTGCTAAACCCCTTTGCACGCTCTCCTAATTTGATGCAGGCGCCATGTTGCCGACCACCTCTCCACACAGCAATGGCGCCCTCAGTTCCATGGACGCGGCGCGCCACACGGCGGGCGCCAAGCGCTACAAGTACCTGCGGCGGCTCCTCCATTTCAGACAGATGGACTTTGAATTCGCCGTGTGGCAGATGCTTTATTTATTCACGTCACCGCAGAGGGTATACCGCAACTTCCACTACAGGAAACAGACCAAGGATCAGTGGGCCCGGGACGATCCTGCGTTTCTGGTCCTGCTCAGCATCTGGCTATGTGGTAAATCTGCTAGTTCATTAATGGATGATTGCAGTTGAATTTGGTTGCTGTACAATGCTAACTAAACAATCCTTTTGTTATCGCGCAGTGTCGACAATAGGCTTTGGTCTCGTGCTTGAGATGGGCGTCCTGGAGATGCTGAAGCTGCTGCTGTGGGTCGTCTTCGTTGACTGTATAGGAGTTGGTCTGCTCATATCGACTTTTATGTGGTGAGTTGATGTTAGATGAATAAAATGTAATGAAAGATATTTGCGTAGGCTCATTCTAAGCTCTGTGTGTCATTTGTTTTAACCTCCAGGGTCTTAAGCAACAAGTACCTGCTGAAACACCCCAGCAGAAACTTTGATGTCGAATGGGGCTACGCGTTTGATGTTCACCTCAATGCTTTCTACCCGCTCTTAGTCATCCTGCACTTCCTGCAGCTTTTCTTCATCAATCGTGAGTAAAAAAAATAAATAAAATGTCTCGGTATGAGTTCACAAACGCCTCATGCGCCGTTTTCTTTTGTGCGTTCCAGATATTGTCGTGATAAAGTCAGACTGGTTCCTGGGATACTTTGTCGGCAACACTTTCTGGCTGGTGGCCATTAGTTATTACATATACATCACCTTCTTGGGCTACAACGGTAAGTTTCCTGCTCTCCTTTCGTGTGCGAGAGAGAGAGCTTCATATTTTGCATTTGGAAACCCTGCTGTAGCTTTAGATATTTGATTTTTAAAGACAGGAAGCTGGGATCTGCATTTGTTTTTACCATTTTCTCTCCTAATAATTCATAAAAATAAACTGCAAACAGAACCAGCAGTTCATCTGTTTCCTACAGTTTATGATATTGCTCTTTGCTGCCATCTAGTGGTCAAACACATGCATTAACTAAACCCGCTGCGCTGAAGTGAGAGCTTGAGATGTGGCACATTTCACGCTGAGACACAGATGCTAGTTTTATCACTTGGAGTTAACACTTCTGTTGGTGTTTCATTCAAACTCTAACAGCCTGTTTTAATCCTCACAGCTTTACCCTTCCTGAAGAACACAGTGGTGCTGCTCTACCCCTTTGCTCTGCTCGGCCTCCTCTACGTCCTCTCCATCTCGCTGGGCTGGAACTTCACTCGAGGTCTCTGCTGGTTTTACAAGTACAGAGTCCAGTAGAGGGTCGCACGCTCGCCGGCTCCGGGCCGACTCTAAATCTGTTTTTTGGACTATGTGAGAATGAACTGAAGCTGCTGCCAGATACGGAGCTCTGGTTGACTCTCGGTTGGGTTTGTCTTCGGCTCTAATTACGAGCCGAAGCCGTAGCTGCAGAAACAAGGCGACGGACGAGCCGCAGCTTTTATCGTTGCTTCTTTTTGTATGATTTGTAAATAGTGCTCTGGCAGGTTGTAATATATATACACACACAGATGATTGTTTTGGAAGTGGTTCTTTGAGTTTCCTTTAAGAAAAAAATAAATAAAAAATGAAGTCCTGCTTATTGAAGAGAAAAAAGTGGAGGAACGTGGGATGCTGATTATTTTCCTTGACTTTTTCCTTGAAGTGTACATTCCAAAGCACTTTCAATAAAAGGTTTTATTAACTTAAGGTGCCTCGGTTGTCTGTGTGGAGTTATTTTTTCATACTGCAGCAGTTTTGTAAGGTTTGCATAATTATATTTTATTGATGCTTCATCCTCACAGTGTCCCTGCTGTTCTGTGTATTGCACTAGTACGATACATATGAAATACTAGATGGATGGATAAGTAACGACTGAGGACAGAAAGGAAGATTAGTCCAGTTTCTTATCCAGGTCTTACTCTAAATATAAACTTCACAGATCACATCAGGAATTCAGTTTCGTCCTAAACTTCATATCTCACCACAAAATGTTTCTTCACAAAACCTACAAATAGTGCATTTCTGGTCAGCTTATGCGTCCTTCCAGCATCAGCTGTAAATACGGTCTACATAAATATGTCTTCTTATGACGAACTACATTTAGACAAATGGCCGAGCAGGATTCCAGAGATTGTTGTCAAGCTCCCAGTAATTATGGTCTGGATAATGATACGCGCTTGACTCTCTTTAAGGATTGTGGCTCGGGAGCTATTTCAGAGCGTTCATCAGCATCTCCTTGAACCGCTCCGTGTCAATTTTCTTCATGATGAAAACCTTGTGCTCCTTCTTCAGCAGGTCCATGTAGTCCAGCACCATCATGCCCCGGGTGTGGGTTCCCTCCAGCTCCACGGTCACAGCAACCTGGAAGAAGAAGAAGAAGGATACAGAGTTTTTTGCACGTGCTGATGCGACGCAGGTTAAATAGATGACAGCGGCGCTCTGACCTGTTCACTTTCTGTCACCAGGGAGTCGTCGATGGCTGCAGCCAGAGCGTAGGAGTCACAGGAGTTGAATCCGGGTCCTGCCACCATCTCCTTCTGATACCGCTCAGTGTTGACCATCTGCATGAAAAACTTATTTAATATCAAATGAAGACGTCAGATGCTTATCCTAAAACAATATAGAGAAACTCGCCTTCCTGGTGTGGCGGGAAATCCTCTCCATGAAACGAGCCTTTTCAGTGTCCTGGGCCAGCCACGTGTCACAGAAAGACTGAGACAGAAACAAGCGTCAGTCAAATGAGCAGTAAATGAAACGAGCTGGCCCCGCCGCCTTTACAGACCCACGGCAGGCTGTTCCTGCAGCTGAACTCCCAGGTGGCGATGTAGGTGGGGCAGGTGTAGCGCTCCAGCACGATGTGGGCGGCCTCGGAGTCGGCCACAAAGTTGAACTCTCCACACACGGTGGTGTTGCCCCTGGCTGCACACACACACACACACACACACACGTTTATCATTCGTTGCTGTTAAAATCAACGTGACTTTGACGGACTGTTGATGCAGACGACCTACACTCGGTGTTTCCTCCCATTATGTAGAGGGCCTTCAGGTTCTTGGGGAGGGATGGGTCCACTTTAACAGCGACAGCCAGGTTAGTGAGTGGCGCCGTGGCAACCAGAGTCACCTGTGACAATATGAAACCACTAGGGATACTTGATATTGGCTTTTCTGCCGATATCCGATATTCCGATATTGTCTAACTCTTAATTTCCGATACCGATATATTCAGTCTTTACATCAAGATTGTTAGGTAACAACATAACATATCACCTATTATGGAATTAACACATTATGCCCAATTTTAATGCGATGTTCCACTTGATGCAAACATAAATGCAACATGGCTTTTCAAATGTAAACACTGTCTGTGCAAAATAAGTTTCCGAAAAAAGTGCCATTCATTTATTTTTTTTGTGTGTTTTTAGAGAGAATATTTTGCCTCAAACAACACTACAGACAATATCAAAACAAGGAAGACAAATGTAGCGTATAACTCTTTTTTGATGTATTAAAGGAAGACGCCTTGTTTCCTCCTCTCATAACCACCTTTGCTTTGCAGTCATTGCAAATTTACTGTTAGTAGGTGACACTTGGAAATACTTCCAAACCACGGACATCTCATACACCGGGCGAGCTAGCTTGTTAGCCACGGTTAGCGACCTACGAGACTAGTGTGTTGTTGTTGTTATACGTCATTCGGCACGCGCCTGTTAACGTCCCATGCTGCGTTCATGCAGACTCGGAAATGCTGAAGTCTACAGAACAAATATCGGTTATAAAACCCCGATACCGATAATTCCCGATATTACATTTTTAAACTCAATATCGGCCGATAATATCTAATATCGGCCCTCCGATATTATCGGACATCCCTAGAAACCACGTAGCTTACCAAATCCTGACTTCTTAAACCGTTGTTAAATAAGGAAAAATGATCTGAGCTATTCCCGTACATCTAAGACGGCATACCAACCTCTCCAGGGTTGTTATTGACAAGCTTGATGATAGCCTGCACGGCATTTTCCTTCTGCAGCAGCTCCAGACCCGGAGCATCAGGGTCCGGGACGTCGCCCAGCCCGTCCTTTCCGTGGAAATCCCCAGCGTGGAGTTTTCTGGCCAGGAGCGGCTCAGAGGAGCCTCGGTACACTGGGATCTGTGCAGCATTTAGAGGGTTTTACGACGCACGCCAACACATTTGGGCTTAAAAAGCGTGAAAACCTGAACTCACGTCCATCCTGTTGCAGGCTTTCAGGACACGCAGCGTGTTCTTGAGTGCGTTGTCCACGGGCGTGTTGCCATGGGAGCAGGTTATTCCCAACACCTCCACACTGGGGTCAGAGAGGGCCACCATGATGGCTTGAGCATCGTCCACCCCAGTGTCCACGTCGAGGATCAGCTTCTTCTTCATTCTGTCTGATCAGATTTATCACGCGTTTATCTTCATTTATCATGTTTCTTTCCTACATAATTCTTTTCACAGAGCTCAGTGAAGTTTCTGCGCTACAGACAAAACGCAGCCGCAGCTCATGAAGTGACCAAAGGTGAGGTTTAGCTGACACCTGCTCTGCGGTTGTGTTGCACATACAAACCTATCTATGTCAAAACTGTCACTCAGCTGTCAAGTTTGATTATTACATTCACTCAGATTCTTCTGGTCAATCCCAACCATGATACATAGAGAAGTTAACTTACCTTATCAGAAGTGTTTTGCAACAAGCCTTTATCGGTTCAACTTCACTCTCTGCTGCACATGTGAATGGAAACGGGGGAAGGTTACACAACAAAGAGAAAAAAAAGAAAGCGCAATGACTCATGCGTGTCCTCAACCAATGCTTGACAGATGCAGCTGCATTTTTGTAGTTTGGTCTCCTCCTACTCACACTAAAGCTGGAGCAGTTTCAAACAAGAGACTTGTGCTTTCTACGATTGTCTCTGCTTACTTCCTTGTTTTTCTCATTAGGGGCGGGGCTTAATCAGCAGCAGTAAAAACACCTAGGACAAGGGCCAGAGCAGCAGAAAGTTGAACAAGTTGTCCTCTTCCGAAACACCCCCTGACCTGTCTGCTGCAGCTTTCATGGAAAACAGAGCAGGCTGCAGCCTTAATGGGAAGTTGCTGGATTATTTCTGCTGCTATGTAGACTTTTATCCGCTGTCTTCTTCAAATAACTCGTCCATAGCTACTTAGCATTCAGCCAGAGGAACAATGAAGCTGAAAAACATCTGCAAGGCATCTTCACAGCTTCAAAAAACAAAACATGTGCCTATTTTTAAGTTAGTAAAATGTGTTTCGTGTGGTGTGTGATAGACGACCAGAAACTATTTTCTTGTCTTGTTTATTCTTGATTTTGCAGCTCGTCCAGCTCATGATACAAAAATATGAACATGAAGTAGCATTTTAAGTGTATTCCTCCTTTATCCTGCAACGTGGGAGCATGCACAGTCAGCCAAACTCACTAAATGCTTGCGTGTGTTTAATTAAGATTAAGGAAATGATTCTTGTCAGGCTTTGTCAAAGAATCTTTCTACTTGAGCGAATTCATCAACATTTGCTTCAGCTTCTCCAGGTCGACGGTTTTCATGACGAAGGCCTTGTGTTTCTTCTTCAGCAGATCCATGAAGTCCAGCACCATCATGCCCCGGGTGTGGGTCCCCTCCAGCTCCACGGTCACAGCAACCTGAAGGTGGAGCGCAAGGGTTAGCTGAATAATGATTCAGACTTGAAGTGTTTTGTGCTTAAAACAGACACCCACCTCGATGCTCTCTTTTATGAATGAGTCGTCGATGGCTGCAGCGATGGCGTAGGTGTCACAGGAATTGAACCCACTTCCTGCTGTGATCTCCTTTTGGTATTCAGCTGACTTCGATTTCTGTAGATACATATTCAGACAGTGACTGCTCATCTGCCGTCATGATCCTACTCTTTTAGGTTAGCAGCTTATAAAAAGTAATTAAAAAATGATAAGAAATGGAATTTAGAGACTGCATGTCAACACTGACAGTGTGCATGTACTTGCAAGTGGAAAATGACACCATGTTACACTTATGCAGACATGCCCAGTCTTGAATGTTGACACCCTCCTTGTATTAGTCTGCAGGCTCTTACCGAAATTGACAGGGCGGAAATCTTTTTCATGAAGGCAGCCTTCTCGGTCTTTTGGGCGAGCCACTCGTCGCAGAAAGACTAGAGCAGGAAAGCATAATCATTCTCACATGCAGCTAAATTATTACAGAACCAGAAAAAAAACCACACGTCCCTTTGTCAGTGTGCGTTTGCAGCCTCACCCACGGCAGGCTGTTCCTGCAGCTGAACTCCCAGGCGGCGATGTAGGTGGGACAGGTGTAGCGCTCCAGCACAATGTAGGCGGCCTCGGGGTCGGCCACAAAGTTAAACTCTCCACACACTGTGGTGTTGCCCCTGGCTGCACATATACATACACATACACATCAGATATCATTCTTGCTAATAAAGGCACAGAGATGGAAAAACAAGCGAAAAAGAGGTAACCCACATTCAGTGTTTCCTCCCATGATGTAGAGCGCCTTCAGTTTCTTAGAGAATGAGGGGTCCAGTTGCACAGCGACAGCCAGGTTAGTGAGCGGGGCGGTGGCCACCAGAGTCACCTGGAAACAGCATATTTTTTTACATTACAGAAAATATGATGAATTACATTCCTAAAACTAAACATTTTAATAATCACAATCAGAATACTTTATTAATCCTTCAAAGAAATTTGTTTCCTGAGCACTATTGTTGCTGTTGCTCCCATAAAGTGACAGTTGCTAGTTAACAGAGCAAATACAACAGAATAAAAGTCGTACAAAAATATATATAAAAAAATATATATAAGATGAATTTTATAGTAAAAAAAAAATGTGGCTTTTAAAATAATAATTATTACTATTATGAATGCTTATGCTGATGAGGTAAAGGCTAGCAAGCCATGAAGTTAGCATTTAGGTAGCTAGGAGGCTAGGACGTATAGGCTAATAGCCTGCTAATTGTTAGCAGGGTGTTTAATCATTAATCAAGTACAGTCTTCTTTTGAACAAGACAACATGTGTAAAAATTATACTACGTATTAAACTGCAACTAAATATGTCAAGGAGAAAACAGAAGCGCGTGTTAAATATAATTTAGTAAACGATATATATATCTTTTTTGACAGTTATCTGAGAGATCTCGCGAGAACTGGGACAGAGACAAGTCTCGAACGATTATTTTATTTATTTGTCCGTTGACCGTCGGCTTTGTCAGCCTAGAAATTTAAATTTAATTATTGTAATATAAAGAAGTCACGCTTCTGATGAAAACTCATCCATTATTTATTTATTTATTTGTTAAAAATATTCGTATCAATATTAATATGCGATATCTGGACGAGACGTTAGATTCTTAAAGGGGCGGGGCAATGGCGAAAATCACGTGACACGCATACAGGAATTAAGTGTATTAGTGCAGATTTCTTAACCTCTACAAGACAATCTGTTTACTTAATGACGTAATGATATAAATTACCTGAACAGAAAAGCAGAGTGGAATTAAGGATTACTTTAGATGAGTGATCCTTCTGCTTTTCCACACAGTTGTTAGTATAAGTGAATTTTTTTTTTACTAACAATTGTGTGGAAAGTTTGGTGTTAACTGTGTGTTACAACTTGTTACTCAACCTGACACTTCTGTCCACCCTCCTTCCTATAAGTGGTTATATTTCAAGTATTAGTTTGCCTCACCTCCCCAACATTTTCCTTTGCTATCTTGAGCATGGCCTGAGCTGCTTTCTTGTTCTGCAGCAGCTCCAAGCTCGGAGCGTCTGGATCGGGGACGTCTCCAAGCCCGTCTTTCCCGTGATAATCACCCGCGTGTTGTTTTTTGGCAAGGAGGGGCGTTGAGCAACCTCCATAGACGGGAATCTGTGGAACAGGGTCTATTTTAATTAAATTTAATTGACAGCATGTCACTACAAAGCGTTCAGCCGCTCCGCCAGTGCACCGCAAACTCACATCCAGCCTGTTGCATGCTTTCAGGACACGCAGAGTGTTCTTGAGGACATTCTGCAAGGGTGTGTTGCCATGGCAGCAGGTTATACCCAGAATCTCCACATCGGGGGCGCTGAGGGCCACCATGAGGGCCATGGCATCGTCCACCCCAGTGTCCACATCGAGGATCAGCTTCTTCTTCATCCTGCATTCAAACCGCATGAAAAGTTTTCTAAAAAAAGGAGAAGTTACAACCTATTTTCGTTTAAGATTGTATGCAGAATTACTTTGAATGAGATTAGTTTTATTTTTTGCTGCTCAAAGTATTAAAAATAAAATATTATGCATGGAATTTGGCAAATCCTGCACTTTGAGTTGGTGCGGCAAGGCTGACAGATCTTCTGCCAAACGTTTTCAACATGTTAAAGTCCTGCAGCGTTTAAAACTAACTGATTTTTGCTTGTCGCCGAGAGAAAAATACCTAAAATTGCGCCTAAAACTGCAGTAAAATGTAGGTTTCTCACCTGGTGAGGGGATCCGTACAGGTGTTTCCTTCTCAGTGAGTGGAGAGGTTGCTGCTGCACGGCCTCTCCTAAAGCCAGGCTTATATAGGAAGGGGAGGCGTATCGAATTGCGAAAGGCAAACTCAGCCTTTGGGGAATTCCTGAAACTGTAGGTTTTATAGGCTTGTAGTTTGGCGTTTGTCATGTCAGGACTGTGCGTTCATTCATTCTTTCATCTTCTGTAACTGCTTGTGAAGGATGTGTTTATGGGACTATAACTAGTATGAATATAAATATAAAAGCAGATAAGCTATAGCCAAACAGCTTTGGGAGGTAATGCATAATGCCAAAGAAAGAAATAACCAAGATCACGTAAATACAGGAAGCTCTCACAAGCTATTTTATTACAAATGTTACCTTTTACTTGCAAAAGGGCTTGTCTGCACTCACCAGAGGCAATAGAGAACTTACTTTCACAGAACAACTCCCATGTGTTCCTGAAAAACATTTGCAGAACTCTTAATTTAGGCACAGTATCTGCACAAACAGCATGACTGGATTTGTGTTGTTGTTACAAATGCACCCACCAGTTACTGAAAACAGAAATGAATGAGCTTTTGTTGCCAACGCTCTTCCTTGACGGGAAGATACCGTGGTCTTGTGTCGGCTTACACGCTTATCACTGATGGTGCAAGATCAGCAAAACACCTGCGGAGTCTAATGCCCTGCACTGAGCTGTCATTTCAACTTCAGAGATGTGTCACCGGAGCTTTTGTACCATAAATATGAGTAGGTTTTGCTTCTGTTTCGATTCAGCTTGGTGAAAAAAAAAGAAAGAAAAAACATGCGGCGTGTTTTATCAGTTTTTAATAGTAACAAAATAAAACAGAATAAACATAACTGCCTTCAAGCACTGTGGTAGTTTGATCCTGTTCAGTTTAACATGGCTCAATCACATCTACAAATATATTATGATTTCTTTCTGTGCAGCAACGTCCCCCAATTCAACCCAGATTCACTTTCTTCTCATTCGGCTGAACCGCCTCCTTCTTCAGAGTCCGGTTTGGGCTTGGCCAGGTTGGCCCTGACCCGAGCCTGATCCACGGCGTCCAGTAGGTTCTTGGAGTCGAGCGCCAGAGTGTGGGCGGCCGCCAGCATCTGCCGCTGGCACTCCTCCTTCAGCGAGGTTATGGCGTTCTGCTGGGCCAGCCGCATCTTATTGATCAGCTCCCCTAAATCCTTGTTGAGCAGTTTCTTGGTGCCTTCGATCTGAGACGGAAAGGAGAGGAGGCCACACGGCGCGGCTTGTTCAAAGCTTTCTTCGACTGAGAGTGATATTTTTCTAAGTTTATGCGTGCAAGTTCCTAAAAGTGGTGTTTTTCTTGCAAAACAAGGCAGAGCCACGAGAAAAAGAGTGTGAAAATGCAAATAAAGTGAAAACTGTCGAGTCAAAACGAAGAAAATGACCATGCAAAGTCACTTTAGCCTACCTCTGTGCAGACGGAGCTGTGCAGAGAGGGCAGGATCTCATCGACGCTTTGAATCAGGCTACGGAGAGTGATACCCACGGCCTGAAGGCGGATGGAAAGAGGCAGGTGGAAAAAACATAATCAGCTGGAATCCACATAACAGTGCCCCCCCCTCCTGCTCACAACCCCCCTCCACGCGGAGACGGCATCAGTGTGATGGAGCTACCTTGACAGCGTTGGGGTACTCGGATGCCGGGAGCGTGTTGACGTCATTCTTCAGCTGCACCACCTGCTTCACCATCGCCATGACGCCGGTGTAAACCTGATCACCTGACCGGTCCAGCTCAGCGGTGGGCAGAGGCTACGGCGCAATTCAGGGACCAACAGTTAATATTTTTCTAATTTTTTAAAACACACATCTTACTATAAAGGGGTTATACCTTTGTGACTGTGGCAGGCATTGGGGGTTTATCTGGGGCATCTGAAACACACAAGAGGAGCTAATGAAGCTAACGATGTGCACATTTGCTACACATACACACATGCATTGTGTTGCAGGGTGGGTCTGTTTCATGCTCATCATCATTAAACCACGTTCAAGAAGTTTAGACTCACTGTTTTCCGTTTTCTTTCCTGCGAGCTGCAACAGAAAAAACAAACATTTGACAGGTTTTAAACCTCTTTAAACCTGGAAGTTGAGGCTTTCCATGAGTGGATGTGCAGATGTTTCATTTAAAAGTAATAAAATACTGAAGTGAAACCTTTAAAGGTCAGATTACAGGTGGCTTTCTGCCCTCTAGTGATCAAAGCATGCTGAGAATTTGCAAAAAACAAAAAAAAAACGGCGTACCTTGGTTAGGGAATCCTGTCGCACAATAGGGTCCTAGACATAGAGACGGCATTTAAAGTTTAAATAAAGCTTCGATTACACAATATAAGCACAATTACAGTCAGGTTATTTAAAGCAGGCCCAAGCTACACATCACCACAAACCCGAAACCTGACAGAATTGTGTGCCGTGTCTCACCAGTTGTCTCTCCTCCTTCTCCAGCCACTGTTTGTCCATCATCATCTCTCGTCTCTGTCTTTGCAAAGTGTCCTCCACTCGCTCCTTCTCCCATACTGGCATCTTATCCGGCTCTGGTACCTGCAGCCACACACACACACACACACACAGGTATTTTCACACTCGCGGAACATTTCAGGCGTCGTGTGGTTTTGCTTTTGCTCAGTTTCGAAGAAGTTCATTTGCATGCTAAATTTGTCATTGTTTTTTTTGTTTTTTTTGTCACTTAAATGTCACAAATGCGTTGAGGTTGACCCACAGCTGCGTCTGCCAGCTAACTTCCCTTTGAGTTGGAATTAATTAACATTAAATATTCATATAACGGATTTTTAATTGAACCCGCACCATGAGTAGCTTCTCATTTCTTTTGTATTTTCGTTAAATTTCTTCTCATTTCAAGTCAGTTTGGGTCAAATCATTGGCATGCGTCAAGCAGAGAAGGAGATTGTAGAAACTAAAACTAAAACTGGGTTAAGAGCTGTCCAACGCGTCATTAAAAACTGGAAGGATAATGAGGAACCATCATCTTTGAGGAAGAAATGTGGCTGGAAAAAAAACCTGATCGATCGTGGCTGGCGATCACTTAAACGTTTGGTGAAAAAAGGGCTCAGGGCTTTATGCTCCCACACTGGGAGAAGGTCACATGGGCCAGATTTACCCTGCTCCAGAGTGATGGGGGGCATGAGGGTAAGAAGAGAGGCAGATGAAGTGATGCTAGTGCAACACTGGATGGAGATAAATCTGGTGCCACCGAGAATGAGCGCTGTGATCAAAGCTAAAGGTCGATCCAGTGAGATGTTAGCGAGTGTGACCTTTCCTTCCTACCTGTATCTGTCTGGACCGAGGTAGGGTGTTGCCTTGTGATCTGGATGGCTGTTGAGAGAGAGAAATTAATCGACAAGCCACCAAGACACCAAGCTTAGACAAAAAAACTTCATGTTAAACACGTGCTGTGCCGAAACTACACAGCATCGGATGTTTTTACTGAAGCTGGTTTCACACATAAGCAGGAAGGAAGCTAATACGAATGCTAATGCGATGAGTGTGTAGTACTTTGGGTGGAGGCTCTGCCTGGGCGGGGTCGAATATGGACGGGATGGAGCACGACCTGTCCCGCCTCACGTCCGACGGCTGCTCCTGCTCCATCCTGTGGATGTCGCTGTCAAACGAACGGAACACGGGCGTCAGCTGCTTGCTTCAACCAGAGGAGCGAGGAAAGACTCTACAACGGGTGCGCGTACCTGAGGGAGCAGGCCAGCTGGCTGAAGGAGGGCCGGGCTTGCGGCTCGTAGGCCCAGCAGCGGGTGAGCAGGGAGTAGATGGTCGGCGGGCAGTGCTGCGGCTTGTGGAGCCGGACGCCGGACTCCAGGTGGTTGATGACCTGCCCGTTCTCCAGCCAGAAGAACGGCTGCTGAGCCGCTGAGAAGATCTCCCACACGCACACGCCTGCGTGAACACACGGAGGAGACAGAAAATGATCATTTTAAACACTAATAAACTTCCTGTTTCTGGTTCAGAGTGAAAAGAAAAACCAAGACGACGAGCGGTTTTCTCACCAAACATCCAGACATCACTGGCTGTGGTGAAGCGTCTGAAGTTGATGGACTCCGGCGCCATCCATTTGATCGGCAACCGAGTAATGGAGGCTACAAACGGGACGGAGAGGCGCATGCAAGTTAAGCACTTTTCACGTTCGTCTTCTCACCAGATATTTGTTGAGGCGTGAGAGGACGCGAGGACCTTTGTAATACTCTTGCTCGTCTATGTAGCGGGACAGGCCGAAGTCGCCGAGCTTGACGCATTCGGGCGATGCCACCAAAACGTTCCTCACCGCTATGTCTCTACAACACACACACATGGAAATGACACAGGAGCCGCAGGATAAATAAACATCGCACATCAGATAATCCTGCGTATGATCGGGTGAGGTCTGCGCTACCTGTGCACCATGTTGAGACCTTCCAGGTAAGCCAAGGCTTTGCAGATTTGGAGGCAGTACAGGATTAACGTCACAGTCTTCAGGACGTGCTCATGCTCCACCAGATAGTTCCCCAGCTGTCAGGGAAAGAAAGAAGATATTAGAAAATGCTGCGTGGGTTTCTTTCAAGCTCAAACTCGTCATAGGAAACTCGCCTCTCCGTGCTCGTAGAGCTCCATGACGATCCAGACAGGGTCGGCCTCGATGACTCCGATGAGTCGCACAATGTGGGGGTGATCCAGATTCTTCATCAAGCCTGTAACAGGAAATAACACGTCGGATTCCCTCAGAGCCGGCAGAGACCATTCATCTGAGATGTGTCATTCATTCGTGTGGTTGCAGCTTCTTTGTTTTTAGTTCCTGCGTTTCCTGAGCTAAGATCTCAGTAGCTGAGATAAATGAGCGTTCCTGCGGCTCCACGCCACAAATCTCTAAAAAAACTAAACTTATTTTCAATCAGCTTACATCCTTTGCTGAGCATTAAATCGTCAGAGCCATCTGAGTGACGTTTTTTCTGCGCTCGGCTCTGCTCTGAGCACCGTGACCTCCAGACTACCACAGCCACCAGCCGGAGCTGCAGCACGAAGCCACAGACTACAGGAAGTCGACTGCAGCAATCATCTGGCTGACGAAACAGGCGAAACCTTAAAATGTTTTCATCTGATATACTTGTTCTTGCTCTGTCCTGTTATGCATTTCAGGGAGAAGCTTTAAAAGCGACGTCAGCGACGCCAGCTGAGGGGATTCGTTCACGGGCTTTGCAGCTACGCCACAAACCTCCACACTGATAACTGAAAGTGTGTTTTGAAAGGAAATAATCACTGCAACCGGCACACACTCACCGGCTTCACTGAGAAACTTCTCCTTCACGTCAGCTGTGCTGTCCTTGCACGTTTTGATCGCGACACGGATCCTCTCACCTGTCTGCACACACACACACACACACACACACACACATTACATTACATTCTCTGTGATGCTGCACTCTCAGCGTGAACCTGTGCTCCTCATCCCAACTCACCGGGCTTTTATAAACTCCCTCGTTGACCTCGCCGAAGAATCCCTCGCCCAGGATCCGACCCACGACGACGTCATCCCTGGAGATGGCGTGCTTCTCTGGGGAAACGAGATTCAAGCTGGCTAAGAGAGCGGTGAAAGCCGTGCACGAGCGAGATGAGCGTTGCGGTTTGGCTGAAAGTGTTCGCTCTATTTTGATGCCACAAAGGTTGTGAATAAACTTTATAGATGCGCAAAAATGCTTGAGGCAATGCGTGCTAATTTGAGCCGGGGTACGTTTCATTCGCCTCCAGCCACAGTTGCACGTAAATGTGTTTTATATTTTTTTGCGCTACAGAAGGAATTTCTTTATTGCTTCAGTTTTGTAAAAGATTTTTCAACACGCTTCTTTCTTTCTCAAAGAGGAAGAGAGCGGCGTGAAGGATTTTTTTTTTTTTTTTGACATGTTCACTGCTGAAGTGCGACTCACCACTGGGGTCTGTTCGGCCCTCTGGAATCTCAGCGTAAATATCTGAACCTGAGTCGGAGGAGAATGATGAAACAGACATTGAGGAGGCTGAAAGGAAGCCAGACGTCTGATGTGGAGTGGAATTTGTGAATGAGTAATTGCGCTTACTTATTCCTCTATCAGGAACCCGAGAACCACCGCTGTAAGAGAAATAAAAAAAAAGTTAAAATCGACTTATTGAAGACATTTTTTTGTGTCATCTTTGCACATCGTTCAAGAAGCTTTCGCTCACCGTTTTGGGATGTCAGGAAGTTTCAGGTTTTTGTCTCTCCCTGTAAGAATCAGACGTGGTTAGCCTTCTTTTTTTTTTTTTTTTTAACTAATGATTGCATTAACACACTCTTCTTGATGCACCTTTGCTTTGCCTGATAATGAGCGAACTCTCGGTTTTGGCCTGCAGCCGACAGTAGCCGTCAATCAGGTCGGCCATGTTTTCCGCCACGGCCAGGGAGGAGGTGTTGACCGAGAGCGGCTGGAAGAAAAACACGCACAAAAAAAAGGTTATTAAAAGGAGTTAATGTGTCGCGTCATCAGAACGGACGTTTGAAAATTGGGAAGTTACCAGTTTGGCTCCCTCTATGTGCACAGTGAGCAGAGCCTGGCCGTCGCTCTGCGCAGAGTACGAGATGCTGCGAATCTGAGAGAAAGTGGCCAGACAGATGGGCTGCAGGAGAGACCGATGAATAAATAAAGACACCAGGTGAAAAGGCAAATGAAAAGTGTGACAGACTTTAAGCTCACCGTTGAGTTCTCGGTTTGCTGGCTGATTCCGTCGGGGCCGATGACCAGGTCTATAGTTAGATTCCAGCTGTGCTGTAAACGAGAGCAAGGTGCAAAGAAAATGTGCTTCTTTAACTTATTGTTTATTTTTTAACATCAAAGAATCAATGCACGGTAAAAACGCTCACCACCAGCTTGCAGGCGAAGCGCTCCTGTGTGTAGCTGTAGCACTGAGCCAGCGTGGTGAAGAACCTGAGCATGCACTGGTCCTGCTTTAAAGTGGAGTAGCCCTGAAACGTCTGCTGGATCATCCGG
The DNA here is from genome assembly GCA_005024645.1 of Planiliza haematocheilus. Lineage (NCBI taxonomy): Eukaryota > Metazoa > Chordata > Actinopteri > Mugiliformes > Mugilidae > Planiliza > Planiliza haematocheilus. The sequence goes on along the minus strand of SRSE01000183.1, from coordinate 1,612,444 downwards.
CGCAGCTGCTTGGGCTGACACGAGGACACCGAGTCGTCACAATAGAGTCGCGTTTAAACGCTCAGAAAGCAGAAATTCGTTTTTGTTTCTTTACCTTCATGCTGTCGATGAGCTCTTTGGGAAAGAACAGATCTAGGCCAACTTCCTTCCTAAAGGTGGAACAGGAGGGAAGTCAGAGCATCATAATGACACCAGAGCGACGTGTTTAAGCGGAAACAAAAGCTGTTTGAATATGTAGGCTAAGAGGCAGGTTTTCACGGCAACCACAGGCCAAACTACTCTCTCTTCACCTACCCGTGGGCTCACCAGACGCCGCATTTCTGTGGCCAAGGCCTAGAAATAAGGTTAAAGTGCAAAAGATCGAGCTCTAACAATTAAATAAAAAGGGCACTTACTCCAGTAATTCAAAGTTGGACTTTTTCTCCAGCCCGTTTGGATTCATGTCTTTGTAGAATCTCCTGCAAACACAACAACAGCGTTTGATTTTTCATGAAACAACTGATCAACTGTTCATTTTTTTCAATAATCAGCAGTTCTCACCTAATTTCCAGACAACCAAGCTGCAGCGCCATCCCATCACTGACCTTTGAGGCGTACTGCTGCATATAATCGCTTCGTACCTAAGCACAAATCCATCTGTTACCTTTATCCGAAGCTAATGCTGATTCTCGTAAAAGTGCCCAAACCAACCTGCAGGTAAAAGTAGAGCAGGGTGGTTCTGTCGTCTTGTAGTTTCTCCATGAAGTCAGACGGGATGTATCTTATCCTCAGGTCATATCTGGACAAACGAACATTACGGTTAGCTTTTCCAAGTCTCACAGACGAGCGTCTAGAAGCGATCGTGCCGAAAAATAAACGACCTCCACTCAGCCTCGAGGTGCTGCTGCTCGTAGCGCTGGGTGAGTTCGCACACAGTCAGGTCTGGATGCAGCCAGTGCATCTCTGCCGACTTGAGGTGTTTGAGGAGGAGGCCGTAGCAGAGGTTGTGTGTTATGTCCGGACCCACGCAGCCACTGGACAGCACCATATTGACGACAGTCTGCGGTGGTAGTAACAAGTACACAGGCTAAGTGTTCACATATTAAAACGCAGCTGTCACAGCAGGCACACTAGGAAATGTCTTAGTGAAAGCAAAAGTTTTTTAAAGGATGTCTGAGTCAGGGTTATCCTTTAAGATGATCAAAGAGTGTGGTTCAAGAAAGATCAGCAGAAACGCCGTAGAGTACGGCGGCAGAAAAACATGACATAAAGCTGAGAGGCGTGTAGAAGAACACAGTGGAGTGTACCTTAACGGTCCATTCCTCCTCGCAGCGGATCAGCTTGAAGTTCTTGCCCATGTTGGAGCTGTTGCTAAGGAAACACACTTTTATAATCTTCACCGGGAAGACGGCTTCCGCGGGAACAGGCGCCGTGGGAGACATATCCAAAGAATTTGACCGGCTGGCGGGAGACACGCTCCTCCAGGACAGGGTGCTGGTGTCTCCCGACATCACACGCTCAACGCACGCTCACGGCGTCTACTTCACAAAGACATCCATGACTGACGCTATATCACTCTCTGGCGCTTCCGTGTCCCTCACACGAGCGCCGTGAAGGGCTGCATTGAAGCTGGGGACACACAGGACTTTCTATATCAACACAACCACGCTGTTGGACTGAAAGAAATATGTGTCAGTAATGCCAGTGTGACTTTTTCTGCAATCCGTCTGTACTCACCAGTCTTGCAAAAGCCCCACGCGACCCCACAGATCAAAAGATGCACTCTCAATTTTAAAAAAAACTAAAAACAAATCAGTCCCAGAAGAATATATTTATTCAGACTACGTCGTAAAGCGCAGATTTGTATCACCCGACTTCAGATTAACAGAGAAAAGTTGTCCGAAGCTGAGCGCAGAAGTAGAGTCATATAGCTAACGAAAGAGGAAACGGTACTCACAGGCAAATAAGGAAGTTGAAGAGCAACTGCAGAAAAAATGACAGGACTGATGAAACCGCTGCATGTGTCACCCCTTCTTGTGTGCAATGGCACAGTCCAGCACCTTGCCAAAAAGCCACAACCCACTACTGATAAAAAGTGATCTGGCCCACAGTACAGTCATTTCCTCAACAGTTTTCATGAACAAATACATAGTACAGGTGGGAACTGGTGATTTATAATTACTCTAAATATTATGACACAACTATTTGTGTACTTTCTACAGTATTTTGAAAGAACTCCTTCCGTTTCAACGTCAGACAGTACAGACAAATTTTAAAAAATCCAAATTTAGATGATAGAGTGATTACTGAATTTTGTACAGATAACATTTCATCCAGCGCAGTCCAAATAAATAAATAAATAAATAAAATCTATTTATAACTTCGGTAGTAATGGTATTATATTCAGTCTACAGTCTGTATTAAACCTTGACCTTCTCGTCTGACTATTTTAAAAATGTGTGTCATGTTGAGCAAGTGTTAGCATGCTAACATGCTAAATGGCGCCACACATTACAACTGGCGCTAGCAGAATCTTAGCATTGTCACTGTTAGCATTTAAGAGGCAGCGTTGCTATGGGTAGTTACGGCTTCACAGAGTAGTTCCAGACGAGTATATTTTTTGTTCTCGGAAATTTTTTAATTTATTATACTCTATCTTGAACATTGTTTTACTTGAACTTTACTTTTTTTTAAAAAACCAAAAAAAACCAATTAAAGATATTTCTTTACCCTACTTTGACGCTAACGTCCCGTATTGAGTTAAAACTGGACGCACTTTGTCCCCTATTACCGTGAGAATCAAAAATAGCCGGTAAAATGTTAATGGGATTAATGAATAACAGGGCGCTTTACATGACTATCTACGGTAAACTTATGCCCAGGTCATTTCCTGCTCTGTGGCCAATCAGCTGACAGCGAGAATCCCGCTCATCTCATTGGCCGATGTACTATCGCTTGCGAAGAAGATACCGGAAGACACAAAGCAACAACTTCACACCCTCACACCACCTATATACAGTCAATGCTTCTCACACTTTTTTTATAGCACTATTACAAGAGGGAATGTTCTGCTTTCTATTGTGTTATATTCACTTATACAGTTTTAAGTAGAGCAGTACAGTTTCTGTTTAAGAAATATATATTTTTATTTTATTCTGTTAATTTTGTATTAAATGTTTAATAAAGCAATCGGGTCGGCCGTTCCTGCCAATGAGTTGTCCCATATTTATTTTTAAGGGAGTTGACAACTTTGCTACTTGCTAGGTAACTTGCATAGTATTAGCCTACGGTATTAGCATGTTTATATAGAAAATGTTAGTGTGCTAACTGTGCTAACACGCCAGATTTGGACGGCGAACTGCTAAATATTAGCATCTTAGCACTGTCACTATCAGCAGGCTGTGTACTCTTGTTATTGTATATATTCTGCTCAAGAACCGGTGATAACAGGTGATGTTTTTCAAATATTAGCATGCTAACACGCTAATTTAAAAGCGATAACTGGATAAACATAATGTCTGCTAAACAGCTAGTATCGCTATGTCTTAATATAGTCTTAAGTAGTTGCTATTGTGGCTGAAGACCTTTTTAAATGCATATGTATATACTTTTTAGTCGTTTATTACTTCAATACATTTCTGAAGTTACAATTAGCATTTTGCAAGATGTGTACCTTACCCAGTAAACTGTACTGTACTAGTACTAATTAAAAGCCGTGCTTGCTCTGATGTTTCATTTATACAAAGCTGCACCTTTAAAGCAAACCTGATGAGACGAAGCGAGACATGCCATGTGGTGAGACTGTGTATGGAAAGTTCTTTAGCCCACTGGTTTCAAATACAGCCACAGTGGTTTTGTTCTACCTTGATACACAGTTAGGTTTTACTGAGCATGTGGAATTGGTCACAGATGTTCCACAAGTGTGTGCTGTTTTGGTGACTGTCAAACACGCATGCTGGCACTATAATACTACTACTTTTTTTTATTTTTTAGGATTATACTTTTCTGTTTAGATATGTTTTTTCTTTAGTTTTCCCTCTGCTTGTATATTAAATCAGTTCAAGTACATTCTAGCTGGCTGGTTTTAGACGCAGATGCTGTGCCAAGGTAATGTGCCAAGTAAAATTTGTCTCTAGGCCAGTCGTTTCTTAGTCCAGCAATGTTAAATAACATCAAGAATCTAACATGGACATTAAAAGTTATTATAATTGCCCCAACTTAGCAAAAGTGAAGTCTGGAGTTGGTGTCGCTGAAAGCATTGATATAATAAGCGTGTGACATCCTGTTGATACGTGAAATTCTTCACACCCACAACCCAGCCCAGTTTGCCTCTGAATGCAGCATGATCTTCAGCTGCGCTCATCAAACACATGTGTCAAGTCACCCTCATGAGAAGGTGCAGGGACTGAGCTAATGTTATCGTGTTTCCAGTTTTCGGTAAAGAAGAATAGAAACAAGTCACTTTCATATCATAAAACCAGAACATCAACTGCAGAGGTGTATGTTGGCAATGAATTACAACATTTTATGATGTGTGTGGTTCAGAACGGAAACGGATTCATTTGTGGCAATATGATGACATTTTCATATATTACTGTGCTTTGCAGTTACTATTATTATTGTAGGGCACTTACCTTCAGTTGAGCTATTCTGTTTTCCAAGAAAGTCAGGTGTGACCAAAAGCTGTGAGCTGAACTCTCCGATAGGTGGCGATAGAACCTAATTTGACACAGTTCAGCATAGAAAGTTGTCCCAGACACTCAATATTGATGCATGGCAGAAATAAATCGACTTAACACGAGTTGTTGTGCATTGAATGAAGAGCATTAGCATATTTAAAGCCCCATGATGACTCTTTTCTGAGCAACCTTTCAATATTTATATTATTCGTTAAACGTGTTTAAATCAGTCAGTGGTTTGAATTGGCATATTTTTAATAAATGTCGCGCATAACATTGGGGTGGCTGTAAAAATGTATACCTTACATAAATAAAATTGGGACTTAATGAGAACAAAATAGTCTAAGTGAGACACATTTCCCTGTGGATAATTCATCCACGTGTTTTAAATGTGCAGATCTTTGAACGCAGTTTTTTGCTGCCCTGTACTGTTCAATTGGCCCGATAGTCGTCGGTGGGACAGTCCCGTGATGTCCAGCTGTCAAACACTACAAAAGGGGTGGGGGTTAAAACGGAAGTGGGACGATTTTTCCTTCAAAATAAAAGTAGGAAAACTTCAAGCGAAGAATAAACGTCTCAAGTGCGAGAAAAGATACATGATTAGTTGTCGTTTGAAGTCAAAACAAAAGTTTAAATGCAGGATTTAAATAATTTTTTTTGAATTATTCATCATTTGCTCTGTCATTACCAATCAACAAGTGTTTACAGTTTTGGTAAAATCAATTTCAGTGACCATTTGCTTTTCTCTTGGCACTTGAAAAATGACAAATGGTGACATTAGAATTATTATTTAATACTGATTTCTCTCCTTACAGTAGACTAAAAGGCAGCAATGTACTTTCTGATTGTGTTTCTTTTACTAAAGACATTATTAGCTATTGCGTTTAGTTGCATTTATTAATTTCGAGAGTATATACGTTTGTGTAATCAATATAATGTGCTTAAACTAACATCTGTGACCAGTGATGAAGTAAACTGTGATGAAAAGTCTCACAAGCGCTTAAAGTCTCCTTTTAGTTTGAAAAGTACAACAGGAAGTCGTTTCTTACAGCACCTGTCTTCACTCTGGTGCTGCCGCGACAGTTGTGCATGAGCAAAGGTGATGCCAGCATCCGCTGAGAGAGAGAGGGAGAGACAGACAGAGAGAGAGAGAGGAAGGAAAACCCTTATTCCTCACTTCCATCTTTATTTATTTTTTCTATGCTGGAAAACAGCCCGAGGATCCAGCCAGTGCGCGTTGATTTCAAACAAGGCGGGGCTGAGTCTGCTTTCTCGTTTTGGACGAACCACAAGTAGGGTAGCTCCAGGAGAGAGAGCTTCTGCTTCTGCTGCTGCTTCTGCTGCTGATTTATCAACATGAATTCTGCCGAACAGACGGTAACATGGCTTATAACGCTGGGGGTCCTGGAGTCTCCCAAGAAAACCATCTCGGATCCGGAGGCTTTTCTCCAGACGTCCCTGCAGGATGGAGTGGTGCTGTGCAGGCTGCTGGAGCGACTCAGACCCGGGACGGTGGACAAAGTAAGTGGATGCAGGGATCCAAGACTAAGACAGAATTAAGAGACTAGAATATAATACACAATGTTCAATATAATAAACAAAATCACACAAAAACAATAAAGCAAAATGACTGAGAAATGTTAAACCCTTTAGGCTATCTGCATGATATATAAATAAACCGTATTGGCGCCTATGGAATTCAGGCTTCCGGGAGAAAAAGTTAATTACCAATATTAAATCTATAGGTTACATAAGTTATAGGAAAATATTAAGAGATTTGTTCTTGCTGTTGACTATAGCCTAAAATATAGTCAAAACGGAAGAGTTCTTTATACATGTATGCAACAACAGTGATGCTAATTATGGAAGCAGGCCCCTGGAGTTAATTTATCGCCCTTTCTTTTTTAACTGTATAGTTTGTTGTTTTACACATTCCCCTTGATTTATCTGATTTATTATAATATTCCAGGTGCAAATAAATAGGAATATGACCTGATTGTAGCCTAAATTCAATCATGCTTTGATGTGATGTTACTAATGCCAAAAGGAAATGCTGTAATAACCATCTATGAATTAAAGCCTAATTATACAGGCCCCTTTTTATACACCTGCACAGATTTAAACATAGCTTTTTCATGCTGTGACTGAAAAAAACATGTCTTTAATTTGAATTGTACATGTTAATATCTCTATCTGTGTGTCAGAAACACACACACACTCACACGCGCATACTTAAACAATGGACCCTGGACCTGTCAACGTCATATCCTCCTTGGGTTTATTCAACCTGTTTCAAAGTAGCCCCTGTTTACGCCAAGGGAGTCCTTTCAAAATAAAGGCTCAAACGTGTCCTCTTCTGTGGACCCTCCTATATTTGACTTTCTTTAGGAGCAGCTTCAATACACTTGGTGAACTTTTATAAAGGAGTCAAACTTCCTTTCATGTTATATAACATTTTAATGCTCCATTTCTTAATAGGCTGTAAATATTACAAAAATGAATAGATGTGAAGTGGGAAAAAATATATATCTAAGAGATAGCTGAAAAAGTAAAGATACACTAAATTATAATAACTGGGCGTCAAACTACCTACAGCAGTAAAATAATGCCACCAGTATTATTATTATTATTATTTTTATCAAGAGAGGGGATCCGTGGACAAGCGCTGCTAGGGCACAAGTCGAGGCCTGATCAACCTCGGCTGGGTCGCCTGGGCGAGGGTGTATGATGTTCGAAAGACCCGAAACACCCAATGACCTCAGGAAACATCACTGATGATGTGCCCTAGCTATGCATCAGCAGATGTATCTCTACAACTAATTATCGAAATTTAAAGCAAGCATATGAAAACGTCTGCCAATTAATATTTTATTTTGAAAGCTCAAACCGGATGTTTGGCTCATTAGCTAGCTTGATCCTGGAAAGCAGCAAGTGGCAAGTGCACCAGGAACGCCTGTAAATAAGATTTGTTGTCAAAAAAATCTTAAACACAGCAAACAAACCGATATTTCCAGCGGGTATTTGGAGCTAATTTATTTGATGTCTCTTTTTTTGTGTGTTTAGTTTTTCCAAGAACCGAGGAACGACGGCGAGTGTCAGAGGAACATAACTGATTTTATTAAAGGCTGTGGGGCTTTCGGTGTAGAGGTGAGTTAACCATTGACTGTATGGAGTTAACGCGCATAATGTATTTGTTAGTGGACGTCCACAGTGGGAAGCCATGAAGACAGGTGTCTACTCAAACATATTTATCGATAAAAAAACAAATTTTAAACTTGCGCGTCCAATTATTTAGCCGTAACGTCTTTATCCTTTTAAACTGTTTAGCCGTTACTCCTGTTAACTGCCAATGGAAGTATCGTGCTCCATCCCGCGGGGGCGCGCATAGATCCTGTGAAGGCGGTCGATTTCACCTCATAATATTAATCAATATTAATCTAATCATGTTAAAAATGTTGTTTATTATCTCAGATGTGTCTACTGAACTAAAATGTCTTCTGTCATAACACGTTTTAGGGGGATATACACATTTTCAGATTGATTTTTTTCTCCTCTGACATAAATTGTGTCCCCCCCTACAACTTGTCTGAAAAAGACAGTAAAACATAACTGAGTTAAACAACATGAGCGTTTATTTTGACAGACGAGCCATGTGTCAGTCTCCAAAACCTCGCCAACAAGGTGGAGTCGACCATAATTAGGTCGGTCCGCCTTTAGTGGATCTATGCGCGCTCCCGCGGTAAGGGGGGCACTCTTTCTGGTGGGGAGACTTAAATTGACAACAACTCACGATCTGGGAAGGTTTATGGGAAATTATATTGCTATATTTATTAATAATTACATAGAAAATGCATGTTTTTTTGTTGTTTTGATTCATTTAACTGACTAGATATGCTTCTTAGCCATTCAAATATCTTAACACATTTAAATAAGGTGACCTCTAATGAATATGTAAGCTAGTGTTGCTAATGTATTAGCAAAGCTTTCACACTTTCAAGTAAATGACCAAGTTTTTGGACTATTACTCACCTGTTGTTAATATATTAATCTGGGTTACTATTTTACCAACATGGCAACCCACAATTTATCATAAGGAAAGGGATTTTTACTATTTACCTTAGTGCGAGTACTGTTTATGAGTTGGCCTACGTGAGTATATTTCAGCCTTTGTTAACAATGTGTTTGAACAGATTTATAGCCACATACGCTCACACATACAAGAAATTGGTGTTGGCAGAATAAACACTGTAAGAAACACAGGGGAGTGACTCAAAAAGTTTGCGTGCAGGGTGAGAGTGATTGGCTGCAATCTTATCCGCCCGCCTCGGTCTCGTGGAGGGGTACAGGTCCCGGAGAGATGTCAGCTCGCACCCGGTCGCCCTCTCAGCAGAGCGGCCGGTACGCTGTAGTCCGTCTTTGTCTTCAGCAGCGACAGGAGCTTACCTGTGATGCTGCCTGCGGTTCATTTGTAGTTATGGAAACAAGAAGTCGAGCATGATCTGACTTTTTGAGCTTCTGGAGTAGATCAGCAAATGGGTAGGTCTTGTTTTTAATGTTTAGGATGATTGTAGTACAAACAGTTGCCATTCATCATCTTTGAAATAAGACCTATGAGTTGTGTGCCCCAAGTTATGTGATAACGATGATTATAGGTTGTAGTAGAGCTCTATGCTGCTCAGTTATACTCTGATAATATATCTGTGTAGGCATTCAGTAATGTTAAACTTGGTAGTTGTGGGTGTGTTTCCTCAAAAATACCTTTATTGTTGTGCACGTATTTGGGTGTGTGCATGTGTCTGTGTTTGCACAACAGTGAGTCAAGCCAGGTTATATCCTGCCTCGCTGTGGCCATACAGATAAGAGGGAGTGTAGAAAATGACTGCACGCACACACACAGACATTATTGATCACAGCCATGGAAAAAAAAACATGTAATCATAATGGAAAAGAGAAGATTATGCAACCAGAGCTCTGCTTCTAGACGTAATTTTGTTCTGGGAAATCTTTGTTATAAGGAGGGTGGGCGTTTTAAAGGAATCTTGGTGAAGGTGGACTCTGAAGGGAATGAAAAGATGAAATTAGGGAATGGAGAAGAGTGGGCTGATGTAATGCAGCATGCCAGGCAGCCAGTGGATTTTCCAATCAGGTTGATTATAGAGGCATGTCAGGCATGTTGCTGGATGCCAAGGTCTCCATTACCAGCAGTCCGACTGACATCAGCGTAGTAATTCTCCCAGACAGTCATCGGACAAGCAGAGGACAAGCCAGACGGCCCGATAGAGGAGGATTACAGAGTGGATGGCAAGTGCCAGCGTGAGTGGGGAGCGTGATTAAGAAGAGTTAATCACACAACAATCATACGTAGGTTTACCAAATGATAATTAACAAACGTATCCCCCCAAAAAAATCAACATCAGCAGCAGTTTCTCTCCATTAGTAAGAAACAAGATCTCTCTGTGAGTGCTTTTCCTCGATGGCGACATTCTACACGTGGTTCAGATTTCAGTATTGATCAAGTTCATCAATACGTTGTTGTTCGCTTGGACCTGGAAGGAGCGTCAGCTACAGTAAATACTTATATTGTGTGTGCAGACGCAACACTGGGGAATATGAAGCCTCATGTTGTATCTTGGGCCCGCGCCAGTGGAAGAGGTCAAAGTGTCCATTAACATGCTGCTCCAACTACCAATCGGCCTCTGTAAATAAATCAAACCGAGTGCGTTCTTAAAGGATGCGGTTTTATTATTAGACGGAGACAGAATCGGCGCAGTCAAGAATTCGGATTCTGGAGAGGAAGTGATTTCACACCACCACCTTCACGCCTCGGGAACGTAGGAGTCACTCGGTGTGTGTGGTATACACAAGATTAGGAGCTTCAGAGGTATTTTGATTATAGTCGTGTGTGTGTGTGATGGGGAGATTATTGTGGGGAGCTCAGACTTTGAGTAATCCAGCTTGAGACTACAGTTGCAGCAGTAAACGCTGTGTTTTTTCACATTTAAGCTGATGTACTTATTCATAGTGTACAGTTACGAGGAGGGATTCAGTCTGTAGATCTAAGTAAGAGGGATAACTAAGGTTCAAAACATTCAGAGTCATAGATTCCTTCTCTGTTTGCCTCCTCACTTCTCTTCAGCGTTAGATACCTGCATGGATTATTCAGGAAAGACAGCTTTGTGTTCTTGTTAACGCCACGCGCTATAAATTTAACATGAACGTGTGTCCTTTTTATATTAAGCTTCTTTTTTTCTCCTTTAAGGTTTTCGAGGTCAACGACCTGCTGCAGGGGCTGAACTTCTCCAAGGTGCTTAACTCCCTGGTTGCGCTTAACAAAGCCACTGAAGGTGAGACTATTATGCGTGAGGTTTCTTTAAATTTGCAGGATTTCTAATGAATTTACACCATTTTGATTGTGCGCGCTCTGATCCAGGTGATTCTGGAGACAGGGCGTGTGTGTCGCAGTCCTCAACTTTGAGGATAAAGTCGTTCGACTCTCTGAACACTCAGAGCCGCTCCTCTAAGCTGCTGCTGCCTCAGTACCGCAGCCTGGTGAGTTACCACGGCAACGACATCAACCCGACTCAATTACTAGACTACTGAACGACATTAATAAATAAATCTAACATCCGTCTGTTTCCATGTCGCCCTCCTCGCTGCCAGGACATGTCCGAGGGCGGCGGGTGCGGCCACGTACTGGTCAAGGCGCGCTTTGCCTTCCAGCAGACCAATGAGGACGAGCTCTCCTTCTCCAAGGGCGACGTCATCAGCGTGAGCAGGCAGGAGGACGGGGGCTGGTGGGAAGGCTTGCTGAACGGCAAGACCGGGTGGTTCCCGAGTAACTATGTGCGGGAGCTGAAAGGAAGCGGTGGGTGCAGCTCTGATTGCTTCAGCCGCCGTCAGTTTGTAACGTACCGGCTTCGTATTCAGTCAGAGCAGCTTGTTGATAATATATTCCATCAGGACTGCAGGATGAAATGCACACAAACTTTGCAAAATTAATTTAAGCTTTTTTTCCTCTGAATAACTGATAAGGGCAATTACACATACGGATACACACAAACAAACACACTTCCTGCACGTCTGCTCTTACTGATAATCACTTCCTGAACTCTTGTAGTTGCTGTATGTTTTTCAAGCATGGAAGGAAGCTATCCTTGAAATGATTGCTTCTTGGAGAGTAACATTTATTCAGGTTTGTTAGACTGGATCCCCTCCATTTAGATCATTAGCTAGATATGATATTTTCATCCCGCCTTCACGTATGATTTCTGAGCCCCTCCTTGAGCACGGATTTTCTGGGAGACGCCCCCCCCCCCTCTACGCGATTGTAAGAGCCACATCCTCGATTGTGTGGGCTCAATTGTGTGTTGTTTCTGAGGAGGGAAGGCAGGAAAGAAGGAAGAGCGCTTCATAAGCACACAAAGACAGGAAGTTCCAGAGCAGCTGTATAGAAAGGAACTTCCTGACTTAAAGCTCACGGCAGAAAACAACAACGGCCCCGATAGCGGCGGCGCACTGAGGGATGTCAGTAAAGTCCAGTGGGAGAAGGTGAACAGGCGTGAATCTCTGCCTGTGTCACACTCAGTCGGTTATATGATGCATCATTTACTTGAATTTTCCTCATTTGATTTATTTGATGAAACATTTCTGTCTCCACTTCTTAAAAAAATGTCTTCTTCTCTATTTTTAGACAAAACATTAGACAAACCAAAGTCTGGGACTCTGAAAAGTCCACCCAAAGGCTTTGACACCACTATCATCAGCAAGACCTACTACAATGTGGTAAGCATCACTGTATCTGAAATGATCAGTCATTAGTTAGAAATGAATCCTTCGTTATATCCTGACGCAGCTATGAGGTGACGGCGACAGCACTGTCACACGTGTCTGCCTTTGTGTACCGCCGCCGTCAATTATTTCTCATCGACACATCCAATTAATTACTGCGAGGCCACGATCATCTGTGGAGCCTTCATAGCACCCCCCCCTTACGCGTGTCATCCGCGAGACAGAGCGCAGCGAATGTAATGTAGGTTATTTCTTCCATCCCAGTGGTTTCTGGGGCAGCCTCGCCCCAGGGTCGGCCCCTGCCTGCTGGTGTGTGCGAGCTAGTGTGTGTGAATAATGCAACATGCTGTCACAGTCTCTCTAGACGGCCCATATTTGGCTGGGATGCCTGTGTCTTTCTCGTCGTCGGACACACGCGTAGAGACGATGCCTGAAGTCAAAGCTGTCCCCAGACGCTAATGCAGAAGTTAGAGATTCATTTTAGTTTTCTTCTCAGTGGGAGCGGATGTTCCGCAACACGTTTTACTCCTCCAACTCTGTGCAATTCATTATCTGAAAGCTCATTCCTGTGTGGTTTCTGATGTCGCGGCAAGATTAGCTCATTAGCATGTGAGTTAGAGCTTTGGAAAGCTACTCAAGGCAGTGTTACAGCTCCCGAAGGGTCTGATAACTCACTCCATTAGCTTATTACAAAATACATCCACTACTGAAAAGCAGGCTCCCTATAGACTCGTCTTAATGTGCATGGATGTTTGGGTCTGATCTTAATGTGCACAAAGTGACAAAAGCAGAATGCATGAAGCAGCTGTAACCAGCCCTCTCCATTAAAACAGCACCACTGTCTCCGTCGTCTCCTGTCTCTGTCAGGTGCTGCAGAACATTTTGGAAGCAGAGAATGAATATTCGAGGGAGCTGCAGAGTCTCTTGGGTTCATACCTTCGCTCCCTTCACCCCACAGACAGGTAGAGTTATTTTTACTCAGGTTTTGGAGGTAGAGAAACACACACTAGCGTATCTGTTATACATCTATACTACTGTCACAGAGTGAATACATGAAGTAAATGAGCGCTCACCTCGCCTTGCCTCTGTCCTGCAGACTCAGCAGTGTCGACATCAGTCACATTCAGGGAAATCTGGAGGAGATCTCAACCTTTCAGCAGATGTTGGTGCAGTCCTTGGAGGAGCATACCAAGTCAGTTTTTCATTTTTTATTTGCTTTGTCAGCGTCACCTGGATAAAATAATGTTTTTTTTAGAATACACAGCAGTAATCAGCACATCAAACACAGGCTATGATACTTTCTTTACAAGGTGTAAAATCTGGTTATGGGCGTCGTAGTGTTTGTGTTAGTTTTCAAGTGGTATCACAGCTCCTCAGCTTGCGGTGCAGCCTCAGGGTTAGCGAGCGGCCGGTCTGAGTGCAGCGTGGGGCGGGCGGTTCTTAAAGCAGCAGAGACATCTAGTGGCCTGTTATAAAAACAAGCGATTTACTTAGGGAGATGGATAACAAAATACTCTGTCTCGCATCCCTGTAATTATCTAATATGATTATGACTTCTGTGCGTGTATAGGCTGCCTGAAAGCCAGCAAAAGATCGGGGGCTTCTTCCTGAGCCTGATGCCTAAAATGAGAGACATCTACGTGGCCTACTGCTCCACTCACCCATCTGCCGTCAGCGTCCTCACACAGCACAGGTACAGCCCGACAAAGACATATTTACATTTCAATATAAAATTCCCTGTAATTTAGTTTCTTTGCCTGTGTGCGTCACAGCGACGAGTTGGGGGAGTACATGGAGTCAAAAGGGGCGTCCAGTCCTGGGATCTTCACACTGACGACTAGTCTGAGTAAACCTTTCATCAGGCTGGACAGATACCCAACGCTGCTGAAGGAACTGGACAGACACATGGAGGTAGGTCTCCTCTGCAGTCCTGCATATTTCATTTTACACATCACTCTTAGCTGTTAACACACTAACGTACGTTTCTCATGTTTTTTTAGGATCAGCACCCTGACAGAGCTGACCTCCATTCTGCCATGACGGCCTTTAAAGACCTTGCGGTGAGACACAGAACTGAACAGAGGCTTCATTTTCATTTCATCCTCATGTATTTTGTTCATGTTTTTTTCTGTGTTTCAGGCTCAGTGTCAGGAAGTGAGGAAGAAGAAGGGACTGGAGCTGCAGATTTTAACCGAGCCCATTAGAAACTGGGAGGGAGATGACATCAGAACCCTGGGCCCTGTCCTCCACATGTCCCAGGCCAAAGTTCACACTAAGAATTGCCAGGTACTCGTCGCAGCCTGGTTGAATTTGTGCGTCCGTGAAGGTGCTTTTTAAAAAGCTCTTTGTCTTTCAGGAGTCAAATGAATGCTTCGTCCTGCTCTTCCCTCACACTCTCCTCATGGTCTCTGCCAGCTCCAGGATGAGTGGCTTCATCTTCCAGGTGTGTTTGCAGTTTATAATGTCAGATAACGCACCAGTGCTGAGATTTGCTTTTGTTTATTATTGGTGTTGTTGGTGTTTGTGTCTGCAGGGAAGGATGCCGCTATCAGGAATGCTCATCTCCAGAATAGAAGACGGAGAAACCTTGAAGAATGCTTTTGAAATATCTGGTCAGACCCCTCTCTCATTAAATACACTCCGTCAGTTCTATCACGCTACAGTGACTTTCTAACCACAGAGTTTCACTTTAAGAGTCTTTAACACTTACTTATCTACTTCACTGGACGCTTTGTATAGCCCCTGTAAATTTGTGTGTGTTGTTGGGCAGGCGGCCAGTGTGAGCGGATGCAAGTATCATGTAACAGCCAACACGATCTGCAAGACTGGCTGGATGTTCTCACCAAATACACCCACACTTCTGCTGCACACACGCACTCGCACAGAGCTCAGTCCATCTGTTACACGGTAAGTCTCCGTGCCGTCTAAAGGACAACACCAGTCAGCTGACGTTCACCCTCTTCACCTGCTTCCTGTTCTGCTTCACCCAGTTGCCCTCTCATCCCGTCACTCCGTCCAAACACGCCGACTCTCGAGGAGGAAGCAGCGGCAGCCCTTACCATACTCTTCCTCACCTCTCCTCGTATGGTTTGGGCCACAGTAGCAGCCCAATGTGGGGACCCCTGGAGCCACCGAGCACCCCCAAACCCTGGAGCCTGAGCTGCCTCCGCCCTGCGCCTCCACTGCGTCCCTCTGCTGCCCTCTGCTACAAAGAGGTGCTGCACGCTGTACCGTGATCACTAAAATGAGACTATAAGAAATCTGAATTCCTATTTCACTTCTTCTGATTCTCTCTTTGAAGGACATGAGTAAGAGTCCCAAAAATATGAAGAAGCTGCTCCCTAAGAGGAAGCCGGAGAGGAAACCGTCAGAGGAGGACTTCACCGTAAGAAAGAGTGAGTACGACGCAGCAGCTTAAAGACTTTTAAAGACTTTCTTTACTCCGTGTTGTGTCTCGTGTCTTAGGCACGGCAGCTCTGGAGGAAGACGCTCAGATACTGAAAGTGATCGAGGCCTATTGCACCAGCGCCAAGACACGACAGACGCTCAACTCCAGTGAGTACACCCATCAGCACATTCGTCTGTGACGCGGGCACATAGGTACTGCATGTCTTATTGCTAACCGCTGTTCTCTGCTGTCGGCTCTAACAGTGTTTTTCTCTCTTCTCTTTCTATGTCTTGCCTTGATTCTTCTGATTTATTTTAAAAAACGTTTCATTCCCTGTGTCTTGTTTCCTTTTATCACCATCATCCCTCTTTTCTGTTAATGATGTCTTCCTGTTGCGTCCTTAATTTATCCCACCCGACATTTTTTAAATTTCTATTTGGTTCAAATGTCATCCCACACCTTGACTATGGTTTTATCCTTTATCCAATATTTTTTGTACCCCCCTCCCTCCGTCTCGTCAATTTGGTTTCGTCACACCCTATCTATTGCTAAAGCCTGGCAAGGAACAGACCTCATGCACAATCACGTGCTCGCTGACACCAGCCTCACCGTGACTCCTTTACCCGGCAATCTGCCGTGTTCTGACCAATCAGAAGACTCCGATTATGACAGTATCTGGACCGCGCATAGTTACAGGACCGCCTCGTTTTCTCGTAAGATATTGGTGGCGCAAACCCCAAGCCTGCTGGTGGAGCAGTAAACCACCGTAGATGTATATCCATGTCTCAGCCTGGACCTTTCACTTCCTGTGTGTGTCTGTCTATGTACTGTGCATACTTGGTGTGTGTCTTTGTGTACAGTTGTGTATATTTCTATGAATATAAAGTTGCTTTAACAAGTTTATGTTTCGTACCAATAACTGTTGTTGCGTTTCGATCAGGCTCCAGCAGGAAGGATGTACAAGTGCTGTTCCCAGAGGAGGAAAAGATCATTGTGGAGGAAACCAGGAGCAACGGGCAAACTGTAGTGGAGGAGAGGTGAGATAAAGATGCTTTTGTGAGTATACTCCCGCACAAAAAACAAAATTAGGCTCGACTTTTTACAGAATTGAAGCAAAAATATGATGTTTGCTGGACTTAAGCTAACGAAGAGCTGTTCTGTTGCTGCAGGAGTTTGGTGGACACGGTGTACAGTCTCAAAGATGAGCTGCAGGAGCTCAAACAGGTGAGTTTAACCAGAGCTTAGGTCCGACTGTATTTTATTACAGTTTTTCTCACCATTCTCTCTCTTCCTCCAGGACAACAAGAGGATGAAGCGAACGCTGGAGGAGGAGCAGCGGGCGAGGAAAGAGCTGGAGAGGATCGTCAGGAGAGTTTTGAAGAACATGAACGACCCAACGTGGGATGAGACTAACCTCTGAGATCAATATGCATTTTGAAAATTATGGAAGAGACCACTTTCTGACTTTTACGATGACCAAACGACAAGAACTGATTCAGCCTGTGTGGACGAAAGCTGCCGCAACCCAACGTGTCACCACTAGCTTTGACCTTCACAGTGACTCGTGTGCCAAACCGTGGACCAAGAGAAAACGCCTGCCAGCCGTCAGTGAAGCCATCTGAAGTGACCGTAAAACTGTGAAGCAATAACAGCTGGTAGGCGTCAAGCTCCTTCATTTTTTTTCTTTTTCATCCGTCTTGGAAACAAAAGGATCACGTTTTCTCCTAAACTTCTTCTCCTCTAGTATAAACCGTCACCACTGCCAGGACAGTATTTTATTGACTGGCCACGTGCAAGAGTGTGAGCTCTGTGTGGGTTTAACAGCAGTATGTGAGTGAAATTAACGTACCTGAACTTGAAATAGACAAATTTACCAACACTCCAGGAACTGTTTCTCAATTTCCTGTTAAATCATCATAAAAGCATCTGTTAAAACACTAAACTATATGTTTTTAATTCAAAATATACATTTTAAGCTTATACTAAAGACCAGCACTTACAAGTGACCAATGACAGTTTAGCTTAACACTACTTTACAGATCCACATACACGGTTTGATTGATTTTACTGTGACAGTTCTTCCAATCTCAATTATATGACTTAATTGAGAGTTAGATGTATTTGAACTTATTAAATTAAAGGCGATTCTCAGGAATTAACATGATCATCAGTTTAAATCTCCAGATAGTCATCTCAGATTTCACATTTAAAGCAATAGTTTAAGGGTTCAAAAAACCGTTTCTGCCGCCTAGAGAAGTTTTCTGATGACTAACTAATCATGCATCTGTAGTGACCACCATGAAAGTGCAATGCTCAATGTTTTTTAGGTAATACGAAGCTAATTAAGTAACTATGAAGTCATTCACAGGATGCGACGATTAGGCAACATTTTTACTTTTAGCTCTTTCTAAACTTGCACTTTCTTTTCCTGTTGTCTATTTAAATTATCATATGAGCTAAGACACAATCAAACACATTTAATATCGCTGTCACGGTGACTTGCAGCCATTCATAATAGTCCATGTGTATGCTGTAATATAAAGACGGCCCAGAATGTAGGAAAAAAGCTAATGCTACTGTATGCTACTGTAACTTTATCAATCTGTGAAGATTAAAAAAAAAGACTGGATTTATATTACATATAAAGAGACTGCCAATCTTTAGATTAAACACTGAATAATTAAAGTGCACTGAGATAATGCAATGGCACTGATTTGTCTTGGAAGAACTGACACTGAATGAATATCCACAGATGCTGCCGTTCTTTCTATAACTAATCAAAATGTTTCCGTTTCAAGACCAAAGCAATACAACACTGCAAAATGTTTTCTTTTTTTTTTTTTTTTAATGATGTTAATATACTTACTGTAAATGATTTCTTATTTTTTATATTTGTCAATGTCTTTCTACTCTGGCTTTGATTTATAACACATTTTTCTTTTTTCTTTTTTTTTACCTGACGTGTTCAATCACACTTAATATTATTTGTACAGAAAAGCAGCGTATTTAGCGTTTGGTAAAGCGTTCAGCTTCACCTACAAACGACGTGATGAAATTAGAACCTATGTAACACAATATGCAACATGTTATTTGCTCTAACTTATGTATTTAACTGATTTATCTAAATGTGCTGTGATGAATTGCAGTAGTTACTACGACAGGAATCGCCCCCCTCTATTTATTTCACCCGTTTGTCTGTCAGTGAATAAAATATTGAATCAAACTTGAATCTCCAGTAGTAGTTTTATACGTCTGCAAATAAAGTAATTATGAGGGATCACCGAGTTTGGTATTTTCATTGATTTTTGCAGTCCTCAGTTATTATTTAATAACTGAGGATCATGCCTTCTTGTTTTACACTTTGACATTTCAAAGGCTAATACAGTTTATTATCAAGCAATTCAACAATAAGGAATCCATATAATTGTCCTCTATAATACATTACTTCAATACTTTCTTTTTTCGCTCTTTTGACACTTTCATTTGTCTCTTACTGGACGCCGTACCTCAAATGCGAACAACAGCGCCCCTCTGGGATGTAACGATTATCTAGTGTTACTTAATGTTAGTGGTCAGAAGTGGTATTGCAGCTTTATTAAAGAGCCGCCAGGTGTAAGTGGGTGACCTTTATTAATAACGGCTAAAATGTCAGAAGAAGTGAAAGAAAATTCGGACACGACGCTGGGAATTTTTCTGATGGACACGTCGTTGGAAAATAAAACATGAAGTGAACTTTGACGCCAGTCTGCACTTTGATCCGTGAAGACAAACATTTGGAAACTTAACACAATTTAACAACTTAAGAGTTAGCTAACGTTCTGTTCCAACGGCGCTAACGACGTTAGCTGAGATGCTAATGAAAAACTGGAGCTACGCCGAGAGGAAACGACTTCGAAGAGTGGACTTCGACGTTAAACGTGAGTCAAACATTTTATTTGTAATTTTCTCTTTGCTGACAGGAGTCTTCTTCATTCTTCAGGTGGTAATTATCACTTCCTGGGTTTTAAACGGCCCGCCGTGGCTGTCTGTCATTAACTCTTTGCTGTGTTGTTGTTGTATGTGCTTGTGACATGTTGACTTTAATACTGGTTGTCATTTGCTGGTGTTTTTTTGTGACAATGTTGGTTCTTGCAGGTAAAGATGGGTGCTATGGGTTGCAAGTTTACAGTGATAACGGTTTAACCTGCACTAGATATCATTGTATATGCAGCACTGATTTACAGAGCAACGTCATCCTCTGTCAAAACTGAAACTGCTGTGCTCCCCTTTGCAGAAAGTAGATATTTTATTTGGAGTCAGGCGGCTACAGTAAGAGCATAACAAGAAGTTTGCGTTGAATCTGATCTGAAATATGCATTTGTGATGTTTTCACAATGCGCTACAGACAGTTTGATGGTTTCCACAGTAGATGTCTGTTATCAATGCAATCAATAACATCACATGACTCGATTGCCAAGAGGTTTTGGCAGGACACCAGTGAAAAGCATTATTCCCATAACAACAGAGAAGAAAGGAGTCTTTGTGGAGTTGTCCTTACGAAATTGACAAGGCCTTTTACAGCCTTTGATACAGGCTCGCTGCCTCGCACAATGGAAGGCATATAAATTTGCAGATGTCGTCTGGAAAGCTCAAATGTCAACGCTTTTCACAACAGCACCAGAGCCCTGCGAAAGGAATAATTGATTGGCTCACCTTTTGTCTTGAGCCAAATATTCATCCAGGAGGACAAAAAAAAAGATGAAAGAGCATCTTCAACGTCACAGTCAACCTGTGCTGACATTATTCAGCTTCTTTACAGTATTTCAAAGGCAGCTTAGTGCTCATTTGAAGCATGTGCAGGCCTCAGTTTCAGTCACTGTCCTGTATTTTACCAGCTGTGGTTATTATTTTCCTTTACCAGTGACGTGTTTGTCTATATGCTGCTTAAAAATGGGAAGAGGTATGAACTTTCACCTTGCTTTATGATGCAGGGAGATTAGATTTTGTGCTGTGCAGTTGATTTTTATTCATTGCCACTCCCAGTCTTTTTATTTTTCTTCTTTAATACAGATACATCTGTAGTAGACATGGACAGGGCAGTTTAGATGGACAGCTGACGTGGCATTGCTGAGTGCTGACTGCAACAATAAATGTCCAATAATTGACTGAAAGTAATCAGATCCACTGCAGATTGGAGGATTAGAAGAGAAGTGGAGGATTTTTGGTTTGCCTGTTGCTACAGTTTCTTGTCTTATTGTCCTAGATTGACGTTTAATTTAGTCCATAGACACACAGTTTGTGTGTGACTATGTTACGCAACATAAAGTGGAGACAAATGACGACAATTGATTAATTTAAATTAGAAAAAACGAACAAAAAGACGCCAGGTCAAACATAATTAAGCACAAGCCAAAGCGCTGCACAGCTATTGGAGGAGCAGAGGGGCGTAACAGGCTAAAAATGCTTTGGCCTGATCTGAAGGAATGCTCAGTCGGAGAGAGAGCGATGTTTTAATTTTTTGGCGATTCATTCAATAAGAAGAAATACTTACGGTCTAGGGCGTAAACATCAGGTCACATGATGAGCTTCAGGAAGGGACGGAAACATGGCGGACTTGATGTTTTTATTGTTGAGTTTTGAGATCAATTCATTCAGCATCTATTTAAACAGCGAGTTCATGTGAATACAGTTTCCTGCAGCCTGCTGTCATAGTGTTTCCAGCTGAAACAAACCACTGAGCAACCACTTGGTAGCTAAAGAGGCAGACATGTTGTTGGTAGAGGCCAAAAACAAAGCTGAACGAGTATTCAGAAATGCGACTCCGTATTATAGTGATGCTCCGTAACTGTAGACTCAGTAAAAACTAAATAAATGAGTGATTTTATTCTAAAATAGATTAATAAAACATCAATGAATAATGTGAAGGTCTGACTTTAGCAGTGAAGCTGTCATCTCTAAACACACACACACACACCTAGAGGTCTGTTAATAGTGAATGAAACACACACACACACACACACACAGTCGACAGCCCTATTGTAAATGAAATGACAGCGTGTCACTGCGGCTGCATTGTTTCTGGGCAGGGAACCAACAGGTATCAGTTCTGTGAAAGCTGCATTCAGAGTCCTCTCAGGTCGTACAGTACCTTTCTGTCTCTCCACCGCGTTCAATAGCCGGTGATAATTTATATTTGACTCGTATTGTTGCATTGTATCTCCCTCTACTTTCTCTCTCTCTCTCTTTCTCTCCAAAGCTCTGCCATTAATTTTCAGCCTCTGCAATTTTCCTCTCCAATTGCAGAAAGGAGCGAAAGAAAAGCAAAAGAAAGATGACAAAGACAACACAGGGCTCCTCTCTTCCCCGGGCGCTGTTATTGTACAAAATAGCCAAGCAATAATTTTTTGTCATTGGTTTACTCCTAAAAGCCCATTTGACGTCGGTCCTGAAAAGAAAGCAATAAAGAAACCTTTTCAGAGGAGTTGAATGAGCAAGGGAAGGAGGAATGAATCCCTTTGGGACGTTGCGACCGGAGAGGCCTTTTTATTTTCTTTTGCTCTGGTAATCAAATGGAGCTGAAATGAAAATGGAGTTTTCTATGAAAATAGGGCCCTTTGTTGGCTTTGGAAGGCTGGTAATTCATAAACAATAAGCCGGCTTCTTTTGTTTGGGTTATAATATATTCCTGCTGCTCTGAAAGAGGTCTCTCTCCACACACACAGACGCACACTGAAGCCAGGGTAAAAGCCAAAGTGAGGCAGCAGGGGAAGAGAGAAAGACGGAATATAAAAGGAGGCAGAGAGGCAGGCTTTCCATTCATCCTCCTGGCTGAGAGACGGCAGGATGCTCAACTCCTCCGCTCTCCATCCTTCACCCCTCTGCTCTCTCCTCTTCCTCTCTGTCGGTACCAACGCCCACATTTCTGTCATTGCTCTTTGACTTTAGTGGCTTTAATGGGATTGTCTCGGCCAGCCAACATGTGTGAACGGATTACTTCTCTCTCACTTTGCTCCTTTATTCGGAAGATTATTGATTATGATCAAAGCAGCTTGGATTGTCTATTTTTTCATGTTTTTCTTTTAGTTGATTGCTTGACGTTGGAGCCAAAGATGAAAATGACGACAAGTGATGGAGGTCGAAAGGTGGCAACAAAGCGTGAAGGGATCGTATCAAAGTACTTCTGACCTCTTTGCAAGGATGTCACTTTACAGAGAACTTCACCTCAGTGTTAGGAGAGTCATTTGGCTGCAGGGTTTCAGCCTTTAATCCAGGTTTGCACGAATGTTTAGGATAGAAACGGATGACATTAGTGGAGTTTTTGGGGCTTTTGCAGAATCGTTGCTACGTACAAAAGGAATATGATTTTTTTTTTACATGTGGAGCATGACATGTAACTGGAGCTCCAGACAACATCATATTTGTCCTCTCACTGGAAATCTACCTGGTGGAACGTGCACAAACATCAGGTGAAAGAAGCTCAAGAAACAAGGTATTGTTATAAGTTACATCCTTTGGAGCAAACTTAATGAACTTGGATCTAAACTCCATGCGTATTTCATGCACAGAGTTTCATTCTCATGTCAATTTTTCAGTTTTTACTCGGCAGAAAGAGACGCTTATTTCTTTAGTTGTGGGGTCAGGGACTACAAAAAAAAAGTGGGCCACAAAAATGCAACCTGGATGTTTTCCATCTCCATGGCAAACACAGTTTTCATTGCCTTGATCATCTTTCTTCACAACCCAGTCTAAAAAGTGTGTGCATGTGCTTTTTTACTTTAGTTAGTGCATGAGTTGAGTTTTGTTGACCAACAGTACTTTATCCAGGAAGTGCTTCAGTATGTTCTCGTAAATGTGACGCTGGTTTTGAGGCTACTCTTTGTGGGTTGTTAAATTTATCTAAAACTGTCATTATGAAACTTTGGTTGTCTTCTGCTGGAAGGCTTTGCAGATGATCAGTCAGTCATAGTCATGTGAACATGCACAATTTCATAGATGATGTTTTTCTTGCCGCAGTATTTGAATCAGAATTTATATCTTGTGACAGGTCTGACGTCTTCCTACACGCCTACAGCTTGTTTCTTATTCTACCCCTCTTTAATTCTTAAAGCACTAGTTTCTAATAAAATGTGTGCTTGTGATCGTTAATAATTGCCAGTCTATAAAAAGTGCAGTATGCTGGATCCTAGTGATCACTGGTATATTCTTGTTTGTCCTTGTGATGGCGCTGTTGTTTAACAGTTACTATGAACAAATACAGATCCTGTTAGAGAGGCCAAGGCAGTTTTCTTAGAGCAAGATAGAGAATTTGAAGCATATTCAAGAATGATTTATATGATGTCAAGCAGCTTCCACGTGACCTCCTTTCATTAGAGACTGGAAGGAGCACAGACTGCTACTGGGTGGGAAACAGCTGACAGTCCAGTGAGATGTAAAAGATGAAGGACACACAGGGACTGAGGAGCTTTCACAAGACATATGTTGAGTTTTAAAAGCCCTCCCTCTAAGCCTGGAGAAAAGAAATGGGAGGAGATTAGTGATACCTAATTGTTGGTATATAGGAAACAACACCAATCAGGCATAACATAATGACCACCTTCTGCCTGTGGTGTCTGACAGCAGAATGTTGTTGGAGGGGAACTTTGGGTCCTATGGGTTGAGGGGAGGGGCCTCTGTGGATTTGGAGGCCAGATCAACACCTTGTGCTGTTTGTCATGTTTTTTGAGTTGTCCCTATTCTGTGTGTGTCTGTGTCAGGCTGCGTCCTGCAGGTGATGTCTGCTGCCATCAAGGAGTGACGTTGCTATGGGGTGGGGGTGCCTGGTCTGGTACATGTCTAAGTAACGTACACATCAGGTCCAGGTATGCCAGGTCCAAAAATTTACCAGCAAATGTTATCACCTGTCTGACCAGTATAGATTTGTTTGGGAGAAAAGCAGGAGACAGTTGTCCCTTATCTGAAACCTTAGATTACTTGATAGTCCGTGTTCCCTGCAGAGTGTGACCCGACCCTCATCTCCGCCTCCGCCGTCCAAACGTGGCAGAGATCTGGGTCACGGGAGGTTACGTTCAAATCACGGAACAGCAAACATGCATCCGTCACTCACAACTTTACTCTGCTTCAGTGAGTGGTGGTTAAACAGTTTGATGGAACAGGGGGCGAAGGACTTCCTCAGTCTAGATGTCCTGCATCTATGGGAGGAGCAATGGAGATGTCAGTGTCATCAAAGTAACTGAAAAAGTAACTTAAATGTCAAAGTAACTATTAAAAGTAACTAAAATCAGAAAGTAATTAATAAGTAACAGAACGTCAAAGTAACTAAAAAGTAACTAAAAACGCTAAGTAACTAAAAAAGTAACTTAAATGTCAAGGGCTCTGTAAAAGTAATTAAAATGGCAAAGTGACGAAAAAAGAAGTAAAAACGCAAAGTAACTAAAAAGTAACTAAAATGGCAAAGTAACTGAAAAAAGAACTTAAATGGCAAAGTAACTGAAAAAAGAACTAAAAACGCAAAGTAACTAAAAAGTGACTTAAATGTCAAAGTAACTAAAAGTAACTTAAATGTCAAAGTAACTAAAAAGTAACTTAAAACGTAACTTAAACACAAAGTAACTAAAATAGTTACTTAAATTTCAAAGTAAATATAAAAGTAACTTAAATGTCAATGTTCTGGTCATTTTTAATGGTGAACATGAGATTTATATTGGAGACAGTGTTCTTTAAGTACAATGTGTTTTTCTCTGAGTGTGTGAATGTTTCTTGTCATCTTTAGTGAACTGACCCTTTAAATAACCAGTTTATGGCCTTCCATAAAAGGTCGTCACCACGGTTACAGCAGAAGCAGACTATAGTTGTGAGTGACGGATGCATGTTTGCTGTTCCATGATTTGAACGTAACCCCCCGTGACCCAGATCTCTGCCACGTTTGGACGGTGGAGGGAGGTGGAGATGTGGGTGGAGTCACACTCAGAGGGGGTCACACAAACTGAGCCCAATCCCAGGACCACTACAGAGCTTTAACTCAGCTCAGTACAGCATGAGAATCCAGACAATAGGTCTGCAAACTCCATATTCTGTTTGAGGAATCATTTTATAGGTCTCTCATGTCAGAAAAACTTAAACTGCAACCACCTACGCTCCAGACAGATGGCTAGGGCCGACTGCGAGAGGCCTCCCACAATTCCTGATAACAAGTTTCCTGGGCTATATAGAGCCACTGCGCCTGTAAACACACCAGCCTCAAATGGAGTGAACAGGTGGCCATGCACACAGGACCACTGGTCACGTTGAGCGTCCACACAAAAAGTTTGGTCGCGTGCAAAACGCTGGAGCATCTCAGGAGCTTCGTACGGCGTGAATGCCTCAGATCTGCTGACTGGAGCAAAGCGGGGACGCTTCTGGGAAATCAAATCCAGACCTAAATGGAGCTGCAGAGCATAAACTGGTCCAAGGCACTGACTTCAATCTAGATGAAGACGCAAAAATGAAACCTAAAACTTAACTTTCCTTAAAATGTTGATGACTCATCCTGCACTTTTGGGCGTGTACTCACATTCTATTTCTGACCAATCAGAGTAGAGCTGGGCTTTTCGGGTTGTCTGAGGCCTCACTAGTCTGATTTTACAGGAAGTACAAGCTAAAAGCAGCCTTCAAGCTATTTCCTGGGAACTTTAATGGAAATATATTAACTGCAAGTATGTTTGCCTTGTTTTGAAAGGACTTTATCTGCGTTTTCTACTAAAATATGCAGATAAATTAGCAAGACCAGCACTGATGGATGCGTGGGGCATCAGACAGGGTTTGTAATGGATATAAGACGTCATTTAAAGTGATGACTTCTCATGTATTCTGTTTTTAATATTTCGTATTTTTTTAATCATCCTAAAATCACATTTAAGAGATTCATTAGGAATAAAATGGATAACTAGTGTGACATAGTGCACAGTCAATTGCTACAGAGCTGCAAACTTCATGTGACCTTCAGATTAGCCCAAGTACAGTACGCAGAGAGCTTCATGGAATGGGTTTCCATGGCCGAGCAGCTGCAGCCAAGCCACACATCACCAAGTGCAATGCAAGGCGTCGGATGCAATGGTGTAAAGCACGCCGCCACTGGCCTCTAGAGCAGTGGAGACGCGTTCTCTGGAGTGATGAATCACGCTTTTCCATCTGGCAATCTGATGGACGAGTCTGGGTTTGGAGGTTGCCAGGAGAACGGTACATTTCAGATTGCATTGTGCCAACTGTGAAATTTGGTGGAGGAGGAATTATGGTATGGGGTTGTTTTTCAGGAGCTGGGCTTGGCCCCTTAGTTCCAGTGAAAGGAACATTGAATGCTTCAGGATACCAAAACATTTTGGACAATTCCATGCTCCCAACCTTGTGGGAACAGTTTGGAGCGGGCCCCTTCCTCTTCCAACATGACTGTGCACCAGTGCACAAAGCAAGGTCCATAAAGACGTGGATGACAGAGTCTGGTGTGGATGAACTTGACTGGCCTGCACAGAGTCCTGACCTGAACCCGATAGAACACCTTTGGGATGAATTAGAGCGGAGACTGAGAGCCAGGCCTTCTCGACCAACATCAGTGTGTGACCTCACCAATGCGCTTTTGGAAGAATGGTCAAAAATTCCTATTAACACTCTCCTCAACCTTGTGGACAGTCTTCCCAGAAGAGTTGAAGCTGTAATAGCTGCAAAAGGTGGACCGACATCATATTGAATTCTATGAGTTAGGAATGGGATGGCACTTCAGTTCATAGAATGAGTAAAGGCAGGTGAGCGAATACTTTTGGTAATATAGTGTAGTTAGACTGACTTGAGCCTCTGTTGCTCTGACGTGACAAAAGGTGTAAGACCTGGTCAAGCCACTAGATGGCACCACAGTCTAACAAACAGGAAGCCCTCTGTTTATGCTCCACATAATTAGACAATGCTACGTTCATCTAATGTGTTTCCTTCAGGCCTCAGATATCAAACTTAGCTTGTTCTGAATATCTTTAATGAGTCTAAAAGAGTTGTCAGGAAAAATGCTGAATGATATTTTTCCTGTTAGTTTATCAGCTGAGGAATGATAGAGCTGTCGAGTGGCTGTGTCCCAGAACTAGTATTAAGACAAAAGAGGAGGCAAATAGATGAGAAATCATGCAAGAAAAAAAAACAACTTCAGTCATTTTTGAGCATTTGTAATGCTAATTTACAACACACCACATCCGATAGCGTTTGATGTCCTTTGCAGCTGTAGCCATGTAGTAAATACTGGTGGAGATGTCTATTAAAACGAGCAAAATTTGCTTTCCCTGATACTTTTACTAAAAAAGCAGTTTGATTCGTTTATCCCTGTATCATAAATTACCATAAAACCCTCTCTCGTCCTGGTTTCTTTAATGTAACTATGCGAAGTGTAAGAAACCATCCACTAGAGGGAACTTGATAACCTCTGTAAAGGCTTCATTTAAACCTCAGACAGATCAATAAAGCAGTGATACGCTTCACCGTGGCTTTAAACTACTCCATGCAGTTGTTTTCCTGTCAGGCCTCTGTTTATGGACGCTAACGGATCATGTGCAGAAAAAAACCTTTATCGTCAGTCACAGCTGTTTGAAACAGCTGGAGAATAAAATGTCTTTTGTTGGTGTTAGAGAAAAGTTTGATATATTATATAAACTGTTTAATGTGAGGGAAACAATCCCCTCTTATCACCGGTAAATACTCACATTTGAATAGTTAACTTCCGTTATTAAAACACATTTTAATATTTTACACTTATATTCTGATTAAATTGAAACAGGAGACAGTATTTTAATTAAAATAAATAAGCAATATAATGTAATTCATCTGTCATTTTGACCCGTAATGAAATATTTATATAATTATATATTTATAGACAAAAGGGCCCCTCAACATGACTGTGAAACATTCATTTTTATTATGATATTGTTCTGATTTCATTAACTAAAGCACTTATTCACTCCATGAATTCAAAAATAGCAATAACAGAGTGTACTGGATGTTTTTTCTTCTTCTTCTTCTTCTTCCCAGACGCAGAGAGATTAAAATATGAATAGGCAGGTAGGAACTATCACTTCCCCTCACTGTGTGCACATTATGCCGTTTCTTGTGCTGTTATTTAAACTAACTGTACCATAATGGCCAAACGAGCTGGAGTGGAATAAAGCCTGCCATTATGTGAGCGCAGAGTGTCGACCTGTTGATGCGCCATTAGCTTCACTTCTCAAATGTGACCAGATTGTTAGACGGTGCTGCGCAGAGACCGAGGTTAACTGGGTCTAAAGACTTGAGCAAGAAAATAAGATTGTTGGTTGTGCTAAGGCCCGAAAGTCTGAGCTGTATGTAATGAAAGCCGTTAGATTTCTACAAATAAGCACTGTAATGTAATATAATAATAAAATAAACACACAGGTGGCTTTAATGAAGCACAAACCTCAATGTTTTTAACTGAATTAAACCCTTAATGCATAAATATACATATTGTGCCGTGTTCAGTTTAATCGTTACAAGGTTTATCTCCAGCTTTAATAGTTTGATCACTCTCAGCATGACTTCCCAAACCCTTATGCATGTTTTAGTGATGTTATTAAGCTATTATTAAGGATATTTTCTTATTTTTATAGTGTGAAGTGCTTCTTTGTACACTTCCTGTTAACAGTTTGTTATAGATGAATCTGTTAGGGGCTAATTTGTTTCATACAATGTTAACAAACCGTATTTTCCGGAGTATAAGTCGCAGCAGCTAAAAAATGCAAAATGAAAAAGAAAAAAACACATATTTATTTTATAAAATCAGAGACCAAGAACACATTTCATCTTGAAAGGCAAGTTATAGTTGTTTACTCTTGATCTGACTCCAAATCACTAAATCTATTGAATTCTTCATCCTCTGTGTCACTTCTAAGCAACTTCGTGAACTTCAGAGGAGTAATAGGAGTAGCAGATAGTGGCACACACGCCTAGAGCGCCCTCCCGCTGCTGTCAGTGTGAAAATAACAAACACGTGAAATGATATATTTTAATATATAAGACGAAAGACTAAAAAGTGCGACTCATAGTCTGAAAAATACGGTAAACGTGAACCTCCTCGGTATGTTTTTAGTGATTTCTTTGGGCTGTTGGCTTGACTTGAAGCTGAATCGCTGAGAAGTATCGCTGATGTTTGTTTTGATGACCAAGTGGCGAGTGATTTTTTTTATTTATTTTAAATGTGAGGCTTTAAATGGACTGATTTGTTGAGTCTTAATGTGGCCGGTCGATGGGACTCTGCTGGTGACTAATGGGGCCGCAGTTAAAAGTCTCGTCCCTTTTAACTTGTTTGACATATTCTCTTCTTGTTCAATGTTCATTTATATATTATGAAGATTGTCTCTTTATTTTTCTGCTCCATTTGTGTTTTCATTCGTTTGCTTTTTAGTGTAATTTTCCTTTTACATTTATTAAGAAACGGGGTTAAAGGTTATTTACAATATCATGAATACAATGCAAGCATGAAATTAGGTGGCGTATGAGTCCTGTCCTGGTTTTCAGACGCAAATCAAAAAATGCTCTCTAAGCCCAAGTTGATATTTCACTAAAAAGAGGTTAAAAGCAATGCAGCGAAGCAAAAATAAAAGGCTTTGCTGTAGACTTCAATAAAACAGTCTGCCATCAACACAACTGCGCTGAAATTGTTTTTAAAGCTTCAAATATAAGTGGCGCAGAGCCCCGGTAAGCATTTTCAGCAGAAGCAGGTAGCAGTGGGATACGAGAGCCTTCCTGTGGACTGAATTGCCTCAAAGTGCCAGGCTGCTATCAAACCGTGCTAATGTGATGGATATCCGGCATTCTGCATTCATTCTCCACGCAGTAAACACGGGAGCTGACAAACAGATCCTGGTGAGAGGGCCTCCAGCGCGGTGCAGCCGCTCGGGCACTCTCTGCCTCTAATGCATCGACAAATATAGCCTGGGTTCAAGTACATTTTGTGTAAAACGCACACAAACAGACTCACTTTTTCTTAACCCAGATTTTGCCGTTTCCTTAGAGAAAGCAGCTCCTTTCCTTTATTTTGGTGGTTATAGCATATGTGATATTGCTCATTTAGTTTTTTTTTTTTCCTGATAGCAAGCTAAGACTAACAAGATGCCAAGCATGCATGAAAGAGTTGAAACGGTTTATCTGGTTTAAATTAAAGTCCATTGACGAGCTATAACTGACTCTTATGCAAGTGTTTAGTGTATTAATATAGCTACTGCATGTAGCTGAGCAATAGGCGTACACAAGAATATTTGAAATGAGTGTACAAAATGCTGATTCCCACATTTCCCATAATGCAATTTAATAGCCTCTTTCATTAGGCTTCTTCTTGACTAATAAATGGCCGCATCTTTCAGATTCCCTGCCTGAGTTTTTAACAGCACGAATGACAAGGGACAGTTTAAAAGTCCTCCGTCTTTGTTTTTTCTTCAGTCCCATCTCCGTCTTTTTCTGTTTCTTCTTCCTCGGCTGACCTTACACAGATGAGTCTTTCCATGTGACTTGGGTGTTGCTGAAGGTGTTTAAAGGTTTATCTGTCTTTTAAACACTCTAGTGACGATTTAGTTTGTTATTTATAATGACTAGGGATGTCCGGCCGATATTGAGTTAAAAATGTAATATCGGGAATTATCGCTATCGAGGTTTTATAACCGATGTTTGTTCTGTAGGCTTCAGCATTTCTGAGTCTGCATGAATGCAGCATGGGACGTTAACAGGCGCGTGCTTGATGACGTATAACAACAACAACACGCTAGTCTCGTAGGTTGCTAACCGTGGCTAACAAGCTAGCTCGCCCGGTGTATGAGATGTCTGTGGTTTGGAAGTATTTCCAAGTGTCACCTACTAACTAATTTGCAATGACTGCAAAGCAAAGGTGGTTATGAGAGGAGGAAACAAGGCGTCTTCCTTTAATACATCAAATTTGATCACCCACCTCAAGAAGAATCATGCAGAGTTATACGCTACATTTGTCTTCCTTGTTTTCATATTGTCTGTAGTTTGTTTGAGGCAAAACTTTCTCTCTAAAAACACAAAAAAATAAATAAATGGCACTTTTTTTAGCACTTTTTTCTGTGACTTATTTTGCACAGACAGTGTTTACATTTGAAAAGCCATGTTGCATTTATGTTTGCATCCAGTGGGACATCGCAATAAAATGTGTTAATTCCATTATAGGTGATATGTTATGTTGTTACCTAACAATTTTGGTGTAAAAAGACTGAATATATCGGTATCGGAAATTAAGAGTTAGACAATATCGGAATATCGGATATCGACAGAAAAGCCAATATCGAGCATCCCTAATAATGACAGTGACAGTACCAGCGTATTACAGCGTATTAGCTTATCCTCCTTTAACATTTTGCAACTTCCAGTTTTAAAGCAAGACCATATATATCTTCTTAATGCTGTAGGGTTCAAACTAGATATAATATTCCTTAAGTGTAAGTCTGTATGTGTATTGCATGACCTGGCAACGTATGTATTCTACTAAAGATATATATATTTTTTAATTTTTATTGTAAAACAAAGAACTTTGGATCAAATCTGAGAAGCCCCAGCTGCTTTGTAGACGAGCATCATTACTGAACGTGTTATCTGTGCAGCAGCTCCTCCCCACTATGAAGCAACTGTGCTGCCATCGTCACCCCACTACAAGCATCAAGTCAGACTAAACACACTGACCAATTACATTGACTTTAGAGGAGCTATGTTGTTTGCATTAGCAGAGGAAAATGGTGAAAATGCTGCTGTTTTCATGTTGTTTAGAGCAGTTGATGGACAGATTACCAGCTGATGTAGCTCTATCACGCTCTTACACCATTTTTTTTTATATGCTTTAATTACATGAGAAAATATATTTTGTCGGTGCTCTGTAGACGGCATTAACGGTTTAACCAGCGGTCATCAGAAATAAAGTCGTATGAATAACATTATAACACTTTAATTTGTTAAAAGAGCTGATTTTGCACTTGAATAAAATAAAATGATGAAGTAAAAGGCATTTTTGAAAGCTGACGGCTAGAAAATAGCTGTTCCAATTTCCAAATATAAAATAAAACGCACTAAACTTGAGCCACATACACAACTAGATCTCCCTCTGACACACACACACATGCACAACTAAAGGCTGCTAACTAAGAAATCAAATGTCATTCTCGGGGCCAAGTCGATTTCAATCTCTATTTTCAGCCTTTCCAAAATCTATAAACGCAGCTCTTAACACCGGACTGAGAGCTGCGTGAACGGAGGGTTAAAGCGAGTCCAGGGCTCTGTCGGCTTTGGGTTAACTGCCGTGTCATAGCAGCTTTTGTCCTCTGATCTGAACTATAATAACGGCGCGTGTGGAAGACGGCGAAGTCATCTGGAAGGTTGTCGGTTCGAGTCCACGCAGTGAAAAAGGCCAAGTGCTGCTGCTTGAGTCTTGGATGTGGCTACCAGAGGATGTTTCACGGGGACGCGGTTCTTTTTCTGCGCTTTAAATAGAGCAGAGGGATGTCTTGAATGTCTTGTCACTCAGTAAAGACAAATATGTTGTTGTATACGTTGCTGCTGATGATCAAACTGCATTGAGGCTATATAGCTGGCAATAACCACGACAGAAATGCCTCTTCAGCCGCGTATCATGGCTGTCTCACAACAAGCCTCGCCTCAAAATAATTTCTTAATCCATTAATTGGCGTGGAGCAGCATTCGGGGCAGGGCTTTTTGTTCAGTATGTTTTTCAGAGATGCATACTAATCATATAAAGTGATCCTTTGTACTCAGGTTGACAGCAACAGCGAGGGCTTTTAGACACACACACACACACACACAGCGAGGCATGTGTCTGGGAGCGCCGACGGCAGAACGAGTGTATTATTTTCCCTGAAGAGTGTT
The DNA here is from genome assembly GCA_005024645.1 of Planiliza haematocheilus. Taxonomy (NCBI): domain Eukaryota; kingdom Metazoa; phylum Chordata; class Actinopteri; order Mugiliformes; family Mugilidae; genus Planiliza; species Planiliza haematocheilus. The sequence goes on along the minus strand of SRSE01000183.1, from coordinate 1,578,724 downwards.
ATTTTCCTGTCAAGGCTTGATGGCAACGTGCCAACAGATGTGACAGGGAGCGATCATCCCTCCTTCATACAGTACAGAGAGAGAGAGAGAGAGAGAGAGAGAGGAAGGATGGATGAGGACGGAGAGAGTAAGACAGACACTCGCTGGGTTTCCATCCAGGCCTTTTTTATGCTAATTGTGATCTATTGAATTTGAAAAGAAGCATGGAAGTGGCTAATTCTAATGAAATGTTCTCACAAAAAGTTTGCCGCTTGAGGCTGGAAGGCTGATTTGAGACTTTGTGATTGAAACCCATTTGTCGTATACGGGCTGAGGCTATCTGCTGATCTCCCAGCGGTGATGGAGGACTGCCGTCACACCCACACAGGCTGCTGCTGTAGTTATGTCCACTTATTTATACATTAAAACCCCATCAAGTGTGTATACTAAATAAATAAAATATAAGAGTTGGCTAACACATATTCCTATAGCCTCGTATTTGTTGCTTGTTTGACAGAAAAAACAAAAAAATGGTTTGAATCACTGCAAACAGTCTTACAAGAAACATTTTGTCTGGATTTTACTCACTGCAGCTCTACGTAAATGTTTTTAAGACCATTTTGTTTCAATATATTGAGTTAAAAATGTAATATCGTGAATTATCGGTATCGGGTTTTTATAGCCGATGTTTGTTCTGTAGGCTTCAGCATTTCCGAGTCTGCATGAACGCAGCATGGGACGTTAACAGGCGCGTGCTTGATGACGTATAACAACAACAACACGCTAGTCTCGTAGGTTGCTAACCGTGGCTAACAAGCTAGCTCGCCCGGTGTATGAGATGTCCGTGGTTTGGAAGTATTTCCAAGTGTCACCTACTAACAGTAAATTTGCAATGACTGCAAAGCAAAGGTGGTTATGAGAGGAGGAAACAAGGCGTCTTCCTTTAATACATCAAATCTGATCACCCACCTCAAGAAGAATCATGCAGAGTTATACGCTACATTTGTCTTCCTTGTTTTGATATTGTCTGTAGTGTTGTTTGAGGTAAAACTTTCTCTCTAAAAACACAAAAAAATAAATGAATGGCACTTTTTTCTGTAACTTATTTTGTTTGCATCCAGTGGGACATCGCGATCAAATTAGTCATAATCTGTTAATTCCATAATAGGTGATATGTTATGTTGTTACCTAACAATCTTGGTGTAAAAAGACTGCATATATCGGTATCGGGTGATATCGGTATCGGAAATTAAAAGTTGGACAATATCGGATATTGGCAGAAAAGACAATATCGAGCATCCCTAAGTTGTTGGATTTGGATTTATCAGGTGAAACAAAAAGCTGTGCAGGCTGTCAGAGGCTAAACATTTCCGCTCTCTTCTGTCTTTTAGGGACTTTCTCTTGCTTCCATACTTGACAACTGGCTCCACTTTATCTGTGTGTTTGTATTAGTTGCTCCCATTTATGAATCTTAATGCAGAATCACTTTCACTTGGTAATATGACAGTAACAAACAAACAGAAAGTGTTAGAAAATAAAAACCTGCACACAAGTATTTGCATGCTTTCAAATAGACATCTGCAGGTAGCCAGCTTTTATGCAGCCAAGTGTTACATAAATGTCAAAGCATCATGGGTAACATAGTTTATTTGGTGTTTGACCACAAAAAATGTCACACTTGCAGACTAAATTTAGATTTCTACCGTTGATTCTCAGTAATCTGATCCTTATGAGAAGCCAACTGTTGCACAGACGTGATAAATAACATCAGCAGCATCAGATCAGACCGTAGCGTGTCTCATCTTTACTGTTCTGCCTTGTCATCCGGTAAACTTTATAACCAAACCCATTCCGTCCATCGTCTCTCTTGCTTCCTGCGTTCCTCAGTATCTCTCTCTTTGCTCTTTTGCCCTCTCCATTCACTTCTTCTCTAACAAAAAAACAAAGAAAAGCAAAACAAAGCGGCAGAAAACAAAAGGAAAGAAAGAGGAACATGTCATTATTGGTTTTGTTTCTACAGCGGCACAATAACCTGACCACCCTCATCAAATGATAGAGATTGCATGCATGCAGGCAAGTACAAGAGAGCGACAGAGCCCCCGTGTGACGAAAGGCAGTTTAATTTAGATAATTATCTCGCAAATTAACCACAAACTCCTTCCCTGTTAATTACCTGTCTTGGGGAAGCGGTGCAGGAAAACAAAAAGCAAAACCAGGGAGGTCTTTGTTCACGTCTTCTTGGGGGGGCCATAAATTGGTGACGGCCCTGCTGAAAGGCCAGATAACCCTTTGAAGGAACAACCACTAAAGCATTTGATAGGCTAATGGGGAATACTGTTAGCATCCCGGTTTGTAATTGGACGTCATAAATCTGGGCCAGGTGATGGGGGGAAACAAAAGCCGGGTTTTGTGTGGGCGTCGAGGCCGCAGCGCTACTTGTAAATCCTTCCCTCCGCTGAATGTCGCTATCTGACGGTGCACATACGGCTACGACACGAAACGGCGTCGAGTGGATCCCCCACACTGATTGTATCTGTATTTACGTGTGCTCGTATATATATATGTATATGTGCATGTGTGTGTGTGTGTGTGGTGTGTGTATCTGCCCCAGCAGCGCTAATAAAAAGACCCGTTCTTATCTTAGCGTCTGCTGAAGGTGATTCTGTCGTCTGCTATTAACCTCGCCTTTATAATGACAGCTCGCCTGATTAGTTTCAACACTTAAAGCCTTGACATTTTCAATTTCACTTGCTTATTTTTCTTCTTCAGGTCTTTGTAGCAGCAGGAAATACATTTCATTATCTTCTAATAATGACTTATTAGCATTATTAACGTTCCTCATTATAAAAAAACATTAAAGCTTTGTTGTTTTTACCTTTTTTGTTGCTGAAGTTTCTTCCCACATGTAAACAATGCACTTAGAAGAAGAGCAAAAGGTACAATAAATGATTCATTAAATTTAAAAGTGACTTTTTTTAAGAAAAAAAAAAAATCCCACAAAAAGCACAGTAGGTGGTCAAACCACTTAAAACATCTGGGCAACAGATTATATTTTCACTTGTGTGAAGTATTTGACAAGGTTAGTGGTTTGACAAAAGCTCCTCAGCTTAATTTCCCTTTATGTCTCCTCTTAAGTGCTAATAAAAAATAACTGCCTTTATCTTTGGTCAGTGTCAGAGAAGGATTTTGTTATCGTCTCATTTCAGTGATTTTGCAGCTTTAACATGATTAAACCACGTAGAGGAATACATCACAGTCTAGGTTGTCTGACATCTGGTGTTTCACTGTTAGTTGGAAGGACACATTAAACGTCTGCAGAGTTTAACTGAAGTTACTAGTGCTCAGTTTTTATTAAGCACAGATTCATTGAATGATTTAGTCTGTGTGCAGCTTAGTTTGACTGTGTTTGGCATTGAGCATCCACAGGTAGAGCTCTAGTGTTTACTTTCATTTCATTTTGCTGCAGTTTTTAGTTCAAGTTTGGTTGAGACGTCTCATAACAACATCAACAACAATGGTGGACTACATGCTCGTGTTCCTGCTGGAGAAGATATTGAGCCTATTATGGTTACTAGGGCTAAATATCATTTCTCCTTGAGTTTGGTTTCTTCTAAAGCCGATTTGTAAACAGCGCTCAAGCTTTATGCGCATGCTCCATCTCTTCCTCTCCGTTTTTGGTGAATTTCGGAAACAGCGCCACCTATAGGCCTGGAGTATGAAGTAGTGCTTTGAGTCGTGTTGAGACGCAGATATTCTTGAAACGATGGCAGGGAACACGGAGAGGGGAAAGATCGTTTTGGTACGTGTGGACGAGGCCTAACTAGTTACCTCCTTTGTGGACTTTGTGGCTCCATAATAATGTTGAATTATTTCCTAAATTGACAAAAGTTTTGGTGCATTTACTGATTCTTGCAGTATTGATCCCTCTTTGATCTAAGTTACTGCTTCCAATTTCCTCTTGTGGTTAATATGCACACAAATCAAACACAATCTGTTGTGATTGAAAATTGTCGTCTAATTGTTTTGCCACTGTACAAGAATTCCCATTACACACCACTGTGTCTTTGCACAGCAGCAGATAAACCAATAAAACCCTTTATTTATTTCCTGAAACAAAAGTTAAATTAGATGCTTCCTGCTTTCTTAAAACAAACAAAACGATCCTTTTTTGTGAGTGCATTAACAGACATGCATTACCGCTGCATGCGGCGACACCGCTAAGCTGCAGCCGTGTTCTCCAGACCAGGTGACACAAGAGCACACACACACACGAGCAAATACAGTCACGCGCACACACACACACCGCGAGGGGAACATCGGAGCTGCACCAATATTTGTGTTTTGCGGCTGTCACGTATTTGTCCAAGTCCTTGTCGCCGCTCTCCACAACTACCGGCAGCAGGTGTGAACAACTCTTGTGCTGAGAGGGACGCACTCCGCTGTCACCCCGTCGGGGAGAGAGAGAGAGACGCGTAGACACACAAACTCGGGTTGGGGGAGGAGCGGAGGGAGAGATCAATAGTAGTGAGTGTGGAGTTTGGATAATTACAGTTGTTAGCAGGGAGAGGAGAGCAGCTATAGTGGCCTCTCCACTCAGAGTCTCTTATCACTCTCTGGCCTGTCATTACAGCTTTAAATGCTGCCGTGGAAAAGTGGCGTGTGTGTGTGTGTGTGTGTTTTCCTCTTTATATCTCCTCTCCTTGTTTCCTCTTTATCTCGTCTCCTTTAATATCTCTTCTTTCCCTTCTTCTCGTCTCTATATCTCATCTCGTTTCTGCTTCTCTTTGTGACTCGAACGTTCCTTCCCTCCGTCCTCCTCTCCCGTCTAAACATTTTTGTTCTTGCTTCTTTTCCTCTTTTCTTTTTTATTTCCTCTCCTTGCGTTGCCTTTTTTTTGTTTTCAAGTGATCTCTCACCTTCTCGTTGAGGTTTTAACGTGGCCGTGTGTCTGGAGGAAACTCCACTTTCCCCAGATATGAGTCACATGTTTTTATAAACTATTACATGACATGGTTTTTATTTTTTAGGTGCTCCAAATCGCGGCCATCTTTCTCAGCAGGCATCAATACGAAACGTAAAATTGGAGATGTACGGTGCAGGAAAGTTCACAAAGCGCTTGTTTTCTTTATTCTGTAAAAAGCTGTTCGCTCTGTTTCTTCTTACTGCTCATTTATCTCTGTTCTTGTCCAGTCTTTGTGACATCATCTATCCGTCACCCATTATTCTTTTCATTTCTTATTTTCGTCTTAATTTGTTCTTGACCTTTTCTCACGTCCTCTCTTTCGTCTTCTTACTCATTCAATAATCTCTCCTCATCTCCGTTTGCCATCTCCCTGCTCTTCTCTTCCTCCTCCTTTCCTCACGTCGTCAGCGGTGCCAGGAAGAAGAATTTATTCTGGAGATCCACGCTCAGAGAAGGGTTTTGAGTGTCCAGCCAGACAGGATCTTCTTAGTCGTTGTGAGTCCTGACACGCGACGCTAAAATAGGCCCAGGAAAAACTGGAGTTAAATCCCTCACGGATTGCCGTGCTCGCTTCACCGGTCTCTGTCTTTGTTGTCTCCACTGATGTTGAGGAGCCTTGTCAGACATAAGAAGGAGATGAAAATGATGGAGGGAAGGATTAGATGGATGCAAAACAACGTCGGTTTGTCCCCTCCGGGCTGTTTGCTCTGATTTAGATGGAGGAGGATTAGCTGAGGATGAGGAGATCAGAGTAGTGTGTGTGGAGGAGAAGTGGGCTGGTGATACGTAGATGCTGGAGGCAAAGCTGTTAGATATTCGACCGTTTTTTCTTGTGTTCTGTAGGAGGCGCATGAAGGATCCACGCGGCATCGAACTCAGCAAAGTTGCAAATGTACAACTTAAATTTCTGACTCCAGTTCTGTCCTCTTCTTCTAAAAAGTGTCCACAAAGATTTGCGTAAATGTTGTGCGATAGTGAGCCTGAAGTATTAACACGGCCACTCATGCAACCACGTGACTGTCAGCTGTCTCTCCGACCCGAGCGTGCGTGTTACGAGTTGGGTATCACAATGAAACAGGAAATCACTGCAAAGATATAAAAAAATAAAATAAAAATCTCCCTCGCTCTCTCCCCTCATACACACAACACAAATAACCCGCTAATCTCTGCCTCTGCCCGCGTGCCATTCAAGGCTTCCTCCAATTAAAAAGCATCGGGGAGTCGAACCCGCCATCTTATTTATCATATTAATTAGAAACTCCCCTGACAACAAAGAGAGGCCTACAGCTGTGGAGCAGAGGAGAGGCCTGGGAAATGAACGACGGTTTGATTTGTTGTCTTGCTAATGTGACACCTATTATACAGGTTAGCCTTCCAAATACAAAGACACCACAGCAGCATATGGTAATTGGGAGTGCGCCCGTGTCTGTGTGTATCTGTGAGGTAAACACAAAGGGTCTGCTTTGCACTTGGTTATCCACAGCTTGCTGTTTTTGTTTATCGTTAAACATTATACTGTGTGTGAGTGAGTTTTAGCGCTTTTAACTAGTAGGCTATGCTAGCTGATTCCTCTTTTTCTAGTCTATTCTAAGCTAAGCTAACCAGCTGTTTTATGGATAGAAAGTATTTTAATTCATTTATTCAGAGTCAACTACACAGGACCTGTCTAATGCTAAGTGCAAATGCTTCCCTTTGTTTTAGCGTAAAGGAGCCTTTCTAGGGTTCAGAACGGCCTCATTAGCTTCACATATACGTAGCTATGCTGCCTCACATACATTAACAAAACCACTGTAACCTCTTAGGTCCCTACTCGTAACCAGGGAATAGATTATCATCAGAAACGTACTTCTAGAAGCACACATAGCTTTTATTTTTGACCAGGTGTCAAATTTAAATTTAAAAAAAATGTATTATGAATTAGGGATGGGCGATATGGACTAAAAATCTATCCCGATACTTTCTGGTATTTATCACGATAAAAACGACGATAAATAAACACCAATTCAGTCTAATCTTTTTGACTATAATGCAACGGAAAGTTTTGTCTGAGTTAAGTTATTTTTTGTCTTACACATTTTCTGTTTCTCTTCATATCCGGTGGTGGAACAAATTAGTGGTGTTTCTGTTCTTTTTATTCACTATTTGTTTGTTGTAATTTGCTGCTCCGCGTCTAGTGTCGCGAATTTGCGAAGTACTGTTTCCGATCACATGTAATACTCTAATGTCGGTTTGTGCACATTCAAAAATTTCCTAGGAACCTTTTGCAAACACTAGTTTCTCATAGGACGTGAAGTGGTACGCAAAAATACAAATATTTAATTTTTATAATTAAAATCAGGCGTTAAGGGGTTAAAACCAAACCAGATAATGGAGGTGGAGCCTCGTTTAGTCAATATTGTCAATTTGTCAATACTCCACACGTGTTGGGCTGTGAGTGTGTCGCGCACATATATACGTCATCAATGGGAATTTATCGTTTTTATCGCGGGATGACATATTCTTACTGTGGGGAATGTTTTTGACGATATATCGTAAACGATGAAATATCGCACATCCCTATCATGAATAGATTTTTAGTTGAGTACTATATGAGGCGCATGTTGGAGCCCATTTGAATAAAGTTCACAGTGTCTTAACAGTACGCTCAGTTCCTGGGAGGCAGAGTGCTGTTAGATATAGTTTGGCCTCCTTAAGCAGCGTCCTGTAACACAAATGGTGCGTTTAGGAACCATGTTGAACATAGGACATTCCAAACATTTAATGAACCTTCCCAAATACCAGTAACCTTATATGTATTTTTCCAATTTTGCGCCTCATTCCTCTGGCGGGCCGGTTTTGGCCCGCGGGCCGCATGTTTGACACGAAACACGGATAAAGGAATTTGTTTGGAAGCTTGGGTGAAAATCCTGCATCTGTCACTTCTTGATAAAGATGTGAAGAGAACAAGGGAGCCAAGAGGAGGTGCAAAGGTGTAAAAAGAGCAGGACAGGCTGATGGAGCGAGCATGGGGGTGATGTGCTCTGTAATCATGGGTCTATTAGCCCGCTCTCTATACAGCCATGATGGGTCTGGAGCGCTGCCCTATGGAAGATAAATGCTCAGCATATTTAACAGCTGACAGGTGTGTGTGTGTGCTGGTGTTGCGTGTGTGGATCAGCCTTTGTGTAAATGGGTTGGTAGAATTTCTCCTCTTAAGCACAGGCACATCCTTAAATCATTTATGACTGCTCCCTAAAACTGTAATAAAAGTAAATTTGGACCAATTAAGTGGCCAGTGATCTGTATTTGTGTCAAAAAATAAGGTATTTACGTCATAAATGTGGTTCATGAGGATCCATGTATGGGTGGACCACACTCCTTAAAAGGAGAACACAGTGGGTCTCTAGCCGTGGTGCTGAAGCTGAGACGATCAGCTGTACTGGAGCTCTCCACAGTTCTGAATCTGACCGTGTGCACTACTTTCCCCTGTAAATTTAATTAACTGTCGCATTTGATCATTTTCCTCTTTATTTTTATTTACTCACAGCAGCATAACATTATTTTAAAGAAAATATAATAACATAATATTGCTTCTCATGTTTTAGCTGTATCTGGTCACGCGTCACTTTTTGTTCGTTGTCGGATTTTCTAAACCCGAAAAAAGTTCCACGTGACAGACGTAGCGCCCCTTTTCGGAACGAGCTCCTTCTCCTCGGGCTGCCTCTGTTTCCTCGTGACGATCGTAGATATATAAACATAGACGCCGCATCGACTGTGTAGGGACGTGCCTAAAGCGCCGCCATCTTGGTACAGGGCTAGCAGAGGCAGCGGTGCATGAACGTACGAATCTCAAAGAATTATTCGCTGGATTTTGGACCGATTTCCAAACCTATTGATCTGTTAAAAACGTCACACATGTAGCTATGATAAAAATATGGTTTTACTACCCAAATACAAATTTTACCTCATGTTATCAGCAGACTAGCACTCAGGTGAAGCTGTTTCTTCTTCGTCGTGCTCATGCAACTACGCCAAGCAGTCTGCTGCAAATGCCTGCAGTGCCCCGTGTGTTGAGGAGGTGTAATTACAGCGACTCAGAGAGATGCTGCCGACGTAACCCTAGTAGGGATTGTATTATTTATAGTTTATTAACCTTTTAGAGTTTGTCACGGTTGTTTAATCTCAAAACGTGTGGATTAGAAGTACAGATAAACAGAGAGAGTAAATATGTTTAAGGATGTCTCATCTCTAGAACAAGCCTCTGATTTAATTTATTTTTTTCAGGCTAGCAGCTCTTTAGTTTTGATAGACACTGGTGTGTGTGCGTGTGTGTGTCAGTCCAGCCATCTGGTTACCAGGGCATTGTTTACTCTGTCACAGCTCAATATTTGCCCATCCATCTCTTGTCCCACGACACACTACGAGTGTGTGTGTGTGTAGTAAACTGTGTGTGTCTTTTACAGGTTCATCTTGAACACTAATCAAATTGTGAATAAATAGCTTTCTTTCCAGATCTGCTTTTAAAAACAAAATGAAACCTTCTTTGAGAATTTTATTTCTACTTTCTATCACTATTAAAGCTGTTTCTATATTTTGACTTGTCCAGGTATTAGGAACACACACACACAGGTTATTGTTTTGCTTATGGTTTGGGTTAGAAACCAACTCTGTCGCTACATCAGAAGCAGTGACAAAGTGTGTGTCTATGTGTGTGTGTGTGCAGAAGCAATGCCAGGGTGTAATTTTCCATTTGGCTGCTGGACAGAAAGATGCATGTTGGCTAGACAATCTCCTTACTGTGGTAAACACACACACACGTCAGCATGGAGATCCTTTGCTATTATGCAGCTTTCATGTGTGTTTGTGTGCACATAAAGCACAGCAGCAAACTAAACGCACTGCTTTGACATGCCCCGATAGCAGTGCACTCAACACAGGAGGGGAAAGATATCTTTGACACGGACGTTATTGCTTACATGGATCTCCATCTCCCGCCTTTCTTCTGCTTGAACACTCTCATTCTTCCGCATCTGTTTCCGTCCCCTCTCCTCTCTTCGCAATATGCCGCCGCTCTTCCCTCCATTCTCTGTCTCCATCTGCCCTTCTCTGATCTTCTGCAGCCGTTTGAGCATCAAAGGTGCTGAAGAGGTTTGCCATCTAACCTTCTTCCCGCGCAGATCCCTTCATCTTCTTCAAACGGAGGAAAGTGCAAAGGCTAACTGTGGGTTTCAGACGTCTTCTGTTCTGTCGCTTTGTCCTCCTCTGTCTCGCGCTCGCTCCTCTGTCCTGGCCTTTTGCTAGAAGTAGTAAGTATAATGTTCTGTGTATAGATATGGTTCATCCTGGATGGAGACGGCCGTGACCTTGACTCTCAGATCTGCACAGACTCAGTTTATGTTTGGCTTGTCTTAACAGTTTAACATCAGTGTGTTATCAGACAGAGTTTGAATTGGCTTCTTTTTTTTGTTCCTTTCAACAGATATATGCATTGCTTTCTTCTCCAATAACAACATATTTTAGTTGCTCATACGTTGCCTTTGGTTTGCGATACAATACTAAATCTACCGTTTTGTGTCTCAATACAATACAAGTGCATAAAAGAGGGTGACCTGCCAGTAATCCTGGCAGCTGCTCTTCACACACACACCTGCTATTTTTGTGTGTTTGCCGTGTGTACTGTATGAGCACCTGTCCTCACACTGACAGACAAACACTCTCATGAGCGTGAAGGTGAAGCTGGGAATCCTTTAGATCTCTCTATTTGCTTCTGAACTGCTCCTTTAAGAGATCAGCCGTCACCTGAGATGTCATTAGCAGTCCACGAGTAAGGAGTAATGGAGACGCAATTTCCAGCATTAGTATGTTTACACGTGCATTTGTGTAGGATTATATGGGATTAGAGAACATTTGCCTTCAAAAGAGCCCTATAGCCTAGACCTGCACACACACACACACACACACTCCAACCTTTACCCTAAACCCATTCCTCATCTCTGAGAAAGCAGACTGAGTGAATAGCCTCGCTAAAGGCTTTTTAATAGACTGCTTTGTGTGGGGAAAACTCCGGGTGACTGGGTGGGGAGTCCCAAGGGAGACATGGGGGGTGGAGAAGACTGGGAGACGGTGAAAATGGCTCAGAGTGCAGACTGGGTGCAGATGCTTTAAACACCGTATCTGAATGTAGTAAAGTGCGTTTGTGGTATTTCATAAAAATACAAATGAGCTCATGACTCAACACAAACATGTACAGGAAATATTTAGATTTATAGTTTAGGAAAACGCCAAATAACTAGTGAACATTTTGCTGCTCAGTAGTTTTGTGACTCCTCTAAAATGCACCCTCACAAACGGTGAATACACTTTCTGGAAAGAGTGTCCTGGATCACTTTCAGAACTTTTTTTTGCCTCCTAAATCTATTTCAGTTGTTGTCCGGCGCCACATTTTTGGGTCAGACCAAGGTGACATGTTTGACTGCGTCCTTCTTGGGGAACACGTTTGCCGTTGCTGCGTATTCCTGTCACCTCTCCACAGCCGAGTGTGTGTGAATGAAGACATTTATTACAACAGAGACACACAGGATTAGCAGAGGGCTTAAACCATTCTCATGGTAATGCACAGAGCTGGGAGCGCGCAGATAAACACAAACACTCACCTTATCAAAACACCCAGACCTGAAAGACTACTCCTTAACGGGCACTGGCAGACTGGCGGAGAGACGCTGACGGAAAACAGGAGACAGACGGATGTCAGTTAGCTGCGGCAGATTAGGGCCTCATTCAGAAATATTAGTCAGACAATGAAATCTTTCACCTCGCGTTACACCTTCATCCAAAAGGTCTGACGCCACTGCTCCAGTCAAAAGTTTTCAGAGACATCAGACATTTTTTTGTCATTTAAAAGGGTATATAAGTCACATTTACGTTTAACTACTCAGTCAATGCACACACACATGAAGATCTGCTGTTATTTAATGACTTTTAATGGATAAATTTGCATTTTGATGCAGCTCTTGTGTCAGGAGTTTTATTCTGAAAAACCCTCAGCTGCCATATGGATGCACACTGGCCAGTATTTACAGAAGCAGCTGGTTAACATCATCATTACCTGTCAGAGCAGATCTGCAACTTTTCCTGAAGGGTAGAGTCAATAAAATGAAATGGTCAACAATTTACCCCAAGGGGAAGGGATGTTTCTAGCTGGACTAAGCTGCTGATCCGATTGTGGTATCCTCAAGTGTACGCACATAAAAGAGAGCGAGAGACAATCCAACCTTCGCAACATCAGACAACAATCTCCACCACGAAATCCTTGTCTCCCCGAATGCTTTTTTTTTTTTTTTGGCAAATAGTTGATCTGTCTATTTTAACAATTGTTAAAAACGAGGTCTTTTCAAAAGTGATTGTCTGCAGACCTTTGAGAAAATGTCTTTAACCTCGAGCCCAGTGCAGATCTCAAGACCATTTGTTCAGAGTCATGTAAGAAATACTTTGCATCTAGCACAGTAGTTTAAGCTTCAGGTCAAATGATTTGAGTCTTTTAGCCTCGAGTGAACTCTCAACACAGTTGTGCCAAGGGCAAGTCTTCCAGTGAATCTGAAAATCTGAATTTAACTAACCACAGATTGGGCTTTAACCCTTAGGCATCATTAGGGACATTTTTTCCCCTCTTCACTTGGCCCTCATTTTTGCTGTGCTGGTGCATGTTGCAAAAAAATTTGTAACAAAGTTTGAAATTCAAAAAAACTGAACACTATGGAAAAAAAAATGACTACCCCTCTCAAGTCTTCTGCTTTTTTTCTGCATAAATCTCTTAAACCACTTCAGCACTTTATAAAACTACAAAAAAAATCCATCATATTGAGTATTTTTTATCCTTTTAAATGAAAGTTTGATTACTTAAAGTGAATGGGGGGAAAAAAAACATAAAAAATTGTATTTTCTATAAAGATAAAAAAATGTTGGGAGGCTGGGGCATTTCTTTTTTCAAATGAGTCTTGCATATGACAAAGATTATTTAAAATATTGATTGAATTTTTGGTAGTTTTGTAAAGAGCTGAAGTGGTTTTAGAGATTTATGCAGAAAAAAGCAGAAGACTCGAGAGGTAGTCATTTCTTTTTCCACAGTGTTGTGTTTTTTTGAATTTCAAACTTTGTTACAAAAATGTTTTAATGACTCGAGGGTAGTAAACTAAACTGATGCCTGAGTGTTAAACGATTGAGCATAAACGTGTCATTTTTTTCTTCTTCTTATTGACTTTAGTGTAAAACAGCAAACTTCATCACCACCCCATTAACAAGTTTTTCTTCCCAAGGTTCAGTCGAGTCCACAGGGCGAATGAAACCTATAACCTTTGCTGTCCATGCCAGAATTACAGGATTTTGCAGACACATGTTGTTCTTCCTCCACCCCTCCCTCCCTCCCTCCCCTCCACCCAGCTGCCAGTCTTCCTCACAGTGACAGAGATGTAGTTTCCAGATCTTTCCCCTGCCACCTCTGATTAAGGCCGCCGTGGACGAGACACACCTGTACAGCTGATGGGAGACAATGCCACCGCTTCCTCCTAGAGATTGATTTTCTCCATTAAAACGGGCTCTTTGTCTAAAAACCCTGCACCCTCTTTGTTATGCTAAAGAGAAGATGGAAGATTTCCAATTCAATTTGGGCTGAGCTGAGGGCCGGTCAGCTATATGGGCTTCCATTGTCCTGGCCGAGCCCGCTGGGACAACGCTAGCGTCTCCCAAACGCCAATTAAGCTGGACGGAGGGACGGACAGGGGGATAATTGACAGGCAGGAGAAAGATGGCCTTCTTGGTCTCTCTCTCTCATCATTGAAAAAGAAAATCAAAGAAGGAGAGCTAGAGAGAGAGAGAGGGATGAGAGGGGGAACAAGGAGGAAGAGAGTAATAACCTGTAATATGATGCCCAGAGCAGATTTAGATTACATGAAATGTTTTGCTTGGGACTTGGGCGCCAACAGTGAGTGAGAATTATGATTAGGAGGAAAGAAAAAGATCAGATGTTGCTTCAAATAGTTTGATTTAATGTTTATAAAAAGTAAGAATCTTAATTTTATTTATTTCCTTTTATTTTTTTTACCTCCAAATCATTTTTTTCCTATTTTGTCACGCTGTTTCCTCCTTCCTCTAATTGTAATCCCTCTCACTTTCTCTCCTCTTCCTTCCCCCCTTCTCTCTCTCTCTCTCTTCTGGCTTGTGACAGACGGCCTAATAGGATTTAATAAGCCCCATTTGCATGTCAGCCTTTTAGATTTTCTGTAAGAAAGAAAGGTGATGGGAGGGATAGGGGGTGTTTGGGGTAGGTAGGGAGGGAAGGAATAGAAATAAGGAGAAAGGAAGTAGGGAAAGGGTGGTGAGCATGACGATGGATTGGTTTAAAGGCTCGTTTCTTTTCTGATAAACTTGGAAAAGTATTAGTTCTACCAAGTGGTTTAAAGTATTGTGAACTGTATCTATTCTGATTATTTTTAATCACGTGTGAGCAAACAGTTTGCCGATGTGGCGTGCGCGTCGTTTCAGAGGTGTGTCCACTCTGGTTTTTAGTGTAAATTTGACACCGGCGGCTTCACGTCACTTTCTGCCGAGTGGCTTTTGTGCTTTTGTTTGGATTCTGTTGCCATTTAGAGCAGATGTGAAGAACGCGGCGTCGAGGTTGTCAAAAATGGATCACAGGGCGATGAGTCATTTGGTATTACTTGACAATCAAATGTCATCATGTTGGAAGAGCTTATTGTTCCCAGTGGCCAATCACTGTTTTTTCAATTTCACCCTCTTTAGGGAGCTTTTGTCAACAGCTTATTTCTACCTGCATGACGGTGAATAATAACAGTTGTCTCATTGAGGCAAAAAAAAAGTAGCATGATGTTGTTATGGCTCCATAAAACATGGGAGGAGGAGAAAACACTGCTTTCTTTTAACCAGGAACCCAATATTTGACTCCCTGTAACCACATTTTTCATGGCAGTCTCCAATTTTCTGAAACATTTATCCCAATAATTTCTGGTATTTATCAAGGTAACGATAAAAACGACGATAAATAAACACCAATTCAGCCTAATCTTTTTGACTATAACACATCGTCAAGTTTTATCTGAGTTGTTGTTTTGTTCCCGGACTCTTTGGATGAAGTCGACGCTGCTTCTTCATCCTTTTGCTCATTTTCTGTCTTTCTTCATATTCTGGTTTGTGCTTGTGTTTGAGGTGGTGGAACAAATTAATAGTGTTACTGTCCTTTTTATGCACCATTTGTTTGCAAACCTTGCATGTTGTAATTTGCTGCTCCAAATCAGACTTTTTAACCCCTTCATGCTTAGCGTCGCTAATTTGCGACGTAGCTGTTTCCGTTCAGACTGCAGACGAAATAACGCATGTAATACTCTAATGACGGTTTGTGCACATTCAAAAAAAATCCTAGGAACCTTTTGCAAGCACTAGTTTCTTGTAGGACCGGTCGGAGTGGTAACAAAAATACAAATATTTAACTTTATGTAATTGAAGAATCAATTCAGGCGTTAAGGGGTTAAAACCAAACCAGATAATGGAGGTGGAGCCTCGTTTAGGATCCGGCGTATCTACTCCGCCTTCCGCTATTGTCAGTTTGTCAATACTCCACACGTGTTGGGCTGTGTCTCGCACATATATACGTCATCGATGGGAATTTATCGTTTTTATCGATATATTCTTAACGTGGGGAATGTTTTTGGACGATATATCGTAAACGATGAAATATCGCACATCCCTACTCTGCAGTATTCATGACATCTATTCCATTAATTCAGTTCATCTCTGTTTAAAATGCTCAAAACAGGTTTGTCCCTTGAAGCCCAGTTATAAATATCGCTCACAGGTAATCTCTTTTAATCAAAAGTCAAATGTGCAGATTTACAGTAAAGTATCATGCTTGTCTTGTCCTCACATGGATGCTTTGTGTGTGTGTGTGTGAGAGAGAGAGAGAGAGCGTCAGAATGACTGTTGTTCTGTGAGGATTATAAAAGGTCCAGCCAAAAACCATAAGTGTTGCTCACATCTCCACACACACTCAGTAATCCCCATGTTGGTAGCTGATGTTTATTGCCGTGTAATAGGATCAGGATGAGGCAGCGTCAGTATCAGAGCAAACATCTCACAGTCTCTCTCTCTCTCTCTCTCTTACACACACACAGACGCACACACACACACACACAATTGCTGATCAAACATAGCCCAGGAAACATTGTGATCCAGAAGAGATGAGAGGGCTAATCCTTTTAGCCTTCTAAGAAGACTCTCCTCCTCGTCTCTCTTTCTCTTCCAGACTCGCTCCTGCAGTCATTCTTCTTTCCGTTTTATTTCTCCTTCTCCTTCTCCTGCTTGACGACATTGTTTTCCACTTTTACAAGGACGAGGCTGAGGAGACGGGGACAGCTCCACGGAGCTAAATATACATGCCAGTGTGGCGCACATCTGTGTGTTAAGAGGAGATTGATGTGCTCGGTTTGCTGAGAGATTAGGCCTGATAAATCCTCCTTTTTAACCAAACCCACCTCCCTCCTCGGCCTCCTACACTCTGCATCCGTCTATCTGTGAGCATGCCCTCAGGTCTGCGCAGAGAAATAACATTTTAACGTGCGATGGAAATCGTCCTGCTTAAGGGAGGGTTCTGTTTTATTTGGTTTGTGAATATTGCCGTGGGAGTAGTCACCTAAATTTCTAGCCCTAAACTAGATGTTGGATTTGTCCTCCACATTTTATCCGCTTTATTATTCCTCATTATTATCATCTTTATTAATCTTAAAGCTGCAAATGAAGCGAATATTTCGTCCTTCAGTACCTCAGTATATGCTATAACCATTTATTTGTATGTAAAAGACGGCATAATCGGTGCAACCAGACTGATTTCAGATCGGATCAATCATCCACTGAAGCAGCTGAGGCAGTTTAACTTTCACATTTGACAGATTGTTATAAATAAACATTAAAAGAAGTTTAAACACGTTTTTTTTAAAAAAGCTTTTCTATTTAGTCGATTTTGAGATGACTGTGTTGTCTTTGAAATAAATGCTCAGTTTCCTCCTCTCTGATTGCAGCATAAGTGTTTCACGTGATAATATTTCACTGGTTTCTTTATCAATAAATATATATTTTAGCTTCTTTCTTCTCCTGTAAAGTGAACACACATTTTTTTTATTATTATTATGAATACAGCCCATTCTTTGCGTGGCGTTATTAGTGTAACATACGTTCAGGTTAACGCTCGCTCCTGCAAACAGCAAACATGCGTGTGAATGCTTGTGAGCGTGTGTCTTCAAACAGAGCCGTGAGTGCTTAATGAATTTACTTTGCTCTGATTGAAAATTAATTAAAACAGCCTCAAACAGACAGCCGCCCACAGAGAACCACTGGCAACACACTGACAGACAGATTACTGCTCTGAGGAGAGAGAGAGGAGGGAGGGAGGGAGACAGGAAGAGATTTTACAACTATCTGATGCACTTCCTATGACCCTAGCATAGCGAAGGTTTCTCAGTCCGTCTTATCTTCATCGCAGACAAGTAGAAAGAGTTGAATGTAATGTAAAAAGAACCCAAAGCAGTGTCCTAAACAGATGTTTAAGTATTCAAACTGCTTGTTTCCAAAGCTTTGTCTAATATCCAGCGTACAAATTGCTTTAGCGATGTTTGAATTGTTTTCTGGGTGATATTTGTGATTTAAAATAGATATTCTTCGGGGATTAACACATATTTATTAATCTGTGAATGCAAACTAATTGAACAAAAAGTATTTGATTAATCAGCGAGGCAGCCCGAAACAGAATTTACCCCGGTGAGTAATTATCCGCCAGCCCCTCAGGAGGAGTTAAACACAAAAGGGGCTTACAGAAATAAGGCCGAATAATAAACAGACTCGTCAATAATGACAAGTTACGGTCTTAAAAGAATTTGTCAGGAGCAAATACGTGTTATCTTTTTAGACAATAACGAGCCTCGATCCTGAACGCATCTCGATTTGTTCCGGTGACTTTCCAAGCTCCCAACGTGTAAATATACTTATAAGAAATGACATATAAAAGTGTGTCTGTCCTGCAAAGGTGCATGCAAAGTTGAGCTTGCTTCCTGCGATGCTCTGCAGTAAATACAGTATATTGTGTTAAAAGCAGCTGGACGCCACCGTGGACGTGTCTGAGCTTCTGGTTCAGGAAGTGTTAACCGGTCCAGCTCCCTCAAGCAGACAATGATGTTAAAGACTAATTGACGCGCACTTTAAATAAGTCCTAATTAGAGCACGGCTGGTAATAATTGGGCAGGCGGTCTGAGCACTAATTAGTGTTTAAAAAAAAAAAAAAAAAAGCCTTTCGTGTGTGTGTGTGTGTGTGTGTGTGTTACTATGTGGATGAATGATCTCTACAGGGGGGCTGATGAAGCCCATACTTTCAAGAAGCAGAGAGAGGGAGTGAAGCAGAGAGAAAGAGGGGAGATGGACCTCCGCCTCTCTTCACTCTTTTGTGTTGGCGTATGGTCTGCGGGTGGCCCTCTCTGCACGGGAGGGACTAAGGGTGAGGGCAGGTGTGTGTGTGTGTGAGAGAGAGAGAGAGAGACCTGAACTTACTCCTAACAAGACTAATTGATTCTGTAGCCTCTCTTTATCGGTCTTCTCCTCGCACACACTCTCTCTCTCTCTCTCTTTTTTTTCCTTCTCCTCTCTGCCTCTAATTGTTTATGCTGAGAGGCGTCTAGAAAACGGCAGTAATAGATTTCCCACCTGCTGCAGAAACACATTAGTAACACACTCAAATGACTTGTTGGGCTCACTTGGTCTCCCCCTGCTGTTGTCTACTCATTGTTTACTGTTCGACCTTTCAGCTGGTGACCCAGGTGTACCGACACACTCCGGGTGAAAAAAAAAAATAGTATCTCTCTTAGATGAGATAAGATATGTTTATTAATCCCACGTATGGGAAATTTCCTTGTCACAGTAGCATAGAATTTGGCAAAAAATATATATATTAAAAAACAGTGACAACTTTGACAGGGAACAAAGTTAACGAAAAAAACGCAAATACAGAATTTTTTGAAAAAAATGTACAAAAATAAATAAATACAAGAAATACAATACTCAATGTAAATTTAAACTCTTGACGGCGGTCATCAAAACCTGGACCTAAGCTAGTCGGGATGACAAATATATGAATGGTCAAATTACCGTAATATCCAGACTATAAGCCGCTACTTTTGTCACTTGCTTTGGACCCTGTGGTTTAAACAACGGTGTGGCTTATTTATGGGTTTTTACAGCTAACGGTCACCAGGGGGCGCACTATCACGGAAGCGCAAGAGCTAGAGGGACAATTAGCGCCAGATAACGAGAGCAAAACAAACCAAGTGAGAACAAATACAGCACGAGAGCTGCTTTTAAGTTAAAGGCGATCGAGCTGGCTGACTTTTCTGGTTATTTTGATACAGTAAACAGCCGTGTTAATGCACTTTTACTGCCGTGTTACAGGCAAGTACTTTTAAAAACGAATTAAATTTAGCAATTTAACGTTATTGCCTCGTCAAAGCGGTATAAGCTTTGTTTTTTGTTATAGGAGCACACTGTTGTAGTATTTGTGCACTGCACGAATTCAATTCAGTTCAATTCAGTTTTATTTATATAGCGTCAATAACAATACAAATTGTGTCAAGACGCTTTACAAGACCCGAATGCTGTTTGTAATGTCAAAGATGTGAAAGTTTAACCGATTAATTGATTGTTTGATTGATTGATTGATTGATTGATTGACTGAAAGATTTATTGTGTTTCTCAAATAAATAAATAAATGGGACGCGTTGCGTTTCCATTTCTGTTCCGACAATCCCCTCCGTGGTAGAAGAAACCCTGATATACGGTAATTAAACATTAAAACACCAGCGGCTTAAATTCAGGTGCCCCTTATAGTCTGGAAATTACGGTAAACTGTTCGTTCTGCGGCTTCTTTGTCATCGATCTCACATTGTTTTAAATGTCAGTGTGTTCAGTGATCTAAATGCATTGATACAGATATCATTGGCATCAACGGAAACAACATGAGAACACTATAAAGTTTAATATAACACTGAATATTATAGCCTTTAAGGTGGGCTTTATTATGAGACTCTTGAGTTAGATCACATTAGTTATAGATGAACCTAGTGAAGAGATAATTATGTAAATATTTTCCCCACTAGCAGTTGAGACTCAAATCTGTAGTGGCGCTATGGAGAAGTAAAAGCACCTGCAGTTATTGTTATAGTTAGGATTCATCATCCGAACTTAAACCAAAGTTTCAAACCGGCTGATTGACAGATCAGCGGACAAGAAGTTTGACTAATTCAGAGACACTTGGTCAGCCCGCTCTGATTGGAATCCGTTTAAATAGTCACATTTAGCGAGCGGGATTAAATTTTAAATAACTTTGATCACAGTGGGTGACGCGCGGCGTCCAAGGTGGCGCTGCTTCAGGACTCCTCTGTGATTTCCCTGATCAAACCCCAGAACTTAAAGTAGAATCCTCCTGGTCTTCAACGCAGCAGGATTCATAACTCAGACGGATTTATAATTGAAAATTACTTCAAATACTAATTAATTGCGCAGCAGAGCCAATCTAAAATTGGCCGTCTGGTTTGAACATGCCAGCTGTACAGTTGTTGGTCTCTAATTGGTGGTTAATTAATTAAATATCCAGCGGATTAGAGGAATTATGGACAATTGTCCCTTAACAACCCTTAACGAGGTCTTGATTAGTGTCTTCAGCCATATCCTGTGGCTAAAATGATCCTTCAATTAGTGATGGAAAGCTCATGAAGAGAGAGCGTCACATGATGGACAGCGGGAATGAGATTTTAAAAGCAGTCACTTCAACCAAATAAGAGAAATGGAAAGTTTAGAAGGATGTGAAACACGGGGGTCAGAGGATTTTTAAGTTCACAAGACCGAGGATTGAGTCGTCAACACGTCTCTGAAAAGAGATCGGGAATTATCGGCTTTTTATAGCCGATGTTTGTTCTGTAGGCTTCAGCATTTCTGAGTCTGCATGAACGCAGCATGGGACGTTAACAGGCGCGTGCTTGATGACGTATAACAACAACAACACGCTAGTCTCGTAGGTTGCTAACCGTGGCTAACAAGCTAGCTCGCCCGGTGTATGAGATGTCTGTGGTTTGGAAGTATTTCCAAGTGTCACCCACTAACTTTACTAAATTTGCGATTTGCAATGACTGCAAAGCAAAGGTGGTTATGAGAGGAGGAAACAAGGCGTCTTCCTTTAATGCATCAAATTTGATCACCCACCTCAAGAAGAATCATGCAGAGTTATACGCTACGTTTGTCTTCCTTGTTTTGATATTGTCTGTAGTGTTTGAGGCAAAAATTTATCTCTACACACTTTTTTCTGTAACTTATTTTGCACAGACAGTGTTTACATTTGGAAAGCCATGTTGCATTTATGTTTGCATCCAGTGGGACATCGCAATAAAATTAGATATAATGTGTTCCAATATCGGTATCAGAAATTAAGAGTTGGACAATATTGGAATATCTGCGTCGATCGAGCATCCCTAATAATGTAGAATACATTTGCGCATTTGCTGTTTGTGCATGACACATTTGGAGATCTACTCTAGTCCTATTTTTGTCTTTTTGTTGGAAATGGCAGGACGGAAGCAGGGAACAAATTGTGCATCATTTTTATTTTGGCTTCTATTCAGTGTGATAGATTTTTACCCACACTCATGTCTCTAAACGCACTGAATCGACTTGAAACTACAGTTTTTTTGACGACTCTGTCTCTATTTATAACATTTCTGTGCTTCTTGTTAGCTCAGGTGACGTGGATGTGGATGTTTTACTTTGCAATGAAGCAGGATTTATGAATGCTTCAGAAGAAACCTTAAATTTGCAGCAACGAGGTGTTTGAGTGCGTTCATACACGTGTCTCTATATCTGTTGACACTGAAATAGTGACAAAGATTTCCCTGGCCTCTGCAGCCGTGGCAGATAGATGATTGTTGTACATCTCCCATCACACACACACACACACACACACACGCTGACTGTATAGAGATAGGAAGGTGCCTGACATTTGTGGTGGCTCGGGCGAGGACATGGCCTTTTCTCCTCATTTCTCGTGGCCAATCACCCAGACTGAAAGGGGAAAGGGAGATAAGGCCTTTTGTTTGGCCTGACAATGTCCTACTGATACTGCCATGGGAGACCATTCAGTGTGTGTGAGACAGTGTGTGTGTGTGTTGGGTCTAGCCTCCCCTTTTAAGACAGGAAACCCCTCTGAGAAGTCATTATTACAGGAGGACATTTACCTCCAGAGTTCTTGGAGGCTCTCGCACACGATCGTACGTTTTAGCTCGCAAATAATGCCGGAAATCCCAGAATTAATCAGAAAAATGTCCGGATCAGAGGGGATTTTCTGTTTGTCTGTTGAAAAGTGACAACAGTGTCAGAAATGCTTTGCTGTGTTTCTAAAGGTCGCAGAGAAAACTAGAGGTTTGCCTCACGTTCAAGACTACTACTTCACATCCTCGGGACGCCGCGTTACGTCTCATGTCACCGCCTGTCATTAGATAGCTAGATGTTATATTGTTAGCAGTAAATGGTGTTAAGATAGTGTCAGGTGGGAAGATGGTGTCGCTCCAAGAAAAAAGGCGGCAGCAGCCAAATGCGGGAGGATTGATAATTTTGTCAAATTGCCCGCAGCACTTTGAGGTGAACATCTTAAAGGAGATCCCGGTATAATATATGAAACCATCTTCATAATGTCTCAAAATTGAACGGCTGGAATGCCACTTTAAGGTAGTGGTGGTGTAATTGGTACTCAAAAAAAAAAAACTCTTAATAGTATCATATATCTGGAGCTTGAGGCTTTTTAAAAGGATCCATTGTGAGATCCTGCCTTGATCTCTTTCTCTTCCTCCCTCTCCTTCCCTCACTAACACACACTTGGGATAATGCATTCAAGCCGTCATTTCATCTCGGAATTCCCAAGCGTATCGGGACACCGCGTGGTATAATGATCCTCTGTAAATGGCTCGGTTGGGCCGCTAACTTGTGTAAATAGTGCAGGCAGAGACTAATGTACTGTCTTGTAATAGGGGGAAATTACCTGGCTGTTACAGCTAGACCCTCCGAGAGGGGAGGAGAGAAGGAGAGGAAAAAAAAAGAGATAAGGGAGATGAAAGGAAAGCTGGGAAGGAGTGGAAAGAGTCTATGTGTGATAAAAGTGA
Source organism: Planiliza haematocheilus (assembly GCA_005024645.1). Lineage (NCBI taxonomy): Eukaryota > Metazoa > Chordata > Actinopteri > Mugiliformes > Mugilidae > Planiliza > Planiliza haematocheilus. The sequence goes on along the minus strand of SRSE01000183.1, from coordinate 1,555,555 downwards.
ATATGTTTTAATCCAAATACAACAGTTTCTGTCATGGCTTTTGGTTGAGATGTTATTCCAGCTGTATGATCATTTAGGAAGATGTAGTTTGAAAGTTTAGTTGGGCTGAGCCATATGGCTGAAAAATGTATCACGATATAAGTGTCATATCAGTCGATAACGATAATTATTGATTCATTTTTTTAACCTATTCTACTCAGACTCCTCAACTGTGCTGAACTGCATCCGTTATTTCTCTATATATCGCCCCCGTCACTTTGACAACAATGACATATACAATAGCATTTCATTTTCTTTCATTTTTAATTAATATTCAGCAGCGGTGGAAAAAAAAAAAAAGAATTGGTTCATATAATCACTAACCTGTTTGTAGATCCCTGCTTAACGGCCGGCAGATAAACGAAACTCTAATCAAGAGAGACAAGGGCCAAACATGCTCACTCGCCACCAAGTTTGCAGACAACATCAGTCTGACTTAAAATAACCAAAATATTACCAAGCTAGTGACCTTTCCTTTTTTTATCTACAATTTCCTCTCGTGCTGTCTTTTCACTCCACACCGTTCGTGTTGTTGTTGTTGTTGATGCCGCCAACCTGGCCAGTGGTGGACAGTAAGGAAGTAAATTTACTTGAGTATTATTTACTTTTACTTTCACTTTTACTTTCACTACATTTTTTACTCCACTACATTTCTGTTGATGCTCTTGTTACGCGCTACTTTTAAGCTTACGTCAGCTGATTATTTTATTTTATTTATCGGAGAAATTAAACTGTTTCTGCTGATTCGCTGATTAGCTACGTCACGCCATACAATCCGTACAATGCAGGAAGAAACTGGAGAAACTCCCACTGAGCACCCGTGGCCTTATCTCAAACCAATGTTTGAGATTTTTGCCACAAAAACTGATTCGTTTCAGTTTAAATGTTTGTTATGCTTAAGGCGAACAAATTATGTCACGGGCCGACAAGAACTCGTCTTCCAACCTGAAAAAGCACGATAAGTAGCTACTGACGCTAGCTAGCTTAATGTTTGTTAAACTGCTGATGAACATTTTAAACGTAATTGTATAAAGAGAGAGAAAGGCTGTGGGTTATAATGACAATGAAGCTACTTTCCTGTCCTGTTTTTGCCGAGATACTTTTTAAATACTTTTTTTTTAAAGCAACTATTTAAGTATTTTACTTGAGTAAAATTTTGCTACTTTTACTTGTTTTGGAGTAATATTTGACAGGAGTATCTGTACTTTTACTCAAGTAGTGAAGGTGTGTACTCTGTCCACCTCTGCACCTGGCTTAGCTGGGCCCTGATAGGTTGAGAGGCTAAAGCCCTTCCTCTGCCTACATCTCCCAGAATGACTTGCAGTTCTGGCTCGGGGTTTTCTTCCTGTTTTTCTCTAACGGACTTCAAGTGAAAATGTCTAACATTGTATCAAACGTATTTTTTATTGATATCGATCACGTGTGTATCGCGATATATATCGTTATCGTTTTATCGCCCAGCCCTAGTTGTAGCCTTCAAGAAGAGTTCAGTGCAGGATGGTTATATTGAGTGACCAAAAACTAATCCTGTCATGGCACATAAACTTTTATGTTTTTTGTTTGTTTTTTTAGACGTTGACTCGAGTGTTTTAAATTCGGTCACTGACGAAGATAAGATGAGCGCTGTCCATCCTTGACTTTCTGTTGATTCAGAGTGTTGAGTAAAACCTTAGGGACCCTTGTTGTTTTTCATTAAACAGTTACAAAGGGCCATTCATGAAGTTTCTGGTTAATTTGGGTTTCATTCTTCCAATCTTCTTGGAGAAACCCCAGCGTTATAATACTACCACTATGCTTTGTCGAGCTAGCTTCTAGGAATTAATTGAAAGTCTGTGTAGAGTCGGCTCTAATGCTTCAGCCAGTGGTGAAGCATAAATTGGCAAACACTTGCATAATGTGTGGATGTGAATAGACAGTTTAGATCGCTGTGTGTTAACAATATTTGTTTGCTTAGTTGTTGTATTCACAGAGACAAACACGAGGCATGTCTTTTTATGCAGCTTCATTTCTTGTTAGTTGTTTGCTATTACGATAACAAGGATCCATTTGATGTCAGCAGGCCTTTTATCTTCAAATGAGCCATTTAAATGTCATTACTGTAGCACTGTGTGTGTGCGTGTGTGTGTGTGTGTGTGTGTGTGTGTGTGTGTGTGATCATTACTTTTACAAGGCCCATTCATGTCATTTTTTCCTACAACGTGAAATTACTAGCGTTCACTCGCTGATGCTGCAACAGTAACAATAATCAGCTTTAAATAGGTGTTCTCCTGTGACATAAATAAAGCTTTTGTCCATTTCATCCTGCTCTGTTGTGTACTGTGTAAGCAATAGGCTATAGATAATGACCCGGGATGTTAGAGTCATTCTTTATTAATTTGATTTTTACCTTGGCAGTACTTGGTTTCATTCAGTGCGTGCTGTTCCTCTCCTCAGAGCAGATATAAATATAAGCATCGGAGAGTTGGGAATCAGTCTGCCGGTATTCATGCTATTCATACTAAACAACAGTGCAGCATGGTGGAAGAAAAGAGGAAATAAAAAGCCTGCTCATCGTAAATAAGAAGATCAAGCTGCGATAAAAGATGATGAACGGAGGCACTTCCATACAATCAATTTGTAGTTATATTTCAGTTTAACTTGTATTACTTCTACTGTATTTCTAGTTTTGCTGGGCACATGTGTTTAATAAAAACCTAAATTTCCTTCTAAATCGTGACCTAAGCATTTCCAAGCACATTTCCTTTGTACGTCCCAATCGAGCGTACCCGACTCCTCCTTGTCCACGCCTTTTTTAAATATGCAAATTATATTTAAATCTGTGGTGGCGCGATCAGAAAACGAAAACATAAGAATGAGTAAGACGGAAAAAAGAAGAAGAACTTCACAGAGACGCTACTCACTGGAGTATCCCGGTTTTGTGTTTGTCCATGTAAACACCATATCCCGAATTCAGAAATCGGGATATGCCCATTTCCCGGTTTTCCACCGTGCAATCTGTTGTAAAGTAAACAAAAGACGTAAAACACGCACGCGCAGATAAGATGCAATGATCGGAAAACTGGTTTCTAGTATTTATCATGTATACGGGGATATGAATAACCGGGTTTCTCTGTGTTCCATGTAAACACCATATCCCCAATATGCTCAAAATCGGGATAAGCCTCGAAATCTGGATACTAAAGACCATGTAAACACAGTCTATGTTTACTTGCATTTGCGCATCACGTATGATCTGTTCACTGATCAAATGAAAATCTTTCCGGTTAACATTTACAAATTCATGCGATGACGCTTTTATAGCAATGTCTCTGGCTGTAGATCACTCTTTAACGTTCAGGGTCGACTGGCTCAGTCCCGATCGGTCGGAGTAATAGCTTTCACATTGATGACAGTTTCCGGCATCACCTCTAAGCGTCGCCAAAGGATCGACATCTGTAGAATCCTACGTACGCCAAGTTCCCGGACATTTAACTCTTGATGCATCTGAATTTTCACGTGAGCGAGTACGTACGTAACGTTTTTGTACGTACGCATGTAAATACCAGCCTTTATTGAGCTGCATCCCTCATAGAAGTCTACTTTAGAGGCAGAAATCTGTCAGTAAATCTGTATTTCAGTTCTTGATTACTTCTTTTCCGTGATCCATGCTCCTGAGCTAAGGCTCCCTGACAGTCGGCTGGATGATAGCGGCTGCATTGGCTCCCTGTCCTGCTGTGGTCCAACCCTCGCTCAAAGAGCAGGGTCTGTCTCTTTTCTGGAGTGGCAGATAAGCTATAGGGCAGCCCTCCCAGTGCACTACTGGTAATTTAGGAAATCCTTACTGGCAGGTTGAGATGACAAGGCCACTGTCTTTGTGGCAGTGCTCTGTAATTTGCTTGTTTTCCACTCCGCCATAGAGCTGACGCACTGCAGGAGCAGGCAAGCCAAGGAGCATTTCTCTCTCTCTCTCTCTCTCACTTTCCCCTCTTACTGTCTCTTTCTCTAGCTCGCTCGCCCACTTGCTCCGGGTATGCTCTCGCCTATTGTTGTCATTGTGTTATTCAGCTCAGCTCTGTGGCCTCCGAGTTAAAAAGAAAAACACAGGCTGCAACCACCGGAGAAATAGGAGCCTAATTTCTCACAGCAACGAAATTCACTGGGTGACTGAAGAATCGCGCTGATAATCCCTCATCAAACATGCTTTTGAGTGTAATATGATTAAAACTGCGTTGGGCTTCAGTGTAGCTGCCGATGAAGCTTCTTAAAATCTTCAAATAAGTGAAAGCTTATTTGCTCGTCGTGTTGAAGATGACTAATCTACGTCTGCTTCACGTGTTCTCCACCTTTGTGCAGGCCTGAATGAACTCTTAAAACTACTATTCTTTAATTTGTGTTGAATTTAAACGACATTTATCATCAGTTATTGCTTTGATCTGCAAAGTGCGTTGCTGTGGAGCGTTGAGGGATTTCAGACTCACTCACTTTTCTTCATTTATATGCGTTATTCTCTAGATTAAACTCAAAAGTTTGAATTGAACTTGAATTGTCTAAAAAAACAGGAGGACGGGCGACACATGTGGATGTACAGTACTCTGTGTGTGTGTGTGTGTGTGTGTGTGAGCGTCAAAAGAACTTTGACAAACAGCTCCCCTGTTTACCATGGCGACGCCGTGGCCTGTGTTCTCCCGTCTCTACGGTAACCGAGGCCCTGAGCTCTCTCTTATTGGCTCAGCCACTGAACTCCCAGCTAGAGACAAAGGAGAAGGACCTGGCGCTGGTAATTTCTTATCACCAAATCCCATTAGGCTCAGGGTTTTTCAGTTTAGTTTTTTTTTTTTTTTTCATTAACCCACACAAAAGTAAAGTGGAAATCACCATAGCCAGTCAGCTCAGCCCCTACTGTGAGCCTGACTAGGCCCCCTAATAACATCACTCCAGCCTGGGCTGCATTAATACAGGAGAGACTTGCAAAAAGTCCATTAATAGACTCAAAATAAAAAAGCTCGGGGTGTATTTTCTCTGCTTCATTATCACATTAATGGTTTGTGAACAATTCTTGAGAAATATTTGAAGCATAAAGCTAATAGCCTCCCTATTACTTTATTTGATAGTGTTAATTAATAATTAGTTTGTGTGCAAGTATAAATAATACTCCAGCTGCATGTCTACATTTAAATTTGTATATTTGATGCAAAGTCTTTAAATGCTTGTTTATGTCAGACGTGGACCAGGACTTCAGGAGGACCATTAAAGTCTCAACACGAGATTTCAGGCTTTTCACAGAAATACGAAACTTTCAAGCAAGCATTTTGATAAAGATTTGATCGTTTAACTGTCAGTTTATCCATCCACTGTAGGATCTAAAAGTCTAGATATCTGTCTGTACTAGGGAAAGACTGATATGTATTTTTTTAGGGCTGATGCCGTTACCGTTTTTTATTTTCATCAGCTTTAGCCGCTGATCTTCTTGAGCCGATATTTGGGGACAATATTGCTTTTGCTTCTGCGTCTTGTGGTTGTTTGTGAACGTTAATTTAAACTCACACAGCAGACGCCGGTGTCGTGTGCCGGTTCAGACAGGAATGCCTGTAATTAGCTTACAGGTGTATGATGGGAAGTGTAGTCAATGTATGTGAGCGGGCCAGCTAAAGGTCTGATAAACAGAACGCTGTAGCAGCTAAAAAAGTGTAGACTTTTTACACACGTACAAAAGTTTTAGAAGTTCTCATTCAGGTGGAGCAGCGGTGACACACACACACCCAAACTCCTGATTGATAGGAAGCTGACGCTGACAGAAAAACTGAGCTGGACTGATAACTTATGCGCACGTATGTCTGGTATATTATAAACATTAACACAAATACATATTCAACTATGTAATAAGCATTTCTCTCATTATAAAATCTCTTCTTGAGGCGCAGCTCTAATCACTGCAAAATTTATCGGCGAACGCACCTGCGCATCGGCCGAAAAACGTAAATATCGGCCCAGCAGATGTATCGGTCGTTCATTAGTCTATACGTTATTTCAACATCTTTCCTAAGTTTACCTGCTGTAAATAAATTCATAAACTGCCTATATTCATTCTTTTCTTTTGTAAAACAAAAATAAATAGCTGAAAAATACATAACTTGTTATATTATGATGGTTATATGCAAACGTCTTTCACTGAAACTATGAGATCATGTCAGAAGAAAATGCCTCAAAATGTGAGATCTACCTCCAAGTTATGTCCTGGTGTTTATGAAGTTTCTGTGCTGCTTATATTGGATTCATTTAGCGTACAGGGCTGACCTCTTATCATCTATCCTACCTCCTCAGGAAAGTCCTTTGGCATTAGTCTGTAGTAATAACCTGAAGTCTTCTCTGACATCGTAGCTTATCAAGTCATCATTTCAGCTCAGCTCCACACTTTCATCTCTCACCTGTCACCCTTCGTCTCACCAACAACCTGCACGTGGGCCGGGCCCCGGCTCCACTAGGCCTGACACCTCTCAGCGCGCTGAATGGGCCTGATACACCTAAGGCCGTAATCACTGCGCCAGTGTGTGCGCCTGTTTCCGCTAGCGTGTGTGATAACTGCCTGTATGAAGTCGGATTGACAGACAAAGGCCTAATCGCTTCTCAGCTCCAGCAGCCAGCGGAAGTATTGACCCAAAAACACCATAATCCCCTTCACCTAACATGGGCAATTTCATGTAATACCTGTAATAACACACATTCAGCTCAAAGTAGTCATCAAAAGAGCTTTGAGCATCTGATTTTGAGAGGTGAGCCGTTTGAATAAAAAGGACCTGAAGAGTATATCAATCCGTAATAACAGTCGGCCCAAACTCACTTTCTTCTCACTTATCGCTGCTCCTCTGAATCATTTTTTTCATTCGCTTTGTCTCTCTGTGTAAATGTGTCGCTAATGTTCCTTTTTTTTTTATTTCCCTGAAAGAAACGTATGGAGACTGTAAGCTGTGAAGATGAGCTGTGTCATGAAGGATGTCATTTTCCTTTTGTGTTTGTGAACATGTTTGCCGTTCCCTCCTACATGTGTGACACATGAAATTCCTCTGTTTGAGTGCGTCTAAGCATTTTATGTCCTCTCCTGTCAGTACGGTCCTTCAAAAATCAATTCGATGTCCAGATCTAGATGGTGTGAAGGGCTGTGGAGACGCTAGAGAGTGTAATCCTGATGGTCTATGGAGGGTCTCGACTTAGAGTTTAGAAACAAGTGAATTAAAGCTAAACTGATGCAGAGCTGAGGTGGGAGGATGACGCCTCGGCAGAAAGGTGAGTTACATACGCCCCCACCATGGAGAAACATAGAGCAATAGAGACCAGGCTGAAAAGACATTAAACATGGACGTCTGTGGACACTGACTCACTGCTGGGAGTGGCTGTTTGAAAGCTGCTCTTCATTTTTTTGTTTCTTTCAGCCTTGTTGTTGTTTGTTTACACCATTTCATTCGTCTTCGTCTATGAAACTGGAATATTTTTTGGAGCCAGTTTTTATCAGTGAGTCAACTTTTAAAATGCAGAAAGTAGCTTTTGGCAGCTAACGTTAGCATGTAGCATCACAAATGTGTGTTTATCTCGATAATTCAGTAAACACAATAGATGTACCTTTTCTCTGAAAGATGATGTAAATATAAATACACACTTATTGTCATCATAGTCTCAATCAACTCTATCTACGTCCTGTCACGCGCAGACACACAATTTTTTAGCCTGTGATTTGGTATTCATGTCACATAGATTAATCAACCTGCTTATCCCATCTGCTGTTACACACATACTGTCACACATTGTACCTACTTCTGTCTGTGTGTGTGTGTGTGTGTGTGTGTGTGTGTGTGTGTGTTTGTGGAGCGTTACATGTTTGACAGACAGTGAGAGAGCCCTCTATCACCAATCTGCATATCTGCATATTAACACTGGACCATCCCATTAATTTCCTACAGCGGCTGATAACCATCGCCTCCTCTCGGCCTCTTTGTTGCTCCCACACAGAGCTCTGAGATTTCACCGGTTGTGTGTTTGTGTGTGTGTGTGGTTGGCTGGGTAATGCACGAATGTCCTGACATCCTGTTGATGTACTTCTCTGTTTAATTATTATTATTTAATAAGCGAATCGTAGAGGAAAGAGGATTTGAATCTGATTTGGTGGCAGTTGTTGGTTTGATTTAGTTTGCCCAGTTTAAACCCTTTAAATGCAGATTAATAATTACAAATGCTGTATTTTACATATGGCCCTTGCGTATGTTTGACAGCTCTGCAGTAATAATAGCTCCACCTTAATTAACTGTGGGAGGTCTGGGCGAGTGGCCTTGCAGCACGCTGCGTGTTTGTTTCACACCACATCACAAGAAAGCTAATCTGCTATTTGCTATTATTCTCCAAGACCTTGGGTGAGATGAGGATGGGGCAGAGATGGGGGAGTGAGACGGCGGTGGAGGAGAATAAGTGGAAGATGGCAAGGTTATGAATGAAGCGTCTACGAATGTGTGTATGTGTGAGTGAGTGTGCTGGTAATAGGAAAGAGAGGCAGGGCAAATTAGAGGTGTGAGAGGAGAAGGTGAGCAAAAAAAACCCAACAAAACATGTCTTCATCTCGCTGAGGTGTGTTGAACAGCCTCCTAGAACAAATATCAAGTTTATTTCACTGGAAAGAAACTGTACATAATCTTTTTTTTACAATCAAAATTTGATAAGTTTCCTCATGTTAATGTGTTTATCTGGTTGAGCAGGAAAACAGTCTTTAACAATAAGTATAAGGAAAGTTTTTTACAAAGTAATTCAAGTAATATTTGATTATTCTTAATAAAATCTACTCGATAAGTAGAGGAACATTATATTTTGTTAATGCTAACATGTTTCAAACACAAACCCACAAATGCAAAATCCTGCAAACACTGACCTTCAAGTTTCTATACATTTATTTTGTAAAAAAAAAAGTGACAGAGAGGAAAAAAAAAGTTTTATTCTTGCATATGAAAAGCGAATAATTCTTGCATTCAAGGCCGAGAGAGGATAGAAGACGAGAAACGGACACTAAAACTTTTTCCGCTGTAACCGTAAAAAGGAGAAGCTGTAGCTGAATCAAGTACCGTAATTTCCGGACTATAAGGCGCACCTGAATATAAGCTGCACCAGCTAAATTTTGGAGAAAATACAGATTGTTCCGTATATAAGCCGCACCTGACTATAAGCTGCAGGTGTTTTAATGTTTAATTACCGTATATACGGGTTTTTTCTACCACGGAGGGGATTGTCAGGACAGAAATGTTGGAAACGCAAAGCGTCCCATTTATTTACATTTGAGAAACGCAATAAATCTTTCAGTCAATCAATCAAACAATCAATCGATTAAACTTTCACATCTTTGACATTACAAACAGCATTCATGCAGTGCACAAATAATACAACGGTGCGCTCCTATAACAAAAAACAACGCTTACAACGCTTTGACGAGGCAATAATGTTAATGGCTAAATTTAATTCGTTTTTAAACGTACTTGCCTGTAACACGGCAGCAAAAGTTTGTTTTGCTCTCGTTATCTGGCGCTAACTGTCTTGTCTCGCTCTTGCGCTTCCTTAATAGTGCGCCCCCTGGTGACCGTTAGCTGTAAAAACCCATAAATAAGCCACACCGTTGTATAAACCACAGGGTCCAAAGCAAGTGACAAAAGTAGAGGGTTATAGTCCGGAAATTACGGTAAAAGTGATTAAGTTACACGTTGCTTGTCTTCCCCGATCCTTCATCTATCTGTCTCTACTTTTGCTTCTGCTTTAGTTGCTAAGAAACGTTATTAAAGGATACAGTAAATGTCTTCACAAGTTAGGTATTAGTCACGTGCTGTAATTAATTTTTTCCTCTGTTCCTTTTTTCCAGAGGAAACGTCACATGGCGGCTCTACGTAGAAGACGACTGGACATCTGTCTCAAAGGTAAGGGACCGTCTCTCTCTGCGTGTCCTTGTTAAGCTAGCTTTCAGTACTGTAACTTTAGCTTAAAACAGAAGCTCCTCTCTTAATAAACGCAAATGTTTTTAATCTAATTATTAGACAATTCCTTCCATGTCAGAAACGTTGGTTTTTGCCATAATTTGAAGTTGTCTTAATAACGTTAAAATGGTTATACTCAGCTCTTTACTAGACCGAAAGTTTCTCTTTGAAACTTCTCAAGGCTGACAACGCTGTGTGTGTGTGTGAGGTGCTTTCAATGAGATAAACACTTGAGCTACAGATTGTGTGTGCAGAAGGAAATCTATAATGTTTGATACCAAGGTCAGAGTCATTGTTTCTCTCTCAGTCTGTGCTCTCTGCCGCAATAGGAAAATATTCTTCCCCTCAGTGAAGAAACATTTCCAATCAAACCCTTCAGCTGAGTGCGTGTGTGCAGCATGGATCAGGTCAAGTGTCAGTACCTCCATCTGCACGTTAAAACAGCGGCTAATAACTAGAGATCTTCTGAATGAGGCTACTGTTTGGATGAGGATCATTTTATCTGTCCTCTCAGTAAAAACAAACTAAAATATGAGTTAAACCTGATAAACACTACTTCTATAGATCTCAGTTTGTGTCCAGATCTTCTTCCAGTGAACAAAAAAAATAAAAAATACCGCCACTTTTTTAACGAATCACACCATTAAGATGCTGTTTATTAAAAATTAAAAAGTTGAAGGACGTTAGCTGCAGTGTGGTGAAGGCTTCAAGGTTGGTCTTTCGTGATTTTTAGGACACTGTCAAATAGGGATGAGCGATATGGACTAAAAAATGTATCCCGATAATTTCTGGTATTATCACGATAAAAATGACGATAAATCAACATCAATTCAGCCTAATCTTTTTGACTATAATGCAACGTCAAGTTTTATCTGAGTTAACAAAAACAACAATAAAAGGAAATATAAAAATAGTTTGTTGAGAAAATTGAAATAAAAAATTTATATATTTATAATTTCTGGTATTTATCACAGTAACGATAAAAATGACGATCTTTTTGACTATAATGCATCGGCAAGTTTTATCTGAGTTTTTTTTTTATCGGACTCTTTGGATGAAGTCGACGCTGCTTCTTCATCCTTTTGCGCATTTTCTGTCTTTCTTCATATTCTGGTTTGAGCTTGTGTTTGAGGTGGTGGAACAAATTAGTGCTGTTTCTGTCCTTTTTATTCACTATTTGGTTGCAAACCTTACATGTTGTAATTTGCTGCTCCACGTCAGACTATTTAACCCCTTCATGCCTAGCGTCGCAAATTTGCGACGTACTGTTTCCGTTCAGACTGCAGCTGAAATAACACATGTAATACTCTAATATCGGTCAAAGATAGTACAGAGAAGATTAAGGGCGATGGTTAGGATGGTTATAGATGTAGAGTGTTGGTGGTGAGGCCCTGCTCCTGAGCTCCTGCTAATAAACATGTTGACTTGGGAACTGAAGCAGTGCTGGGACTGAGTGAGATTTTATGTTCCCAAAAAAATAAAAATAAAAATCCGCCTATGTTGCCTGTCAGCCTGAAAGACTCTTAATGGACATCTTATCAGTGGAGAGTGACAGTATGTACATGGTGTGATGTGTATGTGTGTGGTCCAGGAGTAGACTGCTGACAGCACAGTGATGAGATGATAATGTGTGTTCTTCATGCTGGAGAAAGACAGAGTGATGGACACGGCCGCTTCTTGCTCTTATCCTGATCATTTGTCCACTTTGACTGACTCACTCACCCTGCAAACACACAATCAACACCAGCCTGACACACATGGAGGAAGGGGGCAACGTATGAGCTACCACCATCATAATAATTTAACTTCAGTTCCTTTAAGGTGGACTATAAGGTTAAATGCAATCTCTTCAGTGAGATCTTCTTTTTTTTTAAGGTAGTAAATGATTGTCTCTTTAGCGTTTCACTTTCAACCTGATGGAGGGAAGCTACATTTGGTGGCATCACTCCCTCCACCCCCCTCACAGTGTCTCCCTGTCACGCTCTTGATCTCCCCATCGCGGTCGTGTCACTGCTTTTATCTCGTCACCCTAAGCAACCTCTTCATCTTATTGTCATCCTACTGCTATCTGCCTCTTTGTCACTTTGATGAGGGTCAGCAGGTCATCTGGAGGGCTCGTCATTAGCTGGAGCGTGCACGTGCATGTGCACACACTTGAGAGTGTACAGGTGTACACAAGATAACAAGGTCTTTAATGAGCAGTGTGGAGGAATGGCAGCAGAGGGACGAAGTCGAGTATTTTAAGAGGGACTGTTAAAGAAAATAAATCACATTAAATTATACCTGTGCTACTAGTTGGCACAGACTCTAATATGTATGTGTCAAACATATGGCCCGGTGGCCAAAACCGGCCGCAAGAGGGACTAATCTGGGCCGTGAGATGAATTTGCGAATTGCAAAAATGACATTTAAGACATTAACTGGAGTTTTTCCATTGAAAGTAATCGCTATTCCTCAGGTTCACACAGATTTAGTCAGAGTTGTGGACGTAACACAAGACTGAGACCTAGAACTAAACAGAAATTGCATTTATTTTTCTTAAGAAATGTCCTTAAAAGTAGGAATGTCCGAAGTTATCGGCCGATATTCAGTTAAAAATGTAATATATCGTTCTTATCGGTATCGGGTTTTTATAACCGATGTTTGCTCTGTAGGCTTTAGCATTTTCGAGTCTGCATGAACGCAGCATGGGACGTTAACAGGCGCGTGCTTGAAGACGTCTAATAACGACAACAACACGCTAGTCTCGTAGGTTGCTAACCGTGGCTAACAAGCTAGCTCGCCCTGGTGTATGAGATGTCCGTGGTTTGGAAGTATTTCCAAGTGTCACCAACTAAATTTGTGATTTGCAATGACTGCAAATCAAAGGTGGTTATGAGAGGAGGAAACAAGGCGTCTTCCTTTAATACATCAAATTTGATCACCCAGCTCAAGGAGAATCATGCAGAGTTATACGCTACATTTGTCTTCCTTGTTTTGATATTGTCTGTAGTGTTGTTTGAGGAAAAAATTCTCTCTAAAAACTAAAAAAATAAATGAATGGCACTTTTTTCTGTAACTTATTTTGCACAGACAGTGTTTACATTTGAAAAGCCATGTTGCATTTATGTTTGCATCCAGTGGGACATCGCAATAAAATTAGATATATGTTAATTCCATAATAGGTGATATGTTATGTTGTTACCTAATAATTTTGGTGTAAAAAGACTGAATATATCGGTATCGGAAATTAAGAGTTGGACAATATCGGAATATCGGATATCGGCAGAAAAGCCAATATCGTGCATCCCTAATTAAAAGTCATTAAACATCTTCATAACATTCTTCTTTTGCACTAAAACAAAGAGAAATATTTGGATTTGTCGTTATTTACAGGTCTGCCCCCCTTGACCTCAAACTGGGCTGTATGTGGCCCCTGAACTGAATTGCTCTAACGCAATGAGAGAGAGAGAGAGAGAGAGAGAGGGAGGGCAAGGGCAAGCGAGAGCGAGGGAGAGATCTGACTTTCGGCACATTTTAAAGAACTATTTCCTCCTGACTCTAACAATAAATTCCTACTAGTTTAGTTATTTTAAGAGACGGGGGATGTTGTCTGTGTTGATCCAGATGAGTTACCTAGAGTGAACAAACACAACGGCATTAATAGAAAGTTAGACTTACAGAAAAAAGGCCGACAGGAAACGCACACAAACAAACAGCTCATTAATGAGTTGTGAGCGCTGCCAGGCTTTTCCTTTCTGCTGCCTTCTATGCTGACCAGTTGCTCTCTCTCTCTCTCTCTCCCTCTCTCTCTCTCTCTGGTGCTTTATCTGTGTCACTCGAACAATAGGAAACTGCTGATGGTGCTCAGGTCGGAGTAAACAAACTAGATCCAGCTCTGTCCTGTTTTATCTTTACACCGTTCTCCTGTTTGGTTCAGTTTGAGCATTTCTATCTTCAGTTAGCTGTACAACTGTTTCATATTACCTTTCTATAACACCACCCCCCCGTTTATTACGAATGAAACTCTGAGTCGCTCCCCTGTGCGTCTGGACATCAGCTTATTGTCCTTACCGGTAATGAGAGCTGCTTAGCTTGTGCCGCTGCCACGACTGTTAGCTTAGGTGCTCGTGTTCTCTCTGTGCGTGTATTTGCATACATGTCCACACACACACACACACACGTGTTTGGATGCCACTATTTGTTCAGCTTCGCCTGCTTCCTCAAGGTTGCCTCCACGCAGCCGGGAGACGAGCATAATAGTGAGCGTTTGCCGTGGGGGAATAGAATCTAGAGTAAACACATGCGTCCGTCTCGCTCCCAGGTGGAGCTGGATGAATAAATGTAGTGATATTGACAAGGCAGCTGCTAGCGTGTGTGTGTGTGTGTCGCTTTCAAACGCAAGAGAAGAGATTTAAGGGAGACGAGCAGTTCAGTTTGTCGATTCACACGAGTCCCTTGTTAAAGCTCTTTAGGATATGAGTGTCTTATTATGAATTATTTAAATTTGAGGTCAATAAATTATTATTTTTTTGCATATTTGAGCAAATTCACAGTTAAGCACCTCCCTATTTTCATGAATTGTGGGTTTATTTAACTAATTTACATGCCCTAGTTTTGTTTTTTACGGATCAAGTGACTCTAACGTTATTCAAACTGATCTGAATCTGCAGATCTCTTTCGAACCCAGATCTAAGCAGACCGTTTTACAGCATCCCGCGTGTAGTAAAGCCTTTTGTGCCGTCTCTCATTATGCACAGTATCTAATGATTCAGTGTGGAGACATTTCGTTCAACAACACGCACAGAAGGAGAGAGAGAGAGGCGGTGCATCGAGCTGCTGTGATAACGTCTCTCACTCCCGAGTATAAAAAGAAGGGGATAAAGGGAGTTTTTTTTTTTTTTCTCTTCCACATGCCAGGCATCTCCCAGCGGCCTCTCTGTTGACATAGCCGTCACAATGGGAACTAAAGGCCTCCCAATGCCTCCCATTATGAGCCTAACCCCAGGCCCGGCCGCTGTGCTGCAGGGTTATCCAGTGCAGGCCAGCCAGCGTTGGCCAAAGCCCCCTTCAATATTAGCCTGGATATATAAGACTACCCCCCCAACACACACCCCCGGCTTCATTGTTCAGCATTATTCTGCTCCCACAATAGGACATCACACTTTGGAAGTAATTTTCAAAAAGGGGAAGCCAATCAAAAATAATGGCACTTATTGTTTCTCTTTTGACACACATTGCTGAGCGCCGTGCCCCTCCCTCCTTTGTCGCTTTCTCTGCCCGTGTAGCCCTAAACCCCGGGGTTCATTCACGTCTATTATACGGACAAATTAAATAAAACCCCGTACGGGCTGGAGGCGAGCGGAGAGCCGCGCCGGGCTGGCTATCGGCGGTGGAAAGAGTCAGGGATGGGTGGAACAGACGGAGACGGAGAGGGTGTGAGGGAGGCAGGAAGTGCTCACACAGGCCCAGGAGGAAGGAAGTTGGAAGTTAGAAGGAGAAGACGGAGCTCAGACTCTGCAGGACTGACTGGATGTGGTGCTGTGGCGCTAAGTGTCACTGCTAGGCCAAGACGCAACAGGGGCTCATGAGGAGGAGGGAAAACTTGGGAGATTATTTACCTGCCGCTCTTCCTTTCTGCAGGAATTATTAGCTTTGTGCTCATGGATACAAGGAGAAAATGGATTAACTGAGAAACTTTCAAGCCTGGATTCTGGTAAAAGAGGGAAGGTACGTAGCTACTTCTCAAAGAGGGAGGGTCCTTTGAAGCCTGAAGGTGTGTGTGTGCGCTCGTTGAGGTTCATTTGCAAACTATCTGCTGTGTTTCAGGTAAAACAGGCCTGATAGGCTCCAGGTTAATCATACACTGGAGAAATGATGTCTCTGCGTCCACTTGTAGCTCTGTTTTGGGGTGTCCAGCTGGAAGAACGCAGTTTATTTGCATAACACTGACTGTGTGCACGTGCAATTTCATTCATTTCTTTACAGTATGTACATTATTAATCATCTAAGTGATTATATTTTGACTGTGAACACATTCAACACACATCTAAACAAGTTAAACATAAGAAAGTTAGACATCTAGTTTAGTTCTAGATAAATACACAGATGCCAGATAAGAAAAAAATAATAATCTGCAAGAGATGTCAGCTGGAAGAAAGTGGAGAGGAAAGGAAGCTCTGACAATAAAAAGAAGAAAATGGGAAGAAAAGGTTAAAGAGGGAAAGGGAGGAAAGGGCAGGTGGAGAACTGCTCTTTAGGGTCTTTGAAAGCAGCTGGTCGTGGCTTGAAGCTTGACCCCATTTAGGATGAGCGAGAGACATCGAGAAGAGCTGTAAGACAGAGAGAGAGAGGGAGAGACTCCTCAGCCCCACACTTAAAGGCCCTCCACAGGAAGTCCTCATTCTTCCTCGATCCGACACCCCACCAACAGCTGCGAAAAAGCCCTCATTTAGGATGAGTGGAGAGGAGGAGGAGGGGGGAGAGAGAGAGGACCCCCGTCCTCCCCTGAGGGGGTCCTGATATCAGAACTTTCCCTCAGCAGGAAAGAGAGAAATGTCAGCAAGGAGGAAGGCTTTTATCATTTTATTTGGGTATCGATTTGTGTGTGTGTGTGTGCTTGTAATCAGCAAATTTGACCTTTTCTAAAATTTTTGAATTAAAGATCGGCCCTTTAGTTGTTTGTCAGCGATCGACGTGACGGCAAAGATCCGTATTAGTCAGTCTTACCTTTTATTTTATCAGCTGTGAGTGTCCTTCAGTTAGTGCCTCTTGAGTTAATGCTGTAACCAGTACGTATGTGCAGGTCTGTTTCCAGGGAATGATGGCACCAACAAAAACACACGGCAGGCTTCTTTAAAAAGCATAATGCAAAATACTGAGAAAACGCTTTGTCATGTTTGTGTTTTTGATCATTTTCTGATGCGTCAGGGAAACTCGGCTCATTTGAGTTGTGTGTAGGTGTGTTTGCTTGAGATTGGTCAGTCTACATTCTAGGGCGGGGCTTAGCCAAAGGTGAATTGTATGCATCTATAAAAGTTGCTTAAACATAAACCAGCGTTTAAATCCCAGGACAACACGTGTACAGTAAGCGTAGAGTAACGATCACTACTGCTGCTGTTTACGTGTTTTGTTGCCGTACATCTATGTGTGTGTTTGCATTGAGCAGACAGGTTGAACTGATGCTGATCACTTTGATGTGTTCATTGTGTGTGTTTGCATTGGCTGGGACTGACTGCCGTCTCAGAGGGACTATCATAGCTGCTAATCCTGTTCATGGTCCACTAATCTGTTTTTCCCGGGGTCACTCCATCCCAGCTCCCCCCCTCTCTCCCTCTTCCTCTCTCACCTCCCTCTCTTTTTTCTTTTCACCACTCCTCAGCAGGATTCCCCCCTCTCTCCTTACCTCGTTCTTCTAAAGGTCATTTCTTTATTCTTCCCTCCTTTCCCTCCCTCCTCTCCGTTGGCCTTCTCCCTTTAATAACACTAATCTTATTACACAAAGAATCAAAGCTTTCATGTTTACCTCGTGTCCATTTGAAAATCAAACTCATAATGAGAGGTTAAGGATCTTTCCTCCTCCGTGTCTTTCCCCCTCTTCATATACCACTCTCTCCACCTCTCCTCTGATCACTGGACAGCCACATGAATAGGTTGACCTGTACAGACACCAGGTGATCTGATAACGATAGATCAACATTTGTATTTTGCTGTTTCTTAAAAGTTAATACCACAGTCTGATTTATCGTATTTTAAATTTACCGTGAACAAGGGAGTGATTTTTTTGGAGACAGTATGGACGTGACCAAACACGTTGGTAAATTAATTATACCATTTGGTCATAAATCCCAGCACTTAATGCTTTACCCAACTCTGTGTCTGCTTGCAAACTTACCACCAAACTGACAGCTAGCTAACAGTTTTTATCTACAGCAGACTAGTAGCCTTCAAGTCAGAACGTCTGCAATATAAAGATCCACTGATCCCAAATGATGACGATGAAAACGTGAGTTATTTAGTAGGGATGTCCGATAATATCATCCCTCCGATATTGAGTCAAAAATGTAAACATTGTATAACCGATGTTTGTTCTGTAGGCTTCAACATTTCCGAGTGTGCATGAACGCAGCATGGGACGTTAACAGGCGCGTGCTTGATGACGTATAACAACAACAACACGCTAGTCTCGTAGGTCGCTAACCGTGGCTAACAAGCTAGCTCGCCCGGTGTATGAGATGTCCGTGGTTTGGAAGTATTTCCAAGTGTCACCTACTAACAATAAATTTGCAATGACTGTAAAGCAAAGGTGGTTATGAGAGGAGGAAACAAGGCGTCTTCCTTTAATACATCACATTTTAATGCAATTACTATTATGTTAATTCCATAATAGGTGATATGTTATGTTGTTACCTAATAAATTTGGTGTAAAAAGACTGCATATATCGGTATCGGGTAATATCGGCATCGGAAATTAAGAGTTGGACAATATCGGAATATCGGATATCGGCAGAAAAGCCAAAATTGAGCATCCCTAGTTATTATAGAGCACTAGCTGATATCAGCTCAGTCCTAATACTGGCAGCTTTACCTCTGTTCTGTCATATTCCAGTATCCTCTGACCAGCTCAGTTTTCTATAACCTACCCTTAAAAGACACCAAATCTCAGGAAGCGTCCTACTTCCTTCTATCCAATCATCTCCTCTTCCTTGTCAACCCTTCAGCTTACCTCTGCTCTCACCACTAACAAAACCACAATCAGATTTCTTCCCAGTTCCCACACACACACACACACACACATTCAGACACGTGGTCTAATCATATTTCTTCCTATCTAGAAGCAATCAGTGATAGTGTTGGCTGCTCCTGAGCGCCTTGACAATACTGGCAGAGAGGGAGGCCACACATGCTCTAATTAAATTAAATGTGCGTGTTGATGTGTGGCTTGTGTGTGTGTGTGTGTGTGTGGGAGGCACAAATAAAATGTAGCATCAACACTGTCTGCACAAGGTGAATAAATATCCACCTCAGCTCCTCGTCAGTTTCACGTGTATTTGCCTCAAACGTCCCGTCAAAGAAAAACAAGATTCTTTATTTTGAATGGCTGTTGTTTAATTCAGTATCCTGGTTAATGATAATTCTGGCTTTTTATAATATTCGTCAACTAGTAGCGTGAATCTGTGTTGTTATGCTAACCATTAGCATCTGCTGTGTTGAGTTCTTGAAGAACAAGTTTCCATGGACTTTAGTGTGCTGGAACGCAGAGAAACCCGGTTATCATACATGATAAATGTACGCATGTGTGCGTTACGTCTTTTGTTTACAACAGATTGCTAGTGTGAGGTGGAAAAACCAGCGTTGCGTAGCTTTTCCGCAACAGACTTGAATATGTCGGCATTTCTGTGTTTTCTCCCGTCTAAACACGTAGTTATGTTGAGTTCATTCATTATTTTAAGCCATAATTCAGTCTCTTTGTCGCTCTAAAAGTGAGAAGTTCTCATTGCCGTCATGTTGGTTGGATATGTAGTGCGTCACTTGGTGTCACTCGCGCCTGTGCAGACAGTGGGCAGCCGTCAGAGACCGGGATAAGGTGTATACATGCACATATATACATAGACGCCTCATTGAGCGCTGGACCGTACGCCAACGTCGCCGCCATATTGGAGCCAATACGAGTCAATAAAGTGAACTTTATTAAGCGTCTTCTACAAAGTACTATTAGCATTTACACATTCACACACAAACGTATATATTCAGGGAACCGACAGGAACCAAAAACAGCGTCAGTCAGTGATATGATGACACAGGTTTGTTTTTATTCATGGAGGGTGTTTGTTTTGTTTACATTAGCATTTTAGCAACGCAATACACATTTCCTTTGGCAACATATGAAAAACTTGGCAAAGAAGACTACAAGCTAACATTAGCGGTTTGTCTGTCTGTCTCCTAGCGCCTATTAGCAGTGAGTGATGTGGCCACTAATTGTGAAAGCACTTGGAGAGAAATGACAGCAGGCCTTGTTAACACCCTACACGCTACGGTGGATTTTTCATTTGGAGCAGATGTGACTGTGTCAGTGTTGTCCATAAAAAAAACAAAAAAAAACCAGCTCAGATTATGTACTTTTGTCGTGGCTTTGTCTGGTAAGAACACTGTAAGTGTGCCGTATCTGTATGAGAAATGAAAAAGTTCTAGTGCAAACGCTGACTTCTCTGCCAAGCAGCAAAGGCTGCAGGCAGACAGGCAAAACCCATTAGCAAGGCTCTGTTAGCTATCGTCTTGTAAACCGAGACCCCAGGCATTCATTAGGCATCAATCAAAGGACGAGGTGTGATGATTAAATGATGAGTGCAAATGCTTAACAGTGTTCGGTACACCAGGCCACTTTACTCTGACACTTGAAAATGGGGGGAAAATGGATGGAAGAAAGATGTTAGTCTCCGTGAGGACGACTAGAACTGGTTGGAACTGGATGGTTGCAACTGGTTAATGTATTCATGGAAGTTATTAAAGAAAGTGAATTTCAAAACCTTGAAGTCGACGCTTGACGATGCCTCCAAACGCTGGTGGAGCAAAGGTAATTCAAAGAGCTTGCATTGGCTCTCAGCAATCATCGTTAAATTACACTCAATTTAGGAATTCAGACTTTGTTCAGGGAGCGTTAAGGAGACAGACTACTTCCAAAAATGAAACTTCAACCGTGAATAGGCATCTGTCAATTTTAAGTCGCATGATTCAGGGTTAAGATTTGGAACTAGTATCATAGTATGTGTTCATGTTACATCTTTATAGTCAAATTAAAATATGTTTTTGTTAAGAATCAAGAATATATGTTCTTGAACTTGGTTTTGATTTATCTAGATGTTTCTGCAGTGGAACTGACATTAGTGCTTTACAGAGTGTCAATATATGACATGTGAACATGTTAACGTTAGCGATGTCCGATATTTCATCGTTTACGATATATCGTCAGAAACATTCCCCACGGTAAGAATATATCATCCCGCGATAAAAACGATAAATTCCCATTGATGACGTATATATGTGTGCGACACACTCGCAGCCCAACACGTGTGGATTATTGACAAATTGTCGATGGCGGAATGGTGTTTCTACACAATAAAAGTCATCATACATCGCTCAGTTGAAGTCCGGCATCTTTTCTTTACAATCTTCTGTCAGAAGCTAGTCTGCTGATAACATTAAATACAATTTGTATTTGGGTAGTAAAACCATATTTTTATCTTGGCTACATGTGTGACGTTTTTTACAGATCAATTCCGTTTGGAAATTGGTCCAAAATCCAGCGAATAATTCTACGTTCATGCACCGCTGCCTCTGCTAACCCTGTACCAAGATGGCAGCGCTTTAGGCACGTCCCTCCACAGTCAATGCGGCGTCTATGTATATATGTCTACGCATTAAACGAGGAGCTCGTTCCCAGACGAGGCTCCTCCTCCATTATCTGGAACTGGATTTAAAAGTCGAATGCAAGGTTTGCAAACAAATAGTGGATAAAAAGGACAGTAACACCACTAAAAACAGCTCAAACCAGAAAATGAAGAAAATGAACAAGAAGAAAAACTCAGACTCTAAAATGGTGTTTATTTATCGTCATTTTTATCGTTACCGTGTAAAATAGCAGAAATTATCGGGATACATTTTTTAGTCCATATCTACTTTTGTGATTAATCTATTCTTAGAAATATCTGATAGATTTATCAGTTCATCTACAAAATCTGTTGCAGCCCTGGCACTCTAACTCCAAGCTCTTCTTTGATTTATCAGTGAAAGCACCATCACATACTACAAGGTGACATGAGTCAAATTAAATTCTTTCCTTTCTAGATAAAGAGAAACTGAGGCTTTAGATTCTTATTTCACATAAACAACATTTGACAAGCTAATAAAGCCTTTATTACTTTATTTACCTGAGTCACCTGAGCTGTTCCTGAGCACTAAACATGACATAGTGCTACTGTACCGCACGCATGTGTTTGTGTTTGTCTGCTCTGTCAATGCTGCTGAATTCCAGTGGAGCTGACAGCTTGCTGTGACAGAGAGCTTTAAACAAACCCACCGGGTCGGCTGCTGCACAGGAGAAATGCCTTTGATTCTGTTAGGCCTGTGCGTTTCCACAGCCTGTTGGTTTAGACATTTTAACCCTACCTACTGCATCCTTACTGCTGCATATTTTATTTTATTTTTTAAATCTAATGATAATGAGACCAGCTCTATCACACCTGCACCGCACTTTCAACAAAAGGGGTCAGTAGAACTTTGAATTTAATTTTATTTCTGTTTCTTTTGAAGCAGCTGTATTGGTTTATCCAGAGGCACCAGACTCCATTGACAATAAGGGCAATTTAACAGAACACAAGGTCTACTGCTGCTGTTGATTAGTTTGTGTTGTTGTGTTTGTGTGTTCGCATGTTTGTTCATATCTGAATTATGAGATTAAAGCACCAAATACAGTGTAGTGACTTTGAAGAGAGTGATATGTGACACAAAAGTCTGTTTGACGGCAAGGATCATGTTCTAAATATACTGTACATTTAATTCAGTTCAATTCAGTTCAGTTTTATTTATATAGCGTCAATAACAACCCCCCCCATCTGCCTGAAGCCAGACAGAAGAAAGAGAGAAGAGAACAGCGAGATAAAATGCTGGAGGGCCTGATTTACATGGTTAAAATACGTTGGCCCTGTCCACAGCAGTCTATCATCTACTGTAGGAAACACACTGACTATGGATAGATATCTCAAACTGATTCATTTCATAGAAACCCAACAACAAGACTTACATGATGTACACGTATACCATTACATGAGCTCAAAACTTGTCTGTCAAAACTCCAGACACCAGCAATTGGACCCGTCTCTTAAAGCTACCGACTCCTAGAGGAACTCTAAGCCGTCAGCAACAGCCTCAACAGTCCTCTGGAGGGTCACAGCGGGACAGGTCACTAACACAGACGGACGGACAAAACAGATTCTTGTTTCCTGTGTCAGAAATATTGTTTTTACTTTGCAGATACGAGCGCAGCCGTTTACTGGTTTCACTGGAAACAATCAGCCCTGCAGACCTTTGCTGAAACGAATCCGCCTCTGATGTGTCATCGTCCCTGAAGACGTCAGAACAAGTAAACTCTGGACTGTTCTTTGAAAAGCTGCAACCAACAACCAGCTTCATAACACACGACCTCAACCAGAAGTGACCTGTGTCTAATGACCATAAAATCAACCAGTTACAAGACAATTTTGTTAAACTAAAGCTTTGAGACTTACACCATCGCTACCTTCTCTGTTCATACGGGTCGAGGTCAAATATAAACGGTTCTCTAAAGCGACAAACGAATAAAACTTGGTCTTTAATCCTGTCAAACTTCATATTTGTCTTCGTCTCGCAGCGTGACACGAGACGCCGTTAACAAACCTGAGAGATATACTCACACAAAGATAATAGAGAGGCATCGACTCTCTGAGGGCCGTCCTGTAAAACTGTATTGTCAATTAAAACCTTCAGATGACCTGATGGAAAAAGTAGATTTTGATCAGCATCCCCTCAGCCTTGGTGCGAAATCAATAGATAAACAGAAAAACAGAACAACAGTGCCCACTCACAGCGAGGTTATTATTCAGTCAAATATTAAATATGTCCATCAAGTCTTCTAATCTGATTTCTGCCTCTGGTTTTCTTGTGCTGGAAATAAAAAGGCAGAGAGAGAGAGAGAGGACACATCACAGATCATACAAGCCACTTAACGGCACTACACCCTACTGGTACAAGGGAGCCAGGGGAAAATCCAGTCGTGCCAGTTTATGCTACCAGCTCACAGAGAGGCAAGCAGCACCTGACAGATGCCACTTGGGAGGATAATAAAGAGGGCTGAAAAGATCCCGCACTTGACGGGAAGCCGGAGAAACTGCAGACCTGAATACGCAACAGCAAACTGTACATGTATTAGAAGTATCCGCTCCTTTTAAAATGTCTGTAGCGTCTTAATAACGCCAAAAAAAAAAAAAAAAATGGAACCAAATGCACGTCTTTGGATTAAATATTTAGATTTTGCTGTGTTTGTTAGTTTTGTATAAAAATATCTTTACATTTTAGACAACTGACCAAATAAACATTGTAAATAATTATTAGAAATGTGTATTATTACACACATACTCAGAAAGAATACACATTACATTTGTATTGTTTAAAAACGGCGTCATAACAGCCTAAATATTTATTATTTTTGCAAACAACATTTAATAAAAAATGAATTACAGGATTACTGTAGTTTTTTTTTGTTTTGTTTTATTTATTTTTTTGTTTCCCCCCCTTTCCCTCTGTGTCTCGTGCTCGCCACCAAACAAAAGGGGCGCTTTGAATGGCACGTGCTCCGGGCGTCAGTCACCTGTTTCCTAGCAACGGGCACAACAGAAAAAGCACCTGTGGCTCTGAATAGGAGGCAGCGTTGGCCTTAGTTTGACAAAAAAAAAAAAAAAAAAAAACCTGGGACAATTTTTTTTTAGGTCATAAAACACACTATTAAAAAATATTATAAAAACATACTGTATGTTTATAAAATAATAACTGAATAGGACGTTTAATGAAGTCTTTACGAAGTTTTTTTTTGTTTTGTTAGACCTGTTAAGATAATGAATGATTAGGTTTTATATGGCTGCTGTATTTAATTAATTTATCATTCAAATATGTATTTTTTTTAGTCTATTTCCTTATCTTTAAAGTTTTATTTGTTATAAAAATATTTTTTCGTCTCCTCTGTCTGAAGCATGCGCAAAATTATGGGAATAAAATTGTTGGAGGTTTTTTTTTTTTTTTTTTTTTAAGCTACACACATGAAAACAGATGACAGAGGGAGTCATTTTTTTGGTCTCGCGCTCCGACGTCACCAGAACCTCGAGCCCCTGCATGCAAATCACGTCTGCGCTCGAGCCTCTCCATTGGCCGTCTCTCGCTCATTTAGCTGCTGTCAGAGCGCGCGGCCCGGGCACGCTCCGGTAACTTTTCCCAGTACAGCTTCAACCAAAGTAAGCTCAAACAAGCGGTTTCCTTTTCTTCTCGGCGCTCGCGGATGACAGGGGGGAAAAAAAAGGCGAAAGGGGGGAAGAAGTGCGGAGCAGGTTTACCTCTGAGTGGATTTCACCCTGAGACCAGAGCGTTTTCATTCTGCCTCTCTCTGTTTCTGTCACTCTTTATCTCCCTCGGAGCTTCAGCTGAGCGCGGGCCAGCCTGAATGTTTCTGTGTATTTGACTGGTGTCCTACCAAGACCAGGTGAATGTACAGCATCATGATGGAAACGGACTTGCATTCCCCCGTGGTGCCTCAAACCAATCCATCTAACCCGGGGGGACACGCAGGAGGAGGAGGAGGCGGCGGGGGGGGCCGGAGGCAAAGTCCCCCAGGAGAGGATCAAGAGACCCATGAACGCGTTCATGGTGTGGTCCCGGGGCCAGCGGAGGAAAATGGCCCAGGAGAACCCCAAGATGCACAACTCGGAGATCAGCAAGCGACTGGGCGCGGAGTGGAAGGTGATGACCGAGGCCGAGAAGAGACCGTTCATCGACGAGGCGAAGCGGCTCCGGGCCATGCACATGAAGGAACACCCGGACTACAAGTACCGGCCGCGGCGGAAGACCAAGACGCTGCTGAAGAAGGACAAGTACTCGCTGGCCGGCGGGCTCCTCGGCTCCTCGGCAGGTGTAGGGATGGGCGGGCAGCGGCTGGAGAGCCCCGGAGGGGGCCACGCGGGGGCAAACGCGGGCTACGCTGCGCACGTGAACGGCTGGGCGAACGGCACGTACTCGGGCCAGGTGGCGGCTGCAGCGGCGGCGGCTCACGCCATGATGCAGGAGGCACAGCTGGCTTACACGCAACACCCGGGTTCCGGAGCTCACCCGCACCACCCGCATCCGCACCATCACCCCCATCACCACCCACACAACCCGCAACCCGTGCACAGGTACGACATGAGCGCCTTATCTTACAGCCCCATCTCAAACTCTCAGAGCTACATGAGCGCCTCTCCACCGGGCTACGGCGGGATCACCGGCTACACTCACCAGCACCAAAGCTCCGGTGTCTCCCCTGTGTCCGGGGCGATCGGAGGCACTTTGGGGTCGCTTGTGAAATCTGAGCCTAGCGTGAGCCCACCGGTCTCCAGTGCGCGCGCACCGCCGTGCCCCGCGGGGGACCTGCGGGACATGATCAGCATGTATCTGCCGACCGGCGAGGCGGCGGGGGACTCCTCCGTTCAGAGCAGACTGCATGTGCTCCACCCGCAGCACTACCAGAGCAGCGGCTCCACTCCGGTAAACGGGACGGTTCCTCTGACCCATATTTAAATCTAAATGTACTATAAGCACTACAAACCACAACCAAATATTTAAACTCTAGATGTGGACGCAGGCTGCTGACGAATTGTAAATTATAGGCGGTTATAGCCATAAAAATGCAATCACTTTGAACAAACTTTTTTTATTGTTATTAATTTCTTTCAGTGATGATTTTATTTTTTATTTTTTTTTGTCTGTCCGAGCTAAAGGAAAGCGATTTACTCCTGCTCTCTGGAACAGAGCATGCCAAGTGTTGACACGATTTAAATTATAATCCGTGAAGGCTGGTGCGTTTTTTTTTTTTTTTTTTTGAGGGTTATTTTTCCCGACTTTTCCGTGGAGTTCAAGGCACCAGCCGCGT
Source organism: Planiliza haematocheilus (assembly GCA_005024645.1). NCBI lineage: Eukaryota > Metazoa > Chordata > Actinopteri > Mugiliformes > Mugilidae > Planiliza > Planiliza haematocheilus. The sequence continues at coordinate 1,528,858 of SRSE01000183.1, read as the reverse complement.
GTTTGAGGGATCCCAAAAAAAAAAGAAGAGAGGGAGGCGTATAATAAACGGAGGGGAGGTGTGGAGGATGTGTTTTTAAAAGTTTCTAGGCTGCAGTTTAAATTGATTTCCAGTTTTAATGCTTGTAAACATGTGAGTCAGTCGGTGTAATTTGAATTTGTTTCTGTTGTTGTAAAATCTTGTAAATTGTGAATAAATAGGCCTACTGAAAACGCTTTTACGCAATTGTACATAATTTGCAAAAAAAAAAAAAAAAAATACCAAGACACATTTTTCGGGTTTGAGACGAAAGAATTTTGCGCTTTAGAATAATTTGCTCTGTCTTTTTAAGCAGGCATTTGTGTTAAATACATTTAAAAAAAATGCTGCCAGCTCTGTTTTATGGGTTTCATGATAAAACTGACAATAACAAACAAAACGAAAAAATTGCAGACAGTCATGTTTTCTTATTAAAAAAAAAAAATGCTGCATCAATGGGGTTCTTAATAGATTATTTTCGTTATAATAAGAAACTATAGAAACAGGAGCATATTTTGCTTTTTATTCTTTTTTAAACTAAATCTTGATTTCATTGATTTAAATTCACGCTGAACACCATGATGGCTCATATTCAGGTGATGTGTATGGACATATCTTTTCATAAATGTTATTTTGAGTATTAATAATGTCGCGGTGTGTCCCCTGTTTGGACTGGGGAGAGGATTTTTATTTTTTAATTAATTAACATGAGGCCTTATTCTCAGTAATTCCTGCTTTATTTAATTCTAAATGCCTCTTTTCAGTTTTAATTCTTGTTCTTAAAATAGAAAACAAACATGCATTTTAGTCAATTAAATATGAATTTCTCCTTCTTTGATTTAAATCATCAAAATGTTTGTTGCATATTTCTCATAAAGCTAAATACTTTTTTCTTGAGGAAGCTAAAATATACCCCTCTATCATGGTCAAACTCTGGTGCAGATTTATAATTTCATAACCTTCACAGTCACATGCATCAAACTGTAACACATCTTTTATTTATTTTTTTACCTGCGTGCAGGGCTCTGACCTGTAATCTAAAATCTAAAGCCAAACTAAATCAGATAAGCGGAGCATCCAGTGGCTTCAACCAGTTCCTCCTGTTGGCCCACTTCAACCCCCGCCTCCACCTGCTACTTCAACACCGGCCCTCAAATCTTAGCCCAGGTCTAACCTCCAGCGTCAAACGCCTGCATCTGTGTAATTGTCACGGCTGTTAAAGTATTTCCTTCTTTAGATTTGATGACTGAATCACTGGAGGCCCTGGAGTAGGGAGGAAGGAATGAATGAGAGGAGGAGGAGGAGGAGGAGGAGGAGGAGGAGGAGGCAGAGGGAGAAGCTGAGCAGAGGAGGGTTTTTTTTTTTTTGTGTGTAGGAGGAGAATGGGGATTAGTCCTGTTGTAAGCCGGGGCGACCCGCGGGTCACCAGCAACAAAAAGCCCGGCAAACAACACCCCTGGTTTTATCAGACTAATTCCCACTCGGGCCTGAACCCAAAAACAAGAGGGCACCGTGGATGCAAATCACAGCTGGTGAAGCTGTTTCCAGGGACGTCGGGGCTTTAAACTGAAGGTATTCAATGCACACACAGACTTATGTAACACACGCTGTTTGTTTGGAGCTTCATCCGTGAAGAGAAATATTTTTTTTTGTGAAACATAAAATATGATCTGTGAATATTTGATGAAAAAATACAATTTTTTTTTTTAACAAAAATTGAGCTAATGTCTAATATTTAAACGTGTCCGTTAATTTCTAGCAAAGCTGGGGAAAGTTTCATCTTAAAGGGGAAGTTCACGACACATTGCTCTGTCTTAGCGTGAGTTTTTCTTTCTTATACTTAAAGAAACGAATCAAGCAAAGTCATTTCTACGGCAGAAAGATGAAATAAAACCCAACAAGCTAGTATAAATAAAATAATATCTTAAATGAATAATGCATTTAATGATTTAAAGATGTAAAATACTAAAAAAGTTTGTCACTGAGACACAGAGATGCACAGATTTCCTGTCTTACTTTATTAAATACAAACTAGAGATTGAAAATAAAAGATGTGGGGGATATTATTATTTGTTCACTGTGGTAAAAGCTGAGGTGATTCCCTCTTCATTGACTTTTTGATGATCCAAAAGATGAGAGATTTTAAGTTACAAGAGTAAATCAGTTACAAGAAGTGTGACTCAAATGATCAGGTTCATTAAAGGTCCTGATGTGATGATTACATTTGACCTCACTGGAGCTCAGGTAAGAGGAAACGGATGAACGATGAAGTGTTTGGGGCCTCGGCTCGGTCTCGACGTCCCCAGATGCTCCCGTCATCGCGGAGGCAGAGGTCTGGACTCGTCCTCAGCCGTGTGTCTGCAGGTTTTCATCCTCTCCTCATGTTCTGCTTGGCACATGCTTGGACAGCGTCGCTCTGCCACTTCCCACTCCACAACCCCGTGCATCCCCTCGCCCCCCCATCCCGTGTGCTCCTGGTGTCCTGAACGTGGATAATCGGCGTCAGTTTATCACGCCTCCGCATGCTTCCCTCCCTCTCCTCCTATAAAAACCCTCACCTCTGTCGTTGGACCCGGTTCTGTCACGGGAGATTACGGGGGACCGATTGCACAAGACTGAATGTGGCGCGAGGAGATTAGCTGGGACGCCATAGAAAATAGCAACGGGGCCAACGGATTCCTCGCGAGGGGGCCTTATCGTGCAATTACACGTTGACACGTTTTAACCATTTTTCAGCCTCTTAATCCGAGGGCCCCCACCTCCCCTTCCCTCCCCTTCTCTTTCCAAAAGCAGACCTATTGGAGCTGAGGGAGCCTCACTGCTCTCTCTCTCTCTCTCCATCAGTCTCTGCTGCTGTCTGAAAACTCTGCCTCTATTTTCCTCCTTATCAGCTGCTGCTGATATTTTTAAACACTGAAAAAAGAAGTAAACACAGATATTTAGAGTTTTATCTGTTTACTGAGAACTTTTTAAGCTAAATTAGAGAAAAACAAGAAAGTTTACTCGTCGCCTTTTCAGCAGTAACAAGATACTAGACTATATTCTTTGACTTATTTGTTTTTAACTAATTAAAAGACAAAATATATACAAACACATGAGACTTGATTCCTGCCTTATAGCTGTGTGAGTATGTGGCGTTCACTGTCCAGGACGGTTTCAAATTGTGTTTTTTTAGTCATTTTGAAAGCAAATACTAAACAAATTTTCATACTGTGACATTCTGTACTTTTTCCTTTAACCTCATTCTTCTTCTTCTACCACAATTTATCTCTAATTCAAAGTGTATATCACGTATTTAGACGGTACAGTATGGTTTTGAAAGCCATCAAAAAACTTTTATATATGCAAAAATCAGTAGCTTTAAAGCACACAATAAAAAATAATGAGAAACTGAGTCTGTGACAATAAAATGAGAATGATCAAGGTGAACGTGCGTCTGTTCTTAAACAAAGAAGCACACGGAGCCAATAAAAGTCAACTTAGCTCCTGTGTCGTCCGCGTGCAGCCGCTCCCGTCAGGTCTCTAAAAAAAACAACTGCGCTGCGTCCCGTCGTTCCCGTGAGCTTCCCAATTCAATTACAGCTTTTCATGACAATCAATTAGGGAGTAACCCCTGGATGTCCCCCCGGGGCCTGTATCTCACATCGCCTGGACGTAACGTGATGGGGCCGCTGGGAACCAAAAGGAGACAGGTTTGTGGTTTATTTCAAGGCGTTTTATTTCAGATTAGATGTTTTTTTAGTAGTAGCTGCACCAATATACTGCACATTTGGGTTTTATGAAAAAGGCTTTACTCTGTTTGTTATAACGCCAGCTTGTAAAGGGCTAAACCGCAATTTCTGAAATGCCGTTTTGAAAACAAACAGATGTCAGGGTACTTATACTTATTCCAAATTCTCCACGTTTTTCTTACTTTCCCCCCAAAAATGCGAACCACCTGTTGTAGAAAGTTGAGTATATGTTAGAATTTTTGTTTACTTAGCTCTGTTTTTCTACTCTAGCGCGATGAAACGATGATTAAATACATTTCTTCTTCGTCATACAGTAAAGTTTCTGTTTCTGGGAGCTGTCCAGGTGCTGAAATGAAAACCAAAGCAGATTCTCACTGCTTCAACTCATCCTCCAAACCAACAAGAGAAACATTATTTGTTTTAAATCATCTCCCTATCTATTTAGAGATGCTGAATATTAACCCTAAATATCGGACACTGGCGGTTTCATGTTACAGAAGCAACTATGAGAGAAAACCTGGTCAATGGAAAGCAAGAAAAGCTTCTACGTTTAAACCAATTATAAATGCAGGAGCAGAAGTGAGGTCTCCACAAGCCAATTACCTCAAACACCACGGTACTTTTCCTGGAGGGTTAAGGCACTATGAGGAGGAAAGGGAAACAAAAAGTGAGCGAGAGGAGGAGGAGAAGAAGAAGAAGGAATGGAAGAGAACAGGAAACGCTAACGTGATTACAGCTGTAGCTTGAGCTCAGGTAATCACTGGAGTTAAAAGGTCTCCTGCCAGCCCAGAGGCCAATGAACCACTTTCCTCCTTTCACCTCTGCAGAGGGGAACGCTGTCATTTGCAGACTGCAGGTGAGATCTGCTTCACATCTCTCCAATCTCAGACCAGCCACCAAAGGCACAGCACAGCACAATTAGTCCCATTCATCAGGAGCCGTGCCGTAATTATTTAGTGATGTTTGACGTGAGTTTGGGAGAGAAGCAGAACTCAAGACCAACGCAGACAAAAAGAGAAAGATAGATCTGTGTGAGGACAAAACCCAGAGAGACCAAGAGAAGCAGACTGACTGCAACAGTGTTACTTAGGGATGACAAAATTAACTCATTAATACACGTCAACAGAAATCAGGAAGGGATCAAAACTGAAAACTGAAGCTTACATGAATGTGTAGCAAATCATTTCACCCTGTGGAGGGCAGTAATTCACTCTGAAGCTTCAAACAGAGCAAAAAGTTCAAAAAATCTCAGAAGAAGAAGAAGAAGATCTCGACAAGAACAAGTTATCTGCATTTACTGTTGATGTGAACCGAGTCGCCACTGGATCAAGAACACAGAACTATGGAAATCATGCAGTTAATCTTGATTATAGATTTGTTGCATGCCTACAAGGACAAAAAAAAGTGTCTAATTTCTTATTTCTTTTGTTCCACAGCTGCTGTAAAGTATATCCCCTTCTGTTTTTATTGGTAAATGTGGACACTAAAATGATTTTATGATTGATTTAAACCTTTAAAAATTAAACCTACACGGAAAAGACTTATTATATTCTTTCAATAAAAGGCCTGAAATCATCTCAGTCATTAACAGAGTCATGTCTCCACAGGTTGGAGAATAGTACGACTGTACACGCACTTGAGTGTAAGTGATTGTGCAGGAAGTTCAAACGCTCATTATGACACGGTGACCCACGGCAGCGAGGGCGAGTCACAGGGCAAAGACCCATTAGTTGCACTACTTAGCCTGTCAGTGTAGAGAGAGAGAGAGAGAGAGTGTGTGTGTGTGTGTGTGTTACGGGCTGAGTGAATGTTTTGTTTTTTGTACCAAGCCGTACTACATCCAAACTGCATTTGTTTTGCTGTTCTAGTGAATCATCACTGCTCTGTACATGTTACAATAAAAGGAAATATAAAAATAGTCTGTTTAGAAAATTGAAATAAAAAAATTAGCCCGATAATTTCTGGTATTTATCACGGTAACGATAAAAATGACGCTCAATCTTTTTGACTATAATGCCTCGTCAAGTTTTATCTGAGTTGTTGTTATTTACTCTTTGGATGAAGTCGACGCTGCTGCTTCATCCTTTTGTTCATTTTCTGTTTTTCTTCATATTCTGGTTTGAGCTTGTGTTTGAGGTGGTGGAACAAATTAGTGCTGTTACTGTCCTTTTTATGCACTATTTGTTTGCAAACCTTGCATGTTGTAATTTGCTGCTCCGCGTCAGACTTTTTAACCCCATCATGCCTAGTGTCGCTAATTTGTGACGTACTGTTTCCGATCAGACTGCAGCTGAAATAACGCATGTAATACTCTAATGTCGGTTTGTGCACATTCAAAAAAAATCCTAGGAACCTTTTGCAATATTATTTAATATTTAATTTCAATTCAGGCGTTAAGGGGTTAAAACCAAACCAGATAATGGAGGTGGAGCCTCGCCTACTGCCCGGCGTATCTGCTCTGCCTTTCGCTATTGTCAATTTGTCAATAATCCACACGTGTTGGGCTGTGAGTGTGTCGCGCACATATATACGTCATCAACGGGAACTTTTATCGCGGGATGACATATTCTTACCGTTGGGAACGTTTCTGACGATATATCGTAAACGATGAAATATCGCACATCCCTAGTGTGTTACTGGACAATTTGATCATCTTGAAATCATCTCTCACTATACATGAAATATTCAATTTACTATGACTTTAAGCAGTTTTTTACAGTTTATTATGACTTTGTTTTTAGTTTAGACCATGATGTACGACTGTATTTTATTCAGGGAAATGCTGGTTGTGCGTCTTAACAAAATGTTGTTTACCCAAGTTAGTTTGGAGTTGAAGCAGGTAGACATAAGATAAGTTTAAAGTCTGACTAATCTTGAAATCCTCATTTACGTTTATATTGCTTACCTGTCATGTGCTTGACCCATTTTAAAGATCTCCTGCGTACATCTGGATTTAAAACGCACCTTTACTAAAAACTTCCAGTGGACATCGCTATAGGAAACGCCCACTGGTGACCACGCAGACATCAGCTTTACATCTGAGCAACACAGCCCTGTGTGCCCATACGCAGTAGTAGTGTGTGTGTGTGTGTGTGTGTGTGTGTGTGTGGATGCATTTGGGTAAAACAAAAATGCTAATCTCTGGCATGGAGTAGAGGGATTTACTGTATAAAGGAGAGAGAGAGAGAGAGAGAGGGGTATGCTTGTTAGTGATAGCCTGGCTGAAGTTTCCTACACACACCCACCTCCTTGATCCACTTATGTAGGCCTGCTAGTGTGTGTGTGCGTGGGCATGTGTGAGTCCGTGCGTGTGTGTGCGATTAAGATCTGTCAGAATATATGGTGTCAACTATACAGGCCTTTCCTGTTTGTGTCATTTGCGGATGTTGCACATTGAATATTGATGTCCCTGTATTTAGTGTGTTTGCTGGTGTGAGTTTATGCATACGTGTGTGTGTGCGCGTGTGTGTGTGTGCGTGCGCTGGCTTGCAGGAGGATGATCCGTGTTGGCAGCCAGTAGTTATGGACTCAGATTAAACATGGAGAGGGATTCAGTCTGAGGGTATTTACAGATTCTCATTATAGCCTCAGAATCTGAGCACACACACACACACACACACACACACACACACACACACACACACACACTAATCTTATCTCCTATATAGCTTAATCTGTTTATTTCATATCATTACTTTAACCTGGTTTCATTTGCTTGAAGTGAAACGTAGATGAACGTAAAGTTATTCTTTATAACATTTGTCATAATGGGATATGCCTCTGTCTAGTGCACATTAGCGACAGGGTGGTGCTGAAGATACTTGACGTGGATTATTGAGCCCTGATCTGAACGATAATGGTGCATTTCCAAAGCTCCTGGAGCTTGTTTCAAGTCACTGAAAGGCTCCTTCAGACCGCTGTCTACCATGGAGCACGCTAACGTATGAAAAAGTGTGAATTTACACAGTGTTGGGAGTAACGCGTAAAAAGTAATGTAATTAGTGTAATGTATTGCTTTTTGGTGTAACACGGTAATGTAAGGCATTCCAAAAAATATATATAAGTAAAAGTTGGGTAATATTTTATTCGGTACAAAAGTCAGTAACGCGAAATTAAGTGGTGTTTTGTTTTTATAATTTCGCAAATAACACCGCGAGATCAGCAGAGGAAAAAAACTGTAAAACGTTTCTTCCCGCCGAAGCAAACTGGACGTCGGACAGTAGCCCGTTTTAAACTTTGTCCCAGAACCTCTAAAAATAAGACTTGGTTGTTTTATTTTATAAGGGTTTGTGTAATAAGATGACAAAAACAAAATAGCACAATCGAAGAAAATATGTGGTTTACAAATAATATTTTAACGAGGAAATGCAGTATTACCCCCTCCACACCCACCCAGTGGTATGCTCCACCCCTCACGTTTACCCCTCCCTCCCCCACGCACGCAGCGCGCACACACCGTATCGTGTTAGCCGGCTGCTAGCACCTCGGACAGCGATCAATAGCGATTAGCCTAGCTCGGTAGCCTGAGCTAACACGGTTGGGTGGGTGGATCTTAACGTCCAGGCTGCCTTAGGCCCGCCCCAATACGACGCCCATGCCCATATTTGGAGTATCCGAGTGGGGGCGGAGTAAAGCAAATCCAACATGGCGACTGAAGACTGTCAGTCAATGGCACACACCTTAGGTTTGGCTGACCACCTGAGGGGCGTGGCTTCTATAAGTTACCTTCTCATTAAGGAAAATGTCCGTCAGTTATATGAAATTAAAAAAAAACGTAACTCTTTTTAATTATCATACAAAAATTGGGGAATTAAATAAATTGTGACTGGATAATATATATTCTTTCCTGGTAGTTGGGAGGTTAGCTTGCTAGGGCTTTTTGGACGTTTATTGACCTTAAGTTAGTTTTGCATTTATTGTTCCTACTTCATCTTCTCATTTAAATGCAATTTCTTTATGTTTTTAAGCTGCGTCTATTAAATTCTTCTGTTGTTGGCCTTAGTCCTAGGAGCATAATAAGATAAGAGTTAGATAAGTATATATATTTTTTGTTATTTTGGTGAAAGTAACTTCAAAGTAATGTAATAGTAGTGTGATGCATTACAATACAGAGACAGTAATCTTATAATGTAATGAATTACTTTGAAATGACAGTAACAAGTAATGTAATACACATTAACACACGACAACTTGCTCCACGTTTCATTTTATGATATAAAAACTGCCGGACAGTACTGTGAGTCCAACCCTAAAAGTTTCTTTACTTTTGGAAGTGGGGAATAATTTCCCAGAAGTTAATTGAGTCACTCTAATATTTATTTGCAAACTCTCTCACCGAGGCATCTTTAATTGCAGGAGCATGAGGCTGGACGCAGCATGCAGTCTCTACTCATGTCAAACACTGCCAGGAAGAAACTTTACAACAATGCAGCTGTTGTTTAGACAAACTTTCTTCTTGTTTTTCTACGACGCAGACGAGTCGGTCGTTGGAGATGAGGAAGAGAATGGGGCGAGCGGTGGCGAGGGATGCGGAAAGGATGAAGAAGAAAAAACAGAGGGAGGGAAAAGCGGCGCTGAAACACAACGGGAGCATCCATCCTTTAACCGGTGGGGAGTTATCGCCTAACGACAGAGCTTTTCCAAACGCTTTAAAAAGCACATTTGAAGATGTATTAGTGCATCCCTGGATCCACTTGCTGCCAATAGGGGGCTGCTCGCTGGGCTTTGTGCATGTCTATTTTTTTTTATTTATTTATTTTTTTTCTGTAGCTCCCTTCAAATTCCCTTAGCGAGCGTTGCTAAGGTGCTTTAGGGATGGGATTAGCTGGAGGCTCATCACACATTCCATAACAGAAAAAAAAAGTGCGGAGAGAGAGAGAAAAAGAAAGAGGGAGATGGAGAGGAAGAATTAAAGGAAGAACGCAGGACAGGAGTGCTAGGGAGGAAATGAAGCTATAAATACGAGGCTAAAGTGTCATTTCATGAAAATGAAACAAAGGAATGACTGTAAAAGTAAAAATGAAGCAGTCAAGGAAGTAACGAAGCAAGAAACTGCCATAAAAAAGTGAAAGAAGCAAAAGTAAATGAAAGAAAAGACAAAGTAGGTAATGAGTGAAGGAAGACAAAGTGTTATTTAGTAAAGAAAAACAAGTGATAAAAGTATAAATGTAGCATGGGATCAAGAGAAGAGAAGGATGAAAGAGGGATGGAGGAGGAGAATGAGGTCACTGAGGAGGAAGAGAGAAGGAAGAGGAGGGAAGTAAAGGAGTAATCTTGCTGACTGTTGCATCAGCCTGTTAACCGAGGGCAATATGAGGAGAATAAGCTGCATAATGAAGCGTGGAGGCAGCAGCTGAAAACGTGTCCAGGAAGCCACCTTGTCTCCTCGGCTGCGCCGTTCGAAATCCACCAGAGCGGCAGTCTGGCAGGTTCGTCATCCTGATTCACACAACGCTGAGATTAAAGACACGCGGGCAGATGAAACTGCTAATCTGCAAGATCCCGGTGTATTTCTGGTGCGATGCCTGCGCCAGAGATCGAAGACCTTACAGCTAAACGTTTAAAACAAAAGCTCGTCTTTTCACATAAATATAAAGCAGGTACGACGGATAAAATGACCTGCTTCTAATCAATCAGCAGAGAGAGGAGCAAAGCTGATGATCGCTGACATGAACATGAACTCTCCGTTCCTTCTTGGGGCGATTATCAAGCATCTTGCCACACACTGACCTTTGATTGAAGCTAATCAGAGCCAGATTATAAGATACAAACACGTAACCTTTATTTAAGTTTTGGGCCGTGTTCCTGCTTTACGTTGTGTACTCCATTAATTACAGCGTCCCTGACATTTTATTCTAAGCCCTGCACATTATCATGCAGAGCGGCTGCTGCACGCTGCACTTCTGTAGCAGCCTAACGTACATGTCAAGGGTCATGTTTTACCTGTAAGTCTCACGTTTCAGTGCCTGTGATCGCCATCTGTGATAGCTCGCTTCCACACAGTCAGATAAATAGTAGGCTGAAGGTGGATGTACCTTTTTTTTCCACATAAAAAACACAACTTTTGCCTTCCACAAACTTTTTCTAGGCATCGCCATTGCTCCCATTTTGTAAAAAAAGGCATCTCCATTTATTAATTTAAGCGCTAAAATGCTAAAACATCTAGAATATGATGAGGGAAACGCCACGACACAAGAACTACAACTATTAATCCCACGTATCTGCACCTGGAATAGGGAAACCTTTAAGAGAACCACGCCAGAAAACACAGTCCATCCATCCAGCGCATCTGAAACGTGTGCATGTGAAGCACGGGGCAGGCTCCTGCATAGGTGTGGTCTGCTGGATCTCCTGTTACCTGGCCCTCTAATGCAACTTGAGCTGGCTCTGTTTGGACAAATTGACACATTGAACTGAGGCTGACAGGCAGCCAGATTTCCCTCTCTGTTTATCTCTCGCCGTTTGTGTCACTTACTTTCTCTTTATTTAGTTTGGATCAGTGTAAATGAAGACGGTTAATAGAATTGTAAAAGGAAGTGGTGGCGTCATCAGCGATAAAAACGTCAGCATCAGCACATTTCTACCTAAAGATTTTAAAAACTCATGTTTATTTTGTCTCCTCCCTCTTTCTCCCTCGTTATGTTTCTCTGTTGATCTCTCTCTCTTTTTTCCCCATCCATCCATCCATCCATCCATCCATCCATCCATCCATCTATCCGTTTAGGGTTTCCATGATCTCATTATGTGCCTATGAAAAGGGACAGGTAATGCAATCTGGCATGGCGTCGCATGACTTCTGTGTGTGTGTTGATTACCTGAATAGCAGTCAACAGAGTCTCTATTTCATCCACTTATCTCGTCAAGAAATAATCATCTAATCAGACGCACACACACACAAATATACAGCTTCTCTGCATTCAACCATACACAACCTAAATAAACACACATCTACTAAGTGTTTTTTATTATTTTTTTTCTCACCGGCATATGTCTGTGTCTGTAACCTGTATCCTAACCAGCTACAGAGTAAACTCTGAGCTAAACAGGCTCCTTGTCTGTGAGAACCGATACAGTATTTTCAAGACTTTTCCTCAAAGCACATTCAGCATTGTGAGGTACAGTCTTGCCTGGTATGTTGCCCAGATAATTACCATGGTTATGAAGCAAATACCAAATCTGCTGTGGCCAATAAGCAGAGTTTGAACGTCTGAACACGGTTTGTGAGGATGCGTTTTGATTCTCTTGGATTTTTCAACCAAGGACAAATGCTCCACGTCTGAACAAAAGATGTGAAATCTGGATTTTTTTCATCACAGTTTGTGACGCACACATCTCTTGCTCATTTATGGTAAGCTCTGTGCAGTCTACAAAAAAAATAAAATAAAAAATAACTAGCGTAACAGTTTTCAAGGCCGGAGATGCACGGCTGAAAGAAAAGCTCACGTTTTGGTTCGGAAAGAGAAACGCACCGACTTCTTAATGTCATGAAAGACTTGGATATCAACAGGTTTTTGAATGGGCGCACTGCAGGTAAACAAAAATATCACAAATACTTTTTTTTTGTAGTACAAGCCAACATTTTTTAAACCTGACTGTAAATCTAGCAACAACCGACGGGTATCGAGTTTATTAAGAGGCTATAATATGACTGTGAGAGCAGAAATATACGCTTATAAATATGTATTTCAGAGCCTTAAAGCTTCAGATAAAAACTCATCCTCTTCGTTATGTTCAAGGCATAAAAAAACACCAAATGATTGACAAAATGCTCAATTGGCAGGTGCCTATGATATTAAAAATCACATATTGAACGGCGGCAAACACGCGACAGCAAGAGGACTGAAAAATAGATCAATTGCGCGGATGGGAGAGAGAGGAGAAGAAGAAAAAAACACGATGAAAAGAAAAGAAGAGAGAGGGAGGGAGGGAGGGAGCCAATCGACTGTAGCTTTGACCTCTCCGCTTACACAAAACTGCCCCCACAGGCATCTTACTGTATCAATCCCCCCTCCAACTCCCGTGCCCTCTTAGCAAACCGCCCCCCTTTACCCACCCCCGACTCCCGTGCCCTCTTAGCAACCCACCCCACATGGTTGGACAGCCGATAAGTTGAAGCTGAGGACTAAAAGCTCCTGCAGGGCGAGCGACAATAGGACTCCTACAGTTGTGGAAAGGAAAGTGCTCTCTCTCTCTCTCCTTACTCACTTTCTTCCTCGGCTACTCTCCCTCGCTCCCTCTCGCCGTAGGGAGACATTATGGACGTCCTTATTCTGGCCCTCCAAGTTGCCACTGAAGCTTCGGGGCTGTGACCCGGCGGCGTGCGTGTCGAGTTTGTGTGAATGTGTGAGCACGTACGCGCCCTGCAGGACGTCCTCCAGCCCCACAGAGTGTGAGATGAGGAGAATTAAGAGTAATTTTGCTCTGACATTTTGCCAAGGGGCAATGTCACACCTTTTACATTTTTACAGGATAAATTTTGAGGAGGTAGATTCCAAGTATAACTGAATCTGAGTGAAAACCTGTTTAGAATAAGAGTTATTGTATATTATTTTAAAATAGTTATGCGTTGGTCAGTGTTAAGTAGAGGTGTGCGATACTGCTAGATAAATACAGGCCTAGTATCGCCGATACTTTTTAATAATGTAATGTGAGGGTTCGATGTGTGGTGGTCGGATTATTCTTTTTAAGAAGAAACAGCTTCTTTTTGTCAACTTTTGTCAAGCAGCACTTTACTCGATCCTGCACCATTATACAATAACACTTCCTTGTTTGCTCTTTTCCACGTGACTGAACTAACCAATCAGAAGCTAGGATCTGGATTAAAGTAAACACAAGGGAATCGGAAAGACAGATTCAACAAACTAACTTAACTGTCTTAAAGATGCAGTTGTGAATATTTAAAAAGGTAAATGTGTAAATGATAAATGTGCAATGTAAGTAGTTAACTGATCTAAATTATAACATTGTAAATGCATTTAAATTATATTAAGTTCATCTAAATCAGTGGCTCCCAAAGTGGGGCGACGCGGGACGTGGATAGAAATGGAGGGAGACAGTTTTTTGGGACTCAGTCAATTTCACTGTTGGTAACGTGCAGTGGTGGACACTAATGAAGTACATTTACTTGAGTCCTGTACTTAAGTACAGTTTTTGAGTATCTGTACTTTACTTGAGTATTATTTTTGTTGGATACTTTTACTTTCACTACATTTGAAGGACAAATATTGTACTTTTAACTCCACTACATTTCTGCTGATGCTCTCGTTACTCGCTACGTTTAAGCTTACGTCAGCTGATTATTGCCATACAATCCGTACAATGCAGGAAGAAACTGGAGAAACTCCCACTGCGCGAACAAATTATATTACGGCCTGCAAAAACTCGTCTTCAAACCTGAAGTAGCTACTGACGCTAGCTAGCTTGGTGTTTGTTAAATTGCTGATGAACATTTTAAACGTAATTGTATTGCATTCATACATTTTATTTCCTCCGTTTTCCTGAGATAACGGGATAAATTTCTCGAGATAACGGAACTTTGTTTTCCCGAGATAACGATGTAATTAATTTGTGATCTCGAGAAAACAAAACAATATTGTAGTAGGCTTCTTAGATTACGCTCACTAATGTGTCTATTGTCTACTGTCAGGCCTTGATTGAAAAGATATGTGACGCGCGGTTTTCATATGAATGATGTTTCCTGCAATGATTTAATATAGCCTACTATACTTAGTCACTGTGAAGCATGATGCAGCTCAGGACGGGCATCTAAATGTTACTGGAAGATGAGGCCAGCTACCCACAGCACATTTCTACCCAAATCACAGAGCACGTGGATTCATTTTTCAGCAGATTCACAGAAAAAATGATTTTCTAAAATGTTTTTGTTCAGTTTAATCAACATAAAGTCTTCCTATCTTAATATTATGCTAAATTTGTCACGTTAAAGATCCTCATCAGAGGTTTCCTTCAGCCGTTACTGCCTCTGCCATTGTCACGATCGCCAGCACCTTTCATTTTCACCTTCATCATCATCATCATCATCACTGCTGTTGCGTTTTTTTAAGGCCTCCAATTGTTCTGGACCTCTTGTATCTTTTTATCCACTGCCTAGAGAGGGTCTTTAGCTTTTAGGCTGAGCGGCTGATGTTCGGACAGAAAAATGGATTTAAAAAAAAAAAAAAAAAAAAACGAGGGACGGAAGAAAGAAGGGAATCAGGAAGGAGGCCGTAATAGGAGACACGCAGCAGGAGGGCTGTCTACTGTCACTGAAGGAGGAGAAAAGAGAGATGGGAGGGTGGGGTGTAGTGGAGGTAGATGGACAATGAGAGGGAAAGAGGGAAGATTAGAGGAAGATGAATAGATGAGGGCAGCGTTCAGGGAAAAGACGGACGGCACAGGTTCTAGACAGTGACTGAAAATGTCTCTTGAGGCTTGTACCTTTACACATAGAAGTACTTTATTTGGCCATGCTGTACTCTAACAAATATTAGGAGTAGTTCCTGCACTTATACTTTTATGTACTGCACTTTCAGTTAGCTTAAATGCCAGCTACACTAGCTTCTGACAGTACAAAAACAATTAGCGCGGCTCAAGTTACTGTTTGGGGAAAAGCCTCAATGAGCCAAAGTGTGTCACTTGACCTGCAATTTAGACTGTGACCACTAAGGAAAGATGGATCCAACCTGGGGCTGTTGCATTATTTGGTACAGTGCAGCTTCACCAGTGTAAACGCAGACGCTAACGGAAGCAGTTCTTAAAAATCCACCTTTAAGTCGACTTTACAAAACAAAATAAAGTCTGTTTTCTTTGATGTTGAAGTTTCCAAACGCTGCTTAATCCCCATAATGTTTTGTTCTCGTTTTAAATCTTCTTCTTTCCAACACTGCTTCCATCGGCAACACTAGCAAGCTAACAGCCACCGTCTGCTCGTTCATTGTTTCGGTTCGTGAACTGGCACCTGGCTTTGTCAAAAACGGGAGCCATGACTAACAAAAATCTTGCTTTGAGAGTCACTGCTCTGACATATATATATATATATATATATATATATATATATATACCGCCACGTCCCCATCACATCACACTGAGATGCAGAAGCCATCTGGCGGGCACGGCGCCAATGAACGGCATACAACATGGCTTACTGTAATCATGTTTTGATGTTTTGAGGTTTGTCCAATCTGCAGTAAATACCTGTCACCTGCACCTATCGCTTCCCCTCTAACCACCAACTTGTGGTTCGTTCCTTTAATCCTCTCTTGATAAAATTTTAAATTCAAATTTTTTATTTTTTATTTTGTTGTTGGGCAGCCCATTAAAGTTATGCAAGTGATGATGCACAGCAGGAAATGATGACAAAGTGCAGGCAAAGCAATCACAGCGCTGAAACACTGCAGGCTAGATTCCCCGTCTACATGTTAACTGCCGACTTACTAAATGCAAATTAATTGACAAATAAAAATTCTTGTTTCAAGACTGAAGACAAAAACAAAAACAACACTTAGCACTGACTTGTTGATGAATACATTTCTGACTCTGTATCTAGGATGAGATCATTTGACTCCAAGAAAGTGTCTCTGGCTCCATCTATCACACACACACACACAGAGTGTTTCATCCAGACGCTGTTGGGAACATTCACACACTGACACTAATGTATGCTGCTGCTTTGAAGATAGCTGAGCAAACAGGGTGGGAGGGGAGGAGGGATGGAGGGGAAATAAAAGAAAAATGCTGCTGTGCTTTCAAGCAATCAATAACAACAAGTCTAGCAAATGTTACAAGACTTGTTGCTGACATGCTCAGCACCTGCTGCAGACATGAGGACCTGCCGGTGTCAGTGTAACCTCAACAAAGATTAATTACGGCTGATGGGAAGGAGGATTTCCGTCTGCTATTCAGTTGCATCAGGGACTGCAGCGACTGTCCTTTTTGTCCAAAATAAGAATGAACTGCTGTAGTTACGACAGTTTACACTGCCAATTATTTTCTCACTCCAAATTCATAGTATAGATAGTGTCACGCGTCGTCTTATCCAACATTCATGAATAGTAGGGATGTGCGATATTTCATCGTTTACGATATATCATCAAAAACATTCCTCACGATAATATGTCGATAAAAATGATAAATTTCCATTGATGACGTATATATGTGCGCGACACGCTCGCAGCCCAACACGTGTGGAATATTGACAACTGACGATGGTGTAAGGTGGAGCAGATACGCCAAGGAGCTTGTTCCTAAACGAGGTTCCACCTCCATTATCTGGTTTGGTTTTAACCCCTTAACGCCTGAATTGATTTTTCAATTATATAAAGAAATGAAATATTTGTATTTTTGCGTACCACTCCGGCCGGTCCTACGAGAAACTAGTGCTTGCAAAAGGTTCCTAGGAGTTTTTTGAATGTGCACAAATCGATATTAGAGTATTTTGGCTGCAGTCTGAACGGAAACAGTACGTCGCACACTAGGCATGAAGGGGTTGAAAAGTCTGACGCGGAGCAGCAAATTACAACATGCAAGGTTTGCAAACAAATTAAAAGGACAGTAACAGCACTAATTTGTTCCACCACCTCAAACACAAGCTCAAACCAGAATATGAAGAAAAACAGAAAATGCACAAAAGGATGAAGAAGCAGTGTCGACTTCATCCAAAGAGTAAATAACAACAACTCAGATAAAACTTGACGATGCGTTATAGTCAAAAAGATTAGGCTGAATTGATGTTTATCGTCATTTTTATCGTGATAAATACCAGAAATGATCGGGACACACGTTTTAGTCCATATCGCCCCTCCCTAATGAAGAGTAAGCACAACTAAATTCTTAATTTAGACTGGCACATTGTTTAAAAAACAAAACAATGCTGCTGCTAAGAGCAAATTACCACAGATTAAAGAGTGCCTCCTTCTCACTCACACTCTCAACCCCTAAGATTGATTGTTATCAGATAATGCTGCTCTGTATAGTACCCAGATCTCACTGATGCACAAAAACACGCCCAGTGCAGCTCTCACCTGTCGAGCTCTTCCAGCATTCTTTACCTGCCACTGGGACCGGCTCCAACAACTGTCAATTATCCGTAAGTCAATCCCACAAGCGATTGACAAGCCAGCAGAGCCGGGGATCGAGTTCAGTCTCTTGGGGAAGCTGTGCGTGTGTGTTGTGTGTGTGTGTGTGGAATCAACCAGTGACACGACTAAGCTCTGACTTCAAGCAGCTCAGGTTGACTAGAAGTTGATGGGCTGATAAACCGCAAAGTGCGTGTGTGTGTGTGGTTCAGACCATGGGAACACATGGACACCGCTAATCCTTTAACTGTTATTGAGACTAACCAGAACAGAAAACACACACACAGATGCTGTTAGCCTACATTTAGCATCTGTTTAATGCTGACTGAACAAGCCACATCTCAACTCAGGGAAAACTTCAACTACAGCTGAAATGAGTTGCTTTCAAATGCCAATTAAAAACGCCCACACTCAAGTTGTGTCCCTAAATTGGAAATATGGCAAAAATGTTGGTTCACAACTTGCCAAGATCTTGACGTCATATATGACAAAACATGGCCGACATAACACCTGATCAGATTATTTATTCTGAACAAATTTGTCAACCTTCCAGCTAGGGATGTGCGATATTTCCTCATTTACGATATATCGTCAAAAACATTCCCCGCGGTAAGAATATGTCATCCTGCGATAAAAACGATAAATTCCCGTTGATGACGTATATATGTGCGCGACACGCTCGCAGCCCAACACGTGTGGAATACTGACAATGGCGGAAGGCGGAGCAGATACTCCGGGCAGCGAGCAGCTCGTTCCTAAACGAGGCTCCACCTCCATTATCTGGTTTGGTTTTAACCCCTTAACGCCTGAATTGATTTTTCAGTTATATAAAGAAATTAAATATTTGTGTAACACAGGACAGTAACACCACTAATTTGTTCCACCACCTCAAACACAAGCTGAATATGAAGAAAACCAGAAAATGCACAAAAGGATGAAGAAGCAGCGTCGACTTCATCCAAAGAGTAAATAACAACAACTCAGATAAAACTTGCCGACGTGTTATAGTCAAAAAGATTGAGCTTCATATTTTAAGTTATAAGTTTTTTAGTCCATATCGCCCATCCCAAAACTTCCAATTTAAGTTCGCATGAATATGAAGACACTGTCCAAACAGCGTCGAAGCTTTGCAAATGAAACCATCCGAGGATCGTCTGGCTCCACCGTTAAACCAAACTTTCCTCACCCTTGAAGTGTTTAAGATGCAGCAGATTTCAAACTACTACCCTCCGTCTTGTGAAGTAAATTAGTAAATTACACCCCTTAATCTGAAAGTCAGTAGGGCATACGTTTCAATAGGTAACAACTGAGAGGGGTTCAAGAATGGCTCTTAACCTCATCTTACCATGTGTGTGTGTTGGTGTGTGTGTAGGGCGTGGGGAGGTATTAATGTCCCGAGTTTAACACTGTAATTATTCACTTGTATTGTCCCCATAATGCAGGGCAATCCATCAAACTCTGATGAGCGCGCTTGTGTGTCTCCGACAAAGAACCTGACTGAAAGCTGAATCAAAGAGGCAACTTGGGCTCGTATCAAATCTCTGCCGGGAGAGGAGGAGGAGGAAAAGGAACAAAGGTGTTGTTGTTGTTTTTTTTAAACTTTTTAGTGCATTTTGTTGTTTTGCTGCAGATGAGAGTTACGGAAATGAAAACACTCTGCTGAAGAAAAGAGAAGGAGCTACTGTCAGTCGCACTTTTTTTGTGGTTGCAAAGAGATGTGTGTTCAAAGTTGTGAAATGAAAATGATGGACGACCAATTTTGCCGCTCTATTGTTCTCATCTTAAACTTTACAACAGATGTGTATATATTTATGTCTTTGCTGCACTGGTCAGCTAAGATGCTCCGCGATAAAGACGTGCCGATGGCGCATTCAGCTCCTCAATCCTTGAAAACTCGCCGAAGGTTAGAAAACTTCACCAAGTACCGCGGCTTTCCAGACATGTCCTATTGTTGACGGCTCCACCTTCAGAATAGCGCCTCTCAGAAGCATCCAAGGTTGGAAGGGAAAAAAAAACAGAACTAGAGAGGCACAGAAAGGAGACAACGAGAGAGGTGAGGAAGAAAGACCAGAATGAATGTTAACAAAGCTGAATGAAGTTTTCCAAGGCTGCTCAGATTGGATCAATTCAGCCGCGACTGAGGGCTATGGAGAGAGGTAAATATGGTAGATGGTGTGGATAGAGTTTAGCTGCACGACTGTAGGAGTTTGAATTCAGTCGGGGAGGTCTTTGTCTTCAAGTGAATCAAGGTAAATGAAAGGATGAGGAGACATGTGAATTCTCGGTCCAAACCAATTGATTACATGCAAGGTTAGCTACAGCAACAGAAATATTGACCAAGATAAAATGGACACACAAGACAAACAATGATATCAGGATACTCTACTCTCCGTGTCCTTGCTCCTTTGCGTCTTCTTTTCTTATATCATTTTTTATTATTTCTCCATCTTGGATCGTCGCGAATAAAGACACGAAGAAATTCCTTTGTCATTCATTTCATCTTCATCTCCTTTGACGCCCCTTTAAAGCGCCCAACTTCATCAATTATTAAGCTTCCTTTGTAGTTTTAGGCCTTGACTAACCTTCTGTGGCTCTTTGAAAACACGGAGCCAGAGCCAAATAAAGTAATTACACACAAAAAGACTTATTTATTTTTTTTTGAGAAATGATTTCCTCTCGGTTAAGGCTCTGAACGGGTCAAAGTAGATTTAGAAGTCTGTAAAAAGGTCTAAACTAAAACAAAGCAGCCCCATACGTCCAAATATACACGAGCTCAACAGTTCTGGCTCATTACCACACAGTTTAATCTTAAATCTATTGAGCCTTTTTCTTTTCTTTTTCCATTAATGAATGAATGAATGACGTCATTTCATGGTTCGCGCCTCTGTGGATTATAAATCAGCTTTACATTACACCACTATTGTTCCTGCAAGGACACAACTTTGTCGTTTAAAGCATCGTCACTATATTTGAGTGTTTAAACTCCAGTCTTGTAGTTTTAATTGTTAGAAGGCAGCTGCTTGTCACAATGACTTTTCTAAGTGTTTGCACCTAAATAGACAGAAAGTGACTAATTTTTTCAACCTGTTGCGTCTGCGTGTGTGTGTGTCTGCGATACAAATATTTCAAAACCAGCACGATTCATCCAGAGGTCATTGCCATCTTTGCTTTCTTCTTTCTCTGGTTGACCTGGCCTAATTATCCATGTAATGATATAACCCTGGGGGAAAGGAGATCTGCCCACACACACACACACACACACACAAACACACACAAATAACATGCCCCCTTCCTCATTCCCACAGACGACCAGAAAGCATCCCGCTGAAAGAGGCGATGGCAGGCGCTGAATTTCACCTGCTAATTAGACTCGGCCCTGCCTCGTATTCAAAGCGTGGAAATAACCATGAGAGCAGAGTAGAACTGGAAAAGGTTTTTAGTAGTTTCTACAATCTCCTTAGATGTTTTCTCTTCTGCTTGATGGATGCCGATGATTTGATCCTACTCAGACAGACTAACATCTTTTCCACGGGGTTAAATAACTTGTAGTCAGAGGTGGACAGAGTACAAACCTTCACTACTTGAGTAAAAGTACAGATACTCCCAATACAAGTAAACACACCTGCTGATTGGGGGGGACAAACGGGTCTGCTGTCCCGGGCCCAGAACTCGTTTAATTATGGAATAATTTAAAAAATTATAATAAAATAGGAATATTTGTGGAAAGAAATGCGTAATATTTGAGTTTTGTAAAAGCTTTTTATCAAAATTTGATGTAGCCGTTTGATTGGAAGTTCCGTGCGATCAAAATGTCCAGTTAGCACAAGTCCGATGCTCAGAAAAGGAAAGAAAAGAGAAGAAGAAAATAGAGGCCTTAAAGATTTTCTTAATATATATATTTTTTTTTAAAAAGGTGAAGCTGGGACTAGTAAAGTGAACGTAGAGCAATGTAAGAAACAGCCAACGTTTACCAGCCTTGTAACGTAACGTAGCTCTAATGCTAACGTCCATTAGCTTTTATAAAAGCTTGACACAACACATTAACTTTGAGAGAAACATTTGAGTTTGGTAGCTCCGTCAAGGGGGCATAAAAGATTATCTCGTCCCGGGCCCAGGCAAGACTGTCAGCTGGCCTGTAAGTAAAAGTAAATATTACTTAAGTACTAAAGTATTTGCTTAAAAAAAAATACTTAAGTAAAAGTATTTAAAAAGTGTCTTAGCAAAAACTTCTCTCTCTTTCTCTTTATACAGTTACGTTTAAAATGTTCATCAGCAATTTAACAAACATTAAGCTAGCTAGCGTCAGTAGCTACGTTACATACCGCGACGTGCTTTCTTTAAGGTTGGAAGATGAGTTCTTGTCGGCCGTGATATAATAAAAGAAATAATAATCAGCTGACGTAAGCTCAAAAGTAGCTAGTAACGAGAGCATCAACAGAAATGAAGTGGAGTAAAAAGTACAATATTTGTCCTTCAAATGTAGTGAAAGTAAAAGTACCTCTATGCTAAGCTAAATTCTGGTTCCTTCTTTGGCCAGGCAGTGAATATTAAATAATATAAGTCTGCATCCACACTCAGTCTGCTACTACCATGGGACATAACTACACCTCTTTAATATCAGTCTTGATACTATGCTGTGTCCACTCTTGACACGTTTACCAACAAAAGTCGACTTTTTCTTTCATCCACAAACACATGCGTCCATCACCGGGCTTTTTGACCACCGAGGTGGGTCAGAGCAATTATGTGAGATTGATAGCAGCTACATTTAAAGACGCACGCTTCAGAGGGAAATAGAGGGTGCTCGTGGACGGAGATATGCTGTGTCTCATGTGTCCTGGCCATTTATCTTTGGCATGTCTGACAGCAACTGTGTGGTGACACGACAGCCAATGTTAGCAGATGAAGTTTGTGGGGTAGTTGTTGTAAAAATATGTCTAAATAAATAAATATGTATATTTGATTAAAACAATGTGAACTTGTTGTGATGTCCAAAACGCTGCAAAACTGAAAACTGCTCCTTCTTTAGTGTGTGTGCGCCTGAGCAGGGACAGAGGACAGGATATTTACTGACAACGTCTGCCACGCTTGATAAGAGGTGGCATAAAATCAATCAATATGACTGGTAGACACTGTGCAGGGAGGGAGGAGAGGACGTTTAGGAAGAGAGGAAATAAAGATGGAAAAGGAGGAAGAAGAGCAGAATGGGAAAGAAAGGGTCGTCTGCGGTCGTCCAGTTTAGTGAAAAGAAGAAATGTGATGAGTTTGTAGGAGAGACACAGCAGAGAAATGTCAGCTTTGAGGCACTTGGACTCTGTTCAGCCCTGAAGAGGGGGATGCACGCTAATTAGATTAGTTTGTTTCTGCGCTTGTAAGAGGAGACAGTCAACAGTGTGATCCCATATTTAGTCTCCGCCAGCATGTGACAGGCTCGATCACCTCTCCTTTACCTGGGTGATTCTGGCCCATTTCAACCACAGAGATCAGTGAGACCGTTGATTGACCCCTGGACTAACTCGTTTTACACCATTTGCAGGAAAAAAAACAAAAACAAAACATATGCTATATTAAAATTAAAATGTATAAAGGTGTGAAAACATCTTTTTACAACATTTTTATGACTTTTGATTTTATAATTTACACACAATCAACAATACAAATCCACGACGAGATGTTCAAACAAACCAGCAGAAGTAGTAAATTAAGTATTTGACTCACGTTTTTAAGTCCACTCTCCCGTCTGTCATGAAGATGAAGTTAGTCTCGTTAGATATTTCGTGTGTTTGTTTACAACAGTTGTTTCCTCTCGACGTCAATGCTAGCTTCAGTCCCTCAGTAGCTAGCTAAGCCAGCTAACACCATTAGCACCGTTGGAAAAGTATGATTTATGAAAGTGTTTCCATCAGAGAGTGAACATAAATTTCTAAAGTTGTCAAAAAAATAAAATAAAATAATAAAATAAAAATGACATGGAAAACAAAACTAGAACTGAAAAAGGAAATATTGGCATTGAAACATTTTGTAGGCTATTGAAAACATTTGTGTTGGCTTTAAAACAACTGTTGGCACTGAAAAAAAGAAACTAATTAAAATAATTCAAATCTGAAAATTATTTTCAATGACAATCTTCAGATTTTTTTTATGATGACAGTTTTTTAGAGGGATTTTTATTAATTATTTTTTTATGATGTAAGTTTTCTTACGATGTCAGTGTTTTTTTACGATGTCAGTTTATTAGAGACAGATTTTTTTTAGACGTCTAGATGTTTCAATGCCAGTACAAATGTTTTCAATACAAAATGTTTCAATGCCAATGCTTCCTTTTTCAGTACTGGTGTTGTTTTAAGGTTTAGCCGTTATTAATCAAGGTTAACGGCTTTCACTTGGCGTCTCTTTAACTGCAATAGGCTGCAATACCCAGTTTGGCCACTACAGCCGCATAACACAGGGCTGCCGTTCATACATAGAGGGGCGCTGTTTCACCTGCTTGAGTAACGCTGCAAGACATATTATTTAAAACGAACGCAATGTCTGAAATACAAATATATATATTTTTTAATTATTTATATAATAAATATAAATTATTCTGTGTGGCCTCATCATCATATTTGAGAATAAGCAGCCTCTAAACATACAGTCCTATTCAAACGTACTGAAAAGAAGAGCCATTAATAGCAGCATATGACACCCAACACAAGCGACACACAAAACACATCTCCTATGCGTTTATTCCCTTTCAATGAAATGCGTAACACTGAAATGGTAATTTACTGCATGTACAGTGTTTAGTTATGTCATATTTAACATGCATTTGCATGAATTTGCATACATTAACACACACAGCAACAAGAAGCAATAATAGAAGTGATTTTTTTGATCCCAAACAGACAATCAGGAGGTGTTACTTTAAATTAAATATTCCTGTTAATTCTCAGACTGTGTAACCGTTGCAGCTCAGATGTGAGATTTCACCTTGAGAGAAAAATGCATAGAGCACATTGTTCCGGTGACAGGCCCTCTCAGCCTCCAGCTAACTAGAAGTCTTTAAGGCTGAGAATGTATTGTATTTGATCGAACTGCGTGTCGGGACATTGACGAGAGTGACAGAGACAAGACAAGGCGACAGATGGAATAAAGTTTCTGCACAATTTCCCTTGTTTAGACGAGATTCAGAGGCTGGAGGTTGATAGAAAATAGAAGAAGAAGCAGAAAAGAGACGGCGAGAGGCGTTAATGGCAATTTGATTTTCTCAGAATCTAACTAAAATGTTAAAACCTTCCTTGCCTCCCTGATGGTGAGTGTGCATGCATTCATCCTGATAACTTCTCCCTTTAAAATAATGAGAGAGACACCTTTAGTTCGGACAAAAGAGACCCCACCTCACAACAAAATAATGTGAACTGAGTCATAAACAATCAGTGGAGAATAGCAGCAATTTCACAGCTAATTCGTAGATTTCACGTGTGGATGCCTGCATCACCTCCCTCCATTTAATGCCGTGAATAGAGACACGCGTTGACATTACTACCAGGAGGTCTGACTGTGAGTGTGTCTGGCTGTGTGTGCATGGTGGGCGGAGGTCTTAGGTCTAATGATTTAAGCCTAGTTTGAGTGTCAGATCTGCTGCTGGGCTCAGAGATGTGCACGAGTACACTCACTGCATGAGTTATAATGACTAACTAAGAGATGCTTGTGATCTGGTTATCATACATGCCTTATATAATCAGTAGTTTGTTTTTTATAGCTTAATCATTGCCCCGTGCCTGCAAAGGGAACTTCTCAATATGGGCTAATTTGAGGATTGAACATTAGCAGCCAGTCGCCCAAAAACAGTTAGTTTGGTCTTATCCAAACTTAGAAAACTAATAAATCCCATCTTGTTTGGCAAATCCCTACAACAAATAGCATAAATGTGATAATTCAGTCACTTCCTGGCATCGTTTTTTTGCACGGATTAAAACAAACGAGCTAAAACTTGTTGAACGCTACGCATTAGCAGCTAGCTTTTCTGCCTATTTCCAGCCATTGTGCAGAGCAGTTGAGTTAGACCCTCTTTCCAAGAATGCAAAACTTTTCCCTTTAACCCCAATTTCACACCAAGAGATGACTTTCTTTAAGCGCGTGGCACCTTACAGGATTACTGACTCCTGAAAAGCTTATATTTTTAACAGTCACCTGTTGCTGCAGAGTTGCTCACTGCAGGCTCAGACAGATAAGTGAGGGCCCCATACAAGTAGACGGCGGCGGCGCGTTAACAGATATAGCGCCTTTCATTCGAGTTGCACCCAGGCTTCGGCGCCAGTCCCATTTCTGTCTCCGCCGTTTCATTATGTGGAACTTCTTAACATATTTTTCATGTGCTTGGGGGCGTGAAGTCGTGAAGCACACACCAAAGCGCTTGGAGCAATCCAACCTCAAGCAGAATCAAGATGAAGGGAACAGGTGATGGAGAGGCTCTAAAGAACTTGGTTACACCGTAAATTACACCTCCCACTTTATGTGTATATATTGTGGGAGCAACAAACCGTAAAAAATGAATTTAAAAGGTAGACACACTGCATATTTATAGTTTTAGTTGTGTTAGAGTTTATAAAAACATTTTAAAAAGCCAGCTTAAGGTAGGTAGACTGTACAATAAAAATACTACTTTTCTTATGCATTTTATTTTTCTTCTTCTTCTTCTCCCACAGCAGACTTCACCTCTGACAGTCTTGCCCTAGATATTTCTCCATCCTTGTCAGACACACTAGCAGGTCTCATCGGGTGCCAGCTGTGGAGGAGAGGACGTGGAGATCAGCGCAGATGAGAAGTGAAAAGGATGAAGGGAAACCAATCGATCCAAAAACCTCCATCCTAATCTTGTTGACGTCCTCATGTGGCGCAGTCAGACGGCAGCCCCGGAGCCACTTAGGGTAACACATTAAAATCTAAAAATTATCTTGCTTTATTTCATTTCACCACGTGTCATTTACAACACAGCTGGTAGTTTAGTTTGCGTGCAGATCTGCGAGTTGATTAAACAAACACAAGTTGTGCAAAACACCCTTTTGGATATATTTGAGCGTTTATTTGAAACTTCCCCTGCGTCCGTCAACTCTGATTTCCCAAGGCTTCAAAAAAAGATGTGACACACGAGAACGACTCTACTGCATCCTTGTGGCTCGTGAAGAAAAGTGCAGCAAAAAAATAAATAATAGCAGGGTTCAGTTTTCATATACTTCCACTTGTGGCTTTTATTTTGAAGCAAATATACAGTTGTTTGCCGTTTAATAGCTACAGAAAGGTTGGCAAACACCCACAATAAACCTTGATATGACTCTGTTAAAAACTGTATACAAAAAGACCCCCAAAACTGTACATTCATTAACATAACTACATTTTGTTTATATTTATATATATATATTCCGTATCTGCTGTGATTTATAGATACCATTGGTTATGAGAAGATCACTTTACAGTAATACATTGCAAAACATTCAGTTTGAAGGCTGTCAGTTTAGGTGGTACTGAAAGATCAGGATAGTTAAGAGTGACAGAACCTTAAATCCACCGTGAATGGCTTTAAAAGTTTCTACAGCAAAGTGTCAGTCTTCAGACGGTTCAGTGCAGACGTGTATCTGAGAATGAATCAGCTATAACGCCACAGTAATCTCTCTTTCTTTTCTTTTTTCTTTAAAGCTATGCATACGTACAAACACACGTGTCCAGTGTTGTCTTGTTGCTGAAATACTCGGCTACATAAATAAGACACACATCAAATACTGTCTCCAAAAATGTAAAAAAAAAACAAAACATAACAACGTCTCCTGTGATCTCTAGCGTACGAACAAACACCGCTGCAGTCGTAGAGAATAAAAGCTTAAATGTTGAATATTTTTGTTTGACATCAAACCTCCAAGTCCCTTAACCCAGATCAGAAAGGATTTTTATTTAATAGTTTGCCATCGGCTGGATCATCAAGAGTGTTTAAGATTCCTCATTGCGACGGCTTTACGGCATTACGACTCAGCACCATCTCAAACTGCACGACTAGATCGCTGAGTTCAAAAGTTCACAGCCTACGATTCATGTTCTCACACTATACGTCCCGATGCTCCGATGACTGCTCACACTGTACGTCCGTGTACCACGCGTCGGACTTCTGTATCGGGAACTGCAACGGCAAAAAGTAGAAGAAGAGGAACCCGGAAGTGGGAGACGCACACGGACGCATATCCAAGTTATTTTGACGTAACTTTGATCTGTGCCAGAGGTTGAGGCAAATCGGCCCGTAGCACGTCTTCTAGTGTGCGATACCTTCACGAGGAGCGACCAGACAATTTCAAACAAATTTGATTTTCTTGCGAGCACACGATTTGTGATCTGGAAGTCGTCGTGAGGTCTCCTCGTTACCCCACGTATACTGCACGAAGCACGACACGCGACTGAGCCGAAATTCGGCCCGATTAAAAAAAAATAAAATAAAATAGTCGCACGGGTGGAAAATCGTCTCAAAATGAACCGACAATCGCACAGTGTGGACTGCTTAGAGGCCACGTTTGTTGCAGTGGATCATTTACATGCAAGGCAATATTTCAGCTTCAGTTTGATTCCACTCATTGGTTCTTTTAGCTTGTTAGATCAGCGTGTGCACTCACATATAGCTTATTACGAGTGTAAGTACAAGCTAGCTCTTATGTGAGGGGTTCCTCGGCGCCCTAAGATACAGTTTTTTGCTCTGAAAGGATTTTATGTCACCTATAAGCCAGTGTTTTCACCAGAAATGGAAAAAAAAAAATGTTATTCTGACGGTATTCTAGCGGTATTGTGTAATTTGACATTTTCCTTAAAACTATTTAAACATGTTAGTGACTGGAAAGTTTCAAGTTTTCTTTAAAACAAATATTAAAGACATCTTTTCCAGTGTTTCTAGTCTTTTCCAAAGAAAAACAAACAGTAAAAAATAACATTTTCAAGACAGATGGGCAAATATTAAACACTCTGACTGCTAAAAACAATAAGAACATTAAATGTTTTGGTGCAATGAATTTGTTCATTGACTGTGTGTCAGAATAACCTGCGTAAAAACTTATTTTACATTCACCATGTTACTCATCCTTCTCATTCTCTCAGCCGCTCGTCAGTAGTGCATCCGTATATCCATCACCTGCAGAGCCTCTGTACCGTCCAAGTGCTCATTACCAGTAGTAAATTCACCAAAAAACAAAAAGCAAGCAAAGACAGTTCAGTACAAACAGATTTCATAAACTAGCACAAGGCACCTAATGTAAAGCAGCTAAACATATTTCTAGCAGCAACAAGGCTTTGGTTCATAGGAGTACTACTGAAAAGAGTACACAACAAAATGTCTGTTCAGTCTCACGACGTAGGCGGACGAACAGCCGAGGAGACAACGATGATGATGACGATGATGATGAGGAGGAGAAAAGTTCCACTTCCCTTGAAGCGGGAGAGAGCGAAACAAAGAGACAGCTAGAAAGTGAGACAGGGGATAAATGTGAGACAAGAGATGAAGGCCCATTTTTAAGCTAGAAGGTCTCATTAGACACCTTCATAAGGCTTTTAAGAGCAGGGTTGCTAAGCTAGTAGTGCGACAATCAAGCTGCTCTAAACAACTAAACTGCCCGTATTATGAATTACGTGTTTTTTTGCACTTAAAGAGCCCCAAATATTTACTTCTGTGCCTCTTTACTGCATCAGGTGCCAATATGCAGACTTAAATGTGCATTTTATTGAATATATATTTGGGAGCTTGTGTGTGTTGTTGCCTTAATCGATTTTCTGGAGCTACTAAAACTAGATTTATGCTTCTGCAATGGATCTGCTACGGCGTGGCCTGGCATCAGCTATACGAAGACCAGTGATGCAGACAGCAGCGAGTATGACTGGTCCAAAATTGGTCCATCTACTCTGACGCCTTCACAGAGAAACTGATCGCCACCTAGCGTTTAAGATGCGTAATTACAGGCTGACGCGCGACCAGACCCTCTGCAGAAGTATAAACGTGTTTGTGTTGTTTAACCTTTAAGGCATCAAAGTATGGCACTTAAAAAAAATATTATTCTTTTGTGTTAGGATTATTATAGAAGGACATTAAGTGAGCTAACAATGTGTACAATCTTTTTATATATATATATATTATTAAATATACGCACAGTATTTGTATGTGTATATGTTACTGTCAAAAGGAGCTCATAGTTTCTTTGTCTTTGGTAAATAATTTCATGTGTTAAGGTGATATTAAGGCAGTAGGCGACAGCGAGGAAGGAAGCCGACAGTTCTACTGGAGTCTAATAAATACGTCACATAAAAGATAAGACCAGACACACATGTATATATCTATCCCACTAATCTACCCACGCGTGAAAGCTGAAGTGTTGGATGTGCAGCTAAAGTTGGTCAACCAGGAAGACAGACCAACTCTAAGTCACTAACCCAACACTCTGACTACTACAGCCCTCCTTACAATGCTGTAGGATCTGACTCCAGAGTCCTACGGAGTATTTCGGGATAACATGTTTGCGCACAGGCAACACCAGTTAGTCCTATGGAGACGCAGAACAGACAGAGAGAAGAGGAAAGAGAGCGGGATGGATTAAAAAGAGATGAAAGATGTTTGACCGGAGAAAGCTTGAGCTTGGCTTAAAGCGCTGTTCATTCATCGTC
Organism: Planiliza haematocheilus; assembly: GCA_005024645.1. Classification (NCBI taxonomy): domain Eukaryota; kingdom Metazoa; phylum Chordata; class Actinopteri; order Mugiliformes; family Mugilidae; genus Planiliza; species Planiliza haematocheilus. Next base: position 1,498,371 of record SRSE01000183.1, on the reverse strand, counting down.
ATTCCCGTCATCATCACATCCGTTCACTATAATAATTAAAGTACACTTCAGCTCCCCTCCGAGGCGGACGCACGTAAAGGGCCAGTGCATATATTTTAGTGGAGGAACAAAGCCGTTTGCTTGTGGCAACATCAAGAGCCCTTAGCTGTGGTGGTGGACCCGGCCCTCTGGATGGAGTCCTTTCCAGAGCCGTCCCACGGTGCTTTGGAGGATTTATGGAAGTCAAAACCTGCTATAAGCAACTTAGTCCGTTATTTGATTCCAGCTCGGAAAATAAATTAGTTTCATTCCACAAATGTATCCGTTCTTTTGTTCGGTTCGGCTCTGACTGGATACCACTGTGAGCGATATCAGAGTATATGAACGATAATAATACAGACAGAAGGAAAAAGGTCAGACTGAGGTTTCAGACCCAGGCCCGCTGTCCGAGTGAGTCTGCTTTGACTGGCGGGAGCCGTCTGCAAATCGTAGGAGGGGAGTGAACGTGCAGTAGTCTGGTGTTCTTTGCCAGCGCGTGTACATGATTTTCTTGGAATGGTTTTCAGACCTTCGGGGGTTCGGGGCGTTCCTTTGGTTTTCCGATCCTCGCCGGTGGCTGCCAGCCTTTGACGGGGCGTGGAGAGACGCCAGAGGGGTAAACTCCGACAGCTGGCCTTTGTATAGTTTATCAGCATTCTGTGTGAGCGGGGAAAAAAAGTGGAGGAGATGTTAACTGGGCAGGAGGAAGAAGAAGAAGAAGAAGAGGAAATAAAACTAGGGAGGAGCATGTAGTGGCTGTCAGAGAGCAGGTGGAGGCGACATGGTTATCCCAGCTGGTCAGTTTAATACCTGTTCCTCTGTTCACATAGCCAGATGCAGGAACACACTTGTAATCTGACTGTGAAGCAGGAGTTTTATGTAAACTTCAGAGGCTGAATGTGACTTAACGGGAGCAAATCACTGCTCGTCTCATGGCTGCGACTCTAGTTTAACATTAACCCAGTTTACTGCAGCAACAGGGCTGACTCTTCTTAAGCTGCAACCCTGATGTCTTGCAGTAGGCAATACATTATGAGCCTCAACTAAATGCAAGACAGTTTGCTCTGGGAGTGATTTACTAGTTGTGTCTTTCATGACCAGCTGTGACGATCATGTCTTATTATCGCAACACAAGCATGTTAAGCACAAAAAAAAACATAAACGAGTAAATAAATAAATAAATGTTTAACACCACAAGCTTGCTTCATTGAAACAAACCATGCCAAACCATGCACGAACATCCACGTCCCTCTGTGAGTTTCGGTCCCTGCAGTAACGACGTGTGTCGCTAGATGGCGCCCAAGCTCCACATAAAGAAAACACCCAACTGGAAGCACGCACCACATACAATACCTGAACTTTTAAGGCCTTCATACAGATACACAAACACTTGAACCCATGTGTTAGTCGGCAAAGAAAAAAAACAACCCATGTAAACCCATCATCAGACACACAGCAGCAGCTTTTACCGTGCTGAAGCCCTTTAGGCTTCTGTGACGGCTACTCCATCTAGTAAGGAGTCTGAACTCCGGTAGGCCATGGGCCTGTCAAACCTGTCCTTATCTTTTACACGCTGTGGACACACATACGCACATGTACAATTGGAGACAAACACATTATGATATAACATAAAACAACAGCTTATATTACACATGCATGCGCTAATATTCATGCAAAACAGTAAAAAAAAGGACAAAGAAAGAGGGATTCTACGCAAAGAGACAGGAGGAAAGGCAGAGGGGTCACCTCCTGGAGGGCTGGGCTAGAAACTGATTCTGCTGGAGGTCTGAGACAGCATAAAGATGGTGGAAGGCTCGGAGGCAAGGCACCGACGCTTAGTCTGCCGCAGAGGAGAGGAGGAGGAAGGGGAAGCGGGAGGTCACAGAGAAGGAGCGAACAAGGAGAGGGAAGAGTTAAAACCGTGAAAGTCATCTGTTAAAACAGTTTAAGAAAGCTGGGAGTTGTTTTAGAAAGAAAAAGGTGCATTAAACAGGAAGTATTCAAACAGGAATGAGAAGGCGAGGTCCATCTTAAAGGATTGGGAATATTTAAAAGTTGTTATTGGGTAGGTTAATAGTTAAAGGAGCAGTTTAAAGTGAGAAATAGGAAAAGTGACATATAATGTGTGCACGCCATCACTGCAAACAAAAAGCAAACACACATTTAGCTTTAGCTAACTTTAGCTAACATTTATACTTGCTTGGCTCTGTGCTAATGGATGTCTCGTATCACTTTTGAGCAACATGTCTCATGTGAATCATGAATTCTTCCATTTAATTAATCAGCATGACGCAGACAAAACCCTTTTAATGCGAATGTTTAGCAGATAACTTGTCTCGGTTTAGCTTTTAATTTTGAATTTCTCCCGTCTTCTGTACATGTCTGCACCGCAACAATTAGCATCTTTCCTAACAGCTGAATAACACAGCACTGCTTGATTAAAAGATGCATGCATCTGTCTTAGGAATAAATAAATAAATACGGAGCACTGCACACAGACGGAGGGGTTTACTAACTCACGTCCAACAAAGCGGGGACGTAGCCAAACCCAGCGTACATCTGGTGACCCACGGTCATCAGTTAGAAATGTCACAACTAGTGATTTATGAACAACAACAAGTAGCAGGGGGGCGCTGTTTTGGTATTTAGTTAAAAAAAAAAAAGGGATTGTGCATTTATGTGAATATTTAATTCCATTTAAACGTGCGTATGTACCCACCTGTATGCGTTCAGTAGTGGTGGGCCACAGCGCCCTCCAGATGACCTTCTTCACCACATCTGGCAGCAGACCGGCCGTTATCAGAAGGATTATACTTAGCCAGGCGGGACCGCTAGACAACATCTGCATGAACACATAGTACATCCTCTGGTAGTTGAGGAAAGGCCTGCAAGGGAGGGGAGGGAGACATTTTAATGGCAGTGAGACTGACTTCAATTTTAATTTAGATTTAAAAACACGTCTCCAAGCGTACCAGATGATTCCACCCCACAGTAGAGAGAAGACCACGAAGAAGATGAGCGAGCCCCAGATGACGAAGTGGTTGATCCAAGTCCAGTAATGAGTATCTAGAGCCAACTGCACGACACAGGTGTGTAAAAACATTTAATGACACGTCTTTGATTGGAGACGCAGCACAGACCGTACATGTGTGTGTGGTTACCTTAAACGTAACAGTGAAGACTAGCACAGTGAAGACCAGTGTCCCAAATGTCCAGTTTCCAAACATCTACAGAGGAAAAATGACAATAGCTGAGTTACTGACACATAAGGTACGTTTGGTGCAATAGAAAATCAACTTAAACACCTTCAGTGCATCGGTTTTATTACATATAGGTAACTATAATGCACAGTAAAGATTAAAAGCTTTTAAAAAACAGATAAACTTAATATTTAATAAGGATTCAATCAATCAAACAGATGGCAGGGTGCTCAGGTAGGTAGTGGTATTCAGGTGAAGCTCGGGTGAAGCACAGGTTATCAGATGGCGGATGGATGAGAAACGTGTAAGGTGAGAGGTCTTTTCTGGATGAGCTGCTGAAATCTTGCACAGAGAACTTAAAAGCTTAAATTAAAATGATATATATTTAAAAAAGAAATAAGCGTTTACAGTAAGGTGTCACATTAGCAGCCAAGTTAATGACTTCAAGAAACCACCCATGCTAGAAATGTTTCTTCCTTTTTGCCTCTTACCTTAGCATTAGCTTAGCTTAGGACACTTTAAAATGTGAATGCATGTAATGTAGACATGGTGGTGACAAATAAAATTATTTTAAAATTATTTGCATTCATTTCTTAATGATCTCCAGATCTTCCTTGTAAAAGCTCCACTGGTTTGTTGGATTAAAACATACGGAGGTAAATTTCAGTGACTGATCTGGTTGTTTTTAACGTTTTGAAAGCATCTGTTAGGTGAAAAAAAAATTGCTTCCATCTAGTATGTCGCTACAAATAAGCCTATAATAAGTCCTTATGTTTCAGAGGACAACCACAAAGCTAACAGCGATCTTCCACTCGAACGAAAATCACCATCAACTGGAGCAGAATTAGATTAGAGAGACGGCTAAATGTCTCAAATGCCGTGTAATGGAAGAAGAGGTAACAAATGTTATTTTACTTTATGAATCCTCCTGCTTTTAACACACTATCATACACAAACGAAGCAAACAGGACGAGCGGCTGAGGTCGCTAACAGCTGGACACATGAGCATGGATCTAGGGTAAGGTGAACGCTACACAAACGCCTACAGATGATGCGTCTACAGCAAGCACTGAGAGCTGGACATGAGATGTTTGTTTCAGGCCGCGTGAAGAGAGAAACTAGGGGCAGGTGACAGAGAGACAGGGACAGGCTTACCATCTGTGTGTTGGTTGTCATTAGCTGGGAGGAGGAAAGAGAAGCAAAAAGAAAAAGCAACACAAAGGTAAGAGGACAGGAAGAAGAAGAGAATGTGGCCCGAAGAAAAAATCATAATGAACTAAAACAGCTTTGTGGCTGAAGAGGAAAGAAAGAAAATAAACAGATTAGATGCAAAGAGATAAAATAAAATCAAGCAACTCAAAGCAGTTTCCAAAAGGTTTCTGGGAGAATAATGCTGCTTGGAAATCAAAGGAAAGATGGTGGAGAACCTGTCGTGTCTCCTTTTATGTCTAAATGTGAAACCGTCAGTACACAGAAATAACTGTGTGTCAAGAAATATGAAATATAGCAAAGAATAAAGCACACTGGTGTACAGTAGATACCATGTCAGATGTAAAATAAGTGTGTTGTGCAAAGTAATTATGATTTTTTTTACTAAACATTATGTGAATTATGAGAAAAACCTCCAGATAGATGCACGTTCTGCTGCGTTTAGCTCATGGCACGAGGGATGGGCGATACGGACTAAAACATTAATCCCAATAATTTCTGGTATTAAGCACGGTAACAATAAATAAACATCAATTCAGCCTAAACTTTTTGACTATAACGCATCAGCAAGTTTTATCGGAGTTGTTCATCCTTTTGCGCATATTCTGTCTTTCTTCATATTCTGGTTTGTGCTTGTGTTTGAGGTGGTGGAACAAATTAGTGCTGTTACTGTCCTTTTTATTCACTATTTGTTTTCAAACCTTGCATGTTGTAATTTGCTGCTCCACGTCAGACTTTTTAACCCCTTCATGCCTAGTGTCGCTAATTAGCGACGTACTGTTTCCGTTCAGACTGCAGCTGAAATAACGCATGTAATACTCTAATGTCGGTTTGTGCACATTCAAAAAATTCCTAAAAACCTTTTGTAAGCACTAGTTTCTCGTACGACCAGCCTTAGTGGTAAGCAAATATACAAATATTTAATTTCTTTATTGAATTGAAAAATCAATTCAGGTGTTAAGGGGTTAAAACCAAACCTGATAATGGAGGTGGAGCCTCGTTTAGGAACGAACGAACTATTGTCAGTTTGTCAATTATCCACACGTGTTGGGCTGCAAGCGTGTCGCACACATATATATGTCATCAATGGAAATTTATCGTTTTTATCGATATATTCTTACTGTGGGGAAGGTTTTGGCGATATATACGATATAAACGATGAAATATGCATCTACCTTAAATATTGCAAATAGGACAGAATTCTCCTTGACTGAACTGTAATGGTTGCCATCAGTGTTACCTGTCCGTTGCTGGTGAAGGTGGTGTTGTCAAACAGGAAGTAGGCTCCAAAGAACATCACGATGGCGTCGTACACGCCCAGGATGGTCCAGTAGATGAAGATGGGCCACCGCAGTAAAGAGTTCTTGGCAATGTCTCTGCGAGGGCAAACACAAACTTACTGTCAACATCACGAATGTCCACCTTACTGTACGAGCGAGCGAGCGAGCGACTGCTCGTTTGCAGATCGATGCCGCGGTACGCCGGCTGCTTTGGGAGGATCCTTGACCAGAAATGAACGTAAGGAGATATTTTAATTTGATTTAGGATCACATTCATGAGAAATAATTTATGATTGATGATGTAGGCACTTCTAAACACGAATGTTTATCTGCAGTCGCCTCCTTTGTTTGTGACAAAAGAAGAAGACGTTCATTCAAAAATCCATAGCTTTCTTTCAAGCGCGCCAAATTGAGTTAGTATATGTTTTAGCTTTGAAAATACATCATCATCCCCATAAGGCTGAGTTTGCTTAGCGTTAAATAGATGTTTTAGATTGGAAAGTTGTTGGATAAAGAGGTACACAGCACACTCATGCAGTTCCCACCAATACAGACCTATACAGAGACGGATCCTTCTTCAGGATGTCCATATTAATGTGCTGCTCTATGAGACTGTAGAGCAGGATGGGCAGGGACGTGAAGCTGATGTTGTAGAGAGTCAGGTAGGCTGTGTCGTACAGCGGCTGCGTTTCGAGACAGACGGCAGGCGTTAGCGTTTGTTCCCTTCAACCGCCGACGGTTGTGAGTTACTTCTTGCGTGTGATTACCTGCTGTGAGAAGCCGCAGAAGAACTGGTAGAGGAACTGGGGGAAAATGAAGCAGACGTTCTGGGAAAAGACGGGAAATGAAGGAGATGAGGTTAGAGCCGTTGTAGCTGTAGTCACCAACTAAACCCTAAAAATATTCAGACGTGAAATGTGCGTCAGGCTACCTTGTAGAAGAAGTACTGCACAAGTTCAGAGATGCGTATGTAGTAGTAGTGTCCATGGACGAGCAGTATCTTCTTGAGGTGTTTGAACTTTGGGATGGCGTAGTCGCTGTTCCTCACTGCCTGACGACCCTCCTTACCCATAATGCCTGGAGCCAACGGGAGACGTTTGACAAGGAAGCAAGACATGATTGGTGCACCAATGCTAATGCTAATCTAAGTTTAAATGAACGATGATCAGATATGTTGGCGTCACAAAAACACATTTTAGTCCAAGAGTAAACAGGATCTATGTTTGTTTTTCCAGCTGTCCTCTATGTACAGGCTGTGGGGAATAAAAGGTGAGTGAGGCTGAAACACTAACCAATGCCAACATGGGCCTCGAGGATCATGCTGACATCATTAGCTCCATCTCCAATTGCCAGTGTGATCGGGTGCTCTTTGGAGGCTTTGATCATCTTGACAATCTGGAAAGGAAAAAAAAAAGGGGTTAAAAAGTCTGACGCGGAGCAGCAAATTACAACAAGCAAGGTTTGCAAACAAGTGGTGAATAAAAAGGACAGAAACAGCACTAATTTGTTCCACCACCTCAAACACAAGCTCAAACCAGAATATGAAGAAAACCGGAAAAAGCGCAAAAGGATGAAGAAGCAGCGTCGACTTCATCCAAAGAGTCCGGGAAAAAAAACAACAACTCGGATAAAACTTGTTGATGCATTATAGTCAAAAAGATTAGGCTGAATTGGTTTTTATTTATCATAATTTTTATCGTTACCGTGTAAAAACCAGAAATTATCGGGATAGATTTTTTAGTCCATATCGCCCGTCCCTAGTCTGTATCATACCTCGGCGACTCTTTGCTTCAGCTTATCGCATCGGCACAAAAAACCTCAAGAGGCTCTCATATCTGTTGTCGCCCCCACGCCATCCTTTCGTACCTGCGCTTTCTGAAGCGGCGCCATCCGACAGCAGAGCACGGCGCTGCAGTTGCGGCAAATTTCCAGGAAGATCTCTTTGTAGTTCCCTGAGTTCGAGTCCTCTTGGCCAGGCCTCATCACCGCAGAGAGGGTTGCTCCGTCGATGATCAGACCATAGTCAGTGCAGTCACCTGATAAACTGGACAAACGGCACCTGTCAGCACCTGTACATGTGTGCACGTGGCTAATTTCATGGGTTAGGACACATGTTAGTGAGCACAACACAAACCCAGAGAAAGAGTCCCGGGTCATGGTCCCATGCTGCCTCAGGACCGTCCTGCTCAGGTCAAACAGGACATCGTGAAGGCTCTGCTCCTCGGTGCGTTTGGTGGTCAGCTCGAGGATCTGCGTGTTGCGGCGAAACAGCTTGCTGGCGTAGCAGGTCGCGGCCGCCGTCTCCATCTTGTCGCCGGTCAGCACCCACACCTTCATGCCAGCTTTGTGGAGGGACTCGATGGTGTCTGCTGCTTTTTCCTGGAGCCTGTTGAGGGAGGGAAGAACACGAACAAATTGTCCCAGTTTCTCTTTTTTATTCAGCAACAACAGAACACTGCGGCAACACTTGGATCGTTTCTCTTTGTGCAGGATGAGCTGACTTGCCCTCTGGGTTAACAATTCCTTTTAAGCCTGCCCTATAATTGCCTTAGTCGCACGTATGCGATTGGACATGCCCTCACTCAAATTGGCTCAGAACTGGGGCAGCACTGCTCATGGCAGCAGCATCATTTCTATACTGCTTGTAACTGTACGACCATTTAAAAGCTTACATATACGATCCCAGCCAATATAACAGAGATACAAGCTATAACCAGAGAACTATGTTGACTTTATATCAAACATTTTAAAGCGTCCGTCCACCTGTCCTCCACAGCAGTGGCTCCCAGCAGTATCAGATCTTTCTCAATGAGGTCGTAAGCCTCGGCCAGCCGTTTGTCCCTGTCCTGCAGTGCCAACTTGGCCCCGTTCAGCAGATGGCAAATCTCCTGGTACTGTTCGGAGCTCAGAGGGCGATACGCGACACACAGCGTCCTCAGACCCTCCTGGACGAGAAGCAGACATTCACACGGGGTTACAGTGGCATGGAAATCATTCGCAGAAAACAAAATGGTTTGTTTTTTTACACGTGTGGGCGCAGAGTGTTTTAGCGCCACTAGTGCAGCCCGCGCCACATTTCCCTTTCCCTCTGAAAGCTATGGTTTATTTGCAGCTGCAACCACGGCAAGCTTACTCACTGACCCAGTTTTCACAACAAGATGAATTCATTTTAGTTCGTCTTCATGGGTCTGCACCATCTAGTTTCTGCAGTGAAGTGAGGTCGATCAAACGTGTATGAAAACAGAAATATCTTCACAAAAACACAGTCTGCGTTTTCTTTCTTTCTTTGTTTTTACACCGAATCAAGAAATTCATTAAAAACAACAATAAAACAACTGCTAAGCGGACTATTTGGAGGCTCGCTGGAAAACTACAGAACAACTATGTGATGTAAGTAGGCCACGCTCCGCTGATCACCTTCCTGCGGTAGCCATGGAAACCGTGGTCATGTACTGTAACTGTGGAAACCGCTGAAGTGGCGTAGCATAGCGTTTGAAACTCTTGTCGGAAAAAAAGGAACGTTATGAGTCTTTGAGGAAACGAGGAGGATCGTGTGTGTGTGTGTGTGTGTGTGTGTGTGTGTGTGTGTGTGCTCTCTCTCACCACAGCGTTGTGCTCTACCCGAGCTTTGATCTGGTCCACTTTGCCCGAGACAACCCGGGGGAAGATGGAGGAGTCTGCGCCTTTACAGAACAGGTACAGCTCACCTGCTCACAAACGTATAAAAATAAATAAATAAAAATTAAAGTGAGCGAAAAGGGAAAAACAACATTAATCTACACACGGTTTCACGTGTTTTTACCGGTGCTGGCTCTGACAATGACGCTCATCCTCCGTCGGACTGAGTCGAAAGTCAAAACCTCTAGAAGCTCAAACCTGATAATAAAAAAAGATGAATGTCACACATGTGTTAAAGAGTAACGCCGATAATAATCACGATATATTAACAGCAAATACTCACTTCTCAATCTCATCCTCCCTATTTAAGATTTCCATCTGACTGTCCTTGAGTCTCAGGAAGGTGAAGCCGAGCCTGCGGCACAGAGCGCATTATTTGGAATATAAAAAAAAAACGTGTGAAAAAAGAAAAACGAAATAATTCCGCCGTCGTTTTGTCTCTGCGTGCCCCACCTCTTCATGCCCTCCACCAGCGCCACCTCGTCCGGAGAAGAGGAGATGTAGAAGGAGGACGACTTGCCCTGGTGGATGCCGTGCTTGATGCCATCCACCGTCTCCTCCTCTTTCACCTGCACCGTGTGGCACAGGCACAAGGCCCGAAAGAAGAGTTCCTCGTGCTCCTGTGGTGGACGATCAGTCAATCAGCACAGTGTTAACTTTGCACGCGCTTAAACACGGACGTGCAGACAAACAAAGAGCGCAGCTATGCTCACCCTCGCTCCGGGACCTGGCGATGTGTCGATCATGTCCATGCCGGAGGCACCAGGCATCACCTGCAGACAGGAAAATGTAACGTGCATATGCATAGAGCTCTTCAACTAAAGTTTATTTTAACCTGGACATAAAAAAACAACAAATAAATAAAGGTGTTACCTGTCCGTTACAGATAGCATGCGGTACATAAACGTGTCCGTCCACACAGCACTCGATAAACTCCATGTTGTTCTCCGTGAGCGTCCCCGTCTTGTCAGTGAAGACGTACTCCACCTGAACAGAGACCACGTAACGTGTTATACATGCATTCAGTATAAAGTAATCAAATCAAAGTGCACCGCGTTACCTGTCCCAGCTCCTCATTCAGGTCGGACGTGTTGACGACGGCTCGCTCCCCCAGCTCCTCGTCAAACATCTCGTCGTCCCACATGATAAAATAGGAGCCCAGGAACTTCTGCATCTCCACGGTGACGTACATCGAGACGGGAATGATGTAGTTAAAAAGAACCATGAAGGCCAGGAAGTCCGTGAGGGCCCTGATCAGCTGAGGAGGAGGAGGAAGAGTGGGATAAAGTAAAGACTCTTCATTTCTAAGTCATTCATTTCATCTAACTATGACTCACGATGTGTCTCTGCCTCTCGACTTCCGTCCTCTCGTTGTACCACGGCTCGTCTTTGTTGGGGTCAGCCTGCCACAGGTACTTCAGCGCCGTGTTGATGAGGGCTTTGCTGATGAGGATGCACAAATAGACCACGAGGTAGGCGTTCATCGATCTGCAAAGGGAGACGACGACAAAAACTGGTTTATTCCTGTTATATTCACGCACACACACAGAAGACTATCATGCATTTAGTCAAAATAATAAAAGCTCTATTTCTGAAAATGTCTCTCCAGTCCCAAGGGGGGAATGTGCTCTGGAAAGTAACTCACTCTTCTTGCCAAAACACACACGTAAATAAGAGGAACGGACGAGACATTAACTCAGAGCAAAGTCAATTTAAGACAAATACAATTCCAGTAATTTAATCGGGCGCGCGGAGTAACAAAGTGTAAATGAAATCCACCTACAGCCAGTCATTTCTACGAGCCATCTGGACGCGAGACTCTGTCAGCGCCAGATGGAAAGAAAATGGATCCGCACAGACCCCCAGTCATCAGTGAATAAATGAAGACGTGACAAGTGCACAGATGGACGAGAGGAAAGCAAATGTAAAAAATATAAACGATTATCTAACCCAGTGGTAAGTGAGGAAAGAGGCGGCTGTGAAGCTTCACCGACGGCTTCTTTTTATGGAATATGAACAAGGGAAAGCGCTTACTTTTCCACGGCCGATCGTTTCTGAGACTTGGACTGGTAGTTGAGAGCCATCTTGGTTTCCATGCCGGTGTAGATGGCAACCGCTACAGAGAAGAAGAGAGCAGATTACAAAGAAGTATAGGTTTGTTTCTTTACTGCGTTTTTAGCGTAATATTACCATAAATGTATTCAGTGTTCTTGAGTGTGGCTCCTCGTAGCAGCAGGTTCTCTGATCCCAACGGCCTGCAAACGTAAAAAAAACAACAACAAGAGGATTTCATTAGCATCACAAAAGGAGCTAAAATTGTGTTGCTAAATTTGCTCTACACAGTTCGCAGCGTGCTCGGGATTGAGATTACCTGGCCACCGGCTCATTCTCCATGTAAATGTTGATACGACCCACAAATCTGAGCAGGACAAAGGAGAGGAGATAAGACGTGTTTGAGACATTTATCTGGCAGCAGGGCTTTGTTAAAGCCTCTCTCTCTCTGTTTGTGTGTTTGTGTGCGGTACTGACTTGTACAGGTCCGGCTGTGGTTGTTCACATTCTATAGTAGCGTGGATGGAGTCCACCTCCTCCTCTTTGTTGTACGCTTTGGTGTCCTGGACTGCATAGTACGTCTTGTGGCTGCTCTCTCCATCCAGGCTGGCAGTCGTAACAAAACACGTCCCGTCGTCTCGAGACGAGGAAAGGAGGATGAGATCGCACGGGAACGTCTCATCTTCTTTGATGAAGACAACGTCCCCAACCTGAGGCAGATGGAGATGAGTAAAACAAAGAAACTCCCGGCTGCTGCGGCGTCTTCACTTATCGCCTTATTCTCATTATTGCTAATGCAGTTTACCTAACAAGCTAACAAGCTAACGCCCCGCTTTGCCGCCTGCAAACCTTTCAAGCTCAGCTGGCAGAGGCAAACATTTAGTTTTAGAAAAGGACAAATCCTCTTTATCCGCTGTTCTAGCTATGTTTCCACTCTCATGTCGTTACATAACTTATTTTAATGTAAAATGTTTTGCTGAAGCTAAATTGCTCTTAAATGTAGGCTGACACAGAGAGGGAGGGAGAGAGAGAGCTTAGTTACAGGAAAATCCCTCGGCATGAGCCAATAAAACAAATGCAGCAAAGCTCTGTTCACGTTATGTGGGGTGAGAGTGATTTATCCGGTGACAAACGCATACCCTGAGCTTGCGGCTTTGTTTGCGGACCACTTTCCCATCCTGCACCACGTGCACAGGACACTGGTTGACAGCGTTGTCTGCTTTGTGTCTCAACCAGTCCTCATAACCCTGAGGGAAAGAAAAGACACAGACAGCGGGATGTAAAAGTGATAACGCACGAGCGCAGCCGCGGTGTTTATCGTCAGGGTGAAGTGAAATTGAATAAAGGCGTCGTGAAAACCTTTAGGTCTCACCTGTTTGATGGCTGTGACGGTGATGACAAAGAAGAGCGGCAGTCCGCTGGTGATTGGACTGGTGGGAGTGTCAATGATCAGCTGCAGCGACACACACACACAAAATCAATTGAATGACGGAGACAGATTTAGGGCAGGTGAACATATCAAAATGACAGCCAGCTGTAAAGAGGCACTAAGGTAATAAGACGTTCTGGCACCGGTAGTATAGTAAACCACAGTAGTACCGCCGCGTATAATTTCTAGTATAGTAGGAACCGTTACGATTTGGCAGACAAAGTATCACGGTTCCGGGTATTATCGTGATATTATTATTATTATTTTTTATTTAAGTTATAAATACTTATTAATTACTTATAATGTTAGTGGTGCCACTGATGACGCTGCAGTTCGGGCCCAGCGCTTCTGCCATGGTGAGTGTGTTGTCTCGTGTTTGTGACTGCAAGCCGTGTGCACGTCTGGGCGAGACAGAACTTTAGCTTTTTGTTTGTTTTGGAGTGAATTTCTACCGAAGCGGAGCTGTCTTCATGGAGTTCGCTCTTGCCGATGGAAACACACGAACAGCCAATCAGCTAACAGACGGGGGGAAACAACCGGCGTGCGGAAACAACCTATCATATCCCCGGACGTCACCAGTAACAAGCGAACAGCCAATCATTCAGCAGCTGTGTAGTTTGGTTGCCATGTGGGTTTGTTTACAAGGGAGTAGCATGAGTTGAGAAGCCGGGAGGAGAGTAGAGCTAGCCACTATGTAGCGGAAACTGGCAACGGTAGTATAGTAAACCACGGTAGTACCTTTGTGTAAAATTTCTAGTATAGTAGGAACCGTGGGTATCGCGCAACTCTACATTAGAGCTACGTATCAGCCCGTTTCATTGATAAAAACAGATGCGGTCAACGCCGTGAAACCAGAATAGCAGCACATGATCTTTGGTTGTTAAGTCCACAACTATTTCAGGTTGAATTTCGAAGCATCTAATGACTGAAACCTGAAAGAGTCTATTACCTGAACCAGAAATATGATGAGAAAGTAGAAGTTGGCGACTCTCCTGAACTGCTCAAACATGTTCTTTGGGATGAAGTTCCAAAACGTGTACTGGAAACATGAGACAAGCTTAAATTTACACATCAACAACAACAAAAAAAGTAAAAACACTTACGATCCAAACACTAAATCACATCACAGAGTCCAAACTGATCAATAAAGCGGCTAAACAAGTGTCTAAACAAGTCGCCGAGCAGTGCTCTGGACTGTATATCTTTAAGATCTTAATAGAGTTTGTTGTGGGTGTCTTCACTCACCTTGGAGGAGACGATTCTGTTGTCAGGAAATCTCTGTTGTATAAAGGCCTCTGTTCCCGGAGGAGGCTCCCTTTGTCCAATATAAATCGTCCTGCTGTCTACCCAGTTCTCCTCCCCAACACACTGCAGGGAGGAGAAAACACAACACAACACATCTTAGTAAAGCCAGAAGACAAACAGACATTTTAATCTGCGTCGTCCTAAAAAAAACAAAAAACCTATGAAGAGTTTGTTTTCGTTGACACAGACGCAAATTCGCTGACATTTCAGGGGGCTACAATGAATGAGTAACTTCTCCTCAATGAATGAGAGCTTTTGTTGCCACGGATACGCAAACCTGCATGTGACTCAGACAGGAATGCAGAACACACACACACACACACATGCACACACACATGCACACACGCACATCGAAAAGACATCAAGACGCTGAAGTCCGACTTGAAAAACGACCTATTTCTGTTTTGTTTGCACTTTCTGCACATTCACCAATAAATACAATCAGTGTGACACAAAATTGGAGGTAGTACACAAAAAAAGTTTACTGTTTAACCTCAACAAATCATAAATTATTGGATTATTTTTCACAAATTAAATTACACAACAAAACACAACAACACAGAAGTCGTGCTCTGCTGTCTGGCAGGTTTTTTGTCTTTCCCAATAAACCCTGAAAAAATGCAAGTCAGCCATGTATGTTAAAGTATTTTCAGGCAGGACTAGACCTGCACATGCAGCACTGGAGAATTGGGGAGCACACACTACTCAAGCTCTATGTATCCTAATAATAACCGTGCCGTGTAACTCTTCTAAGAGTTTGGATTAACATGGAAATAAAAAATAAATCTTAAATATTTAAGATTCACAAACACGTAGGGTATTGTCTGTATTCATTTTCAAAACATGTATCTTCAGCATTAATATATTTTTATATTCCTGTCACAGAGGGAGCAGAAGTAGAAGTTTTTTTATATATATATCTGTTTAATTTAACTTCTCTTTATTGTCTGTGTTATGTCGCAGGTTCGACCAGATAGTTCGCGTCTAGAGGGCGTTCATGTCAAAGCACATAGAAGCCGCCTGGTTATTCAGAGAGCTATTACCCGCAATGAGGAGCAGGTCTGGACAAGACGACCGGACTCTAAACACAAATAATCCTCTCCCTAAACCCCAGTCTTCTTGGCTCTTTGTTACAGGTGTCCTCCATGCAGCGGCCAATGACACACGGTGAGTTGTTTTAATTGATTACTAAACAGACTGTCTGCAAACACACCCACACACACACACAGATTCACACGGACAAACAAGAGGTGACGGTAATCTGTGGCCAGTGAATGAGATTGAGTGTCAAGAGGCTGCATGGCCCAGTTTCTTTACTCTCTCTCACACAGTAACCAGTTGACTCGCTGCTCTAAGATTATCTCGTTTAGGACGGAGGTCTATTTATAACCCGCGACCTCCAATTATCTACGAGGCAGCGGTGGAATGATGCAAAGCGAATAAGAAAATTGACGTACGAATAAATATCGACGCCGTCTTGACATATATACGGCCCTAAAATAATTAGATAAATTCACACCACCATCCATCACGTCAGAGAAGCACCGCATTAACAGACTGATATCTGATTTACGCTGAAGGAGGAGAGAAAAACCAGATAGCGCAGACAGCTTGCCAACTCCCACACAGCGACGCCGCTCCTCTTTTCTCCCACCTGCCTGCTCCGTCTGCTTTCACCTAACACGTTTCTTTCACGTTTCCTGCTAGCCGTCTCAATATGGAAGACAGTCACAGATAAAGGACATCGGATGGTGGACTATCAGTGATATCTGACATGCAGCATCTTGACAGGATCCAGGTATTTCATATTAACAGCACACTATCTGGTTTCTCAAAATCTCAAGTGAGCAATCAAATTGTGGTTTAATGCGTAAACACTAAATGCATGCACACGATACTATACGAGACAAAGTATCACGGTTCCAGGTATAATCGCAATACTGCAGCCTTTTTTTATTATTATTATTTTTATGAACTGCAATGTATTTGTACAAGTTATAAATACTTATTAATTACTTATAACGTTGAGCAAAATTAGTGGTGCCACCAGTGGACACCACTCAGGCCCGGCGCTTTTGCCGTGGTGAGTGTGTTGTCTCGTGTTTGTGACTGTAAGCTGTGTGCACGTCTGGGCGAGACAGAACTTTAGCTTGTTGTTTGTTTTGAAGCTAATTTCTACCAAAGTGGAGCTGTCTTCGTGGAGTTTGTTCTTGCCGGCGGAAACACACGAACAGCCAATCAGCTAACAGACAGGCGTCACCAGTAACAAGCAAACAGCCAATCATTCAGCAGCTGTGTAGTTTTGTTGCCATGTGGGTTTGTTTACAAGGGAGTAGCATGAGTTGAGAAGCCGGGAGGAGAGTAGAGCTAACTGCTATGTAGCTAAAACTGGCACCGGTAGTATAGTAATCCACGGTAGTACTGTCGTGTAGAATTTCTAGTATAATAGGAACCGTTACGATTTGGGACCGTGGGTATCGTGCAACTCTACATTAGAGCTACGTATCAGCCCCGTTTCATTGATAAAAACAGATGCGGTCAACGGCGTAAAAACCAGAATAGCAGCACATGATCTTTGGTTGTTAAGTCCACAACTATTTCAGGTTGAATTTGAAGCATCTAACGACTGATGCAAAAGATAGATGACGATTCAGAGTTACAACAAACCTTTATTTCATTTATTTGGGATTCACCCATTGAGCAACATAGAGTCATTTTCAATAGAGGCCGCTACAAAGTGATGCTGCGTCGACAAGCGTGATGCTCGTCCAATCAAAACTGAACAGCCCTCAACTTCAGATTACTTCAGATACCGCTCACAGGTGTGTGTTTTTGTCTGAACCACTTCCTTCTTGTTTTAACAAAAACGTTTAGTATTTAGTTCCTCATAAGTGAAAGTATATTTTCCCCCACCCCTTCCAGAGCACAGTTTATGTTATTTCCATACCACTATGCCATGTGTGTGTGTGTGTTGATCAATATTGTTTACAGCTTGGGGCTTTGGCCAGATGGCACTCAATGAGAATCAGTGTGCCTCCTCCCCACCGTCCATTTTTTCCCCCATAATGCAGCTTTATTGGTTTTCTCACCTCTCTCCTCTCCATCTCTCACCACAACCTGGATGGCCTCTAAGCCGGCAATCTCCCTCCTATCGATTACGTTTAGCTTTCATACGGATTCCAGCTTTTTACATGAAAGCCTGCCTGTCTGTGTTTAATCAAATAAAACTGAATCCATACAAAATAAAAGTCGGGCTCCGTATTAACTCAGAGGGGGGGACTTCGGCTTTCGAATGTAACCGGAGACTTCGGACTATTCTGGACGCTGATAATCACATTTAGCGGTGTTTCGTGTTTCAGGACGTGGAAGGTTTCAGGGGTGTATTTATAGTTGGAAGGGAAACATTTGTGGTCAGGAGAGAATGATGGGGAGAGAGCGGGCTTTGTTTCTGTCGGTCTCACTCAGCATCCACATCCACTTTCCTTAACATTAGTGGAAAGCGAGGGGGGAACCCTTCAGGGATCACACGCAGACAAACCCTACCCTGCAGCATCAAACATGTATGAAGGCAGGCAGACATGAACAATGGCGTTACCTCTGTAGTCACTGATCCGCGGGATATATTTAGCCAAGCAGCACGAGCCCCATTCTTCTTACCAATGTGTGTCTTCTGCATATCTTTACTACATCAGAAAGCAGAGGTAAATAGTCAAAAGCGACAGCGTGATCAGTAACCGACAAAGCGGTATTTTTAGATTACGGTTGACACACAGGTGCTTGTGTAATTTAAGAAGTGAAACTAAAGCTGCGGGGGCTATTTTAGCCGACGAAAAGAAATCAGTGAAACAACATTACGTGATGAAAGCGCACGTGTGTCTGCAACTTTCTTTTTTTGACAAATTTGAAGCTTAACGTCAAGGATACAAGTCTCTGTCTGCGCTTAAAATCAGCCTAAATTCTTGCGCCACCTGAAGATCGAGTTGGTCAAAAAAGAAAACAGTGCTCTTGTTTTAACTTCACACACGTTCCTCTTCTATTAACCATTTCCTAAAGGCTGTCCACTATTTAAAAAGCACTGAAAACTGGAATTTAGTCCCTCCTCAGTCTGTCTGGGCGGCAAAACTTGCTCCAACATGTCTGCAAAATCCGCAAAACTGTGAGTAAAGCAAACAATTACCTGCTTATGATTAAAGTCAGTTGGAGACGTTACCGATTCTTAGAAAGCGAGGAATATTTACACGCATCTGACCTGATTTGGTCACTTGGGACGCACCCAAACGGAAAGTCTGATCATGTACAAAAAAGTTTATCATAAACGAGTCTCTGCTAAAACACTGCAGAGAAGACGGAGCAGTGGGCCAAGATTTTAAAGAGATGCGTTCAGTTATGTCTTGAATGACGATGCGCCGTGTTCACCTTTGCCATGTCAGTGGATTCAGCCAACACCAACAGAAACACAAAGACAATCTGTCCTCTATTGATGTGACCCCTCCCAGATCACAGAGCAGAACGATTCTGAATCACGTAGACCGAGCGTCTCTCCTCCTGGTCGGTTAAGTTTAAATTGTTAAAAGCAGACAGAGAGGAAAATGTAAAATTAATGCCTGCTTCTAATTTAAAAGCGCGAGCGGTTCGGGTTCACGCCATTCCCACAGGAACCAGAACGCAGCAGCGTCAGCGAGGCAGAAACTGAAGCCCCACTGTTATCGGGAACAGAGGGACATACTGTAAACAGGAAACGCTTAACCCACCCACCCACTTACGCTGAGGACACACACTTCCTAAAACAAGCGCTTGATGGCAACCAACCTCACCTGTGCCAACAGTGACGCAGAGGAAAGACAGGTTGGAGGTAGACGGAGGGGAAAAACAAGACGTCATTTTGATCAAAGAGGCACAGGAAAGTTTGACGAGATCAGTTTAGACGTTTGTGCTCAAAGAATGACAAAGAGAGAACATATTTCTGGAGATACACTTTCTGCAGCTTAAAGATTGTTTAAAATCTTCTTATCTGACTAAAATGTCCTTAAGCTCCAACTCTTCTCCATACAGTGAGGGTAACTATGCTAACGAACCAACAACTACTCAGCCTCTGTAGTGAAATTAAGAGTTAACAGTGTACGATGCCTGGCGAGTAAAGATAACATTTGCAGCTCTCTGTGAACTACACAGAGGAAATCACTGCAAAACACACAAACTCCTGTTTGTCCGCAGCTTTTAAAGGCCGCGGAGCGCTCGTCTCCGCTGATGACCAGCCTCAAAGTACGCTGCTATCTCCCGCTGCAACAGGCGGCAACAAAAAGCTACGGGGACGACCTGCTCTCTGCGATACGGCTGACTGAAAAAAAAGATCTGAATTCTGTCGTATATCAGGTTTGCATTTACACATGCGTGCTCGTTATCTCTCTGCTGGCACTGAGCTGCAGAGATAAGAGAAATCCCTTTCTCTTCCCTGAACCACCACACACAGCTGCAGACCTCGTGGTAGAAGTAAATGCAAGGGAGCACAGATAAACAGAGATATTCTTGAACGTGAAGGCCAGCTGGTTAACTGCTGGTATGCACATTGACGCTACAGAGAGGAAAAAAAGAAAAATAACCCACAATGTAAACGATATGACCGATTAAACATTCACCCGTGTGGCGTGTGCTCTTATCTTTATGTGTGGATGTGATATTCTGATAAAACCTGATATCTGCGTGTGACAGTCTGGGCGTGTGCTACCTGAGTCACAGATTAAAAGACCAGCTGTGCTCCCCATCTGTCACTACATCGCTCAGCCTCGCCCAGAGCAAACCAGCTAAGATAACTGATAAATCCTCACATTCAACCTTTAACCGCGACGGTGCGTCCGCGCCGGGGATCAGCAAAGCGCTCAGGAAGAGTCAGCGGTCACTCACACAGGAGCTTTTCATGGCAACTAATCAGTGCATGATCTAAAGTGTCTGCGATTAACATTTCTATTGTTGCACGTGGACAAACTCTGTCTGTAAGAGTCGACGTTTCCCGCCCACATAGCTCCACACAGATCAGAGTGAGGAGAAAAACATAAAACGACTTTATCATCAGTGCTAAAATACAATCTGAGGTAAACTCTGGCATCAGCAGACTCAACTAATCAGTTAAAACCAAACCAGTCTATAAAATGACTGCGTGTGTGTGTGTCTGTCTCTAGGGGATTTAGTGATCTGAGCGCTCTAGTCATCAGTGCTGTGTAACCATCCTCTGTGACGAGAGCACTGCTGGTATTAATCAGAGTCAGTGAACTTTACGAGTCAGCGTTTGTACTCTCTCTCTCTCTGTGTGTGTGGGTGTGAGACACCAACATATTTTATAATAACTCCACACCTGCATGTCCTAACAAGCCCCTGCACCGGAGTTAAAAATGGAAGTAAAGGTGAAAACATAGAAAAGCCCCACGGGTTCGTCTGATGAGGAGTTAGGACTCTTTTTCTGATTTTACTTCTTTTTTTTTTAGAGGTAGAAAACAAATTAATCAAATTATTAATCATTTGTTGCAGGACCAGTTAATACTATTGCTGCATTTAGCATTAAGCTAACACCTCTGAGCAGTGTTGTGGGTAATTAGAGAGTACTCTAATTACTTTTTTTGTGTAACTTGTAACGCATATGTATCAAACATACGGCCCGGGGGCCAAAACCGGCCCACCAGAGGGTCTAATCTGGCCCATGGGATGAATTTGTGCAAGTGCAAAAATTCATTTGAAGGCATTAACTGCCATTTTTCCATTAAAAGTAATTGTTATGCCAAGGTTTCACATAGATTTAGTAAGAGTTGTGGACGTAACACAACTCTGAGACCTAGAACTAAACAGAAACTGCATTTCTGTGTTATTTTTCAAGATGGCACTGGACATTCTGGCAGCTAGCTTTGATCTGCTGGAGCAGTGGAAGCTCAGAGAGGGACAGAAAGAGACTGAACAAGCTGGTCAGACGGGCCGGCTCTGTCCTGGACTCCTCTCTGGACTCCATGGAGGATGGGGGGTGAGAGGACGACGTTAGCCTCTCACTCACTGCATCAGACTGTAGGAGACCTAAGCAGCTCCTTCAGCAGCAGACTGCTGCATCCACGCTGCAAGAAGGAACGCTACTGCAGGTCCTTCATCCCAGCTGCCATCAGGCTGTACTTTTGCACAAATTAATCTTTTTTTGCACAAACCACTACCTCTCCAGTTCAGTTTTTTTCTTCAAAGTTTAAGCAACTATTTATTTGTAAAGTTTACCTCCACCACCACACTGTATAACACAATGTCTTTATATTTCTAGTTCTTTCTCTATATATTTTTTCAGAGTATTGTATTTCTTGTATATTTTTTTGTACATATTTTTCAAAACATTCTGTATTTGTGTTTTTTTTGGCATATTTTTTGCCAATTCCTCGCTACTGTTGTCAAGGAAATTTCCCATACGTGGGATTAATAAACATATCTTATCTTATCTTGTTTCCTTTTCTTAAGAAATGTGCGGTCATTAAATGTAAACATGTTCCAAAACAAAGGGAAACATTTGCCGTTGTCGTTATTTATGGGTAAATACGCCATCGTTTTACTGGTCTGGCCTCCTTGACATCAAACTGGAGTTTCGTGCGTTAAGTAAAGGAAAGAAAACTTCTGACTGCAGCTGCTTTTTGTGCAGCGCTGAGATGATGCGTCTGTCCCCTGCTGACCTACGTTACCTGCATGTGTGTGAGTGAGTGTTTTCAAACCGTCGGCAAGATGTGAGAGAGGACAGCTTTTGAATCGTCGAAGTACGCACATTATTTTCAATTCGCCACCTTTAAATTAAGCCTAAGTAATCTAAGACTCTTAGAGATTGGGAAGTTCATGTTCCCGATCTTTTTACAAAGCGAGATCTTGCTAAGATTGACGATTAAGGTGTACATTTTTGAAATGAGGCCTTTCTGATGATGTGGGAATGTCCAAAAATGAGTCATATTACTGAGTTAGTGGAATATTTGTGGAGGGGAAAGATCTGGAAAGTCAGAGGAAACCAACCCGGAGAGAAAATCCACAATGGCAAAAAATTCATCACCTTAATTTTGCACCACTCAATCACTCTGGTATTGTTCTCCTGCAGAGTTAATTTGGTTGGGATGTCAGGACTTCTTGTGCATTTAAAGGAGGCTGTGTGTCACTGAGTTGCAGCATGTGCAAGGTGCTGCAAACGCTTTTAATTTAAACACGTTACTTCTATTCATAGATAACGCTGTAATGATTACTTTTAATTGATGGTAACGTTATAACCTAACTAACTACTTTCCAAAGTAACTGCACCCAACACTTCCCCTGAGTACTGCATCTCCTCCTCTAACCACCGCATCCACTTCCCTCTTCTAACACCACTATTGTGTTTGTTTAGTCTGCCAGTCGGTTTATGCAAGACCCATTCAATAAAACTGGAGCGAACCATCTAATCAGCAACTCTGCAAAAGTAATAATTTGGACCTGCAGGGCTTCCATTGACTCTTTACTTGTTAATTAACGACGGAGGGCATCACTCAGTGTGACAGGAAGACGCTGTGGCCCTCACTGTGAAATGTCAAGGCCGCACATGACGTATCGGCACAACACAACATCACGAGGCAGCGTGGAGGCTGTAAAGATTTGATTAGATTTGATACACAGATGAAACACGGTTAGCTACTGTAAAGGAAAGAAGCCTGAGGAAAAGTACGTGAGGGTAAACAGGAGGCCTGAAAACTCCCTGGAGATCAAACGTGACTGAGTCGACCTGAACTGAAATAGACATTCACCTGTTTCCATTATCTATTTGGGTCAGGAGACCACTCTCTAGCCCTCGGTGTGTGTTTGGTGGTATGTCACGTAAAGTTTTAAAAAGGCCGACAAGGAGACACGGTGCAGCTGCAGGATAAATGAATATGTGATTTCTGAGTTGATGAAATAAAGATGCGGCTTTGGTTTTGTGCATCCACACACACGTCAACCTCTCCTGCTGGCACACAGTTTCCCCTCTTTGATAAAGTATTAAAGCACAGGGAGGGGAGAGGAGACGAGAGGAGACAAGAGGAGCGGTAACCTCAGCGCTTCAGTCAGCTATACAGAGAAATTCATTAGCCTGGTTTTCACAGAGTAGATCTCAGAAGGGAACAGGGATAATACACCGGCAATACCACAAAAAAAACGTCCTCGTTGATGCTTGAAAAATTACAAATATTCAGTGTTTTTACTGGCTTTTAATTGTGTTATAGTTGGAAAAGCTCTGCTGCAGTTACGGCCCTCCCAAGTGGAGGAGAATAACGCAGCTGGACAGAAGACCATTGTTGTAGATTTCCTGTGGATACGCAGGAAATAAACTTACACGCTGTTCATACTCTCTCCATTGTGTCTGCTGTTTGAGGAGGAGAGACTGAACAGCAACACTGCTGACAGTCACATGACCCCCTCCTCCCTCCCTCCCTCCCTCCCTCCCCCTCATGACTTGACTTAATGCTGCATTCAAATCACATGGGGATGAATGTCACCGAGAGCAGAAAGAGGAGCGTTAAAGTCTGATGTGGACAGATGTTTTAAAACGGGAAGTTTGGGGTTTCCCTAAAACACTCTGCAAAACACAGACATATATACATGGACGCCTCATTGAGCGCTGTCGTCTACTGGAGCGGCGTGCCTACAGGGCGGCCATCTTGGAACAGGGCCACTGGCTCCTACAGTGCATTACATCTATGGAGGAATGGTGTTTCTACACAATAAAAGTGATTTTACAATCCTCTGTCAGAAGCTCGTCTGCTGATAAGATTAAGTAGAATTTGTATTTGGGTAGTAAAACCATATTTTTATCGTAGCTACATGTGTGTGACGTTTTTAACAGATCAATACGTTTGGAAATCGGTCTAAAATTCACCAAATAATTCCACTTTGAGATTGAGGAGTACCTCTTTCCTTCGTACGTTCATGCACCGCTGCCTCTGTTAGCCCTGTACCAAGATGGTGGCGCTTTATGTGTCTACGCTGCAAACAATAACAATAACAAGATGCTTGATAAAGTCTCCCTGAATTCAGCCATAATTATCTCGCAGACTCTTCTTCTGTCAGCAAACTCTTCAGCTACACGTCTGTGTCGAGTTTGTGTGAGTATCCAGGTCACGCTAAGTGCCTGCATTGATCTGTGGACGCTGGCTTGGCTTTAAATAACTCCACTCAGAAGTGGCTAGCACCCCCGCAGACAGGGGCGAGCTTTTGGGGAAGTTTGCAAACGCTGTATCGCACTGTCCTTCAGTTTGATCTGGCTTATTCCCGCGAGCTCAGCGCGTGTTTTTGCACGTGGTATGCCGTTTGCTATATGCGCCATCGCTCAGTGTGTAGCAATGTGTGAGATAAGAGCCTATAGTGTGCACTGTCCAGATGTTACAGAGCCCCAGAGGTAAATACACGGGCGCTATTTAAACATACACATGGCATAAATTGATAAAAAGCGTCGGCCAACTGCAAATAACCAGCTGCTCTATACATTCCTTCATGCACACTTTCCAGCAAACGTTAGATAACTACAGCCTAGCTTAGCACGAGACGCAAGGGAAACGCAGGTAAAAAGTGCAAAAATATACACAGTGCACAGTTTGTTTAAGATTTTTGTTGCCTTGCCTGATCCATATGTCCATGTATTTCCCCTCACTCCGTTACTGCTTTCTTCTTGCTGTAATCTAACGCTGTCCAGGGGAGCTACCAAAACGGTTTTAAGTGTTTTCCCCCCCAACAACTCTTTATTCTGTCTGTCTGCCTCTTTCTTCTTTAATAGGAGCACTTCTCCATCATTACCCGTAATGTTTGTCCCAAGGACGCTGCCTCTAAATGGTGTTCATTACACTGTTTGTGTTGCCAGTAATCACTGCATCCAGCACGCCACACTAACACGCTGTAATATTTCCTCACAGATCAGAGTGACGTACGTTTCTTCAGATTTTTCATAACCGCAAGATGTTACAGTAACTACATGACTAATGAGGAAATGAGGAACTCCTCAAGTTTGAGCAGCTGAAATATTTGGCATTTGGCTTGAACAAATCATTTTGTTCAAAAACAAAACAGATCTTAAGCCTCACAGTAATTTAGTCGACACAATCAAACCTAATTATGTTATTGCAAATGTTCTGGGTGCAAAAGTTAAGCCCTGCACCTTTAAAACATTTTCTTTAGCTTGCCAGACGCTGCTTCTTTACAGGATGTTCCTCTCTAAGTAAAACTATTCCACTGTGGAGCAAGGCCAAAAGACGAAAAAGACAAAAACACAGACACACGCACAAAAAAACAACAAGGCAGAGAAATATTTGAGGAACTGAACGTCATACCTGAATCAGCCTCTTCTTCATTTCTAGTGGTCTTCCTAATCCGCTCTGTGTCAAACCGCAGCCATGCCGCCGTCATTCTGAGACGAGCTGGTTGCAGGTCTTTAATGAGGCCTTACTCTCTGTGATTATTCATGTCCGTCTGACCTTTTTCTAACTCTATCCCCCCGCTGTGAGGCTGCCAATGGCACTGGCTCCTCAGTAACTAGTCCGCCCCCCCCTCCCCCGGTGGGTCTAACCGGCCCAGGCTGCAGGGACTTTAAATTGACGGCAGTCTGATCTCGCTTGGAGCCTCTCCATTCATCCATGATGTTTCTCAAGCAGTGAAAACAAAAACAGGAGACAATGAGATGTTTAATCGCTCTATATGAGGCTCAGACTACTAAACAAACTGTCTTTACTTTTCCTTTGTTTGATTTCTTTTCCATAAAAGGAATCAAAACTCTAGGCTGCTCATCTTTAGGATTATATTTCCCTGGTTGAGCTTTGCACTCTCTTATGTTGCGTCACCATTGTTGCACAACTAGAACTTTATTTTATGCGGCATGGTACGTTATCCAGCTCTTATTGTGTGTCCACTGTTCATCGCTGCAAACTATCTTCTCTTTACAGCCTCTAACTTCAACAACAGCAGCGGAGTGATCGTGAAAACATCTCAAAAAGGTGAGAAAACCCAAACGCAAACGCTTCGTTTGAGTTTCTCCTGCTATCCTACACGTCCAACATGAATCCTGCTGCCCTTTCATGTCGCCTACACACGCCCCCGATGTGAGAGGAAAAGGAGGACGTTACTGTATGGTCAGTTTCTTCTTCAACGTCTCCTTGACAACCATGATATTAACGGCATCCGTCTCTCTCTGTCTCTGTCTCTGCACTCAGTTCTACCACTGATTCTATTACTGTATCCGTGTGAATCATCCTTTTTTTAAATTAGATTAAGTCTTTCATCCACTCTTCTTTGAATCTTTTCTTCACAGCAGCAATTTTTTTATTTTTTTTTCGAGTGACCCGTAAACTGACAGGCCCCGGGCGCCACCATATAGAGTCCGAACCTGCGCGTTTTGACACTGCTGCAGGTTAAAACACCACCTGCTTACCCGCTGAACAGAAAGTCGTTAAAACATAAATGCACTTCACCTCTTCTGCTGGCAGAGCTCCACTGGTGGAAGAGGTCCAGGCTCGTCCCCACCGCAAACGTCCCCTTAGCTATTTTGTTATAACCGTGTGCCAATCTTTACGACCACTTAGAAGAAATTTACTTTACACCAACGAGAGCTCTTTCTCCTTAAATATTCATCAGAACATCTGATATTTCTCAAGTGCATCTGTAAAGTATGGACACATACAGTATAGACGACACAAACTACTAAATAACTAACATGTTGAAAAGCTTTTATAAGTGTGCAAATAATTGTGTAGTGTCTACTTCCTTAAATGAATCCAGGAGATTTAGAAAAAGCACTGTTGGTTTGCCTCTTTTTTGTTTGTTTGTGGTAATTGCACTCAAATATTAATGCAGTGATTATTTATTCATGTTAAAATGCTGAACCTTTAAACGATTTAGTTTATCTTTGGGAAATGCTGCACTCAGAGAAATACACATTATTTATATTATTCTACCGCTGGGACATACGTCTCCCAGATTGTGTATACGGCGCGTCCGCTGCTATTTCTGTTTCTGCCACCTAACTCTCAGAGGAGTTCTCAAGACACGCCGTTAGATTTAGCTCTGAAAAAAAATATCTTTACTGCTCGTTCTGGCTCTGGCGGCGGCGATGCTCTGTGTTAGTGTTAGAGCGCCTGATAGTCAGAGGGGCGGGAGAGGATCCGAGTCATCAGTTTCAAAGTGGATGCCAGAGTGCGTTGATGACATTACAGAATAATCAATATTGTTTCGCGTGCACGAGTTGTTCCGACTATGGAAACCACTTGAGCACAAGAACTTAACGCTGAGCGTCCGCGTGCAAAACACCGCCACGCGCAGGCCGGGTTTTGTATTCTGTCGCTTAGCAACAAATGCACCATCAGGAAGAGGGATCTCTTATATGTTGTTGCACTACAGCTCGCTGCGAGGCTTTGAACTGTAAGAATGGCTTCACAAGTGCTCCCTTTAGATGCAGCTGAAAAGCTTTTAGTTTCCCCCGAGGAGCGGGAGCAGGAGCTTCTTATGCTAAATGAGAGAGAAAACACACAAACTTTGGATTTATACTCAAAAAAGCAAAACAAAAAGAAAGACGAACGTGAAGAAGGATTAATCTAACTACTGGCCACTATATACCGGCCTTTCCTGGATTTAAAAGCAGAGCCTAAAACAGGTTACGTCAGCCGGGAAGCAATGTTTGAACTTTTCATTGTTTGGTTTCAGCTTTCAACCTTTGTTCAACTTTGCTTTGGTGCAAGACAAGTGATATCCAATTGGAGTATCCAGTCAAATAAAGAGTTGATGGTTAAATGAATGAACACATGCACGAACACGGACAAAGCGGAGACAAATATATGCCAAGTACTGTAATATTTTCTAGTACACACTGGACCTGGACCAAGCAAACGTTAGGTCCACTCAACAATAATCTCTCTCTAAGCTAATAAAATAGTAGCTGCAGCAGGATAGTGCGATGGAAATGAATGCAAACTGCTCATCAATCCTAGTTTGTCGTGCACAGACGTCGTCACATCACTAAGACGTCAACCAGAGCAAGGAGTTCCTTGCACGCCGGCAAAATCCGGCTTCCCTTCCCGAGCCGACATGCAGTTAGAGGTGAGTGCAACTAGCAATAAACCGAATAGTCAATAATCATTTGATGACCGCCTGCTAATGTCTGAAGCAAACAAAGCAGGGAGAGGAGAAACGAGGAGGGGGGGGGGGGGGGGGGGGAGACATTACAGCTAAATGGATGAAAGCGAGGAGGGGCAGGTGATATCCATAGTGCACCGTCAGCGTGTGGGAAGAGGGGCTGTATGCGCTCACTTCACTTTTCTGCCTCTCCCTGACATCGGGACCGTGGGGAATGGCGTGTTCCAGCGCAGAGTCGGCCGGTTATCATTCCCGGCGACAGCGAGAACATTACGGCGGTACCCGGGCCTCCCTCAGCACTTTCACAGGCAACCTGGAGCAATGTTATTATGATGACCCAAGTTCAGACAACATCTCTCTCTCTCTCTCTCTTTAGATAGAGGCCTCCACGCACCATTAATCCAGGGCTATCCATCATCTGTCTCCTTGTTCAGTGGGCTGTAATACTCTGTTAATGTTACTGCAACGACACTAATACAAGCGCTTAATGGAGCTCGCACTCTTTTTCAGCAGGTACTGTTTGGGCGCCGTAATAAAGACAGTTTTTCTATTAAAGCTTTATGATTCATCAAGATGAGAAAAAAAATAGATAAATTAGAAGCTTATGCAAGAAAATACTGATTTATTTTTTTAGATAATTCAAATAAAAAAAACAGGAAGAGCCTAAACAAATGCCGGGTAACTTATAGGTGAAAAAAAGGTCACAAGCCTAAATCGTTGGGGGGCGGCTGCCTTGTTTAACAAATGAACCATCGAATATTTAGTTTATTTAAAAAAAGCAAAACTTGAAACGATAGCGAGATGACAGATTCGCACAAGCGGCAAGCAGTGACCACAAGGCTTAGCGAGAGCCTGTAAACCCTTTAGGTAAAGAGGTTAACCCCGGCGCACAGTATGGGCGAGCAGGTGTTTAATGACTTGCATGAGGCTAAGAGGGAAACTGATGATGGTGGCGTGTACGCGAGGAAAGAATCCCTCTGCAGAAAGTTCATCTTCTGCAACCGCTTGTTCCTGGACAGGTGTGAGAGTCGATCTCAGGGTAACACAGAGACACAACCACTCATACACACACACCTACGGCCAATTTACAATCACCAATTAACCTAACGAGCGTGTGTTTGGACGGTGGGAGGAAGCTGCAGCTCTGCAGCATGTGGCGCTTTTGCTATTTGAATTTAACGTGTCCGCCTTGTCCCGTCTCTTTAGAGTCTAAAACAACAATTATTAGGTTACTATGTAGACAGCCCCTTAATTTTACTAGAAGGCCTAAAAATCCTGTTTTAATTTAGAGAATAAAGCTGCACAATTAATTGCAATTCATCAGTAACGCCAAAAAGACATAAAGATTGAAGAGAAAACATGAGGAAGACTCTTTCCTTGCATCAAAATATTCATTTAATAAAAAAAAGGTGCAGATTTTAGACAATTTTCTGGATCTTTTTTCTATTTTTAGATTTCAGTTTGTCACCACATCACTGATATTAACAGAAGCTGCATAGGTCTGACATTAGTGTCTTCCTGGGGCTGAAACATTTGCACGCTTTCTGCAGCCGGATTAAAAGTACAACATTTTGTTAATCTCTCCTTTGCATGAGGACCCTCTGGATTCTCCTGAACCCCCACTGTGAGCATCTCCACCGCACGCCACACACCAGCGTCGGCCCACACTGTCAGCCAGACTGCTTATGAATTATTGACAACCAGACAGAGCCAAGCAGTTCATGTGATCCGCTGTCCTCTGCGTCAACCGGCTACTACTATATTCCAGCTCCCTGCTTACTAACCTGCATGAAGTAACAACAGCAATATGATCGCCAGCCACTACTCAGGCACTATACACATTTATTCCTTCCTCACATGCACAGATCAGGCTTCACATACAGCTTCACAAAACCTTCCCCCGATTGAAACCAAGCAGAAAGTAGCTGCTCAGTGGCTGGCTTGGATTTGAAAGTCTAACTGTAAACTGGATTAAGCGGGTGAAGGTATAGTGAACACCAGTAACCCTTTAATCCACTATGTGAAGGCAGGAAGCCAGGGGGAGAGAGGAGAGGCACTTCCTCTCTATGAGCGCACACATTAGTCATCAGCGGAGGAATGCTGTCTGGCTGCTTTAACTCACTCTTACGCAAAGACACGGCAGCTCCAGCCGCTGATGGCTTTGTTTCACTTCTGAATAAATCTTAAATATAACAAACCTGAAGAATATTCATGTGGAGGATAGTAGGATAACCGTGCACTGCTGCCACTAAGCTGCTAAGGCATTCATCTTGATGAAAATCAATGAAAAAATGCATTACTTTTCATTCATCGTGATGTGTAAGTGCACGTTTCCACTTGTGTTGATGTCACTTTCTTCATGAGCTCACATGAATTAACTTTATTTCTGCTATTCTATATGAATTTCTGTAAAACAGTGCTCGTAAAACTTAAAAATCCTAAAACTAACTTTACACGATGGCGCGTGAGGGGTCACTGAGGCGGCAGGACAAGTAAACTCGGTTTCTACATGTCATCGTGATTACATTTTGTTCTCATTCAGCCACAAACACACACACGACTCTGCATGTTACTGGTAACGAGCGGGTGCAGAGAGACATCAGTTAAACTGGTTAATTTAAGTCATATTTAAATCAGTTAAAGGAACTTTTGTGTTGTTTACGATGACATTTTTGACATGTCCGCCATACCATCAGCTCCATGTTTCTACCACTATCATTGTTACTTTCACAGTGTCAGCAGTGTAGACAGCACTGATTAGGTTTGTCCCTTCTAAACCGAGGTGTGTTGTAGCTAATAATGACATACATTCATTTGTAATAGATTCACAAGTTGCCAGATATTTGTGTTTAAGGTTTGCTTTTAAACTGATGCGTTTTCTTTTTTAACTTCTAGAGAAACGAGACTGCGACCTGGATGCTGACGTCCAACATCTGAAGTGCCCTCGACCCCACCGCTCTGCTTACTACTGCTTTGTGTGCGCGTGTACCAAGCACATAAAAGCATTAATACAATAAAGGAGTTTTTCAACACACTTTCAAGACCAAACATGCCTTCAGAGTTCAATCAGTTCAGTTTAATTTGCTCGGTTCTTGTGAAATCCCTTCATCCTGCATCATAACGTCAGCTTCCAGTACAGACTAATACTTTATAAAAGCTTGACAATATTGCGTTCTCACCCTAATCCTAAGTATTTAGCAGCCTCTTTGCATCTGATTTCTTCTATTCTTCTTGCAGCAGCTTTATAATCAATTCAACACGAGCCCATTTGTCTTAAAGCAGACCAATTACAGCGGCAGACCTCACAAGCATCCCACATCCTGCTGGTCACAGTCCGGCTCCATTTCACCCTCCACACAGCAGGGATTTTTGTTTTTTTATTCTCTTTTAATCAGCCATTTGCAACAGTTGGGAGCCCAGAGTCTAAGCCTCGGCCCGAGCGTGGAGCCTGGGCATAAACCTCTCTCATGTGAGTGTAGCTCGCTCCGTCTGGATTATTCTTCTTATTATTAAACACATTACTGTGGAGCCTAATGCAACCTGCATCCACACGGGGCCGGCTGCTGCCCTGCTGCCCATCGATTTGACTAGCAGGGAGAAAACAACTAGATTACATAATTCATGTGACTGACTGCATTTGTAGCCATATTCAACCGGGATAAGCGGCAATTGTAAAATGAATGAGAACTGCTGTTCCTCTGTCTGGTGACTCCACTTTACACTTATTAAAACTGATTAAAAGGCTTTAAAAAGGTTCGTACTACACTGATAGGACTAGCTCACAACTGTTCTGTGAACCAAACCTCATTCAAAAATGTGGCATTTTAACACACGCACGTTTATGAATACATTTATACTTTATAAATAACACTTTCAAACCTCTATAGAGTATAATGAGAATGTTTTTATGCTGAATAACTAATAATAATAATAATAATAAACAATAACATCCTGTTTCAGAATTAATCTTTGTTTTTATAGAGGGAGACTCTTTCCCAATCATTTCCTACTGAGCTTCCTTCCACTCCCTTTCGCGAGTGAAACTTAATCCGGATGAGTAGCCGCTCTGACGGAATTTGAAACCCAATATTGATAAAAGTTACCACTTTTTTCTGTTCATCCTCGCAAAAAGAAATGTTTAGTTTGTGTAGGTGAAGCGGTCAGTGCGATAGAAATAGAAATAGAAAGCGCACGGAGGATGTTTAAGCGTAAAAACTTACATATCGGCTGATGAGGGTCCGGAGAGTACTGAAGTCCATCCCCATCGTGTTCCTCTTGTTTGCTCCTCTTCTTGCTTCTGTCTTTTCCCCACCTCAAATGTTTTATTCTCTGTAGGCGCTAGCTTCTCTTTAGTTCTCCTCTTGTGCCCATGACTTTTCTCTGCCGTCTTCTTCCTGAATTAAGAAGGACTCGGTCCGATAAAGCTGCGCCTCGACCTGCTCTCACCTCCGGAGAGTCTCTCAAACGGGGGGAGTGTCTCTCGCTCTCTCTCTCTGCTTCAGTTTAAAGTCAGACAAGAGGACGCAACTAACGTCCTCCTCCGTCCCACTCCCTCCGTCCCCCCTGCGCGTGGACTAATAATCTTCTTGTCTCGCGCCGCGGCCAAAGGAGATTTTCTTTCATGTACGTCACGCGCAAACCAGGTGGCGTCTCTGGCTGGAGGCGAACGCATGCGCGCTCTGGCGTTTTCTGTGCGTAATTGATGGGATGTTTCAGTTAATTATAGGGGATTGATTTGTTTCCTCGGGGAGGGATGTTGCACCAAATACAAAATTAGTGTTAGTTAAACTTGTATAAGCTTTATGCAGAGCAGGTTAGGATTAATGTTATTTCTGTATGTGTGTGTTTGTGTGTGTGTGTAGGGGAGAGGTTAAGGTACCCCAGTACCCCAATGGTGCTGTCCACACAAATGGTGCTGAAATAATTAAACATATACATAAATACATATATAGATATTTGTAATATTGTAAGTTTTTGTTTGTTTGTTTAGGTGCATGAATTGCCGGGAGTAAATTGTTGCTTTTAGACTCTTAATAATAACAAAAAGTTTTCTGACATCCGACGCAAACTTAATTTCTCAAAAAATAAACACAAAACACCCGTTTTAAATGACTCATTCTAGAGATATATAATAAACTAACGCGTCAAACTAAATTTATCAATACAATTGTGTGGTGAACTGTCACTTTGTTAAATGTTTGTAAGGCCTGAAGGGTCAGAACTTAAATTCACGGCGCCGCGTTTCAGGGGGGAAATATTTTCGTTAATGTGTCCGTTCTCTGTTTCCTGGAGACGCTTTTCGGCGGGTTCTGTTGGAACGCTACCATAAATTTAACCATAATAGCAACGGCCATTTCCGGTTACGGCTTTCGAAATAAAACCTCAACATAATTTTAAAGTGAAAAATAAATCGGACATACCACTCTGAAGGGGTTCGTTTTTACAACTATATTTTTTTCAAAGCCGCTTTAATCGGCTTTTGTCACAAATCCATTCAATACATTCAAAATAAATAGAAAATATTTAAAACTGGAACTTTTTTAAAAATTTTTACACAGAATTGAATCGAAATGTTACTGTTAAATTTGCAAATATTGTTTTGAGTACTTTAGTATTCATTCATTACACAATAACAATTTATTTCATTATCTAGTGTGTTTTTTTTTAAAACAGTAGATTTTCACCCTAAATAATTTTATATCTTTTCCTACTAACTTTTATTTCCTTTGGTTCTGCTTTGGTTAGTTTTGGGCTTCCGTTTCATACATTATTTTATTAATTTATTCTCGATAATCATGCAGTCTTTCATAATCAGTGAGGGAAAAAAAATGTTATGCTTTTACTTTGAAGGAGACAAGACGCCAGTCGTTGTCATATTCCTCCTTCCTCGCGCTAGCTTTGCTCAGCTTGTCAAAATGGCGTTGTTCAGAGTGGCATACAGGAGTTAGTTCATATCATTCAGGCGGATTTATTAATTTATTGGGCGAAGCAAGAAGCGTTAGCCGCCTACAGCAATGGCAACTCTGGATCAGAAATCACCCAATGTCCTTCTCCAGAGCCTCTGCTGCAGAATCACGGGGAAAAGCGAAGGTACATCAATCAACGTTAGCATGATCCGCGCTTGTCCACCACTCTTGTATTGAGAAAAGATCGAAGCTAGCTCCATTCAAAAAAATCATCATTTTGTTGTTTCTCATTAGATTGCTAATTACACGTATTGTACACATAATGCGAAGGTGTCGTGTGAAAGTTTTAGGTGTTCTAGAAAATTCGGCGTGTAATTTCACGTCAGTAAGCGTTAATTTCATACATATTTAAACGATTTACACTACGTGCGCCGGCTCAACCTGGTGTGTTTTCCTCACAGAATATTGTAGAAAACGGTTGGAATTTCACTGAAACGGCTAGCACCTAGCCTGTTAATCATTAGCCGAACTGAAGTTAGCTTATCATTTGTTTAATTGCGACCTTTGACCTAAACGCGCTTAAATGGCACATTAAAAACTGAGCTGATTCAGAAATTGGTAGCTATCGCTTTAGCTTAACGACACGTAGCGGCTCCCAGCCCCTGTAGCTGTCATCCAGTTGGCTTGATGCTGCACATCCCACTTCTTAGCTTCATGTTACTCGCAGCTGTCACTGTAATAAACCATCCTCTGTGATGTAGCGGTCCGTTCATGTGATCTGTGAGCTTGCCAGGCGCTTAGCATCCATGCTAATAATCAATGTAGAGCTGGCATGGCTAGTGGATGTAGTTGTGTCTTGCTAGCTGCAGGCCCCTGCTGGGTAGAAGCATCACAGAGGAAAATATAATGTTTAATGAGGGATAAAGACACCTCCTGAAAAATACCACTGTTTTTTTTTAACATGATTTTAAGGTCAGAGGCACCAAATGTCTGAAGTTTATCCAGCCACATAGATTTTAGTTAATCTATCCAGTGAAGGAATACCACTATCCTCGTGTAAGTTCACAAGTTTTGGTTGTTTGCCATAACTTTTAACGTTTTCATGCAGCTGAAGTCGCCCACCAGTTCCAGTATGCGGTCCGAGTTATCGGCAGCAACTATGCCCCCACTTTCGAGCGAGACGAGTTCCTGGTGTCTGAGAAGATCAAGAAAGAACGTGAGTACCCAGCTTTGATCGCCGCCGCTGACGTGACCTCTGGGGACCTTTGCAGTGTCCGAGGTAGCACCATTAGTGGGAGAACATTGATCCGAGCTTCGGTGCAGGCACGGGAACAAAAATAGCGCTGGACTTACTGTACGGAGGCGTTTTGTTTGTCCCGGCTTTCAGGTGGGCTTACAGGAACTGGATGTAATGATTAAGACGAACATTTCAATCAGTTTTG
The DNA here is from genome assembly GCA_005024645.1 of Planiliza haematocheilus. Classification (NCBI taxonomy): domain Eukaryota; kingdom Metazoa; phylum Chordata; class Actinopteri; order Mugiliformes; family Mugilidae; genus Planiliza; species Planiliza haematocheilus. The sequence continues at coordinate 1,462,734 of SRSE01000183.1, read as the reverse complement.
AAGCACCAGCTCGTTGCACTTTCAAAATCTCACATACCCTCTTTGTGGAATGGTTTCTTTTTATTATTAGAGACCCCTTTTCAGCGGTGATGTGTGTTTATTTTGTTGGCTAAAGTGCGACACACCGCTAACAGAGTCGGCCTTGTTGTTCTTGCAGTATTGAAGCAGAGGCGAGAGGCGGACGCTGCTCTGTTCTCAGAGCTTCATAGAAAGCTTCAGACACAGGTAGATGTTTGACCTTTTTATTATCCTCTTACAGATCCTAATTGTGTCTTGTTAATGAGTTGTGTTTCTCTGCTTTTATTTTGACGGGGTTCTTCAGGGTATTCTGAAGCATCGCTGGTCGGTCCTCTACCTTCTCCTCAGCCTCTCCGAAGACCCCCGCAAACCGTCCAGCAGGGTGAGGCTGAAGCCTTTCATAGAGTCGCCGTGGCCTCTTGTCCGAGGGAGAAAACTGACCTCGTCGCTGACTTGTTGTCCTCCCTAGGTTGGAAACTATGGCGCGCTGTTTCCCCAAGCTCTCCCCAGGGACGCCCACTCCACCCCTTTCTACTGCACCCGTCCCCAGAGCCTGGCCCTCAGCTACGGGGAGAGGACCGCCGGCCTGTCCGCCAGTGTTGGAACCAGCGGGATTTCCAGTTTAGGAGTGTACACACTGAACGGACCCTCGCCGACGCCACAGTCACTGCTGGCTGGGTGAGTTTTCACGGCATTCATCAACATCTTCCCTTTTTATTCCTGGTCTGTGTTAAATCAGTTTTACCTGAGAGGCTGTGAGGGAAACTGTTATTAATCCGATTGTGTAAAAAGCCCCGCGCCAGATACAAGGAGCATCAGTTAGTGCTCGAAAATGAACTCACCTCTCAGCCTGACCTCTTCTAACTCTAGTTTTACGAGACATCAGAAGGCCATTTAATTCCATTTATCCTCATTAATAATGGAGGAGTCCTTCAGTTACAAATGACCATTGCGCTCACCTTTGGGCCGTGAAAGGGCAGTTCCTCTCTTGGAGACATAAAAACGTCCTCCTGGCGTTGAGCTTGTAACACACACACACACGGCGTTAATGCCTTAATTATCCACAGACGAGTGCTGAGCTTGCTTTTGTGTTTGGGTTTATGGGCTCCTCTGTTGCCTGGACAGAAGTCGTAATGATAGAAGGCCTCTTAGATCTTTGAATAATACACGTTACATCTGGTGGAATAATTTCAGAAGTGACAGAAACTCGATACTCAGCCTGATCCATTGTGAACATGACCTGTAAAACACTATTGAATTTCAATGGGAGCACTAAATTTGGGTTCAAATCAGGACAAACCTGCGTGTTTGTTGGCCTGAACCAAACCTCTGAGCTCTTTCCTGTGAAAGTGAAACCCGGCTGTATGTATCAGAAGATCTATTCTATAAATACGAAAACAAACAAACTAAATTTATGTTTGAGCAGCGACCGTTCAGATGTTAGCAGAAGTCATTTATTTCTGTGCGTTTCAGTCAACCCCCTCAGTCGGCGGCGGCGGCTCAGCCTTTAGGCTCACGGTTAGCCTGGACACTTCCTGTGAGCTCCTCTCCTTCTTCCGCTCTGGCTCCGCCCACAACCCGGCCACCGCTCGGCCCTCCGGTTCCCTCCACCAGGGTGGTCCGTCCTCGCCGAGACGGTGATGTAGCCGGTGAGTGGCGGCTTCATTGCACGACATACTGTTGCAGATGAAACGTAAATGCGTCAAATCTTGAGTTGCTTGTTTCGCTCCGGTTTCATCGTGAAGCCCCAAAGCGCGGCCTGCATCTCCAACTTCCGCTGAACTCCTTGCCCTCTCCTCCTCCTGCAGGTGACGTGACCGAGGCGGCGCTGGTGCGGGACATCCTTTACGTCTTCCAGGGAATTGACGGCAAGTTCATCAAGATGAGCGCCCAGGATAACTGCTACAAGATAGACGGCAAGGTACGATGCTTTTAGCGGCCGAACCGTGACCACAAGGTGAACGCGGGGATGTGTTTCCTCCCAGGCAGAGATGAAGTAATATCCTAAATGATATGATTTGGAGACTATTGTTGTTGATTGGAGTTTAAAAGAAAAGATTCAACAGATCAATATGAAGCTCTTTGGCTCCACGCCACATCGACCTCTCCTTCCTCTTTTCTTTTGCCTGGTTTTTTTATTTCCTTTGGTCATATTATCGACGGAAAAGCCCCAGATGGAACTTGTCCCTACACTAAACATAGACTTGTGGTCAATCTGCTGACACCAGCCTTGATGGGCGAAGGAGCCGCCAAGGCCAGAGATAAATTAGAGATATTTTGGATTCTTCTTTGGCCACTTAACCTCGCAGTAAAGATCCCCTGGATAAAAGGTTTTGTTAAGCCGATGAAAATTTAATGCAGCGTTAAATGTTAAATGTCGACTCCTCTCCTGCTGGAAAGTCAGTCTGGTGCTGCAGGAAGACCATGATGCCCGTTGTAATGTGTTGCAATGCTCCCTGTCTCTCACTAGGTGGTGCTGTGCAAGTCCCTGAGGGACACCAGCAGCAGACTGGCTGAACTGGGCTGGCTCCACAACAAGGTCAGGAAGTACACCGACGCAAGGAGCCTCGACCGGGCCTTTGGATTGGTCGGACAGGTGTGTGTGCATTTTTCAAAATGTATAAAACTTCCTCTTTGTGCATTTTTTTTTAATTTATTTTTTTAATTGCTGTTCCAATTCCCCTCAGAGCTTCTGCGCCTCGCTCCACCAGGAGCTAAAGGAGTACTACAGGCTCCTCTCTGTCCTCCACTCACAGGTAAACATCTCTAATGCTCACAGATCAAACATTAAAGCTTCAAATAAATAATAATAAACTGTGCGTTCCGTAGCTGCAGGTGGAGGATGACCAGGGCGTGAACGTGTGCACAGAGAGCGGCCTGACTCTCAGGAGGCTGCTGGTCTGGATGTACGACCCCAAAGTTCGCCTCAAAACGCTGGCTGCCCTTGTCGACTTCTGCCAAGGTGAGCTGCATGTCCGCTCTTGGCCTGCGTTGCCGTGGAGCGTGGCCGTTTGATTGATTGGTTAATGTACCTGCGCTGTGTGTGGTGCAGGGCGTAAGGGAGGCGAGCTGGCCTCGGCAGTCCACTCCTACGGGAAAACGGGGGACCCGCAGATGAGAGCGCTGGTTCAACACATCCTCAGCCTGGTGTCGCACCCCATCCTCAACTTCCTGTACAGGTGGATCTACGACGGGGAGCTGGAAGACACTTACCACGAGGTACCTGCTCACTTTTCATGTGCATTTGTGTTTTTATACTCAGAGCAGAGCAGAGAGAGGTCTTTTACACAAGAGGAACCGAGAATTTACAGCTCGTTTCTGGAGCGTCGTTCGCTTCGACTGCTCTGACGTTTGACCCCAATGAGAGAGGACATTACGGAGAGGAGGGGGAGGGGGGAGGAGAGAGCGACGGGAATAAAGAAAGAGAGGCGGGACGGGCTCTTAAATGAGAACTGATGAGAGGAGTGTAATGGAGAACACAGTGATGGATGCGTCTCCTTTCCTTCTCCCCGCCCTTCCCCTCGTTCTGTTTCTCTCTCTCTCTGTATTTATGTGTCCGGCACCGAGCATTAGCTCAGGACTTTTAAATGCTGTGTTTAAGAACACGGAGATAAAGTCATCGGAGCTTTCGGGCGGGGAAATTTACCCTGGAGATCTCACACATAGTAAACAGAGGTTAATTGCAAATAATGAATAAATGAGGAGACGCAGGTCGGCTGTCTCCGCGCAGACACACGTGTTGGCGAGTGTTTCACCGACCACTTTAAAAAATCTATTTTTATCAAGTCCGAGAGGAATTTAACTGTGACATGATCATCGTAGCCCTCATAAACTCATAAACAGAGGGACAGTCTGAAATGTATCGGCGCACAGACATCAGCGCGTCCATTAGCCGAGGAGGAATAAACGCACGATCTAAGTGAATGTGACAAAGGAGAAAAACCCTCCGTCATGAGCTGCACACTCCGTCTCCAGCCCTGCTTGTCCAGCTTCACATTAGACTCCAAATCAATCTGAGACGCCCTGTTATTGCATTACGCCGTGCAAATCCTATTAAACGCAGTCGAGTAAACAAAACTTCCCGTCGTGTGTCTAGTTCTTCGTCGCGTCCGATCCCAACGTGAAGACGGACCGGCTGTGGCACGACAAGTACTCGCTCAGGAAGTCGATGATCCCCTCGTTCATCACCATGGATCAGGCCCGCAAGGTATGCACCCCGTCCCAGAAGTCTTTCCTTATTACCGTTAATGCAGCCCAGACAAAAACGACTACAACAAACGCGTTTATTCTAATTTTTCCTCTCTCCTCCAGGTTCTGCTCATCGGTAAATCCATAAACTTCCTGCATCAGGTTTGTCACGACAGAACGCCGCCGGGCAAAATCACCCCAGCGTGCACGTCTGCAGACACTCCTAAAGATGGTGAGCATCTCCGTCTGTCACAGCTTTGTGTTTTTATGAGACATTTCCACGCGGAGTAGAAATAAGCTACTAGAAAACTCTTTGATTCAACAAACTAATGACATCAGCGACCAATAAGAAGCCTCTGTTCCTTCTTCTCCCTCGTCGTATTGATTATCATATCGACGTGTGCTAGTAGACTGGTGGTGATCGATGCGCTTACCGCTCGCCGGCCTCATCCTTCCCTCCGCTTTGACTGCAGAGCAAAGATGTATACTTAGCCATATTCCATCGATCGGTCGAGACCACGGGGCTTCATCTGAACTGTTTGATCTGAAGCGTTTCGCTGTGCGCGCTGAAGGCCGTCGCTCAGAGGAGATTTGCATGCCTGACCCCGAGTCCAGTCAATAGCTGTATTTATTTCCGCAATGCGAAGCAGCATCTTTCAAAGAGATTAAAGTCATTTTGGTTCGTTTTAGAGTAATATTAGCCGTTAACGTTGCGTCTTTTTCTCTCAAGCTGCGGAGCTGCTCTCAGACCTGGAGGGAGCCTTCCAGGAGAAAATTGACGCGGCCTACTTTGACACCAGCAAATACCTGCTGGACGTTCTCAACCGCAACTACCTGTTGCTGGAGCACCTGCAGGCCATGAGGAGATACCTCCTGCTGGGCCAGGGAGACTTCATCAGACACCTCATGGACCTGCTAAAGTTAGACCTCCTTTCACTTTTAACTCGTCTAAGATTTCTGCTTCACTGCGTTCACGTATAAATCTTATAAGTCTCGATTGCTTCGCCCCAGACCTGAGCTTGCCCGTCCCGCCACCACGTTATACCAGCACAACCTGACTGGTATCTTGGAGACGGCGGTCAGAGCCACCAACGCGCAGTTCGACAACGCAGAGATCCTGAAGAGGCTGGACGTGCGGCTGCTAGAGGTACGACGCAGTGTTTTTAAAAACACGGCAGGATCATGTGGTCACGGCACTGCTCAGCTTACCGGCGTTTGTTTCCGGCAGGTGTCTCCTGGTGATACAGGCTGGGACGTTTTCAGCCTGGACTACCACGTCGACGGACCCATCGCAACGGTAACGCGCTTTTGTCTCTGCAGAGTATTTGCGCTTTAATATCCACGTGTTAACTGTTCTGTGTCTGCGGCAGGTGTTTACAAGGGAGTGCATGGGCCACTACCTGCGCGTTTTTAACTTCCTGTGGCGCGCCAAGAGGATGGAGTACACGCTGACCGACATCTGGAAGGGACAGATGTGCAACGCCAAGCTGCTCAAAACCATGCCGGGTACGTAAACACAAGCACACGCTTTGTTTTCAAGGATCTGACGCCTGCTCCATGTGATTTAACTCATTTAATGCAGAGGGAAAAAGTGATTTTAAACAGAAACAGCCGAGTCTAATCTGTATGGCCTGTAGTGACGTTGCTCGTCCTTTTGCCCTCCAGAGCTGTCCGGTGTGCTCCACCAGTGTCACATCCTGGCTTCCGAGATGGTCCACTTCATCCACCAAATGCAGTACTACATCACCTTTGAGGTCAGGCCCATTAGCGGTGCCGCTGCCACAGGCTGTAAAACAACAGTAAAAAAAGCAGCAATTACACAAGAGGGCGATGCGCCGTGTCTGTGAAAGGCGGCGCTGCATGACTCTGTATCAGCAGGGGACTTGAAGCTAGTCGTGTTAGCTCTGTTCTAAAAGTTGCAAGAGAAAGTGTAGCTACACAAAAAGTCAGTTTTGAGACGTAACGGCGATGTTTTAATTCCCATATTGACGTCGGTGTCGTCTGCGTGTGTGCAGGTGCTGGAGTGCTCCTGGGACGAGCTGTGGAACAAAGTGCAGCAGGCTCAGGACCTGGACCACATCATCGCCGCCCACGACGTCTTCCTGGACACCATCATCTCCAGATGCCTGCTGGACAATAACAGCAGGGTAACTCGTCGATATTTGTTATTTTTTTCCCGTTTCTCCCGTTTCTGTGTTAAAAAATAATAATTAAATTTGTTCTGCAGTCTCTTTTGAACCAGCTAAGGGCCATATTCGACCAGATCATAGAGTTTCAGAGTGCCCAGGACTCCCTCTACCGCTCGGCTCTGGAGGAGCTCACCCTCCGACTGCAGTACGAAGAGAAGATCCAGCAGAGGACGGAGGAGGTAACAGAAGAAGATGCTGCCAAGAGGAAAAGTTAGGTGAATGATACTGTAATTTAATACACGTCTACCTGCTGATTCAGGGTCAGTGGGGAGTGACGGCCGAGCAGGAAGCGGAGGAGAAGAAGAGGATTCAGGAGTTCCAGGAAACCATACCAAAGATGCGCTCCCAGCTCCGCATCCTCACGCATTTCTACCAGGTAACAGCCTCGTTCACACGGCAGCTGGAGCACCTTCTCGCTTTTGCTTTACCTCATGCTTTACCGCCTCATCCTCTTTAGAGCATCGTCCAGCAGTTCCTGGTGCTGCTGATGACCAGTCCAGACGAGAGCCTGCGCTTCCTGAGCTTCAGACTGGACTTCAACGAGCACTACAGGTTTGACTTTCAAAACTACAAACGCAGGGAACAGTTAATGCCGTGTTGGAGCTAGAAAATGATCGGCTGTGTGTTTCAAAATAAGAGCGCAGTCTGTACCACGTAAAGTTGCTCAAGACGACTTCGAAGCCTAACTATCCGGCTTTGTGACTGGTTTCAGACACATTTAATATCCATTAATCTATACGTTTGCAACTTGTTTGAATCTTTTTCTGTGAGGAGCAAACACGGCAGCTGTTTTAATTGCTTCCTCACCTTTCCTTGTGTTTCATTCAGTTGCATTTTATCTACGTAGCGTCAACAACAATCCAAAAAGTTGCTCAGTTTCCTGCAAAACCCATATCAGAGAAAAGTGACTATCCTCCTCTACAGGGCCAGAGAGCCGCGACTGCGAGCCTCGCTAGGCGCCACCCGAGGGCGTCGACCCTCAAATATCTGACACGACGACGACGGGACTGACAAAACAATCCGAGACTGAGGTGTGACACCGCCGAGACGGGCCGAGTAGCGGACTTTTAAGCGCGCCGACGTGACGTCACGCCTCGGGAGGAGCGACGACGGTCACCAAAGCGGTGGCGTCACAGCGGGATCACAAAGGATTAAAGTTCAGTGAATTTTAAGAGCAAACGAACAAGAGTGCTCGAAAGAGGTAACGGAACGCTGCTGCCCCCGCCCCAGTCACACACGGCCACCTCACATGGCATGCCTTATTAAACGAGGAAAACAACAAAAAAAAAAGAATCTTTCTCTCTCAGCGTGATTGCCAAATCTCGTCCCAACACACCGACTATATGTACATAGAGTTTATGCAAACGTGTCTGTTCGTGTAAATGCATCTTCAGCACCTGTGGCTTTCCATCTGCTCGCTAGGATTCGACCGATACGAGCCTGATATTGATATTTTTTCACATTTCTATTCGTAGCAGTTACTAAAATTATTTTTATTCAATAATAACAGAGTGTTTCTGCTGGAGTTGTGTTCGTATTAAAGTGGGGAAAAATACAATCTGCAAACTGTATGTACTCATATTTAATATTTATGATCAGTACCGGCGGTGCGTCTATCGGTCTAACCCTAGCCGTCGCCTCTCCTACTTAAAATCCAGGGTTTTTTAGCGTCAGGTCGTCTTGATCACAATCTCATATTCTGAGTTACACACAAAAGCTGTTCTCTCACCTTCTTTATTCACGCCGAACATTAACGTAACATCGACACATGCTGGTTTTTAACCAAACGTAGCTGTTGGTCGACCTCAGAAGCAGGAAGACGGCGCCCTAACTGAGAATTAACCGATGTAAAGAATGTCACAAAGGGTTAGCATTTACGCCTGGGCGCTCCTCTATTTACTTTACAGATTGTACTTTTATGACTGCGTGAGATATGGATCATGTTAAAGACACAACAACCACAACAACCTCACTTCTTCTTCTTCTTGTCACTGCATAAACCACAGGAACTATAAGTGCTCAGAGTTTCTTTTAAAAGTGTAAATAGTCCGTGTTGAAATGATCTTTTGTTATGAACGTGGGCGGTTTGTTTTCTGAATCGAGTCTATTCAGACGGTATGAAGAAGGAGGCAAGGACGTTGTAAGTGCGCGCGTACGAGGCAGTATTTGAAGTAAGTTTCAGAAGGCATCATTTCAAAGGGGATATAAGAACGTTTGTTCAAGTTCAACAAGTCTTCTTCCTGTTCCAAAGACCCTTATGACCTTTGGATTTTTTTTGGATTAGGTGCATTTAGGTAGAAGTCTGTATGACAGCTGCAGTTTTTTTTGCTTTGAACACTGAAAACTATAACAAAAATAATAGAGATTTAAGTTTTTTTAAGTCCAGTTTTGACTCAGAAATGAAACTTAAGCTTAAACTCAGCTTAAACACGACTAATCAGCAGAGTGGTAGATGTACGGAGGCACCAAACTGCCACAATTACAAAAAATAAATAAATACATAAAATAAAAATAAAAATAATTAATATGCTATTAGATGCACCATAAATAGTAAAAAAAATAAATTAATAAAATCCAGGAAATAATAAATATAAAATGTGACATACATATACATATATTTCTTGTTCATTTTTTGTGTTTGTATTTATTTATGTTAGTTTATCAATTATAAATCCCCATAAAATAAATTCCTTATAATAAAATTTCAGAGAAAATACACGGAAATAAATAATTTTGGGAAAATAACTAAAAATAATTAAATTAAATTAAGGAAGAAGGGAATTAACACATCGGATCGGTTTGTGTATTTATTTTTAATATTGCTTTGGCTCCATTTAACAGCATATTAATTCATTATTATTTTTATTTTTTAATTTATTATTTTTTTTATTTGGTAGTTTTGGTCAGTATAAATTCCTGTTCTAGTTTACATCAAAACGCTCAGATATTTTTCAGATACTTTTTAATCGTCAACACGTACAATCACTGATGAATGTTGATATCAACCTATAGAAGTTCTCATCTCTAAAAAATAAAAATAAATATATATATATACAGATATATATATATATATATATATAAAATTTCAGTTTGGGCTTTCTGAGTCGGCGATGGTTAGCGAAAGACAACAGAAATCGGTTTACTCCTGCCGTTTAACAAACTATATTTGTACGTTTTGGTGGAGCGGTTCAGGAACAGATCACCTCCAACGTCGGCCCCTCTGGTCTCTCCGTTCACAGACTGATATCTATCTACCTAAATGTGCGTGCAGTGACGTTCCAGATTTGTTCGTTGACCTTGATTTTGGTTGTCAGTCAAACAAATGGGTGCTGTATACGGTCTGCAGGCCACATAACTGCTTTTTGACAATGAACTCCTTCATATTCACGTATATAAGAAAAACAAAAATGGGAAAAAAAGCAAACAGAACCTGTGTCAGCACTGTTTATGTCTGTATAGCACATGATGTATAGATAATAGGGATTCAAACGGTCCCGCTTTTCTTTAATAAAATGCTTTTCTTTTTTTTATTTATATACTGAGTGTGTGTTCTAGTTACTTCACTTCTATCTGCGGTTTGGATTTGCTTCAACGTACTGCCACCTCCTGGTTGTAATCGGTGGATTCATCTAACCTGGAAAGATTTGTCCCATAATACAATACACAGTAGCTTACTTTAATTCAGACTCAACTTTGTGGACACATCTCTACTATCGAGAGTCGGATGTAAACCATAGACCTCCGTGGAAAGATATTAACACTCTACCTATGCTATAGTAGCTTATAAATGAACAGAAAGTGTATCCTCATACATAACAAAGTGATATAATATGATAAGTTCTCCTACCGTAAGCTTATTTTGTGTGTTTTAGATTGAGCTATGCACACGCTGAGCCACTAGAGGGCGGTACAGCCTCTCTTTTCCTGCGTCCTTCCTCTTCTCGCTGTCTCATCGCCCTTCCTTCAGATTCCTCATCATGTTGAGCCTGCAATTATATAAAATCTGATCGTTTTCATGCCACTCTCCTCTCCTGTCCTGCGTAAGTGTAGCCATAGATGCAAAATGTTCCACATCTCCACATCTCATTCCACGTAAACTACCTTTTTTTTTTTTTGTATATTAATTCTGTCTGCTTTCATTTCTCCCTCAAAAACCAATCCCGTCCGCGAGTCGATCAAACGGCCGCTGGATTGTGTACGCCCGCGTGTAAATGCCTGTTTACTTGCCCAGAGAGCCATTTATTCAGGCTCATATAAGACAGCCTCTCATCTTCGGGGATAACGCTTTGAGAAAATTGTCAATTTGGGAAGCGGGAGTGCGGCGAAAGGCTGGGAGTCTCGACTGCTCAGCTGGAACAGACAGGCTGCCCGGGGTCTTCACATTTTTCTTCCTTTCTGCTCACACGTGGCGCTGTATCTGAGAATACATGGAGGTCGGTTTCTTCCAGTATTCCCAGCGCTCCCTGTGTCATTTTTTGTATTTTTTTTGTTTTTCCTCTGCAAAAATAGCTTGACCTTTATGTCGAACGAGGCCTCCCTGACAAACTGACCCGGTATCGGCTCATTCTTCGTGTGTCAGGGGTCTTGAGAGTTTCTGACAGCCTTGGACATGTCCACTTGCAGTTGCCGCAGGCCGCAGAAACCTTATTCGAGCATTTTGATTGTCTAAACAAGCAGCTTTATTTCCTTGCGATGCATCTCAAACGTGTGTGAGCGCCTCGGTCCCCTATGTCCGTGTCCTGGTGCGGTGAACCCTCACTGATAGCTCGTGGTCACACGGAGGTCACAGTGAGATATTCCCTCCAGGCCTGTGGCGAACAATGAGGATGCGGGGGCGTGAGTTTGTTTTGTTCAGAATCATGAATATGGCAATAGACAGCTTACATACTATAATTAATTCATCGCTTGCTGTATCTCATTGGACTGTGGAAGCCAATTTGTGCCAGTTTTATAAAAAGAAATAAATAAAAAATAATGAGTTAGTCCTTCAAACGAATCAGTTAGTATCTCAAAATGAATATATTGAGAGCCTGGGTCGTTTATTTAAAGATAATAAGAAAGTTTTTCATTTTTTTAGAGTGTTACATGAGGCTAGGTTATTTATCATCTGAAGGTTTGTCCAACAATGGTTCAAAAAAGACAAATGGACTTGTAGAGTTTTTTTTAGAAGACGTTTCACCACTCATCTGAGTAGCTTCTTCATTTCTTGGGGACTGTAATAGAAAATTTAATTTCTTTGCCTCAGCCACAAGAGATGGCCAACCTCCCCCTTCCTAATGTGAGATACTGGGCCCTTTTGTCTTTGTGGATTGTGATCTCGGCTTTGCACTTAAATGCAAGTTCCTGCAGGATACCCAAAGTGTAAAACACACCAACGGGGGGTCGGCGTCGCTACCTGCAATAGACAAAAGCGGGGGCCACCCCTGCACGAAACAAAGGGATGCAAAAGGAGTGTTCCTCAGGTATAAATGTTTAGGTTTCCCCACATTCAGGGTCTTTTCTTCACTTTGACCGCTTGCGTGTTGATTGACCTTTTCTTTGCAGAGAAAAAAAAACCTTCTTGGCCGACAGACGTCTCTATTTTATTCTTCACCAGCAGCAGGAAGAAAAACTTCCACAACAGGACTGATAAGATACGACATGTTTATTGATCCCACGTACGGGAAGTTAACTTGTCACAGTAGCACAGAATTTGTAAAAAAAAATTATATATATATATATATATACAAAACAACTTAAAATTACCAGGGGAATAAAAAAACCCACAAATATTGATTTGAAAAAAAATAACAAATATAAAGACATTAGAGCTACTCTAACTAGCTGCCGACATGTCCGGCGCCATCTTAAAATTTGGCGGGAAGTCTGAGTTTTTTTTAGCTACACTGGTTTCTGGTTAGTAGCATAACAAGCAAGTTTTTCAGGAGGAGTTCGTATTTAAATCTCAGACTAACCTAAAACTGAAGAAGCTACTCAGATGAGTGGTGAAACGTCTTCTCAACTCTACAAGTCCATTTGCCTTTGTTTGCATTCACAGTCTTTTTTTTATCATGTTGGCATTAATTGGCCTCCATATATTATACATACATTAATAACATGTACCATTTTTCTTATCTAACTTACGGCGATAAGCCAAGTAGGAGTTTCGGACTTTATTACATTAAAGTTTTCCAATTATGTGAGCTAATGGAGTCCCGTGAATGCATCATGTGTTCAGTAAAAGCAGGATAACTGATTAAATCCCGGCGTTTAGTTTTCACAGAACAACAGAGCCGCCAATTTCCCCCAGCAGCAGCAGCAGCCGTCTTTATTCAACTCTGTCTGACCCGCGGAAACAAAGCGACGGGGCCCGACCGTCATAATGTCGTTTCCCATAATGCATTGGCCACGCCGCAAACGCGTGAACGCGAGCCGGAGAATAGGCCGCCAGCCGTTCTGTACTCTCTCTTCCTGCTCCCCCATTATATTCCCGGTGAATGTCATTAAAGAAAACGCCGGTTCATTTCCCTTCGACTGACTTCAGCCCTGATCTTCCACTGCTCGACCTTCCGACTGTGTTTTAAGGTGTCAAGCCAGGAACAGACAGCTGACATTTAATGGCATTTCTGGCAGCAGGTGCATTTGAAAGAATCTTATCAAAAGGATGAATTCTTGTCGCTGCTTTTTATCCCCGTTGTCTCAGGCGACTGCCAGACGGACCCGCGGTTTGGTGTGTGCACCGTCCACTACAATGCAGAAAGGATTGCAACAGATGCAAACTCCTGCTCCTTGAAGGCCGCAATTTGAAAAGTCTTCTCCTTTGTTCACAGTTTGCTTTAACAAGAGTCTCGAGGATAGATTTAATTGGACATTTGCATTTGTTGGATTTTAATGAGGCTAATTAGTTGGCGATGGTTGCCCGCATACAGAACAAGGTGTGAGAACTACCCCGAGCGGCGGATGCTGTAATTGTCCCCTCATCCGGGCCCAAAAACTTTCACCTTTTGAAGTGGTTTCCCAGGTTAGAGTTCCACTAATTGTGGCCGTCTAATTAAACCGGGAGAGGAACCGAGGAGCGCGGCTTTGTTGCCGTTCTTGCTCTGATTATGACGCCGGGCGCCAAAATTAGACCAAATGAAATGTACAAGGCAGATCCCTGTGGTCATTATTTGTACGTACTTGATCTCGATTTCGTAAACGTCCAGTGTCGGTCGAGTGCAGCAGAGTTGCAGTCTGATCACATGCAGCTTCTCCCTCCGATAAATGTGCACGTGTTCCTTCAACTCTTCAAAAGGTACAAAATTACAAGCATTGCATTAACACTTGAAGCGGCGGCGCAGGAGAGGCGGCGATTTAATCTCTGCAAACTCTCTCGGTTGTTGACAGCTGAAATTATTAGGAGCGTATCTTAGATTTAAAAATAAAACAGGACTCGGAGAAAATTGAGAACTCACAAAGGGAGGGTTTAAAGAAGTCTTCACCAGGACACGTTAATCTTCTCCATCTTCTTCTGCTGCCTTCTGCCTCCAGGAACCTGGGCAGGCGAGCTTACGTCAGCTCAGCTGGATTTCTTGATGTTGCAGCGAGGATACTTTCTCTCCAGCTTTACCTGACTCCTCCGCACTTCTTCTTCTTCTTCTTGACAGCTTTTCTCTGTAGTTCCCTGAATTTTAAGCAGGTCTCACACCCTTACCATCCACCAGCCGCTGCTGCCACCGTCTGTCTATTGAGACAGTGACGTCTCAACCTTCTTCTCAGTCACTTGAACCAGTGGAATCTCGCTGGATTTATCTAAAATGTGTCGGGTTCGATGCCCGGAGAATTAAAAAAGAGAATTGTACCTACTTACATTCACTCCAGCAGCATCGTTTTCCTTTTTGATAGCATCCTCCATGAATCCTCACAGTCTGAAAGTTTATGTGAAAAGTCAGCACTTGGAAAAGTATAGGGCCACCTCTGTGGGCGGTCAACCGTGCTGATGAGGGGGGAGGGCGAGTATTCAACACGTGGGAGAGACAGCATGTCGACAGTTCCGGCTGAGTTGCCATCGCTTTTTGATCAAATGTGAGGGTGCTGGAGCTCCTCGGTGTCCACAGGACAGCAGAGCTGCCTGTCAACACGCTGCAGGGAGACGTGACAGCAGAGCAGAAGTTGTCTGGCTGTGTTGGAGGCCACACTGTGCTCTTATCTGCAAGTTTATGAGGTGAACCGCGGGGCCTTGCAGAAGTTGCGCCCTACATGTAAAAACAGGGTGTTTTAGCTGCGTAAAAGACTAAATTAGTTGTTAATTTTTACTTTTTGATTCCTAATTTAATAATGAATTTAACGTAAAGCTGTTCAGACTCGACTGAGCTCTCCTCCATATTTGCGTGTCATCTCTTTCATATCCTCGTCCCTCTCTGGATTCGGTCTATAGGAGGAGCACCGTGACATTTCCGCTGCCTTTGGCCCCATAGCTGCCCTTTTCCTGGATGCGCTTTATCTGCCCTGTGCATGCGCTCGTATGGGAACGATTCTCTGTTTAGATATTGCAGGGCAAAGTGTCTTCTGAACTCTCCAGGTGTAATGCCTTCAAAAAGGTCACGAAGACGCTCGGTCGAGGGAGGAAGGAAGGAAGGGGTCTCAGTTCTGTATGTGCAACATATATAAATGATACCACTGTTCATAGCGTCCAGTAAAGTGTTGTTTTTTTTTGTTTGCTGGATGAGCAAACAGCCGATCGACATCCCCGCCGTTACACCAGCGTGATTTCCGTTATTGAGTGTGACATTTTGTGCGGCGCGGCGGCTTTAAAGCTATTTATTCGGCTCCGATGGCAGAATAGATTGATGGACACATTAAAGGACGAGCAATGAATCGCTCATCAGCGAGCTTGTATTCGTGCGCATGCACAGGAGCGGCGGCGGCGGCGTCCGTCTCGGGGGGGCCTGATGGGAGAAGCTGTCTGCAGACTGGAAATGCCACCGTCTCCTCCGCTGACAGAGAGCAAAAGCAGAGGGAGAGCCAGATCGACAGACAGAGGGGGTGTGGGAGGAAACGGGTGGGTTTGTTTTTGTTTGCGTCGTTGATGTTTGATGAAAACACTGCAGAAATCTCACCTTTTAAGGAAGGAAAACTAGATCATCACTGTTCCCCAGCCTGTATGTAGATGACACATTAGTTGTAGCCATTAGCATAGCATTATGTGCATGGCATTATGGGAACAAGCACCTGAATTCATTTGGTTAGGTTACTCTGAAAGGTATTTAACGTGATTTCTTTCCACTGCAAACATATATAACTGTCAAAGCAAACCTTTAGATGATGCAAAACATGCAGCTTCCTTTAAGGGCCCGTCCACACGGAGACACTTTTTGGTTTAAACGCAGATGTTTTGCATCGTCTTAGCCGATCGTCCACACGAATCCTGTAAACGCGTAGCCCTAAAACACACTCTTCTGAAACCTGGTCCCAGGGGGAAAAAATTCGCAAAGGCAGCTCTTGAGTTTTCGTGTGGGCGGCGAAAAACGCATACGTGCGTTTCGATGATGTCATGGCCACGCCCCCCGAGCAGCCTTCCGCCTCTTATATCCTGGAGACGTCTTATAACGACATCAACAATGGCGGACTGCATGCTCCTGCCGATTTGTAAACAGCGCTCAAGCTTTATGCGCATGCTCCGCCTCTTCCTCTCCGTTTATGTTGAATTTCTGAAACTGAAACGGCGCCACCTATAGGCCTGGAGGATGAAGTAGCGTTTTGAGTCGAGCTGAGTCGGATCCTTGAAACGATGCCAGGGACAACGGAGGGGGAAAGATCGTTTTCGTACGTGTGGACGGGGCCTAAAGAGATGGTGGGATTGTCCAGAGTTAATTTAATTTACATCATCATAGTTGCATCATTTCGCATGTTAGAAAGCTATGAGGCTGAGGTCTGACTGAATGACTGAAGTTACGAGCACCAAGATGGATAAACGCCTTAAGATAAGTTGTTGCAAACTTGAGAATCTATCACAATCAGTCAGCTCTTCAGTCGTCTTTTTCTCTCCGCCTCAAACTGATAAACTGTTGTCTAAATGCACGCTGTGTTCTTCCGCGATGTTCCTGCAAGCGTTTCTAGCCTGCTAAAACCGACTGCACAAAGTGTGACAGGAAAACTCTGCAAACGACTCTCACCCGTGGCTCCGTGCGCTAGCTGCTAACGAGGCAGTGATTTATTGACTCCTCTGCCAGTTTAAAGACAAAATGTGATACCTGTTAATTTATTACCTTCTATTTGGCGAGTGGGCTCGCCGCACGCGGGCGCCCTCAATCATCCCGTGGCCTCGTCAACACCTCAAGTGAGAGGTTAGAGCGACGTCAACGAGAGCAGCTTAACTAAGTTTATTTCAGTATTTTCCCCCCCTGCAATTTGGCGTAATTGCCGTAACAGCTGCCGACGCACACCTGGACAATTTCCTGCTGCGAATGGCTGAGTGGCGGCTTCACCCACGGGTGAAATTGCTGGAAGCCGAGGCGAGTCTCACACCATGATCAGCTGACAAATCAGCTGTCGGACTCATCAGACTAAAGAGGGTTATTGAGGGCAAAGCGGCTTTTATTTTGGAAAGCCTTTTTTCTTGGCGCGTCGGTGAGGAATGCGTCAATTTTCCATTTGGACATCTTGACCTCCCCTTGCGTGTGACACATGCACATGCGGCAATCAAATGTTCTGCTCCGTTGCCAGTTGCCAAGGTCACCAAGCCAAGCACACCTACCGCTGCCGAACAGCGAGAAGAAAAAAAAAAACACTTTATTTTTCTTGCTGTTTGTGCTGCAGTTGGGCATTGATCCCTCCGTCTGGCTGACTCTCTTCTCCTCTACGCTCTAGTCCATTTTTTTTTCCCCCTTTCACACCTGCAAAGAGGTAGACAGAAATAAAGCGGCCTATTCTCAGAAATCTCCAAAGCAAGTGCTCTCTGTCTCTCTCTCTCTCTCCCTTTTCTCTCTCAAACCATGAAGCTGTGACTTCAAAGCCGCTCTCTAAAAACGGGGGGGGGATGAAAAGCGCTCGATGCGGCTTCTTCCTGCCTGAGTCGTTTTGTGAATGAACCAACATGCTGAGTTACCTGTTGATTCTTCTGACCTAGCACTGGCATGTTTCTCTTTTCTATTCACTCACTGAATGCTCCATATTCCTCTATTTATAGTGGAACAAAGCCAGTAAAATTTTCTTTTTAGGTCCCTTGTGATTTTCTTCACACGGTGAGATACCTTTTCTTCTATTATTTCAGCCGTCAGTTCAGAGACTATATAGGCCTTGCTGCTCTTATGAGTCATTTGCTACATGATTATTAGACGCTGTTAGTACTCACTATTAGAGTTGCACAGTACCCGCAGTACTCCGCAGTACCAAATCATAACGGTTCCTACTATACTAGAAATTTTACATGAAGGTACTACCGTGGAGTACTATACTACCGGTGCCAGTTTTCGCTACATATCGGCCGCCTCTACTCTCCTCCCGGCTTCTCAACGCATCCTACTCCTTTGTACAAACCCACATGGCAACTACTGCAACCCAACTACACAGCTGCTGAATGATTGGCTGTTTGCCTGTTACTGGTGGCGTCCGGGGATACGATAGGCTGTTTCCGCACACTGGGTCCGCCCGTCTTTTGGCTGTTCGCGTGTTTCTGCCGCCAAGAACGAAGACAGCTCCGTTTCGATAGCAATTCGCTTCAAAACAAACAACAAGCTAAAGTTCTGTCTCGCCCAGATGTGCCCACGGCTTACAGTCACAAACACGAGACAACAAAATACATTGCAGTTCATAAAAATAATAATAATAAAGGCTGCAGTATCGCGATAATACCGGAAACCGTGATACTTTGTCTGGTAAAGTATCGTGGTTACTCATTTTGGTATCTACTCACTATTATCTAAATGTCCTGTGGTTGAACCATATTGCTGACCCCTTTCAGCAATTACAGCCATGCCTCGACTTGCTGCAGCGACTCTGCAGGCCTTAGGCAAGCTGGTGACATTTAACAGGCAAAGGTCTTGGGGGGGGGGGGGCGGGATATGTTTGTTAAATGCTGCGGAAAACAGAACTATCAAACTACGACGTTCACTTTCCGCCACGTGGACACACAGCGTGCTCCAGATGTTACAAACCCAGAAACCACGGAAGCGGCAGACTTTTGGTTGGGTCTCTTATTAGCGAGCCGATGATTCAGCTCCATAATAGGAGACCTGAATATGCCAAATTATAATAGGATTTCGGTGTTTGTCAGACGAGAGCCAGCCTGGGAAATCACATTCAAATGAAATGCAATATTTATGAATTCGGATATTGAAGGCTTCTTTCTAACTTCAATATTAAACCTGCTGAGGTGCCCTTCAAAAATCTTGTAATAATCCACTCCTCCTTTTCTCTCTTCGCCCCGTCCGCCCTGGCTTATGATAATATTACGTACACGAGGATATCAAACACAAAGATGGTGTACTGTCTCGTGGTTTAATTGGTGTAGTCAGGGATTTAACTCTTCTCAAGATACTACTACGCTACTTTTAAGCAAATTAGGCTCATAGGAAAATGACTTGTCCCATTATCCTGTTATAGTCACTTGTGGCCAACAGTAGCATACGCCCTGTTAAACCCAGATTAACACAATTAATCCAAATCCATGCCGTGCATACTAGTAATTCTGTCGGGTTAAGCCAGGTAGGTCTTTTTACATGCTGAGGATCTATCCTCATGACTAATCCAAAAGGTTCAAGGAAATACTGCTGAGTCTGTGCAGTGGTCAAAGACGACGTAACATGATGCAACGCCTTGAAGTGGACGTGATCTCTGCGAACAAAACCTTTCCCATGACTCACCGCTTTGCCAGCAACAGCATGGCTGGGGCGTGTGGAGAGAACCCAAATCTCTGGGATTGGATGGGTAAATACAAACTGTTTGTGCGCGGAGACATTGAAGCAGCACCGCGCTGTAACGCACTCTGCATGTGCAAAATACTGGGGATGTCTTCTTAGTGTAAAGAAAATGTCACATTTAATCACATTAACCTGCGGTGAAGTTGCACAGAGCTGTAGCATGGAGCGCATGTTAGCTGTTCTTATTTACCATTTAAAGGTTAGATTTAATG
Organism: Planiliza haematocheilus; assembly: GCA_005024645.1. Taxonomy (NCBI): domain Eukaryota; kingdom Metazoa; phylum Chordata; class Actinopteri; order Mugiliformes; family Mugilidae; genus Planiliza; species Planiliza haematocheilus. The sequence continues at coordinate 1,443,249 of SRSE01000183.1, read as the reverse complement.
TGCGCAAAGAGACGCTGATTTTAAAGCGTCTCGCTGCCGGCTCCATATGGAATAATAATTTTCATCGACTGTCTGTTCGGCCCATTTTTCCCCTGCCTTTCTCAGTCCACTGCTCCTCATTTGCATGACAGTTGAGAACAATATTGCCCAAGCAGCGAGACAAAAAGCCGCTCTCTGTCTTTAATTCTGTTCTCTCTTCTCTCTTTCAAAGCCTCTTAGATAACGAATTGTTTCGGCGGCATCAAAAAGTGTCGGGAACCTGTCCGTCATCCGTCCAGAATGAAACTGGTGACAAGTGTGATCGACAATACAGAGCAGCGATCAGCTATAAAGGATTTTTAGGTTTTAAATTTAAACCAACTAGTACTACAATCCTGCACATGGGGGCATTTATATAAGTTGCAATGGCTAGCATGCTAGCAAATGCAACACTGGCATGCTCACACTATTTGACCTCGTAGCTGCAAAGGCTTCCTCTTTGTTTACCAGCTAGTCGCTAATATTTCTTACCATTTCATGAGGCGCCAGTCAAAATACATGAAAACACTAAAGCTGTTTCAAATTTCAAGGTATTTTAAATGCACTAGAAATGGCTGCTAACTATAAACCGCTACGTATGCACAGAGCCGACGGCCGTTAGATGTGTGATATTCTCTTAATCCGACATCAACAGAAGCACTTCCTCCTCCTCCTTTCAGCAATGATGCTTTCTTGGTTGCCATGGCAGCCAACGAGTATCTCTGGTGCTGGGCAGAAATGGGCTCTGATTGGTTAATCGGTATTCAGACGGCGTGTTTGCTTGGCTGGATGCTACACTGCCCTGCTCTTGTGTGTGTGTGTGTGTGTGTGTCCATCAAATGTCACTTATCACCTGAGAGATAAATGATTCCCTCCTCTGCTCTCGCCGTGCCGTTTCTCTTCCTTCGCCCTCATGATGGAGGAGGAGAAGGAAAACCGGATGAGAGGAGGACAAATGGAAAGGAGAAAAGAGGCTCGTGTGACTGTAACCTCTGACCTTCGTCTGTATTTTCTGGTCAGGCTGTCAGTCGGAGCTGGATCTGGAAGTATAATTAGTCATTTGGACAAAAGCAAATAGTCATCAATCATCATTTTATTCAGCTTTGGCGCCTGCTTTTTATATCCCACGATAATCTGGATGTAGCTTCACAGCCTTCTTTTTTAATGTCAGTGAAATGGTGATTATGAGGAGTGGGGGTTTTGATCTTAACCTTATGGAGTGACTGACAGCAGCCCGGTTGCCATAGGGATATAATGAAACCCCGGACTGCCTTATATAATACCGTTGCGGCATGAAAACCTCAAAGTGATGCCTTCCCTTGTTCCTCTGGGGTGAAGAGACAACGGCGAGGGTCAAAGCTGCATGTTGACCGCCTTTTTTTTTTGGAGTTGCAAGGTTCTCGTGTGGCGGCGAGGACATTGAAGTGGCCATGATTACTATGAAAACCATCTGTGACGCATGCCGTTGTGTCTCCGTGCATGCGAGTGTCTGTGTGTGTGCGCGAGCGCCTGTTGTCTTTGATGATAATGAGGCAGCCAGAAACAGTCTCTCAAGTGAGCTCTCAATGCCACCTCAAACACATTGCTTCAGCACAGGCACACAGTGTGCGTGCACGCGTGTCAGATAAGAAACCAAAAACCCCAACTCTCAATTCTGTTTTAATGAAAATAATCCAAAAAAAAAAAAAACACGGGAAATCGAAACATTTTGTTCTGTGTGATAACAAAATGCCATTTTACTTTGTACCTATAATTGGCTGCTTTTTAATGAGAGATTGCCGTTCTGTTCAGACGTTTCGCTCGGCGAACGACGCCGTTTTTGCGCCGCTGCCCACAAATTCACATTTCATTACTTTAGCTACTGATACCGATTCTGAGTGAAGTTTGTCAACCTAGCTAGCAGTCTGAACTCCCCGAAACACTGAAAGGTTACGTAAGCCTCGTCTAGCAAAAACAAAATTATTTAAGTTTTATTTTTATTTGAGAATGTCCTGGTTCAGAAAAACGCAAAACATGAGTAATTCATTGAGTTTTATTAAACTTTTATGACAGTTTTGCTTGAAGAATGAAGGAAATTATCAATCTGACCTGTGTCTTTTCTCTCTTCTTCTTGCCAGTGTTAATTTTCACAGCAAATTTTGATTTAGTTTTAGTCACAATTTAGTTATCTAAGTCATTTTAATTTTAGTCTAGTTCTAGTTGACTAAAAATATATTAATTTAGTCGGCTAAAATCTAAAGTGTTAACGGTAATCCTTGTTTTTTAGATTAACTTGTATTTCTGAAGATAAAATAAAGAAACATCTGAACAAACTGCTATGGCTAACATGCTAGCATGCTGAGCTACAGGTCGTTATCGTAACCAGAGTTGCTCGTTATTGCACCTGACCACATTTGATTTGTGCCTCAGTTGTACTTGCACTTGATAAACCAAAACTAGCGAGGGTAGCAACTCTTAACTTAAAACACTGAACAGCACACAGTAGTCGTAGACAGCCATGATATGCATTTTAGAGCTAACTAGCTAACTAGCTTACCTTCGTATAGATTTCAGGATAACTCGCTTGCAAGTGTCACTTCAAGTTCATTGTGTTTTAACGGCGATAGTAGGTCCACATGCTTTGCACAAAAACTGGAAATGAGTCCAGATATCCTGCCTCTGTTTTCTCCCCGGCTAAAAATGCTAATTCAGTGCTAATGATGACCCTCGTAGCAGTCTGCCGACCATCAATTACCGCCTTAAAGCCCTTCAGAGTTTGTTCTGATTGGCTGTCTTTCCAAGTCGTCCAGCTTCACCATCTAAAGTCGTTCTGATCGGATTTCGCCCAAATATTTTAGTCCCGCTTTTATTTGTTGATGAAAATCTCAATAACTTTCGTCATAGTTTTAGTTGCATAACAGCATAATAACCAATGTTTTAGTGCAGTTTAGTTCTGGGTCTCAGTGTTGTGTTATGTCCTACTCCAACTTGTTAGGGTAAGGATGCATAATGCGAGAAAAAAATAATAAAAACATAGAATATTAATGTTTGTTCCCGACCATTTAAAACAGACCTCCGTCCTCCGTCTGCAGGCCCACACGTACGGACCAGAGGGTCTTATCAGATGCACAAATGAGAAACTATAATCTATTCTTAACATTTCTCTGCTCATGTTAAAACGCGTCTAATTGAATTTATCTGCAGAATGACGAATCACAAAGTGTCATACAGCGACAAGGTATGAAATGTATGCGGGAGGCTTTCGGTATGGCCGCCAAAGAAGCCGCAATCATCACAGGAACTTGTGCGATGCAGCAAATAAAATCTAAAATCTAAATTACAGACTTAAAAACTTCTCGGGAGCTGAAGCAAGCAGTTCCTCGCTGCTCTACATAATGCTAATTAAATGCCGTGCCGCTCTTCAGAGAACACTTCATTTACATTACATTTACATATGCAAATCTTAATTACATCCACCTAATTATAGTATTTGCTGGTTCATCTGTCATTTCGGAGGAGGCCAGGCGATGCAACGCGACGTGACGGGTGTTTGTTCCTGCCAACCTGACGAACCATGTCTGATAGCGGGACTGTTCAGCGGTGCTTCCATCCTCTTCTCTCTGGGAACAGAGTCGTTATTGTGGGGGAAATTTGTTTGTGGTCGTTTGAGCTTCTCGTGCACCAAAGATGAATATTTTGTGTGCAGGAAAAAAAAAAAACCATGTCCTTGAATGAAACATTGAGATCAAAATTGAGATCAGCGTCTCTAAGGATGAGCTGAGTCCACCCATTATAACTTCACCACACACCGGCAAACATGAAAAGAAAATCAAGTAGATGAAGTTTAAAAGGCGATCAAAAGGTCTCCGGTGCTTTAAAGCAGCTCCAGTATTTTAACCTGATCTTGAGGGGCTTCTGTTTATTTACATTAAGTAGTAGAGGTGCAGATTTAAAAGTAAATTCACCAAACACTTACTTATTACAAACCCGCCGGGACGGGAAATACTCAGTAGGGTTTGATTTCTGGGGCTGAAGGTAAAATATAATGTCTGTCATGGTAAAAGTGCCTGATTTGTACTTCACAGTGGAACAGATGTTGAGGAATGACTGGATTTGTGTGGTCAGACCACGGGTCCATGGGTGGTTGTTGCCATCGGGAGTCTGGATTGTCGTTCTCCGTGTTGTCTTCCACGGCGCTTTGCTTTGTAGCATGGATTCTGCAGGATTCTCTTCCTTTTACGTCGTGTTTGTGTGTGTAAAACAATGTGTGAGTGACTTTAAATATCTATCTGAGCGCCCAAAGGTTGCGGGATTGAGGTGAAAAAGTAGAAATCTGATTGCATTTCAAGTCAGTCCGGATATTCCAACACGTCAGACTCGTGTTTCCAACCTTTGTTTGCAATTTCTAAGGTGTATTAAGACGCACTTCCATTGTCAGGCTGTGTTTAGTTAAATGCCTGAGCTTAGATTACTGCACAAGCCGCTGCTGTCCTTTTGCTGAGCAGAATCTGTCACTTGGTGCACCTTTTCTGCTGCTGCACTAGATAATAATGCAACCTGCCCTACGGTCAACACAAAGAAATAATGGGCCGTTAGGTGTGTGGATAGCTGCTAGTGTGCACTGGGAAAAAATTGATAAATTCAGAGCTGATTTGTGAACATATTCAAATAAATCAGTCACTCCAGTTCCTTTCTATAAATCTTTTATTCAATATCATTGTTTTTCTGTGTGTATACAATGGATTGGACACAAACTGTACAGTGCAGACAAACTGTTTGCATAATATGTATGTAAAGGTAGCTGTACATTTACTGACAGACAGATTAATCTCCTTTAATTTTAGCGCCAGTAGCGTTTTGCTTTTGGCTCCCAGCTCGGATGGTTCACGGCGGGAAGATACGACAGGCCGATGTTATTTAGTTTCTTTATGTTGTTCAACAAAATGATCAACCATTGACGCGTTGATGTTTCTGAGATTACAGAATAACCTCCTGAACTCTAATCCATCACTGTGAAAAGAAGAAGCAAAGGATGTCAAAGTATTACTTCTTCTTCGTGTGTTTTTATTGAGCATAACTGCAATTTTTCTTACCCAGCTCAGCCTAACATGCATTAGTGTAACAACGTTAATGCCACAAAGTAATTTTGATTCATTCTTCCTTTGCTCCGTTACTCCAGTGATGGATTATGTTTTCAAGCACGTCTTTGAAAGTTGTCTCTGACGGCACAGGGGACCAGATTGGAATATATAAATGAAACAAACATCCCTGGCTGCAGCATCTGCACCCGTGCAAACCGGCGGCAAAAGCGAGCCAGAGGCAGAAATTTTACTGGCGCCACGCGGTAAATGTTTGTTTTGAAAACACATTTCCTACATTACCACATGCATTAGCCCCGTCGTCTTTCGTCTTTTAAAACCATGCAACAAGTGGGAAACAGTCCAAACCGAGAGGAGGAGGAGGAGGAGGAGGAGGAGGGGGGTGGTGGAAGAGAAAAGAGGAGGTGGGAGTAAGTTCCCTGGCTGCTTGATTACACAACGAGCAGACAGCGAAAGCTAGCATAGTTACAGTGAACAGAAGATTGGAGATCAAAGGATAATTGAAAAGTAAAATAGGATGAGGAGTGGGAATCAGTGTGGGATGAGAGAGAGAAAGAAACAGCTGGGTGGAGAGTGCGTTTACTGTCTCGTTTCAGATTCAGATGTAATAAGGCAGTCTTTTGTAAGAAGAATAAAGTGGAACAGAAAAAAGACGCGGCAAAGAAAAACCTGAGGGAGATGAGCTACATCATGAGTGCTAACCATTACATGTTCCTGCACTGCAGCGGTCAGGTCACAAAAGCTTTTATCATCCTATTAGCTTTCGTCTTGTGTCCTTTCACTAATTTTTCTTGAGCTACAGTTCTCGCAGGACAAAGTGAGATGGCTACATGCGTACCTGCCACGAGAGTACGAGTGCTGCTCGCATGTGGAAATTAAAAGTGACCCGGGTTGTCGTGATTGCTCACTTCTAATTAAATCAGCTGCTCTCTTCCTGCGCCGTGTCAGATTTTTTTCATAATGGCAACCTGGCTAAGCACCAGTGGGGAGAAGTCTCTGAGGAGATGCTGACAGTAATTGTGTGCCGTCGTCGTTTGAACCAGGAAGTGTGATCACCAGCTTGGAAACGCTATTGTAGCGGCCACTTTCATCAGTAGCCGGGAAACCTGGAGCTTCTCCTCCGGCCTCAGCCATCATTAATTCTCGCTCACAGACCTTTTAATAGGTGTTTTCGCTAACATAACAAGCTGGGACTTTCTGAATGCAGAAAGGTTTCTTTTGCAGAGTTGACCTTTTTTTTTTTTCGAGGACAAATTAGCTTGCTTGATAATAATTCAGTGAATAGCAGTTGCTGTCCTGGAGCCTTGTTAATTTTATCTCCTAAACACAAGAACATTGTCCTTTATAGCGTCGTTAATGCTTAGACACAGGCAGCTGAGACAACACATTAAAAAATAAAGAGGAAGTTTACAGACCTGATTGTCAGGGTTTATTTTATACTTTTTTTTTTTTCTAATAACCCCAAGTGTGACACAACAAATAAATGTTACATCCACATTTCTTTGACACGAGACAAGCACAAAATCCAGACTTCTTCCTTTTCAACATGGTAATATTCTACGGCCTTGAGCTCGGCTGGGGATGAGAGGGACTCACACGTAGCTAACCGACAGCAGGTAATACTGAACATACAGTTTCCACTCTTAAAAAAGCTCTTTTGGTCGTACGGGACGGAAAAGAGCGCGGTAAGTCCGTGTGTGTTTGGTCAGCCGCGCATATCTGGAGGCAAGTTACAGCTAATGAGACGCGGAAAGGAGAGAGAAATGTTGTTTATGTGAGGAAAGAATCTGAGAAATGTCAATTAGAAACACTGTGAGCTGTCTGGTATCATCACAGTCGGTGTGTCCTCTGTAAGACACGGCAAGGCTTCACCATTGTCACCTCCGGTTGCAGCGCTTCGCCTGCTACCTGTTGCCGAGGCTGAGGGATGCGTCTGGTTCCCGTCCGATGTCGGAACAAGTGCGAGCATTAATCACACAGCCTTGATTTTTGTCGGGCGGCTGCTTTGTCTCGTCGTTCCTTTGTAGTTCTATCAGCGGAGGTCATTCGTCTTCAGTCGTGTGATTAAAATGCAAGGTGGCTGTTTCGCCCCAAAAGATGCGTCTGTTTTCATCGACGTAAACCAGACGAGCCGTTATCCCGAGCCTTGCAGAATATGTTAATTTGTCACGGACACTAATTTGAAGCGTGGGATCACAGTATTAACATCTCCTCAGCGTTGCGACCGACTGCTATCGGCGTAACTTCCCGAGGAGTTAATTGGCGTCTAGTCTCGCTGTCGGAGAAGAGATGAGTAAACAAGAGTCAAGTGAAGAACAGACTGGTGCCATGTCGACTGTCACAGTGAGAGGGCGAATCATGGGAATCTATTTGGTTTCGTCTCCTTAAAAAAAAAACATATTCCAGTGTTTTAATTGTACGGAGGCTTTATTCAACACTAATATAGAAATGCTTTTAAGTAAACCTAAACAGATTGTATAGGCCATTGTGCAGGCTGATTAGAGCCACTATGTGTAACTGTAATAGTGCTTGTGTTTCAGCCATTTCCATTTATGTTAACAACTCGGACTTTGGGCATAAATGAAGAAGATATAACACTCTTAACTCCACGTCACTTGTTTGCCGCTTGGAGTTAATTTTCACGCGAGCTTTTAAAAGCGCATTAAGAACGATTTCAGACCTGCACCCAACGGAGATAACGCTTTTAAACTTCCCATTATATTCTGCGTGGGCCTCCACCAGGGCTGACATTTCACCAAAACAGCAAACATCTTTGCCAGCTTAAGCAATAAGAGGAAACAACTTGTTTTTTGTCATGACAAGCTAAAATCACTGACCCTGTTTGAAGAAAACGATTAACTCTTGATCTCCGGATAGCGGCGCTGCTAAATAACAGCATGGGCCCTTCTTGGCTTACGTCTTCACAGACTTTGCCAACACACTTATCATATTACAGCCCCCCCAGATTTAAGCTGTCGACCTTTAGAAGGCGTCCAACCCCTAGTTTGGGCCACGACTCTGGTCTAATAACTTTTTGGTCATTTCAAATTGCCAGTCAGCACCGGATTGAATAAAACTAAATGGACACTGTCCTTTGTGCAGTCATCCGCTCACCTACACAAAGAGCGCCACAAGGTTTTCGCCTGAAGGAGCTCCCTTGTCTCCTGCTTCAAAATCTACACATAGTGGCTTTAACGTCATTTACCCTGTCCACTCATACCCTCATTCCCACCTTTCAAGTACTCGGGAAGGCAACAGGAAAAGAAGTTGTACCAGGCTCCTCATGACTAACCTGACCTTGTTAAACCTCGGTCTACGACATCTGCTACTCTATGTAAACACAGACTGCTACCATGCTGCTCGGACGCCAGCATGCCTCCTATACTCGCTGCTACTCGCGCAGATTTGAGCGACTCTGCGCCGACTCCTCTCGGCTCCGCGTCCTGCTCTCCTGAGCTTGTGACGGGGGGTGCGTGGAGAAAAAATATAGCGTTTGTAAAGGGGTGGAAAAAGAAAACGGGTAGAAACTTAAATCCGGATTTGTGTCTGTACAACAACGTAGCTCGATAATCGCTTTGAGTGTGCAGAATAATAAGTAACAAAGAAAGAACATGCTTTAAGCTATGTTGACTTAAATATAAAGTCTCTCTTTATGATAGATATATAGTGATTAAAACCTCAGCGTGTTCACCTGCACTTTCCAAGCATTTCATTGTAAGCTTAGGGCAGAACGTCCAGTGCCTAATTGATTGATGAGCGAGCGTCCACTGAATCGTCAATGGATGGTCTTTAAGTTGTTCTCTGCGCCCGGTGTTTGCTGATGCTTTTAATCTCTTCTGTGTTTACTCAAAGATCGAAGCCAAGTGGTCGATTTTAGGCGTAGGTCGCGGCCGTGTCTGCGGCCGGCCGGCAACGGTGGACTGTCAGGCGAGGGGAGGGGGAAAGAAAATTAAAAAAAAGAGAGAGAGAGAGGCCTCATTCGATTGTCACAGAAAAAATACCGGGGGTGGTGAGATTTTAATTTCTATTTTCGAGAAGTCTTTACGTGTCCCGTATGACAGCATGCCAGTGTCCCAGTTCAAAAATATCCGGCTGGCATCGGCCATCTTTCCTCCGCCATCATCTGTCCTACAGGGAGAGAGGTGAGGCGGGATGTTTGGCCCCACTGCTGACCAGAACTTAAGCTGTGTTTTGATTTGTTACCTTTACTTGCAGAGGGGTGGGTTTTTTTTTTTTTTTGGTTGTTTTTTTCTTTGAGTGTGCAGCAGTGGGGCGAGTCTGTGGCTTATCCCGGCTTCAGGTTCGTGGGCTATGTCGCCTCCTTGTCGGGTTTGCTAACTGGTTTTCCGCCGTTCATGACCACCGGTTCACTGGTTGTGCTTTTGGAGGGCGGGCCCCCAGCGAGCTTAGGCACCGCCTCTCCTACATCGTGCAACGAAGGCTCTCGGTACATCGCAACTAGACGTGCAGGGGAAGAAAAAAAGATTGAGAGAGTAAGAAAAAAGAAGAGAGGATGCAACGAGAGATTAATAAATAATGGAATTGTTACCTTCTATAGGTTTAGGCAGAAAGTGTGCAGCTGGTTTGGTCTTTTTGACCCGGTTGCCCTTCATGGCCTGTCCCTCTTTATTGAGGCCCAGAAACCAGGCCCGGCCCGACTCCTTCTGTCTGTAGAGCATGGAGCTGTAGATCACATAGTAGTTCTCGAACACCGACTCCTTAAACTTGCACTCCGCTGTAAACAGTTCCTGAAGAAGAAGAAGAAGAAATATCGATCGGATTATTTGACTGCAGCTTTCAAACTTCTTTCTTTTCGTTTTATTTGTGTGGCGCTCGGTTTTTCTTCACTGAAAAAAGGCAATTATACCGCAGCAACAAACGTCTGGGCGAGTTTCACTCATCAAACCTGTTGAGAAAAATCCTAATGGAGAACTGGAGTAATGTGCAGATTGATTCCAGCGACATCGAGCTCAAGAGATCTCACCTTCCCACCCACATCAGCTCTGCTGTTATGTGTCAAAACTCTTTTCTTCGGGAGCCGCTGCCTCCAGCGGAGCATATTTCAGCTCAGAGACAAGGTGTTATTCTTACTGGAAGAAAGATCGCCTCTCCCCTTGTGTCTGCTTGCGCTACTGAGTCATAGCCAAGTATGAAATGTGGCCTGAGATAAAGCATTATTCATCCGAGGAGGTCAGAGCCGAGGCGGAAATTGTGATTAAATGTAAGAAAGACGCGACGTCTCAACCAGCATGCTGTGCAGCATACAGTCAGTAGAAATCAGTCAAATTAAGTGCGCAACAAAATATTTTGTATTTTCTGATGATAGATGAATCTATTAACACCGTAATTGTTCTTTAATTTGCTGTCCTGGAGCGTGGCGATTAACCAGGGCCCTGAGTTACATTTAAATGCCTTTATATACGTTATATACAGTGGAAATATTGACCTGGTGGTGTTTTTATGATGGTTCAGGCCTCATTAACACACTTGTTTCTCTACTATGACAAGCCGATATTAATTTAGAAAACGCCGTCCAACAAACAGATCCCAAAACTTTCTGCAACGCCCTGCAAAAAAAAGACTAAACAATAATCTGAAGACAGGTTTAAAGCTATATATATATATATATACTGCTATATAGATGCTCCCTGTCTTGGGGCAACATTTTTATCAGCCCCGGATCTCATAAACTCTCACTCTCAATTCGCATACATATAAACAGTGAGACGCCTGCTGAAGAAACAAGAACGACGAGTTAATATCCCGCTCCTCGTACGGCAGAGCGGGCTCCTGCCAAACCCAAACAATCACCCTCGAGGTCCCCAGACCCCCAGATTGGGAAGTGTTTGTCTAGACTGTCTCTTATTGGCTGTTGTGGGCCTCTTGCCAGAGCCACAGACACATTGTCATTCAGCTCAGGTCTGTCGGTCCGAGTCTCATAGCAACATGAGGAAGAGAGGCGACACTGTAGCCGTGGCAACCAACCAGTGCCGAGAGGGAGGGGTTTGGTGGGTGTGTGTCTGAAGGGAGAGCTGCAAGAGCGAGGGAGGAATACGCACACTCGAGCCTTTGGTAATTTAACACAATAATAATGTGCTATGTCTTATGCTGTAGCACATCCACTCGTGCTAACATAGGAAGACACTTAAAGTGACATGCTTATTAAATGTGGGCCTGGGTGGCTCCAGTGTGCAGCTGTGAGGGATCAGACACACTTGTGGCTCTGGGGGATGAATGGAGGGAGGCGCAGGGTGGCTCCCTGGGATATGAAATGCGACTAAATAATTGGTTAGCGACAAAACGAGACAGGTTATAATGAATGAACGCTCCAGTTGCTGCGATATCGGCGACACGAACGCAACAAATCAAACGTCCCCCTTTGCTGATCATGATTTTTATTGGTCGCTCTCTGCACACATGAATGAATATTTCATTCTGGGGTTAAATTAATTTCATTTGGTATATTTAGTCTTGTGACCCGCACCCTGGATCCATTATTCATCCGTTAAAGAGGACAATCTTTGCTGGTGTGCAGAGAGCTCCGCCAGACACTTATTAATGTTGGTCAGGGAGGTCATACATCATTTAGCGCTGCTTTTAAAATAAAAGACCGCCGACGTCTCGTCTGCAGCAGCAACACAATCACGCTCATTGTGGGATAAGTGAAATGTAAGTTCGGATGAAAACCTCCGCCCGCCCCCCCCCCCACAGGTGAGTCGCTTTAACGGCACCGGCTCGCTTGAACGTGCTTCTGTCGTCATTTCTAAGTAGCCGTGATCACAAGCTGCCCGCGGCAAGAAGAAGACGGCGAGAAAGAATGAATGAAAGGCGCGGAGGGCGGAGCGGGGGGGTGGGAAATTGGGACATGATGGAGAGGGGAGAGAGAATAAATCACCAAGTGAGGAGGACGACGCCTCCTGATTGGAAAAACAGCAGGGGACTCTCTCTCTCTCTCTCTCTCTGCCTCCCTTCTCTTATCTTTGTATTTCTCTCATCTGTCTTCTTTTTTTTCTTCTCTGTCATTTCTCTGCACAGAGATTTAGTAGAAATGCACGTCCGGCACACATGCATGCACGCTCTTATCTCTTGAGTTACACACACACATACATGCATGTTAGAGCGAACAAAGGCTGATTTCCAGACCGACGTAATCAGACTCCATTAACATGTTAAACATCCTTGCTCCAAAGCAGCCTAAATTAATACAGCCAGCACTTTGTCCCTTGTCAATTAAAGACCTAAAAATACAAAATACGAAGTGGGAAAGCAATCTCGAGTCTTGGAGCGGCGCAGAGCTTGGCAGCTAGCGGCGATTGCAGCGCCATAGCTCGGAGCTTTCCAGTAGAAGCACATGTGCAGCACAACAACAAACCATTGTGCATAATTACTCTTCCGGAGTATTTTCTTGGCTCTTTTGTAATTCATCAAAGCCTCTAATCCGGAGACAATTACAAACATGTCTTGTTGATGGGAGCCGAACGAACGGCATCAAACACAGTCTGAAAGGAGGCTTGAACTCCCCTGACCTGGGCGCCTGTTGAATGACGGCGAGGTGGCAAATCGTCTCGTCAAGATTCGTCCAGCTTTGTCCCGCAGGTGTCTGATCGTGGACAATGAGAGCACAGCGGCTAACGACGAATCCAACAATCTAATCGTTTCTTGTCGTCGCTATTGACTTTCTCAATCTGACTCAATGACAAAAATGTCATCATAATTACTGCCGCGGCAGTTTGTTATTCAGGAGGGTGACAAGCCAAACCTTTCAGCCGCGCTAAAAAAAAACACAGTCTAGTTTATATAATTAAAGCATGATATGGCCAGATAATGACGGTATCAAGGAGGAGTAAAATCAGAAGCTGAACGATAAATCGAGCAAAAATGGGACCTTACTTTGCAAGACGATCCGTTTAAAAAGCTTCGAGCTGCGTTTGTGGAAGAAGTTATGCAGGAATCTTCTTTACAATGCATTGGTATTATCTGCCAACACATAGCTTGGTGGCTGCAGGCCAGCTTTCAAAGACACAGACTGTGTCTCTGGTGTTTCTTCTTTGGAGCTTTCGTGTTTTGTTTTTTTGAAGTTAGGCCATGATAGACAGGGACGGACAAGGCCGTTCAGTCAGTCATGTGGAAAGTTTTGTTACTGTCTTTTTGTGTTAGTGCCTGCTCTTTCCAAACCGTTTCCAGGAACAACTTTCAAAAGCTAAGGCAGGATATCGAGCACATTTAAAATATTTCAGTTATTTTCCATGTGCAGATTTATTATTTATGGTTCACAGAATTGTCTTTCTCTCACTTTTTCTTAAAAACAAAACACCAAAATCTATTTCTTTAGCTGTACAGTTGAATTTGAATTTAATTAAGTCATATTTAATATTTCATATGTTCAACAAACATTAAAAATTTGCCGTCTTTACAAATACGGGGACACGTCCGTATATCTCCGTCCTGTTCAGACATGCAGTAGCTCTCATTGTAGCTCGGCTAAGCTCGTGGAAGTTGTTTTCCGTCCCGGCGTGTACATATATGTGTTTGTGTGCGCTGCTCAGCGAGTGGGTGTGTTTGTTTCCAACACTAGTTATTATCACAGCACTAATTACCCAGGGGAATTGTGGGTAAACAAATCATTCTAAAGAAAAGAAGCCCACTGAGAAGAAGGAAGAGGGGGAGTGGAAAGAAAAGTGACGGCAGAGGAAAACAAAAGAGTGAGGAGTGTGGTTAGAGGAGCGACTTGAAAGGATGTCCTCCAGCCCTGGCAGGCTGAATTACAGCATCCATCTGACTCTGATCGCAGTGCTGCTCTCAGCGTGTCAGGAACACCGCGGCGTTCTTCAACCACTTCACATCTGCACACCTGATCCAATTACTCGGTGATGAAAATGTGCGGCTCTTAATTGGATCAGGTGTGTTGGAGTTGCAGCAACACCTCATGGCGTGGTGCATGTTGGGAAACAAAGAAATGCTGGACTGCATTAACAAGACAGATTAGAGATTTGTTTTGCACTCGGCAAAGTCTAACTTGTCAAATAAACTTCCATCTCTTTGGCCCGACTCTGAAATCAGAGCCATACCAGGTCTAAAACACGTTGGAGGCCAGTGAAGTTCATTTTTAGAGTTTAGTTATTTCTGTTTCTGGTGTCCTCACGACTTTACCGCTTGAACGCCAAGCATTCCTCTCACACACGGCCTCCCCGGTCTAAATCATGAGCTTGCAAGTTCCACTCGAAAGGCAGCACCGGCCTCATAACCAAGTGGATCCAAGGTGGAATTAGTGTTGAAAATAGGGCAGCCAATTATTTCTATAAATTAGTCTTTAAGGCATCTAAATAAATTATTTTTGAAATGAGTTTGATTTTACTCTCATTCTGAGAACATGAATATTTTATCAGTCCTCCTTTTTCAGTCACAGCTGCTCATTAACTGATGCATCATGCTGCTGACTGCTGTTAGTGTTCTCTCTGTTAGGGCCTGTTTGGGTTGGCTACGTTGGATCCAAGTCAAGGGACCAATCCCTGTGTCCACACTCCCCGCTTCCCTGCCAAGAGTGTGAGAGCTCGGGGCTGTCCCTCTGTCTTATTGTCGAGTGCATGCGGCATCCCTCGTAGGCATATTGAGCCCTTTGTGCACACTTCCAGTAAGTCCACATTTGGGCAAACTTCGCCTGAGATAATTACCCGGAGTTCATCTTTGGGGGAGTTAAACACTGGGTTTACAAGGGGGAAGCCTGGAAGAATGAACGTCATCGGAGAATATGCTACGTCTGGATTATTAATCAGCAACCTCTTTACATTTTTGCTGTTCTGTCAATTTATCGGTGCCTTAAAAAAGCCCAAATAGCCACGCAACATGTTTACCTGCTATGTCCAAAGTGACGTCCAGATAATGTAGCTCTTATGCTACAAAAGGTTTAGGGTTAGCTACATTGCTGCGAGCTGCAAGTTTTGCTCCTTCTTGTGTTTTTATGTATTTGCAAAGGAAACACGCACGATGCGTTCACTGTGTCACTGGATCGCAGGAAAAGTCGGCTCAACTTTGCTGGAATTTGGGTCTAATTATCAGCCCGCATCAATTGGACCCTACAAGCCAGCAGCATTGGGTTAGCTTATATTTGACAAGGTTTGACTTATCCTCTGCTGCTCTTTGGGCCTACAAGCCAGCAGTGTTTACTTAGTTTACTTAGATTTTAGGTTAAGCTAGCCAGTAGCATTTTTTAGCTTATAGTTCACAAGGTTTGAGTTGGCGTCTGCTGCTGAGCGGACCATACGAGCCAGCAGCATTTACTTTTTAGCACAAGGGATTGTTACATCTAATACTGGATGTCTTTGGATCAGACATCTCTATCTTGACAATTAATTAATTCGCTTAGATTTGGACATCCCAGTGTGATAGCGTGACTTGTCTTTGACTCGGTTATGTCAACCTGGCTGATAAAAAAAAAAAAAGTCCTGCTTTAATGGAGGCTGCGACGTCTGTCCTGCGCTACCTCACTGTCATGATTCACACGAGTGGCGTCTTTGAAGAGGCTCAACAGCTCGCCAGCAGCTAATTTATTCTCCAGTTACAAGAATACGTGCGTCCGTCCTAACATTTATCCTCTCCGCCACTCCTCTTCCCTCTCATCTTTTCTGGATGTAGACATCACAGGGCTCGCTCTGAGTGCTGTGGCGGCTGCGTTATGAATGGAAGTGCACGCCCACGTACGTATGTGTGCCAGATACGCAGAGGCAGCAACATACAGCACACACACACACCTCTGTGTTTGTTGAAAACAAGAAAGAACAGAGCTGTGCAGAGAAGCCAGAAAAGAAAGACTGGTATCTCCAGGTAGTTTAAGCCAAAATAACATTTCTGTTTTTATGTTCTCAAATGTGAACGTTTTATGTTGGAGGATCGGGTTATTTTCTGACCCCTGCCATATTTATATGCTTCTATAACCTTAACTGAAAAGGGTAGTGAGGAATGAGTGGAGATTAGCAAAGCAGCATGAAGGAGATAAATAGAAATGGGCTTTAACTGATGGTGTTTGGGCTCTCGGGAACTCTCCAGCAGGCAGACTTGGACTCTGAACATTCAGACTCACTGGGGCCCGGCATGGAGGAATACATTTCCATTTCTAATGTTTGCTGGTGGACAGTCAGCACAATTCAGATTTCAGAGGGCGCACTGTACAAGCGCCACAGTCATGATCAACCACAAACAGTTCTCCTGCTTCCCCTTCAGACGCGTTTGTAGATATTTCAGCAGGAGATTCTTGTAAAAACTAATTTTCTTATAATAGTAGCAGTAATAGTAGTGGGGAATGTGCGGCGCTTTTGATGAAAATCACATTTCCTGCTTCACCTCTTAGCTGACATCCTCACACCTACACCTCCCCAACAAGCCTGCTACACCCACACACACACACAATAACACACAGCGTACCAACGTGTGCACTATCCACACTTGTCACTCTTAGTCTGTTTCCCACACACACACACACAGTCCCAAACTCATCAGCACTTTTTTTTTTCCCACTTTCCCCTGCATGCTCCATAATTATCACATTGCAGCTCATTGCACACTGTGCCATCTGTTAGATGAGCACGCACAAACCCCACACGCGCGCACACACCACACGTACACGCACAACCAGATGCCGCTGATCTGGGATTAATAAGAAGCACCGTGTATAACCAAGTTTCCAGCATATCATTAATAATTTGCAATAAGGGGGTTAAAGACTCTAATTGAGAGAGAATTAAGGTTTTGAGAAAAGAAAAAAGCAATTTGTTGCTGCCTTTTTTTTGAGATTAAATGATCAAATCGTTTTAATCCAGAGCTTTTAAAGCGTAACACAGGCGGTGAAGTCACTCAAAATGAAAATCAAGATGCAGATTTTCACCCAGTGTTGTAATACAGTGCAGTCCCAAGGTGCTTGAAATGCTCTAACTAAATAATGGGAGTTTAATTCAGGAGATATCAAGTCGCTTGTTTGTGCTTCCACTTGTTTACTCCTTGAAGCTTCACCGGTCGTGCAAATGCATGAAATCTAAACCTACACGCAACGACTAAAAGGAGACTCGTTCTTTAACAGTACCCTACACCTGCCAGGACCGTCGCCAATTAAACACCGAGCGCAGCTGACATCATCATTTATGTATTCGTTATCGTGTAGCCGCCTGCACATCAGTCACAAGAGCTGGAGTATCATCAAACATCCTCCCGTTGCCTCTTTGCAGCTTTAGAGGGGATTTCTACTGTGTGTGTGTGTGAATGTGTGTGTGTGTGTGTGAATGTGTGTGCGGGGGGGACTCCCCCTCTTCAATTATTTACAGGAAGCCCTCATGCATCTGTGACTTTAAGCGACAGGCTGAGGAAGCCCAGCAGAGCAGCACAGATCTCCGTTATTCCTCTCCACGATTCCGATTGTCTACAACACTTTCCCTACTTTACATCTTTTCCGATTCGGTCTGCAGCGCTCTTGCTTCCGTCCACTCTACGTTTGCCATCTTTTTCAACTTTTTTGACTCTTTCCTTCTTTCTCTCTATTGTGTCCTACTTCAAGTCTTGCCCATCGTCCTTTATTTATTTATTTTTTGCCATGTCCTGGCCTCGCCTTTATCCCTCTCACCTCTCCTTTAATGTCCTTCCTTTCATCTCCTCTCTGTCTTTCTTCTCCCCTCCCGTCACCTCCGCCCCCATAAAAAGAACTGATGTCAAAAGTAGGGACGTTCGTGGAGGAGTGCGGACTCTCTTGGAGGAGTCAGCGTTGAAATAATTCATATTCAGCTTTGCCTCCTTCTGTCTCTGCTCCACTTGCTCCTCACCTCCTTCTCTGTGCCTCCTTCCTTCTTTCTTATATCAATGATTCAACACATTTCTCTAGTTTGGCTTTTGGATTTTTTTATTTTTTTTTTGTGCAGCCTTCATTTGCGACTACTTTTATGAATTTTACATGTTCTTTCTGAATGCACGCTTGTCTGTAATCAGACTAATACGCTTCACTCGCATCTGTTCACAGCAATTTAGCTCTCTTTTCCCATCTCGCTGTCGCCGTCTGATGAAACTGCCTCCAATCTTCTGTCCCAAAAAAACTCAAAAAAATAGGTCTTTCATCATTTTTGGGGGAATTTCTGAGTGTGCACCATCCTTCAGACAGACTCAGGCCTCTTTAAGGTCCTAAACATCTCCCAACTGAGCAGAATTGTACTTAAATCACCCGTGTTTTTTCCAAGCAGTGTTATGAGCGCGGAGCAGGTGAGATCTATTTAAAATATGTCATGATTAACCGGCAAATGATCCATTTATCTTGGCCTGGATCCCGTTTTTTCTATGTGTTGCTTGCTGCAAATGTTAATTTGGACATTAGGTAACACATTAGTCACTTCACAGAAAAATTAATATGCAACAGTTTTGCTGAACACCACAAGCTTTTCAAACTGGAATACTTTTTTTCAGTGCTGAATATGTTTCAGACAATAAACCGGACAAAAGAAGCAGCACCGAGAACTCGTAACGGACATTTTGTCACTATTTCTCACATTAAAAGCTATCCCTCCTGTCAAAAGTGTTTTTTGAAAGCAAAAATTCATTCTTATAGCCCTTTGATTTTCACCACTAAAGTCAACAGACTTAACTTCCTCAGGCACTTTCTCCCTCGTGGATAACGCAAGGCCTCATAACTTTGTCAAAACAATGGAACAGTATTTCCATTTATCTCTAATTAAATTCCCAGAAGGAATTGACTCATATCAAAATCAAACACTGAGGACCTGGATTAACAACACGTGGCTTGCGAGTAGCCCCATGACTAAAAAAAAAAACAAGCCGTAGCTATGCATGCAGCTCCTTCTGCACCTGTGTGTGTGTGCACTTACCGAGGAGTAGAGGTGACCCTCTCCGTTCATGGCGATGTAGAGACCAGTCTTGACTGATTGGATGGCCACGACTCTCAGACCCACAGGAATTAAGTTAAACAGAGCTGAGGACAGAAAGAGACAAAATGAGCGCGTGTCACCTCTCTCAAGGTGTTCGGCTGCTCAGTTGTTAGCTGAGAATCAAACGGCTTCTTGAGGTGAATTTGGATTATGAGCAAGGGTTTGAAAATGTTAAGAGCTGAAGATCAGCGGCTGGTGATGGTGAAGGAACGGACAGCGGATCAAACCGTTATAACCTCGCGCTGGTATTTTAAAAGACTGTCCCCGGTGTTTTTGTCCGCTTCCTTCAATCTCCTAATCTCTAAATAGCGTCGTTTTAGATTTTTTTTTGGAGACGTTTCACTGCTGTCTTAACAAAATTACAGCAGACATTTCCTATCTTGCATGAACAAGCCGTCACATAGAGGCTTTCTTTAAGTTTCTCTTATCACGGTGTTCGGTAATAATGCCTTTATTGCTGCGAGAATAGTTTTACAAGACATAAAAGTTATCTAAAGACCGCATCCTGATCCAATAAGTAAAACAAAGCTTTTAAAGCAGTTAATGGACTCTGTCTTTTATCAAAAGTCTTTATGTAAAACACTCAGAACTGAATTAAATTGACATAAAAACACAGAATAGGGATTGTCATTTCAGTAGAAAACCTCTTATCTCCTAAAACTATTACACAATAGCAGAGGAGCTGGTATTTTCGCTCTAAAGCCGTACAAAGACAGCTTGAAATGACTTTTCTGATGCATTTCTCTGGCTGGATCCTCTTTAATGTGACAGCGTAATAGTTATTGGTCGTAATTAGCCGCGACCTTTCAGGGAAACTCGTCCGTCTCTCGCTGGGGTCAGCTGAAATTTACCTTCCTCTAATCATTACTTGGCTATTGATCAGTCTGCTGACAGCGCAGACAGTTGAGGTGTTTTGACAAATAATGTCAGACCAGCTGCAAGGTGAACTCTCTGCAAGTTCGTCCAAATTATTTTATATAAAGGTTTGAGCCAGTTATTGAAACCAGTGGATCTTTATTGACATATGTTGCTTCATTTTATTTGATTACTTGTTGCTGTTGTTTCATGTAAGCTTGGCTTCATAATATCCACCTCTGAGATTTCTGCCTCAAACAGCCTCCCAGGTGCTCTGCATGAGCCGCACGATCAACACTTCTTATTGAAATATTTCTGCTTTTGGCCGATAAGTAGGAGGACGAGGGGGCAGCTCACACAACTAATTGCCGTCCGTGAAATGAATTTGTAGTTTTCTCTCTTTAAAAAAAGAGACACTTTGCCAGCTTTCAACATTTCTTGGGAAAAAAAAGAAATAAAAAAAAGAAAATCTTGCTCTCTGAATAACTATGAGTAGTTTCCGCCTGAATTTCTACCCGCTGCTTTATTGTATTGCCAACTTTCCAACTGTGAAAATGTCACCTTTAAATCCGAGCGCAGAGGATGGAGAATCATTTGGGGACAGTCGGTGTATTTTTAAAACTTGTTGCAAAAGCCGACACTTTTGTAATCAAGTCCTGATTACACCAGGGAGCCCCCGTTAATCAAACACGCACAAAAAACGCTTTGTTTATATCCTTAAGGAACATTTACAGTCCTCAGATCTGTGCTGAAGATATTCATCCGGTGTGATCAAGTACACCTGTGAGCAGCCGTCCTCAATAAATATCTCAATCTCCGAGCCGCCATTAGCATTAATATATCCATGCAGCTGATTAAAGGTGCTGTCAGTTTAAATGCTGCAGGAAACAAACGTGCCCTCTTCTGCTGAATCTGGCTCAACCGCACGAACAAATGAAGAAGCCTGGCAACAAGTGTTTCTCATCCACACGCTGGGCCGAAAAAGACGTTTGCCAAAAACTGATGTGAAGATATTGGCCGGTGATCATAGTAAACAAATAGAGCAACAGGCAGCTAGCCGAGATCACGCAGATCAGCCAATGTGGGCCAGTGTAGCGTTTACTGATTAGCATTTGATTTTCTCGAAGCCTCGTATGTCTGATTATTGCCTTGATCAATATGGCGTCCTTCTGGAGGTCGGCCACCCCGAAGGCTGCTTAGGAAACTCAAGAAGCTGCACCCCGACACATAAAAAACGTGAAAACAGACACATTATAAACACATTTAGCTGGACAATAGCGTAATATTTCTGCATGATATGCTACAGCGTATGGATTCTTTTAAACTATTTCTACAGAAACGAGGATTGTCTGGCTCGTTTTCACAGCGAGAGGAAAAATGTCTCGCAAACCTTCATCCCGTCACACGAGGACGTGTCATCTCTAAATAACGGTTTGTCCTTGAGAAGGATTTTTACTTTGTAATGAAAATTGGATTTTGTCCCGCAGCTCTACTCGCTGTTGTTTCTTTTTGTCTTTCTTTTTCGAGATATTTGTTCCTATGCCTTGCGTCTGTCACGCACGTGTTCCGTACGCGCTCAACCAGGGTCTTGTAGTTTCTGGATTATATGCTATTAGTCTTTTTTTGACCTCAGATACGTCAAATGTTGTTTTTCCACAAGAAGAAAAGTAACAGATACTCAGAGGAGCTAGTTTTGTAGCATACGTCAGCGTGTGAGTGTGAACTGCGTGGCTACTAACAGGAGTTGGTGCTGTCGTCTTTGGTCCCGTCCAGACTTCCATCCTGGCCCATCTGGAGATAGAAGCCCTGTCTGCAGAACAACCTGGTCACTATGCCCTTCAGCTGTGGTTCTGCACGCCACAAACACAGACAAGAGACAGGAGAGAAGTTGAAGGGTAGTCGAAAATGAAAAGAAACTTTACGCTGTGCAGCACTTGCACACCGTCAAACTAAAACTTGAAATAAGTGGGCCCGGGCAGAGTGATTTGCTTCGGCGCGTTGAAAGAGGCACATTTGTGTTACAATGCGGTCTTAAAGGAGGACAGTGCGACCACGTGTAACCTCCTGCGTCCTGAGCGATTTCCTGTGGGGAGACTAGCCAAGCACATCCAATCCATTACAGGATTCTTAGACTAATCCGTCCTTCGTGGTCATTGTTCCACTTGAATAACATTGATAAATTATTTCTGAACCTTTGATGGTAAAGAGCAGCCTTATAATGGTTTTTATATCTACCCTGTTCCGTGCAGGTGTGGGCAGACGTTTTTTATTTTCAGCGTCTTCACAGATCTGCTCTGGCAAATAGATTTTCATTTTTACTCATCGTACGCTCTTGGCTATTTCATTCGGCTACAGTTAATCAGAAGTCGCCCTTCGATGTTTGGCATCTTGCTGTCGAAGAAGAAATGACTAAAACTGCAGCTGCTCAAAATGAGCGAAAGGACTTATTTAACCAACTAACAAGGGCTGAGTCACTGGATAAAGATGAACAACGAGAGACTTTATCCACAGGACGCAACCACGCATACCCTCACTTTGCTTTGCTGATTATTTAATACGGCTCCTCGCATCTGACCACACCCTTTCTCACTCTATAACACAACACACATAAGATGAAGCGCGTATGGGAATCCCCTTTGAACATGTATGTGTGAGGGAGCTGGTGCATCCGTAAAGGTGTGCCCTAATGCATGGAGGCAGAAAAAACAAAAAAAGAGTGACCCAGTTTATGAGGAGGGAGTGCTGGTGTGTGTGTGTGTGTGTGTTATGTGAGGAGCGAGAGGGAGGCAGGGGTGTTTTCCATCTTCGTGAAGGATCCATCTTGTGCAGCAGGGGAGAAGGAGGGGAAAGGAGTCGTGGAGGTTGTAACCAGCAGTTGAACTACAAAAACTCCCAGCACGCCACTTGTCACGGTGTGTGGTACTGTCAGTAAATATCTATCTACTGAGATTTTTTGCGCGATCGTTTATCGTAATTAACATGAATTGGCAAAGCAGCTTGCTTGTTCGGTCCACTAGATGGTGCTGATGAGTTTCAGTAGCTAAAATGTATCGTAATGTTTGCGAAAAGTCGTAATTATCATCATATCGTATAATCGCACCTTTCCTATCTATATATAAGGACTGGGCGATATGGCTGAATATATGTGTTTCATATCAGTCGATATCGATAATTATTGATCATTTTTTTAACCTATTCTACCCAGACTTCTCAACTGTGCTGAACTGCATCCGTTATTTCTTTATATCGCTTAGATGTTTTGTCGTATGGCACTTCCGGTGTAACTCTAGTTCAGAGGTTTGCGCTAGACTTTTTTCGTCTGTCATTTTGACTGACAGGCTCATATCAACCCATTTTAGTAGCGGTGGAAAAAGGTTCCTATAACCGGTCATCAATGCCCATTTGATATAAACTGCACTACTCTCAAACTAAGACACTCAGACACTCACTCACTTACGCACAATACGCAGAAAAACGAAACTTAACCGACTCATAACCGCTTCTCGTGGATTCCCGCTTAACCGAGTCAGCAGCCACTCACTCGCCCGGCAGACAAACGACACTTAACCGAGTCTTACACTACTAATCCAGACAGACAAGAGCTAATTAATATGCTCACTTGCCACCAAGTTTGCAGAGAACATCAGTCTGACTCATGTCTGACTTAAAATAACCAAAATATTTCCAAACTGGTGACCTTTCGTTTTTTTAATCAACAATTTCCTCTCGCGCTGTCACACTCCTATTCTCTTTTCTCTCCACACCGTTCATTGTTGTTGTTGTTGTTGTTGTTGTTGTTGTTGGCTTAGCTGGTCCGTGATAGGTCAAGGCAAAAGCCCTTCTTCTGCCTACATCCCCCAGAATGACTTGCAGTTCTGGCTCGTTTTGTTTTTTCCTGTTTTTCTCTTATGGTGAAATTATCGAACGTTTCAATTGATATCGATCGCGTGTCTATCGCGACATATATCGTTAACGTTTTGTCGCCCAGCCTTACTATATATTATCATATACTGCATAATAGTATTATATAAATATAAAATAATAATAATCATGAAAATAACCGATAATCCGCGCTTTTTGTTTTCCATTAAGTAAATATCTTTCCGACTGACATTTATTGTTAATATTATAATTCACATTGCATTGCTTTGTGATTCAGAATAATGATCCAAACTCCAAACACACTGCCAGCTGGACTCAGACGCTGAAATCAGCCATATTTCAATCTCACCACCCCTGCTCATGTGACGCACAGCCTCCTAGAAATGTAATTTATTGTCTCTTATCTTTTTCTGGGGAGTGTCAGCGATAAAATTAATAAAATCGGGTGTGAAATGCTTCCTTCTTTTTTTTTTTTTTTTGCATTACACCCAGAGGCACAGACGAGAGCCTGTACCCCCTGGTCTGGCTTTGCATTCGTACATCTGTCTCTCTGGCAGCTTAAACCAGGTCTGATATGGATGTATTGCAGCAGGTGCATTTCGGCGGCAGGTAGCGGCGGCGTGTAATAGCAGAACGCGTTTCCTGGCTGGTGTTGTGACTCAGCTGAAGGGAATTTTTCGGCTGCACAATTTATTTAAAGAAGCGGGGTTCTGGTAACACGATGTTTTCTCAAAGTAGGTCTGATATCAACGTTGTAGTCTGTGACAGTCTGTTTTCAGAGCACAACAGTCTCCTGCTCCTGATATCTTTAACAGCTGATAAGAGTAAAACTGATAGAATCATCTGTTTTATGGATTTGGTTTAAAACAAATATTAATTGGGACGGTGCATTCATGTAGATTCATCTTATTGGATGTTACTTACTGTATTTTTCTTGTGTTATTTTGGGTGTTTGTGTAACTCTCTGCTGTGATGGATGAAAAATCAATCACCCTCTACAGGCTACTGTCCTGCTTCATCTCCTCATTGTCTATTAATGCGTCTATTCATCCTTCTAACAGTCACCTGCCTATCACTTCACTCCTAAAGCAGCTGATGCCGCCACCGTCGTTTGTTCCCACAGCCGTCAAGGTGATATTCCCACTCTTCCCAGTATATCTCCACATCCGTCTGTTACCAGGGAAATTCCCATTCCCCCGTTGCCATGGCAACGCGATTCCAGACTGTTCCAGTGAAGGGGTATTCCCCTGTCCTCACACACACACACACACACACACACACAACAAAAAAAATAAAAAATTCCCGATAATATGATCTGATTCAATCAGTCAGCCAGTCGGGCTGCCGCGATGATTTGACATGTCACATTGTCTGTTAATTCAGCCCAGTCTGAGTCTACATGCAGTGTATAAAACATCAACATGGGTGGCTCATATAACCACAAAGACCTTCCCTCCTTTCTCTCTCTCTCTCTCTCTCTCTCCTCTCTCTCTGTTACACACATCTCACCAAACAAAAGCGCCCAAGTGCAGATTCATGTGCAGCAACCGAATGCACCAATTTCATCCTCATTTACATCGGCGTGATTAGTGATTAGAGGCGCACGCGGCGCTGCAAAAGGGCACATTTATATGTATCTACAGGGATAAATAATAAACCTGAATTAATGAGACGCCGTGTACAAATTTGACACAAGCTTGCACCACTTTCACTGTTTCAGAGGCTCAAGAATACGGTGAGGGAAGTCGTGTATCTGTTATCGATACCTTCTTATTATTATGCATTGATTAAAAGGCATGTGAACACCCTGTGCAAACGCAGGCAGCAGCGTTAGCCACCCAGCGACCCCCTTTTTTTGGACGCCGTTAATCACCAGCCGCGTCTTTGACGTGCGACAGCAGCATTGACAGTCGTGCATCGGTTTTCCGAGCGTTTGAAAACCATTTCACCGACAGCTTTTCCGTTTTCTACCCGGGGTCAGGTTCACGTGGCAACGGAGCAGCTGAGCTGTCTTTTACTTAGCCTCTTGTTCCTCCTGTGGGATCTGATCAGAGGTCAGCTGGGAAACAACAGCACGTGCTGGATAAACGCCAGTTCAGATTTGGACGTTACACGACCCCTTTGCAGGTTGAAATAATAACTTTAACGTGTATTTTATACGTCTGAGCAAACCTTGAATCTAATTAGCAAATTCCTCAAAAGGTGCAACAGGCTTCTGCTAATGGAGCAAAACGGTAATATCTCACAGCGTAACCACAATCTAATGCTCACAGGATCTACGCAGAGGCCTTTTAATATCCTCAGATAATATAGAATAGTTTGCATAATAGTTTTCATTCACTTGAATGAAACAGCTGGATAAGAAACATCATGTTTCCGTCTCTCTCCCTACGTCGTTCCCCACCGTTTGAGCAGATTATGTGTCTTTTAATAATGTCATCTCACTAAGTGCACTTCTTCTTCTTCTTCTTCTGCTCCCTGAGGAGGAATTAGTCCCACCAACCGTTTATCTCTAACTTCAAATATGGTGACAGTGTATGGCTAAATAAAAAAAAATACAGCTGTTTTAATGTGAGTCAGAAACAAGCATCTGGAGAAATGCTGCAACTTGCATGAAGATAAATCAACTGAAAGTCCAGGAGGAGTATGAAGGCTACTTTTTAAGCCGGCTTTCTGTGAAACCAACCTTTTTCTGCAAAATTATATTCAGATAAATTATTTCCAGCTATATAAGAGCATAAGTTTATTGATCTCCCTTAACAGAAACACAGTATACGCTGTGAAATTTCCTTTTTTTATTCTAACTCTACGTATAAAACATGACTAAATCATTAGATAAATGTCATTCCAAGTGACAGCTGAACAGTTTACCTGCCCAGCATCCGCCAGTCAGATCAGAGCACGCCGTCTGACACAGAGGCTAAATCAGTCAATCTCGCTGCTGTCGTTTGTGTGACGCACACGCCTCAAGAAGCTGCTGGATTTATTTACGTAGTGCACTTTACCTCGTGTTAATTAATGACCGACATGCATTCGCAGTGGACCCACAGGCTCGGCTTTAATGTTCAATTGTTAAAGGCGGCAATTATCTTTTAATTTGTCGGGAAGATCCTGTCCGTCATGGCACAATCAAAGCAAGCGATGCAGCTCTTGAATAATTTGGCTGCAGGATCCAAACGCTGTAAAGTAAAATCCTCCCACACCTCCCGGCGCAATGAGTTCTCCACTCAGATGTCTAATTACTAATAATAACGACAACGTGGACGAGAAGGAGCTTCCGTCATATCACAAAAGGCAATTTTGTCTCTGTGTCAGCTTCAGATGTGAACTTTGACGGAGTAATGGAGGCTTGAGTCGGGTCTGTGTGCCTCTCCTTCACAAAACCTCTGGAAGACTGTAGGGGTTGTTGGCAAATCTCTCTGTCGCACACAGAGCACAGAGATTGTGGCCAAGCTTTCACCAGCAGCAGCTGAAAACACAGAGGAGGGAGAGTGGGAAGGAGGTAAAGGAAAAGAAGAGTGGAAAGGAAGAGAAGAGAGGAGAGGGGGAAGCAAATTGGAATTGGACGGAGAGAGGGGAAAGGACCAGAGGTAGGATGGGAAGCTGTTCTTCCAGAAAGGAAAGAAAAGATAAAGAGAGGAAAGGAATGGAAAACTGAAGCTTTAACGGGAAGATCAGGGTGTGGAGGAGGAAAGAGGAGAGTGGACGAGTGGAAATTGGAAAGAAAGGAGGTGAGGGTGAAAGGCGATGAGAAGACGAGATGAAGGAGGCTGTAGAAGGTTGGAAAGGAAAAAAAGGAAGAAAGGTAATAACGGACAAAAGGTTGGAGAGAGACGGGCGGGAAAACTCCCCCTGAGATCGGGAAAACCCACACATTCCCGTCACTCACCAGCCCAAACCAGTGAAAACCAACTCCTATCAACACAGCTCTTCACGTTCGCCTTCCTCCCCCACCCACCACCACCTCCTCCTCTCATTTCCTGCCTCCATCTCCCCTCCTTTCATCCCTCCCCTCCATACACCGTCACCTGCTGGCTTCTCACACAATCAATTGATTACAACAGCACTTATCGTCTCTGCTATTGAACGCTCACTATAGCACACAATCACAACATTCCCACTAATCTGCGTCCGTATGTAATCACTTCTTCCTGGCGGCTGCGAAGATTCATGCGGGATTTAACAATGATGCTAAATTGGATTTGACTTGAGATCTGAACGGTGGTGTTTTGCGTTCAAAATAAGAGAGTTAATTTGTGGTGTTAAGTCTGGTCTTGGTGTTTGAATTGTGAGAGAGCGAGGTGGAGATCCACAGAGGACAGACACAGAGAGAGAGAGACTAGACAGACTAATCTGTGGCTTCAATAATGGATGTACCTGGAAACTACTGAACCATAGGACACTACAAGACATGACAGTGTGTGTGTGTGTGTGTGTGTGTGTGTGTGTCACCACAGAGAGAAAAGGGGGCGAGTCTGCCACTGTGTACATGTTAGGTGTGTGTGCGCGCGCGTGCGCGTGCGTGCACCAGCCGCGCCAGGGCGTGAATGTGAAGGAGAAAATGTGCGTGAATGTGGCTGTGCGTAAAAGTCTGTGCGTTCCTGAATGTGTGTGTGTGTGTGCGCGATAAAGCCCCCCCCCCCGCGCGCGCACGTGCATATTAACGGTGCTTGCATGTGCACACCTTGCCTCCTTAGCCTCCTCTTCTTCAGTCCAAATATCCGGACTTTAGAGAAGATGTCGACCAGGTTCCCGTTGCACAGCCCCTGCTTCTTGCCAGGGCTTTTCCGCCGCCGGTGAGTGGTCGGTCGGTGGGCGTGTTGCTCCCTTGCCTGTCTCTTCTGCCGGATCAAACCGCTGGCGATGGCCGCTGCCATGTCTCCGATGCAAAAACACTCCTGTCTCCGTCCGTGTCTCCAGTCTCTTCAGTTGTGTCCACCGGAGGGGACGGAGCGCAGACAAAGCCAGACACAAACCTCCAGCCTCTGTTTTCCCCGCTATAACGGCCCCATACTTCACGCACAAAGTCCAAAATAAACACAGCACTTCTCCCTACAGCATTATTTCTCTTGTCGGTATTCGTCAGGCCATAGATTCGAAACGCACAGCGGTTTACCTGTCCGTCACGTTTCACCGGTCTGTCTGTCAGTCAGATAACAACAGCTGTCACTGAACGGCTCCTCCAACCGATTCCTCCGGACTCCGCGTATCAGTTTGCGTCTCCATGTCCAACCGGCGAGACGAGCATTAACCTCTCAAAAGCTGATTATTGCCCCAAACAGCAGTTATGTCCTCTCCTCTCAAAACGTCCGTTTGTATCCCGCTGACTGAAGCGCGAGGCGCGCGTGCCACCGCGAGCCGCTCCAGCTGCGTAAAATGAGCGAGAGTCACCGAGAGCATCACCGGAAACGGGGCGGTTTGTCTTTCAAAGTGAAAGTCTTGTCTTTTTTTTTTTTCTGTTTGATTATAAAACAAAAAAAGACTCACACCACGTGTTATTAACTATTTCGGTTCTTGTTTGGATAGTTGTATTCATTTTAGAAACAATAATAATAACAGAACATAGAAAGAATATTTTTCACCATTATATTCACGATTAATATATATAATCGTCAAATTTATTACATTTACTTTTGTGCTTGCTTTTAAATGTTAGTTTTCTGGTTTATGTTTAAATTTTAAATTAATCCTGCAGATACCTCATGATAAGTTATAGAGTAATGGTCCTATCTAGAACATTTTCTGGACTGGATTAGTAATTCAAAATACATATTCTGGCCTTTATACGGGCTAATTTTTTAATTTCCGGTCCATACACCGCCATAAATGTAGTCCTAATAAACGCTTCTGTTTCGCTGTCTCATAAATATACATGTTTTTATTTTGAAAGTAGACCGGATGTCCGCGCGCTGATCGCTTTTGGGGCGTTTGACGCTCAAAACCGCGAGCGCTCTCTGGAAGCACACAGTTTGCTGGAGCCACGCGCCGAGCGAGCAGTCACACACGCGCTCCCAAAAACACCTGGTCATCCTCATACGGGGCCAGGTGTGTGTGTGTGTGTGTGTCTGTGTGTGTGTGTCTGTGTATATATGTGTGTGGAGACGACATCACCGTCTGGGCCAGGTAGCAGCGTAGAGTAGTACGACGAATACGCACGTTTGTTACTCGGTATTATACACCAGCCTTAATTAATGTTATTCCCAATGGTTTGTATTTGTAAGGCGTAATAATTTATGATCCTAATTATTATATTTAATGCGGATTTTCATTTGTTAGGCTTTAAATATAATTAGTTTTTATATTTGTGCACTTATATTTGCAGTAATATACCTTTAACATCTACTTTATTTGAACAATTATTATTTTAAATATACACACAGCATTTAAATGTTGTAGATTAGAGCCTGACTGTACTCATTTTATACACTAGTAGTTTTTTAAGTAGAGTATTTGATTTAAAAATATAGTGGAGTCACGAAAAAAAAGAGTGTAAAGGGCTTGAAGTTTAAAGTGTTGAACATTTATTTATGTTAAAGCGACACATTTAAATAATTTAAGCTACTGTATACGTTTAAAACCGTATAGCTGAGACTGTGAAACCCTGCTCTGCCTGTTACCTCACCTTCCTCCTGTCTGTATTCAGCTCAGGACGGGCTGTCTGGGTGACTGGTTTAAAAATGCACGACGTGGGCTTGATTGACGGGCTGATGAACTGCGGGGCGGCCTCCCATGTCTGGTTACTCCACTGCATACGTGCCTATACCTGTCAGCTATAGGTTACCGGCTGTAAGCCTACACTGAATACATTACGCTCCCCTGTAATGAAACAGCATCCGTGACACTTTACTATGTAGAATCAGAGTTAAACTTTTATTTTGAAAATGCACGCTCTGGTTCAAGTTTTGCCTAGGATTCATAAGCCAGTGTGAGTCGGTGTTTTCAGTGCTGCATGTAGGTCAGCCATGTCTGCAGAGCTGTGCTGTGAGGACCCAGCTGGACACAAAGAGCACTAAAATGAAAACGTTCTTTTCTTATGGGCCGGAGCGTTTGAGCACATTTAGAAAACGGGTCCATCCTTTCAGACGCAGTCCGGTTTGCCACAGCTATCTGACAGCAGCTGATTTAGACTCCTTCATAAACTTTAAATGTTATTTTGCACAAGGAACAGTGCCGCCATGTGATGTTACAGTAAATGAGCAAATAACAAAGCTGCAGCTGCATTAAAATAAATCTATCCGTGCAATGTTCTGGCAGCATTTGCAGCTTTTATTTCCTTTTCCTTTTCAATTTTAAAACCAGATTTCAAACACAACTCGAGGGCTATTAATTCTTAAGTATTTTTCCGATGCATGCGGCTCCAAAAGAGACTTGAGCACAGGCGATTAAAAAATAATCTGATGCCTTTCCTGATGTCGGGAGCAGGTCAGAACCAAGCCTCTCTGTCTTTCTCTGTCTCACACGCAAATATATTTTCCCCTGGAAATATGAAGCGTGCACATCCTCACTCCCACTAGGTGGCAGCAGAGCACGTCTAAGAAAATCAACAGCATAAACAGCTCTGCATGGACAAAACCCTAATCATTTAAATGCTATAAAAAATTGAATGAAGTACTGATCATGACGTACCAGATTGAAAATATGTAAATTAATCATATTTTTTATATCCCTGCTATATTTTGCTTTGCTCACGTCTATCAGGGCATGTCCTCCTGCGTCTTCTGTCCCACATCTGCAGGAAAAACCTGAATCTTTAACGAGATCGCCTCCTTTCCTTCTTTGCTTCTCAATTTAAACATACCCTTTTTTGCTTTTCTTCCTTCCAGACAGCAGAGGGGAGAAAAAATAGATATGTGTGAGAAGAGGGGGCCGCTTACATGTTTTTTTAATTTTTTTATTTTCCAGGTCAGTCCAAGAGAAGGAGTTATGAATAAATCAAAGCTGAATTTACATTAAAATTCAGGCTCTCCGGCTGCTTTTTATAGCAGCACGGAAAGGCGGGATGCAGCAGCTCTTAAACTTCAAAAGGGAGATTCTTTGCGCTGCCTCTTTCATCCACTTATTGGATCCACCCCTCCTCCCTTCAAACGAGAAAAAAAAAACATCAAATCTCTACGCGGCAGGATGCATAGTTTACAGGAAGAAAACACACAAATGAACCATGCAGATGAGCTGAAATATGCGGCACTGCGCATCAACCGTAAAGGCCTGTATTTCTATGATTTTCTATGCTCAATCTTCTGCACAGAGACAACAGCGCACTCTACAGGCATAAAAGGAAAACAGCGCACTCGGTCGATCGTTTAGATCCAATCTCACACTTCTTTCCATCTTTATTAACAGACAAATGTATATTCTTTCAGCCACAGTGTTTTCTATATTTAACAGTGATGATGGTGGATTTATTAATCATAGTTAAAGGAGATAATAAAACCTGTAATGCTCCTTTTGGGGCCTCTGGTGTAGCGTTATTAATAAGCTGTGATTAATGGTCTGAGACTGTTAAATCCCTGTTTTCATTATGATTAGAATGATTAAAGACTACTACTACTAGCAGGCAAGACATGCAGTATTCATTGCAGGATACCTAAAGCTAATGCTGTAAGTAGGTTGCTGGGACGTTTGTTGTGCACTTTTAGCTCTACTGCTGCCTTTATAGCTGGGACACAGACTCTGTAAGGAGCACATTGTGTTGTCTGACATTTGTCTCGGTTCAGTTTTTCCCTACAGCAATGCAGCATTTAGGTTATTTCAGCGCCCTTCTGGTGTGACTCGACCAAAAACGAAGCGGAACATTACGTATCCTGAAATCTGGTCACACAAAAGCTTAGTTTCTGGTCTTTGGTATTTTTTTATTTAGACTTAAGCAAATCAGTGTGAATAAAACAAACAGAAAAAAAGAGCAGGAGTGACATTTTGTTTGTTCTGAGACACCGATAGGAGAGCTGCCCACGCTAACGAGGAAATAAAAGAGAGTTATTGTACAGTCCTGGCACCAGATCACCAAAACTGCTCCACTACCTTTGGAGAGGTTCTGAACATGTTGGACGTGGGAGGATGAAGACAGCTGCCTGGTTCTGATCTTTGTTTTTGTTATGTGTGCGTTTGCCAAGAAGCTCGTGGATATAGTGTTGTCAGGGTCCTCTACTTTGTGTGCCTGTAGGTTTGTGTTTAACAAAGGTCATTTCCTGTTTCAACAAGTTTGCACAAAATTTGCACAAACCAACGACTATTACTGCAACAGCACCTTTAATTTCATGTTGTATCTGCGTTTTAGACCAGGGGTTCCCGAACTCTTCCATACCAAGGCCCCCCAAATAGGATTAGCTTCTGGCTGGGGACCCCCTTTGCAAACCTACAGTCAATGCTCCACAATATGTAAAGAAACGTCATCTTTTATTGTGTTTTTTCTTACTTTTATTCACTATTCAACAACTATTACATGTGTTTAGCATAAGTGCTGCCTCATATTTTCTGATTTTAGTTCGCCAGAGGTTCTTTTGCGGCAGTGTCCTCCACGACAGGGCTGTTAGTCTGTTCCTTTGGTCTCTTTCTTGTCAAAAATCTGTCCATTTTGCGTTAGCTACATGCTAGCTTTGTTAAATTACTGTCGTTCACAGATTATGAGGTCAGAAAGATAAGGATGGCAAATAACATTTAGATATGATATATTATTAATAATTATGTGTCATGATGATGATTTTTATTTGTCTGAGGCCACCCTAGCGCCCCCTGGCGGCCACCCAGGGGGCCGCGGCCCTCACTTTGAAAGCCCCATGTTTTAGACTAGCCTCAACAAAACCTCTCTGGTGCAGAAGCTAATGGTTAGCATGGCGACGCTGCTTTCCGGTGCGTTTATACGTTGCAGTCGGTTTCTATGTTCACATATAGAGATATAAAACTAAACAACACAGGTTTCCATTTAACGTTTCCCCCATACATTAAATAATAAAAGTCCATTTTCAATTGTAATTACCGTAAGCCTTAAAGTTGGAGCATACTGATATCGCTATCGACGCTAATTAAGAGCAGAATATGGTACAGTTGTCCTAATTAGGTCCAAACTAATGAAGTCTTTTGTTGAGTAGTATCATTAAATACAGGTTATGAATGGAAATGATTTATGTAATTTATGTTAGTATGAGGAAAATGTACGAGCATAACATTATGACCACCTTCCTAATATTGTGTAGGTCTCTGTTGTGCCTCCAAAACAGCACTGACTCATGGACATGGACCTTCTGAGGGTGTCCTGTGACGTCCGGGCAACAGAATGATGTTAGTGAAGTCTTCTGGGTCTGGTCCTCTGTGGATCATCCCACAACTTGATCAGTTTGGGATCTAGTGAATTTGGAGGCCAGGTCAACATCTTGTGCTGTTCTTCGTGTGTTTTTGAGTTGTTCCTAAACAGCTGTGTGTGACTGTGTCGTTGCTATGGGGTGGGGGCGCCCAGTCTGGTCTAGGTGGGTGGTGTATGTCTTAGTAACGCCCACACGAACATGGTCAGTGTTGTTTACTTCTCCTCTCAGTGGTCATAATGTTTTGGTTTAATGCATTCTCAGTCTCATTACTAATAAAAACTGGACTTTTAGGTGCATCGCTGTAGGCGGCGCTCTTTCCTGCAACAGGTAAATGTTGCTGTCGAGGTGGAATGAGCAGCGGGCGTGTGTGTCTGGGCAGCAGAAGAGAAAAGAGGGGAGACGACGCAGCGATAGGAGGGGACAGGAGACGCAGACAGGGAGGTGACAGATGTGGGTGGGTGTTCCCCAGACGGGAGTGTGAGGATAACCACTCTGAAGCTGAGCGGGATGACTCATAATTCACGCTCAGACACCCGCCCACACACTCGCAGGAGCGCAGACACGGGGAAGTCCACTGTTACCTAGGTAACGAGTGATTAGTGACGCAGGTGGGTCTCCGAACGGAGGGAGTGAACACCTGCTGAATGCTGAGAGGATAACACACACAGACACACACACATCTGGCATCAATTACTGCGGCTCTGACTTCATCTTCCTCCTCTGTCTGTGCGTTGCCTCACTCTCACACACAATCAAGTCTTTTCTCTCCCTTTCTCCCCCCCGTCTCCTTTGCCCCTCTCCTAACTCTTTGCCTCCCTCTCTTCATCCTCCCCTTGCTTCCTTCCTCTCCTCCTCACTCCTCTTTTCCTTCATCCTCTCCTCATCTATCTTTGTAACATCAGCAACTCAGCAGGGAGCAGGAGAGAGGGAATGGAGGGGACTAAATTATTCATTCACACCCCCTCCTCTCTTTTTCTTCCATCTCTGTCTCCTGTCTCTGGCGTCTTCCAACACTCCTCCCTTGTTTCTCTCTCTTTCTCTTTTACCTTTTTCCCTTCCCCCCAGTCCAAAACACCTTTCAACTCCTCTCCTGCGCGTGAAACAAACGAGGTTAAAGTTGAGCATGTTAATGAGACGAGCCGGCCCTTGTAACCTAGCAACCGCGGACATAAGTTACGTGCATCAATACAGAGTTTGTGGGTTTTTTCTTTCTCCTCGATCTCTCTGATGTTTGAGGTTTCCCCCATTAGCTTAAATGGAGATTATGTAACCTTTCCCTTCAAAGTAGCGCAGTAGCATCCATTACACAACACACATATATATAATATATCTGAACCGCAGACCAATTAAAGCTGGGACACCAAAAATCTGCAGTCATTTTACCAAGAAACTATATGTTTTCTAAAGTTGTAAATTAGCCAAGCGCTTCAATCGTGTTTCTGCATTTTCTAGGTAAAGAAATTGTAATATAGCATACTAAGTGCGAGTTTACTTTCGTCAAATATGCACGGGAATAAGTCATCCCGCGATAAAAACGATAAATACCCACTCGCAGCCTAACACGTGTGTAATATTGACAAATTGACGATGGGAAAGCGGAGCAGATACGCCGGGCAACAGGCTCCACCTCCATTATCTGGTTTGGTTTTAACCCTTTAATGCCTGAATTGATTTATCAGTTATATAAAGAAATTAAATATTTGTGCTACTCTGGCCGGTCCTACGAGAAACTAGTGCTTGCAAAAGGTTCCTAGGTTGTTGTTTTTTTAATCTGCACAAATCGCCATTGGACTATTACATACGTTATTGCGGCTGCAGTGTGAACGGAGACAGTGCGTAGCGAATTCGCGACACTAGGCATGAAGGAGTTAAAAACTCGGATGCGCAGCAGCAAATTACAACATGGACAACCACCTCAAACACAAGCTCAAACCAGAATATGAAGAAAGACAGAAAATGCGAAAAGGATGAAGAAGCAGTGTCGACTTCATCCAAAGAGTCTGGTAAAAAAACTCAGATAAAACTTGCCGATGCATTATAGTCAAAAAGATTAGGTTGAATTGATGTTTATTTATCGTCATTTTTATCGTGATAAATACCAGAAATTATCGTGATACATTTTTTAGTCTATATCGCTCATCGCTACTTATCAGTCCAGTATTTTCAAAAGCAGGGCCAGTGCAGACACACACAAACAAAAGTAGCCCACAACTACAGCATGTATTGATCTGCATAACACCAGCGCAGTACCAGGCTGACCTCTTTAAGAGTGTCCTGGGACCTGCATAAAACCCAAGGTTAAGTACTTCACTCCTCACAACAGCGGGACACCCAACGTGGACGTCCCACACCTCCCGTATTACTATTGATCTCTCATTTTGAAAGCCCAGTTTTTAGCTTGAGGTACCTTTCAAGGGGATAATAATAATAACAGGACCTGCTGTTTCAGGATTTCTGGCTCACTTTGAAGTGTGAAGTGATAACAGTGAGAGTCAATTCTCGTTCGTCATGCTATTTCCCAAGAGTTACAAAGAAAAAAAACACTGGAAGGGCCTGAATTGTTCAACTTGCTCATTACCAGAGTGGGCCAACGGGAAACTACATTCACTTTGACGTACACAGTATAGATACGGCTATATTTAGCATGCGTGCGTTTAGATTGTTGGTTTGAGGCGTGTTTTGCATCTATAGAGGTCGGAGGTCAGAGGCCCGAGCAGCTGGAGGCTTGGAGTCGTCGAGTGACAGTTTTCAACGCAAAAGCAAATGGAAGAGCCAGACCTGTTACGTAATTGCTCCAGATCTTTTTCCGAAAAAGTCAAAACTGCGCTAAAATGGAACGAGAAGGAAGACGAGAGGAGGCGCTTGGGCGTTTGGGAATGATAGAGAGGGATTGGCAAGAAAAATATGCAGAAAGGGATGCGATCAAGGTGCTGAGAGTACTCAGGAAGAAAAGCAAATATATATCAGGACTAGATTTGCTTTTGATTTCACTGCTGAGCGTGTGCGTCAGTTATAAGAAGCTACTGTTGTTAAAATATTCACGATCCTTCTCCAATCTGCCGTTACTCTTTTCCTCGTCTGTCTGCACGCACGCTGAGACCGTCCATGTTGGCTGCATGCATTTGCAGAACATCTGTAAAGTTAAATCCTCCTTGTTTCCTGTTGCACAACACAATTAGACACATGGGTACAGTGCAGTGGAGTAAACCGGGCCAGAGAAATCTAATACATCGGTCAATGTTAATTTCCCTCTACCCGCTGTGATGTTTCGTGTGTGTTGCAGCTAAACCACAGTTCCCAGCAGCCCACAGCTCCACTGCTAGCAGTTTCTGGACCGTTAATGTGAATCGACAGTGCTTTTCTTATGGCTCTGAGATGTTTGCATCACTCTGAACTCTTGGCTTCTCTGTCCTGACGTGCATCTTGTACGGGTTGTAGTTTGATTGCATCTGGAAAACACTTCTGCAAGATTTTTTTTCTCCAGCAGCTTTTTTTTGTTGTTGTTTTTCATGTGCTTTCAGATGCCTGTGTCTGAATAAGACCCCAAATTAGTCTTGAATAACAGGAGCTAAGAGCGTAGGTAGATAACATGACAAGAGATAAAAATTCGTTAAGCACTCAAGGCTCAACAAAGGAGACTGTTTTCCGCCCACAGTTGTGCACATGCCGCGTGGGAACTTACTTCTCTCCAGGCAGTTGTACTCTGAGTAATAAAACGGCTAATTTCAGCTACCGTGTTGTGTCGTGTGTCTGCTGCAGAGGAGGAGGAGGAGGAGGAGTGACCAGGTGGTGGGTTTATAGATGTTTGCTTTGTTGTGGTTTCTAGCTCTGTGACTCAATCAATCTTTAACAAAGGTAGAAAGCCTGTTTCTGAGGCCGACAGTAAGAACGAGGCTAATCTGTTTTCCCCGGCGTTGCATCAAAGGAACACTTTTTATATATATATGTGCATGTGTGTGTGTGCGGTAATCCCTCTGACAATGACAACATGAGTTGGTGCATTAGTAAATCCGGACCGAATCCAGTCATAGAGGAACTTTTCTCACAGGGGAGATTTCAGACGGGATATAAAACAAGTCCTGATTTCACATCATCTATTTGTTCTTGGAGCGATAACGCTAATGGATTCAGTTCATTTATAAGATGACAATAAAGCGTGACACTGCTCTTATTCTCTCTTGGCCCCACAGCGGGTTTATCAGGGAGCGTTAATGACCGATGTTAACCCTCAAAACACAGCATAAAGAGCACTTACTCTTCCTGCTGTGAAGATTTCTTCTTTCTTTCTTTTTTTTTGGCTCCGAGCAGCTTCAGCGAATCCAATTTTTAATGTCAAGTCACAGAAAGATTTGCTTCCAGTCTGAAGTAGATAAGGCGTATATTTGGTTTTTGTGAATAATGAAAATCTTAAAGATAAGGCCGGTGATATTCTACGTTTTACTACCAGTACACTCTATAAGTAAAGCATGTATTGTGTCATTCACAGCTATTTAGCCAGAGTCCTCCAGACAGACAGACTCTAGGGAGTGACGCCTGGCTTATCAATTACCACAAGAGGCGTTTTTATGCTGAGCATCTGTAAGAGTCGAGGCCTCGGCAAACAGGTTCCCACGGTGATGATGAAGCTAATCAGCGGCAGGTGAATCCCTCCGTGTTTTGAAATATTTATATGTGGAGTCTTTGCTGACATCCACAAGCTGGCGCGTAATTGTGATTAATTAAGGGGCCGCACACGAGAATTTAACGCGTTTAAGTTGAGATCTCAAGTCTCTTCTTGCTTCTCGCTCACATCGATCACCGTTTTGAGAAACTTTAATGTGAGCTCAACACGACTTTATCAAACCCAAGCTGCTTTAGCTCAGCTCTTATCTGTCTTTGCATAACAGAGCTCACAGAGAGACTAAAGTTCTGCACTGCAGCTTTGACATAAGAAGGTGAAACAGTCCAGACAAAAGATCAGACACTTCAAGCGTCTGTTGTTTTCAAATCAAAAATCCAATTTGGCCGTTATGCGTTCTCAAAGTGCACAAAATCACAGTGGCTTAGCCCCTTCAATAACTCCTGTCAGTCATCCTAACAAAGAGTATTACTAAAAACTTTTACACAACAGCCTCGGTCACTTTAGGAACTTTGTGGCTGTGGCTTTTCCCCCATTCATACATTCTGATCCAGCTCTGCA
The DNA here is from genome assembly GCA_005024645.1 of Planiliza haematocheilus. Lineage (NCBI taxonomy): Eukaryota > Metazoa > Chordata > Actinopteri > Mugiliformes > Mugilidae > Planiliza > Planiliza haematocheilus. The sequence continues at coordinate 1,404,026 of SRSE01000183.1, read as the reverse complement.
CGCTTTCATTCCTGTTAGTAATTCTCCCCGGGGCGTAAAGTGAGTGATAGAGGCTCTTTCACACCTGTTGCTGGTGTAAAACGCATCTTACCTGGTTCAACCTTCCCCAGAGCTGCTTTTATTCTCCTCTCCGCTACCCTGAGTATGAACTCAAAGTCCATGCCACGCACTCAAACACCTGTGAACACCGTCCGGATCGCGCGCCCTTCTTAAATCACTTGCACTCCCCTCTGCGAGGCCTCAGACGCACACACAAGCAGACTGTGAGTCGGACAGATATGGCGATTATGTCATGCGGCGCTGTCATCGAGCGAAAGGTTAACGCAGACAAGGGAAGACTAAAAGTCAGCTCAAGTGTGTGTGAGTGAGAGGTAGAACAAAGGAGAGGGGGGGACACAGATATGGAGGAGGTGTGCTAAGAAGAGGTGCAGAGTGAGAGGACGTCACAAAGCGGCTCAGTTTTAAGGCAGGAAATGACTGTGTGGTGGGATGCAACGGGAAGATTAGTGAGAGCGGTGTGAGGACAGAGGACAGAGGACGGGCCAGAATTAAGGCCTGTGTCATTATAACATAATGACTCAAGTATACACTGTTTTAACAGAGCTGAGCTGCTGTCAAGTGTTTCTCTGCTCCTTATCATCCAGTCTGTGAAAACACTTCTTAGTCGAGCCTTTGATACCCTGAAGCTTTTTAAGTGCACTTGGAAAAATAACACTCAGCACTCACTTTCTCCTGACAGACACCTGGAGCTGGAGCTGTCCAAACACGCAGCAGCAGCAGCCGCTCGCGCTCACACGCCGTCACCTTTCCCCTTTTACTCATCGCTTCGTTTTCGAAAATTACAGTGCTCCCACTGCTGAGCGGAGCTGCGCTATAATCAACGGCGCCGGCTTCTCGTGAGATTTGCTTTTGCTAGTTTGACGCGCTCCGCTTCTGCGCTCGCGATGCGATCCGGTGACCCTGGGGCCTAGAGGGCGGCCAAGCACGTGTAGCTGGGTGATTTAACGTAGCCGGTAGTTAGCCAGCAGCATCTGCTTCAGCATCGACTTTCCAGGTCTGAGTTTTTACCAAACTTTGCATCAAAAAGCTTCAACGCAACTTTGCTGCGAAGTTCATCTTCTTATTCTTGTTATATAAGATGACGTAACGCTGTTTTTCTGTGTGCGTGCACTATGACGTACAGTAACACGGCGAGAGACCAGATCAGACCAGCGCAGTCATTTATCTTTCTGCAGACTCAGTGCGTTCAGACAATGAGACCACGAACTAATGACACACACACGCACACACACACGTATTAAACCGAGGGAGCATCTCAGAGCGCCGCAGCCGAAGAGCCCTCCGCGTGACCTCAGAGGACGCCCGTCACTATGGCTGTCACTGTTTTGTCAACTCATCATGTCTGGGCGACGTGACAGCTCGCAACTGGAAAAAAAAAAAAAGAAGCGCCCGCGTTTTAATTTGTTGACAGAAATAAAATAAAACGTTTATTGCACACACTAAATATTCCTTTTAAATCCTGACCCCTGCGCGGTTACACTCTCGCGTGCGCCTTTGCATATGTGCGCCTTTCGCTCGCGGAGACAGATCTGAGTTGGCACCAGCCCCGCTGCTATACCCCGGGGTTTAAATAAAATATAAAGTGAGACGCCTTAATGGCAACTCTCCAGAGAAGGCGAGCAGGTCTGTGCGGATGAAGCGGCGTGCGCGAGCTATGAAAGGTGAAAGTCTCTATCTGGGTCACGCCATATGGGACACAAGACACCGAGTAAGGCCGTGCTTTATTCATTTTAACAATGAATGATACTGACTCCGGTTCGTGTAGAGGGAACTCCATTCACTCTGTTGGGGATGGTTTAAAATGGAAGCAAATCAAGTTTGTTGTTTCCTTGACTCTACTTTGGTTCTGTTTGTAATCAGGAACAACTTTTCTTTCTGTTTGAAATTGCAGTTTGAAGGAAAAGCAAAACTGACGACCACCAACTTAACCACGCAGAGGGGAGGGAGAACGTTTAAATGTTATCTTTAATTAAAAAAAGAAAGCGAGGTAAACTGTGCCGTGCTGCGGGGAGCTCGTGCCTCCCAAAGATAAGTGCAAAGAGCCGTTCCTCTTTCTGTGGGCGAGATATACCTCACGTGACGGCACGCGCAGGGGTTTCTAAAGTTCTTGCGTGGCACGCAGCGAGGTTGAAGTCCCTGCAGCGGTGCACGCGCTCCTCTCGTGAAGCCAACAAGTCTAGCTTCGAGCTGAGTTCATCAAATCCGCTGAGAGGAGCACGGTGGTGAAAGGGAATTAACGCAGAAACAGCGAGCCTGGAGGGGAAAAGCCATGTGGCGTCTCTGTGAACCGGTGGCTGTGATGTTTCTGATGTTTGTGAAGTACAAATAGAGCCTCGTGTAAACTTTTATGCGGTGAATAATTATTGTAGCGCTAAAAGAAATTGCTGTAACAGAGGGGTCGGGATTGGAGGTTGCTGTCCGTGGTGCTGAAACGTTTGCTTGTCAGTCCTGGTGGCGTCAGATCCGAAGCACAGCCATTTGTAATGACTCAGGCAACAGGAATATGCAGTGAGAGACTAAAAGAAAAGGTATGTCTGACCTCATCAGGCCATCAGGGCGGCTTTCACTCTCTGGACTCTGTGGTTGTTTCTTAGATATTATCTCTTTCAGGAACATTAACATCTTGCTCGTCTATTGCTGAACTTTTTTAAAAACTGCTTGGGTTTAGCATCATTGTGCTTTTGCAGAAGTGGAGGCTTCTTGAAGTGAGACAAACTTGAATCAGCGGTGAAGAATCTTTTAGAAAACTCTAGTTTTAGAGGAAACCATGACGTGGATTTTGGATGACGCTATAGACATCAGATCCACTTTTAAATCTATTCGTGGCAAGCGAATGTCTTGCAAAACACTCATCACTTCTTGCTCAGTCCTCTGTCTCCTCCACATGTCGCTGATACTTCTCTTCTGCTTCGTTCAGGCCTGACGCTGCCCTCCAAACACTCTGTGTAGGTTACATGGGCCAACTCTCTGCAGTGTCAATAACTCAATAATGTCAACAATGTCCACTTCCTGTTGTGGTGCAGTGTCAATCTCTGTGGGGAAACAAAGCACCGTGTTTGTTTTGGTCACAGAGGAAGCAGATTGAAATTGGGGGTGGGTGGAGGTAGGGGGGACTCCCTGGAGAGGATGACTAAGACCTTCAAAAAGGCCTACTGGTGATGAAGACATGTAACAACAACAAGAACAAAAAGAGAGATGCCTCAGTCCTGGTGTTTGAAGTCTCCAAAGAAATGCTGCCTCGAGCGTGATCATAATTAACTGATCACCTGGATGAAAACATTGCATTGAAGCTCCAAGAAGCTCTGCTGAACACACACACACACACACACACACACACACACACACACACACACTGCAATCACACTGAGACTTTGATCTCCTATGAGGAGATGTCTGAAAAACACGCCGACACTCTTTCCACTCTTTTCTGATTTCCACCGTGGAAGTCTAAACGAGGCCATGTGCTGTTTAATCATGCAGGTTACTGGAGCCTGAACGGGTCTGCATGCTGCATTAGATTTTTTCTGCAGCATCTCTGCCACGCACAGCACGCACACACGCTTTTTTTTCTTTCTTTCTTTCTTCGCAGGCACTGCCACTGTATAGTCAGCATCTGTGCTAATAAGTTGGCACCCCCCCTTTCCCTATCAACCCCCCCTCCTCCCTTTCCCCTGTAGCGCTCTCACTTGCTGCACAACTGCGATTGCAGAGAAACACCAGCCAGCAGCCGAACAGTATACACAACACACACGAATACTCACGCACACAACATCCAATAAAGTCTTTCTGTCCCACACACACACGCAGAGAAAGAGTAGCAGCAACATATCGACACAGAAGAAGAAGAAGTCAAACTCACCAGTTGGGTTCTTGTTTTTCTTGAGGCTCCTGCCACAAAGACACTGCAGCATATGCGATCCTTTGCTGAAAATGTTGTTCCAAATAAACCGCATGGATTTGGCCGAGACGGGGGAGGAGGACGAGGAGGAGGAGGGGGTAGAAGAAGAAGAAGAAGAAGAAGAAGAAGAAGAGGAGGAGGTGGTGGGGGATGAGAGGCGCTCCGGATGCGGCAGCCTAAAATTCACCCACCGCATGGGGGCTGATACGCCCCCCTGTTTGCATGCCAGCAGAGCCGGCCAGCTGTTGGGCTCAGTTCGGGGGTGCTTCGCCCTGCCAATCTGCACCATAGACAAGAATAAGAGCAGAAAGCCCGGCTCCTCGCCCGGTTTCTCGCCCGGTTCTCCCACAAGCTCAGAGACCACCAACCGCAGGTATTCCGCGTCGACGTCGTCCCCGTGCGGCAGGAAAAGAGCAACCACTGCGGCGCTTTTCTCGTCGGTCTCCGCCTCCGGCTGCCCCAGCGGCCGGTGGTCCTCAGCTGCGGAGGAGCGGTCGCTGCTGCTGCTGCCGCCCGGCCGCCGCGGCGTGAAAAGCCCCCGAGCGCTCCTCTTCAAATGGCGTCGTCTGCCGCGCGGCGCGGGGAGAGGAGCGGCAGCGACTGACAGGCATGCGGCGGCGCTAGCGTGAAGTCGGCGGTACGCGGCAGCTGTCGGCTTCTGCACAAAAAACCATTGCATATTAGTGGGGATCGCAGGGGTCGGTGCGTCCGTCCGTCCGGGAGGAGGGGAGGAGAGGAGGGCTGCGGGTAAAGGCTACCGGGTGCCCGTCAGCAAGTCGGTGCCATCCCTGTACCCGTGCAGCAGGCAAGTACTGCAGCAGGGGGGCTCCTTTCTAAACACACACACACACTCACACACTGCACACACGCGCTAGATGCAGATTCCTCCTCCAGCAGCAGCAGCAGCAGCAGCAGCAGCGCGGGATCTCCGGTCAGTGAGAGCGCACCGGGCAGGTAAATCTCTGCGCTATCCCACTCTGTCTTTTTCTCTTTAAAAAGTCCTTATGAATATTTCAACCGCGTTTCGGCCTTCACTTCTCAATAATCCATAAGCTCCAATGCGCCAGGATACTGCTGCTGTCTGTCTGTCTCCTCTTCCTCTCCTCTCCTCTCTCCTCCTCCTCCTCCTCCTGCGCTTCCTCACCTTGCTGCTGGACTCAGACTCTGTTGCCGTGCCACTCCAAAAACTACTCGAAGAAGACGCGGCAGGAAGAAGAAGAAGAACCGGTCCGGCTCGTGCTTCTCTCGCGCTCCTGTGGTGCTTCACACTCTTCTTCAGCTGCGCACGAGACGACCGACAGCCGGTGGGGCGCGAGGAGGTGCACTGACTATTGATACCCAACCAGAAACAAAGTGAGAGCAGTAAAACCAAACATCAGTTCCGGTCCGACGACTTCAAAATAAAATGCCTGTTTTTTTTTCTTAAATTTTTATGGAGCAGTTTTATTTTTTTTATTTTTTTTTCACTGTTGTAGCCTAAATATATTTTTAGAACCTTAACATTTTAACATTTTACTTAAAAAAAAATATATATACTGTATATGAAACATAAAATGTGATTTAAGCTAAACATCAACAAACGCTTTTATTTGTTTATTATGTGAAAACGCCAATTTTCTAAGATCAGATAAAGGCAAGGCCAGGTTAAAACATGTAACTTAAACTACAGTTAAGCTAAAGTGAAATTATTTTACATAAATAAACAGTTTACAGAGTTTCCCAGCAACTTATTGTTACCTGAATGGGCTGTAAGCATGATGCCTTGAAATCCGTGTTGCCTGGTTTGCCCTCGACTTTTATTCTGAAGGCTGGGGCCACCTCCGGTTCGCTCGTGCAGCTTGATGCAGCCCTATTGGGAGAAGCATCTCCCAGTTACCGTAGACACGTGGTTCCCGCACCGTCAGTATCTGGCTGGATATGAACCGTGCAATATTTTTGGAGAGGGGGGGCGGCGGAAGCGACATGGTATCACTAACTGGCACGAGCACCTGCGCGCTGTGCTTCTCTTTAATGCTTTCTTTGTGTTCACCTTGAATCAAACTCTTTAACACGGTCCTTCTCCTCGCTTATGCGCTCACCTGTTGCATGGCTCATTTGAAACAATGCCGTGTTGTAGTCTTCTCTCGATGGAACCAGTAATCTGTATGACTTATTGTGTCATTTGGAGTATTTTTGTTCAATTAAGTGCTGCTTCAGACCTTTTGTAGTGTATTAAATACCTCATCTCGGTTGTTTACTGCAAACTGAGCTGAAAAAAATGCTGCAGTGATTTTTAATTCAGGGGTAGAGAGCTGGCGCTGTCCGAGGTGCTGAATCCACAGCGCTGCTCACACACACACACACACACACTGAGAGGGAAACATTATCAGTGGGCAGCTTATTAGAAACCGATTAAACAAACAAAACCACAGTGAAAAGCAATAAAGAGACACCATTACACCCCAAATAAAAGTCTAGTGAACCACATTTTGCAAAAACAATTTAGTCCACGCTATAAAAAACCCAGCATCCATTCTTTAAATAGGTTTGTGGCTCAGTCAGTTCATAAAGCTAAGCTTAAACCAGCATAGAGGCCAAAAAAAAAATGAAGACTTTCATGCATAAAGTTCTTTTGATGTTTGCAGCGTAATTAAATTCTCCTTTTGAGCTGACAGAAACGAAGGTGTAGATTTATACGGATGAACTGGTGCTGCTGTGGGGTGCAATAAGGTCAGGCATGACAGCAAGGGACCACTTTATGAAGCCATTATAAGAAGGTGCAGCATCGCCACATATTCCATCAGTTGTATGGGGACACAGCACTGATATATGGATTGATGCATGAATGCCATATTGCATGCCATCTGTAACAATAAGCTCTTAAATCCATTGGATAAAGTGTTAATGTTGTTTTTGGAAGAATTTTTGAGAATCAACCGAATGCTATTATCAGTCCTCCGCTCTAAAACTGAATTCTGCTGGCACAAACGTCCACTTCCAGACAAACACTGAACTTTCCCTGGAACCAGCCTCCTTCTCAGCTGCATTGCAGTGTCTGCAAACCGTCCACTCATATGTATATTGTGACATTTGGATCACAACACACACACGTAGTCGTTACCACGGGATGACTGATGCCTGGCGGATTCTTTTTCACCCTCTTTGTCCACGACTCATATTGTTTTGAGAAGCTCAAGGCTGCAGCGTGGGATTGCTGTCATCAAGGGGCAAAGTATCGCCTATGTGCAGCTCTGGCTCAGCGTGCAAACAGCCACAGCTGCATGTGTGTCTGTGTTTGTACACAGCAAACAACGACGCTGGAAAAGGAGGGAGAAGAAAAGGTGGAAGGAGGGAGGAAGAGAGAGATAGGAAAAGCTGGAAATCTGAGAGTGAAACTCGTAGCTAGTGAGGTTTCAGAAAAAAGCATGTGAACCAGAAAAGAGGTAAGGCTAGGTTAGGCTGATTGTAGACTGAACGCTTGTCATGGACATTAGCACTGACCCGGTTGACGTATTGATCTGTTGGCTCAGACAGCAAAGCCCAACGTGGCCTGCACCCATGCAGAGAATATCATGTAACTGGCCTGCACGCAACAGAAAAGCCTAAGTGGGACCCACATTGAAAACGATTGTCCTGATTTTTAAGGCTTACTATTTAATATAATCCTCTGTGATGTAAAATGTTCTTTTGAAAATACTCAGGGAGGTAAAGTCACTTTGGGACACATACCCAAATAAAAAAGACCAATCATTTTAGAATCAAAATATTAATCAAAATCTTTTACTTATAACACTTTAAGCAAAGTCCAGTCTGTTCAGACGTCACTGCACTGACCCTATGTTAAAACACTAAATCATACTGAATCATCTTATTAAACCTTTTGAGTCCACATCTGTGTGGCAATACTCCCCCTACTGTTCCTCAGAGAGAACTACAGGTATGTGAGTGGACGTGCATGTGATGTGTCACAGTAAAATGACCCACATTCAAATACGTATCTTTAGTGTGTGTAGTGTTGGTTAAATAAATAAATAAATAAACCTTACCCTGTATATATATTTGTATTGTTCCTTCTCTATATCTTGTATATTTGTTCATATGCTAATATGCTAATTTGTAAATTTTTGCTTATACTATTTTTATATTATTTTTTAATTTATTTCTGTTTTATTTTATTTAATCTTTTCTTTTTATCTGAGGTTCTTATTAAGAGTGTTTTTTATGTACAACTAAGCTATTGTGACCAAGCAATTTCCCCTGTGGATCAATAAAGTTGATCTAAATCTAACAAAGATTAATAAATTTGTTTTGTATCTTCTCCAATATATGTATTTGTTTATTTAATCAAAATGTATTAATTTTCTCAAATTCTTTTCTTTTTTTATGTAAATATGTATATATATGGAGAGAAATTGTTAATTGAGTAGTGACTATTGTTATTGGATTTGTTTGTTTTTAGTTTACTTTTTTATATTACCCGCACATGTTCGAAATAAACTAAACTAAAATATTGTTTATTAGTTAGTAGATATTGTACTTTCTAGTTTTACGCAGAAAGAACCAATTAATTTGGTTGATCCGTGTTAGATTGAAAAGCTAGAATAACTTTATTAACAAACTTTTTGCACAGCTGTGATTTATCAGTAGTTCCACTACTGACCAGAGGGGGCAGCAACGCGCACGTTCACAGACCAAGCAGCCGGAAATAAGGCAAACGAAGAAGACGAGTTAGCCGTTCTCAACGCAGCTTAACTGTTGACAACACGGTGTGAGCAATATTTCTCGGGTAAGTTTTTTTAAACGCTCGCTTACTTGTTTCTGAATTAGCTGCGTCACTAATGCTGTAATGAAATGTTGTCGCTGTCTTTGTGTCTTTTCTCAGTTGACTCGTTGTTATGGAGCGATGCTTTAGGTAGGAAGAGCTCGGGACTAAGCTACTAGCTTCGCGTTAACTATAAGCTTCACTTGCAGTTAGCTTCGCCGTGATGCATTAAAAGTATAACAGGAATTTATTCAGTTTATATATTTTTATATCTGGCTAATAAGTAGGCCTTTACATTAGGCGACACAGGTTTGTCCTTCTGATAATGTCCATGTGTTTTGGCTGGCTACGATGGAGAGGAAGCGACGCCAAACTCCACTCAAAAACTGAGCAATTTAAAAGTGCACCCTTGACAGTTGAATTGTAGTTTGTCCAGTCTTTATATCAGCCAATACGTAAAGCAATAAGGCTTGCCATTATAAGTTTCGTTTGCTGCTTTGACTGCATGCCAGGATTAAGATCCACAGCATTTTAATTTTTTTTTGCATGCAGTTATAGGTGCATCTCTGTGTGCATATATGTATGTGTGTGTGTATATCTTTCATACAGAAAAAACAGAGAAAGTCCTTTCACCAAAAATGCTGTGTGACACATGTTCCTTCTTTCTTGTATTTATTCTGAAAAATGTCCCATATGTCCTCAGCAGGGATGTTTCTGCTCCTTGTTCCTCGTCTCCACCGGTATCACCTCCTCCTCAGGTCCTCACTTCCCCTCGCCATCCTCCTCCCCCTGTGCCTCCCTCCTCTCACCCATCATCCCTGACTCCTCCTCCTCCTCCTCCTCCTCCCCCTCGCCAAAGAAGACAGAGTGTCGCAGGAGCTGTGATGGATGTCAGTAAATGGCCGCTTTTCTCGCTGCTCAGCACTGAGGAGCTAGCTGAAATCCGACAGGCGTGTGTCTTTGGCACCTCTGCTAATGAAGCAATCTACATCACACATGGAAACGAGGTTAGGAGAGATAGATGTACCAGCACACTGGTGTACCTATCATTACTGTTGTTTCTTTAAAATAGTTTAACCTCATATTGCAGATGCAGTTTAAGTTGTGTTCGTATTATAAAAGCAATTTTTAAAAGTCTAAAAGCGAGGACATCTGTGCGTGAACACAATTTCAAAAAGAAAAGGCCCCAAGCACCCAAGAATAAAGATGAATAAAGTTGCTCTTCTGCCATGTGCAAGACCTGAATGTAATCCAAAAGAAAAGCATTGAGAGGACCTGAAGCAAACAGTTCATGTGAGGAAAACCACCCAACATCTCAGAGTTGAAGTGGTTCAGTGTGGAAGAACGAGGGCTCACACCAGGCGCTGCAAAAGGTTCACAGACTTTTACTTCTGCCTGATGTGGCCCCTTTGTTTTTGCTTTCACTTCAAGTATTTAGTTTCAGGTTTATTCTAAATCTGATGATTCATTAAGCTTCAGTTGAGTCATCTGAGCTCAAACAATAGCGAGGCTTACGGAAGAGATTGCACAGTTGTTTCAGCTTTGAATTTTTCTTGCTCCTTGCAAAGGTAATATAATCCACCTTTGTCATGCGGCGCTACAGGAAATGCTTCATTGTTTTTATTTTCCTCTACTGGAACGCCAGAGCAGTGCAATAGACCACTGTCAGAACACAAACCTCACTCTTTATACCTGACTTTGTGCAACACAATGTTTTCTCAGATGACTTTCAACCTTTCCTGTGTTCTACATAGATGATGAATGTGAAACTCGTGTTTGTGTTGATGTTCTTGTTTGTCAGGTATTCGTGGTTGGGTTGAACTGCAGCAGTTGCCTTGGGACGGGAGACAGTGTGAGCACTATAGTGCCAAAGAAACTGGACTTCCTGCGGGGGAAGAAGGTCGTCAGCCTGAGCTATGGCAGTGGACCCCACATCCTACTGGCTACAGATGGTAGGTTAACTCCTCCTGGGTGGCGTTGTTGGAACGTCCATGTTTTAGGCTCTTTCTGTAACTCGCGGACTCTGCGTCTTGTCTTGATGTCGTTGCAGACGGACAGCTGTTTGCCTGGGGTCACAACGGCTACAGTCAGCTGGGGAATGGGAACTGCAACCAGGGAGTGTCGCCAGTCTTGATCACGTCTAACCTGCACACTAAGAAGGTGACTTTGGTGGCGTGTGGCTCGCATCACTCCATGGCTCTCACTAACGATGGAGAGGTAAAAATTTGCTCATAATTATTATGCAATAAAAACTGAAATCGGGGCATATTTGTTTGTAAGATTTAGACGGGTCTCACAGCTACCTTGGCCAGCCATCCCCCGCCCTGCTAGTGTCACTCTAAGCAGTTTATTTTTAACCCAAATGCATTAAAGCTAATTAAGCTGTGTGATGTAAACAGACAAGGCTGTTACCATTTTGAATTTTGCTAACTGTACAGTAGCATGTTTCACTCTCCTTTAAGCAAACAGTCCTGATCATGTGACCGTACTGCTGTGAGATAAACACTGTAGCTATGGAAGTTATCCGACGCAGCCGTACCACCTCATTCCAGGTGTTTGCATGGGGCTACAATAACTGTGGCCAGATCGGTTCAGGCTCCACGGCCAACCAGCCCTTCCCCAGGAAGGTCACCGGCTGCCTGCAGGGTAAAACTGCAGTTGGCATCACGTGTGGACAGACCTCTTCTGTGGCTCTGGTCGACAACGGAGAGGTGAAGGCGGCATTGTATTAAAACGTAACGTAATCCCACAGTGACGTCTGAACCTCACGTTGTAAAAAAGGGGACTGGCTTTGTTTTTGTTCAGGTTTATGGCTGGGGCTACAATGGAAACGGACAGCTGGGGATTGGGAACAATGGAAATCAGCTGACGCCTTGTCGGGTGACTCCACTGCAGGGGATGTGTATTCAGCAGGTAAGACTCCTGAGCAACCAGATGTGATGCTGCTGGTATTATAGGTCATAGGGCTTGAAAAATGTATCACAATATAAGTATTTCATATCAGTTGATATCGATAATTATTGATTAATTGTTTTCAACCTATTCTGTGCTAAGCTGCATCGTTATTTCTTTATATTGCTTTGATGTTTTGTCGTGTGGCTCTGCTGCAGTGTGCTAGACTGTTTCGTTGTCTGACATTTTGACTGACAGGGTCATAAAATTTTTGTCTGTCACTTTAATTTTTAAAAAATTATAACAATGACATATTCAATAGCATTTAATTTTATTCATTTATAATTTATTCAGTAGCGGTGGAAAAAAACAGCCATCAAAGACAACACGAGAATGAAAAATCTAGAGTCTATTTAACCGGCTCAGTTGAGTCATGTTTGATTGATAATCAATAAACGGCTCCATTCAAACATCTTACATCTCACTCAGCAGAGAAACTAAACGTACTACCAGACTTGACCAGCAAACAATATGCAGATAAACGACTTAACCGGCTCATAACCGCTGCTCATGGATCCCTGATTAACCGAGTCAGCAGCCATTCACTCAGTCACAAACAAAACTTAACCGACTCTTACACAACTAATCAAGAGAGACAAGAGACAATTAATATGCTCACTCACCACCAAGTTTGCAGACAACATCAGTCTGACTCATGTCTGACTTAAAATAACCACAATATTTCAAAACTGGTAACGTGATCTTTGCTTTTTTTTATCTACAATTTCCTCTCGCGCTGTCGCAATCATATTCTCCACGCCGTTCATTTTGTTGTTGTTGGCTTAGCTGGGCCGTGATAGGTGGAGAGGCTATAGCCCTTCCTCTGCCTACATCCCCCAGAATGACTTGCAGTTGTGGCTCTGGGTTTTTTTTCCTATTTTTCTGTAACGGAGTTCAAGTGAAATTATCGAACATTATATTGAACGTATTTTCTATTGATATCGACCACGTGTCTATCGCGATATATATCGTTATCGCAATCGGTGAACCACTTTAGTGTGGTTCTGAGGTGTGTTTCTCCTGCTGTAAAGTCCAGCTCTGAGTCATTTCAAACTTCCTGTCTGAGCCTGTTAGTGTTTGAAGATCACTTCTGTATCGTTCTGTCTGCACCAAAATGTTTATTTATTAATAACTTCCATAAAAATGTGCGTTTTTTATGAAATGCCACGAGGATAAATGGCAACAGGCCGCCTTGCTCGTATTCTCTAAGGGCGCCAATAACCCTGGAGGTAGGTAATTATCACCCACAGCACTGTAATCACTTCTGCTTTCTAGGTTGCGTCGGGGTACGGACACTGCCTGGCACTGACGGACGAAGGGTTGCTTTACGCCTGGGGAGCAAACACTTACGGTCAGCTGGGAACTGGCAACAAGAGCAATCAACTCAGCCCTGTGCAAATCATGGCCGACAAAGAGAGGTGAGCAGCGAGAGGGAGGAGCGCGTCCCTGAAGCCGACTTTCAGGCTTTGTGTTTGTTTCTCCCTCATCCTGTTAAAGCTTAAACATCCTGTTTCCCGTCCTCGTTTCCTCCCTGTGTACTTTAACTTCCCTCTCTTGTCATAAGCAGGTCATGTGTCAAATCCTGACGCATATGCAATATTTAATTGTTTCTATTCAGTATTTTAACCCTGTCTGTGTCGTTGTGCAGGGTTGTCGAGGTCGCAGCATGCCATTCCACTCACACTTCAGCAGCCAAGACCCAAAGTGGCCAGGTATGTGTGCAGCCTCTAAAGAAAGCTGAGATGCTGTTGTGATACTAAATGAGTGTATCCTGCAGGTGTACATGTGGGGGCAGTGTCGGGGCCAGTCCATCGTGCTGCCGCACCTCACGCACTTCGCCAACACCGACGACGTCTTCGCCTGCTTCGCCACCCCTTCCGTCATGTGGCGCCTCATATCTATGGGTGAGAGATTTGAAGCCGTCCTTTAGCGGCAAGTATGAGAAACGAGTTTAACGCTGATTTATTTTTTATTTTCTAGATTATGATGACTTCCTCACAGTTGCAGAGGCTCTGAAAAAAGAGTTTGACAGTCCAGAAACGTCTGACCTCAAGTTCAGCGTTGATGGCAAATGCATCCACGTTCACAAAGCTGTGCTTAAGATCAGGTATGTCTCGTGTGTTAAGGTTTTTGTAGATGAAACGTACAAGATAAAAGAAGAAGAAGAAGTAGTAATAGTAGTACACAGTGTAAATAAAGGCGTCTTGTTGCGAGTAGGTGTGAGCACTTCCGTTCAATGTTCCGCTCCCAGTGGACGGAGGACCAGCAGGACGTGATAGAGATCGGCCAGTTCTCCTACTCCGTCTACAGAGCCTTCCTGCAGTTTCTCTACACAGACACCGTCGACCTCCCGCCCGAGGACGCCATCGGTAAGCACGCCGGCCGCGTTCTCGCGTTCACTCAGTGCACTTGGGAGGCGTGTGTCGCTACAGAATCTCTTGTTTTATGTGCTGCCCGCAGGCCTGCTGGACCTGGCCACCTCGTACTGTGAAAACCGCCTGAAACGCCTGTGTCAGCAGATCATCATGAGGGGGATCACTGTCGAAAACGCCTTCACCCTCCTGTCTGCTGCCATACGATACGACGCAGAGGTAAAGCACATGGAGCACGGTGCAAACTTTCCGTCTTTGGCTTTGAATGACGTATTTATTCAACACAGAACAATCTGTAATTAGTATTTGGGTCTTGCATAGAGTTCATGTTCCTAAAAATGTCCTGGGAAAAAGATTAGTTTTAGGTTTAATGTATGTATGTAACGCATGCACAGTTTTCTCTGTTGAAACTGTGCATGCGCCTTGCCCTCAAAGTGAAATGTTTTGGTTTTGTGACTAAGAGCACACAAAGGTTGTTCATAAAAGCTGATGTATTACTCTGTCTGAGCTGTCACATAAACTAATATTTCCACTGATAAGGCCTTTGCCAAGTCCGAATCAGTTTGTTTCACAGCTGGATTATGCAAGCAATGCACTTCCTGGTGTTATTTGAGGAGTAAAGCCTCTGCTGCCCTGATTAGCGCTGCTACAGCTCAATCTGTACCTCCTGATTTTTATTTTTCCGGTTTCAGTTCAATTGCAATTCAGACATATTGCACAAAGATGGCTGTATACTGGATGTTGCTGCAGCAGAATCTTTTTAATCTTGTCTAATCCTGTTCATTTTTGTCTTTTTTTTCAGGACTTGGAAGAGTTTTGTTTCAGGTTTTGCATAAACCATCTGACTCAGGTGACCCAGACCGAAGCCTTCTGGCAGGTAGATGGAGGGATGCTCAAGGAGTTCATCAGGAGAGCGAGCCGCTGTGGAGCCTTCAAGAACTGAGTGGTACTCTTACAGTCTCACAGTTCATACAGTCCGACCAGGTGAACGTTTGGCCCATCCCATTCCAAAAGAAGAGGCCGCTTCTTGAAATGGTTATTTATATATAAAGGCACGTGAGCAACAGCAAAGCTGGACTGACATTTAGGCTGTATTATCTGTGGATCGGAAATCAGCACTTGGGCCAATTCCTGTGGAGTCACTTGACAAACTGGCGCCTTTTTCTGTCAAGTTGTGCTGCATTCCTTACAAGCTGTGCGTGTACTTGAATTTTTGTCGTCCTCGGCCAGTGCTTACGTTCATCTTTTACTTAAAACGTCATGTGAGAAAGCAGATGAAAGGAACCGAAGGTCGACTAGTCCTGAAAGATGTTGTGTCTTTTCGATAGGAAGCTGAAAGTGACGTTAAGTTATCTTGTTTAACTGACATGAAAAACCATTATACTGAAACACATGCTGAAACCAGAAAACCATTATAAAGACTGTTGCACTAAAAGTCTTAGACATGCAGCGCTGAACATTTCAGGCACTGTTACAATATTAGCAGCTTTTTTCTTGCTTTGCTAATATAAAATGCTTTTTAAGGCATATTATTTGTTCTAAAAGCTTAATTTTCCAAGCACAACTTTAGACTTTTTATTATTATTATTTGTGTTTAATTGTGTTGGGGCAAATGGCCGAAATAGCAAACCTTTAATACCAAAAATATTTCTTTAATAATTGCTGCATAATCACATTTCCTCAAGGTTTTTTTTTTGTTTGTTTTTTTTGCAGATGTAGTGAAAATGCATTGCACTGGACCTGCACAACGCACTGCAGGCTAAAACAAGAACTGCTTTGTAAAAATTAGTTGTTTTTTTTTCTGTATATATTTTGTTTTCTTGGGCGTATGATGACCAAAAAATCCCCTGCAGGTTCTAGCCGTTCTAGGTTCTGCTGAGTCACTGGGCGTTCTAAGAAAACATTTCATTGGCTTGGTCATCTGGCAGCCAGAGGGATGAGCTCAGTTTCTATTTCCTCTGATAGGTTTCGATTTCTTGAACGCACCCAGATGCTTGTAAAGGAATCGTCACTGGGTTTTAGCTTGACTTGGACCTCTGTTTATTATCACGTGATAAGTTTTGATTAAGTGGAATGAGGTGCAGGTTTACAGTTCTTGTTTTGTATGAAAAAGGAAATGCAAACTGGAAAAAAAATGAGGTTGTTTTGCTTCTCATGTTAAGAATAAATATATATATTTTTGTTAAGCTTTTATTTAGGACACGTTTTAAAAAAATATATATAGTCATGCTTAACTTAGAATTATATCACTGTTATTTTGCTGCAACATACCTGTGACATTTTATGTTGAATGTGTTTTTATATTTAGTTATGGGGGTTTAATGTTTCTGCTAAAAATAAACGAATCTTAAGATTGTTGACATTTGATGCATTTTACTGTTTATACAATACACTTTTATTTTCATTTTGAGTAAAATTACTTTTCATTTTGTCAGACCTCTGTCATACTTTCCGGTAAAATTTAAAACAACATCTCATATCTTATCATTTAAAGGGATTTGTCATTCAAATAGTAGATTAACGCAGTTGAAAGAACATGTGGACAAATAGCTCAGGCTGTTAGAAGAGACCTTGGAGAGTCCTAAGCCATGGGTTCAAACCTTAAGACAGTCATGACTTTTAAAGTCCAACACTCAAACTAAAGACTGAAAGGCTCTACGAAAGGATGCAACCACAAAGACAAATAGCTCAGGTGTTTGGAAGAGTCTTTGGAGAATCTTAAGACATGGGTTCAAATCTTATTACAGTCATCGCCTTCTGAAGTACAACACTCAAATGAAAGACTCAAGTTCGGTTTCAGAAAGCTTCGGGTTCTCCATCCACGTTTCCTTTCTTTCTTAGAGCCTTTCAGTTTACAAGGAGTTACTGCAAAATCTATACGTGTAGTTTCTGGCGGTGACCACTGGGGGCAGTAACTGCGATCGTCTAAAAGCACTTCCTGTCCTCTGTGTTGATTACATGGATCAGGATCAGGTGTGACGCTAATGCATTTGAGCTTCATCACTCCTCGTCCTCTTTCTGTGAATGTTTCAGCGTCGTGGCTTCTTCTCTCCTGCTGAAGGTAAAAACGTTTCTCTCGTTCTTCTCCTTTAATCTGGCGTCGGTTTGTTTGCAGTGTTTGTGTTGATGAACAGGCTGCGTTCACCTGCGCAGGTGAGTCTGTTTACAGAGCAGCGAGCGTCCTCCTGCCTCTGACTGTTAAAGAGTAAAAACAGACTCTGCAGACTCACCTGCTGCTTCGTCTCAGTCTCAGTGTTCACCACTAAGTCACTGAACTGACCAACAGTTTATTTTTTTTATTTTTTTTTATTTGTTTATTTATTTGATAGGGACAATGCTCATTAATCAACAGAGAAGTTACTCGCTGTAAACAAGCCAGAGTTAGCTGCAAGTGCTAGTTTCCATCTGTTGTCCCTAGCCAGATCTTAACAGGCACCCTAAAATACAAAAGTTCATAAGTAAAAATACAGTATAAATACAGAAAAAAGAAAAAAAAGTATGTTCATGGACTCAAGTATTTGGAGTATGGTTACACTTGTAATTATCCATGATCCAGGTTTTAAGCTGTTTCTTAAAAATGGAAACACTATTACACTCCCTTAACTCATTAGGCAGACTATTCCAACAAATAGTAGCTCTAATAGAAAAGGCTGTGTTTCCAAACCTACTTCGTCTGTATTGAACTATGCAGTCCCCTCTGGTAGTTGCTCTGGTTACTCTATTGACCTTCTCTTTCTGTTTTATAAACTGGCACAATGGTGGTGGAGCAAGCCCGCGGAGTACCTTCAATACAAGACAGGCATCAACAAAGTGTCTGAGGTTTTCAAAGCTAAACATGTTGTGTTTTTTGACTATATGACAGTGATGATAGCTATTACCCTTACGGTCCAGTGTCTTTAATGCCTGTTTATAGAGTGACTCTAGTGGTTGCAATGTTGTCTTATTGGCTTGCGACCAGCTAGTTAAGCAGTAAGAGAAATGTGAAAAGATCATTGCTTGCAAGAAGAGCTTTGCAGCCTTCATTGGTAGATATGGTCTTATGTGCTTAAAATTTGCCAGGTTAAATTTGACAGTATTAACAACCTTGTTTGCATGCTTTTTAAATGAGAGTTGTGAGTCTAAAATGATTCCCAAATATTTAAAATCAGACACCACTCTAACCTTCTCTTGGTTAACTATTATATCAGAGTCATGAGACACAGTAGTTTGTTTTGTGAAGTACATACATACTGTTTTACTTATGTTCAGGTGTAAGCATGAATTAGTTAGCCAAATGTATACCTTGCTCATGGCCTCAGTCAGTTGGTGTGCAGCTTGTTGTTTTTAGCGTGCACGTAGAGGACTGTGTCATCTGCATACATTTGTAAATGTACAGATGGACAAACAGTGGGCAGGTCATTTATATAAAGACTGAACAGCAGGGGACCCAGTATAGATCCTTGAGGGACACCTACTTTAGGTCAACTCACTGTAGAAACATTAGAGCAACACGAGGACAAAGTCAACGTGTTGCTGCTCTGCTGTCTCCACTTGGTGCTAAATCCGCTGCGCTCAGGACAAATGGGACATTTCAGACACGTTGGTGAAATCCAGCTGCATTTAGAAAAATGATAAACTGACAAAATAAATGTTGATTGAAAGCAGATATTCTGTATTTTATCAACAATAAAACTAATAAGTAAAGCAGATGTACAAAGTTGTTGACCTGATTACTGCAGAAACAAATGTCCTGACAGTTCACCCCATGTTTCTATAATTCTGAGATGATCAGTAATGGACTGATTATTTAAGATAAGATGAACCGTTATTTAAAAGCGATGCAGCAGAAGTATAAAATACCAAAAATGAAAACACCTGTCTACACACAGTCATGTCAGACAAACAGTGTCTGTAATAGTTTGATAAATCCTCTAAATGTCTCTGTGTCCTCTTCCTCCTTCAGTAAATCCAGGATGTGCCATGTTTTCGTTTTGATGAGTTTCCAGATGAAAACTGAAGCCGAGTTGTCGTCTGACTTTGTTTGTCACCTTCTCACACGGTGCCTTTGGTCAGAGCTCGTCTCATCATGAGCTTCACAGAGAAACCTTCTGACTTCAGCTCACAGTCTCGTCACAAACGGTAGAGAAAGTTGGATGGATAGGTAGGTTTTATTTGTCACATGCACAGTGAAATGTATTCTTGTACCTGCAGACAGGTTTATTTTTATTAAATGATAAAATGTACTTTGACAGTGAGAGCCAAGAGGAAAGTGTATTAAAATGTGAGAAAATAAAAGCTTTTCTATCAAACTAAAGACTGAATTATTTCTTTTTATTTTTTATCTGGATTGTTCTGAATATTTTGTCGCTGTTGTAAAGTTTTCAGCAACAGGCAGGTGTTGTGGTGAAACATGAGTTTGAGGCTTTAAAGGGATGTTGATCTGTTGTTGACGGAAGTTCTCGTCACCCAGAGGAAGACTGTCCCTCAGCACCTGAGCTATTTGAGGAGAAGAGTCATGTGTCGTATGATGTAATGATGGGAATGACGCTGATTATGTGGACAGCAGTAGTTGGGTGGGTGGGTGGCATAGCTCAGAGGTAAAGCAAGCTGTCCACGAAGCGTAAGAGTATGAGTTCAATCCCAAGAGTGTGCAGAAGCAGAAAGTATGAGCTGTACCTAAGGCATGGCACCTGTGTGAGCAGGTGGGTGGGGGTGTGTCCATGGGGGTGTGGCTAGGGCAGGTCCTCCGAAGGGCGGGGTGTGCGAGGCGAAGCCTCGCACATCCCGCCCTTCATCTGTCTTGTGAGAAGCGGCGCCGAAGGCGCCGCTTCTCACCCATGCGTGGAAAGACTAACAGCTTGAGATGAAAGTGCGTGGAAAGACTAAGAGCTTGAGATGAGGACAAAGATCTACCTTTTACTATAACTAACAGTCACTCCACTGATTTTTAGTTTAAGTTCTACTGGACAGGTCTTATTAAAGAATCTTATTATAGTCAAACACTGACACAATGATGCTTTTTATGACTTTTATTAAAGTAGTTCACACATATTAGAGCAGTTCACACACAAACTAATAACATTCCAGACTCAAGAACATGCTGACATCTTGATCTTCCTCAGCTTGAATGTTTCCCACAGAGAACGTCTGGTCCAGGTTCTTCTCTGCGTTGTCGGCAGCGCCGTCATCCATCTGTGTTTTCTCCCACCTGCAGCAAACACATCAATTTATTGAGAACTGTTCCTGACAGTAAATAAATACAAATGCACACATTTCTGTAGTTCCAGACTTTTTATCATAAAGTGTCTTTCAGCTGCAAACAGCTGGTCAGACAACAAAAAGTTGAGGTTACCATGAAGAGCTGGATGCCTCTGACGCTGTTGTGCAGCTTGCTGAGCTGAGGAGACCAACACATGATGCCTAACGCTTGGAACGACCGTGAGATTTAACCAGCAGCCTCATCTGAAACAGAAGGACACAAGTGACAGATATATCAAGCTGAACGTTAGCCATCAAGCCATCAACCGTATCTGAGCACAGCCGCCAACACACCTGCACTAAGTATGGACACAGGCTGCTTCCTCTACACATGGGACACAACAAACCGGACTTGGACACTTCCAGCGTCCTGGTCAGTCACAGCTTGGTTCTGAGTAAGCAGCAGAGATTTCATCTGTCACGTGGGATAACTTCTAAGATCCGTCTCTCCATGAGTCCATTCTGAAATAAATGTGGAACAGAGATGAGGACATGCACGAGGGTCAAATCCTGAGTCCCTGCAGGACTTACCTTCAAGTCTCTGTCCTCTCCCTCTTCTCTGGTTTCAGGAGTAACATGGTTGTGCTGAGGGCTTGGTCCTGGTGGAAACTCACTGCATCACTGAATGTTTTCCTCCAGGTGGTTTTCCTGAACATCCTGTCACAGAGATAAAATAATGTATTAAATATATATTTATTTTAAAGTCTTGGCTTGCTACTGTATGTACGTTAGTATTTCTTCTCCACAGTGCAGTCAGAAACGTCATTTAAAATACAAAATAAATATTTGTAATATAGTGTTTACCTGGACCGAACATTGAATCAATACTCAAACCAGTTTCACTTCGGATGAAGCAGGTGCAAAGCTACAGAATATTTCTTCTTAACTTTAGCAAAACAACACAAGCTACTCCGTTATTAGCTTCGAAGCTAACAGGTAAACACGAACAGGTCGTCAACTTTAACTGCATATTACACCTGGACGTAGCTCTTGATATTTTTTTTTTTTTAATTAATTTCCTCTTCATAAAGTTGCATGTTGTTTTATTTTAGGACAAACGCCACGTTAGCTTGAGACCGAAGTTAGTTGCAAGGTGAACATTAATCAGGCTGATTAACCGACACCTGTTCACTACTTCCGGTTAATGCTGAATTTTAAAGTTTAATAAACTAACTGGTCAGATGTTTCAAAAAAATATCGCCGTCTGTGTTATTCGAAACCTAAATTACAATAATTATCATCATTATTAGTGATTTTGTCCTTTATTTATCAAAGGAATCCTTTATGCAGGGCGTCTCTTTAATGGGGACCGTCACTGCCATCTGGTGGTTACACAGTGGCATCGCAGCTAAACGACAATAAACAACCAATCATTCTTCATGAGATTTCAAAACTAAATACAGAACAGCTGCTAGTTACACATGTTAATCATAAAAACATAATAAAATTACATATGCTATATGCTATGAGTTTTTTTTACAATGTATACTATGACATTTCTGACATACTAAGCTATAACTCTTATTCAACATGCCATACCATAACTTTTACATTACATTTTAGACATAAACACTATACTATAACAGTGTATTTGATATTTTTTTAGTATTTTTTTAATATACTATGATGAATTTTGTCAACTTACTATATGTTGACATTTTTTCATCTATGACATTTTTTTTCGACATACTACACTATGCCATATTTTCATCATCTTACCCTATGCCCTTATTTAACATACTATACTATTACATTTTATTTGATATTCTTTACTATGACTTTTTCCAATATACTGTACTGTGCCATTTTTTATCACGTAGTATATGCTGTGACATTTTTCAGTAACATACTAAACTATGATTATTCGACATACTATACTAGGACATTTTTTCGTTAGACTAGGCCTATATGTTGCCATTTTTAACATACTATACTATACTACGACTGTATTTTCAATGTACTATACTATACATTTTTTTTGTCATATTACAGTTTCTTTTTTCACTTTTTTCAGACATACTGTTGATAAAAATTAACATTTTAGTAAAAGTGAGGTAGCAACAAAAACACAGAGACATGAAGACAACCATTGCTGTTTGATAAAGGACTACCAGAGTCTCTGCTCTACCTGGTTATGTTATAAGCTTAAAGGCAAATGTTGTCACGTTCTTAAAACTTTCTTCAGCTCAGGTATTCTTTTAAATTTAGTCTTTTAACCAAACTAAACGTCCTCACTAAACTGGTTTAAAAGGTTATTAATGAATTTTAATCTGGGACTTTTATTAAATCATTTCACTGGTAAATGTTTGATTTGAAGGATTTCAGGTTAACTCAGAGAAATAAACATTCACATTCGGTCTCATTCATTCGTAGATTTCAAATTACCCAAATGTTTGTTCCACGTGCTCCGTCCACACCTGTCCAGGTAGAAGGCCAGACTGACAAACAGGACGTGGAAGATTCCAATGTTGTTTATAGAAGGGGGGAGATGGACTGTACCAAGTTGGGCATTGCAAATGTCAGTTACGCATTCAATCAATTTCAGCATCTAGTTTGAAAATCATAAAATGTAATTTAGATTTCTTAATCAGCCAAATTCGCATTCATATTTACATGTTGTGGCTACAGGGGTAACATTTTTATTGAAATGGGCTTACTGGTGCAATTATGTTCCCATCTAGTGGTTTACTCATGGTATAGACCAGACCTGGGGATAATACCGCGTTAAACATGCTCTTCTTTGGCTAACGGTCATGTCTGTATGTTAGCATGCATGTTAACAGACTGGGGTTTAGCTGCAGTGGTGTTGTCATTTATATTTTAGTAAGCTTTCTGTTTGCCGTGTGTTATTAACTTGGAGATGAAGCAAAAATAAATGATGATGAAAACTAAGCTGCACTGTAAAAATGGAAATAAAACGACTGTAAAAAATGGAGTGAGATGCTCATTTACATGCTAGAGTCCAAGTTAGATCAGATTAGATCAGATTCTAAGATCGAGCAGCTGCTTCACATCCGAATCCTGCAGACCGTTTCCTCTCAGGTCCAGATGTTTCAGATGAGAGGGGCTGGATTTCAGAGCTGAGACCAGAGAATCACAGGTGATCTCTGACAAACTGCACCAACTCAATCTGAATAAAGAATAAAGATGTTAGTTTAAAAGACAAAGTTTCAGCTTGAAATCATTCAGTGTTCATCTGTTCAGAGCTGAAGAAGGTTCAGAAAGGAGAAGTTTAGAAAATAAAAACTCTAAACATCTGAACTAACAGGAAGCAGCTTCAATCAGTCAGATAGAACAAGAGAAAAGGAGCTGTCATTAATACTAACGACAACAAGTTACTGCTTCAATAAAGACGTAGTGACTAGTTTCATTAGTTATCAAACCAAATCCAAATCAAATATAGTGTAAAATATCCATCAGAGTTTTCAGAGGAGAAGGTGACGTCTTCAAACTGTTTTCTGACCAATGCTCTTCAATCCAAAGATATTCAGTTTAAAATGAGAGAAACCAGAGAAAAGAAGAAACTCATTAGAAACTGGAAGAAGAAACTGCTAGACATTGCTCCTTAATCAATTACTTCAACAATGAATCAAATGTCTGAACTGATGCTGCTGGATTTTCTGTTGATTGAAGCATTGATTCATCAGCAGTAAAATGAAATGGTGGCATCTTGGATTTAAGTATTTCAGTTTCTAAACTATCACACAACTTCAAGCGTTGGAACAAACAGTTACAGAATATTTGTTTCTGTCGCTTAGTGAAAAAACAGTTTGAATTAGAGCTGAAACAAGATCAAAAACCATAGTGATGATGGTTTAAGTCACTGATCAAACGGTTTCCATTTTATTCACTGTAAAGATGTCATACTTTCTATCAAAAAAAAACATCATTTTGGAGAAAGATGAAGATGTCACCTTGAACTCTGTGTAAGTGGGACAGTGGTATTGGTAAAATCAAATTATTAGTTGCTACCCAGGTTTTAGTTTTAAGAGTTAAGTGAAACAGAAGGTGAAAATATAATGTTTTAGAGCGAATGATCCAGTAGAAGATGCCACAGTCAATGGTCAGTAGAGTATCAGCCTGGTGTCTGTATATTCATGTCAACACAACTTTCACATAATATTAATCTGATCACACACATAAAACACGATGTCTGACCTCAGAGTCTCCAGTCTACAGTCTGGACACTCCAGAAAACCACACAGATGCTTCGTTCCTGAATCCTTCAGGCTGCTCTGATATGGATGCCACACTCTTTCAGGTCTGATTCATAGAAGATCAGGTTTCCTTTCAGCAGCTGATCGAAAGCTTTTCCCAGAGACTCAATCATCTTCCTGGTCTCTGGACTCCAGTGTGGATCTGTCTCAGATCCTCTATCATACTTGACCTTCTTCACTTTGGTCTGAACCACCAGGAAGTGGATGTACATCTCAGTCAGGGTCTTGGGCAGCTCTCCTCCCTCTCTGGTTTTCAACACATCCTCCAGAACTGTAGAAGTGATCCAGCAGAAGACTGGGATGTGACACATGATGTGGAGGCTTCGTGATGTCTTGATGTAGGAGATGATCCTGCTGGCCTGCTCCTCATCTCTGAATCTCTTCCTGAAGTACTCCTCCTTCTGGGGGTCAGTGAACCCTCTGACCTCTGTCACCATGTCAACACACTCAGGAGGGATCTGATTGGCTGCTGCAGGTCGTGTGGTTATCCAGAGGCGAGCAGAGGGAAGCAGTTTCCCCCTGATGAGGTTTGTCAACAGCACATCCACTGAGGTGGACTCTGTAACATCAGTCAGGATCTCAGTGTTGTGGAAGTCCAGAGGAAGTCGACACTCATCCAGACCGTCAAAGATGAACACAACCTGGAACTCTTCAAACCTGCAGATTCCTGCTTCTTTGGTTTCAGTGAAGAAGTGATGAACAAGTTCCACCAAGCTGAACGTTCTCTCTTTCAACACATTCAACTCTCTGAAAGTCAATGGAAATGTGAAGTGGATGTCCTGGTTGGCTTTGTCTTCAGCCCAGTCCAGAGTGAACTTCTGTGTTAAGACTGTTTTCCCAATGCCAGCCACTCCCTTTGTCTTCACTCTTCTGATTGGTTTATCTCTTCCAGGTGAGGCTTTAAAGATGTCTTCTGGTCTGATGGTTGTTTCTGGTCTGTCTAGTTTCCTGGATGCTGTTTCAATCTGTCTGACCTCATGTTCATCATTGACCTCTGCAGTCTCTCCCTCTGTGATGTAGAGCTCTGTGTAGATCTCATTCAGAAGAATTGAGTTTCCTGCTTTTGCAATCCCCTCAAACACACACTGGAACTTCTCCTTCAGAGTAGATGTAAGTTCACATTGACAAACAGCTTCAGCTTCATGTTCTGGATGAGCAAACAACAAATAAGTGAATAAATAATATATATTTGATATTTTTGCTTCATCTCTTGAGACATTAGTAAATGTTTCATTTATGCATCAGGTACAATGTTGAGACAAATCCTCTTACTGCTCTGCAGACAGTCAGCCAGCTCCTCCTGCTTCATTCTCCTCAGGAAGTTCAACGTGATCTTCACAAATGCATATCTGCTGCTCCTCCTCTGCTCTTCATCCTCACCCTCCAACATCTCCTCCTCACTCTCACTCTCTAAGCATTCTGGGTAATCTGGACTCAGATCCCTCTGAATCTTCTTCAGCTCTTTCAGTCACAATGTTGTCCTCCAGCAGCTAGGACAGAAAACTATATGAATGACAACCAGACTGAAATCATGGAGACAAACATCAGATCCATGTTGGATAAACTGACAGTCCACTGGTCTACAAAGAGCAGCATGGAGATGATGGAAAGTAGTTGTTGTCCATGTTCAGACCTTAAATATGGAGTCCAGGTGTGTTTGATGCTGATCAACAGACTGATCACTGAGAACATTTAAACTCTGCTCCACTCTGGATAGAAACAGAAACAACAGTAGTTAAATATTGTTTTGTGGTGACTGCCCTGATCAGAACAAACTTTTATAAAGAGGTGAAACAAGTGATTCATTCTAAACCTGATGACTGAGGATCATAGAAAGTCCTTATTTCATGTTAGCACATGAGAACTGATGTAAATGACACAAAAACTCTTAGATGTTTTTTTTAAATATCTCTTTAACAACTGAGATCTTCATCTTTCAGATAAAAATTTGTTTCCATCCATTTCCAAACAACTGCACCAGTATCACTCCATCATGGGGACAAAATGACAGCAGCCTGAACAGTTTCCTTCCAGTTTTAAATGTCGGACACAACAGACCAGCTGTACTTATATCTTACTTATTTACAGCAGATGGTTCTTCTCTTTTAAACTGGAAGATGTCATCCATTGACTGATCACTCCTGCTGGGTCCAGGTCCAACGGAGTCTGGTCTGTGCTGCTGCTTTGTTCTTCAACACAACACACAAAGATTTGAGTGATAATAATAAAGGAGCAGTGATTTGAGAGCTGCGCTCTGACATGTAGAAGAGTAGTGTAAAGTTAGAGATGTTCATCTCACCTCTGATCTTTGCTCTGGTTCTCATGTTTCCCACTCAGAGTGGTTTTAGAGGGAGGGACTCCCTCCTCTCTGTCCTCACGCGGATCCATGCGGCTGGATTCACGCCAGCTCACACACACTTTCTACCTTCACCTGCAGAGGAAACACAAATCATTCACCTGAACATCAACAATCATCCGTGACATGATTTCAGCTGCTCCTCCAGTGACTGGTTCTTGTTTTCTGTGTCATATCGGTGTCATTGAATGCAGTCAGACAGCAGAGACAGAGATTCTTCTGGTCATGAAGCTGCAGAGAAGTGAAGAGCAGCAACACAGACACCAACTGTGCAACTTCATCTAGGAGTTTCACAATGGCTCCACAATGACAACGTCAAATTTTCCATTTCCAAAATGAAACAAGTTAAATGTACACATATTAGTTCTTGTCTTCTTACCCTGACGCCCCCATCACTCTGGAACTGGGTAAATCTGGACTCATCAGACCACATGTCACAAATCGCCATCAATCAGGATTTTTTTCCGACCACATTCTACCTCGAACTCGATGGTTCGTCACTATCCTTCCAGTTTTTAATAATGCGTTGGACAGTTCTTAGCCCAGTTTCAGTAGTTTCTCCAATCTCCTTAGATATTTTCTCTGCTTGACGCATGCCAAAGATTCGACCCTTCTCTAACAGACTAACATCCTTTCCATGACAGCGTCTTTAACAGTGTTGTTTTCGTCTACGATGACGGAATTATTTTGTTGACGCCGCTGTTTTTCATGACAGTGGCGAGCTAAACGTCAGCCAGACGTTCAAAATGCATGACATTTCTGCCCACCACGTGGCGTCACGCCAGCATCTGTGCACATTCTGCACAACATGAATGCCGTCGCACTGACTGATGGCAATGGCTTTGAGAAATGAGAAGAATGCTACTCATTGCATCAGTTGGGAATAAATAACTTGTTGTCAGCTAAAAGATAATCACCCAATTATCGAAGGGACATGCCATATCTACATCTAGGGACTTACATGAAAAACTCTTCATTATTTGTGATTTTCCTGATCATCAGTCATCTCATAATAACATAGTTTCATCTTAAAACATAAGAGTGATTCAGACTTTGTGATAAACAAGAACTGCTTTGTAAAAATTCTGTTTTTTTTCTGTATATATTTTGTTTTCTTGGGCGTATGATGACCAAATAATCCCCTGCAGGTTCTAGCCGTTCTAGGTTCTGCTGAGTCACTGGGCGTTCTAAGAAAACATTTCATTGGCTTGGTCATCTGGCAGCCAGAGGGATGAGCTCAGTTTCTATTTCCTCTGATAGGTTTCGATTTCTTGAACGCACCCAGATGCTTGTAAAGGAATCGTCACTGGGTTTTAGCTTGACTTGGACCTCTGTTTATTATCACGTGATAAGTTTTGATTAGGTGGAATGAGGTGCAGGTTTACAGTTCTTGTTTTGTATGAAAAAGGAAATGCAAACTGGAAAAAAAATGAGGTTGTTTTGCTTATCGTGTTAAGAATAAATATATATATTTTTGTTAAGCTTTTATTTAGGACAAGTTTTAAAAAATTATATATAGTCATGCTTAACTTAGAATTATATCACTGTTATTTTGCTGCAACATACCTGTGACATTTTATGTTGAATGTGTTTTTATATTTAGTTATGGGGGTTTAATGTTTCTGCTAAAAATAAACGAATCTTAAGATTGTTGACATTTGATGCATTTTACTGTTCATACAATACACTTTTATTTTCATTTTGAGTAAAATGACTTGTCATTCTGTCAGACCTCTGCCATACTTTCCGGTAAAATTTAAAACAACATCTCATATCTTATCATTTAAAGGGATTTGTCATTCAAATAGTAGATTAACGCCAGCGAATGTCTGCGTCTCCTGACCACGCCCACTTATCACACGTCATCGATGCATTTGCGGAAGTGATCCTGAACTGTCAAGCTTCCGCCGGTTAGCCGGTTTAATTACACAAGGACGCGGGTTCTCTAAAATAAGATGTTGCTAATTATTCTGTATCGCGTGCATTTGTGAAATTTAACGTAAGCATGTGCGCATATTTAACTCTACAACGTTAATTTGTTGACTCTGTATTTCATTAATTGTTTATGTGAGCTAACCGTTAGCTTAGAACAGCTAGCTCAACGGCTATATAGAAAATACGGCATTTCGAAAAAGCATCTGGTTTTTAAGTGTAATTTCTAATCAATAATAAATTAATCTAGTTTTATTTCTTTATTAAATCGTATATATCATTCCTAGACTACTAATGCAGCTTTCTAATTTTTTTTTATAGCAAGTTATTCGATTGTGTCGTCTTTGTTGCTTTTATTTTGAAAATATGTCCAGGAAGTGTTCATTTTTATTTCTCCCTCTGTCAAACTTAATCGTGTTGCTATTTATTCATGTTGGACGCCTTTCATTTTGACAGTCGGTCCCGTCTCACATGAGGCCCGGTTCCGGACACTTCAAACCCTAGTTGGATTTAATGGAAGCCGGCGAGATGTGCAACCGAGCCGAACCGGGCCAGTCCGGGCCGCGTCCAGAAACCAGAGACAGCAGCTGCCAGACTGACTGCAAAATACAAGGTGAGTCAGATAGAGGAAGAGTTCACGCAGTTATGTTTTAGCTGCATGTGGGTTCTGTCCTGTCAGGCCATAAAAACAGTTGTGTTGAGATATGGGAGAGTTTATCTGATATCACAGCCGCGGTTGATACGGTTTATCTGCATTTATACGACGTTTTATGAATGTTAGAAGTGCTTAGATAAGGAAAAGTGTCACAGAAGGACACAGACATGTTATGGGAATCATTTCAAACGCTGACATACGTAGATTATATGAGAACAGAAAGGGATTAGTGGAAGTGGAAGTGTATCTTTTTGAGGAGAATGTGATTTCTGCAAAACGAATGGTAATAAATACACTCACATATCAGCCACAACATTAAAACCACTAACAGCAGAGGTAAATAACATTGACCATCTTGTGATAATTCAGTTTTCTGCTGGGAAACCTGGCATTCATTCATGTGGATGTTACTTAGACATGTAGCACCCACCTAGACCAGACCAGGCACCCCCACCCCATAACAATGACACTCCTTGATGGCAGGATGCAGCTTGACACAGGCGATGGTACTGCCACTCTGGTCCATAGTCTGATTACTGGAACTCCCTTTTATTTGGTTTACCTGACAGATCCATCCATGCCTGATAAATCTTATTTAGCATATGTATTTCCTGCAGCTAATCGGCTCCAGTAACATCAGGTTAAAATTAAATTACGTACTTTTCCATTTAGTAAACACTTAAACCGGGGCTCGCATACCTGAGCTGCAAAACCAGACTTTCCATTCTGCTTTTATTGTGGAAAACTAAAGTAGTACATTTTGGAGTGGGCAGCTAAGCAGGGATAGTCATGGATGCATGATCAGGCATTGGGCTTAATGAGAGTAATTTATTAAACGGGACAGTTTGCTTTTGTTTTATTTTATTTTACTGCCATTTTAAAAGTTGGAAGTAGCCCTAAGCCTTTGCTTTGAAGAATTCTTAGTTCATTTTTTTGTCCGTGCTCCAGGTCATGGCCCCAGGTTATCAAAGGTAAACCTGTTTACCCTGCTGAGTTTGTGGATGGAATTATTTCCTCAAGAACGACCTGATGAGGATGATCACAATCAGGTGAGTAACATCTAGAGTGAAATACAGAAAGGCCTGTTTAAACGTTCTGTGTTAGCACTGGACTAATACAGAACAATCAAATTCAGATCCGCAGGGTGGGTCTGGTGGTGGTGCGGGACAGTAAGGTGGTGGGACTCCACTGCTCGGGAGCCGAGCTCCACGCAGGACAGGCAGCTATAATCCAACACGGCCGCCACCTCGCTGACTGCGAGCTGTACTTCTCCAGGAGACCCTGTGCTACGTGCCTCAAGATGATCATCAACGGTGAGGAAAGAGAGGCAGCGACGGACGTAGTTAGCAGTGAGACTGACACATCACCGCTCTGGGGATGTGTCTGCTCAGGATGCCAAAGAGCTGAGTGACATCTGCTCCAGTTCAGCTACACTAAAACGCTTTTATTTAAAAGGTGGAAGGACAAAGAAACAAAACAAATGTAGCATGAATGATACAATAAAACTCTCATTCTCTGCGGCTACACCGGTAATATAATATCCCGTTAATTAAGATAACCGTCATAGTTTGGAGCCTTCGTGCTGTCACAGCTTAGATTATCCACCC
The DNA here is from genome assembly GCA_005024645.1 of Planiliza haematocheilus. NCBI lineage: Eukaryota > Metazoa > Chordata > Actinopteri > Mugiliformes > Mugilidae > Planiliza > Planiliza haematocheilus. The sequence goes on along the minus strand of SRSE01000183.1, from coordinate 1,372,999 downwards.
TCATGAATCACTCTGATGACTTGTCAGCTCACACATGATAGATATGCAGGAAAATTGTTAGTGTAATTGTTTTGGAACCAGGAACCAATAACCACCAGTACTGAGGAAGTGGTTTCTGTGCTGAAGCCAAGTTTAGTTTAGCAACGCTAAGATGATAATGCTTTCACACCGCACAAACGAGACCAGGCTGGAATAAATGACGAGCTAAAGCTACTCCAGGTGCTGCCTCATTCATTCATTCAGCTGTTGTCTGTCGATGCCATTTGACATTACAACATCACTTTATTCTGACTTTTATTAGCTGTTAAAGTAAGTCAACAATTGGCTGAACTTTGGCATCGTGTTTCTGACTCCTCCTCCCCCTCCGCCTCCTCTCCCTCTTCTCCAGCTGGAGTCAGTCAGATCTCCTTCTGGCCCGGGGACCCCGAGATCAGCATGCTCGCGTCCACCCTCAGCAACCATTCAAACTCCCACCCCAGCAGCCCGCCCCGCTCCATCACAGAGGAAGCCGCGCTGGACGCCGTGGCAACGGAGAAGCTGAAGTCCAACAGCCGGCCCCACATCTGCGTGCTGCTGCAGCCGCTGGCGCCCGGCCTGCTGCAGTTCGTGGACAAGACGTCCAGAGAGTGTGATTTCATGGAGCGCGTGACTGAAGACGACCCGGAGCTGGACGTAGACGAGCTCTTCAACAGGTTAGCTGCAAACGCAACTTTTTGTAATTTGTTGTCACGCGAACATGAGATTGAAACTAAAAAAAAACTTATTTACCAGAGAACGACTAAGACACTTGAAGAATTTCACCGCACACTTCCTGGTCGGCACGTCTCAGCAGCACCAGGGGATCCTGACCCAGATGGGTTTGGAGAACTTCTGCGTGGAGCCCTACTTCTCCAACCTGAGACACAACATGAGGGAGCTGCTGGAGCTTCTCGCTGCGGTGGCCGCTGGGGTGCCACAGCAACACTACGGCTTCCACAGGTCAGAACTGAATGATTTGAAAACGCCTTTAAAGCATTTAGAGTTCGATTTTGACCCCCGTCGTGTCTGTGACGCAGGGAGCAGCCTCCGACCTCGCAGCCTCCGACCTCGCAGCCTCCGACCTCGCAGCCTCCGACCTCGCAGCCTCCGACCCGCAGCCTCAGCGTCATGAAGTTTCCCAAGAAGTGGCTCGTCACTGCATCATCCAGGCCAGGCTGCTGGCCTATCGGACAGGTCCGTCTGGTTTTTTTATGGTTACAGTGTCGCAAATTAACACAAGAATCGTCGATGAGTAAAATCCCCTTCAGATATCTGCAGCTCCTTACTTCCAAATGTGTCATTATCATTCCAGAGGATCCTAAGGTGGGCGTGGGCGTTGTCATCTGGGCCAAAGGATTGTCGGTGAGCTTCAAAGTGACGTATCTTAACCGTGTTACCTACCTGGAGTGTTTCTAAAGCCTTCTCTTATGACAGGCTTGCTGTAACGGAACAGGTCGCCTCTGCCTTGTGGGTTGCGGGTACAACGCTTACCCAGCCGGCTCGCAGTACGCAGAGTACCCCCAGATGGACAACAAACAGGAGGACCGCCAGAGACGCAAATACAGATACATCATCCACGCAGAACAGAACGCCCTCACCTTCAGGTCAGGGTGAGCCCAGTCCATCTGTCGGTGGTGTGGAGAGTCATAAAGAGCTAAAAGTGAGTCGGTCCTTTTGTTGCTTTCAGGACGCGAGACATCAAACCCGAGGAGCCCACCATGCTGTTTGTAACCAAGTGTCCGTGTGACGAGTGCGTCCCTCTCATCAGAGGAGCAGGCATCACCCACATCTACACCCCCGACCAGGACAGCGGCAAGGACAAGGGAGACATTTCCTACCTGAGATTCAGCAGCCTGGAGGACGTCAAAAAGTTCATAGTGAGTACAAGTTCCTCCATTTTTTAGTTATGATGTGACACTGGAGAATAAAGTCTTGCTGCTGGTTTGAAGAACTCTTCAGCAGCTTTAAGGTTTCACCATCATCAAGATGTTTTTCTGTCCTCAGTGGCAAAAGTGGCCGTCTCCTCGCCTCGCCAGTAAGTTGAGTCTCATCAAACTATAGTCATGATTCCTGTTCTGATTTGTTCTCAAAACTCAAAGCAAGCGTCTTAAACCGCCGCGTCGTTTCTGTTCCAGATGGCTACGTCGGGAAGCACAGCAGGCAGACTGAGCACGAGAGCCACAGCAGCAAGAAGCTGTGCACCAACAGGTCTCAGGAAACGCCTCCCATCAGCTGAGCCTCACTCGTCCACGCACAGGTTCACGGACAAACGAGAAAAAAGTAACAGAAAACCAAAAAAAACAAAACTCAGAATTTTAGCTTGTGTGCCGCAGATTTGCTGTTCTCTGAATATCAAACCGGCGGCAGGGATAAATGTACTTGTTTTATCAGTCTTTTATCATCGTCACCTCAAAGGGACAGAAAGGATGGACGGATCCTAGATGAGAGAGGTACGGAAAACTCTTGGGAAACTGAAGGCACTAAAGAAGGAAATGGGATAATATATTTCAAATAGTAATATAAACTGTCACGTGTAGATTTGTTATTTTACTTTTTATATAAATGAGGTGTAAAGTGTAATGATGATGATGGGTGTAGCTCCTGTTCTCTAGGAAGTTCCTCCCTCGTATGAAAGGACTCTAGTGTTTCTTCACGCGTTTTGTTTGGAGACACGCCCTGATTCGTGGACTGTAGGAATTTACGTTGATAATCAAACGGTTGGTTCGTCTACATGAAGCAGCTTTACTTGTTTGTTTTTTTGTTTTTTCAGCCAGTGTTGAGGAATTGTGTCAACTTTCCAGCTTTAATCTACTCCTTGAGGCCGTGCTCCACTTTCCCTGTGTGTCATCTTGTTGTTAAATTTAAATTACCAAGTCATTTCTATGGTACAGTGTCTTTAAATAAGTGGAAATGTTTATTTGGGAGACACTTGGGAGACCGTTTTGCGCTTTAGCGGAAAGGGAGGAGGGACTGAGAAGTTGTCCATGTTCAAATTTTTTGGCTAAGTCCTGGATCTTCACAATCTCGCCTACTGCACCTTTAATCTGCACCAGAATCCTGTAATTACCAGTCACCGCCACACGGGGGCGCGCTGTTGCCTATGCGCAGCAAGTGGGACATTATGCTGGGCTGAGTCCAAATCACAGAAAGACTAAACAAAAGAGACGGTTGAGCCAGAAATAAATGTCATATAACTTATCTGGAGGACAGGCGAAGGTAAATAAAAGTCTGTAACTAGACAACAGGGAGGGAAACACAGGACAAATGAGGACACGCACGCAGCATGCATTCCCATCCTTTTATTTGTTGTGAATGTGGTACAATAGCATCGATGTGGAAAATACAGTGGCGTCTTTCAGAGAGGACACTGGGACTAGACCAGGGTTTGGTTTTTTTTTAAGTTGTAACACGGGTGTAAAGGAAGTAGTATCTGAGTTTGGCTCAAGTCCGATGGTGAAGCTGGTTGGTATGCGTTTGTGTTTTAATACTGTCACAGCTTGAAGCATCCAAAGTAGCTGGTACTGGTTTTAGTTTTCACCCAAAGCACAAAGCATCTAGTGTTTGTGATTATATGCCAGATGAAAGGAGAATTTACAAGTTTACAGCTTACCCCACTACTTTTTATTATTATTATTATTTAAATTCACTTTATTTATCATGTGACCTTTGAACGGTTCTGATTGAACAGTTTTAATCAAAACGTGTTTTGTTTTTTTTCCCATGGAAGCTCAAAGATTTGTGGATGCACATATATTGGGAAAATAAATTCAGATTTTTAAACTTTAGTCTCGGCGTCATTTTTAGGAAACACATCAACTAAAAGCCAACATTTCTATAAACGTACTTCATTTATTTTTTTTGTTTTTGCACATTTTCCGGTCCTTTAACTGCATGTGGATTATTTCACAGTTGCATTTCGCCATCGCTCGTTTTCCCAATTTTCCAAACAGCTCGCGATTGACACGTTGAATCAGCTCTGCTTTGGCAACAAACTATGGCAACTGATTCGCTGCAACAACAACAACAACGGCAACGGCAACAAAAGGAAAACGACCTTTAAAACGACAGCGTAACTCAAATATAGTGAGTTAAGAGGTTCACTGCTTAATCACAACAAATATGTTCCATCCAGAGCATATTTTCATCAACTTAATAATTAAGCTCCCCTAAAAAGATTTTGTAAATACAAAAAAAAATAAAGAGTGGAAGGAAGGGAGAAGAACATCAAAACAAAAAAGGCACCTCTGAATCTTTTTTCCTTCCTAACACCGACGTCGGATCCGAATCAGAACACGCGCGGAAAGAAAAGGAGTGAAACAAAACCACAAACAGCCACCGTCACAGCCGCTCCCGTCTCTGTCTCCTGCTCACGTTCAGCGTCCTCTCACACAATGGCACTCACTTCAGAAACTGTACACGACAAGAAATGAAACTATATATATAAAAAAAACAAAAAAAACACCATCAAGCAGTGTGAGATCAGTGATCAGCTTTAAAAAAAACAAAAAAAAGGAATCATATTTTTCTTTTATCATACAGAAAGTGCTATTAGCCACCAGCAAAGAGAACCAGTGATCAAAACGATGTACCGATAGTGGCCCCATGTCACAACGGAATTAAAAAAAACAAAAAGCTCCTTCATTTTAAAGAGTCAAACTACGCCTACGACATTTGGTCAACAGTGACTGAAACCAGTTCTTTCTCGATTTCGCCAATTAGAAAAATAAAACAACGAAGCTCGGGGAAGACTTGTTTTAGCTCGGCGTGAATTTAAGCAGGCGTTTCACATCGTACTGAGCTCTTATTCGTAATCGTAGAGCCGGAAAGGAAGCCCACTGTGATAAAAGAAGACGATCCAAGTCAGTGGTGTTAACTAATTCATTTGGGAAGTCATTATTAATAAAGTTGTGTGATTTTCAGACAGTTAAGTATTGACTTTTGAGAACATTTTCCACTGCTTTGATTTGATTTCTAAGGTGTTAATTTGAGAACATTATTGTGAGAACGTCTTTCATTAGCTTATTTTAAAAGTTTCTCTTATTTGGGGTTTTGTTCTGATGCTGAATCCTTATTTTAGTTATTTTTGAGACCGGATCTCTTCTTTCCATCACGCTGGTGAAAATGGGCTTCCACACCTGCAGGCTTTGGCAGTCCCAATTTAAAAAAAATTATTTCCTGTTGCCATTTAACGAATACGACAAAAAATAAAAAAGTTCTTCATTATTTTTCTTCCGGCTGCTTCATCTAAACGTTTACTTGCAAGCAGCGGCCGAGAGAGCAGCGGCAAACGCTGAGAAGAAAAACGACCGACCACTGGACCGCTCTGGCCGAAGCTTTTTAACCGCTGGTTCTCCCAACGAAGCGAATCAGCTGCCTCCAACGCCGTGAGTTGTGGCACTACTACATGCTACCGATGAAACGAAAAACTATTCATGACAGAACAAAAAAAATAAAAAAATTACAAAAGAAAGTGATCAGTGATTAAGAACTACTCTTGCACAAGTTTGTAATGAACAAAGAGAAAAAAAGACAAGTAACGTCTTGAGGATTTTTTTTTTTTTTTAAATAGAATAACCATTATTGTTGACGTGTTTTTGTTTTCTATGTCTTCCTATTGATAAAAAGTTGGGGTAAAGGGAGGGGGCGGCTACTTCTCTTAAGAGGCCGGTTTCTTCAGATCCCTGATCTGTTTGATTAGGTAGGTCTTCTCGTCGTTGAACTGCTCGTCGTCCGTGCGATCCTTCTGGAAGTTGCTCAGGAACTCGATCAGCTTGGTCTGGTTCTTGAGCAGGATGTCGACGATGGGCTGCGTCTTGTTGGGGTTTGCTACGAACACCTGGGGAAAGCGGACGAGGAGTCGGTGACGTTTCGCGCCTCAGACAGAAACGGCGCATTTAACGGCGAGAACATTTTATTTTTTTTTACCTTGAAGACGTGGAAGGCCTCAAACTGGATGTTGGGACTCTTGTCTCGTAGCAGATTCATCATCAGCTTGAGATTCTCCGGTTTGCTGATGTAGCGCGTCATCACCGTGAAGTTATGCCTGTCCAATAAAAGCTCGCCCAGGAGCTGCAGGAGACAGCGTTTGGACCAATGACGTAAAACTATTTTTTTTTTTTTTAGTATGGGTGTGAATCAGTGTATGAGTCAGAGACGAACCTTTAGGGACTGCCGCTTGGTGACGTAGTTCTCAGAGTGCAGAAGCTTCTCATAGTCTGCAAACACCTGCAGTGAAGAAAGAAACGGAGAAAATCCTAAATACAGCTTAGTAAATATGCAGCCAACGCAATTTCCTCCACTTTCTACAAATCTGCAAACAGATAAACGAATAAGCAGCTTTCTTTGTAGCGTAGCTTCCACACCCTGAATAACCCCATTAAAAGGTTCACTGTTGACTCTAAGTGGATGTAAGGGCTCCTGGGGTGGCCACCAAAATCTAATCAAAGCCACGTACGTCAGCTAAATCTTGGATTACCTCAAGTCTATATGCAGACAGGTTGCACAGTCAAGTCTTGTGTGGCCCCTAGGGGTCCCTGCCAGTGAAAGGGGCCCCTCCGCCTGACAGCACAGAGCCCAGCTTTGTATCTGGAGATGTTTTTTTTCCACAGACTTGTCTTTACTTCCTACCTATCTGCCATCTTTTCTGGATACTCCCTCACAGGGGTGTTGAGTGTGACGTGACTGGGACTGAGCGGTGCGCTCAGCGATACCGGATCGAGTCAGTTAAGGCTCTGGACAGTGTTGGTAAACTTGCATTAAACACTAATCTTCTCTGGAGAAGAGCCACGGTGTTACACTCACAGCGTCGTAGTTCTGTTCCAGGTATTCGGCCACCAGCACTTTGTGTCTTGTCAGGAGATCCTGAGAACGGTAAAAATATAAAGATATGTTCTCGGTTAATGTCACAGACGATGGAAGAATCACAGAGAAGCTACTCTTCTACCCGGTTAAACGTTTAAACGTCTGAACACCTGGCAAGCTGGATGCGTAAAGCCCTGACGTGACTTCAGCTCCACGTTAGGCAGTATTAGATTTATTTTTATTGTATTATTTCATAATGAAACCAAGCACGGACACGATTAAACTTTAAGTCCGGTCGCCTTTGTTTTAGATAAATCACAACCCGGACGTGTTTCTGCTACGACTTGGCCGCCGGCGTTACCTTGAAGGTGGCGAAGGCGTCGGAGGCGATGTCGAAGGTGGACATCTCCACGTAGTTGAAGAACCTGTGGAAGTGCTCCGAGTGGAGGACTATCTTGGCGAGCGGCTCGTGGCGGATGCACTCCCTCAGCATGATCCCACAGTTCAGAGCCACCTGGGGCGTCTCGTACCTTTCAGAGAAGAAGAAGAAGAAGAAGAAGCTGCGTCACCTCCTTGGGAGCCGTTAATTTGTTTCCAGACGCTGCTGCACGTGTTTGCCTCACCCTTTCAGCAGGATGAAGAGGACCTCTTGGTGGGAGCAGAAGTATTCCACGGTGGGGCTCCTCGTCCCGATCTGCCTCCTCAGGATGTTGTTGAAGATCTGACACACGTCCTTCTTCCCCTGGTGACACACAGACAAACGTCTCATCACCTGTTCGTTGCTGGATAATACGTATTTTTCTTCCTGTCGCGTCTCTTTACTCCTCACCTCAAAGTCTATGACCTGCAGGTTGTCTACCAGCGATATCAGGAGGCCGCTGTTGTACAGCTCCTGAGCCAGCTGGGCCACCGTCTCGGTGTGCGGCTCCTTGTCGTTGCTCCCGTACAGGATCTCCTTCATGGACACCAAGCACTTTGACACCTCCTCAGATGCCTGGAGAACCGAGATGGAACATGCACAATGAGGTGAGTAAGGCATAGAGAGGAATATACTGTAAGCCAGAGCCTCAATCGACTTTTTGCGTGTCTGAGTAAGCCGTCTTGACAGTGAAGTGCCAGGAGATGACAGGTCCAGGCTGTTCTGTGCTCTAATTTCACAGAGAGCTGTCACCCTTGGGCCCCCTGAACGCCCAGCCATTAACCCACACACACACACACACATGCCTCCCCGTCTTCCTACCTTATCTGTCTTCTTATCCTGCTTAACCAAGATGGCCAGGTTTTCCTTCAGGGTCCTCACGATGTCCGCGGGACTCTTGTGTGATTTTCCAAACAGCGGCATGATGGACGCGCACGCACGCCTTGGGACCTTGGGAGACGCGGAACAAAAGGAGCAGTCAGTGCGGATGCAACTAAAATATATTCAGGAATCACATGAATACGATAGGTTAGTGTTTGCTTCTGCCTGACTTACAAAACTAGACGAGGATAAATAAACCGTTTGTGTGTTTTATGCCATTTCGGTGCATATATGAAGTGAACAGCCTTCAGTGAACAGCTAGGCTAAGTTAGCGTTTAGCTTTTAAAGAGGTCAGAACTCCAGCGACATTTCTCCAGCATGGAAAGATTTTAGAACAAACAAAAGCGTGTTTGGCTGCGGTCTTCATCAGGACCGCGAACGCCGCTGCAAGCCTGGCATCGGCCCACGAGTGCTGCTCCACTTATGATCACTTCGTTCTTCTTTCCTCCCTCTGTGCATCCTAGAAGTCTTTTTTCTAATAATTTAGGATTTAAATCGAGCTTTCTGCAACGAAACTGATGCAACTGGTCTTAATTTGGTTGCAAGGATTTTGGCTTTTGCACGGCAGAGTAGTGTGAAGTCAGCACATTTAGCCCAACATCTGCATCTTAGTTTACTTTATTAAAATTAATTAAATCTGCATTACACACATGTTTCTCAATGGAAAGCTTGAGGCAGTAGCAGGTTAGGGGCGGGGCTGTCCACACTTCACGCTGCTCTTTCTCCGTCCACTTGACAGCTCAACAAAAGGCTGCAGATAGAGACGTAAGAACGTGTGTGTGTGTGTTTCAGGATTCCTCTTTTCTTCCACCTTAGAGACACATTCCAGTGTCATCTCCAGTTTATACAAGTGACACCTGCAGCCGCGTTTCATGTTTTACTCACGGATCTGGACGACAGAGGACAATGCAAAGCACCTTCTTAGTGAGTTTTAAATATTAAAACCTGTATAAATTATCGCTCACTATATCCAAAAACACTCCTGTCCATGCAGTAGTTACTGTCTGGACTGTATATGATCCATGTCATGTGTTTGGCTTGAGTGCACGATATCTGCCTCTGGTTGTATTTTGCCCTGGTGCTGCCAGAATGTCAAAGACTGTTTGGGCATCAACAGGTGAGACGGTGCCAGCAGACGCTGGTTACTATGGTATTCTGTGGCGTCTGACGCCAAACTTTTCAAGGCCAGTTCAGTCGAGGGTCTGAGTTAAGCTCTCCCTTTAAATGTGCAAAGCTAGACGGCATTATTTTAAACCTGAAATGGCAGTAAGAATATATAAAGCATCTAGGAGGTAGCAGTAGTAGTAGTAGCCATCACAATCCAGGCCAGCTCAGGAACATCCAGCAAACTTGTGACCACTAATCCTCATCTGGGAATGTAGAACGGCTTTACCCCCTTACTCCCACCTTCCTTCCTCTCCATACACCTCTACATACCTCCCTCCATCCACTTCACCCTTCAAGCTCACTCATTCAGTTTCACCCCCTGCCCCTTCCCCAGGTGTGCTAGCATCTAAATATCTCAGGTGCTTGATGATAAATCAATGACAAGCGGAAAACACATATTTAAATTCGTCTTCTGTGGCTGCATAAAGTCAGGCTTTTATTGTATTTATAATCAACAGAGTCGCCCCCTGCTGGCTCTTAACGTGCATAGTCAGTCTTTAATAAAAAAAAAGTTTAAGCTACATCTGCAGCCCTTTCTTAGCCTCGTTACAAACCGACAAGCAGCAAGCTCCGATTGTCCCCATGCGCGGCTAACCCCGGCTCATTACATCGTTTCTGCTCCATCGCAAACATCTAATTATACGAAATAAAACCCAACATCCTTTCTAAGGCCTCGTCCACACGTACCAAAACCATCTTTTCCTCCTCCGTTTTCCCTGGCATCGTTTCAAGAATATCTGCGTCCACACGGATCCGTCTCAACACGACTCAAAACTCTACTTCATACTTCAGGCCTATAGGTGGCGCTGTTTCAGAAATTCACCAAAAATAGAGTGGAAGAGGTGGAGCATGCGCGTAAAGCTTGAGCGCTGTTTACAAATCAGCTTTAGAAGAAACCAAACTCAAGGAGAAATGATATTTAGCCCTAGTAACCATAATAGGCTCAATATCTTCTCCAGCAGGAACACGAGCATGTAGTCCACCATTGTTGTTGATGTTGTTAAGAGACGTCTCACGGGATATAAGAGGTGGAAGGCTGCTCGAGGGGCGTGGCCATGACATCATCGAAACGCTCAAATCAAGAGCTGCGTTTGCGAATGTTTTCACCCTGGGACCAGGTTTCAGAAAAGTGTGTTTTAGGGCAATGTGTTTACAGGATTCATGCAAAAAAAAAAAAAAAAAGCGTCTCCGTGTGGACGGGGCCTGCTAAAAGTCAGCGGCTGCTCAAGATTACGATCACTTTGGTAAGTAAAAGCCATCCTCTGCAGAGCTATTAGAGAACGGCGGTCAGTGTCTTTTATGACATTTTTGTAACAAAGAAATTAGTAAAAGGGCTGAAATGCCTGTAGACAAAATAAATAAATAAAATAAAATAAAACTAGCCCGGACTGGAATCACAAGTTTTTCACCTGACAAAGACTTTTCTCAAACACAGCTTTCACAGTGTTCATGCTTTCAGTTTGGAGAGTTTACTTTTAAGGTTAAAAATAAATAAATAAAAACTTGTTTTGGTGCTTTATTCCGACACAGAGACAAAGGCTTTGCCAGGAGGAAGGCTGCTGATTCACTTTTAACGAATGCAATCACATGGAGCGAGATGCCTCCTAATATATGAGATATATATCATCAGCAAGCGGCACACAAAACGAGTCTGTTGGACGCCATCAGATGCTACATGAGATATGAAATGAATTAAATATTTTTGCACTTACACGTATTTATCTTGAAGGAGTGGTCACATCTGTGACAACCTGAGGGAGCGGCTCAAACGTCCTAATGTCGTAAAGGTTTATGTAATCTATTTGACTTAACCGCTAAAGTGAGTGAAGAGAACCGCACCGAGGTTTATAGTTTAGAAAAACCCATCCAGGAAAAAAAAAATGAAACCATAACACAGTCCTTTCCTTCTGCGTTACATCACAACTTTCTGTCCAGTCAATATTTGTCAAAGGATAAACATTCAATGAGGAAGTATTTATCAAAAGAGGGGACCCGTGCTTGTTCAAGACTTCCTGCCTTTTAATCTAATCGCACTGCAGGCCACTGCGTCAGGTGGGTCCTGCACTTTTCCAGTCTGGCATTGTCGCAGCGGCTGCGGCTAAACGCTCCAGATTATTAGAGAACACTTAAAGGGTCCGTTTTAATCATTTAATAACGCCCGTGGAAATCTCAAGCAGCTGGTTACTGTGGAGCCTTCGTGTTCACTTGTAGCCTGCTTAAGACTGACTAAATGTTATGCAATGGATTTAATCTGGTACCCACTGGGCTTGAAAACACACGGTTAGCTGCTATAAGTAGGAGAGCTTCCACATGGCCTTAAATATTAATGTTTCAGCACTAAATGGGCTTTAAATAAACAAATACGCTGATATGAAGGATAATTTCAAGTATTTCCCTAAAGATCTTTATTCAAATAAATCTGTAAAGTCACCACCTATCGTTAAACATATGACAACACAATTTATGTCTTCCTCTTACTCTTTAAAATCTATTAATAAAGTAGTTGCTGAGTCATTTTAAACTGCTGAACAGGAACACGAATGCAAACGTCTTCTAATTATTACCAAATGATAAATCGTCCAATTTGTGTCACATGCTCAAAAGCCGATATCACATATTTTCCTCCTTCCTAATATAATAAAACTGAAATTGAACGGAGACGCTGCTCATCTTGTGACATATCAAAGTGTATTAACCGACTCAACGATGGCGGGACAAAGAGGAATTTGGCCGGCCGCCTCGACGCGTAGATATGGCACCGAGCGGTAAGCAGATTGTTTTTATTTATTTTTTTTCCCTTCTTCCTGGATTATCTAAGCGTGACCTTTGCTGCTGACATATGGGCTCAATGTAAGAAATGATCCTTTCATCTTCACCGGACTGAACTATGCTTTTAGACGTTTCTCTGGAGATTAAACCGCACTCGTGCATTTTGCATGGCACTGATTTACCCTTAACTTTATTAATAGCTACTACGTTATCATTATTACTATTATTATTGTTCGTCAAGGCCCTGCCCTCAGTAAACAGCAGTGCTGCCTTTTGCAACGTCAGACTCTGTGTAACAGTGACAAGTGCAAACTGCGTGGCAGTGGGTGGCTTCGATGACTAATCGATGTCATTCCAGTGTCGCAAGATAGCGATCCAAGGCCGCAGCCAGAGAGATGGTTAGAGCCGTCACACCTACACGCCAGTGGGACAGCAGTGATAGAGACGCTTTTAAACTTTTGCTGCAGGGGCGTGAGGAAACGATCCGACCGCGCCGCGCGGCTTCTGAACCTGCAGATGACATGCCTCATGTCATGATCACAAGGAAAAAGGTTGAGATAATGATTATGTTTGTGGCCTGTGCACGCCGTTAAAGCATTTAAAGAATTCCTTGCACCCAGTATGAGCTTACTAAATGACGACAGCGCTCACAGAGTATCTACTCAACTCTCAAAGTTCATCTCAGCAGTGTTTATGGCCTCATACACTCACCGGCCACCTTACTACTCCTGGGTTCGGGCTTATTTATCTTTTTGAACTGTGCTGCTTGCATTCCTGAGTGACTTCAGCCCATATTGACGTGAAAGCATCAAACAGATTTTAGAAGCAGCTGCGTTAAGAGGTGAATCTATCATTACAACAACCGTGCTGCGTTTAAAGCACCTTATATCACCTCACTTCCTCATTCCATTGCTTGTAAACTTGAGCCCCTGGATTATATCTACATGCCGTCATGAGTTTGTGCGTGACTGTCTGATTAGATATCAATTTATCTAATTGACCGTCCTCTCCAGGGCAGCCTGAAATGAGCTACTCCCAAAAACCTGGAGCAATTTAAAAACTCCCCTTTATTTTAACTCTGAAAAGAAACAAAGCCAACATCACTTTCAAGCCCTGATACCTGCCTGCGTAGGATTCACCTCACTGAAGCATACACGCACTTCTGTAACCATAAACACTCAGTTATGCCTCTGCTTCTAGTTGCTCCATGACCTGCTGCTTTGATAAACATTGTCATGGATGTGGAATAGATGTTATACATGTGTATGCAGGCTATATGAAAAGAAAATCAAAATTCTGTTGAATTTCTACTGTGGTTGAGACAGATTCTTCCAGATCACATCGTAGTTGTTAGACATTTGTGTAAATTAATAATTTATCTGTCTGCTAACACACACAGCTACTTGCATGGGAGCTTAATGATTCTGATTTGTCTATATATCAAGGCAAATGGAGGTAAACCAGAAGAACACAGGATGTACAGTAGTTTGGCTTTCAAAATAAAAGCAAACCACACCAGGATTCAGTCAATGTGTGGTTTTTGACCACAAATAAGCTTTTTGTAATCAAACCTGCCAATAGACTGAATCCAGTACAACATAAAACTGTGTAATCGGACTTTTCAACGACAGAAGTCAACTCGGAAGATGCCCCATATGGTTTATATTTCCAGTCTTAATATATTTTCACTTCTGTTTGGTAGTTATTTATTTATTTGGTCAAATATTATCTTTAGTCTAAAAAAATTGCGAAACATAAACAACTGAATCAAATCAATATTCAACAGACTTAATGTTACGGTTTTACAATTACGCAAAAAAAAAGATTTTAAAATGTAAACTGGCCAAAATCCTAATATTCTACCTATATACATGTTTCTTTCCATTTTTTTTTATTATTATTTTGTTTTCGCAGATATAAGACAATTCCTAGATAGATTTTCGACGCTCTTGTTTTGAAATGTTCCACCGGAAGTTGAGGTGTTTTCATTAAATACTAGCCTGACGCTGGTCGACTAAAGTAACACAGGAGGGAGGAAGAAAAAAAAACGCCAACAAAAAAAAACACGCGCTGTAAACGTGTTGCTGAAGAATAAAAGCTCCCACGAGCCGCTGTGTTTAGAGGAATAAGACTTTGTAGCGTAGCGGCAGTGAGCAGCTCGTAAGGCCGCATTAACAGTCCCAGACAATGTGATTAAACAAGGCTACACCCCTCTCGCCTGCGGCCAAACTCCCTTTTTGTTTGACAGATTTCCAAAGCTAATCACAGTTGTCTGCACCATTTCAGGGACAACTGCTGAAAAGGACAATAGGGAGGTCTCGTGTAGCGACAGGAGAGACATTTCAGCGAGTCGACCACGACTGAAGTTACAAACACTGTCAAGGGCAGTAACGTGTGACCATTAGGTTAACTGGGAGCTACTGCTCTTCGACAGCAGAGGCTGGAAATGATACTTACAGTGGGAAAGATGTTTGGTTGGGTATCTTTAAAACGTCTTCACCGCGTCTGTCCCGGTTCACAGCGCAGCCGAGCCTCCGAGATAAGGCGTCTGTGGTCACGCCAGGGCTGTCTGCAGGCAGGAAAGTCGGCTAAAAATGTGTGCGATACAATTTAAAATGTGTGGAATCTGTTAAGAAGCCAGTGCTGAATTCCATCTGGTCGCTTTCCAGTCTTTTGTCAAGTTGGCACGAATAAAATCGGGCACTTCCGGTGTCGGCGTTCACAATAAGAGCGCATCCTTTTAAAATTCAGCAGAATGAGAAGAAGAAGAGTGAGAAGCGAGGGTTGGGTTCAAACTTTAACGGCTAGTAGTAGTAAAAATGTGATTGTTTTTGTAGAGTAGCCCCACAATTTCTATATTTTTACGCTCGGCTGCTTTCAAACTCATGTTTTTTTATATTTTAAGCGAAAATAGCGTCACTTCCGGTAAAAGTACGGCTTGCCAACTTGACACATCTGTATCTTTCCAGCCGCGGCGTAATCTCGTTCCCTTCCTCTCACACCAAGTCCTTTTACCCTCCTTGCCTCAAGCGTTACCTCGTTATACGTACTCAAATAATCACAAGAGCACTGTAAAGCAACGTAATTACATTTAAAACGAAAATTATGCGTATTTTTGTACAATCTTTGCCGCTATATGTGTAAAGATTAACAAGAAAAGAGCTAAAGGTCGGGCGGAAAACTTATTGGAACGCACCCCAGACTAAATCATGACAGTCTAAACAGGAAAACGCTCATTGGAGGCGAGATAACACGTGGTTGAAATTACACTTCCGGATAAAAATAAATAATTTTATTGACGTATTTTTTTGTATTTTTTCCCGTATTTTTTTTATGTCAAATGCAAACAATTAAACAAGTAAAAATTATAGAAACTAGTTATAAATAATATAGCTTTAATTTCCACAAAAAACAAGGCAGCGTCTCGTAGAGGAAACCGTCTCAGACTTTATTAAAGCTGCTTTTCATTTTACATACAAGTCAGAATTACATATTTACAAATATACACAGATATGTCTCATTATAATATTCTTATATCGACACCATACTCGGTAGATATACAATAGGAAAATAAAGACGCCGCAATGTGCTGCATAAACAGAAACTAAAAAATATAACCCTTTCTCATCTCTCTCTCTCGCCGGCCTCAGAGTCAAAAGTACAAAGCTTTATTGTGTGACCGTGATCAAACACTGACAAGTTTAGTGCCCGCGTCAGCTTTATTAAGAGGGCAGAAAATAAACTCTCACAATATACAACAGTGCCTGGTAAAAAATATTTTGTTGAGGAGGCTTTAAAATTGGGGCTATGAAGAACATGCCACAAAGAGTGAAGACACACACAAAGACAAAGAGACCCACAAAATCCTCTCCACGATATACATGCTCTTGAGGAAAACAGCGTGAGGTATAGAGGACACATCTGTACACGGATCAGCACATGACGCCAGCCACCGTCTGGTTTAGCTCACAGTTTGACACCGAACGGTAACAAACCACAGTGGTGTTGATCGTGGCTTTGTCGAGCCAGCGGACAAATACAGACCAGCCTTAGTAATAAACAGGTGGGGCTGGTTTTAGTGCAACAGTGCGCTGCACTTTTCTGTTTAACGACAGCCTCAAACATTCAACATTATAGATGTAAAAAGGAAGAGATTGTTTTACAATGCGGCTTGTGGATACAGTAGAAACCTCAGGTTATGTATAAAAGACGTGTTTACACGTAGAAACATGGCGAGGTGTCATTCAGTGTTCAGGGGAGCACAGTTGTCAGATATCAGTCCAGACCGACTAGGGGTTAGATTACCTTCCCTGCTTGTGTAATTCACGCCAAAAGTCAGACTTTTAAACTGTGACGGCTACATTGTGTTGTCAAGTAAACAAATATTGCACTCGAGCTGGAGGTGCAAACACGTTGAGCAGGTCTGGGCCTTGGTTAGCCCAACTTGTGGAGAAGTGGTTACCGTCACATGCTTGACTGGGGCTGGGAGCAAAGGGAGAGGACAAAGCATGCTTTTGTTGCAGCGGTGCACACCAAAGATAGGTGAGCACAGCAACACAAAAACATGTAGAGTACAGCTGTTTCAGCAGGAGGTTCTTTTATTGGAACATTTGGAGGCTAAGAAAAAACCTCAGGAAGGTGAATTTATAGTTATTGCTACCGTCTCACCACCGTCACCGCCACTTGTACTGTGAAAGCAGTTTCGTCATTTAAAATAAAATGAAGCTTTCTGGGGCTTTGAGAGTTTGTTCCGCAGCACACACACAGGCAAAAATGCACACACACACACAGATAGACAGAGACGCTATGCGGCGCAGGCAGGTATGCTGTCACACCTGCCTGCCCACACATCTTCTTCCTGAGAGGTAAATCCAGAGCAGTTCAGAGTTATACAATCCCTCTAGAAAAAAAGGAGGTGCAAAAGTTGTCCAAGAAGCTGCCGCTCTCTGTGTGAGTGATTAACGTGTAGCTGGAGAAGTGCAAGACCACCAGGTAGTGCTGCCGGTAACTCGTTTTAAGGGAAGCCCGTGAACCGCTGCCCTTTGACCCCCACAAGGATTTAACCCCCTCCGCCCCATTCTCGCCCCGCGTACAAAACATTCGACCTTGCCCGGCGCTGAGAGCATACTTCTCATTGCAGCCACCCGCTAGTTTTCACAGTGCGCGATCAATGCCTGACACTAAAGCTGACGTATCGTGTGAAATACCCGTCCGATAGTGTCTCCGGACGTCTCACACAAGAATCTGTCGCTAAGCTGCAAAGGCGTCGACACAAAAGGGCTCCGGCTCCGACAGTGTTCAGTGCAGATATTCTTTAAAATGTCCTCGTTAATGCTACATAATCAGTAAGGTTTGATTTTAAAGGAAAGGCCTAACGTAGCTGAGATTTGATCCCTGAATAGGAATGAACTGAAAAAAACCAACATGCTGATATTGTTCTGAAGATTAAATTCAAATGAAAGTGGAATTGAGATATTCATCTTTTGTTATGAGACTGATGGATTACTGTGAATGCTCAGGAAAGGTGGGCGTAGATAGCGCTCAGCCAAAACACTTGTCACATTCGCAGATACGCAGAGAGATTGTTTTTGGTTGGACGCGACAAACTGTAAGGAGGTTGGCTGAGTGAAGAAAATCGATTTTCCGTCCTCCGGTCCGCTCAAGCGTTTGCGAATCTCCGCCTGAAAATGTTTTTTTGTTTTTTTTCTACGTGGTGGGATGGAGTCTGGAGTCAGGGTTTGATGTCGGAGAAGCTGGTGTAGGTCTCGCTGCAGCTGGAAGAAGTGCTGAGGTTCCCAGAGACGCTGCCATCTGCAGGAGAAACGCACAACAACACTTTAGTTTTCTTACCCAGAAACGTGACAACGCTGAACTCTTCATACAAATATAACAACAACTGACCTGAGCTGCTGAGTGATTGTGACGACTTGGACTCTGAGATGAGGCTGAGGAGGTTTGCAGCTGCCACCCAGCCCTCTTTACTGCTGCGAAGGTTCTTCACAAACCTGCAAAGCATCGCAGAAATCACATTAAAACGTCATCTGCATAAAAATTTAACTTTTTACCACCACAAAGTATTTTAAGATTTATTTTTTTTACCACTGTCCCTCCTCTCCTTCTCTGATTAGCTGAACCATGTCCCCGCTCTTGACAGACAGCTCTTGAGGTCCCGCCTTCTCGCAGTCTGCTACCACTGTGTACTTCCCTGGAGCCTGGAGGGTCAAAGGTCACCGAAATCAGGTGTTTTTTCAGTTTTCCCAATTCTTTCCAACATTGTTTATGAAAGAAAGGGACAAAAAGCTCACCAGCTTCTTTCCTACTTCATCCTCAGGGTCTGAGTTTATGGGGTCCTCGCCGCTGGAGTACCCATCGTGTTCATCAGAGGCGTCCACTGAGAGAGATGCCTTGTTCCAGCCTGAGTGGGGGTGAAAGAGGTAAAGAAACATGAAGAAGGATTAGAGACGCACCAGAGAAAAGCCAAAGGAGTCGAATGAATCTTAATCACACACATTCTTGACTCCTTGTGACAGTAAAAATGTTTCCTGGCTCAGTAATTTAGTAATTTAGTGAGACTTGATGCTTACAGGGAACGTTAAAGGTCCCATCTTACATCTTTTTTTTTTCTTTTTTAAAAGGTTCACATATGTCTCACTTGTCTCCAGAATTTGTCGATAAAGTTTCAGCTAAAAATACTTGAGAGACGGTTCATTTTATCATGAACGTATGCGTAGGCTGAGTTTTGAGTGTCTGTAGCTTTAAATGCAAATGAGCGGTGACTAGCCACGCCCCTTTCACAAAGAAGGGGGCGTGACTAGACTCTCTGTGGAGAAAAAAGTAGAAATATGGGGATTTTTCCACAAAACGTCCCATTTAAAGTACTGAAAAACTCCAAGTCTGATTATGCGAATACAGCCATACACAAAAAAATCTACCACGAGGAGCACAAAGCACAAAATCTGATCCATCAAAACAACCACACACACACACTTAAAGGCACAAACATCAATCCAAACTCATCCACAATCCTGGAGAAGATCAATGCCGATAGATAGAACCCAGTAAAGCACAAAAAAAAAGAAGAATTTCACGGATTAATCAGTGATTTCTTTGATCAGAGATGCGAATCACCTTGCTTCATTATAAAGCTGCTCTTACGGATTGGGCTAAATGCTAATGCTCAGTGTATTTACGCCACACAAAAAACCCAAGACACCCAGCAGTGGAAGAAGAAAGAATGATTGATTTGAGGTAGGATCTTGTCATTTAGTCTTGAACCGACTGAAAATCTCTTGAACAAACAGCCAATTTTCTTTAACAGCCAATGTGAGATAAAGTCGGCTCAATGTGAAGCTAAATGACGTTAAAAGTATATGTTTTTGCCGCACTTTACCTCTGGTTAAAATCAACCATGACCACCACAAACAACAGCAAACACCCACTGTGGCTGATCCTCAGAGCGGCTCAGTACCTCTCCGCTTGCTCTGTAACAGACTAGAGGTACTCATCCACTTGACTCTGCTCAGAGAGACGTGGGGCGCCGGCTCTGGATGAGGAGAAACGGGCCAGCAAGTCAGTGAGACCGCTGGTGTGTCAGCGTGGGTGTCACTTTGAGACAAATGTGCACTTCAAAGCCCTGCGGTCATAAATGCACAAAGGTTCTTCGCTCTGACAGGGAGTGAGGGTTAGTAAATCATTGGTCGGAAAGTTAGTAGCTCAATCATTCGCTAAGTTTAAAAATATGAACGGATGGAGCATCTCCACGACTTCACACATGGCCATGATCTGTGGATGAAGGTGAAAATAATGCAGTGCACACATGAAATATGTTCTACACATTAACATGATAAATATATTACGACCGGTTTCTATTAGTCTTCCCGTATCGTCCGTCTACACGAGGCCAAAGCTACTACACAAGACTGAGACACTGTGTCGATGAGGGGTGGGGACAATGAACGACGGACGGCCAGTGCCGTGCAGCGAGGTGACAGTATACCTTTAAACCCAAACGGCGTGGGGTCACTCTTGACCAAGTGGCGTTTGGAGCTGTGCTCGGGGCTCAGAGCTGAGCCTGGTCGCACAGGCAAAGAGGAGGAGGAGGAGGGGAAATAAAAGAAGGTGGAGAAGAAGAAAAGTGAGGGAGGAAAACACAAGCGTAAAGGTGCAAGAGTTTAACAAGTGTCATTTAAAGGCAGCTAGAGGTTTGTACATGACTAACTCTGACCTTTGATCGTCAACAGGCGGAAAATGCTGATCATTAGATTCTCTGGTTCTTGAAAACAGGCTAATTTAACAGCAGTTGATCCATTTAAGTAAAGTTAAAAATGAAAAGTTAATTAATATTTTAAATTACGGTAATATTTTGACGTGTGGCGCGTCGGGCGCAGTGGCTGCACTTTGCACTTTGACCACCAGGAGGCAGACTGTCTCCAGCATAAAAACGTATTCCCTCAGCCACTTACACAATTACTCACAGGGTTAAATGTAGTTTAACGGCGCTAAAAGCAGAGCCTGTTCTGCAGACTCTCTCCTACTGTTACCTTTCGGACTCTTGAGATTGCTGAAGCCCTGCAAAGTAAAACGCTTTTTAGCCACCGAGGACCTGTCGGCGGTCGGGCTGGTCACCGGCTCATCTGGAAGCAATGTTTTGAAATGAGAGGCGGGGGAAAGAGGAAAGGAAACGCAGAGTAGGAAAGAGGAAAATGGAGGAACCGTGAAGATGAGGGTGATAAAAAAAAGAGGAGTCAAGATTAGGGGAACCTTAACGTCGCAGCTTTTAGGAGCTCCTGTTACAACGAGCGTCTTTAACTGTTAGTCTACCTTTTTGTTTCGTTGAGGAGGAGGAGGTGGCGTCCGAGGTCGGGCTGGGCTCCGCTTTCTTCTCCTCCTGCTTCTTCTGGTTCTTCTGAGCACTGCTACGGAAGGGGCTGCAGAAGACATCAAGACGAATGGAGGTGTGAGATACGCTCCTCCCGACCTTCTCTCTATGTGAATCACTGTACGACCCTCACCTGAGCGAGATGGAGGTGTTGCTGGCGGGGCTTTGCGACACAGAGTCCGAGCTCTTCTGCTGGCTGGCATCTGAAACGTTTAGAAACAGTTAAGAGAGGTGGAAAAAGACGGAGAAGGCGAGTTGAGGCGAGCTCACGATACCTCTGCAGGCCTTGAGCTGCTGGGTGAGAACTTTGCGAATCTCGTTCACCCACGTTGTTTTAATCTCCGGCGTCGGAGCCTGGATGAAACCGATAAAGACAATTTTAAAATTCCTGTTCGTCCCTCTGCTACACGTGATGGTTTACAGGCGCAACGAGGCTGAGCGATCTCACCTGGACGATAAAGACCTCTTCTCTGGAGTTGCACCAAATCTCAAACTTCTTGTTGTCGCCTTTTGCGTTCTCCGTAATACCCACCGCACTCATCTGAAAGAAGAAAGAGAAAAATAACTCTTTATCATTTCCTGCACACGCTTTAACTCGCTTTGCTTGATCGGGAGCTTACGCTGAGGGAGTGCTTGAAGCTGTAAGACGGCGCCTTCTCGTAGCCCTCGCCGTTCTCCTCTCTCCTCTTGCAGAAGAGCAGGGCCTTCTCGTGGAGGAACAGGTGCCTCTGCATGGGCTTAAACCTGGCTAGGTCCTTGACTTTGGCGTGGCCTTTCTTATGCTCCGTCCACACGCTGAAGGAGCCCTGCATCAGCAGACGACCCAGCTCCGACAGGTTACCCTACGGAACGACGGAAGTTATAATCTGGGCTGCAGAAGATAAAAGACAAATTAGAGCTGAAAGATTTCTCTGACCTCGTATCCCGTAATGGCAATGAGGTGCATGGAGTCATTGACGGCTTTCAGGATTCCCAGGATAGAGGTGAGAGCTTCCTGGAGGTCGTCACAGCCATCGCAGCCTTTACTGTACTTCAACATCTCCTGCAAGCGTTAAAGTGGAGATCACACTGAGCCTTCCTTCGTCTCAGGGAGCAGGTGCATATGCAGAGCGTGAATGCTTTCTACCTTAAGCAGTAGCTGGTACTTGGTGATTCTCTGGACAGGTTTAAGGAGGTAGGAGTCCAAACCAAGTTTGTGTTCCAGCTTCTTCTGGCACTCCTGGTTCAGAGACATTAAACTAGTTAATATGTGTGAATATATATAGATTTTTTCTTGTTTTTCTTGTCCTGAGCTATGAGGCCGACCTGGAAGAAGGCACAGTCGGAGCACTGTCTCCACAAGCTCTCCGAGCGAGGTTTATTCTGGCAGTACGCCTCGTAGATCTGCAGGTCCTTCATCTACACAGAAAACGGTCAGTTGTTCACTTCAATTTGGTGCAAGACTGTAAAAAAATAAATGAATAAATAAAAAATAAAAAGTGCTTACCCGTTGTAAAAAGCAGCGGCCCACTAGTTCTGGGCAGTCGGTGTGCGCTTCCAGATCCTTTAGAAACGTCCTGCTCGCAAACAACACAGGTTATAAAATACAGTCTGCAAATCAGCACTGAAAAATAATATTTAATTTAAGAAGTGTACCTCTTATGAAACTGATATATTTCAGGCATGTTGCCAAACAGGATGTCCTTCTTGCTGAGCAATGTGTTGGGGATGAGGTGAGCCATGGCGGGGTTGTCCATCTCCGCTGCATAGCCCTGCAGCGCGATTAATAAAACATTTAATCGTCTTCTCCCTCCGTTCACTCTGAGGCGTTGCTTATCAGGCAGGACCAGGGCAGACTGTAACAAAACACTCACCTCCAGCACACACAGCAGCTCCTCCACGTACGCTCTCTCCGTCTCCAGCAGCTCGTTCATTACATGGCTGCACACAAACACAGCTCGGTTAATAATACGGCCTGAAGTATCTGGACGGCAGCTCATTAGAGGAGTAACCCAAATCGAGCTCTTACCGCCGGAGTACAGCCAGGTTTTCTTCTTCTTCCGACAGAGAAGCGTGTCGTGTGCCGCCGTTATGAATCGGAGACTCCGCCTGGAAGCATATGCATTTACAATTTGCAGCCGTGATACGCGTTTAAGAGTGTATTAGCAGCCAAAGGTGGTGCATACCTTTTTGCAGATAACATTATCCGCCGAGTATCTCCTCTCTTTTCTCTCTTGCACTGGAAAGAAAGAAACGTTTTTTAGCATTCTTAGTTTGCAGTTATCTTCCATGCAGCGCTCTTTTCTTTCTTTAAATCACATCCATCCATCCAGACTTACTGGGAGAGGACTGTGGAGACTTGACTTCGGGTCTCGGCGCTACTGGCTGCACTGGTCTCGTCTGCTTAGCGGCGAGTTTCTTCAGGCTCACGCGTCTCTTCTCAAACATCTCCTGGACAGAGCCTTGCTTCTGGAAAACTCTCTCGATCTGGTCCTGGTGGAGCATGGAGAGCAAAGATCTAGCACAGATAATGCTGTGAAAATTATTTGAAGTGTTAAATGCGCTTCTTGCTGACCCTGAGTTGAGTGTTGAGCACCGCCTCGTACTGGCAGCAGATGCCGCTGCGGTCAGTGAGCGTGTGCAGCGGCGCTGTGTCCAGGTAGCGCTCCAGTTCTTGCAGAGCTGCTTCGGCTCCATCCTGAGACTGACAGCGGTCCACCGGCTGGCTAGCAAGCAGGAAGATGCCGTCCTCACACCACCGCGATGCCTGCGGGGGGAAGCTAGCACTTAGAAATGCTTCTAAGGATGTAGAGCGCGCTCTTTGACGCAAAAACCAACCTGCTCCAGAGCGTGGTGGAGCTCCAGAGCATGGAGTAGGAGGCTCTTCTTGCTCCTCAGAGTTGAGCTGATCTCCTCACACGCTCCTCTCAGCTCGCTGCACTTTGGCCTGATGGAGTCCTCGGCATAGTGGGAGTTTTCTATCAGCATGTCGCCCTCACTGGCCAAGGACAAGGCAAGGTCTAGCAAATCCTATCAGAACGCAGAGGAGATAGTGTTAATCTAAGTTAAACAGTAATCTGCGACGTGGGCGTTTGCGTTTGTTTCTTACACAGGCCTTCTCCTCGTGGCCGGTGAGTTCTTTGAGGACGTGCTCGCCATGGGCGGGGCTTACGCTGACCTCTGAGAAGCCCGACAACCGCTCCGATGTGACCTCAAGCTGGGCTCGCACCTGAGGAACGCACAGACCGTTAGTAATCTGCCTTTGGTTTTTAGATTCAAGCCGTTCTCCAGGGCTGAACTCACTTCACGGAAGTGCAGTTCGAAATGGCGGAGCTGCAGACACTGCTCCAGCTTAGTGCGGTGACGCTCCCAGAAATCATCAAACGCCGTCTCTGTTTCGTCCAGCTGACCCAGCAGCCTGAGGGGACGGAGGACGGGGAGGAAAGAGAGGGAGGTTTATTCATTTTATTTAGGGGGCAACGTCATTGTCTGTTGATATATCCATCAATCCGTTCCCGTACCTCTGCACAGTCGCTAAGTTTTCCATTTCATCATGCATCATGCTGTACTCCGGGTCCGTCTGTAGAGGCTCGTTGATACAGTCCAACAGGCGTCCTCCTTGAGACAGAGCGACCTGCAGGTCCTCCTGGAAACAGAAAACAAAGGCGTTTGGCTTTAATTTCTCAAGCTTTTGATTTCAGACATCTATGACAGAGAGAGAGAACGAGAATATCTCTGACCTTCATTTTATCCTTCTTCAGAGAGTGCGTGTGCAGCAGGTTGGTGGTGGCCTCAGCGTTGTTGGGTAACTCCGTCTCTGCGAGCTCGGTGCCGAATGCCTGCAGGGTCTGAGCCGTGGTCTTCACCATGAGGGCGAAAGCCTCAATGGCCTGTCGAGGGAGGACGTCGATAAAAAGTGCTGCAGAAAATGTGATTTATTTTTCATTTCTCGTGTTCTTACAGTGCGGTGTGAGATCCAGCTGTCATGGCAGTATTCCTGTGTGCCTCCCAGCTCCGTGGTAAGCTGTCCTGGGTCAATGTACGCGTGGAGCTCAGTCACCGAACTCAGCATCACCACCTGATGGTAGTTACACACACACAGAGGTGTCAAGTAACGAAGTACAAATACTTCGTTATTGTACTTAAGTAGATTTTTCAGGTATCTGTACTTTAGTATTTCTTTTTCTGAAGACTTTTTACTTTTACTTCCTACATTTGTACACAAATATCTGTACTTTCTACTCCTTACATTTGAAAAACAGGCTCGTTACTTGTTTAACCTCCACGGATGAGAAGACGTAAAAGACGTGACATGATCGGACATGATTAGAGCATCGGACTAGAGACGGAAAGTCGATGTGCGTCCTGTTTTCTTCTGGTATAGCTAACACTAGCTAGCAGTCTAATAATAACAACCCAATAACCCTCAGTTTATTATTAAAAATGATCCAGATGCTCATGCAGAACATCTGGTCACGTTAAGTCTAGATTATTCTGCTAGAACTTTTTAATTTTGCAAAATTATCAACGGATGAATTGTTAATGGCAAAATCTGGGAAAAATCTTTACGTTTTACTTAAGTACATTTCAGAGCCTGTACTTTCTTACTTGTTGGATCAATACTTTTACTTTTACGAGAGTATTTTTTCACACAAGTATCCATACTTTTACTTAAGTACAGAATGTGAATACTTTTGCCACCTCTGCACACACACAATCGGCACGATATCTGCACGCGTAACGTACGCAAATACACGCAACGCACACGTCGTACCTTCATTTTGAACTCATCCTTGTTGAACCTGAACAGGAAGTCCGACAGAGTCCGCTGGAACAAAGTATTGGGACGCAGCACCAGAACCAAGTTTAAGTTCCCCGGAAATGAGCCCTGAAAGAGAAAAGATTCAATTTCAAATCTTTACCGTTTACTTTCATCCATTTAAGAAATTTCAATAAAACACATTTTCTTTTAACAAGCTGTCAAATAAAATAACCTAGATGTTTTCTCATAAAAAATAAACATCTAAAAACCACCGTCCACACAAGTGCAATCCTCAACAAACCACAAAAAGGTTTACATAGGATTTAATATCTAATAAATCTCCTGCGTGGTTCCCTTGTCCCCACCTATATATAATCTTATGGGTCCTGTGTCTTCCGTCGTAACCACAAGCACATTTTTCTTTTTGTCTCCCCACATAAACAGCGACGGGTTAATAACGTAGAGCTGCCTTTACACGGAGAACAACAGCCCAGGAGGCCACTCAGCTGAAAGGCTATATTGGTTACGGCTCCCTCCAAGTGTCCCGAGTGAATCGCTCTACCCTGTTAGGCGTCGTGAATCAATAAAGCCTGACACGAGCACAGACGCACTCGCAGGCCAGAGGCGAGCTCAAGCTACGATAAATAATTTCCAAAAAAAAAAAAAAGTGAGAACACAGATAGAAAAATATAAAATAATCTGTGAGAAACGGTGCACATGGCTTTAAATGTGCATACATCACAGTCATGACATGCCTGTGCACGTTGCCACGGAAACAAATGCACGTAGAGAGAAAGAGACACCGAGAGAGAGGTGGATGACGATATTTAAAAGACAGTGATGACTCTTCCAGGCATTTATTTTTTGGCGCACACACACACTTGCCGCCTGCTGTGATGTTCACGAACGACAGCCAGGTTGGAAAAGCTCATCCTGGTTTCCTTCCAAAGACACTGCAGCCTAGCCCACGAGCTGGAAATATAAATATTTCACCATCCGAAGCAAGTAAACCAACGCATCTGCTAATTGGAAGTCATTAAATTCAACAAACCCTGAGAGGTCTCGGTTTAATTTGTAGCCACGCATTAACATGACAATACACGTGGCTGCTCGGTGCGTCCCCTCGACAGATGAACATCCCCTGGACGCACACACACGTGTACACACTTCTCCCAGATAAAAAGCACCCATTAATAAATGATAAGGATTAGAATATAATTTTCTGTTGAGCAGCGCGATTTATATTCTTCCAGGGAGGAAGGACGGGTGCAAGGGGAGAAACCCACTCCACTCATGTCCTCTAATGACAACCACATGGTTCTCTTGGGAGCTGTATAGCCCACCATAATAAACCACCTCCCCCTCCGCCTTTGATTTTGGACGTCAAAAACGCCCGCGATTCTGTTTTTTGAGCAAAATTATTTGTTGAAACAAACGGCCTGACAGAGACGTCTGCAGCTTCGCCCCGCAGCAACGCTCCTGTACGCTTGAACGACTGTATATTTATTGCACTTAATCACGAAGATGGGCTGTAACAGAGTGTCCCATCATCGTTTGACGGGGTTTTGCATGTGGATTCAACCTTGTAATTAACAAAATTCAGGTATTTAGATGGTGGAACTTCAAAGAAATGTGTGAGATGGGGAATAAAATGTGCGGGGAGCCACAAAAAAAGATGTGGGGATGTATAATTTTTGCTCCTGAGAGCAGGGAAGAGATGCTACAACGCTATGCAAGACAGACTGGTCATCGCCATCTGTGGATACCGAGACAACCAACATAGCAGCATCTGTCCATGTGCTTTACACTAATCTCTGGCTTTACATGACAACACTGCCCACTCCTCTATTTTATTTATTTATTTATTTTTTATCATCCAGCAGCAAAACAACAGCCAGCGACCTTGAGTGGCCTTGACGAACGGCGCGTCCCGTGGGAAGACAAACGATCTGGATTCTCCAGTAAAACAAGGCGTCATTGGCTGGTGGACGGAGCAGGCGTGTCCAGAGAGGACACCCGCCGCCGAGGAGGAGGGCATGTGAGACGCTCCTCTCTCGCCACCTGCTCCTCATGCCTCCAGGTTAAGTTATAACGCCGCCTCCTCTCATTGTGCAACTCACAGCCTCCCTGCACAAACGCAACCTCCCTTCTTCAACTGTTCCTTTTCAGATCTGCTCCAGGGGTCAAGACGGAGAGTCGGAGCAGAGGTGCGAGGTGATGGGTGGATAAAGGGAGAGGTAATGAGCGGCAGAGCTGCAGGTGGGGGGGAGAGATCACGCAGAGAAGCTGCTGCTACCACGCTGACAATCGCTGCTCCTGTTCTTCTGCAGTGTGAAAACATGCTGCAAACAGACAAGTCTTTGTCCTCAGCAGAGAGGAAAGACAAAGCACAAATCGCTACGGTCACACAGGAGCTAATACGACACCGAATCTGATTTGCATTGCTCCTGCTGTAACTTTAAGCTCAGATTTGGACACCTGGTCACAATTCACGCGATTCCACATTAACGTTCCCCATCAACGTTCGCCACTGATGGGAGTTAATGCTCAGCTCCTGTGGATTTGGGGTGACAGAAAGTTCAAAAAGAGTCAAGAGTCAAACCAGCAAAGCAGTCGGAGTTGGATCACTTCCTGTTTTTTAGTGAATAACGCTGACGTTGGTCATGTTCTGTGTGATATCTTTGTACTTTTTGTGCTTCAGCTTCAGCTTGCAACACATCCCTGCCCAGTGTTAAAGAAAACAATTAATGCTCACCATATATTCATCAATGTCCCCTTAGGAGACACAGACTGGGCCAATGCACTGGAATAATAGAGTGCAGATGCGTGCAGATGTTCTCTGTGCACAGGTTAAAGTGCCTTTGAGGACTTCAGCTGCTAATGCCTCATTATGACTTACTGGCACAGTGGGGCTAGTTTCTCAGAAACGCCGTGGAAGAAGCATTAAAGCCAGATGATAATCATTGTCCAATTAGCATACATTAGCATACGGACCCGTTTAACGGCGTGTAACACGGGACGAGCATCCTGACAACAGATGTTTGGGGTGTGGCGGCGCTTCATCCGCACGTTGGGCAAGACGGTTAATGAGATTCATGCGTGGAATATGCACGGGATGATTTAGAAATCAAGGAATTTGAGAAGAGAGGCCAAAAATCCAACACATAAAATTACAGAAAGTCCCCATAATCGTTTTAAAAGTATCCTATCCTGCATGGCAAAGAAAAGCTCTCATTTAAAGCATTTCCTTCAAGCCCTTCTTCCTAAATCTTACTCTTCAGGGCCTCATCTTAGTCAGGAGTGACTTTTATACTGTCCAAGAAGTAGGCTACTAGGCTAATGGAGCGCAGATGCAAGACTGATGCTTAGAAACAATTATAGAATGAGACTCATTTCGACATGCAGCAAAAAAAAGAAAAAGAAAAGAGCTTTGCCTAATTTCCCTGGACGTCTCTAAATGCTGATTTAATGAAGAAAGAGTCAAAAAACATCAATTATCCTAAATTACACGCACAGACAGCTGACTCCAGCAGCTACGGCAACAGATCTGTGTTGAAACAAGCATGCAGGCCAGTGCACATGCCCCCAAAACGGCTATTTGTAGTCTTCAGACTAGCGCACGCAAAGAGGGGGGCGGCGAAATCCATCCGCTGTCGAGTGGACACACAAACACACGGGGGGGTCTTACTGCGATGCGGAGCAGGGTGGCTCTGACGGCGGCCCATCGGTCCTGCCGTCTGTCGATGACCAGGATGAAGCCCAATCCTGATGCTGCAACGCTGCAGGAGAGGAGAGCACAGCGTTATCACCACGGAAACCTCTCGTCAGTCTGTCTGTCTGTCTGCGTGTATGAGAGGAGAAGAGGGTGGGTTTAAATCTAGGTTTTGGAAAGTGTTCAGGTCCAGACAAGAGGCTGAACTGTGGGACGTTGGTGTGTTTGCTTTGCCCTTATTGGTTAAGACTGAGTCACACGTTAATTAGCTTTTAACTTAGCTCACGGATGAGGACAAATCTGGAAACTGCAGGCCCAAAAGCAACGCCAGGAGAGGCTAAAACCTCGCTAGCAGCCTGTGTGCATGCAGTCATCGTTTGTCATCAACCGTGATGATGAGGAGACCCTTGTGATTGCCATGGCAACCTTGGCTCTGCATTATTATTATGTGTGTGTGTGTGTGTGTGTGTGTGTGAAAATCTTGCCATTCATTCCACAGGCAGTGCCATATGTAGCAGCCTCATTAAGCTAATGTGTGTCAGTGTGTGTGTGTGTGTGTGTGTGAATGCAGCGTTTTCAGCTAAGGTCCTGCTGGACAAACTGACATGCAGCCCGACACGTTAAACACACGGATGAATATTAAAGCACACATACAGAGTGTGAGGACAACATACAAATAGCGGCCACTCGGTCCATATGGCGTCGTTAGTAGCCAGTTTTCATCGTCACACACACACACACACACACACACAGAGGGATTGTAAAGGAAATGAAGACGCTACCCGGTAAATGCTGCAACAGCAAATCCTCAATCCATCTCTATTGGAAAAACCATTCAGCCCACACGAATGAATTTAAAAAAAAACACAAAGCACGACAAAGAAATCCTTAATATCCCATTGTTAGAACGCAAAAGTAATCCTCATCCAGCTGATGTCAGTGTTCAATCCCTGCATCCACAATGTTTGCAGATGGAGAGAGGTGACCGCTCACATCCTTACAGAGCATCTCTCCCTCCTCCTTCTCCTCCTCCTTCTCCGCGCTCCTTCACCACCAGCTCTCCCCCCACCCACCCTCCCTCGGCCAATTAAAACCGAGCTCCTGGGCTGGCCGGCTCGCCCCCAGCCAACCGGAGCTCAGAGCGCGGCCGATTGGCAGCTGGGTGCAAATAGCTGGTGGGGAGAAGGGGAAGGGGGACTTCTTCACCGAGAGGGGAGGGAGGGTGTAATATGAAAAGGTGATGAGAAGCAAAAAAAAAAAAAGAGAAAGAAATGCCGCCATGACACATGTATAGACATACAGATGCATACATCTCCATCCTTTCTCCTCCCTTTAATTGTGCAGCGGTAAAGGAAAGGTGAAAGGAAGGGAGGGAGGAGGGGCGGAAAATCAAGGAGGAGACAGAATAGGAAGATGAAAAGATGGTGTAGGTCGTATTTAAAACCCTAATTTTGCAGCATTTTATTTTGAAAAACACTAGGAATATGATCTAGGAAGAATACTCTCATCCCATTTCCTCTGTAGCTCATTTTCTTATTCATATTTTTGTTATTATTCCCTTTCTTTTTTGTGTCTCTCTCTCCCCTCTCGCCAGGCCTTTGGTGTTGTGCTGACATCTGTTGGCTGAAGGTGGTATTACACGCTGCAGAAGCCCATGCAGCGCGGGACGAGTGGTGCGAGACACCGACCTGGGGATGCTGGTGAGGTAGCTGAGGACGCTCTGGACCTCCTCGTCCTCCAGCTCGCCGAATTCTGGAAACTCTGGGAAGACGATGACCGGACTGCCGTTGGCCCCGCGGGCCCCTTGGAGACACAGAGGTCAGAGTTACATCGGTGTCACTACTGACAGCTGCATGGGATACACTCTCTAAACCGCCCGTCGTAATCTCTTTAAATTTCACGAGGATTATCTCAGAAAGATGGAAAGGAAGTTTTACGCCTCACGTCGACTTCTGCCCTACATTTAGGAGCAAACTTACGAAACCCATCGCAAACTGGTTCACATGTGGCTTTATTTGATCAGATGTGGCACATAAATTATACTGACCCATATTCACAATTGGAAAGTCGTGCAGATTCATTTCGGAGCAGATTTTTTAACAAAAGCAGGCCGTTAAGATATCATTGTTTACAAGTTGTTTACAAGCGAGGAGGACAAAAAGTTTCACAAGCGCGCACAGACTTGGCCGCCGCCTCCTCCTCCCGCCAGCGGGGTCAAGTTGCAAAGCGCTCCATCGTGCCGTTGAATTATTCACATGCCGTCGCCAGGGCTGGCGTTATCGTCATGGAAACCCGGAGCAGGGCCCTAAGTGTGCGTTTCGTCGTGATTGTCCCCAATCTGGGTCAACTTGTCATCGGCAACTGACAAACTTTTCCTACATTGGGATCCCAAAAGCAGCGAGAGGGGGACTCTGTCTTTTTTCTGGCTTGAAGTGAGCTTTTCAGACCGGTCTCTGGGGTTTTTTAGGGGGGCAGGTACCATGTGACGAAGTCTTTCAAAGCACTTTCTCCTTGTATCTGCATGACAAGTCTGCATTACATGTACCCTGCCCTCATTTGCAGACAATTTCATTATTTAATTTCGGCTTCAATTTCGTTTGAGATAAAGGTCTCCTGTTGAATTGTGTTGATATCCCCAATTTCCTCTGTCCTTTCACAAAAATTCCTCCTTTTTTCTTTTTTGTTTTCCACTTGATTATGTTTTTGCTCCAGTGACCCAATTGTCCAATTGTCTAATCTAATCCATGCACTTGGAAACAAATCATCCGGGGTCCTAAACTCCCCCCCAACATAATATGATTGGATTTGTTTAGCCAATTCAGATTTCTGGGTACAGAGACTTTTACGCAAGTTCGATTTTTTTTTATTTTTTGTTTGCATTTGCAGTTAGTTCTTTTCAAATGAGCCTCTCTTGCAAATGATTATCGCAAAGTCACGGGTTACGGTTACATGACAGAGCTAAGGGTTATATCTGAGCTTGGGAACTGCACAGAGAAAGGAAAACAAACCAACCTGGCAGGATGGCAAACTGTTTCTGGAGCCCAGAGCCAATTTCCGCCGCACACAGGGGACCATCCTCCTGCAGGATGTCATCTAGACAGAAAAGACAGAGGCGTAATTACTGGAAATGCAATCGATATCGCTTTCGTTCGTTATCATAAAGCACGGCAGGTGGCATCGCTGAAAGAACGGTAAATGTGCAGTTTATTTTGCCGCCTTACGTGGTGTGGCATTCATTGGATGAGACGACAAACATGAAGAAATAATTAGTCGTCTTTAAAGCTGCTTCTGCAACCTTTTTTTAGCCTGGTTGCTGCATTTTTTGAAACAAAAGGTGGTAAAATGAGGAGAGGAACGAAGAGGGGACTAAATCAAAAAAGGAGAAAGGGAGGAGAGGGGTGAAAGCGAGGTAGAGACGCTATCAGGGGATGAACTAAACAGCATTTGGATTTCCTCCTCTCTCTGGTCAAGCTGGATTACAGTAATCTCATTTAGCCCTCTCAGACATGTAGAGAAAGATAGAGGGAAAACACATTCTCCTCCCGGCCCATTCGGTTGCCATGCGCGACCCCGTGCACGCCAAGCGCAGGGATCGGGACTGTTAATTGTGTACGATCACGTGTGCAGGAAAACTGGGAATTGTTTTCATGTTGTGTGCATGTAGACGAAGGCCGGCGCTCTGACTGGTGTGAGCAGAGTGTGGCTAGGTTTGGTTTGACTGGCACTAACTGTTCACATTTTAGTCCAAAACATCAAGACATGTACGCATGTGTCTTCTAATCAGAGGTGGCAAAAGTACTCACACTCTGTACTTGAGTAAAAGTATGGATACTTGTGTAAAAAAATACTCTGGTAATAGTAAAAGTACTGATTCAACTCATTTACTCAAGTAAAAGTAAGAAAGTACAGGCTCTGAAATGTACTTAAGTAAAAAGTAAAAATGATTTTGCCATAAATGAAACAGTTCATCCGTTGATAATTTTGCAAAACGAAAAAGTTCTCGCAAAATAAAACATCTGGATCATTTTTAATCATAAATTGAGGGTGAGTGTGTTGTTGTTTTGAAACCGCTAGCTAGTGTTAGCCATAAACTAAATCAAAACGATGTGTTCCCATACCATTGCTAACGTTGTAAACTAGCTTCCAAAACATCCTCAATAAGCTAATGATAGAAACAGAAACCACACCATACCTCAATTATTTTTTTTATATTAGACCAGTCGTTCTCAAATAGTGAGGTCAGGTGGACTTTCAGTATTAAACAAGCCTCCAGTCACTAGGTGGCAACAGAGCTCAAATTGATCAACAGACTGTCTGTTCAGAACAGTAGAAGAAGAAATCAGGAAGCGCATCTGAGACTTTCCTTCTCTAATCCATTGACTGTATATGCTCTAATCATGTCCGATCATGTCACGTCTTTTACGTCATCCGTGGAGGTTTAAAAAGTAACGAGCCTGTTTTTCCAATGTAAGGAGCATAAAGTACAGATACCCTTAGCAAAAAGTAGTATACTCTAAGTTCATTTTATTAAGTATACTTGAGTATAAGTACTACAGACCATGTACTTATAGTGTACTAGAAAGTATACTAATGTATTACTTCATCGGGCTAAATTGGAACGTTTAAAGTATACTTTAAGTATACGTGTAAGTGTTATATAGTATATACTTAGTCTTAGACTTTATACTTTTCAGTATAAGCTAAGTATACTTCACTATACTATACTTGAGTACATGAAATATAGTATATAAATAATAAAGTATAATACCTCAATTTTAGTATAAAATAAGTTTACTTGTAGTACACTTGAATAAACTTCTTTTTGCTAAGGGTATTTGTGTACAAATGTAGGGAGTAAAAGTGAAAAGTCGTCAGAAAAAGAAATACTCAAGTAAAGTACAGATACCGGAAAAATATATATTTCCCTGATTTGATATCAGATCTATAATCTGCAGCTCTGAGAACCCTGTGGTTCTCTGCAGCAGCTCCATATGATGAAGAAACCCGGCAGATTAAGAGCTTAGATCTCCGGTAATGCTATATACAATGCGTCAGCATACCATTGGCTAGACGGTGACTAATACTACATACGGTAAGTCTCATGTGCTGTCCACACTCGGCACAGAGCCGCAGGTGCAGCTGTTTACGTGGAGATACACTTGGCCCAGAAAGTAAAACATGAAATATGTGCACCAGCCGATCCTGTACATGACCAGTAATGATTTCCACATAGTGTGAAGTCATGAGCAAGGCTCCACGTTTACTGGGATTATTATTATTATTATTATGAGGATGTCAGAACAGTGACTCAGGGAAAGATGTGAACCAATCCTCGTGGCTGAAGGTGGAGTTTATGGGCTATTATTATCTGCAAGGAAAACCCAGAACATGAGGAAACAAAGCAGAGCACAGGTCTGCTTATTATACTAACAGACCACAGCAGAGCTTCCAGCAAAGCCAAGCAGCCTGTAATTTAACCAAAAACAGCAACTCTGCTGTAATTAGCTGCCGAAACCAGAGGGGAGAGGAGGCGCTTTGAAATCTGGACATCCGTCTTCACAGCGAGGACAGCGCCGTCCTGATAATGTTCTTTCCTACACGGATAAATGCAACATCACCGTGTGTGTGTGTGATGTATACGAGGGAGACTGTGCGCGAGCAGGTGTGCCGTCATGTGTCGCAGTTACGCTGCGGGCTCAGTGGCCCAGCTGTCAGTTCAATGTGTCAGGCAGTAAGCTCAGGTTAAGTCCCCGACTCTGGATCACATCCAGGCATGTGAAGCGCTCTCTGACTCCCTGGATATAAATGTGCACGCGTGTTGTGTAAGCGGCTAGAACAGAAGCATTTAGAGACATAATGAGGGGAAAGGTTCAAAATAAGACACGTTTTTAGATGTAAATGTTCTACACTGGTTCTAAAGATGAGTCTGGATTCACTTTAGACTCTTTGCTAATAATTAATCAACCCCATCGGGACATAAATGCCTCATGTAAACGCCTCCTTTTCGTTTGCGGGTGAGGTAAACATCAGGTGAGACAGAAACACAGTAAGTTTCTCAGACGTCTTCCTGTTGAATGATGTGTTTTCCTTCTCCTGTAATATTTTTATTAGATTTGAGGCTCCACAGCATCCTGATGCACATTTAGAAAATGCATTTTAACCAATTATAAGGCGACTGATAGCTATCTCAGCCATGAAAACGTATTTAAAACGCTTAAAACACTTAATTTGGACTATCTTATAAGCGTCTGCATCGTTTTATGGCTGTATTTTACGCAACATTGGTGCATTACATGGAAAAATAAGAGGAAAACTGTTTCGAATCCCACTGCTCAGCGCGCTACAGGAGCGAACGGCGCAGATATATTAGACATTCAGGCGTCAGCAGCTTTTCACTGCTGCTGAAACTCCCCGCTTTGTCCTCGCTGGAATGAATGAAATTAAACTATAGCGGCCAGGCTGCAAGTGAACCCCCTTTACCCACCAAACAACACACACACACTCACTCACACACAGTGGAAGTGGGGCAATGCTGTCAAACACAAATAGTGATTACGGGGGGCCGAGGAGGAATGTCCACCCCGCCTCTTGGCGGACCCTTCCCCCCCAAGCTCTGACACCCCACTTCATTCATCCTTAGGGGCTTAGCTGAAGGGCAAAATAAAACATAACCCGGCAAGCTTCACATTAAACGTCACACCGTTTAACTTTATAGATCTGCACCTTTCTCTGGGTTTAAATTAACTTTTCAAGCCGATCTCAGTCGTGTCTTAGCCTGATTAATGTAGCGGCGAGACATTTTTGACAGTTTGCACGCATCGTTTCAGGATCTGAATACAGTACGAGACAAACCACGCCATTTCACACTCCTGAGCGTCTCCGGTTGGATTCCTTGTTTGTGTGTGTAGGGGAATAAGCTCTGGATTTAGAGGGGTGAAAAGATAGTGAGGAGGAAGAGGAGGAGGGGAGAGTTGAGGTGCTCTCGTCTCAATAAGATGAAATGGAGGACAGGGTTTCTTTACACATGCCTACATATTTAATGCGTTGGCCTGCTGGTAGCTGATACTGTGGATGCACTTTATAACCGGTGAACCAACATGACAGCATCTACTCTAAAGTGGCGAGTTTTCTCTGTTTCTTCAACATGCAGTCACTTGATCAGACAAGTTGTAATTGCTGGATTTGTCGTGCAAAAGCTCCATTTGTGACACAAGCTACCGCTGCTGTTAATGCAATCTGCCGCTGTCCCACTCAGACATCCTCCTCTTTTGTTCTGAAGTCATGTCCCTGCAGGTTTTCGTCGCTAAGCACACAATGTCGGGTTCAAAGCCGGCGGCCAGCTGTTCCCCTGCTTGTTAATGTTTGCCAGCGCTGGTGGCCGGTCAAAGTTCAAAGCCGCTGGAGAAGCTGGAGAAGCTGTCGGATGTCCACTCGCTCATAGGAGCCTGTCTGAGGGCCGTGCAGACGAAAACAAGCGTGGCACAGCTGGAGGTGCACGTCACACATAAATGACCTCACACAGAGAAACATTTACACACAATGTGGTGGAGCGCAGGGCGGGGGAAAAGCTTCGTGCATGCCATAAAAATAAATGTAGAGAATTGTGCAAAAACGAGTAGACGTGGAACACCTCGGCATGACTCAAATGTCAGCATGTCATATGTTGGTGTGGTATGCGCCAAATGGACTTGGAACGCAGACTTAAAGGCAGCACTGGCTTGGGCGTTAAAAGTTGCTGCGTTGGTATCAAATGCCAGGAGAGCGGCGGCCAGTTGCGACCGTGCGTGTGTTTGCACGCAGAGAAGCAAGTGGCCATCGTGCAGCTGCGTGTCCGCGCCACTCGCGACGGAATCCGGGCTTTATTATCTGGCATTACAGTCAGGGTTTACCGACGCTCCATCTGTCGCTGCTGTGGGGCACAAACACACACACATACACATACAGAGGCACACGTGCACCGCCCCAAACAACAACTGGGTCAGAGGGCCAACGGCGGCCTGGGACGTGTGTGTCTATGTGTGTGTGTAGTCCTCACATGCTAAGCTGCTGGAGAAACATCAGCAGATAGTCAAATATTAAAGTATTACTGATGTGCTCATGAATTCAGAGCTGTCTGTGTTCCTCTTTGTCCGCTAAAGCTGTGTGTCTCAGACGGTGATGCCCTCTGCCTCCTTGCAGCTCGCAGTTAGAAGCGGCAAACAATGGCTTCACGCTCGACTCCATAACTGGCAGCGGGCCCTGATCCACTGAATAGATGGTGGCATCATCATCATCGTCGTCTCAGCAAAACAACGCGCTACTGTCCCCTCCGTCTATAGTCTCCGCTGCCGTCACAACACACACTGCCGCTAAAGCAAACTGTGTGCGGAACAGCTGCAAGTTTTCGAATCTGCATGAGTGCAATTTAAAAGTAGGGATACTGAGTTCGGGAATTATCGGTATCGGGTTTTTATAACCGATGTTTGTTCTGTAGCTTCAGCATTTCCGAGTCTGCATGAACGCAGCATGGGACGTTAACAGGCGCGTGCTTGATGACGTATAACAACAACAACACGCTAGTCTCGTAGGTTGCTAACCGTGGCTAACAAGCTAGCTCGCCCGGTGTATGAGATGTCCGTGGTTTGGAAGTATTTCCAAGTGTCACCTACTAACAGTAAATTTGTGATTTGTTATGAGAGGAGGAAACAAGGCGTCTTCCTTTAATACATCAAATTTGATCACCCACCTCAAGAAGAATCATGTGGAGTTATACGCTACATTTGTCTTCCTTGTTTTGATATTGTCTGTAGTGTTGTTTGAGGCAAAGTTTCTCTCTAAAAACACAAAAAATAAATGAATGGCACTTTTTCATTGTTTGTTTAGTGGGCTGGCGTTTGTCTATGCATCTACACTAGATGTGCATCAACAAAGCTCTGCGTAGCACCACTGCAGCTCTGCCCTGAGACCTTGAGTTGTGGTTTTCAAACGATTCCATGCCAAACACACACACGCTGTTAAAACTACCAGACTGTGCATTTAAACGCTAGCACTGAAGGGCACCAGAGTCAATCCTTAATGCGACCTGGCTCCTGATGTGACTTCTCTGCGCCCACAAACTTTGATCGTCGTCAAATTCTTCTTCTCAGCGGCGCTGAAACGCTCTCCGACCTGAGCTCTCTCACGGGAATTTCTGAATGGAGTGAACTCCCAAAAGAGCTGTGGAGCGATCTGTGGTGCAGCTCGCTAAACTACAAAGCTTGTACTGCCAATCTTGCGGGTTTAAATCCAGGTCCTCCTCCCTTTCCTCCTCGCTCTCTCGACCATCACACAGAAAGAAAGGGAGAAAAAAAAACAGTAATAGCTCAGTTGATATAACAGCAGCTCTTTTTAGTCGCCTCTAGCCATAGTTACCAGTCATTACACACTACACAGAACAAAGAGCATGAAAACTAAGAAGGGCAGAGTGGGGAGGGAAAAAAGGAAATGACATACAAAGAAAGAAAGAAAGGAGGCAGCGACTAAGACAAGAATCCAACACAGCTATGTTCCGACTTGCCCTAAAAGAAGCCTTCAGCTGACACTACTTATTTTTACACAATTACAGTACGCACTGGAAGCAGGACTCATTTCTCCAGCGCCTTTTAACTTGTGCGTGCATGTGACAACAGGTGTCGAATTAAACCTTGACAAAAGCGCCTCAATTCTTATAGTTGACTTTGACGGTGCATTCCCAGTGGCGCGATCTTGGCGAGCGCAGAAATGTGAGTAGGTCATGATCAAAAGGTCAGCAGTGCTCAAGGGAAAGTAATACTCCTTTCAAAGCGTACCGGGGCGCGCTGGAAAGCAAGGGATGGACAGAGCGCTTTTTGACTTAAACTGTGTCAAAGCACAGCAAATTTTTGGGATGTAGTGTTTGAAAGATGCAAGTTTTTTCCCCGGCAGAAGATTAATACAGTGGATTTAATGTCTGAGCGTCTGCATTAACTCCTTTTTCCATATCTGTCTCTTGCAGGTTGTGTTACTTCATAAAGTGAAACGCTGACTTGCAGCCTAAACCGGGCAGGATGGATTTTAATTGTTGCATCACCCGACTCCCCCTCAGGTAACGTTAAAGTCTCCATATTGTGTTCTGCGTGAATGAGCCTAAATAAATAGATAAATACAATACATTACTACTGTCGCTGCTAAATCCAGTCCAATACAAACAGACAGTTTATTAGCTTAAGATTAATGCTTCCTTCTTCACTCACAAAAGAAAACATGTCCTAGGTTGCCTTAAGGGAGCGCGGCCGAGACTTGTCAACTTCTAATCTTGACATGGCAAAAAAAAAAGAAGAAGCACTGATACCTCGCATGCGTGTCTGAGGCTCATGAGATAACCTCCGTCCATCTGCCTGCAGAGCAAACACTCTCTGCGCAGCAACCACAAAACAAAAACACACCTCAGTGTCCACACACACACACACACTCCTGTTACTTTGCACAAGAGCAAACAGAAAACAGACCAACACAAACTCGCGACGGAGATTGGCAATAAGGAGGAGGAGATGTTGACATTCAAACGCTCAAAAGCGTTTTGTCCCCACGTCGCTCCCAACTGACGAGAGGAAACGCTGCAAATAATGGAACGAATGTGATTAACATGCTGTCGGCGCGCTCGGCGGGCCGTACTGTAGCGCGGACGCATTAGCGCACACCTCACTTCAACACACAAACACACACACACAGTAAGGGCCAGGACCTCGGGACAAAAGGCACCGTCCACTTTAGATCTGATTATGTAACCCGTCTGATGGATAGTAACGCCTTCAGCAGGAAAACATCTTTGAGGCTAAATCAATGGAGATAACACAATCAAGTAAGACTTCGAAACTGTGAAGATTATTCATGATAAGTCTGATTAATCTAAGTCTGAAAAGCTTTAAAGGGACATTTCAGAGTCCTCTCTGGTCACAGTTATGTTGAGATACTGTAGCAGAAGGATGAGTCTGGTCCGTAGACATTTATTTCAATCACCCTGGATGTTTTGACTCAGCCTCTGTTTTTTAATCCTGGCCAGCTCTCATTTACAGGCTCATATTTAGAGTTACACAAGTCCTGCACTGTTCTTTTAATTCCAAGCAACGGACACTGCAGCTCAACACAATCTAAGGACATAATAAACTTTAGTTCTGCCTCAGCACATGCTCCACCTCAAGGACAGCACATGATAGACCCCGCTAAGGGTGCATGAATCAAACACATACGCCGAGTAAACATAAGAGCAGGAAGACATCATCCATCTGCAAACACAAAGAAATGCATCCACCCATCACACACACAGACACAGACACAGACACTCTACCTGTCATCATCTTCAGCTGCAGCCACAACCTGGTGATATCGTGGCAGAGTTGAGACACTCGGTTCAGAGCCATGGTTCTGCCGGCACATGTATGCCCCCCTCATGCACACACACACACACACACACACGCTGTTAACACACACGCAGTCTGTCAGAGAACATCCCGGTGGAAGTTGAGGCAGCCCATTCCGCCACAGCCGCCGTGGACCTCAGCCGCTTACTGAGCTGTCACCGCGCAGCACAGCCCCCACACCACACTCACACACTCACACACACACACTCTCCGATGTGTGCCATCCCATCCCGGGAAGGGGCGGGGTTTCAGATGAACCCGCCTCCAGTGTCACATTTCACAGTTTCCACAGATAAATAGAGAAAGAGGGGAAACTGAACAGTCCTCTCCTCCAGTACTAATACATAATAATGATTCATGTTCAGGGTAATTATCCCCGTGCATAATCTGTCTGTCTAGCAGACAGCTGGCCGACTATATATCAGTCTCCCACATCATTACTCATTTCAAAAAGCCTTAAAAAACGGCTCAAAACCGTCAAAAAAACTCCAAAATATCAAATTCCCATGACCATTTAAAAAGGGAAAAAGCGGCGTGAAGCATCGTTTTCTAGTGTGAGCACAGTAAATAACACAAAAACAAGCTTGTTCTTAGTGCCAGCGGGGATTGGATGCCTCCCTCTCTGTGTTTTCCTCTCTCGCACACACAAACCCACAAACACACACAATGCCAGCTGAGACAGCAGGGGGACCCAGTGTGCCACACACACACACAAGTAGTGACAACTAGGGCCGGTGAAAATGTGAATAGACAACTCCGGGGTTTCGATTCATAAAAATCCGCCCCCCCCTCTGAGCAAAACGCACATTTTAACTCGTTTATTGAACATCTTCTCGGCTCTTTGCTCACATCAACAACAAATACAGTAACGTCTCATGTCCCTGTTACCAGTCCTTGATAAAACCGTGATCCTAATGCATATACGCTCCATCTTCTTCCTATCGTTCGATTTAATCCTCATCATATTTCCGATAGACCCTTTAAGAAGGGGCCTCAAGATGCTTTAACCGGATTCATCTCCTTCCATCTTCCATCATAAAGGAGATAATCCATGCCCACACGCACATACACAAAGAAATCTCCCTCAGCTTGCATCAGAAACCTTTTGAATTCCCGTCTAATCATCTTTCCAGTCTCAACGTATAGTTAATTACAGATATTTATGCGACATGATGCCGTATGGAAACGTCGTGTTTCTGCTTTATGAGAACTAATGCCGGTGCCAGATTTAGCATTATGATGAATCTCTCTGCCTGCGATCAGATTAAAAGAAATAAAGTGATGCAGGGGAGACAACAGGATGTAAAAAGATCCGCGCGGTAATAGCGGTCAAAGGTCCTTCACAATTAGAAGCCGTTTGAAAACACAGGCCTG
This sequence comes from Planiliza haematocheilus, assembly GCA_005024645.1. Lineage (NCBI taxonomy): Eukaryota > Metazoa > Chordata > Actinopteri > Mugiliformes > Mugilidae > Planiliza > Planiliza haematocheilus. The sequence continues at coordinate 1,330,843 of SRSE01000183.1, read as the reverse complement.
TCTGATTTAGATGATAGAGCACGTTGGCTGCAGGACAGGAAAAGGCAGAGGTTTGTTAATGGATCATTTCCTGTCTCTGGTGATTTATACGCCTTTTCCAGCAGCTCACCCACTGAGCGCAGACGTCCAGCCGTACCTTTTACATTTTAGGTGAAAGAGTTGCACCGAAACTCTAAATTATGAGCAGAATTAATATGCCGTCTACTTTTTAGGGGATGAAGAATCCAATTTGGCTCAATTTGGTTCTTTTCATTCAAAGAAATTCATTATTTAATTAATATAAACTAAGCATTCAGCGCCAAGTGTTTAGTTTGCATTGCAAAGCTAAATGCTAGTCATACATTTTTAGACCTCAGGCCCTGAGATGGGCACATGATGCGTTTTAATCACAAGACTAAACTTCTCTTTTGAGAGGGCCGCCAGCTCAAATGGTCATTTTCAGAACTTCCCCTTTTTTCTTTTTCTTTTTGACGTAAAATGAGGAAGGAAGAAGACAAGTAAGTTAAAGACATAAGAAGGAACGTGGGTGTTTGTTAGCGCACATCGACACGTGCGAAACCCCAAATCAACACGGATGCTGTGCAGATCTGCGTCTGCGCGCCGCCGTGGGAAGCGGCGCAGACTCCAGCGCGCACGTGCGGAGGATGTAAAGGAAGCCCGCTTGCGTCCGCGCGAGGGATGTGGCGCAGACTGCGGCGAGAATAACTCAAAGCTGAATTATTCATTTGAGACACGCTATTGACTCCTTCCGCCCAGGGATCAAACACCATTGGCCGGGCCGGGGCGTAAACAGGAAAACGCCAATCGAGAAATGACTCACAGGCCCAGAACAAGCGGCGGAGGCTGAGCAGGAAGACGGAGGTGTGAAGATGTGGACAGTTTAAGTGAAGAATGTACTTGAGTTTAAAATGATAGAATCAGTCCTTTAAAAACAGTTTTATGAACAATTTAATGAATCACAGTAAAAAGAAATATAGGAACTGGGAAGGAAAAAGCAAAGAACCAAAGATTTGGCGCCCTTTTCCTTCATCACAGTGCCTTCAATCCTAAACCACAGCCTATAGATGAGGAGATACAGTAGATGGGAGTGATTTGGACCATTTGTTGTCGTCTTCTCGACATATTTGACAGCCTGGCTCTTGTCATGTCAGCTACAATTATATGACAAAAAGCAAGCAACCAAAATATCCTAATATGGTCCATGATTGCTATTATTTTTTTAGCACCTCCGCTAACGTCCATTACGTCAAGCTGCCCCTCCCCCGAGCTCACTAGCAGGCTAAATATATACAAGCATATGGAGGGAAAAAAAAGTAGAGTGTGAGTCTTGTGAATCTGCATTAACCAATAAAAGTTATAAAAACTCAGACAAAGGGGGCCCTTCAAAAAAAAACAAAAAAAACAGCACCCGTTCAGATTAAATTAGTTATTTATCACGTTCTGAACCGAGCGTGAACTTTCTTTTGTGATATCAGGACATATTCTTGTCCTACCTAACGTCTCGTGGTGTTTTTTCCCACCCCTAGAGTAAAACCATGAAGGAAAATGTCTTTTATATACAGAGCTGGACGTCAAAAGCTAATTTTTAAAACTCTAACAGACGGAAAACGTATTTTGCAGATACAAATTTTTAGATTCATCTCAGTTTATACCCAATGAGGAAAGGAAGTTGAATAATGATCAATAAGAAAGCTCTTGTGAGTTTTTTTTTTACATATAACAGCTGGTAGTAGATGAATGTGGAATAATATAATCATTTATGACTGCCGAAGCTATTTTACTATCATTTTTATTTCAAGTGCCGTCAGTTAATGAGTCATACCACACCATTTTTATGGTTTTATAGTCCTCGATTCTCACTCGGCTTCCTTAACTCTAAGTGCCCGAGACCGTATTGACACTTCCGTCACATTCTGGTAAAACGACAGAATAAATTCATCACTGCCAGGACGCTCTTTTTTAACATCCCGGATCTGAGGAGCAAATGAGTGTGAGTCAATGGGGATTGCAGTGAGTTTGTATGCAGCCATTTGGGGAAAAAAGTAACCTCATTTATGCTTTTTTAACTTAAAGTGTTAGGAATGCATTGAATTAAACTGCAGGATCAGTATCAGAGGAAGTCAGAACATCTTAAATTCAACTGGAGAAGCGATGTTAGGCTACTTCGCAGTCCGGTCCTTACATTATTGTGACTCAAAAGGTCAAAAAAATAAGCTGCTGGTATTACAGGAAGACTTTTTATTCAAGAAAACAACACAAAACACTTACTTTAGGTTTCTGGAATAAGAGGAAATGTGTGGTTTTGTCAGAATGTACCAGGGAACTTGAGAGTTATGAAAACTACTTGATGACGACCAAGAATATGACCTCAGCAGTTAATCAGATTTCAAAAACGACACAAACGAAACAAAGACTGGGAGGAATATAATGGGAAATAATCAAAAGAAATCCAAATCATGAGACTTCTTGTGAAAGAGGAAGGTTTACCACATAAGGGGAGAGAAAGAAATTTGCCTTGATGGATCGTCCTTCACGGGGAGCGCCACAGGAAGTCACCAACGAGCCTGCTGACCTTCATAAAGTCATTAGATGCCGGTGATGCATCATCGGAACATTTTATTCACAACGCATTTTTAACTGATCGCTGCACTTGAACAGATAAAATTAAGTTGAGCTGTGACGCTCCAAATTAACAGGATGTGTTGATGCATCAAAGTGGAAAAGAATGAGAATATCACGGAGGCGGTAATGAGGAAAAACACAGTGCCGTCTTTGTGACACAGCATTTCTATAACGGTTCTTACTAAAAATACTCACACCGTGTCCTAAATTCAGAACAAAGCCCACAGGAAAAGGACTAAAATAGACGTTAACCATCCCTGACAGGCACCAAGATCTAAAAAACCATCAATCGAACGCTGCACAGCTCCCTTAGAGGAAGCCAGTGTCATCAGCAGCAGACGAATCCTGAGCACACACACACACACACACAGTCCTCCAGGTAATAATGCCAACTTTTATTGAACCACCCTGAGTAAATAAGGATATAGTGGTATACTGCAATACTCTTTTTTGTCCTACATGCACTTTGCTCTCTAATGGAGGCAGAAACCGAGGGAGAAACACAAGTCAGCGTGCTTTCTTGTGCAGCTTTTGAATCCGTTTATTGTGATAAACATAATAAAGATTGAGCCGGGGTGTATTTTAAGCAGCTGGGAAGATGGACAGCTGTGGATAAGAAAGCGCACAGCTCCTCTTGAACCCAGTGTAGGGTCAGGCTAGGCTAAGTGTATCCACGAATACCCCGCTGACGACGAGCGGCGAGGTCAACAAACGGGAAAGGCCAGTGGATTTTTTTTAATTTTCGTTTTGACCGCGCTTGTCATGCCTGCTCTTGAACCGTAAAGTACACATGACAGGAAAAAAAACTCAATGTGACTGACCATGTGACTTCCAAGCAGAGAAAATGAAACCAGAAACCAAGTGTAATTTGTATATTTTACATTAATTGCAATGCTTTACATGAGCTCACTGCTCCCTGAGCATAGGCGCATATGTACCGTCTACTCAAAGCAAATCAAGTGCAGCCAGTGGCACCACTTAAACCTCACAACGTCTCTGCAAAACTCACTCTGCAGCTGCTGACAGCAGCGGGTGTATCTGTAGTAGCTCGCCATCTCCTCCGGCGTGATACCGACAAAGCGCTCTCGTCCGCGTTCCTCCATCCTCCGTGCGCGCTCCTCTTCCCCGCTTATCGCGCTCATCTCCACAGGTAGAGAGGACAGGATCGCATGCCTCATCCTGCTCTCCAGTGCGTCCCGCCTGCACCCTCCCTCCCTCCCTCCCTCCCTCCCTGCCTGCCTCTCTCTTGCACACAAACACACACACACACACACCTGTCTTCTTGTGTGCGTACGCCACTCCTGTTCCTGCTGCCCCTCCCTCCTGCTACGTCTGAGAATACGCTGACATACCTGTGACAGTTTGCGCCCACGTTTGGGGTTTAATCTCGCATCTTTGCTGCTACCCTAAATGCTCAATCTGGCTAAGGTCAAACACGTGTGTGTGTGTGTGTGTGTTGGCAGACAATTTGCAGATTTAAATCCTTTCAAAGTAAAAGTAAAGTTTCAAAACTAGAAGTATTTGATCCAAGTTAGATTATCACAACTACCCTGGTCTATAAAGTCTGAGGCAATCTATCAGTACGACACTCAGCCTTTATAACATGAAATGTCTTAAGGACGCAAAAATAATGCTGGTTGTTTTGCGAGCAACTTCACGTGAGCAAATATTGATTAGTCCATGGCGCGGGACTTTACTCTCTGACTTTAACCCAGAAATGACCCCAGTTTATAAAGTTCAGACCAGAGAAAATGTGCCTGACTCTTAGAAATAGAAAAGCAGTAAAGCAGAGTACGTTGAGGTAACACTCACCTTGTCTCACAGTCTGGGTGAATTTATGATTCTGTTTCCTTTCTGCAGGTCGACGGCCACAGCAAAGGCTTGCGGACATGATGAGCACCCAATCTACCAGACCGCTCGCCTCTCTAATCACTTTCTTTGAGTCTGCGCTTGTCTGCCTGCAACCACAGGGAGCAGATATTTCTTCTGCTGTACTGTCAATCAGCTGCCACTCACGAGGGCAATAGCAGGTAATCAGTTACCAAGGTTAAAGAGTCATACGTTCAAGGTAATAGGACGGTCTTTAAAGCGGCAGCTAGTGCCCCAGCTGGCCCGCCGAGCTTAGAACAATACTACAACATTTGGACATGTTCAGTTTGTCAAAGGATGTTCCTGGTATTTATCTGTGAAGTTATTTCAACATAATGCGTTGAGAAATGAGACGTCAAACGTATAAGACGCATACAAAACTAATTTTCCGTTTATAAATGGACATACCTGGTATATTAGATTTAAAATAAAGTGGATTTGCTGCTATTAAAGAATCATTTTTTGCTTTTTTTGCAGCTTACATGCACATAAAGTTACCTATTATGAATGTTTTCTTAGAAATATTTAACTTACAAATGATTTAAATGTGGTATTTTCAGTCAAAACTTCAAAAAATACATAAAATATATTGTGTATATTGACTGCAATGTATTCGTTTACCACAAATTTGGAGCAAAGTCGTTTTTCTTTCTATCTTTTACTTTAGTTAAGCAGATCTGCGCCTAAATTGCACCTCACACCCTAACACACATTCCCGACAACTTTACTGACTGTGATCAAATTCCAAGTCGGAACACATGCACACATCTGCAGCATCAGCAGGAAACTAAATCGCAAGGTTGTGCTATTATGTTTGAATGAAAACAGCATGGGGGGGGGATCTCCCCGAGCCGATAGGAAATCCTGTCATCCTGTCACATTGATTTAAATACCAGACCCTACCGGACCCTGAGCGCACTCCCAACAACCTACTGTACACGTCCAATAACGGAATGAGAGTAAAATACACATCTAACCTCTCCTGCGGGTCGGTCGAAGGCTCCGGTGAGTTTGTCGGGTCAGCTGATTGATTGATACAGACAGATCGCGAAGAAGATGAAAGAACGAGTCTCGGGCCTCTTGAACCGACTCCGCCAGACTCATCGTCTTTTCCTCCCTGCCTCCCTCTCTCCTCAAACGATCTTGCGAATGTGTGATAATGTCGGCTCTGGGTTTATCACAGGAAAAGAGGGGTGGAGGGAGAGCGGCGACCCCCTCCGCTGCAGATAATCGCACCGGCTTGCGGAGAAGTGTGCAGACTACTGTATATCTGGTTGATAAACGTGAACTAAAAGTCAGTTTTTACAATATGAAAAGGAAACAAAGGATCATGTGAGATGATCTCCACCCTTCTAACAGCTGCATGCTCTCATAAACAAACCAAGAATGTGGTGATATTATCCCAGCTTTACCTTGCTGTCAGACAGCCTCTTCCAACTGGCTCCAAAGCCACCAGACTCCATTGACAAAAACAGTCATTTTACCACCTAGAACGCAGCCTTGATGTGACTTTGGTGTTTGGCTGGATCGGAAGTCGCAGCAGACCAGCAATTCCAGTGTTTGTTTGTTGTTTTTGAGGTGAAATTGAGATGATTTTGAATGGCATTCATTCAAAATAAACTAATATATTTGACTTTTATGTGGCTGTAATATGTTTTCTTGCTAACCTTGTCCTGACCAGTTTATTGCTTAACTTCCGTGCTCGCTGCATCTCAAAAGTCGATCCGTGTGGAACATCTTACGCCGACAATAAGCGTTATTGTGGTGATGTATCGTTACCCTCCCTCCCAAACGGAAAAGTTGACAATGTGACTAAAATTTGTAATTATAATGTCTCAAAAACAGTGAGATGAATGTAGCATTGTGAGTTTCTGGACAATCCAAAGTTCAACAAATTTAAATTGATTTGTATATTTTAAGAAGCTTATGATTTCTAGGAAGGACCAAGCTCGCACAAAGGGAGCTTCTGACTCCACCACCAGTCGTTTCGGACTTTTTTTGGAGCAGCGCTGCTGATAAGACCAAAACCCAAATTACCCTGGCTCCATCCGTATAGGTCTCCACCTCCCTCGGATTATCGCATTACCTTGGTTTCACTTGATTTATCATCACACAATCGCACAGAGATTCCCAACTTTGTCTTCAAAAGTAGCAGGCAATGATGGTCATGCGCTTCTCATTATGTGGCAGCACAATTGCGCACAATTAGATTCATTAATGGGCCAAGATGGCTGAAAGATCAAAACTTGTACCCTCCGATTCTGATATTGGCAACAAAACTAATCACACTGACAACAAACTGAATTATCCCCCGTCTTCTCTGTGTACTGGTTTATTGTTGTATTATTAAATTCTCTTACAGTCTATTTATACCAGCACTATATCTGTTTTAAGTTGGTCACTTCTTGCAAAGAGCTCAGCAGTGAAGGAAGAAGGGAACTGGCATGCAACAGGTTGCAGGTCTAAAATTAGTTATGACGACCCTTCCTTCCGTGCAGCGCCTCAAGAACATTATATCTAGTTAAAAGTAAACAATTACTGACATCCTTTTGATGCATTAAAATTAGTTCCTTGGATAAAACAAATAGAATTAACTTGTGCTTATAGTTTTTTGAGCGATTTAACCAATGGATGGTGCGTTTATAACATAAAAGTCGCCTAAAGAAAGGACAGATGTCAGAAGCGCTTTTATCAAAACAATCTCTGTTTCAACAGTTTACAGTGTCATGACGATCTTTCACAGTCTGAAAGCTGTGAAGAAGTGCTGCTGAAAAGAAACGAGAAATGAGAACTAAACAAAACTAAACGGCGGCGTAGCGGCGGTTTCAGCCTTTACCTTTGACTGCAAACTGAAACGAGAAGGGCTCCATGGGCAGAAAACGGGCTTGGGTCTGTCAACGGGACGACCCAAAGCTCAAGAAGAAGAAGAAGAAGACACCGATGGTGCAAAAGAAGCGCTGAAAAAGTTTGCGCGCTCAAACGACGAAACCAGGAGCAGAAAGGTGCTAGACGCTTGGTTGCAAGTTTTTGATCAGTAACTTTAAACAGCTTATTAAATATACATACATGACTCATTATTGTATTCTTAGAAATTGCTTTGTTTGCATTTTTTTTTTCTTCTTCAGGGCTGCTGTTCCTGAGCAGGATTAAACTCTCACCGGTTCAAATTACTCCTTGCTTTACTGAAACTTAACTGTTTTTGCAGCATGTGACTCGTATTAATTTTGACTAAACAAATGAAACGGCGTGCGTTCTGCATGAGCGTGGACGTGGACTTGTTCGAGCTCTAACGTATCTGCCATTCACGAGTGACACATTTGGTAGAGAAGACACTGGGACCAGTTGTAATCTCTGTGCAAAGCAGATGTCCCAGTTTACGGACTCAAACACCTGCTGTTAAGAGTTCATTAACGCTGAGTATTAGTGACCCCAATATTCAAAGTATTATAAACCAGACTGTAAATGTCAAATTTCCTCCAGTTAGTGTTTGTACTTAGAGATTATCATTCAAATGTAATTAACTGCATGGAAACCAAATTCCAGCCGAGCCCTTTTATAGATTTTTATAATAAATCCTCAACCAGGAAGTGGTGAGTAAATGAGACGTGAGATATGATTTACACACAAAGGATGATGATGCATGACGGACACTGCAGGGCTCCTTACCGCTGATTGTGGACAGCACCTCCGGCGTTTCATCCAGGTCTTCCTGCACAGACATCTGTTGTCCCATCCTCACCCCAAGGACACAAAAAGCTCAGCAGACTTTCCTCTTCACATGAACCTCACGGGCTTCTGAAAGAGCACAAGTGCCAAAACTCAGCAACAAGCGGCGGCTCGGCTACAAAAGTGAATCATGAGTGAACATGTGAACACGGCAGGAATAATAAGAGCAGGGGCTGATGCTCTGTCCATTTAATTTGGTCAGCGGTACACGGAGAGGGAGGGGAGGAAGGAAGGCGTGCACAGGCCACCACTGACGGCAGTTCTGCAATTGCGTAACACATAACAACACGCCTCTGTGTACCAAAACACAAACTTCTCTCATCTGTGGTGTTAACAAAATCACAGACACTAATTTTATCTTGCTATTAAAGCAGGCAGCAGTTTGCTCCTCAGTGTTTGTGTTGATTTATGACAGAAAAGCCTGTGACCTACCTGAGCTAGCATCTACTAAGTGTTAAAACTCACAACGCATATTGTAGATATTCAATCAAATACATTGCAGGTATTATTCCTACAGTGTTGTTTTTGTGTGTGTGTATTTTTAAGCCTTGTCGACATGATTTCAAGTTAAATTCTGATCCGTGCATGCGTCAAAACTGAATTGGGCCTTGCATAAGATATCTCAACCTCTTTCACACACACCTGATGACTTCTGGTAGAACAATCAAAGCAAATTTGTCCAATTCCCCTTCCAATTACCCGTCCCCTGACAGTGGCTCCTTTCACTGACTTGACAATAGAGCAGCATGCCCTTAGTCATATGGACTAAGATCTTGTGACGTGGTGATATGCCAGGCTAAATAAAGATCACGGCGAGTCCCACATGCAACACAATGTGACACTTCTAACAGCCGAGTTAACCGAGGCAGCACCAGGGGATGTCCGGAGCTCGTGGAAACAAAGGAGTCAACAGATTTCAAGTGTTTTCCAGAGAAAGCGCACAAACTCACTTTCGGTTTTTTTTCAGCACAGTCACAAGTATTTGTCCAGTGGAAGGAGAACAGAAAGTCTGACGGGCAGACTGGACATCTGCAAAGAAAGAAGAAAAGAAAACAACATGATACAAAAGAAATTTGACAGAATGAGTGTACTTATGTTATTTATATGTTGTTATATTTAGGTTCAATACAACAAATGCAAAACAGAAATCACACCTTTGGGGAGCAGATATCACTTCATATGATCAGGTTTCAACTCACCCAGGTGCCTTTTTCAATAAAATCTCTACTTTTGTTTTCCCTCAGACTCTTATTTGATATGCATTTCACAAAAAAACACTATGCCGAACTGTCAACATAAATGTACTTACTAAGAATTAACAAGAAGTGCATCCTGCAGGGGCGCGCTCTTTTTGTTTGTCCATATGCGAGCAATTAGCAGTCTGATGAGCAATGGAGTTTGGCGTGCAGACGTCTTCATAGCTATCTGCGTACCGACAGAGCTGCGCTGCCTGCGTGCGTCTTATTAAGTCATTGCAGTGAGAATTTTAAAAATGTTCCTGCACCATAAATTCACCGCCAGGATGTTGCGTTTACCTGATTAACTGTGCTCTTACCTGCACGTTTTCCACAAGCCAACAGCTCCGCCTACACTCAGCCAATCAGGTGGTGCCAGTTCAGTGCAGCCTCCTCTTCTCATGTTTATTTACAAATACAGGACTCAATTAATCTTAAGTATTACACATTTGGTGAGCAATTGGTCAAAAGTCTGTGCAGGGATTATTTTACAACAACAATAATAATATTAAATGCACTGTGAAAATTACATGACAGATGATAAAAGTACTACTTTCTACTGAGGTTAGGCTTGGAGCAAGTTTTGCAGCCTTAAATTGCATGTGCGCCTTAAAACCACTAGGGGGCACTAGTGATGCATGACCGACATCTATTAGCCAATATTCATTATTTCTGCAATATAATGCATTAACAGTAAGTCAATATACATCTAATCAAAAGTAGGGAAGCTAAAAATCCCACTATCTATATTGCAGCAGGTTTATTGAAAATAAAAGATGGTATGTAAATGGAAAAATGTAACGTAGCTAATGTTGCATTGCTTCATATTCATGAATGGGCATCTATGTATTTAGGTTGGATGCGTGGAAACTTCTCCAATACTGTAAAGACGCTTTCTTCCTCAGTGGGGAGCTCTATTACAGCGCTAGCCTTTATTAACTGAAGTAGCTCTGCATATCAGATTCACTGGTGCATGTAACTGCTGCGTCCACTGCAGAGCAGCCTACATGTTGAGTCACATTTGTGTATGAAAAAAAATAATAATCTTTTCTAGCGCCTCATGGCACGGTGCATGCCCCACGCATACCTCCCATCCACACCTCAGCTGCTGACAGCCATATTGAACATCTCCACATTAGCTGTGTCAAGTTCGAGTTAGAAATTGGAGGCGAGGCCGGAAGTCGGGCAAATCCTTTAAAAATAAAATTCAGAAACTATGTAATTAAAGTGCACGGTTGGAGTGAAAGTGACACTCAAAGCAGCGTGTTATTAACACTCTTATTTTTGGATGGCTTTATCTTAGTGTAGTTACGTTTGTCTACTGATGTCCACGGTGTAATTTCTCCGCCACATGCGTTCATGAAGCTTTTATTTTTAAAGTTGAACCCGGAAGTCGTGGTGTCTTATTCCGGCTGACTCGACGCTCGGCACCCCAAAGCGCCTTATGCGTGTTAAAGACTTGAACGTGTTTTCCCGTGTTTGCGGGAATTTGTTTCGGTAAATGCACCCATAGACAAGGATCGGGAACCAGAAGGGATTTTTCATCGTGAACATTTCCGTTATCTCCGAAGATACCGGGCGCTCGTATCCATTTGAAGACACACATCGTACCCCGGTGAGTTGCCTCTCCCTAAAAGATGAGCTTCTCTACAAGTTTGATGCAATAGCGGATATCCTCGTGTTCGCCCGATTCGTATTTCATAGAAGGGTCCACTTGTAACAAGTTGTGACCCCTAAACGCACCTTTATCTACTATATATAGGAATAAATCCCAATTCCTTTGCATGTTTCCTCTTTTTATTTGGTGGCGAATTAATGAACATTTTCGAGCCGTTGAAACTTCACAAGCATGAGGGAGGCAAACCTCGGCTAGCTTGTCCCGTTACACAGACTACACCCACTAGCTTGAAAATGTCAGCTTTCAAACGGTCCACAGTTTGAGTTTATGGCAAGTACTAAGGAGTATAGCGGCTAACGTTGGTGTGTTATCAAAAGTAAGTCACAAAAAGTCTCCTTTTCCACGTTTAACGAATAATTTTATTATTTTTTTTCGTCGTGTCAAGCCGTTGGGGCTAACGTTTTGCCAACTGTGTCGACTATTTGTTTAAATTACAATCTAACGGAAGCCAACGGTCGGCGGGTAAATAAGCTAGCTAATTGCTGACAAGCTACAAGTGGGTATGTCATCATCTGGGCTCAGAAAAAAAAAAAAAAAACTCAAATATTCAGGCGACTTTTGCGTTAAATGTATTAAAATTTATATCTACCGTTCAATATATGGCCACAAAAATCATTAAATGTCGAGGAACGTACTCACATTTTAAGTGTAATGATGGTCATTGTTGTGTCTTCCATCTCCAAAATGGAGGAAGGTAGAAGAGGTGGATTTTGGATCTTGAGTTTACAAATATTTTATTTTCTCTTCAACCCAACAATAACAGAGGCTTGCATGTTCATTCATTATCATTTAAAGTCAATGCAGACACCACTATTGCACTGTTAAATAAAAGAACCACATGCAACTTCATAAATGAGTATTGCCAGGAATTCAAATATGTGGTGTCAAAAGTTTTCTAAATTAAGTGGCACGTATAAATAATGTGTGTTTTGGCCTAAAAAGTCGACATAAGTGTTTGCTAGCTACAGCGCTACTCATGTCAGTGTCTTTCAGTAGTTTCGGAGTCTATTTCAATTAATGATGTAACTTCTTCTTTTTTAGCGATGGAGTAGTGAGCACATCAGACCGTACTCACAGATGTGATTCATGTGACAGTCAAGAGAAACTTAGGTCATTTTGGTGTCCAGTTACGGTGCCACACAGGTCATTGCCAAACTATTTCAGGCTTGTGTTTCTAGTAGAACATACCTGGTGGCATGACGTGCATGTTGCAGACGGCCTGGCGTAGACGTCTGTAAAATTAGATTTCATTTCATTTGTTCCACTTTGTGGTGTCTGACTTATACAACGTTATGATGAAAAACAATAAGCAAAATTAGGTACAGTACAAATTGCTTAAGCAGGCTTGAGGGCAAAATGAAGAGATTACATGCAGTAATTTAGAGTGAAATAGATTTTTTTTTAATACAGATATTTTATTCATAATAACATTGTGGTCATTTTGTATTTTTTCATGACTCTACACAATGCCTTGACTGTCTTCCAGTTTTCTCTTCTGCAGAAATCACATCTAAAGTAGTTCCTCCCCATGAAGTCTTAACAATAGTTACCGTGTGTACACTAAAGCGTAGTGGGAGTGCATTCATAAATGCAAAAACCACTTCTCTACGCTTCTTTGGCTACTTGGGGCTTCAGTGACTTGTCATTACAAGTACTCTGCTTTCACCTGTGGTCTAATTTTCTTGTCTGCGCCACTACCATTATGTAGAATTATGATATTAAGACTGTCAAGATGGAATAATGTCTGACAATTAATCATTAACATTAAGATTGTTTTACAAAGACTACTAAAAACACAGTAGCTCATGAAGTTTCACTCACGTACACTGTGTGTTTTTATAGAAAAATGCTTTTTTCACTTTCAGGTCCTGTGGTTCAGGTGCTGTTGCCGTCCTGTGACGGATTTATCCTCTCAGCTGTTGGGTGATAGGAGGAGAGGAAGCCAAGATGCCGAAACCGGTAAGCGGCTAAAAGGAGCTTGATGAGAGTTGACATAGAAATGTCTGCTGTGTTTCATAGATGAAATTATAGTGAAAGAGGAAGAACCAGGGGGAAAAAAAACACTTGAGTTAGACACTTTTTCAGCTAATTTAATGAGATTATTTAATGGAAAGAAGCCGAGATGATTCAGGATATATGATATGAATCAGCAGTGTAACATTTGCTTGTTTGTTCCTGCCTCGTCTCCCTGTATAAACTTGACTCTTTTGAACTGCTCTGTAAAAGTCAGCATGCATTTCTGCCCAAAGCTATATTTGAAAGTCCCGAGAAGTGGCAGTTTCATCCCCCTGGCAGCTCCCACTCCTCATACTCCCCTTCCAAGTAAACAACAGCCAGAGTGTGAAGTGAACTTCCAGCCCTGCAGGCTTCGCAACTGCAACACTGCTGCCATTGTTGCTTAAAGGGTGGAGAGAATGCCAGAGTCCTAGGATGTGAACAATGCCAAAACAAAACCAAGTTTATGCAGTTCCTTCATGGCTGTCTGCTTCCCACTGTTGTCATGCTACTGAGAGAGAGTTCATGCATAAGTCCAGGGATACTGCAGACAGCACTGTTATACCACTTTAAGGCATTGCGAGTAATGATGCAGTTCTACTAAAAGCACATTTGACCCACATTGGGCCAATTAAGGAGACATCTGTTGCTTCTCAGTGTTAACAGAAACTCTTCTGCACTGAGGCCACTGAGTTACATTCAGTCAGTGAAAGCTTTAAAATAATTCTCTGTAGTATAATGGTGTCTCTTTCTTTTAGTATTTTGAATCTTACAGCTGTTTGTGGTATATTTAGTAGACTAATTGTGGCCTGCTTAATTTTGACTTCATGATTATGTTGTGTTTTTGATTTGGAAAGATTTTGAGGTCAAGTTACTGGAGTTTGCATCAGATAATTTCCAAAGAAGTTGAAACGGCAACCGCCAGGCCACTCCCCAAGTGCAGCAGCTCTTTAGGTGGTGGGTGTTTGTGTTTGGGAAGCTACAGAGAGAAACAGCCAGGCGCTGATGTCATCCCCAACTTCCCCCTCTTGTCCCCTGACTCACCCGGGAACCATCCAAAAAAGGCTGCTAGGACAGCTGACTGCAGGCCGCTCTGCTGAGGGTGACATTTGTGTCACTCACAGCATGCGATAGAAAGTACAGCTAATGTAACATTGCTTTGTCTTCAGTTTCCTTTTCTAGGAAGTCTTCTTCAGATGTTCCTCGAGTGGTTGATCTCTTTCGTGTTTGGCAGATGAATTAATTAGATATTAACGTCCCAATCACATGGTGTCAACATCTGTGTGGCTCAAACAAAAAAATATGAATACATGTGAACTTTGAGAGATTCTCAGATCTCCTGATATCCCATGCCTTTTGTTTAGTTGCATTCTGCAGTAGTAGTTTTGCGATGATAGGAAGAAGGTCCTCTCTAGTTTCCTAGCTTGTGGCTGTTTGCTGAAGATGGGGCCCACTGTGTACTTTGGGGGCCTGGGCTATGTCAACATCCTGGTCATATGGAAGTAAAAGAGCACCCTGTAGAGAGAGGAACATCACTAAACGACTGGGAGGATATTGGGGAAGGAAGCAGTCAGAAGGATGACCTCTCTTTCCTTGTATTATCCCTCTAATGGATCTTTCTGCATTTGTCTTGTTACACGTAACTGGACATGGGTTGAAAATGGGTGGAACAGATTTTTTTTAGGTAGTGGTGATTCTTTATCCGCTCTGACTCCTTCTATTTTCCCCCCGCCTGTAAGGACTCCCTCATTCAGCGGGGAGGGGGTAATCGGACGGACAGACAGTTGCTTGGAGGCCAGCAGGCCAGATTAGAGGCTCTACTGATTGAAGTGTGTGTATGTGTGCATTTTAAGACCTCTCCGAGCAAAGCTCCTCTAAACAGCTTACAGTAACTTAACAGCTGCACATTTAACAAGGGGCCCGTCTGAGCGAGAACTCGTCTTTGCAACTGAAATGGAGAGGGGATTTAGAAACATCCCTAAATTGCAACCCCATTTAAAAAACAAAACAAAAACGTAGCTGTTCCATTTAAACTTGTACGCTTAATATGATCCATGGTAGAATTTCCCATTTGTTGGCTTCAATTTTTGCACAAGCCCCAAGTTTCATAATTTGAGTACAAATAGTTATTGACAACAACTCCTGTTTAACTGTGTAAAGAGAGTAATTAGGTCATTTTAAATGCTGTTATGTTGCCCAGTCAAAGTGTCATTTAAGGACAGGCTTGCAAAAGTCACTCCTTCAAGACATCTGAGTTGTCGGAGTGTGTGATTAGCTGTGTCAGTGCCTCAACATGTTGTCGGTCCTCTTCTCCTTCCCCCCCTCTCTGCTGCAGAGAGAGGATTAACAGACCGTCTGGTACATACAGGATTCCATCTCTGTCACTGCTCTTTGGGTTTGCTATGTTTTGGCAGAGACACACACTTGCAGCACAAAGGTTTGCTCTTTCACAGCTGATTGCCGATGGCGGGCGAGGCACTACACAAACACTGGGAATGGCACACTCAAGGCCGGTCACTTGGAAACCCCAGTTCAGAAGTACAGTCTCCATAACTGTTCATGCCTCACAAAGTCACTGAGGCAGTTGCTCTTGAAATCAACACAAAGACCCAATTTATCTGTCATTGATGCATGATGCATTTTTTCTCTGGGGTGGATTTGTCTTTGGACAGAACTCTTTAGATAAGTGGCATGCATGATGTCTTTCCCCCAGATGTTGGAGATTATCTGTGTTCAGACAGTGTGTAACAGATCTGTCTGGCACATAACATGCCAATACTTTGTGCCTTTACTTGACCTGTAGCATCCGTAGCTTTCAGTGAGTCAAATGAAAGTTTCACAAATGAGCACAGTTTACTCCCTGGGACCAACTTGAAGTTCAGTAAAAGGAAAATCAACAAAAATGTGACATATAGTGTTTGTAGTTTTGCTGCCAACCAGTTCTCTGCAGTAACATGTCGGGCAGTGACGTTCTTGCTTTATCTGTTGGTTTCTTGTTAAATATGTGCTCACATTAGTTTGTTTTTGTAGTATAATTGGATTAATCCATAATCCGTTGTTCTGCTTAAAGGCAAAGCCAGCCAGAGTAAAGAGCTGGTGTCGGTGCTTAGCAGTAGCTCATGTTCTATCATGTAACAATATCCCCAGCATCCTCACTGAAATAATGTTGATAGGGTGGTGTTGTAATAAGCAGCTAATGGTATTGGATGCCAAACACTGGTGTAGAGTGCCCAGAGTTACCCCCATTCAGAAAGCATCCCAGAAACGAATCTAGGCCATTAAATCATCCAACCTCAGAGTTAGATTTATACCCATTCCTTGAAGCTGTTCTGGAGAGAGATGGTAAAACTCTTTCTCCTAATCTATGGCGTGTCACGAGTGAGATCACTTGAAACATTGTCAGCCACTTAGGAAAAAAAATCCCAAATTCACTGATTCAACCCAATGTGAAACCATAACTTCCAGCCCAGCAGAAGACTGGTGTATGTTGCCATGTCAGTCTTTTTCTCAGACATAAATAAAGCCTTGTTCTTGATCTCGACGAAAATATAGATCCCCCTCTGTGCAGACTCCTCAAGGAGAGAGACTGTGGCGACAAGTACGCCATAACGACTTTGGCTCAAATTGGAGACAATATTTGTTTTAGTGCAAAATCTGAAGTGGTTGAAGCGAAATACAAGATTTTTCCTTACATTTTCTAGATGGATGAAGCTTAGTCTTGAGCAAGTTATATTATGAACACATAATATACAGTCCAGTCTATAAAAAATGTTATATAAATGGACAGTTTCAACTTTAGTTCATGCAAGATATTCATATATTGTGGAGAAAGTGCTGCAACCTTTCATGGGTAATTAATGAGAGGCAGATACATTGTGGTCTGAGCTCCATGTGGCATGGCAGAGTCCAGCTATGTGCTGTATAGACACAAGTTTCATGGATTATTCATTGCAGGGATATTGGTAGAAACTGAGAGGGATAACGGCAGGAGAGATAGTGAGAAAATAAGAGGGGAGGGGAAAGAAATGCAAAGTAAGCGTTCCTGAGGTTTAGTGTATAATTGCTGAGAGGAAATGGTTCATTGCTCCAGTTTCTTATTTCTCTGTCCATTTTCCTTTCCCTCCTTTTTTTTAATGATTGAATCTACTGTAACCTTGTCGTAACTTAATCTCAAAGGGAGTATGCCCTAGATCATCTCTCTCACTTCCTGTTGCGCTCTATCTCCGCTGCTCTTTTTTTTTTTTTTTTTTTCCTCGTGCTCTTGCTAAACTCTGCTTCTGCACTCTGCCTAATTTTGCTTCTCGCCTCCATCTACTAGGCGCTTTCCCCTGTCTCTTTGCTCATGTTGTTAACCACTACTGAGGCAATGCGACGCTCAGTGAGTAGGTGTGGTAGGAAGGATGTTTCAGAGGTCAGGCCTGCTCTGCTCTATGCCATCAGCTGCTACTAGGCCTGCTGCCAGTGCTGCTTAACAAGGCACAGCCAGTGTCTTGAGGTTTATCCTCTGCACCTGGACAGAAGACCTTGAGAAACAGGCTTGAAAAGTGGGGCTTGCTCACCCCAGCGGATTGTAAAGGGACTAGGATGCGAAGGATTTCACACACCGCCCTCACTCTGAGTTCCTCTTTAGTCCTCTGCAGGAATTATGTCCCTAAAATGAGGAAGAGTTGCACTTTCAGTGTTATTGTTGCATGTGTTATGTGCCGCACCCTTCAGTATATATTCAGTTTTCTCTTGGTTTGCAAGCTGTGTGATGGATAATAGCAGAACTGAAACAGCTGCCCTCACTTTTACCTTTGAATCCTAAATTATAAATGACAGTTAGCCCGAATTTTTAGTTAGACATCTTAACTCGATGCCTTTTTTGAAAAAATGGAATTCTATCTTCTCAAAAAATTGTGTGTTTTAACAGGTTTCTTGTTTTCAGAGTTCCCCATGATCCTGTCACTTAGCCAGACATTGTTGTGTGCAGCCCTTTATCTCTGAGGATCCCTGAAGTTGTTTTTCCATCTACTTTTTCTCCTCGCACTGGCAAATCTACAAGTTCTGCTTCACAGAAATCCTCACAAATTTCAAAACATTATGTGAACATTAAATCCTAAGTACACTGTCAAGCACAGAAAAAACAAAAACTGGGTTTGCTACCAGAAATGTTAACTGATTGTTGCTGGAGATTAAGGAACGTTTAGTTGAGATTAGAGATAAAAGACGCTAATCATAATGAGCTCAGTCCTGGGGTAGGCGTCAAATTCTTTTAGTGCTTTGGCTAAATATCAGATATATTCACTTCAAATTTAATAGTGTGTCAAATCGGCTGAACGAATTGAGGAAGCGATAAAAGGGCATGCACATATGGGTAATTGAGAGGGGAACATGTAGATGGACAGATAGGTTAACTGAGGCTTGACTTTTATCTGGTGAAACTGTAAAGTCTTTGCCTGTGCAATATGGGAAACAAAATCATCTCGTCTTGCGTTTATTTTCTAGATCAACGTACGTGTGACCACCATGGATGCAGAGCTGGAATTTGCCATCCAGCCTAATACCACTGGTAAACAGCTCTTTGACCAGGTAAGCTTCATTGGGACAGTCAGGACTGATACTACGCTGTGAATCAATCAGAATATCTCCACAAACATGTTCTGTCTTGGCTTCACAAAGGAAAATTCATTGAGTCCTATTGCCAAGTCAACACAAGACAAATCATGTGCTCTCATGCCTGTGGAGAGTCTACACCAAAACGCATTATGTGCAGTCTCAATGTGAAAGGCTCTTGATGATTGTTAATATGAATGATCTGACATTCTTGTTTTTCTCTCAGGTGGTGAAGACGGTGGGTTTACGGGAGGTGTGGTTCTTTGGCTTACAGTATACAGACAGCAAAGGCTACACCACCTGGCTCAAACTCAACAAGAAGGTCAGCCTCTCTTTGCTTTAAACTTGTTTCATCATTTAAATGCGTTATCTTTCAGGGTGTCTTCTTTTTGATTCTGTGACTCGGCCTTTCACTTTCCTTCACTTCGTGAGTTTTGTCCATGACTGTCTGAGGCTGTCTGCCCGGGAGCTGTGCTGTGGTCTGGAGCCTCGGATGTTCTCTTTTAACAGACTTCCTCTCTCTCTAAGGCCAACACTCCCTCCAGCTCTAAAACCCCCGCTATTACACTGTGACTGTGTCCAAGTGTGCATGACAGAAACACACACACACTCTACAAGTGTGTGTGTGTGCTCTTGGCAGAGCGAGACAGAATAATAAAGCAAAGGATAGAGGAAGAATTGTGATGAAAAAAGAGAAAAGTGCTGTAAAATCTTGTGCGTGTCCCACCAGAATAGTCTGTGACAGGATTTCTTCTAACAAATGGGACTCCAATGGAAACTATTTTCTGTGTGTGTCTGTCGGTGCAAGTGTCAGCTATGCGCATATGTACAGCCCATCCCAGTAACAGATGTCACCAGATATCTCAGACTGACCACGTTGTGATGAGCAGGCTGTCCATTAACATACATTTGTTATAGATTAAAGCAAAGCCTTTTGACACACAGTTTATGAATTAACGGTAGGTTTATTAAAGAATAGATTAGTGCTGGGCGATAAAACGATAACGATATATATCACGATAGACACGTGGTCGATATCAATAGAAAATAAGTTTGATAGAATGTTTGATAATTCAACTTGAAGTCCGTTAGAGAAAAATGTAAAGAAAACCCCGAGCCAGAACTGCAAGTCATTCTGGGAGATGTAGGCAGAGGAAGGGCTATAGCCTCTTGACCTATCACGGCCCAGCTAAGGTTGGCGCCATCAACAACAAAAAAAAAGAACGGCGTGGAGTGAAACGAGAATATGAGTGCGACCGCGTGAGAGGAAATTGTAGATATAAAAAAGGAAAGGCGATATTTTGGTTATTTTAAGTCAGACTGATGTTATCTGCAAACTTGGTGTCGAGTGAGCATGTTTGTCTCTTGTCTCTCTTGATTAGTGTAAGAGTCGGTTAAGTTTCGTTCCTCTGCGTAATGTGTGTAAGTGAGTGAGTGGCTGAGCGCCTTAGTTTGCTAGTGGTCAAGTCGGGTAATACGTTTTGTTTCTCTGCCGAGTGAGATGTAAGATGTTTTATTGATTATATATCAATCAAACGTGGTAGGACTCAACTGAGCCGGTTACGTCTAGATTCATGATTCTTGAGTCGTCTTTGATGGCCGGTTATATCAACCGAATCTTTTTTCCACCGCTACTGAATATTAATTAAAAATGAATGAATATTAAATGATATTGAATATGTCATTGTTATCATTTTTAAAAAATTAAAGTGGCGGGTAAAAATGGGTTATGACGGGATTTTTATGACCCTGTCAGTCAGCAACCTCTGATCAAGAGATACCGTGCAGTGCCATACGACAAAACATCAAAGCGATATAATGAAATAACAAATGCGGTTTAGCACAGTTGAGAAGTCTGAGTAGAATAGGTTAAGAAAAAAAACGAATCAGTAATTATGGATATCGACTGATATGAAACACTTTTCTTTATTGTCCAGGTGACCCAGCAGGACGTGAAGAAAGAGAACCCATTGCAGTTTAAGTTCAGAGCCAAGTTCTTCCCAGAAGACGTCTCAGAAGAATTAATCCAAGAGATCACTCAGAGGCTCTTCTTCTTGCAGGTAATCAAACTCTCAATGTGCTGGCACTCACTGAGAACATATTCACGCCTGGCCAGTTCAGGGTTGGTTCAAATAGGATTAAGAAGCAAAGGCTAATGTATTGGATATTATTTGTTATCACAGTTCAGTTTTGTTAATTGAATAATTAGACAGCATTGAATACATCTGTCACTGACACCTGTTCCTCCAGGTCAAAGAGGCCATCCTGAACGATGAGAACTACTGTCCTCCTGAGACAGCTGTGTTGTTGGCTTCATACGCTGTCCAGGCCAAGTATGGAGACTACAGCAAAGACTCCCACAAGGCTGGGTACCTTACCCATGATAGACTGCTGCCTCAGAGGTACACACAAAGTCTGTCATAACATATATGATTCTGTTGCCCAAACTGTTTTACTCTCCAAAGTGTACCTTCGGTTTTCTCACGAGACCTGAGCTGTGACTCCTCGCCAGTCGGGGTTTTCAATTATTTCCTCTTGAGGAAGCAATACTGAGCAGTTTGACATTCCTTCAGGTGAACGTCATTGTTGTGTGTGTTTGTGCAGGGTCCTGGAGCAGCACAAGCTGACTAAGGAGCAATGGGAGGACAGGATACAGACTTGGCATGAGGAACACAAAGGAATGCTCAGGTGTGTGTCAGACAGTCACGTTCTTGAACCCTGACAGAGACAGATGTTTGGACTTGCTGTGTCGTGTTAGGACAAACAGTATGTTATTATAAAAGGCTGAACAATGCAAAATGTTTTCCTAACTCTACTTTTTTTTTTTCCTCTAAAGAGAGGACTCAATGATGGAGTATCTTAAAATCGCCCAGGACTTGGAGATGTATGGAGTCAACTACTTTGAGATCAAAAACAAGAAGGGTACACAGCTGTGGCTAGGTGTGGACGCCCTTGGCCTCAATATCTACGAACATGAAGACAAGTAAGAGATCCACACTGAGACCTATGTGTGATTCTGTGGGAAACTAAAATCTTATCATTCATTGTTTAGCCTCGCAGGAATGAGACTAAACCCCGGCTTATAAAATGTGCCTTCTTTTTGGCTAAAATAAACTGTATTGTTTTACTGTCAACTCACCAGATAGTATTTTAATGTTCCAAAATGTATGTTTTGGCACCAGTCGCGTCACTCAGACTCATGTTTGCAAAGCCCTCTGAACTGTGGTCGGCAGTTTGATTGCTAAACAGCAGGAGACTTGGATAAGTGAGTAGTTGGAAGCTCATAACGTAGCGTTTCACAATCAGAAAGGCTGCTAAACGTGTTGTCTGTTATTCCTACTGTGTCCAACAAACGAGCACGACGTGGTGGTGTTTTATTGTTGTGGGTGGAAGCTTTTGGAAATGTATCGCAGTTCTTTTTGCACATTTTACTGCCTGACATTTCCCTTTATAAACTTTTGCGGACTGTTGTATTAACATATCACAAAACGGTAAAGCTTGCTTTGGTTTTTTTTTTCTGTGAGACTCTGCCAATTGGAAATGTGGAGATGTGGAGACGTGCAACAAGTTTAGAGGAAGCTGAGATATTTTTAGAACCGAAAAAACTAAGGGAGAGGTGGAGAAAGGAAGACGGTGTAGTAGAGTCTTTCCTGTCCCCGCTTTTTTTTTTTTTTATTACCACTGGTGGTGGAAAGGATGGATATTTCCCTGTTCCTGCAACATTTCCTCTCTCGCTGCCTCTCTGGTGTCTTAGGTCATCACAGCTGCCAACCTTCTTCCCTTGTCTATGTGACACGGGCAGGAAACAAAAAAAAAGATGGAAATAGAAAGATAGCAGAGGGCTGTTTCTGTGTCTCTGTAGGACATGTTTTCCTCACTGTCCCTTTCCTTTCTATCGCTTTGTTCTTTCATGTGTGCTTGCTCTTTCCTGACACTATCCTGTCCTACTTAAATAGAACAACTACAATTTTTCATCATCATCAGTTTCTGCAAGGTGGTCTGTTTATTCTAGGCACCATCTGCTGGCTGAAATGTATATAAAACAGGCTACAACCATCCTGTGATGTAAATCCCCAAACAACTAGTATGCACGTTAAAATGCACACAACCTTGTCTTCCAGGCTGACACCAAAGATTGGCTTCCCCTGGAGTGAGATTCGAAACATCTCTTTCAATGACAAGAAGTTTGTCATCAAACCTATTGACAAGAAAGCACCCGTAAGTAAGATCTAAACGGTAAACACATCTTTTTCTGCCTTACACGTATACGTCCTCATTCACCTTTGTTTTTCTTTTTTGTAATACTTGTAGGACTTTGTGTTTTACGCCCCACGGCTGCGCATCAACAAGCGTATTTTGGCACTGTGTATGGGTAACCATGAGTTGTATATGAGGAGGAGAAAGCCCGACACCATTGAGGTGCAGCAGATGAAAGCTCAAGCTCGGGAGGAGAAGCACCACAAACAGATGGAGAGGTACTGTGGAAGAGTAGTGCATATACGATCTGTTATTGCCAAAGTTGTTGAGAAAATAAACTCGGCTTCACTGATTCTTCAAAATAAATGCATGCACAAGCAGTTCTACTTTACTGCTTGGTGATGCAGTAGAGCGTTTCCTCTGGAGGGCAGCCTTGCCTGTTCTACACCCAACTTATCTCAGTCAGGAGTATTTTATTCATTCCAAGCACCGTTGCAGCTTCATATCACAGTTAAAGTGCTTAATCTGCTTTTTTTATTTGCTGTAATCCTTTTAACAATATGTCTGTTTCTTACTTAAAATTGTACTTAGTAGTCCGCAACATGTGCAAATCTCCTCAGGGCCCAGCTGGAGAACGAAAAGAAGAAGCGAGAGCATGCCGAGAAGGAGAAGGAGAGGATAGAGCGAGAAAAAGAAGAGCTAATGGAGAGGCTGAAACAGATTGAAGAACAGACGATGAAAGCACAGAAAGGTACCGGTTTGTCTTTACTCCAGTCTGTTCACGTGTCTTTGCTTCTGCTTCACTCGTGTCTATAAATCTCTCAAGGGCCTATTCATCATGCTTACATAATCAGAATGAACTGAAAATCTAATTGAAAGCTTTTCCTCTCCCATTTAGTGCTTTATTATTATTAATATGTTCTTTTTACTTTGGAAAGACATTGAACCGTATTCCATTGTGCAACAGTGGTCAGGCACAATCATAATGTATTTGTGCACGCTCAGTGTGGGTTGAGGGTTCTCGAGAGGGATCGTACTGAAATCTGAGCTTTTTTTGTGTGTGTGTGTCTTTTCTCTTCCACAGAGCTGGAGGAGCAGACCCGTCGGGCACTGGAGCTGGAGCAGGAAAGAAAGAGAGCAAGAGAGGAGGCCGAGCGACTGGAGAGAGAAAGACAAGCAGCTGAGGAGGCAAAGGCAGAGCTGGCCAAACAGGCTGTCGACCAGCAGAAGACTCAAGAACAACTGGTTTGTGTTTGTTGGACTGACAGCATGAGCAATTCCAGATGGTATATGTGGAGATGGTTTTATTTTAAGTGTATACAGTATATACAACCAGGGTGTGTTTTATTTAAAATAGTAGATTTTTGTGTTTACATACCCGCGACGTGTCACAGCACGGTCTGTATTTTATCCCAGGCTGCTGAACTGGCTGAATTCACGGCTAAGATCGCTCTGCTCGAAGACGCCAAGAGGAAGAAGGAGGACGAGGCCATCGAGTGGCAGCACAAGGTATAGCATTCCTTATCTCTGCAGTAAATGCCTGTTGTATGGTTTAAAATGAAAATGTTTTCCAATTTAAAAGGATATAGGAAACATGGCTGCTTATGTGTTTAAGAGACAAGTTACATTTAATTCTGTTATTTTCATACCTGCTCTGCCTCGGCTCTTCGCTCTTACCCGCGTGCTTTATTATCTCATTCACCCTGTCCTCACCTGCAGGCCCTGTCAGCCCAAGAGGACCTGGAGAAGACCAAGGAGGAGCTGAAGACCGCCGTGACGGTGATGCCAACACCTCCAGGCGGCCACGGCGAGAGCGAGCACGACGAGCAGGACGAGAACCACGCCGAGGCCAGCGCCGAGCTCTCCAACGAGGGCGTCAGCCAGCAAGACTTCCGCAGCGAAGAGGAGCGCATCACTGAAGCCCAGAAGAACGAGAGGGTCAAAATGCAGCTGCAGGTAAGAGCAAGGCCTAAAAAAACCTTTTGAGCTAGTGTTCCAGGTAAGTCGGGAATTATTAGTGAAGGGCTACATCAAAAGTTAATTTAATGCAAGTTGACAAATCGCGCTGAAATAAGATCTAAAACGAACACCCAAGAAACAACACTGACTTCACGTTAAACAATTTGCAGCTCTTGATCTAAATGCAGCCAAAAGAGATTTGCGTCTGACGAACATAAATAACAACAAGATTATATTTTCTAACAGCAGTTTTGTTGCAAAGTGGAAACACCAGCCAGGCTATGGCATATAAGGGTAAGAGGAGGTAAATGTCTCTGTCCGTTCTTCTTTAAACTCCTGCTTTTAACAGGAGTGGACGTGCTGGCTTAGGCTGTAGCCTGGCTTTAAAGCAGATTTTCAGTGGACCAATTAAATAAATAACATCAAATCTCTGGATCATTTTCATTCTTTGAAATTGTTTGGAAAAGCTGTAGATAAAAGCTCGGCTACTGCACAGGCCAGGACTTGTTCTGAAGCTATGGCAAGAAGAATTCAAAGGTCTTCAATAAAAAAAATAAATGAAGGAATCTCATGCAGGCCTGTGGCTAAATCTATAACCTTGAGATGAACAAACGGGCCAAACCAATCTAAATGCTGACCCCTGATTCTATCTTCAAAAGACGTTGCAGCACACACACATATAGCCAGAGGCTCTCAAGAGAAGTGGCTTTGCGTCCGTCAGATATCTACGTTTTAAATGGGGCGTGTTTCTCAGTTTTTCTCCTCCGCTCTTACGTCCTGTTTGTTTTTTTTATCTGTCCATCCGCTACCTCTGTTCCCCCTCATCACTTTTGTTTTTTCCTTTTTCCCTTTTCTTTGCGTACCATCACCGTCTTCTCCTTATTCTCCTTCCTCCTCCTCCTCAACCTCTCTCCTTTTCTTCTCTTTGCTCTCTCAGACATTAACCTCAGAGTTGGCCGAAGCAAGAGATGAATCCAAGAAGACACAGAACGATGTGCTACACGCGGAGAACGTGAAAGCCGGCCGGGACAAATACAAAACTCTGCGCCAGATCCGACAGGGCAACACGAAGCAGCGCATCGATGAGTTTGAGTCCATGTGAGAACGGCACCTCTGTCGCTGCAGGCCTCGCTCCTTTTCTTTTTTTTTTTTTTTTTTTTTTTGGGTACCTGCTCTCAAACGTTCCCCTTTAACGGCTGCTCGAATTTCATGGACAACAGACGCTGCCGCCCCTGCACTCCCGCCGAGTTCAGAAATCATCTTGTCAAACTTTGCCAAAGTCCCGCCCCACACCTCTGCTCTGAAAGTTCGTATTTCTCCGTGATACGGAGCTGCTCACACACCACTCTGAACAAATTATCATCGTACTGCAGAGATCATTCGTAAACCTCGAGTGCAGGGGGAAAAGAGGAACAGCCGAACCAAAATGGAACAAATTTCATTTTTTATTTTGAGTTAACATGGCCATAGAAAGCTAATTTTGTTTTTTTTTGTTGTTGTTGTTATTTTGCTTGACAACTTGTATGCAAAGCTTTAGTATGAGTCCGTGTCTTCAGTTAAAGATTACCTGTCCTCTTCTTGTTTTTAAGTTCTTTCTCTCTGCTTTTGTTCGACTCATTTTATTGATCACGCCCTTGTTTTTAGTTGTCTGTCGAACACTTTGAGGCTGGGGTTTAATCCCGTGCTACAAATAAGGACTGGAGGTCGGGGGGGTAAGTGAGGTCATTATTTTTATTCGTTAAAGCTCTTCTATGTTACATCATATCAAAACATATCTAGCTAGAGAGGTCAGTTCACTCGAATCAAAGGTGACATTTGTTGGATTATATTAAAAAAAAAACACAGTGCAGTATTTTAATAGATTCATTAGACTGATTATCAAGAATGGCAATATTTTCAGAATCGATTAAGTCTTTTCTGTGAATGAAAATGAAGTGAATTGACCCTCGTAGGGGAAAGAGCCACGCGACTTGTCACACGGCAGGTAATGACAAACGAATGTAGCAAAGGTAACA
Organism: Planiliza haematocheilus; assembly: GCA_005024645.1. NCBI lineage: Eukaryota > Metazoa > Chordata > Actinopteri > Mugiliformes > Mugilidae > Planiliza > Planiliza haematocheilus. The sequence continues at coordinate 1,303,952 of SRSE01000183.1, read as the reverse complement.
AAGGGAAAGTGTTTTTTTTTTGTTTTTTTTCTTACATGCAGAGGACAAAGAATGGCATGTAATCAGGTTGTGCCACTGAGCGATCGCCCTCAAGCTTAAAAAGTATTATAAAGATAAGCTAATTGGTTGTAGTGTAGTTGTGTGTGTGTCTGTGTGTGAGAGAGAGAGAGAGTGTGTGTTTTTCCAGTTGCATCCCAGTGTTTCATTCCCGGTCACCATAGATGGTTTTCTCTGCCTACCAGCTCACAAAGGAACCCAGGGAGTTAAACGGGACAGACAGAGGAGCAGGCAGACGAACCGTGCGTCCTCTCTGTCCTCTCTGTCTGTCCAGTTGGTGGAGCGTTCGCTGTAACTTTGTGCGTTTGTGAGTGTATATATGTGTTAGCGGAGGCCTGGCACCTCTCTGGCTGGGGAGCTTATGAAAACATCAGTCCCAACCCAGGACAGATCTCTACCTCAGTAATAATAGCAGTGGTGACTGACAGTCAAACACTCAGGGTGCTTCCCTAACTCCCTGCCTTTACTAAAAAAACTAAATAAACAAGGTCATGATTATTCTTGGTTTCTGTTACATCTTTGGCGGAGCACGTGGGCAAGCTACGTGTGGTCAGAGCTCAGCTTTTTGTGGCTGTACGTCGGGTAAGATTTGGGATTCATATGAAATGTACCTCATTGATGGAAAAGTGTTAAGCTAGTTTTACACAACAGTCTCTCCTGGCCTTTGTTCGGATGCTGTGCTTTTCAGAGTACTCGTTTAGTTTGACAAATATGAATCAGAAGATGACTCGGGTTTGTCGTTAGCAGTCCTGCGAGGTGTTGGGGCTCTTCTCCCGCGGAGCAGTGAGTTGTTGGTGATGACAGTTATAATGGCCTTAAGTGTCTGCTCTGAACGTTTACTCTTCCGGCTTCACTTTAAGGAGACGGACTTGGAAGCTGCACGTGAACGGACCTTGCTGTTGTGATTGATTGGAGTCTAATAGAGAGTGGGCCAATTTCTTCCCCTGAAATCTTTATAAATTCAGACAACGAGTGACTCCACCTTTTTCATGTGGTGGAAAAAAAAGGTGCATTTTTGAAATGAGTGAACATGAAGTTTCCTTTTTTTTATTATTATTATTAACAATATGATGAAAAATGTTTATGGTATTTGTTACGCTTTACTTGACAGCTGGTGTAGGTTGATATTTTTTAATAGTTTTAAAGTTAAAGCACTTGTATGTGACAAGACACTGAAGCCCGCCTTTTGTGTTTAACTTCAGCGTCCGTTGTTAGTATTGTGTTTGCCATAGCAGGTGAAGAAAACGATCCTGTGCTTCCAGCTCATATTTTTGCATTGTGTTCAAAGACCCTAAAGCAGCAGCACGCGTCACCGTATTGGACAGCTTCACTGGAGGGGAAAACTCCAGTTGACGTGCGTTGAAGCGGCGTGGCTTCTTCGCAGCAGACTATTCCGGGCCTGCCTGTCCCCTCCAATGAAGCCGGCCCCGCGCTGACGCCCGCTCTGGCACCAGCTGTCAGGTTTTGCCTCGCTTTTGTTTATTTTTCCATCCTTTATGTTCATCTTAGTATTCTTTAAGATAGAAAGGCACAGGTGGATTGCAGTCCATTGGTTCTGAAATAAAAGTTTTAAATTTTGACTGTGTGGTTTGTCAATTTCTGATGCTATGGCATTTTTATGACTTCATGCAATTTATTAATGTAGATAATATTTCACTCACACTCTATATAAAACTCTTAAATGAGAATCGTTTGCGCCAGTAAATGCACTTATTCAAACAACTTATCAATCCTTCCGTTGTGACAATTACTCAAAACCCAGCATCTGTTCATATCTTGTTTTCTCCAACCTAATCTAATATTTTCTTTATGCAATCCAAAAACTATTCGCATTGAACTAGAGCATTTGTGCAGATAATTGGGGACTGGATGAATGCCTCGGTGAACTGTGATCTTTTGATCCGATCAGGTTTGTATGCCTCTCAAAGGGGTCGTAGCCCAGGCTTTCATTTTTCATTTTCATTTACCTCTGGTCTGTTTTTTAGCTTCCACATGCACATGTTTCAAATTCTATAGCTGGTTTATCATCACTATGTTTAATAAAATGTCAAGTAATTGTTTTAAAAAAAAAAAAAAAAAAAGGGCAAAAAGCATCTTGAATCATCTCCTAATTTTAAATTTCCAAAAGTAATAGTGGGGGAAAATGTGTTAGTATTGGTAATTATGTTGATTAGTTTCAGCTGTAGATGATTTCAAAACCACAATCCAAGCTTAAAATTAAGCACCACACAATTAGCCAATAAGCTTCTATTAATGCGATAAACTTAACTTTATGTACTTGATGTTAAATAAAATATACATTGGACTAATATGGCAGGAAATGGGACAAGTAACACAGATTTCTGTTAGTATAATTTAAAGTAACTTAATATTTTTAAACTTGAATTAATATTTTATTGTGACATTTTGCAAAAGACTGTTTTATAATAGTTAAACTTGAGTTCATTACATTAATAAAATCTTGTAATTTGAATGTTGTAATAATTCAAAGAAGATATTGTGCTTTAGTAGTAGGCCTATAGTATTCTGTGAGTATTCTGATACTTTAAACCAGCCTTTCTGAAGTACTACATTGTCAATAAACACCACATTTTTTTTTAACTGTACTCTTTAATGAACAAGTCACAGTTGAAAATGTTACAATATTGAATTCGAGATACTCTTCTTCTACTGCAAAACTGTAAAGATCGTGTGAAAAGGTTGTTTTTGTTTTATTCTACCAGAGTACAGTGGCCTGTACAGCACTGTAAGCTGCTGGCTCACTTCCAACGGCAAAGGTGTTGAGAAAAGTAGGATGCTGTCCGTCACATGCATCATGATCCTCAAGCGTCTTAACAATTTATACTGAGACACAAAGTGGAAAAATTTACAAGCAAGAAAAAACAAGTCGTATTTGTGCACAGGCACCTCAACACGTCACAAGACGAGCTTCCAACGACAGAAACACGAACACGACTCGAACACATTTTTTTTTTTTTTTTTTTTTACATGCAGAAACGGAAACAAATCAAAACATGCATAACAGTTAGCTGAACATAGTTCAGAGTATCGGATGTGTCATAAGCACAATGCCATGAAGAGGCATTACTTTGGGCCCACGCTCGGGTGCCACGCTGTCACACAGTGCCAGGAGGCCAGAGAGAAGGCGCTTCTTCAATACACACAAAGGGTTCGCTCTCATCAGCTGCACGTGTTATTGCACAAGTATACACATTTGTACAATGTGCACGTGTGATGGCAAAGAAACCGTTGGGATATACGTAGCTGGCTTGTGATGGTTTCTATGACGAGCTCACGAGACTTTTAATTCCTCGGCGGCCATTTTGAAAAAAAATTTGCGCTCCACCTAATCGAGTACAGTCGACGCATTTTAAAGAATCGGAGCAAAGTCGATTATAATTTAGTTTTTTCTGGGCTACACCAGCATTGATTAGGTAATAACCTCAACAAACAGCTTATTAGCTTTAGCATTAGCTTAGTAAGTGCTTAACTTTAGCTAACAGTTTTTCTTAACTTAGAGGCTAGCTCGCTAACGTCTGCTACATTAAGATTTAGCTTGTTTGTGAAGGCAAATACTCAACGTGGAGGTGTTAGTCATTCAAAGTGGCCGCCATGGGATGTCACACAGACCCAAATAAATATAAAACATGGTCGGGGTCTGTCGGTAGCAACAACAGATGATGGTTCATCAGTCCAAGCAAAGGTTTAGCTGCTTAATAGATCAAAAAAACTGATCCCAACCTCAAAACTAACTAACTAAACAAATTTTAACTGGAGCTCTTGTATTAAAAAAAAATAAGCCAGCTTTAAACCCAAAAGCACATGTAAAAAGGGTTGTGACACCTAAACATAGTAGGCACGCAACTCCTTTCGTTTATAACTAGTGAAATAATTGTCAAGGCTTCTTCCACAAGATTTAAAAGCTGTAACATCTCAGTTTGGAACGTAACTGTTGTTAAATGCACTTCATCATATAGCAATACATCAAGAGTGTTTTAATAGATACGGATCCACAAGTCCATGTACTGTATATAACACCAGCGACTTTAGTTAATGATACAATTTGTATCAAACAAGGTTTTTCTCTGTCTAGCATGGATTCAGCCGGGATCTGCTACAGACGACGGCAGACGCTGTTGGCCGGCAGCAGAGGAGGAGTCTGTTAAATATATTTACACTACGTACAGGAGTCGTTTCAACCGATGGCGAGGCGTTCTGTCTGTAGCAGATACCAGAGTTGACCCAAAATAAAGGGCCAGAGAGAAAGAGAGAAAGAGCCAGAGAGAAAGAGAGAGATGTCCCTTACTAAAACTAAGGTACACACGACAGGGTCACCCATCTCTACAGCTACAACTCTGACCAAAAAACTCAAAGTCGTCTCAAATAAGACGACTAGCTTTCCGACACCAATGGGGGGAAAAAAGAAACACAAACGTCTGCACGACACACACTTAAGAGATTAAGATAAAACTGAAGTTAAATAGCAGTTTGAAACATTTGATTATTGACTTCCCGGTGAGAAAATCCTTAGAAAAAAATCTGAATCTGGTTTCAAAGGCAGGAGACATCACTAACTAATCCTTCAAGTGCCTTTTTTTTTTTTTAAATTTGATGCACAACTAGTCGTGCGTGTGAAAGACACGTTAAGCTTCGGTATAAATAAACAAAAAGAATAACCAGGCAGTTCAAGAACAACCTCCTCACGTCACGCTTTGAGTCACAGATTAAGCCCAATGACTCGCTCTCTCTGTATTTTCTTACAAAGCTGATTTTAGTTGTTGCTGCGCAGTGACCGGAGCTGGAATTTGGATTATCGTCAGCATGTTGTGTCCTTGAATCTTATGCATTGTCTCATTAATGTGTCTCCTTGAACGCCATCCAAAAACTTTATTCCTACGTCTTTCTTCAGTAGCCTGTCTGAGCTTTCTCTGCTAGGATGGCGGCTGCCAGCTGCTGAGGGTCTGTGACGTGGGGGCTCCTGGCCATCACCCGGCTCACCAGCTCAGACGGGAAGATGTTGCACAGGTTGACGTACACTTTCTCCCTCATGTCCCCGTAGCGGCCGTGTGCGGGGGATTCTGGGTGCTGCGGCATGTAAGAGGGAGGTGTGTGGGAGGGCATGGTGAGGTGAGAGCTGTGAGGCGGGTAATGCGAGAGAGGGGTGCCGGACGAATGTGGCGGGTGAGGGGAGTGGGACGGAGGCGGAGGGTGGCTTAGGTAACGCGTCGGGGACGGGTGGAGAGCTGGGTGAGAGGAGTGGAGCTGGGAGTAGCCGTCCTGCGCCCACGGAGGGGTGTTCCACGAGGACTGGCGTGTGTCGGGCAGACTCTGATAGGTGGACGGTTCGTACCTGGACGGAGGCAACGGCGGCTGCCTGTAGTACGTGTCCCAGCTGGGCAAAGCTTTCGGCCGGTGGTGATGATGCGACGCAGAGAGGTGTTCGTATAGGTGCGAGTCGGACACGCTCTCTGCTCGTGTCGGGGCCAGGCAGCGACCAAGAGGAGACCCTGGAGGGTGAGGGTTGGACTGGGGTAGAGAGTGGTAGTCGCCTGGGCAGCTGGATCGTGCAGCCAGTGGCTGGTGTTGGAGATGAGGGGGGAGAGGGTAAAGGGGGCGCTTTGGCGGCGCCTCCGGTGGGGGCTGATCATGAGCACAGCTCTGCCCACGTGCCGCACTGAGGTGGTAGGCGTGTACTCCCGTATTAGACGCGTGGCTGTGCTGGATGTTTGAGTATTCAGTAGGATGAAGGCTGCAGAGTTCATGGTTTGACGTGGCGTGGTGGGAATACAGGCGGCTGTGGGGGTTGGCGAAATGGATGCCGTCTTCCAGCAAGGTGTCCGGGGGACATCCCAGACACGACCTTTCGCCGTACGAGTCGCAGCTGCTGCCACAGCTGACGCTGCTCTCGCTGCCACACTCGGAGCCGGCCGAGCCCATGGAGCCCAGCCGCAGGTCTGTGTCATTGGGGAAGCGACAGTCTGGGCTCCGTCTGGAGGAGAGGCTCAGGCCGGAGTACGCACGTGTCACTGAGTAGTAGCTCAAGTCTGGAGACTCACAGTGAGGATAAAGATCATGGCCAGGCGGCGGCAGGTGACTGTGAGGCGTCACTGCTCTGGACTGCTGCTCCTGTAGAAGGGTGAGACCAGCCGGAGGTCCTCCAGGAGCCGAGGACATGCTAATGCTGCTGCTGGAGCTGCTACTGCTGCTGCCACCACACAGGCTGTTCTTCTGGCCTTCTGCCCGCCCTTTAGCGAGTAGCTTCTCCTCAGCGTCGCTATAGGACAGCGCTCTGATGCTGGGGTCAGACTGCCGTTTCGGGGCGCCTTTTTTGGCCTCAATGCTGCCCGCCGGCACGCTGTGGCTCTTCACCAGCCCGGCGTCCCCCTGGTTCTTGGATGTGACGCAGGTCTTGGCACTGGCACGCAGCTCATCAGCCACGGCCCGCTGAGGCTGAGCACCTCTTTCGGGGTGGTAGTACTTACACTTGTGGCCGTAAGTGCACTTCTTTCCTGGAGGGAAAACAAGATCGCCGAGTTTAATTGCAGAGGTACAGCACAGAAACGACAAACATTTCTCTGACACTAATGTATGTGTGCTTTTTTTGTGTTCTCACCGTATGGACACGGCTGCTTCTTCTGTTCAGGCATGACGGGTCTTTTCCTCAGGAAGTTGTCCAAGCTGGGGCCGTGGCGACCAAGAGGGTCATCTGGTGGCATGAACCTGCAACACACGGAGCAAGGAGGGAATATTAAAATAAAATGTTGACGCATGGTTTTCCAGGTGTCGCCGTGGGATGGAAAGACACGTCAACGCAGGTAAGGCCCTTGTTTAGGTAAATAACACTGATAGACACTGATGCACCCAATGTTAAGTCCGTTGGCTGCATAAATCTTTTGTTCACTGTTAAAAAACTCAAAATGTTCTTTAGTAAAATAGCTTTGTATGAATTTATAGACAATAAGACATTAGGCAAGTGTTATGTGTCATTTAGTTTGTTACACCAGAATGTCAGATCTGTCTTTTTTCCATTTCACTCACTTCTCTTCTCATTAACATTTTAAATGTCACGGCTCTTTTGACACCAAATCATCAAAGCTCCGCTCTCTCTAATCCACCCCTGCTTACTTGTCATTAACAAAGGAGTACATGAGCAGCCGCTCGTCGATGAACTTCTTCCACTCCGGCTTCTCGTTAGCTAGGTCTCTGTAGTTGTCATTGGAGACAATAATGCCGTCTGACTCATAGGCCAGCTTGACAATGAAGCGGTCGTCATAGCAGACCACGCGTCGGCCTTGGACTCGCCGCGAGGGAGTGAAGACGAGGATTTTTTCCTTCTCGAGGCGTCGCAGGATGTCCTGATCTGTGGATGAGAGAGTAAGGTTGATGAAAAAAAAATAATAAAAACGCCAGAGTAAGATTTTGGACTTGGTGACTTCCTCTTGTTCTGACCTGTTATAGGGGCGTCGGGGCGGGACTGCTCTTTCCTCCACGCCGGCACGAACACTGTGACGTCGTGATGGCCGCGCTCTACGAACCAATCCACAGCCAGCTGGATGCCCTGACAGGAAAACACTTCCTTGTTGCCGTGGCTACAGGACAAAGTGAACAGGCGAAAGGTCAGTTTGGTTTTAGCGCAACGAGAACTTTCACGTAAAAGACATTTGTGTGGCATCACCTCATGGCTACGTTGCTGCCGTCCACCACGATTGGCCGCAAGTTGTCCTGGTCGCACGTGGAGTCTGAGAGACAGGGCGAGTCTGACCGCTGGCCGTCCAGCACGTCGGAACAACCACAGGAGGATGAGGAGGAAGAAGAGGACGAGGTGGAGACTAACGGTGCCGTCGGCTGCTCGCCGTCTGACTTGGTTCCCAGTTTGACCAGCTCTCCCAGGATGTCATTGATGAGGGTGTCGGGGCCGAGCTTGGACAGCACCAGTCGCACCGTCTCCTCAGAGTAGCCCAGCTTCAGGGCAAAGTCCAGCTTAGCCTGGTACTCTTTCCCGCCGGCTTCAGACGCTGGCGATGATGCGGAGGGGTAGGGTGGAGGTCCAGATGAAGAGTTGAGTGTGGACTGACGTTCAAGCTCTGCTGATATTTCACACAAGGGCTCAGGAGGGCCCTCGGTGCCTAAGTCCACACACGGGGTCCGGCAGAGCGGCTGGTGGGCGCTCTTGCTGTGAGTTGACGCCGCCTCTCCTCCGTCCGAGTCGGCGCCTGCGGCGAGGGTGGGGCTCGAGGACGGGACCGACTCTGCGTCCGACCCATCCTCCTGCGCAAACGGTGGAGGGCGACTGGCCGAGCTCTCCCCCCGCTCCTCCATAACAGGTGGCCCGTCGGTGCCGCCAGCCTGCCGGTCAGCCCCCGCTACGTGGAGATACTCCAAATCCAGCCCCGGGTCCAGGATATGGCCTGCTCCTGCCTCCACATGGTCCTTCTGACCCATGGGTCTGTCAGAGACATCCAGCACACCGGGCTGACTGCTGCCCTCTCATAAAGCTCGACTCATCGGTGCCTAAGGAGACGCAAAACGTGGAATCTGTTACATCATCTGCGGAGGACATCATTTGCAAAAAGAGACGTTTGCGTTGTTGATGCATGAAAATGTGGACGTGACTGTGCTCTTAGGCAAATCAAACTTTCAACCTTTGTTTTTCTAGGGAAATTTTGCAGCAGCGCTCCGAGCTGATGCCGTCTGCGCTGGCTGTCTGCTGCAGCTGGGGACTCGACAGACACAAAGAGCCGACGGGGCCTCTCACCCTAATTAATGGACTCCCGCGTTTTTTTAAAGTCTGGCCTCTGTGTGTTTTTACCGCGCCACGCCACAGCACATTAATCTACAGGGGAACAGAGGGTGAAGAGACAGCAAGCCGTTAGTGTTAGGGCTGATGGACCCCCCCCCCCCCCCCCGTCCTTCCCCTCGTACTACCTGACAATTAAGCTCCATATGCTTCTTCCCACTGGGGGGGTGGTGGAGTCACTCATTAAATAACGGAGGGGCTCTGAGGCTACGAGGACGTGGCATCTCCCTCAGAATAATCTGTGCCATGAAGACGTTAATCTGAAGTAAAATATTTGCAAATCGTTTAATCCAGATCCTTAAAAAGAGAAAACAGCTGATGTTATCGTAGATGATGAATGGAGGGAGGGAGGGAGGGAGGGGGGTGACTTAAACATGGTGGGAGAGGGGAGGATTGGGAGGAGGGGTGGAGTGAGTGTGCATTTTATGAAAAACGGCTGCCTAGCAACGAGGCCGAGCTACTGTTGCTAAGCTACAGCTGTTGAAAGCATTCTCCCCTTTCCAAATGCCAAGACAGAGGCAGCAGCAGCAGCAGCAGCAGCAGCAGCGTTCAGTCGGTGACCCGTCTAACGTGCAGCACAAAAAAACAAAACAATGTCTTGTGTCTGTTAGGAGGGGGAGGGGCTTAAAGTGTGCCTCGCCACCCAGGACAACAATAGGCCCGCAGGAGCGATGAGGACTGGGACCTTGGCATCAACCGCTGTGGGCGTCCATGGCGCCCGCGAACACACAAACGGCGTCTACCTCGCAGAGTGACTCACGCTGCATGATGCTGGAAAGGCTCGCAAGAATAAAAGTTTCTCGATCAGAGGCATCGTTAAGACCTGTGACGTTTAATCAGTCAGAGGCATGGTCAAAGTCTGAGGAGCCTGATGAATAGTTTTTAGAGTTTATACTGATTTATTAAAAGAGATCTACTGGTATTTACGTATTTGCAACAATCCAGAAGAAGAAGAAGAAGAAGAAGAAAGTAGGCCACAAAAACAAGAGTCTTAGAAGTACTCCCAGTGATATTTAACACTGCACCTTCGCTTACTTCCACCTGGACACCTCATTGAGCATCTGTGCTGTTACTTGATCTGACAAACTGTGACACCGGTGCATCGCTGTTAATTATTTAAACGCTTGTGTAGCGAAACAATGAAAATGACAACAACTTTAACCCCAAGAAAATAAATCTGCACAGAACCCAGTCATAACCCATAACTCCCCAAATCAGGCTCAGTGTTAACGGAGCAGCCTCATTGCACCGTCTCCAGGCTGAGTGGGTGCATCTTTCAAACATCAGCCCTGCCGGATTTGACGGAGGCAGTAATGAATATGTAACACTGTCCCTTACAGCGCTTTGTGTGTGGGGAGCTTTGTGCTAGTGTGTGCAGGGGGTGAGGGAGGGGGTAAAGGGGTCTGAAAAGAGCTTTGGGAGGGGCGAAGGAGTGCAGGGCGCTTGTCTGGAGGTGCATCACTGCGCTGAAGTTATTGTAAAGATAAATAGGCGGAATAATATTATGTGTGTGCATGTAAGACGGAGTGCTAGGATTTCCCCCGCCGGCAGCAGGCTGACAGATGTTTGCTGAACTGTACTCGCTAACGGCGGCTCCCCGGCACAAACTGACACACAGTTTCCGAACATCTATAGCTGAAGAACTTCCTCCAGGATCATGTGATGCAAACTTTCTTTTCTGTTAACCAGAGCCAGAACCACCACGCATGCATCAACTTAATATCAAGACAGATCAGCTGCAGACAAAGTTTAAAGCAGGTGCTGCAAAGTCTGATCACTTCACGGCTGCAGAGTGAGATTCCTTTTAATGTAGTGGTTCAACTGATGTTTACGAAACATCCTGTGCTGCAGCTCAAACTCGGCCTGTAAGCTGCATCTCTTCTCAAAACACAGAAACTTTTCTATACTGAACTGGAGCCTCTGGTCTATTTAAAATCTGAAAAGTGTGAATTACAATCCAGCAGCCCGGCACAGGCCCGACCAGGCCTGGGAAAGGGCAACCTGTCATGCAGGTAAGCCTACTATAAGCCCTGGCTCTTTGCATCATAACAGTAGGCTCAGTTTCAGCAAGAGAGCGATCAGACAAGCCACAAAAAGGTTTAGAATTAAAAGCATTAGCGTACAGACTTCGTCACACTTACCAGGCTGAAAAACGACGAAGAAAACAAATTCAATCGTCTCATTTCCACATATTTAAATCCCAAAGTCCCAAAGTTCGCAGAGCGGCTACATCCGAGGCTGGTGTTTGTCCTCGCTGCAGCTAAAGTACAGATCACCAAACTCCAGAGTGTTTCACTGTGAGCTGCGTTTTTTTTTTCTTCTCCTCCACAGAAGCAGGCAAGTTGGACAATGAGTGGCAGAACAGATGGAGCAACAATGTCTGCCATTCCCCTCGTTCAGACTGGCTCCCGTTCCTCCAATCGGAGAGCGGCGGTGTCACAATGAGACGCAGAGGAGGAGGAGGAGGAGGAGGAGGGGAGTGGCTGTGGGCAGATGCCTGCAACACCCAGTCTCCCCAAGGCACGCGTATTCAACGTGCACCAGCACACACACAGGGAAACGCACACACTCCTTCCCTCGGCCTCAAAGGGCTTCCCCTCCGTGGCCGATGAATCAACGAGGGGTGGGCGGACGAACAATGGAGCCACACAATGGGAGGCTGGGGAGGGCAGCTGCAGTGTGAGGGCTGGTGCTATTACGGCCTGGGGCGGCAATGGAGAACACCTGGCTACAGAGCACCACAGTCACTCTCCTCTCTTTGTCTGGTGCTGGGGGTGCTGGGGGTGGCGGCGGTGGCGTTGGAGGGGGGGTTCAACAGAAAGAAAGGACCGAGGCTGCCTGAAAGGCTAGTGTGGCCTTTAAGAGAGTGCAGGAGGAAAGAGGAGAGTGTGGCTGGGCTGAAAGAGAGAAAAGACCAATGTGGGGGGTGAGGGACATCAAAAAGTTTTATGTCCCAATGAGGATGAGGAGGGGATCTGCTCCGCATTGTTGCGGCACACTTAGGGCAGATGACTCGGAAGCACAAACCTTTGCCTTTCTGTCTTGCGTGTGATTAAGGAAAGCATCTGAATGAACGAAAGGATCCAGTCCACAGTCATGTAAATATGTGTCACACAAGCTAGCAGAATGGAGGAAGGAGAAAAATGGGAAAAGATTTTTAAAGAAAAGACCGAACAACTTGCAAATTATGGACACAACAGCAGCAGACACCTACAACAGCACTGCAGATGTATACCTTCAACTCACGGTTTAACAGATATTTTAGAAGACTGCACATTTTCTAATGTGGAAAAGTATACATCCAAGATAAATAAGATCATATCCACAGTAAGGCATGGTGGTTTTTTTACAGCTGTTTTCCTTCGGCTGCAATTGGGGCGTCAGTAAAGATGGAGGCAATACTGAAGAGGCAGCTTTGGCACAGACCCTTTAAATTATACAAGGCAGACATCCAAAACAACATGAAGCGTCTTCAGCAAAAGACGGTTAATGTGTTGGCAAGACCTAACCAGAGTCCAGTCTTTAACAGAGATATACCAAGCTGATAGATTACAATTTCAAATAGCAGTTCCATTTTAGTGTCCTATTCAGTGGAGCTGTATGGCTTGCAAGTATCAAAAAGAAGGTACTAAAGATCTGATATGATGAATTCATGCTTTCACGATCTGTATGTAACAAACCTCTAAGTGTCGCACACATAAACATTCTACCAGTGGTGACCGACTAAAAGACAACACCCTCGATTTAAACTGGCAAGATGAGGAGAGTTTGCAGAACAATGTGAAGAGTCAACTGTGCAAAAAGGCATTGTACCACTCGTCTTGCCGAACAGCGCAGGCAGTTTGAAGGTTGTAGGTTCGAGTCTTATGATGGTTGGTGGATTTTGAAGTTCAACACTCAGAGTGAAGACTTAACCCTCGTGCTACCCTCTTGCATGCTGTCTATGTGTCTGTCCATTCACTTAGGGTCCCAGAGACCCCAAAGGTAGCACGAAGGTTAAATGTGCACAAAAGACTGCTTCTTATGATTCAAACACACAACCTTTTACAGGGAAGGTTTGGAAGGGGAGGAGTCAGGAAAGGGGGAGGGGTCAGGGAGGAAAGGGGGAGTGGTCAGGGCGAAAATGAGAGGGGGTAGGGAGGAAGTGGGAGGAGTCAGGGGAAAGGGGGGGTCAGGAAGGAAGTGGGAGGAGTCAGGGGAAATTGGAGGAGTCATTGAGGATGTGGGAGGAGTCGCGAGGGGAAGTGGGAGGGGTCAAGGGGAAGGGGAGGGGCCTCTGGATGGTGAATGGCGAACCCCATGACGCCCCAGCCACCACCATATCTTACCCCAAACTCTGTGGGGGGGGGGGGGGGCAATTTCCTCCCACAACTCTCCCACTAACAAAACACATATTATCTTCTCATCAAATTCATTTTCAAGGTCTCCCTTACTGTAACAATAAAATATGATTTACACAACTTCTTCTCATCAATCGTGAAACACCAAACTATACCGTGCGTGCGCGTGCGTGCGCGTGCACCATCACGGCAAAGCGACACCGTCACGACCTCCTTGCAGCTTTCACCAACAAAAACCTGCAGCTCATACGGATAACACGTCCCGTTTTACGTCCCGTTTCGTTCTACTAACCATATTCTGTTACTCACCGTGTCGGGGGCCGCGGGAGCCGCGCGACCAGCTCTGTGTGGAAAACGGATAAACGTTCCCATCATACACAGGCGACGCAAAACATCCGGCTGGTCTGCAGCGTGACCCAGCCAGACTGCGTCAGGTTAAAGCCTCACCAGACGACTTCCGCTCCGGTGAACTTTCAAAATAAAAGAAGACTGTGAAGCGCAATATTGAAGCGGTATTTTGATGACTGCATAAACTCATTGTTGGAAAGAGACTTCATGACCATATGTGTCACAATTTAAAATATATGCTCATGCTGTCGTTTTTGTGATTCTGTTTTATGTTTCGGGACAGGGAGGTAGAAAGACCCAGTGACCCAGGCTCCAACACTCAGAGGAAAGACTGAAAAGCACAAAGACGGACTGAAAAGTTGTGTGGTCATGTAACAGGCTGTTAGAGGAATGAATGAGTATGACTGTTTAGAAGAATGTTTAATGACACAAAGTTGTCTGACAGCATATTTTCATAGTCGGAAGTTTGTTTTTGATTGAAGGATATGTTTGTTTCTTGTTGCTGGGAAATATTGTTGATGTAAATACTAATTTAGATGTTTGAACGTCCAGATGAAGTGGATGCTTGACAACATCAGGTCTGTGACTGACTCAAGCATTCGGCAAAAGAAAAAAGCATCATCAATCCCGACTCTCTTCCTCCGTCACAGGCGGAGCTGGGTCTAGCTCACCTGTTTCAGAGTCTCTAGTGTCGAGGGGAGAGTCTTTGTCTTCTGCTCTTTGGACTCTTTGAATAAACTGTAAGTTTGACTTCTTTTAGACTAAAACTTCACCTTCAGTAACTTTACTGTTTGTTTATGCTCTAAAATGTTTGTAGAAGATGTTTGTTTCTTATTTTTATCACAAAGTCTGAATCACTCTTATGTTTTAAGATGAAACTACGTTATTATGAGATGACTGATGATCAGGAAAATCACAAATAATGAAGAGTTTATCATGTAAGTCCCTAGATGTAGATATGGCGTTGCTTCCATGTCCCTTCGATAATTGGGTGATTATCTTTTAGCTGACAACAAGTTATTTAATCCCAACTATGGTTTTTGATCTTGTTTCAGCTCTAATTCATACTGTTTTTTCACTAAGCGACAGAAACAAATATTCTGTAACTGTTTGTTCCAACGCTTATAGTTGTGTGATAGTTTAGAAACTGAAATACTTAAATCCAAGATGCCACCATTTCATTTTACTGCTGATGAATCAATGCTTCAATCAACAGAAAATCCAGCAGCATCAGTTCAGACATTTGATTAATTGTTGAAGTAATTGATTAAGGAGCAATGTCTAGCAGTTTCTTCTTCCAGTTTCTAATGAGTTTCTTCTTTTCTCTGGTTTCTCTCATTTTAAACTGAATATCTTTGGATTGAAGAGCATTGGTCAGAAAACAGTTTGAAGACGTCACCTTCTCCTCTGAAAACTCTGATGGATACTTTACACTATATTTGATTTGGATTTGGTTTGATAACTAATGAAACTAGTCACTACGTCTTTATTGAAGCAGCAACTTGTTGTCGTTAGTATTAATGACAGCTCCTTTTCTCTTGTTCTATTTGACTGATTGAAGCTGCTTCCTGTTGGTTCAGATTTATGTCCGGACTTTGAAATAATGTCACTGTTTGTAATTCAAGATTTTATAGAAACATTAATAAACTGCTGATGTCCAGTTTGTTATCACAGTATATCTGAGTCTTTCCTTTCAATTTAATAAATACAGTCAGTGTCTCACAGCAGCAGAAACAAGAAGTTAATCTTTAAGTGAGGCTTCAATAAATTCAAGAACATGGGATCATGCAGAATCTGATCTAATCTGATCTAACTTGGACTCTAGCATGTAAATGAGCATCTCGCTCCATTTTTTACAGTCGTTTTATTTCCATTTTTACAGTGCAGCTTAGTTTTCATCATCATTTTTTTTTGCTTCATCTCCAAGTTAATAACACACGGCAAACAGAAAGCCTACTAAAATATAAATGACAACACCACTGCAGCTAAACCCCAGTCTGTTAACATGCATGCTAACATACAGACATGACCGTTAGCCAAAGAAGAGCATGTTTAACGCGGTATTATCCCCAGGTCTGGTCTATACCATGAGTAAACCACTAGATGGGAACATAATTGCACCAGTAAGCCCATTTCAATAAAAATGTTACCCCTGTAGCCACAACATGTAAATATGAATGCGAATTTGGCTGATTAAGAAATCTAAATTACATTTTATGATTTTCAAACTAGATGCTGAAATTGATTGAATGCGTAACTGACATTTTTGCAATGCCCAACTTGGTACAGTCCACTCCCCCCTTCTATAAACCACATTGGAATCTTCCATGTCCTGTTTGTCAGTCTGGCCTTCTACCTGGACAGGTGTGGACGGAGCACGTGGAACAAACATTTGGGTAATTTGAAATCTACGAATGAATGAGACCGAATGTGAATGTTTATTTCTCTGAGTTAACCTGAAATCCTTCAAATCAAACCTTTACCAGTGAAATGATTTAATAAAAAGTCCCAGATTAAAATTCATTAATAACCTTTTAAACCAGTTTAGTGAGGACGTTTTGTTTAGTTAAAAGACTAAATTTGAAAGAATACCTGAGTTGAAGAAAGTTTTAAGAACGTGACAACATTTGAGCTTATAACATAACCAGGTAGAGCAGAGACTCTGGTAGTCCTTTATCAAACAGCAATGGTTGTCTTCATGTCTCTTTGTGTTTTTGTTGCTACCTGACTTTTACTAAAATGTTAATTTTTATCAACAGTATGTCTGAAAAAAGTGAAAAAAGAAACTGTAATATGATAAAAAAAATGTATAGTATAGTACATTTTAAAAAATATCACAGTAAAAAAATTGATAGTATAGTATATTGAAAATACAGTCATAGTATAGTATGTTAGAAATGGCAACATATAGGCCTAGTATAACGAAAAAATGTCCTAGTATAGTATGTTGAAAAAAAGTTATATTAAATTATATCGGAATAAAATGTAATAGTATAGTATGTTAAATAAGGGCATAGGGTAAGATGATGAAAATATGGCATAGTGTAATATGTCGAAAAAAAATGTCATAGTTGAAAAAATGTCAACATATAGTAAGTTGACAAAATTCATCATAGTATATTAAAAAAATACTAAAAAAATATCAAATACACTGTTATAGTATAGTGTTTTGAAAAACGTCATAGTATAGTATGTCTAAAATTTAATGTAAAAGTTATGGTATGGCATGTTGAATAAGAGTTATAGCTTAGTATGTCAGAAATGTCATAGTATACATTGTAAAAAAAAACTCATAGCATATAGCATATCTAATTTTATTATGTTTTTATGATTAACATGTGTAACTAGCAGCTGTTCTGTATTTATTGTCGTTTAGCTGCGATGCCACAGTGTAACCACCAGATGGCAGTGACGGTCCCCATTAAAGAGACGCCCTGCATAAAGGATTCCTTTGATAAATAAAGGACAAAATCACTAATAATGATGATAATTATTGTAATTTAGGTTTCGAATAACATAGACGGGGATATTTTTTTGAAACATCTGACCAGTTAGTTTATTAAACTTTAGAATTCAGCATTAACCGGAAGTAGTGAACAGGTGTCGGTTAATCAGCCTGATTAATGTTCACCTTGCAACTAACTTCGGTCTCAAGCTAACGTGGCGTTTGTCCTAAAATAAAACAACATGCAACTTTATGAAGAGGAAATTAATTTAAATATAAATATCAAGAGCTACGTCCAGGTGCAGTAATATGCAGTTAAAGTTGACGACCTGTTCGTGTTTACCTGTTAGCTTCGAAGCTAATAGCGGAGTAGCTTGTGTTGTTTTGCTAAAGTTAAGAAGAAATATTCTGTAGCTTTGCACCTGCTTCATCCGAAGTTAAACTGGTTTGAGGATTGATTCAATGTTCGGTCCAGGTAAACACTATATTACAAATATTTATTTTGTATTTTAAATGACGTTTCTGACTGCACTGTGTAGATGAAATACTAACGTACATACAGTAGCAAGCCAAGACTTTAAAATAAATATATATTTAATACATTATTTTATCTCTGTGACAGGATGTTCAGGAAAACCACCTGGAGGAAAACATTCAGTGATGCAGTGAGTTTCCACCAGGACCAAGCCCTCAGCACAACCATGTTACTCCTGAAACCAGAGAAGAGGGAGAGGACAGAGACTTGAAGGTAAGTCCTGCAGGGACTCAGGATTTGACCCTCGTGCATGTCCTCATCTCTGTTCCACACTTATTTCAGAATGGACTCATGGAGAGACGGATCTTAGAAGTTATCCCACGTGACAGATGATCTCTCTGCTGCTTACTCAGAACCAAGCTGTGACTGACCAGGACGCTGGAAGTGTCCAAGTCCGGTTTGTTGTGTCCCATGTGAAGGAGAGGAAACAGCCTGTGTCCATACTTAGTGCAGGTGTGTTGGCGGCTGTGCTCAGATACGGTTGATGGCTTGATGGCTAACGTTCAGCTTGATATATCTGTCACTTGTGTCCTTCTGTTTCAGATGAGGCTGCTGGTTAAATCTCACGGTCGTTCCAAGCGTTAGGCATCATGTGTTGGTCTCCTCAGCTCAGCAAGCTGCACAACAGCGTCAGAGGCATCCAGCTCTTCATGGTAACCTCAACTTTTTGTTGTCTGACCAGCTGTTTGCAGCTGAAAGACACTTTATGATAAAAAGTCTGGAACTACAGAAATGTGTGCATTTGTATTTATTTACTGTCAGGAACAGTTCTCAATAAATTGATGTGTTTGCTGCAGGTGGGAGAAAACACCGATGGATGACGGCGCTGCCGACAACGCAGAGAGGAACCTGGACCAGACGTTCTGAGGGAAACATTCAAGCTGAGGAAGATCAAGATGTCAGCATGTTCTTGAGTCTGGAATGTTATTAGTTTGTGTGTGAACTGCTCTAATATGTGTGAACTACTTTAATAAAAGTCATAAAAAGCATCATTGTGTCAGTGTTTGAATATAATAAGATTCTTTAATAAGACCTGTCCAGTAGAACTTAAACTAAAAATCAGTGGAGTGACTGTTAGTTATAGTAAAAGGTAGATCTTTGTCCTCATCTCAAGCTCTTAGTCTTTCCACGCACTTTCATCTCAAGCTCTTAGTCTTTCCACGCATGGGTGAGAAGCGGCGCCTTTGGCGCCGCTTCTCACAAGACAGATGAAGGGCGGGGTGTGCGAGGCTTCGCCTCGCACACCCCGCCCTTCGGAGGACCTGCCCTAGCCACACCCCCATGGACACACCCCCACCACCTGCTCGCACAGGTGCCATGCCTTAGGTACAGCTCATACTTTCTGCTTCTGCACACTCTTGGGATTGAACTCATACCCTTACGCTTCGTGGACAGCTTGCTTTACCTCTGAGCTATGCCACCCACCCACCCAACTACTGCTGTCCACATAATCAGCGTCCTTCCCATCATTACATCATACGACACATGACTCTTCTCCTCAAATAGCTCAGGTGCTGAGGGACAGTCTTCCTCTGGGTGACGAGAACTTCCGTCAACAACAGATCAACATCCCTTTAAAGCCTCAAACTCATGTTTCACCACAACACCTGCCTGTTGCTGAAAACTCTTTTACAACAGGGACAAAATATTCAGAACAATCCAGATAAAAAATAAAAAGAAATAATTCAGTCTTTAGTTTGATAGAAAAGCTTTTATTTTCTCACATTTTAATACACTTTCCTCTTCACTGTCAAAGTACATTTTATCATTTAATAAAAATAAACCTGTCTGCAGGTACAAGAATACATTTCACTGTGCATGTGACAAATCAAACCTACCTATCCATCCAACTTTCTCTACCGTTGGTGACGAGACTGTGAGCTGAAGTCAGAAGGTTTCTCTGTGAAGCTCATGATGAGACGAGCTCTGACCAAAGGCACCGTGTGAGAAGGTGACAAAGTCAGACGACGACTCGGCTTCAGTTTTCATCTGGAAACTCATCAAAATGAAAACACGGCACATCCTGGATTTACTGGAGGAGGAAGAGGACACAGAGACATTTAGAGGATTTATCAAAATATTACAGACACCGTTTATCTGACATGATAACATCACATTTATTTTGTCAGTTTATCATTTATCTAAATGCAGCTGGATTTCACCAACGTGTCTGAAATGTCCCATTTGTCCTGAGCGCAGCGGATTTAGCACCAAGTGGAGACAGCAGAGCAGCAACACGTTGACTTTGTCCTCGTGTTGCTCTAATGTTTCTACAGTGAGTTGACCTAAAGTAGGTGTCCCTCAAGGATCTATACTGGGTCCCCTGCTGTTCAGTCTTTATATAAATGACCTGCCCACTGTTTGTCCATCTGTACATTTACAAATGTATGCAGATGACACAGTCCTCTACGTGCACGCTAAAAACAAACAACAAGCTGCACACCAACTGACTGAGGCCATGAGCAAGGTATACATTTGGCTAACTAATTCATGCTTACACCTGAACATAAGTAAAACAGTATGTATGTACTTCACAAAACAAACTACTGTGTCTCATGACCCTGATATAATAGTTAACCAAGAGAAGGTTAGAGTGGTGTCTGATTTTAGATATTTGGGAATCATTTTAGACTCACAACTCTCGTTTAAAAAGCATGCAAACAAGGTTGTTAATACTGTCAAATTTAACCTGGCAAATTTTAAGCACATAAGACCATATCTACCAATGAAGGCTGCAAAGCTCTTCTTGCATGCAATGATCTTTTCACATTTCTCTTACTGCTTAACTAGCTGGTCGCAAGCCAATAAGACAACATTGCAACCACTAGAGTCACTCTATAAACAGGCATTAAAGACACTGGACCGTAAGGGTAATAGCTATCATCACTGTCATATAGTCAAAAAATACAACATGTTTAGCTTTGAAAACCTCAGACACTTTGTTGATGCCTGTCTTGTATTTGAGGTACTCCGCGGGCTTGCTCCACCACCATTGTGCCAGTTTATAAAACAGAAAGAGAAGGTCAATAGAGTAACCAGAGCAACTACCAGAGGGGACTGCATAGTTCAATACAGACCAAGTAGGTTTGGAAACACAGCCTTTTCTATTAGAGCTCCTATTTTTTGGAATAGTCTGCCTAATGAGTTAAGGGAGTGTAATAGTGTTTCCATTTTTAAGAAACAGCTTAAAACCTGGATCATGGATAATTACTAGTGTAACCATACTCCAAATACTTGAGTCCATGAACATACTTTTTTTTCCTTTTTCTGTATTTATACTGTATTTTTACTTATGAACTTTTGTATTTTAGGGTGCCTGTTAAGATCTGGCTAGGGACAACAGATGGAAACTAGCACTTGCAGCTAACTCTGGCTTGTTTACAGCGAGTAACTTCTCTGTTGATTAATGAGCATTGTCCCTATTAAATAAATAAACAAATAAAAATAAAAAAATAAACTGTTGGTCAGTTCAGTGACTTAGTGGTGAACACTGAGACTGAGAGGAAGCAGCAGGTGAGTCTGCAGAGTCTGTTTTTACTCTTTAACAGTCAGAGGCAGGAGGACGCTCGCTGCTCTGTAAACAGACTCACCTGCGCAGGTGAACGCAGCCTGTTCATCAACACAAACACTGCAAACAAACCGACACCAGAGTAAAGGAGAAGAACGAGAGAAACGTTTTTACCTTCAGCAGGAGAGAAGAAGCCACGACGCTGAAACATTCACAGAAAGAGGACGAGGAGTGATGAAGCTCAAATGCATTAGCGTCACACCTGATCCTGATCCATGTAATCAACACAGAGGACAGGAAGTGCTTTTAGACGATCGCAGTTACTGCCCCCAGTGGTCACCGCCAGAAACTACACGTATAGATTTTGCAGTAACTCCTTGTAAACTGAAAGGCTCTAAGAAAGAAAGGAAACGTGGATGGAGGAGAACCCGAAGCTTTCTGAAACCGAACTTGAGTCTTTCATTTGAGTGTTGTACTTCAGAAGGCGATGACTGTAATAAGATTTGAACCCATGTCTTAAGATTCTCCAAAGACTCTTCCAAACACCTGAGCTATTTGTCTTTGTGGTTGCATCCTTTCGTAGAGCCTTTCAGTCTTTAGTTTGAGTGTTGGACTTTAAAAGTCATGACTGTCTTAAGGTTTGAACCCATGGCTTAGGACTCTCCAAGGTCTCTTCTAACAGCCTGAGCTATATATATATATATATATATATATATACATATATACATATATATATATATATACATACATATATATACATATATATATACATATATATACATATATATACATATATACATACATACATACATACATACATATATACATACATACATATACATACATACATATATACATACATACATATACATACATACATATACATACACACATATATACATATGTACATATATACATACATATACATATATACATACATATATACGTATATATGTATATATATACACACATATATATGTATATATATATGTATATATATATACACATATATATATATGTATATATGTGTATATATGTATATATATATACACATATACATATATATATATAATTATATATATACATATATATATAATTATGTAATAACTACTGTGTGTGTATTACATGTTAGTAATTATGTATTGCCAGACAAATATTTTAACTTACAGTGGGACGTACCATGGGATGTGAAGCGATGCCACCATGTGGTGAAAGTACACAACAGCAAATACTTGTATTCTTTATGGATGTAGTGGGGCAGCTTCAAAGGAAAGTCAGACCATGTGAAACAGTTACGTTTTTAATGAAAGGATAACAGCATTGTAAATTACATCTGATTTTATTCAATGGAAAAAAAAAAGACCTTCAGGAAAATACAGCAATTCCCATAGTACACACAGAGGGCATAAATTAGACATGCCAGAGAAACGTTTGAGGGGGAAACGTGTCACCTGGGCGGTAGAAAACATTTGCTCCAGCCAGGATGTAGGGACTCAGTGAAATGACACTCAGGACTTGTGTAAAGTGAGCAAAAAGGTTGATTAATCCTGTACACAAACTTCTAAATGATAGTACAAAAAGGGAATAATACAAAGTACAAAACAGGAAGGGGAGTCAGGGGGAGGGGGGGGACTTCAAAAATTCTGCCCTCAAAATAAACCATAAATATTCATGTCGATGCACACTGGTTCAACAAAACAATTGCTTCTGTAAACATTTTGAACGTAAGGTGTGCATTACAATTTAAAAACCACTGCATACTTATCTGAAGGGTTACATAATAAAACTAAAAAGTCTGAGTTAAAAATATGTCAGTTTCTTCTGAAGTGGTTTCTAACACTGCTTTTAGAACGCGTTTGCTGTATTACAGATGACAGTGAATGCATCTGATGAGCTCTTGAAGAAGACAGTGAAGGCACCACACCGACGGCAAGATCAAGTGTTGGTGAAACCTTGGAGTCCTGTTAGAAGGTACAAAGCCACTGGGAAGAGTCTACTAGTGTTGTTGTTTGAGCATCAGCAGAGAGAGTGTGTAAAATATTTAATGAGGAAGGAAACTAACCAGCCTGTGACAAGTCAAAAACATTTAAAAAGAAGAGGTCCAAAGTTAAATCACACGGCTGGTTCAGACAGAAATTTGAGAAACGTAATCAAACGTGCCGATAGAGGAGATGCCCTCAATCCCTTACCATCTTCCCACTGGCCTCCATGCTACCTTTATGGCCACCTGCTAATTTCACAGTTTATCCTAGCCCTACTTACAACTCCCATTTAAGGAAAAACAAACAAAAAGTAAAAACATCCACAGCTATCCTCACATTTCATGGTGTATTTCTGCTTTTTTCCAGTAGAACAGAATCTCCAGACGTCAATGAATCTGCAGGAGATTGGATATAACAAGCGTTACAAAACAAAACACATCATAAATAGAGTGGATGTTTCCTTCCGAACAGTCGATGGATTCTGCGCTCCTTGTTTTATGTGCAGCAAGTCACGTACGTAATATACAGTGTATTAAAAAGACTGGGGCTAACTTTGATAATAAGCGTCATGCGGTCGTAAACGGGGCCGTCCCACATCACCTGCAGCACATGAGGCGTTGAGCTAAAGGTGTGTGGAAAACCTGTGAAGAGTCCGTATGTACAAGCTGATATCCAGTACCCTGTATTTAATGGAGATACCAAGAAGGTCCCTTAAGAAGTCACTTTCAGAAGGCTAAAAAGTGAAGAAGCATCGTTTATGGTAAACCTGTGACGTATAGTGTTTTACTGACATGCTCGACGTGGGAATCTAACGCAGCGGAAACCAGGACAGGGACTAAAACTAAACACTCAAAGTGTGGCACGTACAGTGTTCGCCTTCTTCGATGCAGGTTGGAGCTTTAATCCTCTGACTAACACCTTTCCTTTCATTCGCGTACAAGATGCAAACAAGAAAATTTTATTATGACACAAAGATTTACCATCGACACATCCCAGCAGGAGAGCAGACCGGTTTCTCTTGTTATATAGTTTGAACCTGCGCGCCCTCACACACCGTCCTGTTTCATGATTACTTTTTTTGTTTTACTTTATTTGCTGGAGAGGAAGCCGTCGTCTCTGCGGAAAAGCTTCTCCGGCTCGGGGGCTTCATCGTCATTGCTCACAGTCACAATCTTCATGCGGAAGTCGTCTACCAGCTCATGAGGGACGTGCGCCCCAGGGTCATAAAGTATACTTGGCTGGCACCTCCGGGGCGCACAGAAGCGAAGAAAACCTGAAAGAGAAAGCGATGTGAGCGCCGGGAGCTCCAACTTTATCATTACTGCAGATTTGCGTGTCGAGTCCTGACCTTGTCGTTCCTCTCGCACAGGAACTTGAGTCTCTGGGCTCTCTTGTGCATGAAGACGCCGTCCAGGTGACCCGTCTCCACTGAGCGGATCTCTATGGCCTTCTCGCCCCAGCCCATGATCTGGTTTGACCTAATGTAGGCTGCACAGAGGGACGTCATTTGTCACGGTGCATTTAGAAAGACTTTAAATGCTGCTGCTATAAAAGCCTAAAGTGAAACCTACCCACTGACGTTGGCATTTCTCCCCACTGCAGCACCACGTCCTTGGTGATGCGTCCGTAGGTGTTGACGTAGACGCCCTCGTCCTCGTAGCACACCAGCAGCTCGATGCCGTCCGTGTTGGGTAAGATGATGATGGCGTGGCACTGAATGCTGGTCTGGATCTGAGGATGAAAGAAGAGTCAAGAGCGCAAAGAGCTTTAGAGGAGAGAAAAACAAACATGTGTTGTGATCAGAGTGTGGAGGGCTTACATGCGTGGGCAGGTAGATGTCGTACACGGCACCCGAGTCCACATCCACAGCATGGAAGCCTGAGCAGGAGCCGTAGATGACCTTTAACCTCTGACCCTCTTCCACCGTCAGGTCAACCAGCAGAGGCTTGTGCACCAGATCACCAAAAGACTAAAGAGGACCACGAATAAGTAGGTTTTAATCACGCCACAAACCTAAACAACGCTCAAACCGTCGGCCGTGCTCACCTTAAAGGCCATGAACTTGTGGTAGGGTTTGGGCGCCCAGGCGTACACCTCCACAGCGTTCTTCAAGGCCAGCACCAAGAACTTAATCCTCTCATATTTCACTGGAACGATTAGAAGAGGACAGTCAGTCATGTCTCGTTGCACATATGTTTAAATTCGTGACTCCTCTGAGCTCTTTAATCCTCCACGACATACCGACTTTATAGTGGACGCAGCCCTCCAGGTCGCCCACATTGACCCATCCCTGCTTCTTCTCCACCTCAGGGTCGTTGTGCAAAATCTTGTTTCTGAGCCACGACAGGTAATACACTCGCAGTTTGTTCTTTTTACCTGCAGGAGACAAGACGAAAAGGTTGAACACTACTCCTTCACCATCTCATTTTATTGCCATCGTCTCAGGTTCTCTACCTGATATGGTGACCAGGACGTTGAGCCCCTCCAGGACGTCCATCTGCTGGATGCGGCGTCTGTTGATGAGGGGGTAGACTTTACCCTGACCGCTTCGATCCAGCAGCATCAGCCCGCTCTCCGTCCCCACCAGCAGATTCACACCTGGACCCGGTCACAAACCAACGTTAATACAGCTCTGATCGGCTCATTCGGTTTATTCTAGCGCCTCGCTCACGACGTTCTTACCCCACAGAGCCGCACACAGGATCTCAGAGTTGAACCTCTTCTTGTACTTGCGAATCTCCGGGGTGTCGCTCGGCGGACGCGTGTTGACCGGGTTGACGTTGACCACCGACCCTTTGCGGGACGGATCGGCCCTCATCGGGTCTGCCAGTCGTCCGTCTTGGCCGAAGGCCGCTAGAGGTGGGAACGGAGGCAGAATAGATCAGCCTCGATCTGGGCGGTACGAACAAAAGCAGGACACTTTGACTCGTTGGTCGCTGGCTACTTACCCATGTTGTTGAGGGAGCTGCCGCTGGATGGAGATATCTGCAGAAGACGTGGGTCGATGAAAGGAGTGAACGAAGAGGAAGACTTGTGTTTGGACATGGAGTTGCTCTCCGACTGGGACTGATGGGACATATCAGACATTAAGACAGCTCCTAATCATCTAACTTTATATTTTAGGGAGGAAAAGCAACCACGCAATAGCAACAGAGCCCAGGAGCTTTGAGCACATGATTTACAGTCGTCCTCTCTGGGCTCATAAAAACAACTTTTAACTACATTCTTATGAGACAAAGAGCTGGGAGCGTAAAGATCAAATCAAATGAAATGGTGACGTGTTAGTTGTTTTGAATGTTAGAGACGAGACACGTGAGTGAATGAACAAGAAGAAACGTGATGAGGAAAACAAGCTGCTGAGAGTTTTTAGAGAAAAAAGGCAGAGGAGGATCATAACACCACCACCACCCCAAGATGCATTTGCAGCATGTCACACAATAAATCACAATTTAAACGTGTAGTGGTTAATCCCAAAAGATGACATCCGGTTTCCTTTGTGTCATGACAGCTTTCCACCACCAGGAGGCACCAGTGTTAGCAGCAGCAGCAGCAGAGCAATGCAGAGAAGAGGTTGCAGCAGCAGCAGCAGCTCAAAAGATTCAAACCAGGTGTCAGCCAAGTCAGAAGGGGGCAGAAGAGAGTAGAGCCAGGAGGACACGGAGGGGGGGCAGGACACAGGCCGAGAGGCTCCAACTAACAACAAAGGACTGGACGGTTTGGATGTAGAAACTTGGAGATGGAGATTTTGTATTTTAGGCCAAAAACAAAACTTAATGCCTTAATTTAAATCTCAGGGAGCGTCTCCGTCCAAGTCTGTACACTTCCATCCATTCCTTCAGTTGTTTGCCTCAGGGGTGTGAGGGTGACATACCTCTATGGCAGTGAGCTCGTCCAAGGGGATCTGTGGGGACATTGCAGGACTGGCCAGGCTAGACGATGAGGGGAAGGAGGCAGGGGAAGAGGAGGAGGAAGGGATGGTTGCAGCGGAGGAAGGGGAGTGATGGCTCTGCTGGATAAGGTCCGGCAGGTGGTGTATGCGGCCGGGGAAGCCGTTTTTCTCTGGGAGGCCGTGGCCGTGAGGAGGCTGGGGCTGGCCGTGAACGTGCCCCGAGCCGGCCGAGGAAGAGGAGAGACTGACCAACCGCTTTATGTCAGCCGTGCTCTGGAAGCAAGAACAGGCAGACGTGGGCTCGAGCAAGCAGGAGGAGGAGAGGAGGAGGAGGAGGAGGAGCCGTTTGCTCGGCGGCTTCGTTACTTTCTCTTATCCATAACTCAACGCTGCTGTGCACGTGGCTGGAAATGTGTCTAAAACAACCTGATGTACTAAATTATGCATCATTTAATAAAAAAGAAACAGCAGCAAGTTTATAAAATGGAACAGTGACATGACAGAAGAGAAGAAATGGTGGAGAATGAGTGGATGAACGAGTTTAATCTGCAGGCATCGTGTTACCTGTCTGATGACCAGCGTGCCGTCCTTGCAGGGCGTAGTGGCCTGGTCGCTCTCAGAGTCTTCCACCAGCATGGTCTTAGCGGACTCCGTCTCTCCGTTACTGACCCTCCTGTGGAAGCCACGGGAATATCTGATGTCCCATAACCGGACCAGCGTTAACAGTCATGCAGAAAAGCCGTGCAACACTTTGACGAGTTTTTTTTTTTTTTTTAGCTTTCAAACAAAGATGACTACAATAGCAATACCAGCGACATCTTACCCAGCTCTGGAGTCCTCGGCCCCCGAGGTGGACTCATCCCCCGGGTCCTGGTCCACCTCCTCCTCGTCTTCCTCGTCCGTGGTGCCAGACTCATCGCTCGAGGAGGAGTAGTCGGTCACCTTGTGGGGAGGCCGCACGTCGTCCACTGCGCGGAGCTCTTTGGCCAGAGCCGTCAGGTCCTGAGAGGAGCAGACGGAAAGATTCAAGCCTTGAAAGGTTCAACGTTCAGCGCTCAAAGCAATCCCTCGTCCCTTTGTATAAAATTTAAGTCACATAATCAGGTTTTTTAATTTATTTAGAGGCTCAGATCTCTGGCTACATAAAAGACGACCCAATAGATTGTGGTTTACGTTTTTGAAGCCTCAAGTTTATGTTTTGGATAAGAAAGAGGAGCTGGGACTGAGCGAGAGGTGAATCTGACTTAGAATCAATGCTACTCAACCAGTATCCCACCAAACATTTTCTCTGAGGCCTCGTAGCTACAGAAATACACGGACTTTCCTATAGTAGTGCTTAGAAGAAGTGAATCTGAGGGCGACTTAGCCTTTTATAGACAAATTGAACTTCTACAGTGGCTACCCCGCATTTAAAGTCTCAACTAAGTTCCCGTTACTTGAAGCTTTAGGGTGTAGCCTCGTTGACCTCTTCTGCTCCTCCTCTTCTACACTGTTCTTAATGCAGCCTTGTGAGGTCAGTTTAAAGCAAGTAACGCTTCCCTGACACAAAGCAAACAGGCCGCAGTTCATCCAACAACAGAGCCAGGTGAGATTAGGAGACATTCTGACGAGTACAAGGGAGCGGGAGGAGTGCGATTGCATTCAAATGTGGTCGCATTCAAATCTCGAGTGTTCAACCCGTCTTATGTTCGTGGAAAGCAATAAACTCGTTGAGGACAGGGGAAAACTGACAAATGCAAGGCAAAGGCATCGCAGGCAGGAAGGAAAACTACCAGAAAGGAGCAAAACCTTTTCTATCACAAACCTTAATCATCATGCAGGCAAAGCAAAAGGTGTGATTATGTAATCTCATTTAAGAGGCTTACCACATCACCCTAAGCAGTTCGAACCATTGGATTCACGTGAAGTTTCACACACCAGGTGGTTGAATAATAAAGAGTAGTAGGAAAAAAAAAAAGAGCAAAGCAGAAAGAAACTGTTTTCACCTATTCATCATTATACGAGTGGAAGGAGGAGGTGACGGGAGACTTACAGCTGGTCGAGTAGGCCTCTTTTCATCCTGCTTTTTGGGAACGTTTTCAGGTCGCTGGAGAGGCGAGCCTTCAGATTTAGAGGAAGCTTTGAGGAAACAAAAGGAAACAGCGTTAGTGAGGGGAAACAGAACTGGGCCAGGAGCGCTGGCCTCCAAAGGGGTCTTTAATTGGCCGTAAAAAACAAAAAATAAAAAAGCACACAGCTCACTAGAGCATGAGCTAATATCACAGCAGAGTAAGAACGCTGTTAATAACGGTGATAAGCAGTTAGTGCTCTACCAGGGGACTCACAGCGTGGCCTGAAGCGGTCGCCCGGACTGGCCTGGGAGCTGGAGTTGGAGGAGCCGGATGAGCTGCCGCTGCCCGGCCGAGACTGCAGCTTCTCCACGCGGTCCCAGAGCGGGCGCTGCTCCACGATACTGTCGCAAAAACAACAAGGAAAGACTTAAAAAACAAAACTTCACCACAACACCACGATCTAGAGACGACCTAGATGTCTCTGGACTCACCCGGCGGCGCTCCTCTGTCCGCCCTGGTTGCCGGGCTGTGATGGAAGAGGCGACTCTCGGCGCGACAGCACAGGAGACCTGGATGTTGTCCTCACCGGTACCTGCAGGAGACAGATTCAGATGTCCTCATGTGTTTGTGCAAAAAAAAAAAAAAAAGTGCAGGACAACCGTTTGCTTCACTGTAATTGGATAAACCTGCCCCTACACTAACTGGTTGAGCGTCCAATGTCTGTAAAAATATGAAAATGAAGACAGCACAGAGGACACAGACAGCTAGCCATGACAGGAAGTGAATGACAGAGGAGACATTAAGGGACAGGCTGGGGGAGGGAGGCCCTGAGCCGCTCCTTACCTTGGGAGGAACCTCCTCGTTGCTGGCCTGGTGTTCAAGCTTAGCATGGGCCTGAGAGTGGTGGTGGGGAGCTTGGGGTTGGGGGTCAGTGCGTGCGGGCGATGGGTGGTGATGCTGTTGTTGGTGGTGGTGGTGGTGGTGATGGGGGTCCTGGGAACGCAGGTGGAGTTGTGCAAAGCTAGACGCTACGCCGCCAGACTCGCTGAAGGACTGGGAGCGAGCGACCACGGGCGGAGGAGGAGGAGGAGGAGAGGGGGCGGCGTTGTTGCTGCTCTTTAGAGCAGCCAGGTGGGACCACTGGACCTTTGAGGGAGGGAGGGAGGGAGGGAGGGAGGGAGGGAGGGAAGGAGGAGGAGGAGGAGGAGGAGGAGGAGGTGAAACAAGCAGACAACACAGTGAGACATGAGGGAAGATGTGCGTGGCTTTTCACATACATGTGCTCAGATATATACACATGCATAGAGTAGACAACAAACGAGACAAAACAATGATGTGCTTCAGCTACTGAGGAGGTAAATGATGCGTTCACTTGTAGGTGGAGTTAATTTCTAACTGTAAGTAAATAGCTAATGGCAGTAGCTCCATATGAGCTAAAAAGCTGCACACCTAAAGTCTCTGTGAGGACTCTTCAATCGCTTTAACGACTACAAACAAGTTGTAACACGAGTCCAACAGTCTCCAAACGCTGTATAAGACAATGTATAATAAGACACCGGCAGGGACGTGGTGACAGGAGGAACTGGAAAAGGTGAGGCAGCGGGAGGATTTTTACCTGGGGCTCCATGGGCCGGTGCATGGCGGACGCCTCCGAGGAGGGGCCGCCGCCGTTGGAGAAGGGTTCGGAGGAGCGGGGAGGCAGAGGGGGTTGCTTGGGAGGAGGGGCGCTCTGGGGGGAGCCCTGAATGTTCTTGCGGTAGCGCTCGTCGGCCTGGGATGAGGGGATAGGAAAGGGTGAAAGGTGGGATGAGGATTGTGGGAAAAATCTGATTGACATAAGTTTATATCAAGAAGAAGGGAACCATCATCGGAGGAGGATAGAAGATGTATTAAAGTCTGATTTTTGGAGAACAAATTCCTCCAGAAGTCAGAAGTTTTCTAACCGTATACTCCAAATCCTCCATAAATCCATTTTCTTTCCCAATTACAAATGGCTCCCATCTCCTTTCGCTCCTTCACAGACATTAATCATGCTTGAAGCCCAGTCGAGGCAGCCGTACAGACGCAGGTACACGTGGACAGACAGGAGGCAGAGGCATCACTCTGCCGAACAAAGTCAAACTAATCAACGGAGGGACACGTCTCTGTTAATGACACACAAACAGGCCTGTCGGGGGACACTGCGTGTTAGTGTGGGCCTCAGTCATCCACATGCAACGGCCCGGTCCACACACAGGGAGCGCCAGAGCAGCCGCGCTGAAGAGTCTCTCAGGTTGGACCATCCAAGATCGAGAGGAACCCCTAACACTGAACGGAGTCCTGTGTTTCTTTCTTCTGCGCTCAACGTAAAAATTAAGACTAGCAACAGTGCAAGTGAGAGCAAGTGCCAAGAGAGAAAGAAGAGGAGAACCGTTGTTTTATTTGGGACGTTTAAAAAAAAAAAAAAAAGTTGGTTGAGTTTTTTTCCCTCATTCTCCTCTGAGCAACAAATTGCTTTGGAATAACACCATCGCATCCAGAAAATAAATGAAATGCAGGTATTTGGTGTGAGGGAAGCTGTTTGTTTGTTGCTCTGTGTGAAGACAAGCAAGAGGAAGGTGGAAAAAAAGAGCAGGCAGCGGGGCAGACAGAGCCGAGGAGGAGGTTCACCTCTCTGATTGGCTGAGGAGGATCCAAGCTTTCTGCCTGGGGAGGTTCAGAGTCAGTGGGGGTTTCAGTCTGAGGGGGGGTGGGGGAGTTAGAAACCTGACTGGGGCATGTTTCATCAGTCTCCTCTTGGGATTTACCGCCGTCTGAGGGGACCGCCTCACAAGCGGCCCTCGCTACGGAAACAGCGCCGTCGAGGACCTGAGCTTGCGGGGTTGTGACGAGGGCTCTGTCAGGGGGCAGGGTGGAGGTCTGCGGAGGTTTGCTATGGTCTAAGGGGGGTTTGGTCTTGTCGCCAGGCGGCTGTTTGGATTGGTGCTGCAGCGACAGCAGGTAGGCCTGCTCCTGCTGCAGGCGCTTGTGGAGACGCTCGGCTTTGCGCTGCTCCTCCAGCTCCCGCCACTTGAACTCCTGTTGCAGAGTTGATTCGGGGTGGTGAGAGGAGATGAGAGAGGTGGAAGCCGGTTTCAACCTGACAGACTTAGCCTGACGGAAAAACATCTGCTCCTGTACTTAAAGTGTTACACAGACACACATTTATACGGGAAACGTATGCGTCTCCCTTAAATCTGTCTTTTTTTTGTGATGTGCAATTTATTTTATAGACCAAATATACAAAATGTAGACTTTAAATTTGATGAGGTTTCCTTTGGGAGCGACAGATGACATACTGAGGAACATCTCCTGTTGCGTCTTCATCCCCGTCCCTCTTCCTCATGCATCCTTTGTCAAACTTTAGTACACACAGCACCCAAACAACTTCATTCCCCAGCTCTCACATTCACATCCTGATTGATGTGAAATACTCGTGTTAATATAACGCTAACCTGCAGTTCATACGGAATGAAGACATTAATAAACATGCGCGTTTGACTGACCAGCAGCATGGCCTGTTCACGGAGCAGCTGCTCCTGCAGCTTCTCCAGGTGCCTCTGCTCCTCCTCCAGCTGGCGCCTGATGTACTCCTGTCAGCGAGGAAGCAAACAGCAAAGATTACAAAGACATCGTCCAGTTTTATGCGCTCTGGATTACGTCCTCAAATCACTAATAATAGTGAAGAGTTAGAATCTCATGATGCCTGATTTTGACACCCAGCTAATCTCTTTCACTCAACTTAAAGAACTGACCTGCTCGCGATCGTTCCTCCTCTTCTCGTCCTCGGCGCGTCGGCGTTCCTCCTCTTCTTTGCGTCTACGATCCATCTCCTCAATGCGCCTCTTGTCCTCTTGCTCGCGGCGACGCTGCTCGCGCTCCTGCTGCCTCCTCATCTCGCGCTCACGTCGTTGTTGCTGTGGGGGGGCGGAGCACCGATAACGTTTGATTTAAGTTTGTTAATCAAACGTCCTAGTCCTAGAGAAGAACACCGACCTCCTCCAGCCGCCGTCTCTGCTCCTTCTGTTGCTCGATGCGTTTCTGCCTCTCGGCCAGTAGTTGGCGCTTGTACTCCTCTTGCTCACGGAGCTGCTGCTCCTGGAGGAGCTGCTGGTGGCGCAGAGCCTCTGACCGCTCCTTGTTCTCCTGCTGCAGGCGGATGAAGTCGCGCCGCAGAGTCGACTCACCTGGCACGTTGACAATGGAGCTAAAAGAAGAATGGAGTTTATTTAGAAATGGATTCAACTGAGTTGCTCCATCTGGTTTTAGAGGTGCTGCGAGTATCTAACCATACCTGGGCTCTCCTTCTTGCTCCGGTGGATCCTCTTCCTCCTCCTCGCTGCCACTGTACTCATACTCCGTCTCATCTGCACATGGAAAACCAAGCCCTCAGTATTTTTGCAGAAGACAATAACTTGTGGTAAATGAATTGCAGAGAGCAAAGACAAAACAGACACCTTTCTCGCCCCTCTTCTTCTTGGTCCGGTCAATGTGGTCTTTCAGCTGTATGCGGACTTGCCTCTCGTTGGGCTGGTCTCGGATGAACGGGTGCTTCAGAAGCTG
Source organism: Planiliza haematocheilus (assembly GCA_005024645.1). Lineage (NCBI taxonomy): Eukaryota > Metazoa > Chordata > Actinopteri > Mugiliformes > Mugilidae > Planiliza > Planiliza haematocheilus. The sequence continues at coordinate 1,270,419 of SRSE01000183.1, read as the reverse complement.
CTCCGTCGGCGGCCGCTGCGTGTAGTTCTTCACCAGACAGCCCTCGATGAAGCTAAAAAACTTTTTGGACCTGAGGGGGGACGCAGAAGAAATGTCAAGAGAGAAACAGTGCATGACAGAGAGAGAGGGAAGGAGTGAATTAAGGATAGAGCTCAGCCGAGGATGCAGAGTAAAACGGACATTTCTGCAAACGAGATCCGATTCCAAATTACCCATCAGTCCTGACAGCACGCCTTCCCTTCATTTCTCTGCATAACAGGCTCTGCTTTCTCAGAGTAAACTGAAGTTTATGAGCACTGACAGGCAGCATTGAAGCTTTCATCACATATACACCATGAAAACCCTGAAATATGGGACACACTGCAGGGAAATGAGTCTCACCGCTGCACCTGCTGCTGTTAAAACTTAGATTCAAATTGAAATGACAACAGCATAACACTGTAAGGAAACGGGATCTGTAATAACAACATAGACGTTGTTTTTAAGGAAATGTAAAGAACAAACAAGAGCTAGTTTGTTTAAGCCATCGAAAAAGCTAGAAACAAAAAAGAGAAGCGAGGTTGAATAATGTCTGCAGTGTGTCCAGATATGCTCTGCAGCGTTTGTGTGTGTGCCAGTAGAGACTGAGCCGGCCAGAGCAGGTGTACCACAGATGTTTAGCTCAGCAGCAAAGCGCCAGACGCCAGCTCTAGTCTCGAGATAAAATCTATATGCACAAGGGTCCGCATAAAACGGCAAACGAGGGAATCTATACATAAAATATCGCAGATTGACTCGATGTGATATAAACACTCAGAGATGCTCGGTACTCACCATTTTTTAGATTTGAGCCTAGGAGGGGGGTTTCTTGGAATAAGGAAGAGTGCACGCATGGGGTGCATGTCACACAGCGCTGAAAGGAGAGTAAAATAAAATCATCAAGGATTCAGAACTAACGAAAATCATCAACAGCAGCGAAGCCCTGAACTTACGTGGCGCTCCTTCAGCCATCTCTATCGCTGTGATGCCACACGACCACAAATCGCTCTGGAAGAGAAGAGCAACAATCAAGTAAGCAAACCACAACACACCTGATTTACACGACTGCACGACTCACGACGCGGGAGAATCTTACTCTGTAATCATACGTCGCATCTGGGTTCTCGTCACAAGCGATGACCTCTGGGGCCATCCAGTACGGGGTCCCTATGAAGGTGTTTCTCCGACCCACTGTCCGGTCCAGCTGAGCGCTCACACCAAAGTCCACTGGAGAGAGAAGACGCAGCGTTCATGAGCTCCATATCAGACTCGATTGAGATAGATGCAAGAACACGGGAGGATGATTTTGATTTTGAGAACGGGACACTCACCCAGCTTAACTTCAGCATTCTCGGTCAGCAGGACGTTCTGGCCTTTGATGTCACGGTGGATGACGTGGTGCGCATGTAGGTGGGCCAGACCCTGAGGAGGGACGGGGGAGACATGGCATTAGAGGAGAGGACAGAGGAGACGAAAAGAGGAGGAGGACAAGCCAGGAGAGGAGATGGAGCTTACTCTGAGGATCTCTCTGGAGATGTAGGCGATCCAGTCTTCCTTCAGCTGGTTCCCTTTAGTGTTCTTCACCAGATCTGTTATCGAACCGGCGCCACAGAACTCCATCACCAGCTGCAGATAATAAGAAATAAATAATTTAAGAAGCCGACAAAAGCTTGAAAGACGTCTTTACTTCATGCATGGACTGGATGATTTACCCATAGCTGGTCATCATGTCCAGGGGGGCTCTTCTTAATGAAAGCTCCGTAGTAGGTGGCTATGTTTCTGTGGTGGGAATACTTCTTCAGCATATTGATCTCCAATTTAATTTCCTCCTCTTCATCCTACACAAACACACACAGAGTTAAAAAGAGGGCGTTTGTCCTGTATGAACTACAATCACCTCTGTACAGGCATCCGTCATTAATCATCATTTTATCATCCACATTTGGGGTCAGAGCAAGTGTCAAGCTGTGGCGCAACTTCCTATCTGCTTAGTAACAAAGCAGTGTGGGTCATTCGTCTGCTGGCTAACGACTCCTTTGTTTAGGGATTAATGACGCATGAGTGAGTCACACTGTACATTAGATATATTAGAATATTTAATATTCATCTGACATCATCCTGATTAAAGCTTATTACACATGTCTCCTGCTAGCTAACCTCTAGAAGTCGACTTAAAGATCAGGCGTGATATTCATAGCTGAATGAGCTAGCAGCAAACATGTCCACCGTCTTCACGAAAAGGTCATAACTGGCTGCGATGCTCGTCCCTATATAGAAACTTGACATTGATTAACAGCGGCACGCTAATTGAACACATGCAGAGATCAGCCTGTAAGCGGTTTGCTTTATGGCTACACGGCCTCGCCTATAGAGAGTACAGAGGAGGTGGAGGAGGAGGGGGTGCTGTGCAGCATAACCACTGCTTCGCTGCGTGTGTGGGGCATGTTTCTTTATATTAAAGTCCTTGCAGTCATCGTCAGGCTGCACAGAAAACCCAGAGAAGAGAGACACCACGTACAGCAAAATGGCAGTTGGTTGCTTATGCAGGCGGCCATACTGCAGCTGCATGACTCGTTGGAGTTGACGTAAGCTTTTCTGTTGTGTGCACCCCCCCTCTTCCACCCTCCACCCCCACTACCAACCCTCCCTTCCACATCTACCCCCTCTCTGCCGCGCAGCTGTTGGATTATCACACTCCCGACTGTGAAAGCCTCGCTGCCACAAGTCACATGGCGCAGGAAAGACGGACAATCACACGATGATGTGTGTCAGAGGGAAACAATATGTCACCGCACAGACATTAATAATCTGTGCTAGTAGGTCACACATAATACTCACGCATTAAGCTTGAAGATTCATTTCTCAAGAAGATACATGTTTAGAGGGAGCAAAAACCAGCTTGACCTTTAAGAGATTGTCGGGGAGTTGTGCACAAACGAGAACAAAGTGACGCCATCGTTCAACAAGAGGACTGGAAATCCTTTTAATGTAAAATAAAAGACAATCTCAAAGTGGAGAGGAATCCATTTTTAGCTTCTGGGCTGTAGGGTAGAGGAGAGTGCTTGGATTTGTGAATGTGGGTCAGAGTGACACTGGACATACCAGTGTGCATGCGGATGAGCTCTACAGCAGGACAGAGAGTGAAGCACGGGCAAAACCAACACAGATGATACGTTAGAGAATAACTATAGTAGCTGTAGTAGCTGGAATAGTTCAGTCAAAACATCTCTTACTCTGTCGTTATTTAAATAGTGAATTTTAAAAGTGTGGAAAAACATTAGGAGACTGAGACACTGGGGCCCAAATGTCAAGTGAAGTGATCATTGTGTCTTCAACTTGCTTAATGACCTCGATTCTTCTCTTCAAGGATGAAAGACAACTGTCCTGGAGTTGGCAGATAAAGCGTCTGGACTCAAAGCCAAATTGGAAGCGAGGGGACGGCATCCCAACATCAGCTCGGATTTTGATTGAGGCTGACCCGTCTTTGTCCCAGTTGGCTCCCGCATCTACTCTGCTTCGCCGCCGAACCCGGAAATGACCCAAGAAACAAACGCAAGGGAATGGACGTCGAAGAAGAACAACTCGAGATTGGAAGTGGCAGGCGGCTGGAAAGTTTCACATAAAAGTCGAGGCTGAATATGTTATGGCTGCGAAAGCACTGAAAATGTTTCAGATTCCACCGTCACATTTCTACAAAAGTGAGCGGACATAGGAAAATATGATTCTGACGTCTCCTATCAGCGGGGCTGTGCAGTTAAGTCTCGGCTATCGTCTCCTCCTTTTTTTTTTTTATTCCGCTTTTTACTACCTGCCAAGACGACACACCTAATGTTCTGTCACACAGGTGCAGTTGGGCAATATACTCAAAAGATAACAAATGAGGCGAGTGAGTAACTCCTGACTCATCGTGACGTCGGATTACCTGAGGAGTGGCAACGAATGTGCAAGTCAGGGCACAGATTTCTGACGATTAGGATGCAGTGGGGAATATGTGGACTCGCTGCGTGCAAACCATGCGTCTACCAGGCTGGAGGAGTTAACCAATAGCCCCTCTTTAATGGTTTCCTTCTCAAACCTCTCTGTGTGGTTTTCTCTCCTCTGCAGTCAGGGCTGCTAGCAAGTTGCTAAATGATGCAATTCACTCAGAGGGCATCCTGTTGCCTTTGCCGTACCCCTGCTGTTTATTATAAAGGACGGATCATTACACGGCGTTGTCATTCTCCTTCATAACCTCCAAGTTCTTACACTTCAGCTGCAATGGACTGTGTGAATACAATTAGCTGGATCAAAATAAAAATAAAGCAATACAGTGGGGCAGAAATGGGCCCATGTAGCTGCCTCTCCACTTCTGACAATACAACAAAACATCTGACATGACTAATCTGTAACTGACTGGACAGAACGCAATTTTACAAAATAAAACTCCTTACCTCGGTGACGTCCATGACCTTGATGGCAGCCAGCTGTCCAGTCTTGACGTGTCGTCCCTGCGGAGAAACGGGAGCAGAGGTGAGCGCTCTCTGTGCCGACGTTTGGCAGAGCAAAACAAATGAAATCAATCAACCGCTCGATCAATAAGCTGGAACAGCTTTTTATTTACTGGCTCTGCATTTCGTTTTGGCTGAACAGATAAGTCATCCGACCAATTCCTCAGCTGACAGAAGACTAACTGGAAACTATTTCACCTGATTAATCACTTTTTGGACAAACATTTGCAGATGGACAGCTGTTGATTGGTGCAAACTATGTTCAAATACTGTAAATACCATGTCTAAATAAATATTGATTAAGTACTGTTGCAATCAACTGAAATAGACTTTAAATATGCAGTGCCGCATCAAACCAGATGTATGCCGCGGCCTATGTAAATCACCACAGATGAGCATATGAGCTATAAAGTCCCCACATTCCCAGACTTCTCTGCTCTCCTGACACCCTGCTGCCGCTCCTTACATAAACAAAGGACCGAAATAGAGGCCTCTCTGCGTCCCCTCCCTCCTTTCCCAAACCCCGAGAGGAGATAAAACATGGGACATTTTTCGAGAGCCGGTCCACATGGGCATTCCCCCTCTCGTCTGGGACAACACTGCAGCGACACAGCGCTTCTCTGCTCCTCATTAGCAGCGGCTGCACCAGACGCGTTTACATCGACGCTGGTGCAGCTCCCACCAACACGGTCATCTCAACCAGCGCATGGTTATGACACGAAAGGCCGTGCAGGCTTAGGGGCCCAGGAAGGGGACACTTTGCAATGACTTCAGTCCTCTCCACTTTGATCCCGCTGCAAAAACACAGACATTATTGCCGTCAACTGGTCTTGCACTAGCTGCTGGCTCACATGCAGTTCAGTTTACTGGGTTCACAGGTCACATGTGTAAGCAAGAAGCTGAAAAGGCGACCTTGCAGTCATGTCTTCACTTGTGCTCTACGACTGTCGTTCAATAAAAAGTCAGTGGGTAGTTAAAGGGTTTCCATGTTGATGTTTTTGTTTGTACCAATAGTCTCAATTAAATCTACAACAGCGTAACGGAAACGTCTGTTTACATTGGGCTTATTGACGATTTAAAGGCACGTGGTGTGGCTAGATACCAAGAGGTGCTTTTTTGTGTATTTAAGGTCATATAAACTCAAATGTTTCCCAGCTTCTTGGAGCAGATCTGTTTATCTAAGCCACTCGTCGGTTGCCTTCTTATACCACAAAATAAATGCGTGACACATCATTAACACGTGAGTGATGGGAGCGGTGCCTGGTTTACACTCAAGCTCCATGATGCCTTGATCCATTCACACCTTCCATTTGTTATCTGTGCAATAAAGAAAACCGAGTGGTTACTTTGGAGCCGACGCTATACTGCACATGAATAAGAGCAAATTTAACAGGTGGGATTTTGAAAAGTTGATTTTAGGGAAACCAGAGTCTATCCAAAAGATAATAACGCTAGCTGTAACCCAGGGTATGAAGGTGTGTTCACGCTTAAATAAATAAATCCCATCAGTTCAGAGCTATAATGTCAAAATAACAAACTCTACATTTAAGCAGTTACAATAAAAACATAATTAGTCAGACTTTTACTTTCCAAGTTACTAAAGAAAACCCAAACAATGTTGTGTGTCCTTTTCAACTGAGGCAGTTCGGAGTGTGTGTGTGTGTGTAAATGTACATGGATGAGAGTTGTGTGCAAGGAGGCAGGAGTGTGAGAAGGCTTGGAAGATAACTACGCCAGGAGCGAAGTCCACCATGGGATCCAACGTCATTTGACTCCAGGTGTTTCTTCCGCTGGCTCCTTTCTCCCAATATAATTAGGTTCCATCAGCTGATTTTAGCTATAGTCCTTTTTTTACTTCCAAAAAACTAGATTTACTCTTAGTTTTTTCCCTCCTTGTCCTGTTCTCCTCCACGCTGCTTTTGTTAGCTGACTGATTTTCCACCTCAGGTATGTCCAATTAATCTCCTCCCTTCCCTCTTCCCTTTCTGTCCAGGTGGAAAACGATTGGTCGGTCTGCAGCCCTATGTCTCTGCGCACAAACAAAGACACGCAGCACATCTAATAGTCCGTTTCTGGCACATGCACAGAACTGTATTTGGCGGAAGCGGCTCCTTTAACAAGAAGAACAAGGCACACTTGAGTATTCAGTCTTTTGAAATCAAAGAAGCAAGGACAGTACTTTGGGCTGTTCACACTGCGGTGGAACCACACCAGAACGTCAGTGCGGCCAGGTTTGCACGGCAGCGTTGAAAAGTGATTCAAATGAAGCACAACAACAGCGATCACACCCTAGTTCTATCACACTAAATATGGACATGTCAATGCACCATTAGTGACAGCAAGCTGCTTGAATTTAACTTGCTCTATGATATCTTTGGCTCAGATAGGTGTGACAAAGAGTATCTTGCACGTATGCACAGTTATTTATAGTCCGCTTATATATAGATTATGTGTAGATTCATTTGAGCCAAAATCAAGTATATCTCATCCTGTGGTTGGACCCCTTGATCCAGAGATGGGTCAATCAAAGGAGGACTGTGGCTAGGCCCCGAAGGGCCCCCTTGAATCAGCCATCTAGGCGTGGCTGTGGAGGGGTTATCTGAGGAACTAAGCTATCACTCAGCTCTCCCTGGCCTCCATCTCTACTCCTTCATCCCCGCTCCTCTTAACCATGGCCAGATGTGCTGCTGGCCCCTCTCCAGCTCAGCACTAAACCACTGAATGACTTACTGCCTTCAGAGCCAGAGACATTAAGTTAAAAAATCTACCCTAAAAACAAAATACACCGTTCTATGAGGGCTCCATCCACGAGAGAAGTCTCACTCGGTACTGGGAACCCGACAGGCGGGGCTGCTCTTACACTAAGTGCCGACATCATGGGTTCCCATTATCTCACAAGCATGTGCCCACGGTGCCAGCTAAAGAAAATACACTTCAAGTGCTTTCAGTGTCCTCAATGAGTCCTGACTCAGCTCTACATTTGTAGTGCAGATGAATGAAGAAACCGTTATAGATCGCTGCTGGGAAAGCAGTGACTCGTGCTTTAGGGTGGGTTTTTAGTTTGGTCAGAAGGAGGTGATGTGAATGAAGAGGGGAGTACAGTTTCTCATACGTGTATCCACTGATTCCAGATACCAGCACATCTTCCTCCCTGCGTCTTTCACATTAGGATCAATCACACTTAAGGGTCTATTCTCACATTAGCTGGCTTTCTAAGCAGGCCAGCCATCAAGGCTCTTAGCTCACAGACCGAGCGACATGCTTTCTACGCTTTCCACGTAGGTGCAAAACAAACTTGGTTTCATATTATTACTTCACACAGTGAGGGAGGAGGAGAGCTGCTGGGCGCCGTGGTTCAGGTCTTTGAAAGGTCACTGGTGAAAGAGTTTGTTGGAAGGTGAAGCAGCGGTAATGAGCAATGGATGACCCCCACCTTCGCTCAGGGTCACGTGAAGATCTAAGGTGACATTTGAACTGGCCGAGTGAGCAGGTGGGTGGACGGGGGGGGCCGCAGCGAGCAACAACCTCTACGTAGGATGAGAAGCTTTCACATGGCTGCAGTAAAGCAAAGCATAGTGCAGACATCTTAAGGCTTTTTGCTTACACAAGTGCATTCACTCTCCTGTCAATCAGCAGTAAACGGCAGCACATGACATGCAGGGCTGGGCCTCGCCTCCCTGGGCTCGTCCACCACATACTACTGCTGCTGCATACCAGCACACTGACCCAATTCTCACACAAACTTGGCTCTGCTGCCTCCAGCCCCAGAGGAGAAGTGAGGATGGAAGAGGCGCAGAAAAAAAGATGAGAAAGCAAAGAGTCAGAGGCCTGTTGATGTGACTGGACATCTATTGATCACAGTGCAGCAGCTTGGTGCTGTGACAGATTAAAGGTGACCAGTGGCACCTTTCCGTTTGAGAAAAAAAGTCTAATTCGTTTGCTTGTTTGTAGGGGAGCTTCAAATCCAGAGAGATTAAAGAGATTTAGATTTAGATATATCCAGTAGATAAGACCCATTTTAAAAGAAATTTGTGTGTTCATCTTCTCATCACTGGAGAGAGACGAGCGAGAGCGTCTCATCTCGACACCATTCCAGTAATGAGGTGGCTCAATGAGCTGCACACACACACAGACAGTTTTGTTCGGCCAGCGTGGCCAGTCAGGGGACGTCGTCGGTCTTGTGACACCCATTAGGGTGAGGGGTCACTGCGGGGGAGATGGAGACAAAAGGGATACACACTGTCGCAGCAGAGGAGTGCGAGGAGCTAGAAAAGAGACCGCGCTAACACGGCGTGTGGATCTCAGACAGAGAGACGTAATACGGGACCCTAGCTCTGGTTGCTACGCCTTTGGATTCTGACCTAATATCTTCCCGGCCAATCAGCTGCCAGGACCTTTTATCAGCGAGCCCCATACGACGCTCATTAATTAGGCAAGCTGGCAAGACCTCCACCGTCACAAGGTCCAGCAATGGCATCTACAGCGCTGCTCTTCAAGACACCAGACACATTCATGAAAGAAAGGCTGAGTGGCCAGACTGTTTAACGTCTGCATTCCTACATGGTACATTATAATTTGCTGAAATGGCAATTACACACACACACACAAGTCTTTGATATAGTTTTTTTGCGTCAACTAGGACAATGTTCAGAGAAATATGTGGAATAAAAACACGTGAAAATGTAAAAAAAAATACATAAATAAATGTCAGAATTTGCCGTCGCTCAAACCACTTATAACACTGATCCAGTGAGCTTTTGGCTGTGCTGTGCTTTAAAGTAGCAGCAGCTCAGCAAACCGGTTCCAGCACCTTAAGCGAAGGCATGCAGTTAAACTACAGCACGTCAGAGATTCAGACGCCTGCTGCATCCCAGCTTTAAAACCCACAGCTAAAGAGCAACAAACTTGAGCTGCTTCATTCGGCGGCTGTTTGGGAAAGACCGCGTTGGATCCAAAATATGAATGAGCTGTAAATATTTTAGCGTTACTCAGCGTGTACAAAAAGGCACGGGGGAAACATTGCAGGGCTTCTGGAGGAGACGCCTTAGTCGCAGAACTCTGGACCAGACAAACACTTTTAAATCAAATAATGATTTGTCTTGAATTGAATTCGTATGCGTGTCAGCTTTGTTCGCTAAATTTATTGTTCAACTATTACAACATCCTGCCGATTCTTTTTATTAATCTTGATTGATCTGTGCTGCTACTTGACATTAGACTACTAGCGGGGACGCTTTAATGATCCAGCGTGAGTCAGGCTCCACATCAAACAGCTGGAAGAGGCTTTCATTGTGTGGAAACCCTAAAGGCATCCACACAGGGGTCAGTGAGATCTCCCACCCCCTCTGTGGGGATGCACCTTCACACACTGCCTCACCCGTTTTAACCTCCTTTCACCCTTTTCACTCTAAAAAACCTCTCTCTTTCATTTCTTCATTTTTGAACAAACATTCAAAGCTGCGTTAATCGCTAATAGCCGCCGCCCCGAGGTAAACACCAGTCTCGCCCAGCACCATATGGCACCGGTAGGTATTTGACAGATTGGTTCTTCTCGCTCCTCAGCAGCGGCTCCCACCCCTTGTGCCCGTCAGGCATAGCTCGCCCCCTGAGGACAACCCGTCTCATTCTCAGGGCGAGGGCGAGGCCTGTCCTACGTTTGGAGGGAGAAGACAAAGAGAGAAGATGGAGGGCTGCGTCTGAATTAGCTCGCTGGGTAAATTGTTTTTTATAAAGAATGTGCATCCATTCAAGATGGATTTAACTAAGTGAATGAACACACATGCATATGAAGCATGACAGCACCAAAACACCGACGGGCACAGGCTTGGCTCGCCCCATAGATGCATAGCCAACGGGTCAGCAGGGGCTCTGGAGCCTCAGGCCTGACTATATATGGCCGTCCTGTAGACAGAGGGAGTCTTCCCTGCATACCATGAACAATTCGAAGAATCGTCTTTTTTCCTCTATGTTATCATAACTCTCTTTTCTTTTTTCTTTAATCCCTACAGAGAGAGAAGCTCTGCTAAGCTTGCTGGTCCGGTGCCAGCTGATAAGGACGGAGACTAGTCAGTGAAAATCTCTTGGTGTGGTGCAAGAGGAGAGTGTGGCAAATGCATTATTTTAACACAATGAGTAACTTATGACAGACGTACTGACGTATTTTGAGCACAGATCAATGTATTATTAGTTTCCCAGTGGTTTAAAGCGCTCCTTTCTTTTCTTTTTTTTTGGTGTGTGGCCTGTAGCAGCACTAAATCATAAAAAAAACAACTAAATAATTTAATTCAGCAAACCACCGCAGCGCTTTTCAAACTGATGAATCACCTCAAATGATAACATTGCAGCCCAGTCTGTTCGATCACTTCATACAGCCGGCCTCTCGCTTCAATCAGACAGCAGGCCCAAGTGAAAGCAAGTGATTTAAAAAGTGCTTTTTGGCTCGATTGTCATTTTCATTATGGCTGTCAGTCAAAAACTGCTGTGTTCTCAAATAATCTGGCGCCCCTCCAGGGATGACGGCTGCCCTCTTGGCAGAGAGCGCCGATCGAGGGCCAGCAGCACAGCGCGGTCACGAGAACCTTGACATGGCATTTTGGGTCTTAGCTTAGCCTGATGGGCCTGTAGTTTTGATTCGGAAGTAGTACAAGACAACAGAAATACAAATACAAGTACAAACGGGACGTTATCAGCCAAACTACACTGTTTTATACGTTATCCAGATCTTAAAGTCTTAAATCTGATAAATGATGGAGAAAGGTTAACGATCTACACAATAGCTCAAATTTCAAACACTGCCGTCATGGGAATAGTCCTCACAAAACCATATCAATAAATATTTAGAATGATTCATGACATCCAACGATATTTTTATTATGATCACTTCATTCTAAGTTTACGTGCAAAACCTCTTTTCTCTACTTTCAACTGAGCGCTTGTCGAGACCAGACGTTTAACTCCCAACAGTCGGCTTACACAACAAAACAACTCGCTGGGAATCGTCTCAAAAGTCACCACAAACCAAAGACACTTGGTCACATTGTGTTTTCTAAAAAGGAGCCTTGCAAACTGTGACCAAGTGCCGGACAAAGCAGAAAAAAAGGCCTCAGAGGGAGAAGGAACTCCACCCCGTTTTCAGTTGGGGGGCTGCTGTGATTATTCAGTCGGTTGGAGTTTGAAACCCCGCGGACAAACGCCTCCTTTCTGCGGATCTAACCGACTGCCGGACTGAGAGACCCAAAAGAGCGGAGAGACAAGCTGAGCTTTGTGAGAGGGGTGGGCAGGTTCTGTCTGGAACTGGACAGCTGCTCCTCTACCAGTTGCAGCAAACTGCCCCCCTCCCTAACTCCCTCCCCCCGCTCCCCGTTACCGCCGCACATGCTCACAAGCCACAGTGTGGTTGACATGACAGCCTGACCGACAGCAAAGCTCTACGACTTCGCTGGGGACGGTTTATCTTATGCGAAGACTGGTGTCGAGCTAATCTGACAGCGCTCTCCGGTCCAACGCAGCAGCAAATAGAATTAGCAGTGGACACTGAATGGAGGGAGAGATTAAGGCAACAAAAAGAGGGAGAAGCAGTAATTCTCTGCCCCACATGTTCGGCTCAAAACCATCTGGTAGGAAGATAGCGTGCGAGCATCTTCATCTTCAATCATCCTTCTCTCCACGCTGAATGGTTTCAGGTGTATTGATCGCATGCACACAGATGGGTTCACTCTGAGGGTCGAGGCGGGCGGTGGTGGTGGGCGGGGGGGGGGAGATACTGGGAGTTGAGTATGCAAAAGGATTGAATGCAGGTCACTGGAGCACTGTGCACTGCCGGAATTAAACACTCAGCTTGTCGCTTGGTGCACGAGCAAAAGTGATGTTTTTTTTCTGCCTCTTAGAAAATATGTGTAACCTATACGACAAAATGGAGCCTGCGCTGCAAAAACAACAACACAACAAGGCCCATTACACCACACGGCTCTTGAGAGGGGAAGTGTCCGCCGTCTCCCTCTCTCTGCCTCCTTGACAATGTCTTTCAGCGGCAGCTATGTTCATTTTCAACAAGGAAACGTGACACCGGGAGCAGATGGCTCGGAGAGTGGGATTCCCATCAAGTTGGAGTGGAAAAACAGATTTTTTTTTTTTTTTTTTAAAGGACGTGAAATTTGAAAATGAAGGAGCTGCAGACAGAGGAGAGGCCGGCGGGATTGTGACATACATCGCTTGCGTTCCCCTTAGTAAGACAGGTGATGTAAGACAGGTGATGCATCAGGCTGCAGACTGTATGATTCACACACATACCTCCCTCCCTACAATAACACCAGACACTAATCAGACTACTAAAAAAGTCCAGTGTTGCAGCTCAGCTTCATCTAAGAGCATGTAAAAGACTTTAATGACACTTTCTTTGTTCGTGCTCTTTACAAAAGGGAGAACATTGGCTATGCTGAGCCTCCACAGTGAAAACAGGACAGGCCATGCACTGCGCCTCCAACCAACCTTGTATACTTGTCCATAGGTGCCATTTCCAACCACCTCCACCAGCTCAAATATCCCAGCTGGATCCTGAAAAGAGAAAACACACACATTTCAGTTGAGATAAAAAGTGATGCTATTTTTCCTAAACAGCGTTGTCCACTGTGAGCCAGCTGTTGCGCCCTGCTCTACCCTACATGCCAAACGCATCTCGAACAAAGGAAAACCAGACACTGGCAACACCTCGCCACGGCTCAGCGGTCATTTTACTTCGTCTCCAACAAGAGGAGACACAGAAGAACCGGCTCGAACTTGCCCTTATTCCTCCCACTGAGCGAGGGTTGTTTTATCGAGAGGAATAAAAGAAAGCAGAGGAGGAAAAAAACAAAGGCTCGGTTCGGCAGCACTCACCCGCAATGAAGCCAAGTCTATGTCTACTAGACTTTTAGCCGGAGAGTCGTTCGCCATCTTTCAAATAAAAGCACAGCTTTCCTTTGCCTTAACAAAAATGACCGCTGTATCATCTGCGGCGACTTCGGATGATAAAATAAATAGAGGCCGCCGGGTATTCCTCTCTGTGGGCTCCGCTTGTTAGCAGAAAGCGTTGGGGTCTCGCTACTCCATGTTGAGGTGGCAGCAGCGGCTCCCTGTTCGCTCTCTCTCGGCTCCAACTGCCACTTGTGTCAAACTGGCGTAACGTCCCGGACTTCCGGCGTGCCCTTTCAGCATAAAAGCCTCCCTGTAACGAATATGCGCCGAAAGAGGAATCAAATGCAGAAATCGTGTATTGTTTTCTTCACATTTAGAGCCTTAAACGTATTCACAAACACGACTAATTAATCAGTTTTGTGTGAACAAACCAAAATTATAATAGTGAAAAACTATGACACAATATCTTAATTTGATAAGTACAAAGTATGCAGTCACATACAAACCGATTTATTAAATAGATTATATAATTATTATATTTTTAATCCTACTACTGACATTTTGAAGTTAACTTCTTTAGGTGCTGCTCAATAACAGCATTGTTTTATAAGCATCGCCAGACAGAATGCATTATTTGTTGAGAGTAAGTTCTCAAAAATAAATAAAGTAAAGATTTAATGTCCTGCCACCCATACAGTATGTTTGAGTACACATAACCTGGCTTTTCCAAGTGGGAGTTGTTGACAAATAAACAGTCATATTTTCTTTTATACTGAAAGTAAACAGCCTCACTTCCGCTCATCACCTCTCTGCTCCTGTGCGGCTTCACGCAGCTACAGTTGATAACCGCACAAACACAGGAAGCCGGTCCGCTGCACACACATAGAGAGAATAGGGCTGGGCCTCGATACAACAAGCGTGGATTCCGAGGTGGTATTTAATGCACCTTTCCGCTCTGTGGCACACAAACCTGCATCGAGCAGTGTTGATACAATGCACACGAGCAACGGGGGCAGGTGAGATAAACAGAGGCAGACAGGAGAGGAGAGGAGAGCACCCTCCCCTTCCCACCCTTCTCCAACAACCCCCATCCCCACCACACAGCATCCATATGGACATGCGCATGTGAGACTTCAGTGTCAATATTGGTAATCATGGGTGTGGCAAGAGTGCAGCCTCAGGAGTGATGCTGTGTTTGTGCAGTGAACTAAGTGGACTAGAAGCATTAGACAACAAGGATCAAATACAATTACCGGGGCCATATGTTTGACGTTAAAGATGAGAGGTTTCTATATCGACCAGGTTTACTGTACGAAATGCAAATATGAAATTTGTAAGAGCACAGCACAGGCAAGTAGTCTGCATCCTGGCTGCAAGTCCATGCACTAAAAAGGTGCAAATACTACAAACCTTAGTCACATCATTTACCTGCTTTAACCCTTTCTGTACTCTCTGATAAACCTAGGTAAATACACCTTACAACACTGACAATATCAGGATACGGTGTTAACACAAGCGATTGTGTGAGTTATTTATCACAGCGTGTTGCTTATACAAACTTTGGCTCAACATTCAAATGGCAGGACAGGACGAACCAGTCAGGCAGCATGGAGGGGGGGGGACGACAGACACAAACATATAGGAGCAGGAAAAGCCTTCAGGCACTCCGTGTTTATGCTCTGCAAATTAAATCAGAGCAAATGGCCATAAACTAAACGCGAAAATGTGTTGAAAGGTCATTTTAACCCAATGTTTTAGTTCAAGGGTTCAACGAGGTTCTTTCGCGAAGCAGCACTTTGACAAAATAAAATACATTGCCGCCCCCTAGCGGATATTTCGTGTAACTGCAAAGGAAAATTCATCACATCCAGAATAACCAACACTGAACACACAAAAATAAATAACTGACATGTGACTTTATTATGAACTAGTATCGTCATTGTAACCCAACAGCCACCTGTCCAAAAATGTCTGCAGATGCGGCAGTGCTGTCTTTGAACTTAGTCAGCAATTAATAATATTATTATAAATATCAACACGTAATACAGCCGTTGAATTCATGTTAGGAACATTTACACGGTACATTTCTCGTAGAAAAAAGTGTCATTTAAAACCCAGTGCCAGTTTCCTTCAACGCAACACCTGAATAAATGGATGCAATCTTCAGTTTTAGTAAAGGCAGATAACGACTTGACTATCGACCGGGGCTTCTCTGAAGAGCAATCGACAGTCTTCCAAGACGTTAACGCGCCTTGCATAAAGCTAAAATCTATGGTAGAAAGTCTAAAAAGTTAAAGTGATCAACATCCAATCAGATTATATTCTTAGCCTTTCTTGCCAGTCTTTTCTTATGTCTGAAATTTTAGCAAGAGGTACAGAAGAGACACGCGTCAAAATCCACAAAACTGGTGATCCACACAGTGCAATATGACAGCTACATTACAGGGTCACGGGCCTGCATCCCTGACATGACACGTCTTTGTTTTGCGGATGATTAGATTTTTTTTTTTACCTGTATTCGATCTTTATACCGACTCCAGAGCTTCATCAAGCAAACGGCGAAAGTCTGCAGCCACTCTTCTTATTGTGACACTGTGAATTTAGCTCACAGCATGCTTATCAATCACACCTCCACTCTCCACAAAACTGTTAAATACATAAGTAGGCAGCAGTCACACAACACAGCAAAAAAAAAATGAGTTATTCCAACAAAAGTGTCTAAAATAAGGGCAAAGATATTTCAGTATGCCGTGGAGTAAATCCCAGGCTGTCAGTTTTGTGGCACACAGGCAGCTACAATCCCCCCCTGTCTCTAAAGCAAAGACGAGGTGTTCATATGAAAATGTTTAATTACTGTTAATGGTTTCAGTTCAGTAAAAAGTCAGGGCTCGGGTAACCAAACAGGTGGAAGTCGCCCTGGTAACGTGCGTAAAGACGCCTAACGTCCCGCTTGTTCATGCCTGAGAAGTAGCGCTCCACCTTGGTCCTGTTGTACCGTGTGATGCCTGGAGGAATGGCGGGGTAGGACACGAGCTGGTCGATGCCCGCAGCTTTGAGGATGTACGGGGCGTCTTGCTCCAGCGTCTCGTGGTGCCCGACCACGCTGTAGTGAATCTCACACGGCGCACACAGCTCTGCGTAGGTCACCCAGTGGATAATGTGCTCACCGAACTGCCGGTCCATTCGCCGGCGGCCTTCCACGTCGCCCAAGTAACGGACAAAGTCGTCAAAGTGCAGGCCGGAGGCGGCGCTGTCGCTGTCTCGGTGGCTCTTGCGGTACTTCCTTATTATGGCTGGAGCGATGTCGTGCTTGTACCAAGGTTCAAAGCGCGGGTTCTTCACAAATTTGTCCTTGAATGCGGAAATCAGGCGCTCAAATGGATCTCTCACGATAAAAAACTTAAAGTAGGTCGTTAATCTGTTAAGGCAGAAGGATTCATGATTAAACAAGGGCCGTGGCTTCAACAAGACCGAAATTTCAGGACAAAAACAATACTTGTATCTCCTGCTAAATATATTAAAACATATATTCAGTAACTATTAACTGACCTGTGAGTTATTTCCTGTGGACTGAGTGAAGACAGGCGAGGGAGGCCATTTTTATCGTGGTCATGAACAAGGTTTTCTGGGATCTCCCCCACCGTGGAAAATGCTCCTGTCAGCAACAACATGAACCATAAACTGAATTACCCGACGAAACAAAGAGACACTCAGTCATAAAGCTGCGCATCACATCACTGTCACTGTCTCTACCTTCATCCCAACAAATCCATACCATTGAGCACAATGAGGACCTTCTTCCATTGTGTATTCCCCACTTTCGGCGTCTGGCAGAACAGGATCTTGTGCTTGTCGCTGACAAATATTCGGTCCAGGACAAACTTGCTGATGGAGACGTGAGTCAAATTCCTGAGGCTGCTGTTCTTACACACGGCCGAGAGACGCTCGATGCGCTTCTCGACGACGGACTGCCACTCTGCCTCTGTAGGTGATGATGAAGGCTGACATGGACAATAAACGCGTTATGACAGCAATACTGTAGAGAAGGAAATGTCAAATCTGTGATTGTATTTAATCAGAAATCAGAAAACAAATAGTCACCTGATCAGATGGCTGGAGGACTTGTTTCTCTAGACTGGACACAGGAACGGGTTTAACCACCTTAGTGTCTGGCACTGTCCAACTCTGACCACCGACTCTCTCTCCATAATCTGAAAGTACATGATTAGAGTGAGCTGATCACATGCACAAACCATCTCTTTCTGCCTGTAGCCGTCAGCGTTAGCTTACCATCCACAGCTCTGAAGCTGATGAACTTGCTCACAAACATCAGGATGAGCAGCACCCAGCCGCAAGCCCCAAGGAGCAGCCAGTGGTGCCGCATCGCTTTGCACATCAGCCGACGGCCATGGAAACACTGAGGGGTGCTACAACCACCTGGACACAAACACAGATGATGAAGACTGACTAGCTAGCTAGCTAGCTAGCTACACTAGACAGCCGTTAGCTTCTCGTCATTTAAATAAGTGAACGAAAATTAAAAATAAAAACACAATAAATCTCAATCTATACACATGACATATATAATAAAGATATATACACATCTGCACGACAGGTGATGCTGGAGAGGTGTAAGCTAGCAAATGCTTAGAGTGTTGGCAAAATAGCTAACGGCATTGCTATTACATGACTAAAACATTTAGCTAACAACTATTAGCTAATTTATTCGTTCTAATACATTAGCACGAATTAGTGTTTTTAAACAGCTAGCTAACTGGTCAGTTAGCCAAAGGGCTAGCCACACCTCTCGCTCCCACACATCATGAACAAAGACAGTATTTTTTTATTTATTTTCTTTTCAAACCAGAGGCGAATTAAAATAAAATAACAAAGCACAGCGAGAGAGAAGCCTCACCTTCTTGTTGGGCTATAACTTCGTGACAGCAGCACAAACTCCGGAGAAAACGCTGGACGGCGCCATAGCCTGTCCTGATGTGTCCGCTCCGTCACTCAACAGCCGAGGAGGAGTGCTCACTCACCACGTAGGGCCCCCTAGCGACAGCACAGCGGAAGTACACCCTGCTGCTGACATGATTAGTTGGTTCCCACAGCAATTCTATTGTTTAATACTTTAAAATACGTATAATACAGCCAATCTTTATGCTCCCTATCAAATTGAAGCCTTTTTTTTCAGTCAGCTTCACTGATTATTGGTTTTCTTAAGGCTACACAGCTGTTCAATCCTAATCCCTCGAGTTCCCTTCATTTTGTGCAGATGGAAATGCTCTTACTTTCACCATTAAACACAGCCCTGAACTCTGGATTAGGATTTTTTCCAACCAGCTTTTAAATCATGTGTTGGGACAGTTCTTAACCCAATTTTAGCACCTCCTTAGATGTTTTCTCTGCTTGATGCATTCTCTGCAATGATTTGACCCTTCTCAAACACACCAACATCTTTTCCCCAACCACTGGATGTGTCTTTAGACGTGGTTAAGAAATGAGAAGCTTCTCATTGCATCAGTTGGCATTAAAGAACTTGTTGCCTGCTGAAAGTTAATCACCCATGTAGTAATTATCCAATAGGAGGCTTGTACCTATTTGCGTTGATAAATCCTGGTGGCTATTTTTATTTTCAGTGTATTGAACAAATCAACCTTAACACATGAGACACGTGTATGTGGAGTCCACAGTTCAAAATAAGTGACAGTAAGTTTTATTTGAAAGATTTAAACATGGTTTCTGAAGATGAACACAACTGTTAACATAATTTGCCAACACTTTATACGCAACACCCATAAAAGTCTACAACCGACTCGGTAAACTGTATTTTAAAGTAACCCTGGACCAGCAGCTTTCCATTTTGGCAGTGTATTGTTGCCATCGTTCCCAAATAACATTAAGGATTAGATGCAACTATGATAATCAGATGCAGTGAAGATTGATTTTAATTACCATATATTCACACACACATATCGCAAATCCTGTGTTTCTCCTTAAGACATAACCGATGTCTGTGTTGAGAACCCAGTCAGGACCCAGTCATCCCCACTTCCTTGCATTGGCCGAATGAATGCAAGTATCCCAGGGATACGGGTGGTGCCACCTTGTGAGCTTGGACCTGAGTCAAACTCCAAAAACAAACAACTGCAATTTAGGAAAATAAAGACAGAACACAACAGCTCTTTTTTATTTTCATTTATTCCACTCGCAGAGGGACAAATTTAGTTTTCGTCGACATTGACTGTCTGCAGACCTGTAGGAAAAAGAGGAAGTCATTTATTTAACCGTCTGTAATACTTCTACAGCTACCAGACAAACTAAGTGATCAGCAAGTTTACCTTTGCATGTGGTGACAGGAACGTATGTGACCAGGGTGTAGAGTTTGTTGGGAGAGTCCTCATCCTCATTACGCTTCCTGGACAGCCGTACGCGTATCCTGTACGGCACGTTCCTGCAAAACGCACAAAGGTTACGGGACTCCACTAAATGTAAGGTATTTAGTATGAAGCCGAGTGCTACATTCACTAGCAGTCATGGCTTCAAGTTTGCATACATACTAGCAATTCATTATCAAACAGTTCTTGATAACGCAGAACATCCACCCTGTTTAAACACGCTGAGAACTTGTTAACTAAAAATGTTCTCAAAGCCTGACACTTCTGAAATGTTCAATCTTGCAGCATCACTTGTCAACATGTGCTCCAAACATCTTTAATTCCTATACATCTGTGCAGAAATTAGAGCTTTCTAAGCCGAGTGCATAAACAAAACAGTACATTAAGCAATTTCATTTGCATTTTTAAATCTGTTAAACAAGTAAAGTTCTACTAAACAAGCCATATGCAAAGGAACAAACATTTACCACCATTCATTACTGCAAAGACTTAGTTTTTGTTTATCTCTTGTGAACTTAATTTGAAGTAATGCGTTGAGCCTTTTAGACACACATCCATTACAGCACACTTGCAAGACACTTAACATTTTACTCTCTCAGAAACAGCAACAACAATGCCCCATAAACTGCATCTGTGCCAGGCATTGCTCAGATAAGGGTACTAACAGCGCATCAGCTCACCTGATACCCTTGCTCCACACTGCCTTGTTGAGGCGAGTGTCAATGCGGACATCGGGAGTTCCCATCTCCTTCACGGCGAACTTGCGGATCTCCTTGATGGCGCGGGGAGCCCTCTTCTTGAAGCCCCTGCAAGAAGATGCCAACAGACAAGTTAGCATGCGGTCAACACTGAGGTGATACTTCGATTAACAGACATAAGTCAACAGGCATAAGTGTTTATTGTAGCCTTGCTCTACTGATGGATGTCAATACAAGGATTTGTGGTGCCTTTACAATACTCACACTCCATGAATGCGTTTGTGGACATTGATGGTGTACTCTCTGGTCACCACCTCGTTGATGGCGGAGCGCCCCTTTTTTTTCTCTCCTTTCTTGGTTGGGGCCATCTAGAAAAAACACAAGTGCATTGCCGTTTGAGTACATGAACGCATTTGTTAAGAATTGCCATGAAAGAGCAGCAAAACATGGACGCAGCACGCCTGCTTTGGTGTTTAAGCTAACAACATTTAAGCTAACCATTCCGTCTATACTTGCACCGAAGAAACACAGGCGTTAGCTTTAAGCTAGCTTGCTCTAATATTTTTAGGAATGCAAGCTAGCGTAAAAGCTAAAAGTTAAAATAAATAACATTTATTGGTGCCCAGGCAGGAATTTAGTCGTAATGGTTTACTACATAACCACTATAACGGGATTTGTAGCTCAGAAAAAAGCACGGTACAGCCACGCAACATGAAGCCACTCAGGTCGAGCCGGTGCTAACGTTCACCATTTTAACTCTTTTATATAGATATTCAACCACCTCAAAATCAACATGTAATGAACAATACAATGTTAATATACACATCTGAAAGGAGTGTGGCATCAAATATGGCTTTAATATGATAGGATGGGGTTAGATTGTAGAAATATGTTTTCCCGAAAGAATACTCACTTCGGCTCGTAGATGAGGCGGAAGTCGGAAGGACGGACCAAACGCAGAGGATTGTGGGTAAAGGAAACCGGTCCGTTCTATTTAATGACCGCCAACAACTGGCGTATGGTTGAGGGTTCCTAACGTGCGCTGCAATACAATGAAAAACTAACAGGACGTTAAAACAATATTTTAATTATTGTACTCGCAGAAACATTCTAGGGCGATTAATATTTAATATGTTTAGTGTTATTCTTGTTCCATGAATTTGCCCTATTCTGCTATTATAAATTTATTTTTTTGTTTTGGAAAGTGCTGTGTATAAAATGACTATATTTGTTCATGAATAGCATTTTGAAATGCCTGGACTGTAGTGATACTGTAAATAATCACATGAAATGGGCCATTGTAAATGTATTACTGAGAAGAAAAAGCTTAAGACATGACCCTAGAAGAGGTGTGCACAATATTATAGACCTAGAAGTAGACTATAGTGTTTGCAAAATGACAATTTATACAGCTGTTTCATTTGTTTTATTTTTTGTAGTGATTAATTTGATAAATAAGCATTTGGTCCTTCGTTATAAATGTAATTCTGTTTTTATTTTACAGCAAATAGATCCACTACTGACTTGCACACCTCTAAATGTACACTGGACCTTAGACAAAGTAGGAAAGTTGTTTTTTTAACGCCACATAATTGTCTACTGCACATGAGAGCTCCAAATCCATAATAAAATAGAGAACCACTTGTGTTTTGTCAAGTTATTGTCATATTTTGTCTAATATGGAAAGATCTCCTATCACACCAACCCTTATTCACTTCTACACTGACCCTAAATAAACAGATGTCTGACAATCTGTTTAAAATGTCTGGATTTAATTTGCTGTCAAACATTCAAACACACTTATTAAAGCTTCGACTGAATTTGATGACACTCACATATTCCTCGTACATTCAGGTAAACACCAGCTATGTGCAGTTCTAAAAAAAAAACCTAGTATGGTAAACTATTTATCACTGTGCTCTGTTCAATATATAGATTTTAGTTTAAAATACACAAAAATGGAATACACGGTGTAGAAAAACAATTGTTTATTCATCCCATCCTGGAAGATCACTTCCAGGGATTTGTGTCGCCCTTTAGCTGCACAATTTTGGCAGCATCTGCTCTTTAGCATCTTTCGATCCCATTTATAAAAAAAGCCTTATTATGTAAATGTATGGTGCACTTAGCCCTACATGGTGTACGACGTCCAAACAAAGCTGAGACTGGAGTACAAAGGGTTAACATTAACACAGAGGCAGGACATCCATATAAGGAAGTTCTCTCCTTATATGGCGAGTCTGTCAGACGTCTGTGCCGCTCTAGATCTACGGGTTTAAGCGGTTCAGTGACACACTGAAGCTGGTTTTGTCCGTTCAAATTATGTCCCAGCACTCACAGACTGCCGCTCTTTTCAAATTGTCTCTTGCTGAGCTAAGAGTGTTGACACAACCGCATCCAGCTGACTTATCGTGACCGTGGACGGTCAACTGCTGGACACAAGCAGCAGGAGAAGTTCATTATGTTTATTATCTTTGCAGTCTCTGTCTTTAACCTAAGCAGTATACCGTCTTTTCTTTTCCTATCGGCCTCCTTTTTCTTTTTTAAGATGACGTCGTCTGGTGAGGAGATGATTCCACATGGCAGTGTTGATGATCTGGCGCTCTGCACTCGCTACAGTTCATCTCAAGGAGACATTGCCAAACCATTCAAAATAAATTAGCAGAAAAAAAAACAAACAAAACAAAATATATGTTCTGACAAATTAACAGCTGTTACAAAGTACATTCAGGGAGGGAATAGTTTGGCAGTGCTTACTGATGAGAAATGTTCATTCAAGTCCCTGCAGGGTGTCTCAGCGTTGCAGGCCAGCCAGTGATATATTACACAACAGTACGCCGATCGTACAAAGCAAAAGACCCGTTACAAAAAAATCAACATCTATCCATTTTAATGCGCAGTTGTAGTAACCAATGCACGACATAGAAAAACAAATCAGTCATTTGAACTCGGTTAGGTCGGTGAAATAGACAATTAAAAATCTGATCTAAAACACTGTAATGCACAAAAAACATGAAGTCATTCCGGTGTGTTTTACATTTCTCATACATGGTTCATTACACACCTCCATAGGCTGGAAAGTTCAGTAGTCTATGGGACAGCATGAGCAGAGATCATCCAAAAACACGTAAAACATAAGAGTCACAATTATTTTTTTTCCCTCCTCCTCTCTCAGGACTAAAAATGTATGCAATGAAATGGGATA
The DNA here is from genome assembly GCA_005024645.1 of Planiliza haematocheilus. Classification (NCBI taxonomy): domain Eukaryota; kingdom Metazoa; phylum Chordata; class Actinopteri; order Mugiliformes; family Mugilidae; genus Planiliza; species Planiliza haematocheilus. The sequence continues at coordinate 1,246,721 of SRSE01000183.1, read as the reverse complement.
GAGAGAGAGAGAGACAGAGTTTGGAGCGAGAGGAGGTAAAGGCTGAGATGCATTCATGTGCTCTGCCTTCAGGAAACACACACCTCTGGCTGTGCTGTGCTGAGCTTATTACTACTACCGGTTTCAGCAGCTTCCACTGCCGCCGGCGCCGACCCGCTGTCAGACCTCTCTGGGGCCGCAGCCTGGCCAGCCATGGTCCTTCGGAAGAGACGCATGCTCATTTGTAGCAGCTCGTTGTCTACCACAGGAGTGGTGGGGTACTGTTTTGTTAGGCCCTGGGTGAAAAAAATAAATAAAGATTTAAGCTCATTTCTGATTACAGCTTCTTATCTGAACCAAACGCTGGATGCCCGATCTACCTTCTCGTTTTTTAACAGCTGCCGGCGGATGGCGAAGTCCCTGCGAGCACACAGGGCCTTGCAGCAGGGTCCCAGGTTGCTCAGTAAACCTGCTCTCTCCACCCGCCTGTTCAGAGCGGCCATATTCAGGGCGCCCAGGTCGTGCTCGAAGAGTTTGTCAGCATCTGGTAGGACAGCGTGGAGAGAAACGTTGAGATTTAGAACGAACTAGACGCCGAAGCAACAGTTAACAGTTAATCCAGACTCCAGACTTTCAGAACTCACCTTTAGGATCGTCCAGCTCAGACTTGCACACCTCTTTGACTTGCTCCAGGAGCTCAGGGCCGGCAAGTCTTTTAGAGATGCCCGCCCTGAGAAGCACAGCCCCAGGGGTGAATCGCAGCAAGGCCGCCCCCGCTGCCCGGGGCTCCTGTTTCTGTTTGGGCATCAGGCTCGACCAGTCCACATCGATCACATCCAGAGGACCTGACAACACATGGCAACAAGGGGTTAAATTTAGAAAGTAGATATTTTAAAATCATTCAAAAAGTCATTTTTATGAAGCAGAATTTAACGATACCTGTGATTTTCTCATCGTCTTGCTGATCCTCTTTTTTCTGGCTATCGGCCAGAATTTCATCCAGCTCGTCGTCACTGATTGGTTCATACTCCTCTCCGACGGATGCAACTGACTGGCCGTCGTCGTCTTTCCCATCGTCATCTCCTGAAACCACAGCACACACCTTGTTAAGTACAATCTGCGCAGGAAACCGCCACGTAAACACACGTTTTAATCCTCCTACCATCGATGCTGTCCGTCTTCTCCAGCTCCCGCTGCTCTACCATGTGATGGTGACTGTTGCTCGGTTTCTCCGACTCTGGAGGACTGAAGGCTTCTCTCGGCAGCAGAGGCTCGTAGTCGCCCCTGTCCTGCCTCATCATGTCTCCCCGCATGTCTCCTCTCATGTCACCCCTCATTTCCCCTCGTCCCGGAGCCCTAGGGTCCCCATGGGGCGGTAGGTCCATCATCATCATCCTCTCCCTCTCTCGATCCCCGCCTCTTTCCCCTCTAGCGTCTCTCTCCCGCTCCCTCTCCCGCTCCCGTTCGTGCTGCAGGTTGAGTCCTTCGGGGAGCAAGCGTTCCCTGTCCCTGATGTCCCGCTCCCTCAGCAGAGGTTCGCGGCCGGGACGCATCAGCAGCGGCTCCCGTCCCCTGCCTAGCCAGTCCCTAGGTTCAGGTTCCCAGTCTCTCTGTTGTTGTAGCGGCTGCTGGAGGAGCAGAGGCGGCTGCTGCTGTTGCTGCTGCTGCTGCTGCTGCTGCTGCTGCTGAGGTCGAAGGTCTTTCCGGTCTCGCTCCCTTTCCCGCTCAAACGGCTCCCTGTCCCTCTCCCGTTCTCGACTGTCATAGGAGCCGGCGCGGGATCTGGACCTGGCCTGTCTCTCGGAATCAGGAGAGCTGCGCCTGGAGCTGTGGCTGCGAGAGTCTTGACGGTCTGTTGATTAAGATGAGACCATTTTAAGTTAAGTGGGATGCTGGCAGCATAAAGAAAACAAGCTCAGTGATATAACGTGGAGACTCCTGTGTGTTTACCTGATGACGTGCTGCGGCTGGGCTCTCCTCTCCTCAGCTGGTCAATGCGGGATTTCCTCTCGGCCGCAGGAGGATCATTCACCGGCCGCTCCCTCTCTCGTTCCCTCTCCCGCTCTCTTTCTCTCTCCCTGTCCCGGTCCCGAGAGTTGGCGCCCTGCAGCCTGCCCCGGCGCGATCGCGGACCCTGGGGATCTTCTCGGTGGGCTGACTCGTTGGAGGGCGATCGCAGGCGTCGGGATGACGTTCGGCTCTGGTTGCTGCCCATGCTGCTGCTGCGCGCCTGCTCCGGGGGAGGCTTGCGGAGTAAGGACTGGGACATCAGAGGCTGGGGGGTCATAGTCTGCAGCAGCATCGGAGGGTCCTGAGGGAGCAAAGGAGCAATGGCTGGTGGATTACACCGCTCCCTGTCCCTGCCCACCCTCGGGCCTGCTCCCCTCCTAAGAGGTTCAGCTGGAGTCCTCTCAGCAGGACCCAGGGAGGCTTCCAGAGGCCCTCCTTTGTCTGTGACCTCCTCATCTGACCAGTCACTGAAATTATCCATTTTGGACAGAGGTGAGGGTTCTGTGCTGGCAACAGTACCGCGGTGATCAGGCCTCATTGAGGGCGGCGGTGTCCGAGGACCCCTCTTCCTCTTATTATGCTGCTGATGAGTTGATGTATCCTCCTCAGAGCCATCAGATTCTCCTCCTCGTGACCGCTTCCTCTTTCGATCTAGAGCCTTCTTCTTCGCTCCTTTCCTGGGAGAGAGCAGGGGCCCATCTGCAGCTGCACTACTCGGAGGCTCAGGGTTGAATCGGTCCCCTGCAGCAGCCAGGCCGCTCCCAACGCCAATCTCCTCATCTTTACGACCCTTCTTCAATCCCTTCCTCTGGGACTTTGTCTTCTTTTTGCCTCCTCGTGGGACTGGGAGCCAGCGGTGTCTCTGTCGTCGCTGCCGACGGCGAGGCCTGAAGGAGGAGGAGGAGGGCGGCGGCGGCGGCGGCGTAGTATCCCGCTGGTCTCTGCCTCTGCTGCGGGAGTCGGACGGCGCGTCGGAAAGGTGCTCTCCGCGCCTGTCGCCTCCTCTGCTTCGTTCTGCGCGGGGCTCCAGGTCCTCGTGGCGGCCTCGCGCCTCTCTTTTGTCCCCGGCTCCCCTGCGCTCCTCGTCCTTCCAGTGGGCGGCCTTGTCCTCGGGTGGAGCGCCCCTCGGCGGCGACCGCAGCAAGGCATCCTGGGGCCTCACCACCTGGCTCAGCAGGCGATGCTTATCTCCATCTGCACATGCACACAGTCGTCAGTAAATCAGCATTTTTACTGTTCTGGGCAGATTCTCTAATTAAAATGTAAGAAAAATATTATGCAAAGAGGAGCTTTGTGATAAACAGCCCTTAAATTAAAAGGCCTTTATATCAGAGGGCAATTTGAAGGAAGTAAGACGGAAAGTTTTAGCAAAGAGAAACGTCCCAACAGTGCAGTTATCCAATAGGTGGATGCCCCGTTAAACAGGAGTGTGTCCTTTTCAAAAAGAATTTCCCTACTGTCAGATGGAGGCGGACACACTGGGCTGGGGAGGAGGGGCTGTGGGTGGAGCTTGGCCTGCCCTCGGCCAATCGGACGCTCACTTTTCTCGTCCGCACTATTGTATCCGTCGCTGTCCGCCGGGCTGAGGTCCCGCGTGGTCCGCTTCGGCGAGGGTCGGGGGCTGGGGCTGCTCTCCACCCTGGGCCTCTTACGGCTGCGGGGACAGATGTTGTAAAACCGTTAGACGGGCGTCACACTCTGGACGTTTTATTAAATCACAGTGTTTAAAGCGGAAAACTCGCCTCAGCTTGCGTTCCTCCCGGGTGTCTCGGACAGGCCGGTCGTCTCTGGTGTCTTCTCTCCTATCCCTCCTCTCCTCCCTCCCCCGCTCTCTCTCCTCCCATTCCCGCTGCCTCTCTCGCTCCCGCTGCTCCCTCTCCCTCTCTCGCTCCCTTTCCCTCTCCTTCCTCTCCCGTTCCCTCTCCCGCTCCTCCCTCTCTCTCTCCCTCTCCCGCTCCTCGCGCTCTCTCTCCCTCTCCTCGCGCTCCCTTTCCCTCTCTCGCTCCCTCTCCCGTTCCCGCTCACGCTCCTTCTCCCGGGCTCGCTCCCTCTCTGCCTCCCTCTCCTTCTCCTTCTCCTTCTCCCTCTCCCTCTCCTTCTCCTTCTCCTTCTCCCTCTCTCGCTCTCGGTCCTTCTCCTTCTCCCTCTCCCGCTCCCTGTCTCGCTCCCGGTCTCTTTCACGCTCGCGCTCGCGGGTCCTGTCCTCCCGTCTATCCTCAACCCTGTCCACCCTGCGGTCCTCCCTCCTGTCCTCCCTCTCAGAGTCCTCTGATCTCCCCTGGTGTCTGCTCGGTGAAGATGCTCGTTGGTCTGCGGAGAAAAGACAACATCTTTTCAGATTCCTGTCCAGTTTTTCCCCACACGGTAAGAATAAAATCCTGACCCTCACCTCTGTCTCGGTTGTCTCTGCGATCCTTCTCTCCGTGTCCTCCTCTCCTGTCGTAGGAGGAGTCTCTGGCCGGCTCTCCTCTCCTATCGCTCTCATAACGATCTCGGTCTGAACCCCTCTCAGAGCTTCTCTCTGTGGCGCGATCTGTGCTCCTCTCTGCACTCCGCTCACGTGCCACACTGCTCCTCGAATCCCAGTTGTCACGGCTGCTCTCCAGTTGGGAACCCCGGGAGTTTCTGTTTGAGCCTGAAATTACAGACGGAACGATGACAAAACTGTCGGCACACTAAGAGAATCAATGATGTTTTCTGTCGTATATTAAAAGTGTTTGCCTTTATCAGACGTTTCATTTGCACGCCCTCGTCCTCGTCCATTCCTCTCAGCTCTGTCTGTCCTGCTGTCAATCCGTCCTTCACTCCTGCCTCCATCTTCCCGTCCATGACCCCTCCCGTAACTCCTGTCATCCTGAGGCAGCTCCTCCTTCCTGTGCGAGTCGGTCCTGTCCCTCTCCCGCTCCCTCTCCTTCTCCCGGTCCCTCTCTCGTTCCCGTTCGCGGTCGCGCCGCTCAATCGACTCTCGGCTGGAACGCGTCTCTGTCCTGCTGTCTCTCAAGTCCTTTATGTCCCTGGTGTCCCGAGACTCCCGAGTCGTTTCTCGTCCTCGATCGCGAGCCTCCCGTCGCTCACGGGCCTCCCTGGTCTCCCTGTCATCACGGGAGTCCCGGGAGGAGACCTGTTCAGAGTCATAGTCCCGGTCGTCACGGACACTGTCTTTCTCTCGTTTGCTGCGGCCATCTGTTTCCAGGAGAGACACACAAATTATGAACGATAAAACCTTTTTAAGAAGACGAAATTATATTTTTTAAAACTTATAAAACAGAAGAGCATAAAGATACCATCTCTGCGCTCATGTCTGCGCTCCTGGATGGGCGGGCTCCTCTCTCTTTCACCGCGACTCCTCTCCCGGCCCCTGGAATGCCGCCGGCCGGGGCTGGATCTGTCCGACCGCCGATGGGGCGAGGAGTTGTCGTTGGAGGCGGGCGGCGAGCGCGAGCGCCGGGAGCTCGGAGGCGAGGAGGTCGAGGCCTGCGCTCCAGAACTCCGATGGTAGGCGGGAGAAGAGGAGCGGCGGCGGCGCGGGGAGGGGGAGTGCCGCTGGGCAGAGGAACCCGAGTGGGAAGAAGGGGAGTGGTGGCGGGGAGGAGTCGGGGGGCTGTGGTGGCGCAGAGGGGACGGAGACCTGCAATTACAAAAGGAACAGTTTTAAGTTTGTCAAGTAATAAATCAGTAACTGTGCAACGATAAAAGCTTTGAACACGATTGTTTCCTCATCTGTTTGCATGTGCTAACCTGTGAGGAGGGGAAGCCAGTGCTGGGGTCTTATGGGATGATGCTTTAGGAGAGGCGGATTTCTTCCTGGTTGACGGCGACGGTCCCCTGGACGGGGACGAAACGCTGCCAGAACGCTCCTCTGACGTCACCAAGCGCTTGGCCTTGTGGGAACTGTCTGATCGGTCCCTACGAACAAAAAACATTCAAGAAGTTAAAAGGCGATTCATTTAAAAGGTCCAAGCCTGAGCTGTGATTCTTTAAGTCCACACTGTACCTTCGTTTCTCCTTCTTCTCTTTATGTTTCTCTGCGTCTCGTCCCCGATCTTTCCCTTCCTTTTGCTTCTCCTCAGACTTCTCCTTGTTTTTGTGCTTGCCCTTGTGTTTCTTCCCAACCACGGGAATGTCCAGGGGGACAGGAGGAGGAGGACTCGGGGTACGGGGCCCTTTCTTCTTACTGTGGCTTCCTTTTGAAGATCTGGTCAAAATAAGATAAGTCTGCATTACATCTTCATCAAATAAGCAGGTGATCCCAATTATCTTCTCGCATACAGCTCAAATAATACCAGTAAAGATATCCTAAAATGAGTATTAGAAGAGAATTTAAATATATTTGCGTAGAAAATTTACCTGGCAGTTTCTGAAACTGGTGAAGATACTGACGCCTTCTTCTCTTTCTTCCCAGAGCCTGGCCCTTTGGTTCCACCTTTGTGTTTCGGGGAGCCGCTGGACTTTCTTGATGAGGACGAATCCTTGGAGCTCAGCGGCTCAGGAGAGGCCTGATGCAAAGACGAGGCATTTCAGGATGAAAATAAAAAACTGCCTCTTCCTTTGAATGTTAAAAATTACTGTAACCCTAGCTACGGTAACCACACACAAAACAGGATCTTGTTGCTTACCTTTGGCAAGGCCGTGGTTCTTGTTTTCGTTGGAGTCTCATCTTTTTTGATGACAATCTCTTCTCTCTTTTCCAAATTCTCCTGCTCCAGTTTCAGCAGTTCACGTTGAATTTTCTGGCGCTTCATCTCGAGGGATAACTCGTAGTCGTAGTCTCCGATATCAGAGTCTGAAAATCAAACAACACAGGCTTCTATGGAACGAGAAGAATCTTTCAAGTCAAAGTACACACACACGAGACATTTACAAGTTCATTTTGACCTGAGAACAACAAGATACCTTCACGATTGGTTTCCCACTCTGTGGGTTCTTCTTCACTGGCTGGGGTGCGCTCTTTTGTAATCTTTATATCCTCCTTCTCCCTGTGTCGGCCTCTGGAGGAGTCTCTCTGCTACAGACAGACACAAATGTTTTTATAGTGCCAAGCGAAAACGATTCATGATCCAAATGATGGTCAACAGCAACTCACTCTCACTGTGGGGGATGTGGGCTCGTCTAAGTCTCGTTTCAAGTTTTCCGGGTCAACATCCTGTCTTTTATTCTTCATCCTCTCCCGCAGATCACCTGTGGGCCTCTCGGTTGACCTGCTCCATCAAGACACGCATGCAATGAAAACATGCACACAGACGGGGGCCTTGGTGTGGACAGAAAAATAAATAAATCAGGTCTGAGCCACCTTACCGGCTAAAGCTAAATCCTTTGCCTCGTGGCTGAGTTCCATGTGTGTAGCGACAAGTGTTGCCGTAACTGCAGTTACCAGTCTTCAGCCAATTTCTACAGTGACTCTGAAAGACACAAACAAAGCAGCCTGATCACACGACACACGCCGACGAAGGCGATCACCAGCAGGTTGTCAGATTAAGTGCATACAAATACAGGGCGTACATCGGCAGCATTACTCCCAGTGCTGGGTCCAAGTCTTTCAAACACACTGGGCCTGCGGGAGGGGGCGGCGGGGTTGGTGGTGCTGCTGGTTGTGGTGCTGCTGCTGCTGTCAGATATGGTTTTTGAATTCTCCACTGTTACCTTCCGCCTGATCTTGGACATTCTGCAGGACTGGAAATGTGACAAAACAGTGATTAATGAGCGGTCTAAGCGTAATTATGTGCACAATCACAATTACTATACATACTAAATTGTTAAAAGAAATGTTAAGTAAGGCCATGGATCAGTAACAGCTATGATAAGAAAGATCTGCTCTGCTATGTGATTACAAGGCACTACATTAATTCATTCTGGGTGCACCGCAACTTCGACCAAGAAGCTAATTTATTTTAGAAACTTTCATATATACTGGAAATGACCGGTTTAGGGGGGCTTCCTGCACTTTTACTACTCTCACTGGAAACCGCACATCCAAAACATAAACATATGCAAATCCATCGCTCTGCTGTCTGTGCAACAGCTCTGCGCTAACTTCTAGCTAGCATGCTAGCTTAAAGGCAGCTAAAGTTCACATCCAACTGCACGAGTCCAGTTCAGTCGTCTGGCGAAGATAACACATTAACGTGGCATTTTAAACGTTTCGCCATTTAATGTTTAACAGTAATCACTGTGCATGCTTCACACTCGGGGGAGAAAAAAAGCGAGCGGAGGCTAATGCTAAAGTTAACTGTTAACCAAAGAGCTAACGTGCTAGCGCGGGGCCTGCGAGCCACTGTGAGCAGCGTGTTTGCTAATATTTACCCAAGATCTAAAAAGAAATGCCTCACCCAAGCTTTTGTTTCGGTGTCGCATCTACTTTAGTCCAGTTAGCGGATCTAGCACTTGTAGAAACAACAAGGCTTATTCTATAAAATCAAAGGCAGAATCTGCCCTGAGTGCCTTCATATTGGCGGAGAGTGCGCATCATTACGTCCCGTTCTTCGCTTTTTTTTTTTCTTCTTCTTCTTCGGTGGTTTATAGAGTTGGCTTCAACGCCGCGGCGCCTCATTACCGCCACCGATAGCTGCGTTACCGCCACTGCTATATATATATTATATATTATATATTTATTTAATTCGTTTTTGATTTTTCTTTACGAAAAAAAATATAAATACTAACATAAAATAGTTTTTAAAATATTAGCATTATTATGTATTAAATATTATTACAACTATGTGTTTAGAAATGCAGTCAAACATTAAATTTCAGTCATTTCAGTTGATTTAGTTCACCATTACATCTGGTTTGATGGCAGCTTGCCTTTATTTATGAAGGAAGCAGAAGTATTTCCCACATTTCAGTTTTTGCATAAAGAACCATTTAAGATAAATGTGCTACGTCAACTTGATTGGATCCTATACAACGCTCCACATACTCTGGAAAACTCCAGTTTTATTAGGTATGAAATGTGTAGGGATGGGTAGTGATCATACAAAATATAAGACAGCTCTCAGTTTTGGAGAGCAACAAAATAAGATATCCAACCAATGTGCACACATTTACAAAAAAACTTTGTATTTTATTGTCAATCTTTGCAAAATGTCATCCTTCAAATAGAATTTATGAGTTTGTGGTTACGACATGGGACGTTATGGGCACATAATGCTTGGCGTTCAACATCAGCTGTAAGCTGTAAGAACACTGTTGGCGTCTAGAAGCCACTAAGCTAACGTTGTTGTTATGTAGCCGTTAGCATTCTACTGTTAGCCTCTGTGATTTTGACATCCTGAACCACTTGAGGGTTACCTCCAGGAACCAGCCAATCAGATGTCACTTCCTGCAGGCGGGGCCAAGATTGCCCAGTTGCTGGGCAACGCCTTGACACCAGTGCTGAAGTCACAATGTTTGATAGGTCATGAGGGCATTCCAGAACACGACCAACTCTACATATACCAGAAATCAGTCGGTCAGTTCACATTTGTCCGTGCGTGCACAGTAGAAGTTACTTTTCTACAGTTCTTCAACAGTCTTCGTTTGAAAGCACTTTGGAGATACATCGCTGGACTCAGTTTTGAGCTACAAGCTGCAAGTTCTCAGTCATAAAAATGGCTGACAACTTCCACGTCTTCAGAGGATTCCAGCTCAGGAACATCAAGCTGCCTTGAAAAGAAAGATGGTAGACGACGACGCTACACAAGTCAGGAAGGACATCTCAAAGGCCTCCTACCCAGAAAGGAAGAGGCTGAGGATTACTACAGATAAAGAGGAGAAAGACTTGACAATGAGCCCAAGCGCCTCTAAAGACGTCCCTTCTGTTAGAACCCGGATTGAACCTCTGAAGAGGAAAGCTTCGAGATCACTGAGTGGTCACAGAAAGAAAAAGAGGAAGGACGATGAGAAAGTATCTAAGGTCTGGATCATTGGGTCTAGTTACATCAAACGAGCAGAGGAGCCAGCGTGTCATAACTTTGGAAAGAACTTTGGACTAAACGCCAAAGTTATGTGGTTTGGAAAAGGAGGCATGCGCTGGAACGGCGTCCTAGCTCGCTTTTATGATGCACTGTCCACACAGAGTCCTCCTGACATCTTGGTCGTCCACGCCGGCGGCAACGATCTGGGGCTCAAGTCGCCCAAAGAACTGGCTTCACAAATGAAGAGGGATTTAATGCAGCTCCACGCAGAGTTCCCCTCAATGACAATTGCATATTCCTGCATCAATGAACGGCAAGCGTGGAGATACGGACGGCCGGCGCGGATCAATAAGGACAGGAAGGCCGTCAACAGATGGATGAGAAAGGCTGCCGGCTGCTTTGACGGCGAAGTTATCGAACACCCCCTCCTGAGACACTTTGACCACTCAGTGTTTCTACCAGACGGAGTGCACTTCACCAGAAAGGGAAATGAAATCTTTTTGACCAGCGTACGCAACGCGATCAAGAAGATACTCCAGAAAGAAGCTCCAGGAAAGAGACCATGGAGGCAGCGGCACCTTTAATGTAAATATGAACCCCGTTTCCAACATAATGCAATTATTTGACAGTCATGTAAACCTTGTGTTTAACTTGAATTACTACACTTTTTTTTTGGAAACAGAGTGGTTTTATATGTATATATATACCGATCAGCCACAACATTAAGACCAGTTAAGGTTCTCAGTTCAAACTTTGAAGTGAATAACACTGATGACATTGTCCTGATGCATTGTTCTTCTGGTAAACCTGGATCCTGGCTTATAAACCAAGAGCATCAGTTTTAGAGATGCTCTGACCCACTTGTCCCTGCCTAATATATCACACCCACTCACTGTTATTCACTTCATATTTACATTTATTTAGTAACTGTGTATTGTCCTTTTCAGAATAAAAGCATTTATTTGCTCCTGCTCTCTGCTCTGAGACCACTAAGACAGGTTTGGGACAGATCTTGTCCAAATTCATCTTAACAAACAACTGACTGATCTGAGGTTTATAGCTGATATGCATTTAATCAAATCTATGCTCTGAAAAGTTCACTGAGAGATAAAACTTTTAAAACTTTCATGTCCGATACTCAGCAGGGCCGAGAGAAGCTGCAGATGTTCCAGGTGTTTGGAGGCCTACCTTCACCTCTGCCACGGCCTGGAGCCACATTCAACCATGCAGATCTGCTCCAGAAAGATTTAAACACTGAAAATAAAAGAACCCTGCATCTCACTTTTCAGCCTTTAAGTCTTTGGAGAAAACTCATAATGGTGTCTGCAGAAAAATAGGTTTCATTCAAATCAAAATTCAAGTCAATAAAGACAAAAAATAGTCCCAATCAGTTACAGTTAGCTTTCAGTACTTGCTAATTTCTTCATGCACGCACATAAACACTGAAGAAAACAAATAGAAACCCTTCTTCGGAATGTAAAAAAAAATCTGTGTCATGGTAATACTTAGTTTAGTTTTTCTCACCATGTGTTTTCCAGGCCTTCTTTATTTTGGCTAGCCCAGGATCTGTGTCATTACAGCACTGGAGTAAACACCTGCGGCCGGTCTGGCATGTGCATGTGTTTGTTTGTGTAGAGGGCTGCTTGCCTGTCCGTCATCCTTAGACCTCATTTCTTCTTTAAGCCCGAGACAAAACGACACTGATGTAACACAGAATTCCTCCCTCAAGGCATGGTCTTGACATGGTGCCTCTTTCATTTACCCTTCTTCAGAGACTTATTTGAAGCTTCATCTTGTTCTGTTCTTGTGCCACATTGTTCTAACTGGAAAGCTCCTGCGTATTTTTGCATCTGCCAGCCGCAGTTATGATTTAAGAGAGCATTTAAGGACGGTTTCAGCTTCTTGCAACATCTCTTATGTTCTTTTTTTATTTTGTTTATTGGAAGAAACTGCCTCAGGATTATTAAGCAGTAGGACTATATTTCAGGTTTAGACTGCTTTGCTGATTCTTGCAGTGACAGATCTGTGTCATTATGCCAAAAATAAAAAAAGATTAGAGCTGTCAGCATGAAAAGGGAGATAGAAATTGAATTGCAAAGAAACGATTCACAACTATATCAACTAATATCGTCCCCATTTTTAAGCCAAAACAGCCCTGGCAAGGTAAGAACTCCACTAGACTTCTGAAGCTGTGCCGTGGATCTTTAAAAATTTTGCAAACTATGATGCGGGGACCAGACTTTTTTATCCGGCACATCACAAAAATCCTCGATCGGACTGAGGTCTTGCCGAATTCGGAGGCCGAGTCAGCACCTTGGACTCAAACCATTTCTGCTTTGAGGCCAGACTGCTGAAAAAAACAGCTGCAACCAGGGAATAAAATAAGATAATACTTCATTTATCCCACAGTTCCCAATATTAGAGACTTAAAGGTCAAGCTCCTGTTCTTACTTCTGTTTGTATTTGCATTTAAACCTCATGAAATCCTCCATCCTTACGGCTACATCTATGGATACGTCTATTAAAGACTGGTAAAAAACTGGTGGAATGATCCTTTAACTTAAACCTCTGTCTGCAAAAAAATGTAACTGCAGCATAATTCAATTCAATTCAATTCAGTTTTATTTATATAGCGTCAATAACAATACAAATCGTCTCAAGACGCTTTACAAGACCCGGCCTGAAACCCCCAGAGCAAGCCTGAAGGCGACGGTGGCGAGGAAAAACTCCCTTTTAACAGGAAGAAACCTTGAGCAGAACCCAGCTCATATGGAGGAACCCATCTGCCTAAGGTCAGCCGGGTACAGACAGAGAAAGAGAACAGCAAGATAAACATACATCTGTCATAAATACACATATCTGACTAAAGCATACAAGTTGGATGCTATCATTCAAACTAATGATGTTACATGACAGTTTGAAAATGTAAGAGGAATCATAGGCAGGTTGGAGAATTGTTCATTCAGGTAGGAGTGAGATTTAAAATAAAAGACCAAACACATGAAAGTATAAGTTTACTTTTTTAGTTGCATTACATGACGTTAAAAATCCACACATTATAAACAGCATCATTAACAACAATAGAATACTAGCATACAGCAAATGCATCTGTGTGATAACAGACATGCATGATCATTTGATTTTCGCTCAATTTCGCCCGACAGAATGGTTTGAAATATTAAATTTACGACCTTAATGTCTCAGGGGGCTTGAGTTTTGGCTATAACACTGAGAGCGATGGACTTCACGGCGGTCAGAGCTTCGTTGCAGGCGCCGGAAATGTGAGACGGCGGCAGCAGGAAGCCGTAACGCCCGCGGTCCTGCAGCTCAAACGTGAAGGAGTATTTGATGCCGAGGTTGTATGCCCAGTCATCAGAACCACCGGGAGCCAGGTCTGAAGAAAAAAACAGAGATTTAAGATATAAGGACTAAATAAACTGAAAGTAATTTTATGTAAATATAAGCCTTACATATTGTTCTCGATCCAGCTCCATATCTGTAGGTGTTCCTATAATATCTTTTGATTTTCTGGGCAGCTTCTTGAGCCATCGCAAGCTTTAAATAAAACAGAACAATTAAATTACTCACAAACTGAACACACTGATAAAGCGACCAGTCAGGATGCTGGCCAAACCACTCACCAGTTCACTGTGGTTGACGGCTTCATCAAGACTGCAGGAGTATGGGAAGAGGAGCATCTGAGAGTAGGAGTGGATGCTGATGTAGAGCTGAACCGTGTCCTTGTGCCTGCGCAGGAAGTCTGCCACGGCCCGGGACTCTGGCTCGGACTCCGGGAACTCGCCGCAGTAGATCTCGGTGCAGTGATCATGAGAGGCCCCCTCAGCTGGGTGGAAGAGTGACGGGTTAACTCGCGGGCTGTGCGGAAAAACGAGACTGTCTCAGATCTGAGAGGCGGACTTACTGCACCAGTTGGCATCAAAGTTCCTGTTCAGGTCGACGCCGATGCAGGAGGTGGCCTTGCTTTGGGAGCGATTCTTCCTCCACATCCTGTTCTGAAACAAACAAAAGAGTAATCATAAATCCAGAAAAACTTCTTAACAACTCAACGAAACTCTAACTTACTGTTGTCCACGTGTACTTGTATCCATCAGGGTTCATGACAGGCAGGACGTAGACATCCATGTTGTTCAGGATGTTAGTAATTTCTGCGTTTCCCCCGTAAAATGACAAAGACTGCGAAAGAAAAAGTTGATTTTAAGTTATTTTTGCGCCGGTGAAAAATAAACTTACAGGCTCTTTTGATCAAACGTACTCACATGGTGTACAAACCATAAGCAGAAAGCGGGAGCGATCCACTCTCTGGCGTGGATCCCACAATCGAGCCACATTGCCGTCTTGTTCGGCCTGTTATTGAAAGACAGCTGAGAAAAGGAGACCACACGTTAATCTGGTCACCGTCTCTGAATACCTCTCAATGTAAAATAACGGAGCAAATCATCTCCGGCTCTTACTTTCAGAGCATATAGCGGCCGCTTCTCATATGACGACCCAACGAGGATGACCTTTACCCTGTTGGGGTTGTCAAAAGCGGTCCTTTGTATCCAGTCATAAATCTACAGCATCAACAAAGTGTTAAATACAGTACATCTATACGTAGCAATGCAATCTGACCATATTTGTGAAGCTTAACTGCAAATACTATGCCTCAGTATTCTTATAATCGTGTTTGAGGCCTTAGAAATGCATGCATACATTCTCCAGACTGTGATATCTCTCGTAGAACGTCAAGCCGCCCCGCGGGTCGGTGGAGTCGTTCCTCGTCTGCATTTCAATCAGCTCGTCAGCGTTGGCCAGCAAAAGCCTAAAAACAAACGAGCACAAATGATTCCTGATTCTAGAACACGATGTTTAGTGAGCGATGTGACATAGCGACATACTCGTGGGTGACGGCGTGTCTCTGCAGCAGGTCCTTCACGGCCTCCGAGCTGTTCGCGGGAACAAAGAGGTGGACTTGAGTTTCTTTTTGGATGTATTGAGGTGAAATAGGCTGCCACAAGGCTGTCTGGGAGAAAATGAAATGGTTCACGGGAGGAAGAATAAGATTTGGGGCGTAACAAGCAAAGAAAAGGTTCAAAGTTCTACCTCATATTGGGTGGAAATGTTCTTCAAGATGTCCACTTGTTCTTGCGTTTCGGGGGTGACTGATAACACTTGGTCACTGAATTGAAAGAAAACATTAGAACATGTCAAACAAATACCAGTGTTTTCAGCTGCATTGTGGCCACTTTATCCACTCAGCGTGACCTATATGTGTCACCTGTTTTTCCTTTCCTTACCTGATCTTTTCCAGATAACCTTCTCCCTCCTTCTCAAAAAGCAACTTACCGTGTTTCCGCGCAGCATCCTGTCTTCAGGAGCAAGGCCAAATTAATAAAAACAAAAAAAGCCAAAACAGTCCTCATGATGTCAGGGTCCAGACTGGAAATGGAAGAGATCTGTGCAAAGAATGGGGGTAGGGAAACATTATTGATTGAAACGGTGTTTGTTTAGAAGTTAAACTTTACTTTTTGTATGGAGACAGGTCATCGATCAAGCCGATATGAAGCAAATTAGTTTGTTGCTGGTATTATATTGTCTGAAAATTAAATACACTTCGTTTAATTGAGAAATGTCCGGATAAATGTGAGCAGTGGAGTTTGACTTTTCAGGTAAACAAGCGAGAAACGTGGGTGCAGTGATACCGCCTCACCTGAAGGGGGCGCCGGACAATATGGCGGCTGTGACTTAGAGGCGGAGGAGGAGGAAAGTTGAATAGGTGGTGATGTGTTGTTAACGTGCCTGTTGTCAAGATGTCGGGCCACGATCAACTGGTCCACTGCCTGTGTGAATTAACAAGGTATTTATTCACCAGCTAAACATTTACGCCAGTCGATTAAATGTCACTTGTTCATATTTAAAGACAAATTAGCTCGTTTTATTTTTCGGAAGCTAATGCTGGTTTGGTGCTAGCAATAATAGCGGTGAAATATTGATTTGCGTTATATTTATATTTATTATTACAAGCTAATTCGTTGGCTTTAATGTGTAAAAAACATATACGGAGGATTTCTTTATAGTTATAAACAGTTATAATAACGTTATTAGAAAAACCG
Source organism: Planiliza haematocheilus (assembly GCA_005024645.1). Lineage (NCBI taxonomy): Eukaryota > Metazoa > Chordata > Actinopteri > Mugiliformes > Mugilidae > Planiliza > Planiliza haematocheilus. The sequence goes on along the minus strand of SRSE01000183.1, from coordinate 1,230,730 downwards.
TTAGCATTTAGCTAACGCCGAGCATCTTTAGATGCTACAGGAAGTGCTCCAGGGTATCCCTACTATGTAATGTTAGTGTAGACTTTATTCGTGCTTTATATACACATTTTTAACACAGTCTTTTACATTTTAAGTGTTATTTACTATATAAACTTTAACTCTGAATCCGGAATGGTCTTCTTCAAAGTGAAACTACATCAGGTCACATGTATTTAAGAGATATATTTTGTAGTTTGCACCTTTTCTTCTCCCTTTAAGACACTTTCTATGTTCTTTTTTATAAAGTATGCATTAAATCGTGTTTACAGTGACATTCATTGTGTTTCAGGTTGCTGTGGAAGTTGCTCCTGCCCCTGGTGTTTCTCTGCGTGCTGCTGGTTGCTGTCCTGGTCCTGCTGGTGCTGGCTGTACGCTTCTGGCTGCAGGGCAAGAGGAACGCTCGGCGGGCGAGGGACGGCCGTCCCACTGTGGCCTTCTTTCACCCATACTGCAACGCTGGCGGCGGGGGAGAGAGGGTGCTCTGGTGTGCTATAAGGGCTCTGCAGAACAGGTGAAACACACATTATAGGACGGTAAAGACTAGCATCACTTTACTGGCAGCTTCTGCTTAAGTTGAAACCTTGCGCTTATCTCCACAGATACGCAGACATCAACTTTGTGGTGTACACGGTGACCTGGGCGTGACGGGTCCCCAGATTCTGGACGGAGCGCGGCGCCGCTTCAACATCGTTCTCCCCCGCCCGGTTCAGTTTGTGTTCCTGCGGCACCGGCTGCTCGTGGAGCCCGGCCTGTTCCCTCACTTCACCCTCCTGGGACAGAGCGTGGGCTCCGTCTTCCTGGGATGGGAGGCGCTGACCGAGTTTGTCCCGGACATTTACATCGACTCCATGGGTTACGCCTTCACTCTGCCCCTGTTTCGGTACCTGGGAGGGTGCAGCGTGGCGAGCTACGTTCACTATCCCACCATCAGCACTGACATGCTGTCTGTGGTGAGAGAGAGGAACCCCAGGTAATCACTGAGCAAGTGCAAGAGCACCACCTAGTGGATAGTGATAGTAATTACAATAAAAAGGCATTACAGCATTTTGTAGCAGAGATATTACTTACTAAACTATATTTCTTTCAGTCCAAACTCAAGAGAAAAGGTTGGCCCTAAGTTTGTAACTAAATGCCGTTTTAATGTCTTAGGTTCAACAACCCAGACTACGTCTCAAACAGCCTCTTCCTGAGTGCCTTCAAGGTGGTCTACTACTGCCTCTTCGCCCTGCTCTATGGCATGGCCGGCTCATGCAGCGACCTCATCATGGTCAACTCCTCCTGGACCCTGGATCACATCCTCTCGCTGTGGCGGTCTCCCAACCGCACCAGCGTGGTGTACCCGCCCTGCGACGTCAGCGCCTTCCTGGACATCCCGCTGGAGGAGGACGGGGACAGGAAGCGCCACTCGATCGTTTCTATCGGGCAGTTCAGGCCGGAGAAGGACCACCGGCTGCAGATCCGAGCCTTCAAGAAGGCGTTGGACAGGAGGAGGGAGGGGCCGGCGGGCAGGGAGGCGCTGAAGCTGGTGCTGATCGGCGGATGCAGGAACCAGGAGGACGAGGACAGGGTGCTCATGTTGAGGGGGCTGTGCCAGGAGCTGGGTGTAGCTGACAGGGTGGAGTTTAAACTGAACGTACCATTTGAGGAGCTGAAGAGAGAGATGGGGGACGCTACGATTGGACTGCATACCATGTGGAACGAACACTTTGGAATAGGTAACTCACCTGACTTATGTTAGACTTTTTAAAGATGTTAAAAGATGTGTTTTCACCATCTTTCTTCTCCTAGGTGTTGTGGAGTGTATGGCAGCAGGGAAGGTCATCCTGGCCCACAAGTCCGGCGGCCCCAAGCTGGACATCGTGGTGCCGTTTGAGGGGGGGCAGACGGGCTTCCTGGCTGACGACGAGGACGGTTACGCAGAAGCCATAGAAAGGATCCTGGCTCTGCCGCCCGCCACCCGGCTGCAGATCAGACGCAACGCCCGCCAGTCTGCGGCCCGCTTCTCAGACCAGGAGTTCGAGGCGTGCTTCCTGGCCGCCATGGAGCCTCTGATGGGAACACTTGAACGATGAGAGGAGGGCTCTTTCTTCCCGTGCCCTGCTTTACTTTGATGCACTTAGAGCTGCATTAACTCTCGAGAACTGGTGAGGAGACGCGTAGAGGTAGCTGCTGTGGTGCCAGTCAAAGCACAGAGGACCACGATTCGTCTTAAAATCAGAAAGGAAGAATGGAATCAGTCATTTAAGTTTATTTTAAGGTGAATACAAATTACTTACAGGATCAGAATTTGCAACCAAATGTTTAATTGTCCTCATGTGGCGGGAGTTTGTATATTTTTTTTTAGTTAAAACAATATGGGTTTCCAGTTAAAAGGGGAACAAACGAGTTGTACATGTGTAAAAATGTAGCGTTAAAGTTATTTATTGTTCACAGCTACTAGGATTCTACACAGGCCCAAAATGTGAAGTATTTTTGATATTGTGAATGTAACGACGGTGAGGTGAGAGTCACTGTCACTTTGCTACTGTTCTGTTAATGTTCTTGTAAATAAAAAAAGTTCTGTCCTGCATTTAAAGAAGACCGACGTCCACCGTTATCATTAGACTGCACACATAAGAACACTGGATGATTTTTATTCACATTTCAGTCATAATTTAAGTCTGATTATATTCCACTGCCTTGAATAGATGTGCTACCGTCATTCAAACACAAAGACTGACAGAAGTGAAACAGCTATTTTAACACTCAGTTCTATGAAAAAGTGTAAATCAATAATTGATCGAACCCTAACCCAATCAAATCGTGGCATCGGCGACTAGCAGAGGCATTTCTGGTGGCGCCCCCACATGCCACAGTAGATGCCAGTGTTTAGGGGAGATGCCACAAAGGGTGGACTGCCGTACGGGGACACCGTGGATTCCCCCGGTGAGCTGGGTCATGAGAAAAACAAAACGTCACTGAAAAATCACTGCCTGTGCTGATAGCCAATCAAAATGTGCTTATTTACTAAGTTACTTTGTGTTTTTAGTTACTTTTTTTGCAGGCTCACCTTTGCCTGCAGTTACTGTTTTTTTGTCTAAGTTAGTTGCTGTTTAAGTTACTTTGGTTTTAGTTAATTTTTCAATTCCTCTGCATTTTTAGTTACTTTGGTAGTTGCCATGTTTGTCTGACAGTGCTGTATGTGATGGAGATTTCATCAAAGTACTAAAAGATTAACTTAAACTGTAAAGTAACTAAAATTGCAAAGTGATAAAGTAACTAAAAAGTAACTGAAAATCGCAAGGTAACTGAAAAAGTAATTTAAATGTCAAAGTAACTTAAAAAGTAACTAGAACGCGAAGCAACTTAAAAAGTAACCACACTACTCAATAAGTGAGGGATATTGTTATTTACATGAGTGTTTTTCTTAAAAAGTAACTAAAATCAGAAAGTAACTGAAAAAGCAACTTAAACGCAAAAGTAACTAAAAGTCATAGTAACTGATAAAGTAACTAAAACGCAAAAGTAACTAAAGTTAAATGTCAAAGTAACTTAAATGTCAAAATAATGTAAAACGTAAATGTCAATGTAAATGATATTGTGGCAACTACTGTGGCATCTGAATCAGAATACATAATAATACTTTATTAATCCTTCAAGAAAATTGTTTTGTTGCTGTTGCATCTCTTCTGTGACCAGTGAGCTCCCCCCTGTGGTAAGAGAAGGTGCAGCACATGAATGAATGGCCTAAATAATGTTTACACACGTTACAGACGCACAGTATTTATTGATTTAGCTGAATTTAAGTTATCGACGACATAGAGGAAAGAACATCAAACAGATGATGTGAATGGGGAGTCTTATCTCATTCGCCTGGGATCAATAGTGCTGAGCAAAGGTTAAGAGGGATTCCATGAAGGAAGCTGGACTGGCAGCAGGTTTGTTTGGCGAGAGGTGGCATGTGGGTTCATGGGGACGAAAGCGGAGCGTATTTAGAGAGGGAGCGAGGGGACGGCTGGTGCATTTTGGTTTGGTGCTAGTCAGGATGAGGCTGTACGTGCTTCTCTTGGCCCTGCTGCACTCTCTGGGATGCACAGGTGAGGATACTTTCTTCTTCATCTCAAAGCCAGACGCAGCAGCTGCTTTGCTGCTAACTCTCCTGCACATTTATGATCTTGCAGGCGTGCCTCTGCACAACTCTGAGCTGCAGTCCATGGCAGACAGGGGCCTTGGCGCAGCCATGGCAGAGGTCAACTCTGCGTACGCAGTGGATCGTCTTTACAGAGTGACCCGAGCCTCTGTCGCAAAGGTGAGTCTGCACATTGTACATAATTTAAGATGATTTATTAATCTTAATGTCTCATGATCATATGACAGGTGATTCCCAGAGGCCTGAACTCTGTGGACCTGCTGATACCATTCAGCGTTAAAGAGACAGAGTGTGCAAAGACGTCCAGGACGGACCCACAGACATGCGCCTTCAGGCCTGGCTTCTTTGTGGTGAGACGAGAGTAGATTAGACACGTGTTGACTGACTGTTGCAGCCCTCTGTTTACACTGGCATGAGTTTACTGTTCCAGGACGTGTTGCTCAAATCGGTTAACCCACCTTCGTTCCAGCCGTCCTTCTCCTGCTCCACCCGGGTGCGAATGTCCTCCACCGCAGCCCAGGTGATCACCCTCAGATGCGGCCAGGACAGCTCCAGCTCCAGCTCAGAGTCCAGCGAGGAGGTGAGGGCACAGTCTGGCACCGTTTACACACACATACCCCTGAATACACGCAACACAAATGTAAACATGGTCGTCCTCACACGTGTAAAGATCACGGCTCTGATTCCACAGGTGTTCTCAAGAGGGAGACAACAATACGTCCCATTTGCAAACAGAGGTGAGCACGTTTTACTTGTCACGTTGCAGACGGGTGTTTGCATTCATTCAAACCCACACGTCTTCTTCTTCTTCCTTCCTGACAGACCCAGCTCCGACTGCAGCACCCGTCCAGCCTGGACACTTCTTCCAAAACCAAGCAGTGGACGTCCGGCCCAGAGGAGACACCTTCAGCAACTACCTGGTGTGACAGTCCAGCTCACTCCAGACACATTTATGGTGCTGATCAGATGGATAACTTGAATTAAAATAATTTTCACATTATGATGTTTGGCCTTTTTTTCCATATAGTTTATTTTAGCGCAATATATCATCTGACCACTAGAGGGCGCGGGAGGTCCACTGATCAAACAACACGTCTTACATTGAAATGAGTTGGACATTAAATAAGGACTCTGAGACACGGTTGAGTCTGGTTTCAACATTTATATTGTGATTTTTTCAGTTTATATGCAAGAGGACACAGTTATTCCACCTGTAACCATTTCTCTTCGTTTCATTTGGCCCCACATGTTCACACATCAGCACGTCAATAACTTACATACTGCACTGGAGCAAACTTCCTTGTTGCGGACGATGATATTATGAGAAAAAGGGTACACAAGCCTGTGGGGGGGCGAAAGAATAGCATGTTACACGGGCTCTCTGTTACACGGCAAGCTCTCGCTGGAGTCACTCCACGGCATTTCCACACTAGTTGAGTCTAAATGACGTGAGAGGTTTATGATATGCACGCGAGGACATGGAGTTGACCTCCTCAGGGGACACTTAGCACCCTAAAAAACAAATGAACGGCTATCTGGACACAAAGCAACCTTTGTCCGGGCACCGTGGAGATTGAACAGACACAATGTTGACATTCAGTCTAATGCAGGTTATCAGCTACATGACGTAATGCTCTGTACATTAACCAGACAAACTCTCTCCATGAGCGCGTGTAACCCAATCCAAGTCTGCACTTCCTGGGTGAGGATGTGACTTAAGAAGGCGGCAGTGGCGGTGGCGGCGGCGGGGTCAGGAGGGGTGGGCGGTAACGGAGCAGCAGCTGCAACTGTACAGATACAAACTGAAGGATAAGGTCCAAAATCAAGCCAACACACAGGGAATTCACACAGTCCACGAAGATACGTCACCACAAGCCTCCTCCTCTTCATTTACACAAGTCCAATACAAGTTTTGCATTAAATAAAAGTTGTTGTTTTTTTCCAGATGCACAGTCCAGACTCTGCTGAGCCTTAGGAAGATATCTCCTTTCTGTTTTAACCTCTGTGCAAGACTTTGGGAATAAGGCTTCCTTCTGATTTGCAGTTTTTTTCGAGCAGATCTGGATTGCTGCGATTTCTTTTTCTTTTAAAAACGCCTTCCATATACATTCCTTTGTGCCCCCGAATGTCGCCCCGCTCCTTTGCTTTGTCGACCAGCTATTAAAAGACACTTATAAAAAAATCCTTCCATTTATCGGTCATTAAATAATTTCATATAAAAGCAAAACCTAACAGTCCCTGTAACACGAAAGGCCTTCCCTAATGGTTAACTAGTCACCATTGAATCATACGTGCATGCACGCACACAATGCACGCATGCAAGTTCAGTCTCTCTCTCTCTCTCTCTCTCTCGCCCGCTCTCACACATGCACACACACCGGCACAGCTTCATGATTTACAGCTTTGTTGTTACATGTGGTCCATGCAGTACCAAAAGCACATTTTGTTTTGTTTTCTCCAGTACGTGGCACAAACTTATGGCAGAGAAGCGGATACATGATTTGGCTCAGACCTGGATCCAGTAATATTTGCACGGTTCGTATTAGTGTTTGCTTAACTGTGCTCGGTGTAACGGACAGGAGGGGTTTAGACAATCATGGGGGAGTTATTTTACTTTCTTTTTTTTGTAACCTAAACCCCCAGCTGATCTAGGATGCCCAGCATTATCAGCAGACACTAATAGTCCATGGTCTGGTTTGGCTTTCAGTATATACACGGTCATGTGTTTGTCACTGTGATCCCATGAGGACAGGAGCATCTTAGGAATTGTCCGTTTTTACTGTATAAGTTCAACACTCCCCTGTAAGTTTGGTGGTGTCCCCCCGTTTGGGTGGCGCGGGCGGGGGTCCTCGTCGTAGCGTTGCATAGCCTGAGATGTTTCCGGACATGTAGCCGCCGTTTCCTCCGTTGCTCTGCTTTCCTTGGTCCAGGAGCAGCTCGGGGGGCGGCGGAGGCAGCGCCATGTCGTCCATGGTCGTCCCCGCAGGGTCCAGCTTGCCCGAGAGGCCCGCAGAGTTGACGGAACCCTGGCGACCCACGGACTTGCGCTTCAGTGTCCGGTGGAGATCCTCCAGGAAGTTGGGCTGGCCCGAGCTGCCCTTCGGGGAGGTGGGCGCAGGGGGGGACAGCGGAGGAGGTTCTGGGGTGGTGTTGCTGCGACGCACGAGCGTCGGGGGCGGAGTCTTTTTCAGCGAGCTCTTTCCCCACGTGGAGTTGCTGACAAGGGAGATGGGTGGCGGGGGTGGAGGAGCTTGGGGCTGAGGGTTGACGACGGCTACCCTGGGAGGCCCTCCGCTGTGCGTGTCGTTACCTGGAGGCGGCGGAGGGGGGAAGAGCTCGGAGGCAGGGGGAGGAGGTGGGAAGTAGGCGCACTCGGGTGGAGGGGAAGGAAAGTCGCCGCCGGACTGCTTCGTCTGGCTCACCTTGGCCTGCAGCGCCAACGGAAGGTTAGCCAGGTTGAGTTTGCCTGGTTTTGGGGGAGCACGGGGTCCAGCTGAGGAGTCCTTAGAAGGAGATCCAGTAGAAGAGGAGGTGGGACATGGGGAGGAGGAAGGGGCGTTGCCCTGGGGAGCAAACTTGCTGAGCAAATTTCTTCTAGATTCCTCATACGAGGCTGAAGAGTCGGACTTGATGCTGGAGTTCCTCTGGGGCGTGGGAGGAGGCTTCTTGCCGAGGTTTCCAGGAGGGAGCGGAGGAGGAGGAGGTGTTGGGCCGGTTACAGGTGCTGGGGGAGGCGGCGGAGGAGGTGGAGGAGGAGGAGGTGCAGGGAAGCTAGCGTTGTTGTCTGGAGGAGGAGGAGGGAACTCTGGAGACTGTAGCTGCTGGCCTCCACCAGGCTGCCATTTTGGTTTGGTCTTGACGGCAGGTGGAGAGAGCGGAGCTTTGGGGCTCTCTGTGTGATTCTGTGTTTGAGATGAAGCTCCAGGAAACTGACTTGCTAGCTGTTTGACTAAAGACATGGTTGGAGGAGCAGCTGTGGAGGCAGGTGGAGGCTTAGAGAGGCTGTGCTGCTTCGGCAGAGTTGGAGGAGGGTGGCTGGAGGCGTGGCCTGCCTGGAGGCTGAACTGCTTCTTGAGGGGTGCGGGTGGAGGAGGCGGCGGCGGGGGCGGCGGAGCAGGGGCCGGCCCACCCATGGCAGCAGGAGGTGGAGCGGGAGGGAATGGGGAGACTGGCGACATGGGCTTAGGGGCGGTGTGAGGGACGAAGCCAGGGGTGAAGGTTTTGGGTGGCGCTGGTGGGGGTGCGGGCGGCGGTGGAAACTGGGATGGTACTGGGAACTGCTGGGGAGGTGGAGGAGGTGGCGGCGGGGGCGGTGGCGGAGGAGGTGGTGGCGGGGGAGCAGGGGCAGGCGGCGGAGAATCCTCAAGGTTCCCGTTTGGAGACAGGAGGTCTCGTGGCGGGCTGGGAAAGCGCTCCTTCAGCGCCTGCTTCAGCCCGTTGGGGTAAACGGCCTGACTCATCGGAGCCGGAGCAGGAGGTGGTGGAGGCGGAGAGGGAGGGGGAGGGAATGCAACGCCGTTGGTGTAGGGAGCAGGTGGAGGAGCTGGGGGCGGAGGGATGAAGGCGGGTGGCGTCGCCGGGCTGGGAGGGCCCCGCCTTAATACAGCCATAGCTGACCCAGGGGTTGGGATGGATGGTGGAGGGGGTGGGGGAGGCGGAGGCGGGACATTAGTCCTTGCAGCTATGTGGTTGACGTTGGGTTTGATGGCCTGCGAAGGCGGAGTCGGAGGTGGAGGCAGGACTTGATGAGCCATTGCGTGGAGGTGAGCGGGCAGCTTGTGGTGATTGGCGGCTTGGGAAGCCATCTGGTTCTGCAGCCTGGTGATGGTGCTGTACTTGTACATGGTCGGAGCCGGAGAGTGGTGAGACACCATCTGAACTGGGGGCGGAGGAGGGGGAGGCGGAGGCGGCGGAGGAGGAGGAGGTGGCGCAAAGGCTGGCTGCTGCGGCGGCGGCGCGTGGTCGTAGCTGCTGATGGGCTGTGGCTGCTGGGGTGGAGCTTGTGGAGGGGCCTGTGGAGGAGCCTGTGGTGGAGCCTGTGGAGTGGAGAGCCTGTGGAGGAGCCTGTGGAGGAGCCTGTGGTGGAGCCTGTGGAGGAGGTTGTGGTGGAGGTTGTGGTGGCTGAAGGGCCTTCTGAGGAGACTGAGGCTGGGGAGGCAGGTGCTGGTGCTGTGGCTGCGTTGGTGTCTGAGGCTGTGGTGGGTGCTGCTGCTGCACCTGAGGCTGCTGCTGCTGTTGCTGCGGCTGAGGCTGCACCTGAGGAGGCGGAGTCAGGGCTTGGTGGTCCACCGAATGCTGGCTGTGATGTCGGTGGCCGTGGGAACCGTGCGGCAGCGTGGCCGACCTGGATGCCTCCATTCTCATCTGCTGAGAAGATAAACGCGTCAGCTCAGTGAACATCTCTAACCGTTACTGTAATCCCTGAAAGGAAGTCGTACCTTTGAGCTTTCCTCAATCTGGGTGCCCCTCTTCCAGGCTTCGGAGAAAATGGAGCTCACCACGCTCTGGGACCGTCCATGAGAGGAGCCCGTGTCCACCCCGCTGTCTGAATGTCCTGAATGATTAGACTGGGACTCTGAAAGAGGACGCAAACAACAGTGAGCCTTTCTGCAGGAACAAAACTTTTAAATCCTTAGATTATCCGTGCGACCCGAACTAACCGGGTATGCTGGCCGAGCTGGAGCCGGAGCGGATGCTGGACGTGGAGAGGGAGGACCAGTCGTAGGCCGCCTCCGTCCTCTTCATGGCCTCCTGGTAGTTCACGTACAGCTGCTTCCCGTACTTGGCGATACGGATGCCGTTCACCCACTGGTGCAGCGTCCGGACGTCGTCGCAGCACAGGTACTTGATGTACTGCGACTTCTTCTGGATTTGCGGATGCTGTAACAACAAAAACACACTTTACATGCGATCTGTGACCTCAGGCTATAAAGCATGAAATAAAACAGCCTGCTTATTAAACGACAATAACATCAGGCAGTAAATGCACTGAGAATGGCTGTTAATGTGTCTCTAGGGAACCTCTACGCTTTAATTTAAAGGCTAGTGAGATCTGTGCAGGTGATCGGAGCCTCGCCTTCAGCGCCAGGCAGTAGTCAGTGGGAGCCTTGTACTTGCTGCGGTAGTCCTGGCCGTAATACACGTTGACGTGGTCCAGCTGCAGGAAACACACAAGATCTCTGGACGCCTGCAGAGAAGGGAGGAGACACATGAGACGGCGTTAAGAGTCGGACGGTGCAAACAGGAACTGTACATTTGTGCGTGCAGAAATTGAATTTGCATCCCGGCTCATGCACGGACGTAAATCAGGCGAGGGAGAGCGGTAACGCAGCATGGGTGCAGCAACAGAACACGCGCTTTAATCGGAAAAAACGACTCCGGAGCTAAAAATAGAGCACATGTGCGCGCTGTCTGCAGGTTCTGTTGTTCAAAGTGATGAAGCGCACGGAGCAGGAAATACCACAGAGTGTGAATCTGGTTCTCATAACCCCCGGCCCCACATCTCAGCTCTCCGTCTTCACTCTTGACTCTGCAATGCAACGTCTCACCGACCTTGGCTTTGCCTTTGGGGACGTAGTAGATCCCAGAAGCCCTGAGGAGGAAGTAGCGCTTCTTCCATGACTTCTTCCCGTCCTCTTTGAGCCACAGGACGCCCTCAATCTCCGGCACAGACACTGAGCCGCCACAGAAACACTCCTGAATGAAAGTGAAAAAATGACGTGAGAAAAGGGTACACAACAGATGACGTGGCCGTGCTTGTGTGCAGTCGTACCTCCAGTAAGGCCTCTTTATTCCTGTCGGCCATTTCTGACGTCTCCTTCCGCCCCAGCAAATAGTTCTGGAGAAGAAATGTGAAGTGAATGGAAGGCGAGGAGGGGTAAAGCCGGCAGCTCACCTCATCTTATGTTAAATAAATTATTCACCTTTACTCGCTTTGACCTACTTCTGACTGAAAACACACTCCCAGGCTCTCAGCATGCATAAACTATGTGTGTGTGTGTATCGTATACGCTTTCAGTATCCACACACACTGAACCCAGAGAAGCTAAAAGGCCTCGTATGTCAGTGTGCTGCTGGACTTTCACCTGGGGGTTCTTGAAGAGAGCGTATTTCTCGATGCGCTCGATGAACATGAGCTTGTTGTGGCTGTCCCGCGTCCAGTTCAGCAGATTCTCCACCAAGTTCTCGTGATCCTCGAAAATGCGCTCTGAGGAGAGAGAAGGCGAGAGAGGTGGAGTAACGAACACAAGATGCAGGACGTGCAGTTTGTTTTTTTTGCTGACATGCGACTGTGCTCTTGATCTTAATTTCCTCCCTGCAGGGAGTTTGTGCTTTCTTTGCCTGGAGTCGCAAGCAATGAGCTTCCTGCTTTGTGCGAAACGCCATGTGCAATAAATAATAATAAATAAATAAATCCAACCCATGTGCCAACAGTGCAACAGTTTTAACTGGACTCCTCCCTTACCCATCTGCAGCTCGGTGATGGTTTCCACAAGGGACCAGTCGGGGCTGTAGCCGCAGTGAGACTTGTCCAACAGGCTGTCCAGCACCTGCCTGACTGTCTGCCGCTCATCCACCATCATGGTCTTGGAGCTCTCGTCCGACATGTGGACCCTGATCACCAGCTGAGGAAGAAGAGGAGGAAGGAGGAGGAGGAGGAGAAGAAAGAATGATGGATCGGAAATGCAAAACAGATGCCAGCATAGAATAGATCGTTTACAATATCAGAAGCTTTGCAGCTGGAATCACGTGCTCTGTTAAGTCTTGTTTTAAATATTTCTAACTACTTATGGGGCCACGGTGTCGGCCTCTAAACAACGCGGCCAAAGTTTTGCGTCTATAAGCAGCAAAACGAGCCGGATTAAACTAATCTGAACGTGACGGACGCACGTGCCAAATCCGGCCTCACAAAGTCACGCAGCCGAGATAAGACCTCGCATCCCTCTGCAACCCCGATTTCCAACCAGCGTGTGGGTGACTGACGTGAAACTCAGACCAATGAGAGAGCTGGGAGAGCCTCAGACGTGGGGAGTCTGACCTACATTTCTCAGAGGAGGGAGCCCCCGTCTCGAATCCTACAAAAAAAAAGTTAAATCTACTCCCGTTAAGATTTAAACGCAAGAGAACGGCGCCGATAAGCTCGTCACAGCAGCCTCCTCTGTGTTTTTATTAACTGCGCCGCCTGTACCAGCATCCCTTTATCTCGTCGTTCTGCATTCCCTTGTTTGTTGAATCACCATTCATTGAGTTTAAAAAGGACACTATGGCGGTAAATGGCGCCGCTTTACAGAGACGGCTCATTCACTGGAAATAACAGCCTATCTGTGGAGCGTAATATCAGCCTCAGAGTTGAGCACCAGCGCTTGTTATTTGTTCTTTTCGCTGAACAACATCGCCTGCATTGTCTTTTTTTTTTTGATTCCTTGCTCCCTCCCCGGCAGACGCGCACACATAATCAAACACCGCAATGACCTATTTTCTCTGCGCTCCAGCGCCTCGCCGCGAATGAATGAAGTTCACAAAGAAATGTGGTGAATATGACAAGACAGCGATGATCGTATGAGTCAAAGCGTGCCACGATACTGTGTTCACGCTATAAAGAGCTGCTTGTACCTTTTTGACCTGTGCCTCCTTGATTTTCTCCAGGGCGACTCTGATCTTCTCTGCCTTCAGCTTGGCAGCTTGCTCCTCCTAGATGGACACACAGGAACACGGTTAATGCATGCGTTTCCCCGATTTCACAGCCTTGCCTCATCCCCCTCAACGAGAAACCATGCACATGTAACTGCATTAAATAGTTATCACCCTTCTCAAGCCTTTAAACGCCTCCGGTGCGACGCCGCATCTCGTTTTCTTCCCCCTTTGCTTACCTGTCCCCTCCAGCAGGACGCCATCACCTCCATCCTACAGGTTGTGTAAGAAGCTACGCTTTGTCAAACGCGCGAGAACGTTCAAGTCGCGGCCGAGGTGCTAAACCACCGCCGCCGCCGTCACATTGTTCCCTTCAAATATGGCGCTCCGTTTGCGGGTTTGTTCACGCTGGATTCACATGGAGCTGCGGCGGCAGCGGCAGTGGCGGCAGGCTCTTTGATCTCGCTCTACAGCAGGAGGGAAACAATAGTAGGAGATCCCCGAAGGGCGAGGGGCTGGATGCGGGATCAGCTCAGATGGCATCCAAGCCAGCCGCCAGAAGACGCAGAAATCATGCTCAAAAATGGTAAAAAATCATCCTTAAAGGATCAAAATAGAAAATAAAAAAGGCTCCAGCTGGACTAAAATATCAGTTTGCCACTTTTCTGATATAAAAACTTATTCCAGCGTGATCGGCGGTCGGTGAGATTCAGCCCAGCATCCTCAGCTACCATCAGACCGGAGACGCCGAGGCTTTGTGACAGCGCAGGTTCACTGACGTGCAGACATGTGCACCAGAGAAGAGCGCAATTTGTCTAAAAACCCCAACTCAGATAGTAGGGAGGACAATGCCCCTCCCCCTTCCATCCTCCCTCCCTCCCTCTCCTCCTCTCTTCCTGCTTCCCCTCTTTATGCCAGGCGCAGGGGTTTGGGAGCGTGCCCAATCGATGGAGCATAATCCCCACAAAAATAGTAGAATGAGGGGGTCAGCCAACCAAAAGAGCCCCGTTTACAAGACCCCGTGGCCAATCAGGACGAAGGGGAGGAAGGGGAGGATGGGGAGGATGGGGCCGTGACCAACTCTGGCCCCGGAGCGAAAGAAAGTGGAACTGAGGTGAATGAGAAGAGGTGCTGAATATTTGAAGCGTGTTTACAAGAAAGAGGGTGAGGGGGGGAGTCCAAACCTCTTATCTCACCCCGCCTCCCCGCCATTTGACCCAGACAACCTTTTCCACACGGCTGACTGAGGACCCACACACATTAACGCTAGAAAACCAAGACAGTGTTGCTCCAACACACAGTGGCAGGCTTTTAGCGTTGAGAGTGAGAGGACGGAGGCGATGCAGGACACGGGAGGGGAGGGGAGGAGGGGGAGGGGGGGTGATGCGGATTACAGTTAGGAGTCAATCTCAGTCACGCCGTCGGTTCAGCCACCAGAAATGTCAGCGTGACCCCTCCACGTCTCCCCCACCTTCACTCCCTCCCCGCGTCCCGACTCCGACGTGCCTTCCCCTCCACTTTCACGCCCAGCCACACCAGAGCCGATCTGAAGAAGCCTCTCCTCTGCACCCGCTCCTCTTTGATGTCTCTGCCGTCTCCCAAACATCCCGAGCTCATTCAGCATTCCCGTTTGCAGGGAGAGGGAGAATATAGGAGGCGACGACTGCGGCACGCCCTCTCCTTATGCAAGTGTAACGCATAAACTCCCTCGACCCAAATGATTTCTGCCTGCATGTGCAGTCTGTGAGCTCAGATGTCGATAGCTTTGAAACATTTTTTGAAGTAATGTCATTGTTTTGTTGTGGAGTGCAAAAGTCTGGCTGCAGCACTTGAGAGGAAATCAACCGCTCTTAGTAAGCTCAGTAAACCAGCTTTAACGTTGGCAACCGCTTTATTAAAATGGAGATTTACAATCATTACAATTTGTCGTCCGTCGTTCAACATCTACCTGCGTTTAGTTTGTGACCGAGAAAGGAAAAACGCAGCTCGACAAGCGGCCAACGCCGAGCCTCGACGCTGCACACATCTGATCGGCATAAGCTGATCATCAGGAGCCAGAAGCTGCAGCCAATTCGTTTGGCGAGAGGGAAGCAAACACGGTGGACGAGCAGATGTCGAAGACGCTGAGCGGAGGGGTTTCAAAAGGAGGGAGGGTCAAACTCCTCCCTCATCAGGAAGCTTCCTAATGTTTATATATGAGTTTAATGGACGTATGGTGGCGAGTTTGGCATGAAATAAGTTCTCAGAGGCTGACCAGCAAATCCTTTCATAAGAGATCGATGGCGCTTTAGCTTCAGACTAATGAATAAATCATTACTAGAAGTGACAAAACAATAAAAGCTTTTCTTTCTTAATAAAGTCAGCATGCAGGTCAAAAATCAAAAGCCAGCTGAATGAAGACAGAAAGAAGAGAAAAGAGACCCAAAGAGAAAAGATATGGAAGCATGTAGGAAAATAAAACAATCAAGTGTATTTAATCTATGTGCACGTGAATGAGAAGGAGGAAAAATCCATTCTGGTCCTTATAGATCCACACATATGTGAGTTTTTCAGGAAGTTTAATAACTTTTTATAATTTCCTTCTGCGCTAAATTTCACGTTATCGCCTGAAAAAAGCGTCTCTTCTCGTTTCCCAGTGGATTTTTCCTCAAAACGCGACATGCAGAGCGAGAAAAGAGAGGCGGCGGGAAGAGAAGAGAGAGAGTGTATGAGGAAGTCACCTTGGTCAGGAGGTGAGAAGGTTTTCCAGCTATGCTTTTCAGAATGAGCGAGGTTTCTCGGTCCAGATAGGAGTGCTTGTGGGTGAAGGGAGTGGATAGAGAGAGGAGAGGAGAGCGGAGAAAGAGAGAGAGAGACAAAATATAGAGAAGTCAGTGCCGGATGATTCTCTGAGGGTTGTTAATCGCAGGTGGTTTGATCTGTTTTTTGTTTTTTTTTAAGCGTGGAAGCAAGAGAAGGCTCCGTGAATGAAGCGCTCAGCAGCAGTTGTGTGGTTGTCATTAGCTGCAGCTGTGGGTAAAGAGGCAATGATTGTGAGGTAGATATGCACAGAGAAAACACACTGGAGTCTAGAGTCTGCATGGCTACACAACCTAAAGTTACTTTCACACCACACACACACAAAAACCAAAGCCTGCACACACAAAAAAAAGGTTAATTCTGATATTACATAAACATTTAAACATTTCATTCCCACTCTGCATCTTCCTAAACTCATGCAAGCTCGCACACATGCACTTACAGTCGCCCGGTCCATATCACCCTCCCGTGAGGCGAAGTCAAGCTGCCGCCTGGTCGGCTTACTGTTGGCCCGTCGTAGCGTGACATGCTGGGGGGGAGGGAGGGAATTCGGGAGGTGCAGGCAAGGTGTGTGTGTGGAGAGAGGCCGGGAAAATATGAGAAGGGATGCAAACACAGACAATGTAAACACATGCAAGGGGAGGGGGAAGAGAGGCATCTTATTGTTGTTTTAGTTAGTGAACGAAGGAACTCAGAAGGAGGCAGGTGCTAACATTGTAATCCAAGTCACGCCTGAGATTACAACGTGTTTAACAAAACACATCCGATGCAGCGATACACAGGAGGTATTGTGGATTAGCTTAACGTATGCTTCAGGCATGCAGCTCCAAACGTGCAGGATTAAAGTCTGTCTCATTAGCTGATAAATACTGTTTCTGTGTCAGACATACCTCTGTGCTCGTCTGGTTTTGTCCCTGCGCGCTCGGGCCGCCCTGCCCCTCCACCTCTCCGCCCGTCAGCACTTTATCCGCGTCCAGCGAGTCCATGCTGGAGGCCGAGGCGCACGCTGAATTCACGCTGGACCGCTGGGACGGCGCCTCCTGCTCGCTGACGGCGCCCACCGAACCCGTCCTCCGGTGCTGCGCGCCGCCGCCGGACGAGCCGGACGAGGGCCGCCGCAGAGTGGAGGCGGAGAAGGACGAGGAGGAGGAGGAGGAAGACGAGGACGAGGACGTCTGACGCGCCGCTTCGTCCATGCTGAGGGAGGCCTTCTCCAGCTGTGAGGTGATGTCGTCCAGGGAGATGTTGGAGGCGGCCGGGCGGGCGTTGACGCTGCCTCCTCGTACGGTGTTGGCCGGCGACGCCCGGGTGCTGCTACTTGTACTTCCTGTTGTTGAAATCAAAGTTTAAACAAGACACGTCCAGCTTCTATCAGGGTTAACAGGAACAAATACGATTCTTTTTATTGCACGAGTCATATCACAGAGCGATTAAACATCCTTCTAGATGTTAATTCATAGTGACTACCTCCACTGCTCCCCCCTCCACTGGTGCCTGTGTGCTTGGCGCTGGCACTGCGCCCCCCAGGACCCCTCGGCTGGCCTTTGTTCTGGCTGCGAGAAGTCGAGTTTGGTTTGGAAATGGTGCTGAGCTCCTGCTCGATGGAGCAGAGGTCGGCCATCAGGGCATCCAGGTCCACCGTGTCCCCCTGGTTCAACGCCTCTGCAGTGAGCGAAGACAGAGAGCAAGGTCAAGCAGAGGGGAAAAGGGGGGCACTGTTTTCATTATTACTGAGCTGATGTGACTGAGACG
The DNA here is from genome assembly GCA_005024645.1 of Planiliza haematocheilus. NCBI lineage: Eukaryota > Metazoa > Chordata > Actinopteri > Mugiliformes > Mugilidae > Planiliza > Planiliza haematocheilus. The sequence continues at coordinate 1,213,380 of SRSE01000183.1, read as the reverse complement.
CTCTCACCGTTTATGTTATACATGGAGAAGCGGTAGGAGAAGTTGGCCATGTTCGTCTCCTGCCTGAGAGGAGGCTTCTGCAGCGTTTTCTGTGGCCTGCCGTCATCCAGACTCTGCAGTGCACGCACACACATGCACAAAACATGAGACACACATATGCAAAAAACAAATAAATAAATATATGACACACATTCTGACAGTAGAGGCAAAGCACGGGATCTAAACAACCATCCCCTCCTGTCCTTAGTCACAAATACAAGATTTCAAAGTGGTGGGAGGGGAGTTGCTAGGATACGGCAGAGGGAGACGGGATTAGCAGTGTTAAGGTTGCTATGGATACAGCCCCGTCCTCTCTCTCTCTCTCTGCTCTTCTACCTGTGTGTATCAGCTGCCCTCTTTCCGTTTCTGCGTGTTAATGTGTGTTTTAACCTGTGTGAGTTTGTCCAGCTCTCCCAGCCAGGCTCCGAACATCTTGTCCAGGTCCTGGTCCTCCTTGTCGCTGTCCTCCTCCGCTCCATGGTCCAGCTCATCGTCCGACACCTGCTCCATCTGCGCCGACGGAGAAAAAGCAGAAAGGAAAGGGAAACAAGAAGCTGTGAGGTGATTCCACACGTGTGCACGAATCCACTGTCGGGTCACACCCACATAGCAGGGACGAGCTCAATGAGAAGCTCAGCTTATGCCAACCTCACCGCCTGTTACCATGACAACCGCTCCAGGACCCCTAACGGGCACCGTGTGCTGCGTGTGATCACTGGACTGCCCTGTAGTGTCTTAGCGAGCCGCTCGCCGCCGCCGACAAGCCCTCTGTGCCCAGTTTATGGTCCACAAAGAGAGAGGGGGGGAGGCTGGTTTGAAGGAGGGAGAGGTTTGCACCTAACGTGAACCGCCGAGTTCTCTCAGGACGCACAAACCCCCGCTAAATTACGACCTCAGCTCATAATGTGCAGCATTAACAGCCGTTTTGCACAACTTGCACAACCCCTGTGGTCGCGGGAGCCCAAAGGTGACGGCAGGGCTCCCTCTAGTGGACACAAAGGGACAACAGCGACTGGCAGCTGCTTGTTCCTGCAACAGCTTGCAAGTGAACAGGTCACCGGGTCTCTGGATACCATCTCAGCTCTGGTCACAAACAGGACACGGCGCTATTAGGTTAAAACGAAGGACAAGGACGCTTTACAGCAGACAAAGCAGCAAATGAAAACAAAAAGCAAGGAGCCTGACTCACAGCCTTGATTTTTTTTCCTCTCTTTATCGTTACTGTGGAACAGCGGAGTCATGGCGTTCAGACAAACTGATATTACCCAACATACGGGGGTGGATAAATACACAGACGAAGACGATTATCTAATCTGGGGGTAAATTTTCCAAGTGGAAAGAGAGCACGGAGGCTAATATTACACCATGGCACAGCCTATTGTCCTCAATACAGTCCAGTCAGATGGTAGTAATCCCATTGATGTTTTCAGAGGGTGTCACTGCCTCCTGTTATCCACGCTATGTGGTGTCAGTCACTAGTGGGGACTGTACCAAAACCAGGATTAACCCCTCTGTTGACCCTTATTCGTTTGATCCAGTAAAATGTCTGTGTGACTCAGAGCGTGTGTTTTTTCTTTTTCTTTTTTTTTTTTTAATGTTTGTGGTGATTATGAATACTTGTGAAGCTATTTGAAAGCCGGGCTTTGTTGCTAGACTCTCACGCGGTGGGTCAAAGATAATAAAACGGGCAAAGCAAACAGGAATATGATAGCAAACTGAAAACAAACACACAGAAGCCGACTTACCCCCTAAACTATGTTTTTTATCCCGCTTGTGCATCACAGTGTTGATGATGGATCGCTTCCTGCTTTGGCACGCTCATTAAAAACATGAGGAGCTTGTCATCTAGTCGAGAGGGATCCGGGCCCAAGTATGTAAACAAAAACAAGCCGACCAAATAAATGCGTGTTTGAAATTACATCCCGTGCGCTCGTGAGCATGTGTGGGAGTCGCAACAGGAAATGGCCAGGATGTACAGGATTCCTAATGTCCCTCGTGGCTTGTTTCTTGGCAGGAAGCTCCAGCTGTCCTTCAGCCTGTCCGTGCCACTTACTGGGGGCGGGAGGGACTGACTGGCTGGAGGGTAGGTGGGTGGAAGTCAGATCCAGACTCCTCCACCCCTTAGACTTCCCCCAACCGCGCTACTGCACAACTATGTCCTTTAAATGTGTGCACACATCTATTTGCGGGTATGAAAATAGGTGTAATGGCATGACATCATGCCTGTGTGTAGGCAGACAGGAAGAGGAAGTGACTGAAATCAAATGAGCCCGAGCCAAGCGTCTGCTAATATTCACCGAGCCGCTTCCACATGTAAATAAGCAAGGCAGCGAAATGAGTCACACGGCGGGACGCATTTAATAGCTGTGTTTAAACAGCAGTCACCCCCGGGGAAGCTGCAGACGACACACTCGCAGGTAGGCCCCGCAAGCGTCTGCACTCGCATCCTGCACGAGCGTTAGATAAAAAGATGCCTCGAAAACAAAGAGCGCTATGAAAATAGCCCCGGCTGCACTCGTTCTAATGGAATCACGGCCCCGACAAACAGATGCTGCTGCAGGTTTAAGTGAATTACCACCTGAGGCCTCGGCTTTTAAGCTCATGGAGCATGACCTGGGAGAGACACGGGAGGAATCTGCGTGTGCAAATGCACTCCTAACAAACCGTCCTCGGCTCGTTCCCTCCTGATGCTGCACGCCGCATGTTTCTTGTCCGAGCATGACCGGCATTCACGGGTCTCCTGTGACTCGCTGGGTGGCTCTGAGGGTCTAAGGGTGAAAGATTAAAGGTCAAAAGTCGCTCCCGGTGGAGGCGCCTTCTGCAGACCTCTTTTCCATGTAAACACTTGGGAGATCTCGCCGATGCTGCAGCATCATCGAAGAGAGACGACGTGTTCTGGGAAAGCAAATCACTCTAAATCTGAGAGGAAGCTCGGCAAGCATCTGGCGCTGAGGCGGTCGGAGAGGTGGGAGGGCGACGAGGAGGAGGAGGAAGAAGACGCGTCTATCTTTAGACAAAATCATTCAGATCAGAGTGTGTCAAGAGGATTCAAAAAGGGAGCAGTGTGAAGACGAGATGTTAGCTCATTCCACTAAGATTTTATTACCTTTAACTCCCGGAAACAAGCTCTTAGTGGTCTTATCTGATTCCAGTCACAGAAAACAGGCCAGGTACCACAACCACGGTGGTTAAAAAGTGAACTTGATGACTCCTTGTCACATTTCAGGTCACGTGACGTGGAAATAACATGACGCCGGCCGCCGGGGGCTGTTGTCGCACCAACTGCGACAACACAAATGTTGTCGCTCCAAACTGACGGAGGAGCCTTTAGACTGGCGACGGGGATAATTCAGTTAGTTCAGCGATCAGCAGTTCCGAGGCCTGCGCTCTGGTCAAAGGCAAAAAGGCCGCCGTGGTCTCAACGGTCACGTCTTGAGTGTGGGAAAGAGGAGAGCGAGGGAAACGGAGACTAGCTGGAGGTCTGGGAGTTTCTCGCTTCCATTCTTCTTTAGACAAAAGAAGACTTTAAGAGCAAAGGGGGGAGGTTCGGTCTGGAGTCGCTCCGGTCGCAGTTCATTTTAAAAGTGTCCACCGTTGAGTCACCTTTGTTTATGACAAAACAGCTGACACCGTCACAAGGAACTGATGTCAAAATAACTAACAGAACGAACCACTACAAAAAAGCAGATTTCTCCGAATACTTTAGGCGAGGTCACGTCTTAACATTTGAGTTCATTCCTTCATATTTTATTCACACCGGAAACAAGAGGGCCAGGGTGTGGAATACGACCGTAGCTGTGTAAACACTACTGCGGCCAGATGACGACTGAGCGCATGTTTCCATCAAGCGCTTCTTAATAGACTATTTCTGGACCAAATACTCCACCTAGTCGCATTTTTTTTAAAGGTTGCGATGAGCTGTACCGGGCCCGGCGCTCTCGTCTCCACCTCGGAAAACATCACACGGTTACTTCCTTATGCCTTCAAACGACGCTCGCAAGAATAATCTTAGCGCCTGACGCTTTTCATCTAAAAATATTCAGCTTCACATCATCCCGAGCCAGAAAGAATAAAGCTGGGAAGGCTGGGAAACAGCGAGCGGCTGCAGAAACCGTCGCAAGGCTTGAATAACACTGCCACCGCGTTTGGCTGTAAAGACAGAGCGGGAATGCTCGGGAGTTTAGCGGGACGCGAATGTTCACGCCGAGAAAAGCCTCCGGGGGCAGATGTAGACAAAGAGTTAAACATTTAACATGGCTAGGAATCGATCCAAACAGTTGCCAGGCTGTGTGAGAAACCTCTGAAAGGTGGAGTGAGTTCTTGGACTGGTGCATTTAAATATATGCAAATAAGACAAACGCTCTCATGTCAGCTCCCTGGTGGCCGCGTTTCTTGCTAAATCCAGCAGCTAATGGAAAACCTTTTAATAGCGCAGACAAAATTCACGTTAAACGCTTTTCTGTGTAAATGTTTATCAAACCACTGCGTCATCCATATGCAGAAACAGCAGTTTCCTATAATGTGTGCTATATGATGTGACGGTTTCTGTCCTGGTGCAGACTGATGATTCACCCTTGCACTGATTGTCATCACAGCGTGTATGGCCGAAATGCCAAGTGTCTAGATATCATAATGTCACCCAGTGATTAGAGCCACCGTGCGCTCTTTGCATCTCGATCGTGGCTTTAGTCAGAGAACAAAGCAGCAGGTTTCACTAGATATTACAGATCTCATTGTAAATGTGTGAGCATGTAATAATTTCCAGACAGCACAGGCGGCGGTTATTTGCTCATTTCCTCCCCTTTCTCGTTGCTGTTTCTTTTTTTTTCTCTTCCTAAAAGCCAACTCCTTTCACACTGGGAGGACAGCGCAAAGCAGCGTCGCTACGTCAAGCGGACAAGTACGAAAAGAGGCGAGCGTGCCAGCTGAACAAGGGAGCGGCTCGTCGGTCCAAAGTCCAAGCTAGGTGTGGTCACCTCAGCTGACCTGTAGCGACCGCTGACGACTGACTCAACAGGAAAAAAGGATGACGTAGGAGTTTGTGTTTGCCCACGATGAATGGCAAACAGGGTGGGTGAAGCTTTGAAGGTTAAAGACACGAGCTTGATGATCACAGGGATGGAGGACATTTTCCTGGAACTAAAAGACAGATTAGTTTGACACTAGAGTGCTTTGCAGTGAAAAAGGAAAGCACATATCTGCCCAATGATACCGGCCAATGTTGAGCTAATGTTGCTTATTTGCAATTTAAATATTAAATCAATCTGAATTCCTTTTTTAAACTCACTCTACATTTAATTTTGGCAGAAATTTATATGTGAAATAAGGAGATTCGATTTAATTTGTTCTCGTTTTAATCGTCTGACGAGCAGCGGCCGTTTCTTTTGAATTTCACCGTACGGAAAAGTGATTACGCGGCGAAAAAAATCGCTTGAATATCTGCGTCAAAACTGCACAAAGCGGGCCACGAGCATGGCGGGAAAAGAAAGTAGCACGCATGTGAAAGGATTAGTCAGCACTTCCACACATGAGCAGTAACAAAAAAATAAATCTTCTGCAGTTTCCTAAACCACACACACACACACACACACACACACACACACACACACACACACACGAGCGTGCGCTGAAGCTGCCAATACTGGATCATTTAAAGACGATATCTGCCACGTGTGAGGCGGCTTCTGCGTAAATGTTGAGATTATTGTGTCACAGAGGAGGAAGGATGAAGGGGGAGTGATGAATGGATGCAATAACGGAGGAACGGAGCCAGCTATTAGGTCGTGAATAAAGGGGAGGGAGTGATGGACAAAACAGCAGCTATCGCGTCATTAGTCAAGCACGAGCGACAGACTGTAAGCAGAGGAAGAGGCCGCGCGACACGGTGAGCCCCTCCGCCAATTAGGAAGGAGGGGTTGGGTAAGAGACGGGGAGGGACGGCGAGAGGAGAAAGACGAGGAGGATGTCAGAAGCGGACAGATGGAGAGGGAGCCGGGGAGGGGAGGGGAGGAGATGAAGAGCAGGACGAACTCGGGAGGAGAGGGAGTGTGAAAACGCACGGTCACGCTGGTGGGCGGCAGGTGTGAGGACTCGCCGGGCCTGGCTATTGCCACGGCAACGCATCACCTACACACAAACACGCGCCGATCAAAAGGCAATGACTGACACGCTGATGGGACGTTTCCATGTCTCTTTAAGCACCGAGCTGATTTCCATAATTCCTCAATGCTCGCGATGCGGTCAGAGAAAACAGAGGTGATCTTGTGTCGTGCAAAAAAACAGCTGACACAAGTCTGGCTCCTCCCTGCCTCCCTCTATTAAAGCTCCCTCACATACACAGCGAGGATGTGTCAGCTTTCCTCTGCCACTTCCCTGCAGGGGCACCAGTCCAAATGTGAAATCAATAGTCTTGTCCCTTCCCTGAAGAGATAGGGTTACATCCACACATAAACACAGGGGCTCAGGTGGTGGTGTGCTGCAGAGGGCTCGTGTGCATCCACAACTTTTTTTTAACGTGATGCAGCAGCATTGCAGCAGCAGCAAACAGAGGCCGGGAACATTCGGCGGCTTCTGTTTGAGGAATTCAAGCCGGCCGCACAGGAGTCAGCGTCGCTTTGTCTGCGCCTCCACCTGCTGTAACTCATTTAGAGAAATTTAGCTATATTGGGATTCAGCAGGGTAACAAAAAGACTTTATGAGGGGAAATAAACTTTAAGAGCTGCACATGTTCCTCACATGATTCTGGGTTATTTGATTCAGGTTAAAGCATGAGACTCGTCTAAAGGCCGGAGCAAGCGGTTGGTCGGTGGTGGGGCCTTTATTTACGGCTTTGTGGCTGATTGAGCACTGGCGGTGTGTTCAAGTGCATCTTTTTCCCCTGGAAATACACGAAGCAGTGCGTCGATGCTGTAACTTAACGTTACTCTAGAGAATTAAAACAATTTCATACGCCTTTGTTTGCCTCCTGCCACCTGCGAGGGAATACAAAACACAGTCGGTGTGACATATTGCACTAGCAACACATGGTGAAGTGTACACACACAGGCACATGCACGGTTGGCCACCCTTTGAACAACAAGCCAGCCGCGTGTAATGCGCTGTAAATAAAGAGAATCTACAAACGCACGCCACTAGCAGCTGGGACCTCCTCCCTCTGTTAGCTTAATGCTCCGTCTCTTGCTCTATGGCTGTGTGTCCGTAACCTCTGCAGCTGGTGTGTGTTTGTGTCTCTCATCACCCCCCCCCCCAGACAGAAGTGTCTGTCTGCTTCCTGCTGCACCACCACCTCCACATCATTCCTGTTGTGTCAATAACAAAAACGATTTCCCAAAGGTCTCTGCGGCTTTTAGGGAGGGAAACAGGAAGGACAGAGCCAAAGGTCTAGCTTTAAGAAATGGCCTGATGGAACAGTTGCCATGACAACCGCGCCGGAGAGCAGTTGCGTGCTACCCGCGGGCTTGTGTGATGTGTACATGTTGAGTGACGCCGACAGCTGAGTGTCGAAGTTTCCCCCCCTCCACCTCGCCCTTAAAAACACACGGCGTGTCACCCGCCGACACACGTCTATAAACCGTTATAAACCTCTGTGACACATGAGCGCGGCGACTTCCTGGAACTTTAAATCCAAGGGAGCAGCCTTCCTCCTCCTTTGCCTCCAGGCTCGTCTCTGCAGGGGTTGAAGAGAATCCAAAATAATCCCTCGCCATCTCTAGACGTTTATTTATTTATTTATTATTTTAAATCCTTTGAGCAGACCTGCATTTGGCCAAATCGATAACTCGTATAACAGCTGAACTTTTACGCTCATCCTCTAGAAACCCTGCTCCATAAAACTCATGTGCAAGTAACAAAACGCTGGAAAAAATAAATAAAAAAATTTGAATTGGCAGGCTTTCCTCAACAATTTCCATAAACAAAAATGAAATGGAAAACAGCAGCCGGTGTTGTTGAGTTGTTTCAGTTTAGCTTCTGTTCATGCTGCTGCTGCTTCACCTTCTGGGTCATGTGTTGTTTTCCGCCGCAGTGTTATGGAAAGAGGTACAGGTGCCGGCGCGTGTCGTCATGCATGCATTTCTCATAAAACCCGGCGGCGTGCAGCTGAGAAGAAAGCCGCTGCAAGAGCCACCGCCTTTTTCTGCCTGTGACTAACTCGGAGAGTAGCACCAAAGATTTCATTACCTGATCTGACTGTCGAGTAAATAAGAGTGGAAACCTTTTGAGAGTCGTGACTCTGCGAGAGAAGAACGGCTCAGTGTGAGGAGCGCGTCTGTCTGCAACGCTTCAGCGTCACATGGTTCCACTTAAGTCAGGAATTATCTCCTTTGGCGAGGAAGACTCTCCCCTGACAAGATCCTCAGAGGCTCCACTCCTCTTTCATTTGGCTTTGATTTACAAGGCCTCCTGAATGGAGCCTCTAGGAGGGGCCTGACCTTCCTGCTACAGCCCTCGACAAAACAACACAAACATGTGTCAGCTGGGGAAGAAAAAACAAAATGACAGATGATAGCTGGTGTCATGCGTGTCGGGGACACTGCGGCAAAAGACCACCTTATTATAACCTCCCTGTCCGCCTGTTACACCAGAGACTTGTGTCAAAACAATCTTGTGCAAAGCAACGACTTGTGCTGAGCTTACTGGCAGCGGCGGCGTCAACACTCTTTTTCCTTTTGCTCCGAATTCTTCAAAACCACAGAAAGCAGCGTCATTTACGCACTCTGGTTTACAGGAACTCTTACCTCTGAAGTGGCTTTGCCTCCTTCCTGCAGAGGTTAAAGGTCACAAGAGAACCACCAGTCCAACTGTGACTCGGCTTTTATCCCCTGGAAAAGAAAAAGGGAAAAAGAAATGAGTCCGTGGTAGCAAAACTCAATCCCCTCGATGCCTCGGTCGTCTCATCGAAGGCCATTAGCAACAGAAAACTTACGGATCGTTTGCGCTCTGCAGGAGAATCGAGAGACTCCGCAGCTGGAGGACTGATTTCACTGTCACAAGAATGCAGAGGATTAACTATTGAGGGTGCTTGAGCGGTGGGACTTAACTCGAGGCGGGCGAACACGACACTCATCTCAAAGCCCTGAAAGCAATCAGGGGCGCAGCTCGACTCTCTTCATCATTAAGAAACGTGACATTTCGCCCGCAAAGCCTTTCAGCGCTTAATGAGCAACCCGGCGCAGGCTAATAATTTGGCAAAGTGAGTCAGAGCGGGATTCAGAACCATGTCAGAGCTCTTTACGTGAGCGCTGTGACTCACGGACGCTGACCAGCGAGAAACAGCCGAGTCTCATTCACAACGGCGCTGACTCACAACTTTATCTGACTCTCAATCTGAGTGCTGAATCATAGTCTGCCGACAGAATAACAAAATAAGGCATGTGTGATTATAACATGCTGAGCTGGTGAGGAAATATCAGCGCTGTGGTTATTTTGTGCGAGTGTGAGAGAGAGGTAGGCAGCTGATGTTGCGGCTAACTACTGGTAGAGATATTCCCGCACAGCCTCAGCTGTTCCTTCGTCTCTCCACGCACCAACTGTTGGTTCAATCCACAGCATGTGGCCCTTCCCCGTGCATTTTCACAGCAAACAGACGTCCTGTAACGAGGAGGGAAAGTGTCTGTGCACGCGCACCTCGCCCCTTTACAAGTGCTTCCCCCAGAAATGCACAATTGCCCGCTCAGATTACCGCTCCTACTCCTCCCCTCCCGTCTCTCTCTCTCTGCTGTAATTTGCGCACAGAGCTAACGTGTGATATCATTCAGTCAACACAAGGCCATTGAACAGGTGTGGGAGGCGACACATGGGTCTGCGCTGCAGCTGCAGGGGACACAGTTGCTTCAGTCACAGCGGCGCAGGGGCCGGCGAGCAGCTGCTCCGGGGCTGAAAACAAAGGCGGGTCCGCGACGCAGACAAACTTAAGATCGAAGAGGGCGAGAAAAGTTTATTTTAAAGGGATTAACATTTGACATATTCTTATTCCAAACCTGCTTTTAGCTCTATAAATGCTCCAGTATCTGTGTTTAAAGAGACGCTTGCCTTTGAATATAGTAACACGCCTTTACTGAAATATAAGGGCACGACAAAAACATGCCCAAAAAGGTGCCCAGTGTCCCAACATTTAACGCACACAGACTTTGTATTTGTTCCTGTTCTGGTGCCCCACTTCAACAACAGACCAAAGCCGGGGGGAAACACAGGCTCCAGTGTAGTGGACACAGGTGTGTCCTTGTCCACCCACACTTCCCCCATTAACGCCGCTACTTTTCGGAGCGACTGGTTTCCTGCCGGGGCAGGAAGTGGGACGCGGGGCAGGGCAGTGAGCGAGCGGGAGGATGATGTCAGGAGCAGGAAATAAAGACAGGATTGTTGTAGGGAGGGGGGGAAGCACAGCGGGAAGGACTAAAACGCATGACTCACGAGTACAGTGCACCTCGTACATTTACTGTAACACCCGTCTGATGCTGAATATCTAATTTTAGGAACAGAAACAGAAAATAAAAACATCTACGAGCCGTCGCGTCCTCGCATTTAAAAACTGTTTTGACTCAATAACAGGAACCGTTGGGACGCAAACCAGCTCAATAGTGTCAGACAGCCACATGCTAACACACAAACAAGGAGAGAACAACATGTCATGACGACAGATTGCATTCCTCTCATTCTTCTGCAGCATGCATTACCTTTGAAAAACACTCAAGACCATTAAGTGACCGCTAATTTGCAACGTATAATACATACACTTCCTAACTGAGCTGACATCTGCGCAAAAACGGATTAACCCAAAGAGGGCTATTGACCAGGACAAGCTAAAACCTTAGCAGCGACCCCATAGCATTCTCGTAAACCACCAGTCCACTGATTGATGGTTCGCTGCAAAGCCGGTCGGGGAGAAGCATTAGTATTGATCAGCGCGTTGCTTTTGCACCAAGTCAAGTGCAACTCCAAGGAGCAGCTGCTTCCATTCTGGCTCAGCAGACTCCCTGACCTCATCACTGGGTCGATTTTGATAGAAAATCAGCAGCTGGGACAAAATAAACTTCACTGCACGAAAGAGGAAACAATTCTCATCCTTTATCTTGAAAGAAAGACCTCGTTTTACTGAGGCAGCCTTTGTAGTGAGGTTAAACACACAACTAGCCATCTTTACGAGTCGTAACCAAGGGAACTGACCTTCTTCTATCCTTTCCAGCCTCCTCTAGCTATCATCAACACACACACACACACACACGCACGCTGACGTCTGGTTGTGATTACAAGGAGCTGATCTCCTCTCCTCAGTGGGATTCTCCACGGTCCGTGCAGCGAGCACTCGGCTCTGGAAAAACCACACATGGTGGGAATTATGGAATAATGCTGCGTCAGGAATGTTCCCACGATGGCCAGTGGGATCTGATGGAGGTCCCACTGGCTGGCGGGCCGCCGGTGGGGTTTTACTGGGTAATGTAACACACACAGAGTTACATGATGAAACGCCTCTCGTGTTAGTCCACAACTGGGCCGGCTCCCCTTGATGAAAGCGTCAGAAATCAATGTGGTCAAGTCTTATCGTTGGGCACAGCTTGATCGCAGCTTAAAGACAGAAATCTCACTTCTCGTTTGAAGCGTTACGCTCCAGTAACCTCTCAGCGAGGGGCGAGGGGTCAAGCTGGCTAACCGCTAACGTGCCAGTCACCCTCCTCGGTGCGCCAGAGATCCAAATCTACTCCCGGTGTGGGCACGTGGGCCAAAAAAAGTGAGTGAAGATCAGCAGAGCGGAGAGAGATTAGCAAGCTACTAAGCCACAAGTTTAACCCAGAGACTCAGTCAATAGAGGCTCGCTCACAGGGGCCGTCGGGGTATTAGTCAATGAGATTTGGCAAGAGGCAGTCACACACACACACAGCACTATTTTACGAGATTAAGCTCGCAGGTTCGAGTAACCGTCGAGGGATTCTCTCTCACAAAAAAATGTGTCAATCCACTTCTAGCGCTAGCGAGCTGTTTTCTCTGGCTGGCTTCTCTCTGCGTTGTAGGTCACTGCAGTTCTCCAGATTCCTTCAGTGTCCTACTTGAACCCTGACGTAAAAAAAAAAAAAGGAAAAAAGAAAAATGGAGCAGCCCGCCCAACTTCGGCGCGTACAGTATAATGCGAGAAAAAGAGAGACATTGGCAGAGGAAAACAGAGGATGATCTCAGTGTTTCCAAGCCGTCCTATTTCATATGACATCAGCTGCACTCGGGAATGTTTTACTGGTTCCCATAACCCTCTCCGCTGTCCACATGCTACTTCTTTCCTCTAACCATCCTTTAACCTCACAGGTGCTCCTAAACTTTCCAACGTCTTGCGCCGCTCCCCTCCTTGAGGTTTGGCGCCAACGCCGCCCGAACGCTGTTGCAACTTTCTAAAAAAGACACGAACTGGGATAAGTTTCACCACTTCAGAGCGGAGCCAAAAGATCAGAGCGGAGAAAGTAGGCTGCAGTGCATATTTAATGGGAAAAAAGCAGCTTTTGCTTGTAGCCCACGGTTTGAACGAAACACAGAGACATTTGGAAGATTTAAATAATACACGGTTGCACCTGTTTTTGCTTCCAATTTATGCAATTAAAAAGAATTTAACTGATCTGGTTTTAGGTTTTATTCATGCACAGATATTCGGTTTGCTCCAGCGCCACCATTGTTGTAGCTAACCTCGACCTCCCTGAGGGGAACGCCACCAGAGAACAGTTTTTTTGTAGTTCTCTTCTCTGATAGTCCCATAATGCTGCCACTGTTACTGTTACTGTTTTCCAAGTGGTAAATAAAACCAAAATCCTCCGCGAATCGCACTGGAATGCAACCCGGAGGTCAACGGTTAGGAAGCTAACTGTACAAGCACGCAATCCTCCAAACAAGAGGTCATCTAAACATTTTCGGGCGAGAAGCAGGCATGTCACAGCCGGGTGAGGAGGCGGAGAGGCAGCAGCAGCGTTCGAGCAGCCTGAGCGCTACTCTGCGTGTGTTTCTGTAAACTGGAAAAGGAAAAAAAAGGGAAAAGAGGCAAACAAACACATCGACCCCGCACGCACACAGGCACGCAAGCGGCCCGCTACGGTTTCATGAGAACCGAGTGAACTCTTGATTCAGCAGAGCCGCGCCGCTGATGTTTATCCCCGGCTGTGAAGACGTGATCTGCTGCAAACGGCCTTTTCGTTTAATTCATATGACTGCACGGGAAAGAAAGACGGGGGACATGGAAATAAATTCACCGCACAGATCGTACATCAACGCCAGTCAATAATATACTTTCTATACTGCATATTTCCTCTGAGTTAGCACTTTGCTCTTAACGCTACTCTCTCTGAATTGCTTGCGCTAACCCTTAACCGTTTTGTGAAGTCAAAGAGCCATTATCCATCCTCTGTCCATCCGCACAAACGAGCCGTCCCATCCATCAACCCGTCCCGCAACCTGTGGTGGAGCTTCAGCTGGTCTTTGCCGTGGGAGAGAAACTAAATATCATAAATCACCTCCTCCCCACGTTCTCCCCTCTGATGCTGGAACTCTACCCGGGGTGAAATTACATTTTCCAATCCTTGGATGTTCAGATCAGGTTCGGGGTGATTACCCAGCTGTGTGAAACTTAACTTTACAGACACAAAAAAAAAAAAAACACAGCATGCCCCCTCCCCCTGAGCCCCTGAGCCCCGAGGCTTCGACGGTCTCAGGTGTTGATCATGAAGACGGCATGACTAACTGTGTGACAGCAATCAAGACAGAACGCTTCACAAAGGATCCAGCTTTACTTCCTGTCATGTGAATGAAACAGAGCATCTGCAGTATACAGTAGAGGAGGAATAGACGAGTGTGAGGGGGGGGGTGAGAATCAGCCACCTGCTATTGCCAAAGTCGCAGTGATTAATAGCTGCCTAAGCTGCTTAAACACACTTTACGATGACAGAGGTAGCAACAAAGTGGCAATTACTGGATGAACAACGCAACAGACTGAACTTGAATCATAAAAAAAAGCCCCATTAATTAGATTTTTGGAGGAAAAATAAGCCAGACCTTTATATTTTTATAATGTCCGGTAATGAGACAGGAAAAGATGCTTCATAAAAGAAGGAGAGGCGTTGGTTTCTCCCGTGACAGTAGCCCGAGTAGGGCAGAACGCACTGGAGACACAACAAAACACGCTGCGTATCATGTCGCCGTCTCCTCTTCTAACATCTCACGTGAACTAGTTTTTCCTTACACAAACTTGGAGAAGACAATACGAAGCATCGATAATAATAATAATAAAAGTGGGCTTTTCCTTTAAGAGTGTAAATCCCACCAGGACTGACCCGTGCTAAAAATGCATGCACCGCCGCAATCACCCGTCTGCTCACACCAGAGCCGATTGTAGGTCAAACTCGCTCGTATCATTAGCCGTCTTTGCATTGCAGGCCGTATATTTGCCTGTGTGCTCGACTGCACCTGCTGAAGAAGAATCCGGACCGAGTTCTGAGAGGAGACGAAGAGGAGATGCCCTCTTTCTGCCTACTCAAATCAGTGGCACAGACTCTCGGCTGCATTGTCTGCAAATCGCTTCAGCGCAGGTAGAGGTTTTTTTAAAGATTACAGAGAACGCGCATCAGCTGAAAATGGATGCATCTAGACGTGAAGCGGCGATACCCGACGAGGCTCCACGCGCATGTGAAAAGGCCAACAGGAAGAGCCGCGCTCTATCTAGAATTGTAAAGGTTTTGCAGGCTGCGGACGCTGGTCAGCCATTTGTCTTTGTTTGCAAATGGCAGGGGCAGCTGCCATCAAAGGTCAGCAAAATGCTACCAGAACAAGGCCCCATAGAGGCCGGGAGCACGCGCCTCCTGTGACACGCAAGGGACCCGCCCGAGCTGGAGTGAAACACTTTCACTCGCGCACAACAAAAATGTTTGCTGCCGTCAAAGATGCAGCTGGTGGCCGCGTCCGAGCCACGGTTGACAACGCGGAAATATCAGGTTACTGTGTCCCCTCCGGCTCTCCATCAGCTTGAGTTGAGCGCAGCGTTTGAAGTACCATCCTCCTTCGCCCACCTACACACCCCCCCCCCGGCTGTAACACAACCTGGGTAAACTTACACCAACCATCATCGCCAACCCCCAGCCTCGTCGCTGGAGCTTTTGTGCGGCGAAGCCACAAGCCCAGGGACATGGATGGATGGATGGATGGGTGGGAGTGCTGACAGATGGACAGAGCAAAAGATGAGCACACGCGAACCAAGAATAGCTTCAAATCCATCTTCTCCAACGCATGGAGCCACCGGGGATCACTCCCCGAGCCGAAAATTTATCTGACAACTGTTTTTCTCATCTAATCAACTACATCCAAGGGAAATCAAGCGCACGCAAAAAAAGATGAAAAGGAGCAGAAGGAGGAAAACATAAGGCTTCCCTTCCCCTTTTGGCTAAAAACAAAACGTGTTTCTGGTTATGTGTTTTAGCAGGGGAGCTGATGTTTCCTCCAAAACATATAGCCGTCTCTTTTAAATAGCCCCGAGAAAGAAAGCTGACAGCAAAAAAAAAAAAAAAAAAGCTTTTAAACAGAGGCCGTGAAATGACATGGTACTTTCTAACACATGTTTTACCACTCTGGCTGGAAATGTAATCCATGACTGGGCTTTTTATGACTCAGCGGTATACTAGACAGCCTGAACAGCGTGTCTGTAGGACTGTTAACCCTACTGAGAATATGTCTGGTCCTGGACAAAACCACATTTCTACCTCAACTCTGAGTCCCAGGAACTTTTTGTTTTGGTGAACGTAAAGGTCCCTTCAGACTTTTGTGGCTGTTTGCATTTCCATCGTGGCCTCAAGACATGCAAAGAATAGGAAAATTACTAACCAAACTGCTTTCCATAATGTAATAATAATCATTTTAGCGCAAGAAAAAATACACAAACTGTCAAAAATGTTCAGCGTTTCAAGCTGCGCCGCACAAAGTTCCTGTTCTTTCTAAAAGCTTCAAGCTCTAACTTTTTAGAGGTAAAATAACTTCCTTTATTTAGTTCCTTGTCTTTCCCCCAGAAACACACCTAGTATATGTACCTGTAATGAGTTCCTAGTTCCTGGGCAAAGCTCCTGTGGTGGAAAAGCGGCTTCACCATCGACTAGCCGTTTGACGTGAAGTACAATTAAACGGCCACTTGTCGAACTCAAACTGCGTGATGTTGCTACAGCTACAATAACCATCTAAGACTCTGAGGCAGATGATAATAATCAAAGACAGAGCAAACATTGCATTTTACATAACCAGCTCTTAATTAAATTCTTCAGAAACACATAAAGGGAGACAGCACAGGAAGCGGGGCCCCGGCTAACAATGCCCAAAGGATCGCCGGCTCTTCCAGATGCGTCTCGGGGCATCATTCATTTCAGACGTCTCCTGTGCTTCTGACGAGGCTCTAAACTGCTGCCATTTTCCTCTCGCAAACAAGAAAAAACAAAATCTTAAAGGCATCTGTCTGAGGAGGAGGAGGAGGAGGAGGAGGAGGCAACCAGAAGGCCAGCAGTTATTTTCAACCCATTAACTGCACTGTAAGCGAAAGGGTCGCATTGCTGCCGCACTGTCTCCATGCCCAGAATAATGTGCTTCTAGTCTTTGTGGATGCAAATCAAGCGTGCCTTAAGGACACAGACGGTCCATTATAATGCCACTGTGGGGAATAAAGGCTGAGCCAAGTGGCTGCTAAGTGGCTTTTTTTTTGGGATGGGGGGGTGGGTGGGTCGGGAGAGAAAATGCTGTTTGTTTTGCTGCGTCCGCCCATAAATTAAAACGGTGAAAGTAACAGAGAAAAGGTTTAAAGGGTAAAAATGTGGAGCTGGACAGACAGTGGCACGGTGAGCAGCTCCTCTCCAAATGACCTTTGAACCCCACGGTCAGTGCGGGGTCATTATCCTCCCAGTGTTAATGTCTGACTGCAGAAGAAAGAATAGTTTAACCTCAAAACCTCATTTTTTTTTGGAAGCTGTAGCAATATTATACACCCAAACACATTTACTGACCCAAGAAGACACAAGCTAAGGTGGATGCTAGCACTAAATTGGGGATAGCCACTGGTCAAACTGGCGACGCCTGCCAACAAAGGGGAGTTAAAACTGTGTCCGTGAGCTGCAGCGAGGAGGCAGCTGAGAATGAGCTCAGCCCTGCCACAAAAACACACGCTGCTATTTATAATGCTGGGGTTTAGAAGACGTAAAACGCGGCGCTTGGTAAATAAGCCAGCGAGATATAAACATTAGCGCGACAATATCCATCGGCCATTAGCCTCCTGCCGCTAAACAGGGTGGAGACTGGTCAGGCATCTTTTCTCTTCAGCTGGATGCAGAGGAGGAAAACTGGCCTCCAGAAAAAAAAAAAAAACAGCCTGACAACAAAACTAACAGACGCGCAAGGACACTTAAAAAAAGAGAAGAAGAAAAAAGGGCAGCTCATATTCAATTGTCACTCCCATGAAAGCCGTTTTCCCAGTCGGCCCAAAACGCTGCACAATCCCTTTTCTCCCCCAAGAAAGGGGATTGTTCAATGGCCGCATAGAGGAGGGGTGAGCCCACAAACCCCTAAATTAAAACATCCTGCCAGTCTTTATCAGAAAAAACTCATTTTTATTCCCAATAACAGCTGTGTGTTTTTTAAAACATACCTTACGCTTCCCTTTTAGAGGACACAGTCTAGGATGGGCTGCCAACTGTTTTGGTTTGTAGCACAATAAACTCACACTCAGGCTGATTTATATTTCATAACCTCTCCTCTATTAGTGAAGTAACGTGATAGAGGATTAAAAATGAAACGAAAAAAAAAATCTACTTACAGGGAAATGGGAGTCACAAAGAAGGTCCTCTCCTCCGCTGTGTCTCTCTCCAAAGGGAGCAAATACCCCTGCCCTCAGGAGGGAGAAGAAGAAGAAACTCCCGGTGTGATATGTCTAATTATCTATCTAAAAACAGGAATCTAGGTTTTTTTAAAAACTACCCTCACGTTTTCGCACGCTGCCTCGTCCGCATTTCCAATCCACAAACCTAGTCCCTTTCCCATTCTTCTCTCCCGGAGCTGCTGGAGACACGCTGCGCGTCTCCGTCGTTTCCTGTCCAGCCCAGGATCCAACGCCGCCTTCACGGCCTGTGGGAAAAAATCGTAAAACGGAGTTGACCTAGCTAAAATAATAATAATTATTATTTAAAAAAATAAAAGGATGAAAATAAAAAAGAAAAGGCCTGTATGTTTTTACCAAGTAGCACGCTCAATTAATCGATGTAAAGTAAATCTTAATTTGTGGATTTTGTAGATTAAATAATAATTGTTAAATGACAGTAAAGTAAACGCGAAAGACTCTTGGAAAAGCTGTGAAGGCAACATCAACCAGCTATTTCCTACATTTATTTCCTACATAATATTAACAATAATATAAATAATAATAATAATAATAATAATAATAATAATAATAGGATAAAAACTGTTAAATAAAAGCAAAATAAAGCGACCACATGGAGTTCTACTCACATGAAACTGCCAGACAAAAGGCTTCCAGATTATGAGATTATCATCGTCCATATGGACACATGGACACATTACAAACACCTCAATTCCCCCTCACTCCTATTTTTTTTTTTTTTTAGAACTAGTTAAAAAAAAGAAAAGAAAAAGGAAGAATATATAATCCCACGTGTTGTCACATAAAATAAATATCTACAATAATAAAAACATCAATACCAACTGAAGCCAAGTGAAACATTTCTGTAATTAAAGTATGATTGTTACTATTTTCCTATCTAGTCATAACATGAAACTACTGTATTTAAAATCAACAAGCAGATACAACTAAATGCTTGACTGCCATCTATTGGGCCAGACAATGAATTGCAAACTTTATTGCCAGGGTAATAGCTTTTAAAACTTTTGTTAATATTCTGTGGAAGATATTTACTGTCTCCCTTCACGTACATTGCAAAGCGCTCATTTGCTTTTCAGACACAGAGTGTGTGATCCGTGCCACCGTTTGCACATGTGCCTCTCCCTCAGTGACTCATACAGTTTCTCATTCACCTCTTCTCATAGTTTCTCAGTCAGCCACTAACTTTTTCCTGCAATGACAGTTTTTGTCTGTGAGTTCAGACCAGGTCAGTGTGTACCGCTCTGTTCAGTAAACTCACATGGCACACAAGGTCATCAAACTTCTGGCCACCTCCGACATTAGTCCTTTTTTGTTTGTTTTTTAAATCTTTCAGTGCTTATTTGTGCTCAAAGTTAGCATGGCTGATTTTAAAAACATTTGCAGAATTGCTGCAGCCACTGCAAACTTTTATTTATTATTTAATACATTTAGTAAATGTATTTACGGGTAATCTGGAGCGTTTAAGGGTAATAACAGAAGTAGTTTTGTGCTAGAATCAGAAAAATATGAGGATTTAATTCGTATGTGGGACATGTAAAAGTATGCCACCTCAGCAGAAAGAGGAGGATTTTTTTCTGTCTATCATCGTGTAAAGATCTTCTGTATTTTTGTGTGGTTTCCATGTGATTTTTATCATCATCCGCTTGCTCTGATCTTTGTCTCCCTCCACAATTACACATAAAAATGTATGTATATTAGGTATCTATATATGTTTGCGTGTCTCTAATGTTAAATTTATTTTATTTATTTACGTTGCCACCTGTCTTATTCATCATTTTCTAGTTATTTCTCTTCAAATAAGCTGAACTGTGAGTGCAGTTTGTAGACAAACACTCATAATGATTTTCTAGGTTGCGAGGCGCGCAAAAAAAATGTTCAATCACCGGAGAAAGACATTTAAAAAAAAAAAATCAGCACATAATCACCTTACAATAAATACATTAAAAGGTCACACACTATGGGAGTGAGCGGAAACTTAAGAGGAGGAGGTGTCACAGGATGTTTTCTCTCAGAGAGAGTTTGTGAGTGAGGCTCAGTCACACCGTGGGTGTTGGTACAGGCAGATAGGTGAAATGATGAGAACACGTGCATGGAACCGAGCTTGTTGGTACCAGAGTTAACTCCTCGGATCTCTCTGCGGCGTCGGTAGAGTTGCCCGCGTGGTCTTGCCCGGAGGAGGCACCCCTCAACCGGGGTCTGGGTGATGAGGGAAGGCGCCGGTCTGCTGGAGGCACGTTCACACGCTCGGCGCCAAGATGAGAGTTTGCTGGATGCTCGTAATCCTCCTGGGCTGCAGGTTATCACGTACTACTCTGTCTCAGTGCCCCTGTAACTGCAATGGTAAGTCACTATCATCACATTACACGCACAGTAGTTAGAATACACAGTAATTTGCTTGAATTGCAATATTTTTTTTGAGCAAACAGTAAAACAATCTGAAAAATTTGCACATTTTAGGGGATTTAATGTAGCTGTATTCTTTTAGGATTTGTTATTGTTGCATATAGGTTCATAAAACATGAAAATCAGTTAATTATTTTTCTTCTATTAGGGATTTTCTGTTAATTATCACTTTATATGTCCCCGATTCGTGTATTTTTGTGCAGAGGGATGTCAAAGTAACGCAGGGGAGGGCAGAAGTAGTTTAGTTTCAGCGCAAATGCACAGCGCTGCGCCTCGCCAGCGGCATATCTAAGTCAGAGGCTGACTCAAGTATGCCGCTCAAATGGCAAGTTTTTGTTTTTCACGAAAATGAAGTGAGCCTCGTTTGAAGAGGTAAAAGTGATCACATGCACTGATATCAAACACATTCCATGTGGGGGTGGAGTTGCTCTGAAATGTCGAGTTTCAGCCCTTGTTGAAGTTGAGTTCAGGAGAATCAAATGGAAATAAATGAATCTTTGCAGGTGCTGTGCAGAAAGTAATCTCCTCCGCAAGGTGTAGGCTACAGATACAGACGCATTTGGCATTTTGTTTCATTGTGTTTTTAAGCCAGATTTCATGCCATCTGCTGAGATGCCATGTCACGTTTGCAAACAGTGTCACACACATTGAGGAAACCTAATAAAGGTGTCACCTTTTTCCTTTCAGAGCCGCCGAAATTCCACAGGGTGCCCACCAATGGCAGCTTGTTCGTGCCGTGCCCGAACACGACTAATGAGGAGGACATGAAATTTGACCTCTTCAGGGACCAGGAGATTATTTTCTCGTGCAACTTAAATAAATGCAAGAATACGAGCAACAGATCAACACTTGTGGAAGAGGACAGAAACGACCAGAAGCAGCTGGTGGGGCTCATTGTTTCTGGAGATGCAGACAGAAACCTCGTCACCTACAGATGCATGGGCACAGTCATGTACCCTCCACCCCTTAAATATAAATATTCTGAGTGGCAAGTGGCTCTTCCGAAAGGTAAATATTTATGAAAAGAAAGAAAGAAAAGGATATGTGTTCACATCTTTGTGCATACGCTGCAATAAACCGTCTGCTTCTTCCAGCTCAGAACTACACATGCAAAGAAGACAACCACCACAACAACAGCAAGCCAAGAGAACCACAAACAATAAAACGGACTGAAAGATTTCTGTGGATGTGGATTACTGCGGTTGTGCTTCTCAGCACCTACGGTCTGATAGTCACCATCCTGGCAGTGGTCCTCTGGGTAAGATGTGAAAAGAACAAGTTTGACACAGTCATTTCTTTGACCGTTTGAAGTTAGGAGAGAGGATTTTTAAACAAAATAAAAGAAACACTGCCAGCTTTACATCTCAGAATACACAGGAATTATCTATATAAACATATTTATTGCATTATTTAGTATTAATAGTTTCCAGATGTTCCCGGTTTGCAGCAAATTCAGCCATTTATGGTGTTACTCAGGGATCATGGCTGGGACTCCAGAAATTTGACAAAATTCAAGTCCCCTCTTAAAAAGTTGTGCCTCTGCGTGTTTTGTTTTTTTCAACAATTTTCCCTCATAATGAAAAACTTGACACAAAATGACACAATCTGCCACAACATTATGACCGAGAAGATTAGAAAACAACTTTGACCATCTTGTGATAATCCAGTGTCCTGCTGGGAAACTTTTGGACCTGGCATTCATTTGTGTGGATGTTTCTTCGACATGTAGCACCCACCTAGACCAGACCAGGCACCCCCACCCCATAGCAATAACACTCCTTGATGGCAGCAGCCACCCCGAGCAGGATGCAGCCTGATACATGCACACACCCAAAAACGGTTTAGGAGCAACCCAAAAAAAACAAACATGAAGAACAGCACAAGGTGTTGACCTGACCTCCGAATTCATCAGATCGCAAACTGATCATGTATCTGTGGGGTTGATCCGCAGAGGTCAACCCACAGGACCCAAAAAATCCCACTGACAACTTTCTGGTGCAGCCAATGATTAGAGAAATGAGTGAACTTCTAACAGCTAAATCCCCGCAAAATCAAACCATAGCCTCTCATTTTTCACCGTCACATAATGCCCTGTCATGTCCGCGTCTTGCTCACTTGCCTTCATGTTTCTTGCAGGTCAAACTGAATACGACGGACAACCAGAGTGACTACATGAACACCAAACCCAGAGCATCCAGGGAGCGCAGGAAGAAAGGAGGGATTCAGAATCCTATACCACGATACGTCTGATTGATTACTCCTTGTCGGATCATTTGCACAGCTCTCTCCCCGTTCGGCCCGGACACAAGGAGATGGGGGTGCCGTCGTAGTAGCTTATTCTGAACGGGACATTGTCGTGAGCGAGGTTTGGGTTTGTTTTGTCTACGTGTTTTAATGTCAGCGGTTGTTTCGTGTCTACAAAGAAAAAGTAGCAGCTCATTTTACAATAAAATACCTACTCAAGAGTTTGGTTTTGCTCACTTCCTGTTTCACTTTGCATGTCTCTGTCAGAAACGCACACACGCCGATGTGAACTGGGAACCCCTATTTTTGTGGTCGAAACAGAAGGTGGTGTCTGAGTGAGGGTATTTAACCACATGTAAAGAGGAGTAAATCAGTGGATGGCAGTGGCTGCAGTTTAAGGCCACTACAAACACCAAACTATAAAAGATCAGAACATGACGCAAGCCGCTCTCAAGTTTGCAGAGTGTCTTCTTGCAGAGGTTGAGGAGATAGGAGCAGCGAACACTTCAAACAATAACAATCTGCACCGTTTCCTGCACCCTCCATCTCTTTTTTTTTTTTTGCTCCTTCTCGGCGCTCACTGCAGCTTCAAAGGGACGCCACCTTTACCTCGCTCACCTTGCAGTGTCTGCAGTCACTGCAAGCGCTCACCCTGGTTTTACTGGTTTCGTTCGGTAGCATGGTGTCAGTTAAGAAACGCCACGGGTGTCACACACACGAAACCTTGTTTTTGTTTAGTTTTTTTTTTATAGCCGTTTAACTGATGTTTTTCTTTCCACACCCCTCTGATGACAAACAGGGAGCGCGGCCTTTATCGGGGAACATCCCATGTTTTTCCTTTACGTTAACAGGTTTTAAAAAGAATGAAGCCTGAAACCAGATTCACTGAAATACTTTAATATATCTGCTCATTATTAACCGATTACAAAGCAAGGTGCCTTTCAACACCGAGTCCAGTCTTTAAGATGCCAGCTGCTCATTCTCCGGTTTCTGGTCCGATAAGTGGAGTTCTGGAAATATCCGCCCCCTGAGGAAATCCGTTCTCTTTTCTGCAGACACAGACTTCAGCTCCTGCTCGGTTACCTGGGAGACACGATTAGGATCGTAAAAAAGTTTGCCGTCGTCGAGATGAACTTCTTGAATTTCAATCAGCAAAATGCATTAGTTGAAGCAGGATCAAACAAACGTTGGTGCTAAAATGTGGCAGACAATGACCCACTTTAAACTAATTCTATTAATTGCAAAAAATAAAGATGCCTAGAAATTTTTAGAAATCCAAATTCTCACCAGGACAGGCGTGTAACCCAAGATCTTCAGATGTCGAATCTTCATAGCCGGGAAACCACGCAGATTGGACGTACCGAAGCAAAAACCAGAGAATGGCACGTAAACGACCGCAATTCTAGGACATCAAGAAAACGCTTTTGTCAGCTCTTTTTTTTTGTGATAAAAAAAAAAAAGGTCATAATTTGAATACAGTTACAGATGTGAGAGGGTGAAAGCAGAGGCTGGGTTAGAGGAACATCATTGCCAGAGCAGAAGCTGAACAGACAGAGAAGATTGTGGCTTTATTCAAACGCAAACTCCGTGTTTCTGACTTCCTCTGACACACGGTGAACTATCAGGGTGATGAGCACCGTTTGCAGTTTTGGGTTTTGTTCTTTAGAACTAGTTTGAATTCTACTTGAACAGGTATTCTTCAATGCAAATAACAAAGCATGATTCATAGTTGCCGTTTTCTGTTCGTCTTTCACATTGTAATCATTAGATCGTCTTAGGAAAGTAGTGTATCAAACTACTAAAAGGTAATAATAAGGCACAGTAATATTTTCCCACCTCAAGAACTTAAATATGTTAAAAATGTGGAGTTTAGAGTTGTGTTTTTTTGTTGTTGTAACATCAGTCAGTGTCCGACACAGAGCCAGAACATCCCATAAACCTGCTTTGACAATGTTTTGCTTCACCGAACATGTTGGTAGATTCGACAGACTACCTGAATGGGGAAATAAAACACTGCAGCTTTCTCCAGTCTGGGTCTGGTGATGCTAGCTACCAACCACGGGCTAACGATGATATCTTACCTTTGGCTGCTCTCTGCTGGAGAACACCCGGCTCCTGCACTTGCTTCAGTCACAGAGCTTTGGTTTGGCAGAGGTTTTGTTATAACGCCGTCTGAGAGTGAACGCACAAACAAAAAAACAAAACGCAGGTGCTTCCTTGCATCATTGTGCCACAACTAGTAGAACCTCTACAGGATGGAAAGATTTAAAGATACGAAGACTCTGTCTTTACCTATGAAGTAGAAGTTCTCCACCACCACCATTTCCTGCAGCGTTGCATGAGCCTGATCGCACAAAACACTCTGCAGGGACTGTGAGATGAGCAAATTGGTGGACGGACTGCTCCGTGAGGGGTCTCCCAGTGCAGATGCGGGGACGGTCAAGGGCTGAGGAAGATGGGGGCGGTCAACGCGGAGACACATGTCCAGTGTCTTAAATGTTCTGTCGCGGCTCTTGACAAACTTCAACGCTGAGGAGACGAACAAGAAGAATAGAAGTCACGGGTGTAAAGCTGCTGGCCTGTGCATGAGCGTGTTTGTCGTCTTACCTGCAAGCTGCTCCAGTGTACTGCTCTGCAGGAGCTGCTCCAGCGGTGCAGAGGGGAAGTGGCCCAGCAGGCAGAGACAGTAAACAGCCTTTGACAGCTCATAGCCAGACATCTTGGGGAGATAGGAGTCCAGGACTTGGCTGAGGCTGTCCAGAAACCTGTAAAGACAAAGATTACAAACATAATGATGAAGATGATGGAAGAGAAGGACGAGTAGGAAACTGGTGAGAAACTAGAAGAAAACAAAGAAGGGGAAGCAGGAAAAAGAAGAAGACTTAAGAAGAAACATAGAAACATGCTGATCCATGCCACTGACTACACAAACTTATGACCTACTGTTGTTTCTGATGCCGCAGATCATAGTTGAGAGAGGAGTACACCTTGAGGATGCAGAGGAGGTCTTTTAGCGTGAGAGCGTCCGGCTTGGCGATCACTTTCTCTGCGTAGGCCTCCATCAAGGCAGCAGGACAGAAGTGGAGGCCCTCAAACAAAGACAGGAAGAGGATCACCTGAACAGAGAGGAAGGGGGGGGAACACATTAGCAGCTCACGAGCGAAGGCAAAGGTCAAAATCAGCTCGCAGAAGACGGCTGGAAGGGGCACCTGTTTGTTACTCCAAATGTCCATTGTTGAAGCGACGTTGTCGGAAATGCCGTTCAGCAGATCCAGGTCTCTGTAGAGCAGCTCCCTGCACGACTGCAGCAACTTCACCAATCTGTTGAAGGGGATTCCATGGAGGTTTTCTACAAGAGAAATGTGGGAAGAACACACAAGCTGAATAACGACCAAGGTTTCCTCAAATCATTTTGCGCTCATGACTGATAATTGCGGCTTCACCTAGTATCTTTTTACTGCAGAAATCCAGAAGTGGTTTGGAGTGGAAGCCCATTGAAGCCATAGTGGAAAACATGTACTGGGCGTTGGGAAGGCTGAAGTGCTCGGTCATTGATAAGGCCTTTACCTGGAGGAAGCAAAGGCTGGTTTCAAAGGCTGTAAATAGCAACTAAACGTGCTACAATGCTGCATCAACCAAAATAATCAGTGAGCCAGAGTACAGAGCTTCACAAACTTACCTCTAGTTTCTGTTTGAGCTCCCGTGGGACATCTTTTCCCATCAAACGCATCATAGTCTGGAGAGACATCACATTCTTGATAACAGGAAGGCGGGCCTCAACTATCAGCCTAAGATAAAGCAACAGTAAACATCACTGTGAAATGAGCTGAAAGGCCCAGAATCAGTTGAATCAGTTATCTTGACCATGATTCGTACCTCATGCCGTCCTTAAGTGCGCCAACATTGGGGCAGTCCTCCATTTGTTCCAGACAGGAGGCCAAGATGGACAGACTCTTCTCATCAAAGCCGCTCAGTCTCTCCTGTTCCAAGAGGAAAAATATTTGCGACGTTAAACAAAAAGAAAGGGAAATGCCTTTGCTTGTGAGATGACCGTGTCTGATTGCCTACCTGGCAAGTTCGAAGGAAGGTCTGGACCACGCGGCTTTGCTGAGGCACACCCAGATTGATCATGCTGAGCAGAGAGTAAGTCATGTCGTCGTTGCGCATGTACCCCACCGATTTCATGGCCCTTTTCAGGAGTTCGTCGAGAGCCGGGTTGTCAAACATCAGCTGCAGCTCGTAGCGTCGCTGCTCCTCCGTCATCTTCTTGGTGGTGGACCACATGTGGCTCAGGCAGTGGCTGACCTCCCGAAACATTGGCGCGATCCGACAGGTGAGGTCCAGCACGTCTGATGGGGAGCCACACAGCTGCAGCTGCTCCAACAAAGGGGACCTATTCCTCTTCAATGAGGGTGGATCGTCCCACTTTGCAGGTGGAGAAGGGAGGAGCTCGCTCTCTTCCAGTTCATCACTGCTATTCCTGTCCTGTGAGTAGAACTTCACTGAACTGGAAACACTTTTAGAAGTTATTTTCCGGCTCTGCGTTGAGGCCCAAACATGAGCTAACTGTTGCCGAGGAGAAGATGTGTCCTTAAATGATGTGGTCGCCAGGAAACCACGCTGTTGCCATAGAAACCTGCGGCTGCAAAGGCGCATGCACCATCTCACGGCCTCCTCCGTCATCCACAAAGACATGGTTCGCAATTAAATTAAGGTGGACACTAAAATGTAAAGGGGTTTAAATGAAATACATCTGTTTATTTCCGCATTGCGCACTGCGTGGAGCAAATAGCTTCTCTCTAACGCCTGTTTATAAATGTTTGGAAATAAGAGAATGAAAGTAATGGCAAATATCTTGTCGCGTTATTTGTCTGCTTGTTTCGTATTAACGTTATTGACCACATATGCTGTTCATTTGTTTAAAAAATTGTACAAATGATTAATAATCGACTACACTACCAACAAGGTCAACAAACTGCCTCCGTCAAGCTAACACTAGCTAGTAGCTAGCTTTCGTTTACTCAGTAACGTCTCATGCTTTACTAGCAGAAACGTTATTCATTGCCCTCCTTAAGTAACGCATTGTACTTGCCAGACCGTGTAAAACCGATGGGACAACATCGTTCAGTGAAAAGGTATTCTCCTATATTACACTAAACATTTTAATTCTCCGGTTCCGGTATTTCCTGCACGCTGTTTAGTGCCCTGTCCGTTGCCATATTACGTCCCCCTCTCAACACGTACGCCACGAACTGTCAAAATAAGAAAATAAAGTTTATTTAAAAATAAATAAATAAAATAAAATAAAATGATTAAAGCGCGACATCTATTATTGTAAACCTATTCAGAGCTATAACATTTTAAAATAACATATTTTAGTTTCCGGTGTTTGCCGCACGGACTCAAATGACAGTGGGAAACCAGGTTTCCTAGCAACGAACGCTTTCCACACAGAATGGCAAAATTTGTGCTTGCCGGTGAGGTTTGATTTTAGTTTTTATCTTCTAATATGTCGTTTTTTCCCCCTCCAGATAATAATTTCTCACTTATATTATTTGAAACCCTTTCAGGAAAAACAGATTGCCCTCATTATGCCAAGGTGGAACTTTTAGCAGACACTCTGCAGCAAGCTTTGCCGGACTTCAGTGTCCATAAGATCTCCATCCACCCTGAGGAATGGAAGGTACTTGTCTTAAAAGTGTAGTATATTCATGTAACACACATAGTCATCTCAACATGATTTCTATTGGACCCCTGGTAGGAATGGCTGGAGGTTACCTGCAAAAGAAATGACTGGAAACACGAGCACTCTCCTTTGGTTTGGAGGGAACTGGTGAATCAAGGGGGCAAAGGGATGCTCTTAGGCGGCTTCAGTGACTTTCTAGAGCACTGCCAGGTATGCACAGATAGGGTTTCTCGATTAAAACGAGCTTCAAAGCTGGACATGTCTTTATCCATCTTGCAGGACTACTACGGCATCACATCAGACATGTCCACAGAGGTGATGCTGAGAGTTGCAGCGGAGAATCTGGAGGCCAAGCTGAACCTTTTGGAGGAAGAGCGGCAACGCATCAGCCTTATTCGACCTATCCACATATGGATCACCGGGTGGGTTTACCTGGAAAACTGAATGTCCCACATGTGAACGTGCGTCAGCTGACAGATTTGTCTTCCCAGTGCTCTCAGCCCGACATCCCACATCCTGATCCCCAACCTGCTCTCGCCTGAGGTGCTCCCCGGCGTTTCTGCAGTCGGCCTCCACCTTCTGGACGTGGAGGGGAGCGAGGAGGAGTTGCAAGGGCTGAGAATGGAGACTGAGGACCTGGCACTCAGCATGCTCCATCAGGTAGAGCTCTTTGGTAACGTTTTGATCGCGTCAACAGAAAGAAAACTTAACAAAATGCATCCACAGGTGACGATTCACACAGACGTGGAGCAAGCCTTCAGAGAGGCGGACATCATCCTCCTCCTGGACGACGACACTGTGAAATACAACGAGGAGGAAAAGAAGGAGAAAGTAAAGGAAATATCAGAGCGCTACAGAGAGTACGGGCAACTGATCGGCACAAGAGCCAAAAAGAACGTGAAGGTCATAGTGTCTGGTGACGCTCTCGTCAACCTGAGATGCTCACTTCTCATGAACAATGCAGGCTCAATTGACAGCTGCCAATTCATCGCCACGGCAACTCAGCTGGAGAATGAAGCCAGGGCTGTAGTTGCAAAGAAGATGAAAGTTAGAGCCTCAGGTATGTCCTGTAGGTTTTTATTTATGTTTTCATTTCACGCCTGCACTTTAAGATTAAATCAGCGTTTTTCTGTCACAGATATCACAGATGTCATTGTGTGGGGGAACATCAGTGGCATTTTCTACATTGACCTGCAGAGGGCGAAGGTTTTCAACTATGACGGGGCAATCAAAGGGCCTGGTTTCTTCTCCCAGCCCGTCCTAAAGGTTTTTCATGACAGGTCTGTCACAATAGTACGCTGTAATATTTCAAAGCGTTTTTAAATGCCACACAAACATGTCTGTGGTTATTTCTTCTTTTTATTGGTCAGCTCCACCCATGTGACTCTGTGGCAGTCTAAACAAACATGATAAGGTCTCAGTCCTGCCCTACCATCAAATTACAAATCTGACGTCTGGTCCCTAACCTTGCTGTGACTTCACTGTGTAAATGTCGGTTGCACAATCTGACCCGGCAATCTGCCTGCCCTGATCAAAAACACCCCGTGCTTGGCTGTTCCAAAAAACAAAAAAGACAACAAGTCCCATTCTGCTTTCCAGGAAATGGTTGGAAACGGACTTGCAACACTCGGTACGCCGTCAGCGTGTAGATGTGACTTCAAAGACCGGCCGAGCAGCTGCCACGTCAGCCGCAAATGGGATCCTCATTGTCCTGAAGGCCTGGAATGGCGCTTGTGATCCGGGCGAGATCCGGTCTGTTGGTGTGCTCTGCCCAGGTTAAGACAAAGCCGAGAGGCTCTCAAGGTTTTAGCTCAGATTTTGAGTGTTTTAGTTTGTGTTGAAAAAGGATTCTCTATTTTAGGCCGGTTCAGTGTCCCCGACGACATCGTCCTCTCAGTTCCAGTGACCTTTATGGACGGTAAATGGTCTGTGCTCTCTGACGTGACTGTGCAGGATGAGCTGAAGGAGAGATTTCAGCTTTCTGTAAATGAACTGCAGCAGGTGTGTCAGGTTTCACAGTAACAGGGCAACAATTCCGTTTACAAACAGCACTTAAAGTGAAAGCGCTAACAGTATTTCTTCCTTTCCCAGGAAAAAGATCTCGGATCAGAGACGGCCGACGCGGATGAATGATTTCAGACTTCCCGGACAAGTTGGTCACACAGATCACATCTGAATCACATCCGTTTCAGTTTGTTCTTTTATTCTTTTACTTTCACACGTGAAGTTGCAGTTTTATTTCACCAGCTTTAATGACAGCAAATCTCGTCCGCTTTGTGAAAATCATCTGTAGCAGTTATAGTTTTAAGACGTAAAAGATCAAACTGAGTACTTTATGGAAAAAGGAGAAATTAGAAAATATATTCCTTTTTTTTTCTTTTTTTAAATTGTACAATTGGATAAGTGCCTTTTCTTTTTTATATATTTCAAGAAGCAGAATTTTAAGCGTAAAACACAAATACCATACACAAACTAGTCTGTTAATGTCGTTCTCTAGATCTGGTGTTCTCACTTGCCACCGTTTACAGTTGTTTTAGAAGTAAGGACACATCAAAACTTTCACTACCCAACTTGGTAATAAAATATTACACAAACTGAACATGATGGTCTCTTTTAACCTGAAACAGATTTCTCTTCTCCACTCACAAACTGTGCAGTACTTTGTCAGCAGACAAGGAGAACTTGAACAGAGTGCTGTTTTTACATGCAGAATATACACTTCTTCTTTTTTTTTTTGCATTTCTACACTATACACAAGGAGGCATTGACTGGAAAAAAAAAAGAAAAGAAAGAAAGGTTAGTACAAATACAGTGCACTACGACAAGTCGGGGAAATGGACCCGGAATTCTGCGATGTTATATTCACTTTGTACAACCCACCCCTGAGATCTGAATGCCGAGTGGTTTTACAAAAGCGAAACTTTTTTTCTCTCTCCATACAGTCGAGCACGGTGCTGGATTTGAAAATCACACGCCTCTTTCGAAAACAAACTGAAAGTTGACTCCGATCGTGGTAAAATACATGCGTGACGCGTGGCATGCATGAGCGTGTCGTGGCACAGAGGAGGTCATTTGGTAAATATACATATCCCAGTGATGACTGTACATGTACAGGTAGTGGGGGATGCACCGATTTATCACTGTGGGACAATATTTGCATTGTCAGGTGCCATTGACCTATTGGGAAACACAATGACATTCGCTGATGGCAGTTGTGGATTTGAGCCGGTGTATTTCAAACACCCTTTACCCTTAATGTAAATGATGTGTGTTACCCTGGCAGATAAAGGGGAATAAATAATGACAAATCAACATAAAAATCAAATAAATAATAACTGGTATTGGCCAGATTGTTATTTGAAACGTAAGTATGCAATCAGTGCATCCCAAACAAAATATACACGGGCCTATCCTTCACAACGGGTCCATTTCAAATCACATATGGATGTTTGAAGTTATTTCTACTCACGAGTGTCAAAACAAAACAAAAAACTAAATCACAGAACGGAAATGAGTTTATCTTGCCAAACGAAAGTCACTTACGGGTAAAGATCTGCTAGCTGTCAACATCCAGTAACGTCAAAAGAATCCATTTTCAGGCAACAAGTGAAAACCCACCAATGACCGAATGCTTTTCCTCTTTTTCTTTCTTTTTTTATCTCCGAGACTAAAGACGGGGGGATCGGCGTCCGTTTACTCGTCTAACTCTGGGAATAATGCGACTAAAATTTCAAACTGAACAGTGTCATCAATAAAACGCTTCATTACAATCATTACGGGTGACTGACAGGGATAAAACGTACTTTCAAACTGCCCCTCAGCTTTAATAATCAACTGACCATTAAATTAAATAACTTATAGAATATATTAATAGATATATAATCCAACATATCAACTCTTCCTAACACCATCAGAGTGAAGGGTTCAGGCTGCTACAGGTTTGTATTGAGGAGAATTAACACCCAAACATTAGCGATGCCTCCGTAACTTTGAACCTGCTCTAACTGAACTCAGGTACCAAGACTGAACAGAGCCGTGTAACGTGAGCCCTTTAAGGCCAAACACAACACGTCTCAACCATCTGCTGCACTATCACCAACCAACAGTATTAAAACGCCAAACTCTTGTATAAATAATGTGTATATATGTATATATATTTATATAGCGGTATGTATGTGTATAATGTAGTTCTACTTTACGTAAAAAATAAAAACAGTTGAAGTTGGGGTCCAGGGGAGGCTACGGGGCAGCTATGACTGTGGTTGATGAGGAGGAGATGGAGGGGAGGCTGGACTTTCTCCCACCGCCTGTCTGTCACAGCTGAGGTCCAGACCCTCATCCAAATGCTCCAGTTCACTTTGGTCCAAAAGCTCAAAGTCCTCTTCCTCGGTTGGAACTAGTGTGTCGTCAGGGAACTCCTCGCCGCCGCCGCCGCCGCCACTTTCTGTCGTAATCGCCTCTTCTTCGTCAGAACCCATCGGCCCTATTGTAGTAGTGTTAGCAGTGGTGTCGGTGGGTTGGGTGGGGGTCTCTAGAGCACCCGGTGGGGTTTCAGTAGGAAGGAACTCAGCCAGGGAGGGGTCCTCGCTTGCTTCACTGGACCGCAGCAGGGCCGAGAGAGTGTTCTGCACAACGGTGGAGATGGCCGTGCTCACTATCTCCTCACTCAACGCCTCCAGGGAACGCTGTGCACCCTGGGTGACCGCAGCTTCCTTCCCGTCCCCCTCCTGCCTCTCAGCTTCCTCCTGGACGCCAGTAACAGGCAGCAGCCCCCCCTCGGCCCCGGGTGGTTGTCCGTGTCCGTTGAAATGAGTGTTCACGAAGTGGAGAGGGGACGCTAGGTGCTGGATAAGAAGGCTGGCAGGGCTCAACGGTTCTGCCTCTGACTGAGCACCCACCTGGGCGCCGTCTCCCTGGTTGTGGGCTCGCAGAGGAAAGTGAAGGAGATTGTGCTCAATGGACGGGAACTCCTCAACCGAGGGGAACTCTGGGAGATCCCGCATGTAGGCCTCCTCTGGGTCGCTGTGTAAACTCTGCTGATCCAAGTCTGGAGCAGGAATGAGACAGAAAACAATGCATGGCTTAAGCGTGATTTATAAGACGTGAAAAGACTCAACCTAAACAAACACATCTGAATGTAGCAGAAGGTGAGGCCCTTTTTATTCGCAGTCAAGCCTGAAGAGACAAAAGCTGCAACAGTAAAGTGTAACAAAATACACCTAGCATTTGGTTTCTTTTAAATGAACTGAACACCATTTCCTGCTCCGTGTTTTCTTCTGGTATATCAAATATGTAACCAGCTGCTACAGTTAATATTCAACATGTTTTATAGTGGAATGTGACTAATCCAGGAGGCCATGCAGAAACATTATTATTATGTTTGCACAGCTTGCTAAAACACATCAGCTGGTGGAGACGTGGTGCTAAAATAATTGTTAGTTTAAAGGAAATCTAATGTTTTTAAGCATATTTTTATTAGCATTTCAGTCTTTCTTTGCTGCACCCTGTGGCCCTTACTCTTGTCCTGAAGCATGACTCTCTTGATTTACCTTCAGAGACGTCCGTGAGCTGAGGAGTGGTGGCTCTGGACACAGAGAAGCCTCCACTCTCCAAGATGGACGCCTCTTCATCCGACAGCTCTGAGTCCGTGATGGCCATTGCCAGAGCTGTAGTTTTTACATCCACCTAAGAAAAAAAAAAGACACAACCTTTAACAATTAAAATGGAAATCCATCAACTAAGGGATGGAGATACCGTGCTCTGCAGGTTTCAGTTCATTCCACAGACATGGCGTACATCAATGACAGTCATTGTACATCTTACGCAACACGGAATGTGGAAGTACTTGAAAGCTCATCCTCGAAGTCTTGCCACGCCACAAAGATCCATTCCCATTCACAAATTCCCACATGCATAAAGGTCAGGGCTCATCTCCGCACACCACAAATCTAGCTTCCTCCAGCGACCTTTAAAGCTACAGTTTTAACGAAACGCGTGTTCGTACCGTTGTGGCAAAACAGGACAGCTCTTCCTCGCTCTCACTTTCCGTTTCAGCTCTGGGTTCGTCGCCTTCCTCCACCTCCTTCTTCACCTCTGTTCAAACGCAAGGACACGCATGTTATGACACAACAAAGAACTGAAACAGCTGAGACAAAGACAGAATGGGAAACGTGCAACACATTCTACGGGAAATATGGGGTCCAACCTATCAATCATGTTCAATTTACACAGTTATGCAAGAGATGTTGTTATTCCTGTGTCCAAGGAAGTGTAATAATGCCTCCTTTGCACGCCTGTACAAATCTTACACGTCTGTCATTTTTATTTATCCCGACAGCGTTACTGTAACACTCACTCCTCTTGTCGTGTTTGCGATGCTCGGTGTCTCCTTTCATGCTGTAGTCCAGTTTCATCAGGATCGGTTCCAGGCCGGTGTACATCCTTTGGATCAGTTCGTGGTACACCACCAGCGGCCACAACAGCACGCTCAGCACTGAGGAAGTGCACAAACATTCATGAAGAAAAATGATGCAAAGAGAAAAAGTACGGATCCCTACTAGGGGACCAGAGATTAAAAATGAGGGAGGAAGAGATCAAGCAGTTTGTGGAAAACATTAGCGAGGTAGAAAGCCAGATAAAGTTTATATTGTTTCATATATCAACATTGTGTTTTTTTACTCCTTTAAAATTCAGTCGTGCTCTACTGCTACCCTCACCCATTACCACACACACTCGGTCTGCCATGACAACCAGGCAATTCAAGTGTGTGTCTCTCTATGCTAATTAAGCACGCCAGTGACTCACCAATAATATAGGAGATCATGATTCCTGGTACGTAATGTCCAACCACGGCAAGTACAAAACAGCCACTGCACATCATCACACAGAACTGTGAAACAGACAAAGTCAGAGAGGTTAGGTCACGGGTGAAAGGAGAGAAAGTGAAAAAGGAGGCGAACAGTGAGGCGGATTAGTGTGATAATAGGGAGCGTGTCTGAAAGTGTCCTCACAGCTGCAGGAGCTGCTGATTTTGCAAGATGCCTTTTATGATTCCCACAAATTAATTATTAATGTGCGCGGTTAGTCGGTGACGCGGTTAGAACAACAACATTTACTATTTGAAATATCAGACGCAGATTTTAGCATCATGCCGTTCATGTTGTTTTGATAGTTACCTTGCCATGGTTCTGCCGTTTGTACTGCAGCATCTCCTGCAGGTACAGGCAGTAGGTCAGGTAGCTCTCGGCCAGGTGGTGGCTGAGCTCAGGAACACTGAGCAGATGCTGCTCTGAACTCATTGTTTCACTGTATGCAAACAAGAACACACAAATCAATGCTTGCAAAGGGCACAAATCTATACTTAAAATACTTCAGTCTGTAGTTAAAGGTCTGCAGAGAGGTAGTGCAGGATTCCAAGTCCATGTAATGATAATGGTACCACGGTAACACTAATGCAACCGAGTAAACTAGACGGCGAGCCTGAAATTAGTCATAATCATAGTGCAGACTGTAATAAATGCTCACACTAAATCTTTGCAGGAAGTTAGACACACACAAAAAAACAGACTACACACCTTTGTACAGGTTGAGCCTCTACGTGTTGGACTTGCAGGAGAGAAAAACACACAGTTAGCCACAGATTGTGAACAAAACATAAGCGTTTATAAACATAAAAAACTTTTTTAAGATCACCATGAAGAATCACATCTGATCTGATCAATACATGCAGCATGTTTACTTATTAAAAACAAGCAATCACGTGATGTTAGCATTGCCTGATACATAAACATGCTAGTCACGATGCTAATATTACATGAAGTCTCACCAGTAATGATGGGCAACTTGGGCTTCCATCTCTCCAAGAGCATGAGTCCCAGCAGGGACACACTCAACAGGAACAGAGGCCGCAGGGACGTGGAGGACAGGAGCCTGTGGGGACACGGAAGCATACAAACACATGTGATACATCTGAGATAACTCCTCTATCAGCCTTAACACGTAGCCTTAATATTAGCTGCTCTGGTTGAGGCAAGAGAAATTTGTCACTGACAGCTGGTTAATAAGGCCTGGGCTACTCAGCAACTCATGTATTCGACATTAATACGCTTATATGAGGCGTTGCAACTTAAAATAACTTCTGTTGCCCGTTTAAGGCGACAGTTTATTCCCAACAGACACGACGCCACGTTTGCCGAGCGAAAAAATGAAGTTTCAACTGCCTAGCTAGCTACGTTAGCATGAGGCTAAAGACGTGGGATTAGCTAACTTATCCTGACGTTCGCTCGTAATATCCTCGCTGACATTAGCCAGCTAGCTAACAGTACACTTCAAAGCAACATTTTTTTTTTTTTTTTTTGCGCGGCGACAAGCGTGATAAGACACTCGGGCGCTCACCAGAATAATGTGTTGAGTGTCAGGGCGACAAAGATGCTGTACAGCGGCCTCTCCCAGACCAGCAGCCTCTGCACCCACAGCAGCAGGGGTTCATACTGCGATAGCCAAGCCTGAAGACGCTCCCGCAGACGGACGAGCTCCGGGTTCCCGTCCCCGCAGACCTGCTCCGAAGTCCCGGCAGGGAACAGGGACTCCAGGCCGACTGAAGAGGCGTTAACCGAGGGGCGTCTACTGGCCTCCTCTCCGCTCGCCATGTTTCCCTACTTTGTTATGTTGTTTTGGAGATCACGGGGTATATGGATCAGCGTCAAGTGTCGCAGACTTTGATAAGAAACGCTTCCGGTTAGGACTTTCAAGATAAAATTGAGTAACGCAGTGCAACGAGCAAAAACAAACAACAAAAAAAGGTGTGACAAAACAAACAAACTAAAACACCGTGTTTACAGGCAAATTCATACTTTATGTAACGATTAGAAATTATTTTATAATAATGTGCATAGCAAGCGACGAATATATGGATGTGTTTTACTTTGAAGGCAATATCTATTTCCGCTGCCAGTCTTTATCATTTCTTGCAGCTTGACGCACCGATGATGTGTGCGCCCAGATGGGCGGACGGATCAGGAGGCCCGTCACAGACGAGAAAAATGTAAGTCACGTGTTTCCTTGTTTACTGAGAGGAGAGGGTTAAAGGAAGCCTCAGTGTACCACCGTGTGGTTACAAATACTGCTGCGACCTGCTGCTACCTGCAAAACCTGCCATTGCTATTCTTATTTTTTCCCCGCAGTAAAAAGACACAACACATCAGCGAGTTTTGATACAAATTTAATACAGAAATATTTCAACATATACAACATTGATCAATTTGATCAAATGCAACCAATGTGGACATTGTACAGTAATTGCGGCATTGAGGTCAGCTAATTGTCCATTAATGTTTACTTAAGTAAACAGCAGCACAGCCAGGGTTTCTTCCTCTTCTCGTTTCAGTCAGTCTCTGAAAGACACAAATTTAAATCCACCATCATTCTGCAAAGCAACAATCATGCTGATTCCTTCAAAACGTAGGTGTGTGAGCGAGCGAAAAACTGGGAAGTTAACGTGAACATCGACCAGAGCCTACCTGCCGAGGTATATACTTCCAGGACTCAAGCCTACACCAAAAGGAGGAGAGATGACCCTCCGTCTCCTGCCGCTAGGACAAAAGGGCGTCGATGCCAGCAGGCGTTAAGACCATGGCCTGCAGCAGGTCAGACAGAGAGATGATGCCCTTCACCACGTCAGCCCTGTCCACCAGGACCAGCCGATGGACCTGGAATAATGTTCCATTATCATGTGAGAGTGTGATTTGATATATTTCGACAAAGCAAGAAAAAAAAAAAGACTACCTCAGCTTTCACTATACGGTCTATAATAGCTTCCAGGGTTTCATCAGGGTAGCACTTGATCACTCCCTCGATGTAACACGTGCGCCTGCGAACGGCCTCCTGCATCGTTATGTCCAGATTGTTGTATGTCTTCTGAGCAGCCAGGTTCTGCCATGAAGCAAACACAAATGTCTACAAAGTGAGACAGAGTCTGCAAACAGAGCTACAGATAATAAAAAATATAAAAACATTTCTTTACTGGTACTTACAATGACATCAAATCTTGAGTAGAGTGCCACCACTTTGCCTAAGAAAACACATTTTTAGACAATGTAAATCCATCATAATGCTAATAAACACATGTGAGCTTTAAAGAAAAATATACCTGTTCCATCGACCACTGGCAGTGCAGACACCCGCCTCTCTACAAATATGGAGAGGGCATCATAAAGCGATGCTGTCTGCTGCACAGTGGCGATGTTCCTGAACGTTCCTATCCCCAACTCCTGGATCTGTTTCTGCATGAAACCCGGATTAGGAACCTTTTTCCCCTGAAAACATCCAAACACTACAGCTGAAGAAGAACGTGAGCCACAGAGCTAAAGGTTGCAGCAGCTAAAAAGCTAAAAAAGCTCACAAATATATGGAGGAACTTGAGGATTCTTTTGTGGGTCAGAATGTGAAGGACATTTCCAGACTCGGGATCGATGACGGGCAGCCGGTGGATTTTATATCTGAGCAAGGAATAGATGGCATCGAAGAGGCTAGGAGGAGGAGAGATAACGGAGGAATTGTTGCTCTGCGGGATTGATTAGACTTTAAACTGAAATAGAATCAAGGATTACATCCAGCAGGGTTGCCTGCACTCACCTGGCCTCTGGAGAAATACTGATGAGGGGGCGATTGGAATACTGTAAGTAGATATCTTCACAGGAGGAAAAAGAGTCAGCTGAGAATTGACCGAGACGAGCGCACGCAGAGATAATGCCACTGATCTGTGCTGGCTATTTACTTTTAAGTGAATCACCTCTCCATGTTTCAATCTTGTGGCTCTCCAGTTCGTACATTTGGACCTTGGAAAGGGAAAAACAGTGTCAAGGGCCGACGTATGGAGGGTCGGAAGTGACAGAATAAATGATAAATAAATGACTCAATATGTAAATATATGTAGGATTAAATGCGCCAAAAAATATTATATAAAATTTTAAAATATACTCCAATTAAGCAGCTACAATTAATTAGTGAAGCAATCAATAGATAAAATAGATAATTAAATGGGAAAATTAAATAATTAAAACAAATTAAAATAAATAGCATTCATTAATTAACCAAATAATTATTTATTATTTAATATTAATAAATATACACATTTCCTGGCTTATTATTATGTAGGTTCATTTTATTATGACAAATACATTTATTTATGTTTATTTTTGATTTTATCATGATTTTGACACTTTTCTATTTCCATATCTCAAGTAACTAGTTATATATTAAAGATCAGACATTGCGTACTGTTAGGCTAATAATTATTTCTAAGGTTATTTTATAAGGCTATGAACTGTGTTGTATTCATTCTCACCAAAGGGGACTTGTAGTAGCAATGGAGGATGTTGATGAAATCTGTAATAGTCAGCATGCCTGCAATAAAAAAGGATTTACATTATTATAAATCACAGCAGCCAGCGCCATTTATCCCACGTCTTACCCACAAATCTTTGTAACTTGCTGTCCCACAGAGGCGCAGCCCTCAAGCCATTTGCCACCAGTGCAAAAAAGGCCTTTTTCACCTTTGGAGGTAGATACATTCACACAGTCAGCATGGAGTGAGTAACTCAGGCGTGGACTCAAGGTGTATTTCAGTGCGAGACGCAGCCTCACTTGTAGCGTGGTGTCAAATATGACCAGTTTACAGCTGGTTGGAATGGCGTCATAGCAGCGGTGGCTTTTCATGAAGTTCATGTAAACTGTGGCATCAGCCTCTAGGGAGGGATTACGACACCTGGTCACGGCACACTTTCTGAATTGGGAGCAGAGTACATTGGGAGCATGTACGACGGCCGCTGTAATCCTACCTTGTTTCTGTGCTTCCTGCTTCTTTTCTGAAAGTGACACCTACAAGAGAGGGGAGTCGAGCGTTCTCCATAAGACAGTCAAAACAGTTTGCAATCCTCACGGCTATTCATTAAACTTCACAGAAAAGTTCCAAAAGTTATATTTCACCTGTGAAGGAGGCTCCATGCTTCGGCTGTGTCCATGAAAAAGTTGTTTTCAGAGGAAGCAAAGCTGCCTGTGACTCGTTTGTTACCCTTTCCTACAAAGCAGTCGGGTCTATATTAGGAGCTCTGGAGTGGTATGTGTCAGGACAGGGGCGCAGGGGAGGGGTAAACTGGCAAAGGCTCATGGGGAGGGACACTCCATTTTCAACTGAAACCAGACATCTGCTTCCCTCTGTGTAAAATCACTCTTTAGTTACTGAAGTTTAAACGTACACATTAGCTTCTGGGACACTTTTGCAATCTTTCTTTTTGTTCGTACTTCAATCTGTAACACGACGTCTGATCGTTTAGTGCAGAATTCAGGAAGTGGGACGTAAATTTAGCAAAGAATTTGTGGTTAAAAATAACGGGGACATAGGACTACAAGGCACAGCTTCATCTGTTATGTCAGAAAAATGATATGAACCTTGTTCAAGGTTACATGCTGCAAAGTCACAGACGGCTCCATCCTGTAGTACGTTGACACAAATAACAAAGCTTTTAAAGAAATGCATTCTTTATTACTGCTGAGCTTTTCTACACATTTTTTTTTTTTTTTAACAGTATTTGCATTTTACACCATGTACAAAATTAAAGGACTTTGTGCTCCAGAGCGTATCAAATTCAAATGTAATTTGTCAAAAGATCAATTACAAAGTAAATCTCCGTATGGAACTGTGTGCATAAAAATAAGTCTCTAACATTTTCCTTTTGTTTAAAAGATATGACAAAGCAGTGACCGTCTTGTTCCCATGTAACTGCAGCCAGATGAGATTAATCCCCAAACGTACATGCAGAACCCAAATCCAACAACAAACTGACATCCCATCCTTTAAACGAACCTTCAGTGTGGGAAAACTGAAATTTGGCTATTACCCTTTTACAGAAAAGTGGCTTTAAGAGCATGTCACACCCCGCGGCTACAAAATCTGGTCAATCTTCTGACCACAGAGAGAAAACGACACATTAACAACCAGAATAAGAGGTGCTTTTGTTGGTGGGTAAGTTCCTCAAGCACAGGAGGCAATTTGTTTAATATAAAAATAACAAAACCTATCTGATGTATAAAATCAGTGCTTGTAGCGTGCGTGACCAATATCTGATGTAAACCTTCATGTGCATATAGATAAATACGTGGTAACACTAAGCAAATAAGGAGAAGCCGTTAACTGATTCGACTGGTTTAGTCCCTTCTTCAACAAACCAAAGCATTAAAAACACTTACTGTGAACTCTCAGCTTTTAGATATGCTGTGTAACGTCGCCGCACATTCATCGCCATCTGACAGGCCTGAACTTTAAATAAATGCGTGCTGGTTGCTGCAAATCAAAACATTAAATGCGATCAAAGCTGCAGTAAAAATATGCTTCAGAGCATGAACTGAACTCGTGTCAGATTTATTCGGCAGACATTTTCCACCCTGTGCTGCGTCCTCAATCTCTCTAAAAAGTGCCTAATTACTCTTGGCGCCTGTATTCTGGATCTAGAAAAGTAAACAAACGTTACTTGGAGCCGTTGGTCAGTCATGAGAACAATGCTGGTTCAGTTTCCAGAGTCCATTACTACAGGTTGACAAGCGTGGAGGTCTCTACCCAGGCATGAGCAGGGCTTGGACTTTGTCGACAGACAGAATAGACTCTGGATTGCACGATCGCATTTGTAGAGGAGGAAACACTCCAAGGTTCGAGTTCAGGTTTGGTTTGGCAGCTCCGGGAGGGCTAGAAGGCGGCCACGATGCAGGATACTCATGGTTATCAAGATGACCGTGAACGTGGATTGATGAGGTGTTTCGAAGCCCGCATGGAAGAGGTGGGAGGGTTGCAAGACAGGTAGCGGAGATGAAGGAGGCAACAGACCAGGATTGGGAGTCTTCAGACTTCATTTCAGGATGTATATGACCCACTGAGGCAAGGAGGGAACCCCAGAGACACAATACTGATGTCGGTGCAGAGGGTGATGGGGGATCTTGTTTGAGGTGTTGGCCGAATCCAAACGCACTGGTCTGGTGGTTCAGACTCTTGTTGGCCAGATCACAGCAAGGGAGGTTGGGGGCTGGAGCTGGAGCAGGAGCTTCTGGATCCATGCTGGAATTCGGAAGGTGGGCCAAGCCGATCTCAACTGGAGGTTGAAGCAGAGACTGGCTGCTTCTGGAGAGACTGAGCTGGTGCATCACAGAAGTTGTGGCAATAAGGCAGGCCACACTGGTGAGATAGACCAGGCCAAGCATACAGGATACCTGAAAAGAAAACACACAGTTAAAAATTAGTGATTTTTAAAGCAAAAAATACACCAGATATAAACTTTATGAGCATGCACTCAGCTAAATTATAATCAAGTCCACTTCGTACCTTGGTAAAGTGCTGATAGATGGCTGTGAGGGCTTGACTCCATGAAGACTGCTCAAGCAGAACACAGAGGTCAGTGTAGGTAAACCAGCCGCGTTTCATCCCCTGCCGCTCCGCAATGCTGGAAAAACAAACCAAAAATGACTCACTTAAGTCAGTCTGAGGTAATTTTGAAGGTTTTATTTTTCACACGAGTTGATCACAAACCTGGTTTCCAGCTGGTTTAGTATATCAAAGAAGTCGTTCGGCTCTGTGAAGAGGCTCCACTCCTGCAAGATATAAAACAAGGATTAAGACAAGAAAGTCAAACCAAACACACCACATACAAACACAGACAAGGAGTGCCACTTACAATGGCGTTCAAGAACTTCATCTCCAGGTTATTGACAGTTTGGACATCCAGCTTCCCAGCTGCTCCCCACTCATCATTGAAAACCTCTTCTTCCTCGCCTTCGTCATACAGGTACTTGCTTGCAACCATCTGAGACAAAGTGAACAACCTGTAAGTTTCCCTCCGTCACATTATCGTATAGCATCAACCAGCAAACACTAGAGATGCTGCTAATAGCAACACATACCATGGAGATCAGGAAGAGGTCAGAAGAGGAGATCTTTTGCAGGTATTCTGGATTCCTATGTCGGAGCCTTTCGATGTAAACTAGAGCCAGCATCATGGCACACGGGGAGATACAAGCCTCCCTGAAGAAGAGAGAAACTTGCTTTAGACACACGACTGACAGCTTTTTAATTCATCTAAAGGTATAATCTGTCAGGAAGTGTATATTACACAGTACAAACCTGGCAACATGAGAAGCATACTTCTTCTGGAGTTTCCGTATTGGGCTTGGGGCGGACTTCTGGAAGATTTCGACAGCAATATCTGCAATCCCAGGAGACATAAAGTCAAACGTGGACACCCATGTGATTACCTTACTCCAATTATGAGTTAATCTTTAACACATAGCATGCACATGACATAATAGCATTACTCAACCTGTCCAGAACACGTTTTAAACAGGAAAGCGTCACTTATGTAAAATAAAAACAATAAAAAATAACATTTGCTCACCTGTAACAGGGCAAGAGAGGGTATCTAATGAAACATCTTTGTCCAGGCCATAATACAGTCGCTTTCTCACTCGTTCGGTCAACTTCTGGTGTCCAGGAAGAAACTGTTAAAACAATAACATTAGCATTAGCTATGTTAGCTGTAACTGCCGTATTTGTTGACTTTGTTAAGATTAGCTAAAGTTATACCAAAAATAGTACTTGATGTAAGAAAAAAAGCTTACTAATTAACTGTTTTTAACGCAGCAATATTTAACATCTCACAACAAGTGTCAGCCATACTGTTTCATGCTAGTTAAGCTTACGACAGGCCCGTGCCAGTCTGACACTAGCTAACAAACAACTAGCATTAAGCTAGCCACACGAGCT
The DNA here is from genome assembly GCA_005024645.1 of Planiliza haematocheilus. Taxonomy (NCBI): domain Eukaryota; kingdom Metazoa; phylum Chordata; class Actinopteri; order Mugiliformes; family Mugilidae; genus Planiliza; species Planiliza haematocheilus. Next base: position 1,169,322 of record SRSE01000183.1, on the reverse strand, counting down.
AGCGCAGTTTAACACTTCCAACGTTTAGATACGTTTAGAGAGAATAAATGTAAAGTTATAGAAAGTATCACATGGCAAGGTGAGGTAGTCACATTTAATCCTCGTTCAATATTTCGGGACGAGTGTCAACACAGTTAACTGACATGAACGCCCGCTAAAGCTAAAGCTAACCTTAGCTAATGTCAACTACATACCGTGAATTCCTGGAAGTCCGAAAACTGAAACGTTTTCTCGTTAAATAAAGCGTCGAAATCCATGTCTACTATAGTTTAACCATTAGTCTGGTTGAAAAAAAAGACGACTGTCTGGCCTGGCCCCCAGTTATTTGCTAAAGCTTTGCTACACGCCCTGACCACCGGGGACAGCCAGTGACGACTGAAGAGGCTCCAGCTGTTTGCCTCGCTTTCCAGACGAGTAGAGAGGCCGCCTGACCTGCAGGGGGCGCACTGAGCTGCTGTTACACAACTACCACCAAACTCCTCATGGCCAAAGGGTGCATTTATTTTTAACTTTTAACACGTAACACGCTAAATAAATTAAATTAAAAATAAATAAACGGAAAAAACAATTCAAATGATAACCCGCTGATCTCCATTCATTACAGCAAAAGTGTGTTTTTGTTTGATGAAAACCAAGCAACGCAATAAGCTGCTATCTAAACATGATGTGATTACACAGACTGGGACACATAAAAGGACTTTTATTGTACATAAGTACAAGACAGAACTTAATATTTCAACAGTGATAATAATGATGAATGATGCCTTCTGTGAGGTAGACATAAAACAGCAGATGACGGATCAGTTCTTACAAAGAAATAGTGTACATGACAATATACTTACATATTATACTTTGCGAGAATAAAGAAATGTATTATCACTGCATGTGGCAATTTTTTGTTTTTGTTTTTGTGGACGGATAACAACTTGGCTCCTTTAAAGCTGCTGGTCAAGGTGTCACATGATGAAAAAGGTCTGATTGTACGACTAGTCTGCTCCTATGTGATCAAAAGTGTGCAGGTGCTTGCAAAGTTTTCAAAACGAGTCACTTTAAATAACAGCACAGCTAAAAAATCCATCAACCAAAGACTTAAAAAACTAAAACACCCTGACAGCTTGTAAATCAGCTCCTCTACAGTACGAAACAGAATCCTCAGCCTGAATCTAGTGAATCTGTTATTAGTGGGGCTGTGCAAGCACAGCCCACTACTTGTTATTGTCGTCTATTTTTATTATTATTCCCACGGATTTTCGGTCGCTATCTCCTCCCGCACAGTTCATCGCACATACACGAAAAATACATCAGAACGTGCGTATCGATCGGGGCGGGTGTGCTATTATTCAGTTTCTCCAGGTCGGAACTATTTGCGACATAGTCGCGAAAATTGTTTTTTCGGGTTTATAATGGGTGTGTATTGCGCGGAATGTTCGCGCTAGAGTGAGAGGCCCAACAGTTAGAGGGCGGGCTGCTCTGAAAAAATGTTCAAAATATTTTTTTAAAACTGTGATTGCTTCCACAAATTTCACTCTACACACAAAATTTTCTCCAAAGTAGTAGTCATACTTGTCCTGATGCCTACAATGTGTCTACCTAACCGATAGGATTCACAGTTTTTGAATGAGAAGCCTAGAAGTGAGGAGTGGACAGCCTAACTGCTCCATAGGACCCAATGTTAATTCAGCAAAGTTTTTCGTCACAGAAGTTTAACGGATGGTAGTTTTCAACTCGCTAGAATGTCCACTTTTTTTACACTAGGAAGAATAAAAAATACATGTCTGTGTTCATGGAAGCCTTGTGGTAGTCACTGTGAAAAAAGTTTGTGAGTAACTGGCATACGTTTTTAGTAAATGGCAGTGGTTCGAGGGAGTGGTTCTGTGCTTCTTGGTTAATCAAAGCACCTGCGCAGCAGCAGTTAAGGAGGGGGAGGGCTGTTTCCCGCTCTGTCTCACTGACGTCACACACGCGCACACACACACAGAGGGAGCGAGGCTTGGGGAAAAAAAAAAAAAAAAAAAAGGACGGAGCGAGGCCTGTGGCGCATATGCTAACATATGCTAACTTCGACGGAAGTTAGCATATGTTAGTTAGCATACGTTAACATATGCCAACATGCTAACATATTAGATGTCCCTGCACTGCTCTCGGTCTCTCTCTGAAAAAAATAATATAAAAATAAAACCTCCGCTCTGTCGCTCTGATCACTGAGGGGCGGGGCTGCTCTTCACACACAGCGAGGGAGAGAGAGAGAAAAGAGAAACGCAGCGTGTGCAGCGGCAGCAAAGAGGAGTTAAGTGATCTGTGGAGACTGGACGACAACACGTGTCAGTGTAAGTGAAATAAAACCTTCACAAGTTGAAAGTCAACAAACATAACCTCCTTCGCAGAGGCAATAAGTACCACTAGTTCAACAAGCATAAACGTGCATCATCCCACACAGCAAAAGGACTGCGCAGCGGACCTGCCGCGGATGTATGTCGGCTTCCGGAACGGACCCGTATCGGGGTCCAGATGCACTGAGGAACTCCGCCGTGGCTCCGCGCTGCTCCGCATCCGCGATTAAAGCCTCACCTCCGCGGCGGGTCCGTTTGGGATAGTGTAATCTTAAATCTGCATTGCCTTGTATTTTTAACCTAACAATATTGTCAACAGAAAATGTTCAAGTCATGCATTTACTGTACAAAAGTGATAGCTCAATGGAAATATAAAATTGACATTAACATTTATGAAATGTTATAGGTTAAAGTCTATGTTTTTGTTAGGTTACTACATTCATTATGTGGTCAAAACCTAATTTAGTGCTTTATACAGGCGCCAGGTCTGTGCAGACATAAAATATGCCATCTATTAAGCTACAACTTCAGTGAAATGCTGCGTTATACACAGCTAAAATATCAGAAACTGGTGAACGACAAGAAGTTCAATAAAAATATGTTTTAATTATTATTCCTCTTAGCCTAGGCCACACCTGACACTATGACCCCTCTACTCCATTTTTACATGACAGTCACAGGCTGCCAAAACATTATGACCACTTCACTCAATACAGGACTATATTAGGGTGAATTATCCATGTGTTAAGTGTGTTTGTGCCCAACATAACTTCACTGCTAATATATGTTAACTATTAGCTGACCAATGACTTAGCCTGATGCTGGCTTTCAGGTGGAGCTGGGAGGGGTCTGCTGCATGTACTACTGACCCATATAGCAAAGCTATAGGGCCAGTAGTGGGCTGTGCGAAGCACTACTACAGCCTCTGCAATAGCAACTGCGAAGATAAGATTAGGTGAAAAATTGTAGCATTTATCGTAACATCGTAGTGTTGTATCATGTCATCTTAGCGCAAACTGCTGCCGACACAGCCCCACTCTCGCGATTTCCCGCAGGGGAATTGTCTAGTTATTATTATTTCCTCCAACGCTCCCTGTTGAATCTTTAATTCATAATCACCAGGGAGAGAAAATGCCTCTTTTCTTTTTTTTATTTAATTTAATTATTTAATTTAAATATAAAAACATAAATAAATATGAACACTGTCAAATTGTAAATGTAATCTTTTGTCTTGTGGTAATGCTTTGACCTTATTGCTCCAGTCCCTGGTATCTAAAGCATGTCTTATGAACATACTGTAGTGTCACTACCTCCTCATGTTTACTAAGGCACCTTCCCTTTTTCTCTGCAGCCTGTCATTGCACATTCAGTTGGAAAATCCTAAATATAAATAACATTTTCACCTTGCAGACTATTCTACTGTATTTACAATTAAAAGGGGTAATAAAAATGTGGCATTTCAAAACCAATAATAATACACTAATACATTCAGTGCCCGTGGTGGCCTGACGAGGTTGAAGGCTGCAGCTTCTCAGACTTGCGATCTTTGGCTTCTGTGTCTGACGCCGAATCCGAGTCCTGGGCCTGCTGCTGCTTCATCCACATGTCTGCGTACATGCCTCCCTTGAGTAGCAGCTCCTCATGTCTTGGATAGAGAGAGATGGTTGTTACTTATAGTTTAGTGAAGAAAAGGATGCTACTACACGGTTAATAAGGCGCACTTACCGTCCTCGCTCTGCAATCCGGCCGTCACTGACAACCAGAATCTGGTCTGCTCCGATGATGGTGGACAGCCTTGTATATTAAAGAATAGACCGCCATCAGTGTCAACAGTGGATTTTCTTAAACAAATCCAATCAGCCTTAAGCGTGGATTACTTACCTGTGAGCCACAACAACTGTTGTACGATTGGCACAGACTTTCGCCAGAGAGGCCTGGATGTTACGCTCTGTCTGGGTGTCCAGTGCAGATGTAGCCTAATGAGAGAGAGAGAGAGAGATTACAATATAAAGCTGCTTCAAAATAAAGATTCAGTCTAGTTTAAGACGTGACAGTTTAAATAACCAGTTAGATACCTCATCCAGCAGGATAATCTGTGGTGCTTTGAGGATGGTTCTGGCGATAGCCACCCTCTGCTTCTCTCCTCCACTCAGCTTCAGACCTCTTTCTCCCACCTGAGTCTCATAACCTGCCAAATATTCAGATTTTTTCAATATTTTAAATAAAAATCCCACAAACCTCTTGATATATTAAGATATAACAAGGTCTGACTGTGATTCATCTACTCTTTACCATCAGGGAAGGCCATGATTTTGTCATGGATATCAGCAGCTAAAGCAGCCTCCTCCACCTCCTGGTCGCTAGCGGCGATGCGACCGTAGCGAATGTTGTTCCGTATGGTGTCGTTGAAAAGCACAGTATCCTGGGGAACCACGCCGATATGAGCTCGCAGAGATGTCTGCTTCACCTGGAGAGAGACGATGAAGACAAAGCAATAACTATAGTGTACCTGCATGTGCAGTCACACGGAGCTGTGCTGCCACAAGTTATCTTTTACTATACTAGCTCTGCTTACTTTTGATATATCCTGGCCATCAATGCGAATGCAGCCTCCCTGGACGTCATAGAAACGGAAGAGTAGTCGCATGATGGTGCTTTTCCCAGATCCAGACTGTCCCACCTTGGAGAGATGAATAAAAAAGAATGATGGTATCATCCTAACAGAGAACACAGGCTGTAATAGAGACTAGCAGAAGAAAACTTACCAGAGCAACTGTCTGTCCTGGAAGGACAGTGAAGGACACATCCTTGAGAATCTCTTTTCTGTAAAAAAAAGCAGAAGGACATTTAAGATTTTACTGAACAACTCTCCACCCAAGTTTTAACTAATAGCATTAAAGCCAACATGGACCCACCCGCTTGTGTAGCTGAAGTAAACATTCTCAAACTCCACTTTTCCGAGTTTGTAGAGAAGATTTCCTGCATTTACTTCATCTTTCACCTGCATAAGGAAACAAGTTCACAACATTAAAAAAAAAAAAAAACATCTAATAGCACAAATCACACACCTCTGAATACTTCTCAGTTTAAAACGTACCTCTTCCTCTTCTTCAAAAAGTTTGAACATGCTTTCCATGTCAATGAAAGAATTCTGGATCATTCTGCAATAAAACACAAATTGTAGACCTTATAACAGCTGCTATAAGCAGATATCACGCTTTTTAGCCGCTTCTGCCTCTTCTTACCGATAGTACGTTCCAAACCAGTTGAGCGGGGTGTAAAGTTGGATGATGTAGCTGCCGAAGAGAACAAAATCTCCAACCTATGATTAGATTTAGTCTAGGTGAATGCCACAGATCAGGCTAGCTTTCATAAATACAACGTTAGGATGCAGTGAACTACGTCAGTACCTGAAACTTTCCCTCGGTGACAAAGTAGGCACAGAGCAGGGAGCCAGCCAGCAGGCCTGATCCGATGATGATGTTCTGCGTTTGATTGAGAAGGGCCAACGTGGCCTGGGTCATCCACTCGGATTTCTAGGATAGGAAAAGACAAGTACCATTATATGCACAGTTTGATATTTGAATACTGGATCCACTGTATAACTTCCAGGAGTACCAAGCTATAAACTTATCCCCACTTATTTCAAGGCGTTAACTTGAACAATCCTCTCTTCAAAGCCATTTATCCATTATTTCAGCTTGCAGAACAGGAGTTTCTGGTCCGCTGCAGCCTCCATTTGTGTTATTGTGTGACTTGTTCAGATTCACATTTACAAGCTAAAACACCCAAGTCACGCAGTGGTAGGCCAGCAACGCCAGCAACTTTCACTGCTAAGATGAATGGTAATAAATAAACTGGTGTGGCTGTTTTGTTTTGCTGCTGACCCCGTCCAGGGCAAGATGTCCACTCCAGCAGATCTCAGCTGCTCTGAGCAAACAAACCTAAACTGCACTTGCCACCTAATTTTGTAGGACATTTGGCATTCTGCTGAATCACTGCCTCCACAAACATCTCGTGTGGCTTAGCGCTGATAGCAATCACACAGACAAGACAGAGCGGAACTGCAGACAGTCTGAGACATTCCTCTAGAGGTACAGATTGTATTCTGCATCCCAATAAAGAAAAACAGCTTTGAAAAACGTACCTGATATTTTAAGATGGCATCCTCAAACCGGCTGACTTCATAGCTCTCTGCATTGTAATATTTTACCTTTTAAAAGAGACGACAATATTGTTCATCATGCTTCATTTTCATAATAAAGTGCCTGAATTACTGAAGCCTAAACGCTTTACATACCGTCTCAAAGTTTAACAAAGAGTCCACAGCCTTGGACTTGGCGTTGTTGTCCTGCTGATTCATGTCTCGTCTGTACTTGGTCCTCCATTCGGTGATGATGATGGTCAGAGCTGGGGGAAGTAACATTTTCAAGGAAGATTTAAACTACGACCCCTACGCAAAGGCTTTCGACAGCTCTGGTCTAAGGTCTACTCACTGAGGTACAAGGTCATGCAGATGAAGATGATAAGGCCGAACCAGGCGTTGAAGAATGTGACGAAGTAGATGATGGAAATGACAATATCAGCGATGGTGGGAAAGATGCTGAACACGATGTAGCTGAGGAAGAATCACAAAACATAAGTAACTGCTGTCAAATTATATATATATATATATATATAACCTGTAAACCTCCATCACATCGAGGGCCACATTACCTGAGCAGGCTGTTGATGGAAGAGGTGCCGCGGTCGATGCTTCTCAGCACGTCCCCGGTTTTGCGGCCCAGATGCCAGCGCAGAGAGAGCGAGTGCAAGTGTGCAAAGAGACGCACTTGGACCATTCGGTTGGTGTACTGCTGCACCCGGATCCAGACGAAAGAGCGCAGGTTGCTGATAAACCCTGAAGCACCTGGAAGGAGAGACCAGCCTCGATGTTACCGTCGTCTGGTTTGTCAAATACACGAGGGGTATTTGTTTGATACCACAGAGCTCAGTCTTTAAAGAGCATGAATGAAACCTACCTGCTCCTCCACCTTGCATGAACTTGAGCAGGACATAAATACACACTGTAGTGGCCACAGAGCGCCAGGTGCTGCCATTGGTCAGTCCATTCACTGAGAGACAGAAAAAAATAAAAGCCATCGAAGTTAAGGAGAGAAATAAATCTTACAGTGTTTGGCTCAAAAACGCCACAGAATCTGTTTTTATTATTACAATTTATCCTATTTTGTGCACTCATGTTTTGATGCTGCTGTGCCAGCTCCATTTTCCAATTCAGTATACATACTTTTTAGGCACTAATAGATAAAAAGATAGCAGCTCGGATTCGTTTCCATAACATTTCATTCCACAGAACAAGTTAAAGTGCACATCGCTCACCGATATTCTTGTAGTAAATGGGCACAAAGACGTTGATGGCCCTCTCCGTTCCTAGCAGCGCCAAACAGAAGACGACCAGCAGCTGGAGGAAGACCTTTCCCTGAGGCCACATGTAAGGAACAAGCAGGCGGACCTTCTTCCAGAAACCCAGCCAGGTAGACTGGTTCTCTTCTGCTCGTCCCAACAGGCTCTGCGACGTAAAAACACATGAAATACCATTACGTAGTGTGCAACGGCAGAACAGTGCAATTCCAGATGAGAGGTTACTCGTGGGCCGCTACCTGTGCGCTGTTCTCTACGTCCCGCTCGTCTTCGTTTATGAGCAGCATGTATGGTCTCCGTGGCAACCCCGGAGCTTTGAGGCCGAGGAAGAAGAGGAGCCCGGTGCCGATGTAGCGTATCAGCCACAGTCCAAACTGCACCTGAGGGGTCCATGGACGTTTAAAGAGGGATCAGTATCGCAACATCGCAGTGAAACCGTGAAACCAGGCTGCTCATAATAACAGCTGTGCATGAGCAAACAACAAGACTGAAGGCTGTGTTTGATTATTCTACATACACCAAGCCTCTGGGTGCTTTAAGATGACCTTTTATTTTACTTTTAAAATGATCAGATGACGACCTGACGTAATGAGGGATGAAGGAATCACATGGCAGTTTAAGTTTTAGGTAAGGACAAAAGAACTGCAGACCCAAATGCCCGAGTCATGCTTACAGTTAGAGAAAAGTTGAATACACAGGAAATGCCTCGGGGTGGGAGTGGCTACATGCTGTCTTCTGATCTGATTGGCTAACAGTGTAGGTTTAGGATGTGAAAGTCTGACGTAGCAGTGACTCAGCAGAAAAAGCTAGGGGAGTGTTGTGTTCACTTTGCAAGCTGTGTCGTTATGTTTTGCTGGCAGGGTGGACAATTTATCTTCAGAACAATACCAACTGCACTGCCTTGAGGGGAGTGGCTCAAAAGACACACTTATCTTTATTAAATAGCTAACCTTTGCCCGATTATACTGTTTAAACAAACAGTGATAGTGATATTGCAAGAATAATGTTACTGCAATCAATCCTGTGCAGACAGAAAGTAAAGCAAAAGTACAAACTAAAGAAAAAGATGTTCAGTGTTGTTTTACCTGCTGCTGATAGTTATCCATGCTCCACCACCAGTGAGGACTGTACCAGGAGATGAAGGCTAGGTTTTCAGCCGAAAAAGCCAGGGCCCAGAAGAGCAGCAGGACAGCGCTGTGTCCTCTTGTCCGATCCATCAGCAGGGCCCTCCGCCTCTCCACCCTGAGCAGGGATATAGCCCAAACCCAGGCCAGCCCCGAGAACAAGCCGTACAACAGCACATACCCAGGGAGCTCCTCTGAGCGGGCACCTTGCCACACGATCCCACTCAGGAACTGGACCACGAGAATCACAGAGATGCCCTGCTGGAAAGCGTAGAGGCGGGAGCGAGGGATGAACTTGGGCTCCATGACCGTGCCATACTTCTGGTAGAATATGCAGTGGATGGTGCCGAGGAAGAAGCAGAAGGTGAGCAGGATGGTGGGGACCAGCGTGAAGTAGAAGCAAGGGGACATGCCTTCGTCCACCCAGGTGTGGGAGATGGAGGTGTTAGCTCCACAGTAGGACTGCATGGGTGCCATGGCTGCAGCTGGAGAGAGAGACACACAAATAAACCAGCAGCTGAAAACGTCCAGATGACTGAACATAACATCCAAACAGATCAAGCACCTTCTTTAAGACGACACAAACTTGTGTAGCTGCGTGGCTAGGCTACATTAGGCTATAACGTAGGGTTATTACACCTTATTTTGCTAAAACAAGCTGTTAGTGTGCCAAAACAATACAAAACACACACGACATGTTGAGCACTCGTATAATAGGGCTGATAACAAATAATATATGAACATAAAGAAGCGACTGGTTAAACTAAATTCAAATTATTAACATAAATAAACCGGTCTTACCTTCTGGGCAATGTTGACCCACCGCTCGTCAATAACAGGTGTTGCTAGTCGGCTACAAATGTTAGCTAGCAGCTAAACGATAGCTTCAACACAAACGAGCGTTTATAAATGTCTATTGAGAGTATTCACGATTTAAAGCCATGTGTCTGTCATCGCCGCGGTCACTCGAGTGTACTCATGCTGCTAAAGCGGTCGTCCTTGTAGTGTGGGTCTGGTACACAACGCCAGCCATCCGTGACTCGGCAATCGGCTTATTACACAACGAGAGCGCGATCCGGGTTTGACTACATGGTCTGAAATTCGGCGCCCCCTGGAGGATAGGAATAGAGCTGACTCACGGGGACCCGGAAGTGAGCGACATGGACGGGGCTGGGGATTAAAACTGAAAAATAAATAAATAAATAATGATTATAGTTCCATAGCAAGACTGTATAAATTAATATTAAATGAGAATATTACATATATAAAGGTTAAAAATTGCTTTACAGCTTAATTTTAAGGCTCCGTCACTTCCGGTAGTGTTGTACTTATTTTTACTTAACATTACATTTACATTATTATTATGCATAAATACTTGCATCTCCATTACATGCAATTTAAAGATGGGGGATTTATATTGGATTCAAATCTCTGTAATTGAAAAGAAAAATAATGCAATGCCACAAAACAACCAGTGGATGTCAGTAAATACAAAGATATAATCAGATGAAGAGTTTTTAAAACCTCTTTGAGCACACACAAACACCCACTACTGATGAGTGACAACAGCTCCTGGAGGTTGAGCACATAAACAAAGATGTGCTCTTTGATTGCTTCATTAAAGCCACTGAATGTGTGATTAAAAAGGAACAGAAAGCGGTAAAATACACCCGGATGGATCCCTTCAACTGTTAAATTGCTTTGCAGTTATGTGGGGATTTAAGTGTAAACTCAGGGAAGGAAAAAAGAAAACATATGGAGAGCGACTTAAAAGCCGGCTGTCCCTCTATGAGGATGAATAGGAGACAATAAGTGTGTGTGTACCTGCACGTGATAGAAGGGGGAAAAAAAAGGCAAATCCTGACGGAGTGTGCAAAAGAAAGTGAAAGAAGACAGAGCCTATGATGTCTTGTGTGAGCTTACACATGCACACACACACAGGCTGGGATGGAAAAGGGGTAAATCTTATCATTTAGAGCCTTCACAATGGGCATAAAGAGCCGCTAATCTGCTTCATCTCCCCGGTTCTTTTGTGCGAGTGGAAATGGACCTTCTGTCCATCGGCTGCTTGTCACCCCGCTCCTTTGTCCCCCCGTGGATGTGATGGCCTGCCCATCACAAACCTCATCTCTCTACGCCTTTTGTGGGGACCCCCGCACACACCCTCAGCTGGAGCCCTCTAAGTCCTTTAGGTGTGTCTTTTCTCGCATTCAATCCCACCTATTCTCTCATTCTCCTTTTTTTTTTTTAATGCTTCTTTGTTTGCTGGAGGCTGCCCGACACATATGGATGGTAACAGGCGGGGATAAGACGGATGTGCATGCCAATCTAATCCGTTGATTTAGTGAGAAAAGAATATTGGTGGTGTTAGGAGTGCTACATCCAATCTCATTAGTAGTACGGGCGATCAATAAAGCTTTCGGTTCTGCTGAACGTAGTAACTCTGGGCTTTGTGAATGTGTTGCTTTCCACAAACTCACTGCCAGATGACCTTTGCCATCTTTAATACTTGCAAATCACCCCTCATCTATTGTAGCCTCTTCTTCATAGAGTGGATTTGCTCCACCTGGTATTCCAGCAGACTGGGATGCAGCAACCAGTCGTGTCCTTCAGCTCCTCGGATCCATGAAAGTGTCTCACATTCAGGCGCACATTTTTAAGATCCATTTTCATGGCATGACTTCACACGTCATGTCTATTTTTGAAGAGACGAGCACTGCTGCCAACCCAAAGCTAAAATCACATTTCCCGGAGAAAAAAAAAATAAAATTAAAAAAAAAGCATGCCAAGTTTTTTGTTTAGACATCTGGTGTAGCTGTTTCCTTTGACCCACATGCTAACCACTGCAGGGGGAAATAAAAGAAGCTCTCCACTCATTAAGTTTTCAGTCTGTGTCTTCACTGTTGCACAAAATGTGGACACTTTTACAAATGTAACTCGAGGCATTAGGACGGGCGAGTGGCATCTGGGTGCACAGTGTCGGTCACCTCCATCTTAACCACTTTCCACGTGTCCAAGTGTGCCTGACATCCCGTCTCTGAGGCTGAGCTTGAACTGTCCGACCCCGGCGGCTGGCTAAAAGTAGCTCAGCCACGTATCCAGCTGCGAAGAGAACAGCGCGGTGGATAAGATCTCCTGTCGAAACTGCTCTCGACCGAAACACAAAAGGAGCTCTCTCCTCGCCGCCACTGAACTGCTGCCCTCGCCGCAGTCCTCTTCGCCGAGGAGAGAGGGCCGAGGGCACGGCGGCGAGAGGGCAAGAGGTGGAGGAGAGAGCTGGAGAGACAGTGCATGTGCGAGATAACAGAGGCTAGGGGAAACCAGATTTGTGTGGGGTATGTGTCACTGATACAGGGGCAGATAGAGAAGACGCAGAGCTCCAGCCGTTCACTTCAGACACAAAAGACTGGAAAACTAGCAGCACCCTTTCCATGTGCTCCACACACACAGACACACAAAGGTTAGACTGTTAAAAAAGCCTGTGGATTTGGCCTTTTGAGCAGAAAATCTTCATGTCATTGCATAAAAACTGTGATTTATAAGGGAACCTGTCAGAAAGGTAGCTTGATTAAATCTGTTTGTAATGTTGTGCTTTGGCCACTAGAGGCAGTCGTGGTGCAACACCTGTAGCTTCAAGAGACGAATGAAGTGTCTCATTGTGCATCTTATGTGCACGAGAGGTTATGATGCACTAAAGGATGAACTTTAATGCACCTAAGACTAAACAGGATATAGCCCAAAGTGAAGAAAGTCTGTGCTTTATGGAAAACTACAGTAGAAACCCCTTCCTCCTGCACTCCATTTCCTCAAGAAGTAAAGGTGGACTAAATTAAGATGAATGTTTGACCGTCCCTATAATGAAAAATGGCTCCATCGTTCATCACCAACAAAATAATGCACGAAAAGGCAGGAATGTATCGTTAAAAGCCACAAAATAAATCAAAATTAAGCACCGAGCTGAGAAACGGAGCTTTACTTCCCCACATCTTCAGCTTCCCTTCTCTTTGCCGTCACAGATTTGTGGGCGTAGGGGTCAACGCCACCACCAGCGATGGAGTCTTTGATGAGCACAACCGGCTCGTCTTCCCCCTCCTCCTACGGTCTGCTGCAAATGTCGCGAGGCGTGTGACCTTGAGAGGCTGCTTTCGCGCAACTTCTGCCAAATCCAGCAGCCCCATGGCGAGCTGCAGAGGCTTTAACGTGACCACCACAGCGACTCGGGCGTCGCTTGCTTGTTGATTAATGTGTCATAAAATTCATTATGCATGCATAAAAGCACGGCGAAGTATTTAGATGCAAAGTGTGTAGACATATGGGGTAGGAAGCTGTATTTATTCATAATGAATCTTGTTCCTGAGCAAAATTAGATATAAAATATGAGGTACCACCCTAGCATCAGCGCAGCACTGTTTGTGTGGATGACTTCACTCCAATGGATTCAGCTGCTGCAGTCATTTTTCCATTGATCAACTGGTATTTTCTGACCTGGGGCAGTAAACCTTATCCATCCCGTAAGCAGTAAGAGCGTTCCCGTCATGCAAAATCCCCCCGCCACAAGACATAAATGCACACTTAGCGTGATTTATCCTTAACAAGTTTGAATAATGGGGTATGAAGTGAGGAGGGTTTAATGAACTAGAAGTGCCTGTATGATCCTTACCCAGGAAAGATTAGGGAGGGAGACGGGGGAGGCACCTTCCTTGCATGAGCAGCCCTGCAGCTGCAGTCTGGCTTCCACGCGGCTTTCCGGGGACACTGCCAGGGAGCAGAATGTCAATTTTAAAAGTGCATCTCTTTCCTCTGGGCGAGAAGGTGACGGATAATGCGTTTGTGCATTACGGAGACGGGGGGAAGGCCATCCATCATGGCTGTGTGCACGTGCGGGCTGATTGTATGCAGGTAGCGTTGCACTACTCCGGGCTGTACTGTGGTTATGGTGAGGAGGGGGATGGAGGAGGGAAAGCGAGCAGAGCATCTGGAGACAAGGACTCTCCTCAGTGGTGTCAAGCGGGGGCGTGTTATGTATTTGGTTGCGGGTCGTGGGAATAGTGGAAGCTCCTCGCTGATGAAGAACTGTTGCTCTCTGACACATTGCCAGCGGTAGTGTGTGTTTAGTGTCACAGGCTACCTTTCTGGCACCAGATGTTGTCGCCGCCACTGCTGCCGGAAAGGAAGCAGACACAGCATTAGGCGCGTGCACGTATGTATATACAGCAACTACATTATTCCCTATTTTAATGCAAACATTTTATTTTTTTTGACTCAAAACTCAGCAGGAGGCTGCAGGAAGGCTTTGACTTGCAAGAAGAGGGAAAATAAGTGTTCAAAAAAATTGTTTTGGACACAAACGGCTGTAAAATTCAGGTGAAAAGCAGCGCTAAAGTGAATTTATATGCGCATAATTTGCAAAAAAAAAGAAAAAAAAAAGCCTTTTGTATTCTCACTTCCATCTGAATCTGGGAGGCAATCTACTCAGTGGAGAAGCACTTTCTTGGCAAGGTGCTGAGCTCCAGCGAGCGAGAGAGAGAGATACTGTAGTTTGACCTGCTGATCCCGCTCTGTTTAGCATGCCGCGCTCTCTGGGGCTAACATACAACACCCATGCTAATGCTGTTCCCGCGGCCGCCCTTGTTACCATAACAACTAAAGGTGAAGGAGACAAAATAAAAAATAAAAAAGGAGCAGCCCGGGGTGGGAGGACAATTGGGAACTGACACAAGCAGCAGGTCCATACATGCCGACTCACGATGCACACATCCATACAGTCGTACTTTCACGCAGTCGGTTGTTGTTTTCTCTCCCCGGGCGTGTTCAGAGGAGAGGCAGGTGGCGCGCGCTCCCCTGCCTCCATCCTCTGAGGGTTATTACTGCTACAAATATTCCCATGATGACGGCAGGTCCAAACTGTGTCAAACCTAAAGCGGAGGAGGGGGAGGAGGGATATTGATTTGATATTTGAGGCAGTATTATGTCAGTGGCTCCGGCCGCTAGCTTGTCGCTCTGGCCAGTGCATTTGTGGAGCGCCGCGTCTCCGTGTGTGGCCTTGGTCATGGGAGGAAGGCCTTTTGTGCAGCTTGCTTACGCTACTACGATATGTTTACTCGACTCGGTGCTCGTGTCCCAGCGGCCTGATGCTGTTATGTCTCGAAGGGCCCGAACTGTACTTTGAGAGGGACTGATAAGCAAATTGAGCAGGCCCCTTTCCTCCCTGTTTTCTCGTCCGCTACACGCACAACGATTGTTCTATTTGTATTTTCTCCTTTTTTACGCTTTCCTCCCGGAGTCATGAATATTTCCGAGCATGAGCGCTAACGCTTGTGGGAGCAGGGTGGCTTCAAGCCGTGCGCAACTGCGAGATTCACTCGGCGATATAATAATTCAGGTGAAAAACAATGCGACGCCGAGGAGGAATGCGTGGAGATAAATCTGCCCCATGAATCTCCCTCCATGCCGTGGGATGGTTCGGCGGGTGGGGAGCGGCGTTTGTGCGGCGAGATAGAGAAAAAGAGGGAGGGATTGCTAAGTTGGCGGTTTGAATGATGTTTAACCGGAGCTCAGTGCAGCTGAATGAGGCTGAAAATCCGCTTTCCTCCCGGGTGCAGTTACTCAGAGCGCTATGGTATCACAGAGAGACGGATGTCGCCACATTACACTCGCACACACACACACGAGCGCTGCTTCCACCTTCTACAAGGCATAAAATATAACCCGTACCATCAGCAGCAACCCACTCGGAGGATTGAGGGTATACACAGAGCTCCATCCCACATTAACCAAACATAGAGAGCTCCCCTCTTGAGGCTTCGCATCGACACCGGCCTCACTGGCACATAATCTTCCTCTGCCACATCACCTCTCCTCACAGCTTACACTGCAAAAAGGAAAACAACACGGTTACTGAGTGACGGCTGCAGCCCGCAGTGGTTTGGATTCGGAGTTACGAGGCCCGTGTTTTAAAAGGGATGCACGCATGAAACACGATTATGGAGCCGGGTTCTGAGGACGTCCTGTGGTGTCTGCCAAGAGGATGTTGTTAGTAGGGGACCTTTGGGTCCTATAAGGGGGGAGGGGCCTTTGTGGATCATCCCACAGACACTTGATCAGTTTGGGATCTAGTGGATTTGTCAGTGCATCCTGCTCCCTATGGGGTGGGGGTGCCTGGTCTGGTCTAGGTGCGTCGTGCATGTCTTGTCCCAGCAGAACGTTGACGTCTCTCACTTCTCCTCTCAGTGGTTTTAATGTTCTGGCTGTACACGCTTTACCCAGATGTACGCAGGAATTTATCTGCTCGCTTTCTTTTTCCCGCCTCCCTCCTCCTCCTCCTCCTCCTTGTCCCACGTCTCCCTATTTGGAGACCGGCCTCAAGCAGACGGCTTAGGTTCTGCTCAAGGTTCGTTCTTGTCTCTGCCACCTTAGCAGAGCAGCACCAAACTGAAGCAATCACTGGCTTTTATGTCTCACCTTTATATTACCTGCTGCAGTTCTCCTTCGTCCCGACGTCTTCAAAAGGAAAATGTGGCGGGCTTTCTCCCAGAAGTCGCTTAGTAAACACACGATACTTGTGGAGCTAATTTGATTCACATGAGGAGATTTGTGTGCAGAGCTGAGGAGGCTCGGGAGGTTGTGTGTGTTTCTTCTTTTTTATTTTTTTTTGAAGGGTAGAATCGTCAATTATTTTGGAACAGATGGGTCTCAAAGTGCAATTGAATTTGATTATCGCCTCAATGGAATACGTAATGAAAGAGTCCTAATTTGAAGAGAAAGTTATGAGAAGGCCATTTCAATTACTCCAGGAAACTAAACTGGGGTAGCAGCTTCTCACAACAGCCCCCCCCCCCCCGAGATGATTTTATATTTTCTTGGTTTCTTTTCTTTCTTCCCTGTAAATGACAGCGAGCGTGAATCACGCCGAGCGCAGCTGTTTATTTGCTTGCTGCAGAAATCTGCCCCAGCTGCATTCTTGAAAGCGAGCATGCCTTTGTCATTCTTAATTGATCACCACTTTTCGCCGAATACAACTTTGTTTTTCATTCTCCTATTGACACGCTCGTTCAAATAATAACAGGCTTAACAACTCAACCCTGCCGAAATTATTTGACAGATTTCGTGAGTGAGGGATTGTCTGCGGTGCCAGCATCGAGCAGATTATTACAGAAGCGTTAAGATGTTTTTTGTCCAAGGAAGCTCGAATCCTGACAACCTGTCAAGAGCGTGATTGCTCCTCCAACAGCTTTTCTTTACTTAACTTGTGAGTGGCAGACACATTTTTAGCCGTTTGGCGTCCAGGTTCAGGAGTTGACGTTGATTAAGGCTTTGCAGAACCTATTTGATCGATTTTGAGATTTGGGTTGGGTTATTCCAACACCAGCACAACGGCCAATTATCCGATATAAATTCCCAAACATTAGCTGGATTTGTACTGTCCATGTGTTTCTGCTGAAAACAGGAAGATGAGCCCAGTCTACCGTTATATATCCAAAGATGCATGGGCAAAACAAGTAAAACAAGCAAAACAAATTGTTTGGGGTCACGTGAAGAAAAAAAATGAGAAAGGAGACTGGCACATGGCTATCCTTTGTCATATTTTGCAGAATAAAACTAATGTGCTGGGGTAGGAGCACCTCAAAGGCAGACCTCTCCAGGTTGGAGAAGCTGATCAGGTGGGCTGGCTCGGTGGTTGGATGAGACTGGACCCTCTGGCTACAGTAGCAGAGAGAAGGATGCTTAAAAATCTAACGAGTATCCTGGACAATGCCACTAAAAATGCAAAGTAACTAAAAAAGTAACTAAAACGCGAAGCAACGGAAAAGGTAACTAAAACGTCAAAGTAACTAAAAAAGTAAAAACACGAAGTAACTTAAAATGTTACTTAAAACACGGAGTAACTAACTACTACTAGTAATAACTAAAAACATCAAAGTAACTTAGAAAGTGACTAAAACGTCAAAGTAACAAAAAGTAATAAACACAAAGTAACTTAAAAAGTAAATAAAAATGCAAAGTAACTTAAAAAGTAACTCAAAACGTCAAAGTAACTAAAAAAGTATCTAAAACCGCAAAGTTAGTAAAAAAGTAACTAAAACGCTAAAGTAAATTTAAAAGTAACTAAAACATCAAAGTAACATAAAAAGTAATTAAAAATGTGAAGTGACTAAAAAGTAACTAAAAAAGTAACTAAAATGTCAAAGTAACTAAAATGCCAATGTAACTAAAAAAGTAGCTAAAAACATCAAAGTAAAATCGCAAAGTAAATTAAAAAGTAACTAAAAAGGTTACTTAAATTTCAAGGTAACTGTAAAAGTAACTTAAATGTCAGTGTTCTGGTCATCTTTAATGGTGAAATGAGATAAAGCTGTGAGTGACGGATGCATGTTTGCTGTTCCATGATTTGAACGTAACCCCCCGTGACCCAGATCTCTGCCACGTTTGGACGGTGGAGGGAGGTGGAGATGTGGGTGGGGTCACACTCAGAGGAGGTCACACAAACTGAGCCCAATCCCAGGACCACTACAGAGCTTTAACTCAGCTCAGTACAGCATGAGAATCCAGACAATAGGTCTGCAAACTCCATATTCTGTTTGAGGAATCATTTTATAGGTCTCTCATGTCAGAAAAACTTGAACTGCAACCACCTACGCTCCAGACAGATGGCTAGGGCCGACTGCGAGAGGCCTCCCACTATTCCTGATAACAAGTTTCCTGGGCTATATAGAGCCACTGCGCCTGTAAACACACCAGCCTCAAATGGAGTGAACAGGTGGCCGTGCACACAGGACCACTGGTCACGTTGAGCGTCCACACAAAAAGTTTGGTCGCGTGCAAAACGCTGGAGCGTCTCAGGAGCTTCGTACGGCGTGAATGCCTCAGATCTGCTGACTGGAGCAAAGCGGGGACGCTTCTGGGAAATCAAATCCAGACCTAAATGGAGCTGCAGAGCATAAACTGGTCCAAGGCACTGACTTCAATCTAGATGAAGACGCAAAAATGAAATTTAAACCAGACTGTCTATGTGGTCCCTCAAATTCTACTTCATGTTCACCTCTCTGCTCCACAGTGACGACACCACTTGCCCAGTATTTGTTTTCAGAGGCAGTAACCTCTGGAGGTGGTGAGATGATAATGTCACAGAGGAAGGGAAGTGATGGTCTGCCTAGTGTTTATACCAGACGTTTGTTGTCACTGGGTCTGCTGTCATTGGCAGGCATGTCTCTCCTGCATCCACCAAACCCCCTCCCTGCTCTGACCCATATAGGTGCTTTGAAATGCTGGCAGGCCCGTCAAGATTATCTGGGCCCCCTTCCCGGGAAGACCACTGGGATGCGGGAGCGCGGCGTTTGCATGAGACTAAAAATGTAAGGGCGCTGTCAGTCTCTGCGCATGCATCGCTCGCTTGCAGCCGCTTGGATGCAGTTGAAAGAGACGCAGGGTTTAGTCTCCAGGTGGTTCTGCTCTTCAGACCGTCACTGATGGTGCAGGGAAGAGGATATGGAGGATTTTTGAATTTGGATTACTGAATCACACATGGGGAGGAGGAATTCTGTTCTATTAATAGTCTGTGACAAAATCATGAGCTATTTCCAGTGGTTAAAACTAATGTACTGCGATTCTAACTTGTGCCGACCCGGCTAGGACGCGAGAATCCTCTGTTCTTCCATATAAAGGAAATATTAAGCGATTAACTCGGAAGACCAAAGGAAGTTTCCTTTCATACTGTGATGACTAATGTTCTGCCTGTGCACGCTCTCTCCTCTTCCAGCCTGATTGCATAATCCCCAGATTAATTAGCAGCGTGTTTTAGTCACTTCCTGTAGTGCGACCCTCAAATGGGCTCCCTCCACAATCTGGCCTATCGTCTTACAGGGCGCCAGAGCTTTTTCTTTGAAGGCCGCCTCGGCTTCAGAGGCAAAAAAAAACTCTCTCTGATCTGGCGGCTAAAGGAAAGGGCCCCTGCAGTGTGCCATTCCAGACTGATAAAGAAACTAGAAAAACAACATTTGGGTAACACACACACACTCGCAAGAGGAGGGGAAAAAAAAAAAAGAGGAATAATTTGGTTGTGAAAACAAGAGGCGGCACGGAACAATGACAATCTGGCTCCTTTGGTAATTTCCTGTCGCCGTTCATTCGTGTGATGTGGCCGTGACTGTTCTGCCGGGATCAATCAAACCTGCGAGCAGATGGCATCGCACTCCTCCGGCGGGTTGGGGATTGTCTCGAGTTTTTTTTTTTTTGTCAGGGATGGTAATTGGCCCGCTACGTCGTGGACCGGAGCATGCTAACAGCCGCCGCCGTCGCCGCTGTGAAGCACCAACACCTATCTGCTTCTGAATGCCTCGTAATGTGGTACCTGTGCTACGGGCTCCGTTTAACATCTACTCAAACAGTTAAATGATGCTGTAATTAACACGCTGCTGCAACTCCGGTGCACCCAAGCTAGGAAAACAGCAACATCACCATAAACGTGCAAAATTTGCCCTAATCCGACGACGATATCGTGCTCTGGATCTGAAGCACCAAAGCCGCGCTTGCTGACGGGGTTTGCGTTTTAGGTGAAAAAAGTTTATGCGGATAAACGGAACCGTGTGTGTGAGACTGGGCAAGCTGTGGTAAAGGAGAAACAGAGTAATTGCATGTGTATTGTACGAGTGTGTGTGTGTGTGTGTAGCTGAGACGCCGGGGCACTTCAAAGCTTTGATGCTGGAGCTCCTAAATGAGGGCCACCAGAGGTCCAGACTAATGGGACATCATGGTGAGATTAGAGGCCAAGTGCAGAAGGCTGACAACACGGCATTATATATATGTGTGTGTGTGTGTGTGTGTGTGTGTGTGTGTGTGTGTGTGTTTTCCTGTGTGTTTTCCTTTTGCAATTAAAAGTGAAAGTTTGGCTCAAAGTCTTAAGATGGAGTTTGTGCGTAATTGGGGGACGATTTAGCATTGCATCTGTCTTTTTGCTAATTTTAAACAAAGTAAAACTTTCATTCTATATATGGTATAAATTCCTTTATTAAATAATCATAACAATAATTATAATAACAATCATAAAAAGAGCATTTCTGTACAAAGACCCCTTTAAAACAACAACAACAGCAGTCCTAGCAGTGCGAAAAAAGGGGGGTGGGGTGGGGGGAATCCTTATCTCCGTATGCGGTTTGGTCCTCCCGAGCAGAAGGGGGCGCTGTGAGTGTCTGATACCGGCTCCAAAGGCAAGCTGGATCCCCGAGGCTCCAAGGCACTTTGAAGAGAGTCAGTGGGGGTCCAGAGATGTGGGCCTCAGAGGAGAGAGACAGCGAGCGTGGGGGGAATGGATGGATGGATGGATGAGGGGGGGCGTGACGACGACAACGATGAGTGTGCAGCGAATCCACGTGCTAGTGCGCCCTTCAGCGTCCATCCAGAGCCTCCTGTGTTTCGGAGGGGAGGGGAAAGGAGACGTGACTCATGTTCTGTATATACACCCGTATATACAGTACAAGTGACGTGTGGGGATGTTCATGTGCGTGGGAGCCCGTGGCTTACGAGTCCGCTCGGAGCACAACGAGACCCAGAGGGAGCGGTTCAAAAGCATCTCAAAGAATGCCTGCCTTGCTGAACTGCGAGACATTGAAAACCCAAAACAAAACAAAATAAAATCACAAAACAGGCCACAGTTAGCCAGTTGGTTGAGGTGGGTGTGGGGGTGGCGTGTTTTAGGATAGGGAGGGATGGAGAAAAAGGGGGTAGGTCCTTTAAATCATGGCTTTTGAGGTCCACATGTAGAAGAGAGAGGGATGCATTTCTCCTCTCTTGTCCCGGTGTCGCCTCAACGTTCCTTTTTTCAACATTTCCGCGAACAGTTTAAGGCTTGTTGTGCGTCTGGGCACACAGTCAGTCGATGAGAAGAGCGGTTTCTGGTTGCGAATTTGCTTTTGATCCCGTTTTTTTTTTTAATTATTCAGAGAGAACATGGCCCCCGTGTAGAGAGAGACGGGATTTCAGTGCTCCGTCAGTCAGTCTCTCTCATTCTTCAGTGGTTCTGTCCCTGCCCTTACCAGCAATCCATAGGTTGCACCGACCAAAGCTCCTTGACCTTTTACCATTAACCACAATGTAAACATGACCTTCTCTTTGACAGGAACCAGCAACAACTAAATCTAACAATAACGTCTCTCTGTCATAAAAACAAAGTGTTAAACCCCCCCTCCCCCTCCCACCTCTAAACACACACATATACTTTCTTCACTTTCGCCTCTTTTTTTTTTTTTGTCCTTAACTTATCTGTCATCACAGACTGGCAACAGGCCAGAACGAAAACATTAAACAGAAAGAGAGGGGCGTCGGTGACTAAAAACACCACGGACTGTCAGTAACTAAGGGGATAACTGAGGCTGATAGGTAGCAGAGTCTACGACGGAACAGAAGAGCGACACAAAGGAGCTAAGTTCTAGGCCACTGTGTTCACATGTGATCAAAAAATACGCTTTCTAAGCACGTTCCTAACCTACCACCTCTCCAACACAACGTGTCTGGCTCTCGGCTCGTGTAGTTTACAGTATCCAGTTTCAAAACTAGACCTCTTACAAATCTATGATTTATAAACAGTTCTCTTTTGGTGGACCACGACTCTGTAATTGATATGTGTAGATATTTAGATTTTGAGGCCTAACACCCCCGCACTGGATCAGTCCATCTTGGTAAGTTCTCACGGCAATAACTACCAATACCGGACTTTGCCACTTTTTCCAAACAGGAAGTTCTCGGCTGAGACAACGAGTGGCTTATTTAATATCCTGGGATGTGCATCGTCGAGGAAGTAAACTGACACTAAAGTGAACTGGAGGAAATGAAGAAAATAGTGAGAGGTTTTCACAGAATGGCTGTAACTCTTGCTTTCCGTTCACGCCTCGGTGCAGCAGCGCTGTTGGTTGAGTTTGACTTTGTGCTTGAGGCCGTCGTACAGTTCAAAGTTGTAGTTCTCCAGCGTGGTGGAGGAGCGCGACGACAGGCCGCTGTAGGAGCAGTTGCAGTAGAGGAGGCCGCCGCAGACGGCGCCGAGCAGGACGCCCAGGGAGCTCATGACGATGATGGTGAGGAGAAAGGGGTCCAGGGTGTACAGCCACGAGTTGTCCTTCTCGGAGACGCTTGTCACCGGAGGCTCTGACGACGGGGATGCTGTGTTCCACTCGGGAAACTGTAGACCTGTGACAGGAAGTGGAACAGCAGAAAAGACATTAGGTAAAAATACGACAAAGGGTGAAGTATATTTAAATAGAGGCAACAGAAATGTCTCAGAGCGTCTTACCTCCACCTAGAGGGTCTCTGCCGCTGGATAGTCGCCCATCTCCAAATTCATTGGGTCTCTTAACTGTCAAATAGAAACACATGAAACAAATTTAAACACTGCCAAAATAAAAAAAAGCAATTCAAATTGTTTTTATGACTTTTTATTTTGCTTAGAGATCTGACTCGCACGCTGAGCGATAGAAAAATATGACTTTATTAATAGAGAAAGATCATTGACATACATTCGTGCCAAACACACAGTCATCACATTTACTGACGGTATAAGACTGCTCATTCTGTGTAAATAAAAATAATCATCATCACTGGTAAAACCACCAACACGGCTACTGTCAAGTTTAAGATCGTTAGATGATTGAAAGAAAGCGAAGAATGGCAACAACTTTAAGTGGCGACAGTCGTGCTTCCTGTGCAAGTAAAGACACTAAAATAATAATAATAATAAGAAAAAACAAAACTGACATTTGAGTGTGCGAGTTGGGGGGAATACAGGTGTAATGAAACCATAGACTGTATAAAGATGGACGGCGGAACTGCTCCTCTAAAGTGAAGCCAAAGCGAGTAGAGCTCCCCCTGGTGGCTGGCTGCAGTATAGGCCATAAGCTCCGCCCCCTTAATGTTAGCGGATGGGACTTGCACCAAACTAAAACACTAAAATAGCCATCAGTTTTTATTTTTTTCAAGGATGGTTTCTGTCATTTTAGGTAGTATAATACTGATGCACATACAAGTGTCAATTTTTTTTGGATAAGTTCAGTTTTAATTTGTTATTTGTCGCTATAGAAACAGGATGTGACGTAATGGCGACTACCAGTTGCCTGCCACCAGCTCCGTAAAGCGCGGGACAATGAGAGTTGTAAAAATGATTTTTTTTTTAAATAAGTACAGTGTATAATCCAACACTTCATTGTTTCTGGTGGAGGTAGCGCAGTATTAATTAAACAAAAACGCGATAAATTCGGCAGGAAATGTTAGCGTAGCATTGATTTTGCAGTTCCGCGCGACTCCACTCTCGGACCGCACTGTGCAGACAAGATGGCGCTCCCCATATTCCCGGGAAAATACCGTCATTTAGGCCCGTGCATGGAAGTGGGGACGCATCATCCATATTTATATACAGTCTATGGGTGAAGCTAGCAACGGCTGCAGCACTTCAGTTAAGCTCGAGTGTACTTTTGTGTCGGTGTGCGTGAGTGTGTGTGTGTGTGTGCTTGCTGGGCTTGGCAAGCTTTCAGGAGTAGGAGTAACTGCTTGGCAAGGCACACGTCTAGATTTGGAGGTCTTTGATGGCCAGTGGCATTATTAATACCGTTTCCAGGGCAACTGAAGTTGGCAGCGGGGCTGGGCGATAGAGGTGCGGTAGACGGGAGGGAAAAGTGCTTACCGCAGCCTTAATAAATGTTATCTGTCCATTAACTAATTACAACTATTAGAGGCTTGGAGCGTAATGGTGTTGAGATGGATCAAGCAGGGTGTCCGGTCCCTCCTCCTGAGCTGATTTAAAAGCACACGGCGAGGGCGTGCCAAAAAACACTCGGGTAAGAGAAAAGTGCAGGCTCTAAATTGGGACAACAAATCGAGGCGCGTTCTGCTGAGCTGTGGGCTAGCAGGTGATGGATTTTTTTCCTGCAGCTGTGACAGGCCGCGAGAGCACGGCCCGCAAAGCCGCGGAGCGAGGACCTCAATTTCGTTCAATCCTGGGAGTTCAACTGAGCCGAATCTCACAGCGCCTGTAGCGGCTGATGAGAGAGAAATGTGTGGCAGTCTTGAGTAAGAGTTCTAAGAATTTTTCTTCCAATAAAATAGGCTCTTAGATCCCAGATGTGTAACTGTGAAGTGCATTAGCTAGTTATGTTAACAGCCTTCATGGCATCTTATGGCACTAAGGGAAAAATCTTCAATAGCTGGAGCTCTGCTCTGCTTTTCATAATATCTTGGCTCCTTCTCAAGGGCGCGCATATACAGCAAAACACTTCACTTATGGCTTCCAGCTGGTCCAGCGGCATTGTGGGATTTGTAGGAGTATAAATCAAGGGAAAAGTGGTGATGGCAGACAGATGTGTCTATTTACAACCCTAAAAACAACAAGCACATATTCATACTGAAAACAAGACAAGGCTCGGCTCGGCGTGGCTTTCATCTGGGCAGCTCAAAGACATGGGGAACAACGGGAGTGGGTGGTATGAAGCATAAATGGGAGTGGAACAACGTGCTTTATTACACCAGAGAATCAAGATGAGACACTAAACACTGAAGACGGCTGCATCCATCACTGACTGATGCCTTTATCAGGAGAAGACGAGGCGTTCAATCAAATGAGCTGGTTATCTCGTTTTGTGATGCAGGACTTTAAGTATGATGGATTTGCATTCCTTTGTCTTTAAATGTGCACATGCTTTGCTGAAAAGGACAATGGAAACATTTTTTTTTCTCCTCCGTTACAACACCCTACCTATTGGCACAATATCGCAGCTATTCTGTGTTGTTATTACAGAGATACCAAGAGCTTTATTTTCTCTGGCTGGCCAGATCATTTCCACAGCTAGCACATCGAATGCCCCTCAGCCTAACAGTTTTCTCCTGCCTCTCTCTCTCAGCACTGCAGAGCTCCTCGTCTCTCTGGGGTCTTGTTTTAGCCTCGTGGTTTGGCAGCTCTGGCTGGCTCTCGCAGCGGAACCGGCTCGACCCCCCTCCTCTTCCCCGGGCCCACACATGTCTGCGAGTACGTCCATGCTGGGGTCATTCCAGGAGGACCGTCGGGGGGTTACGAGGAGCCAGACGGCACTCAATGGTCCGAATCAAGCTGTTTCAGATAAATAACTTACTCTGACTTCAGTCCTCACATCAGGAGCAGCATAGTGTGAAATGTCAACAGCGAACTCCTTAATGGAACAGAGAAGAAAACAACCAAAGCTACATCCTTCGGAGACAGAGGGAGAGACCAAGTGTTTCTTTGCAAATTTTCACTTAGCAACTGTAAACTAAAGGCGGGAGGGTCCGTCGAGTGGGTGTTCTGTCAACCTTGCAGCATCGCGACTCCCACGGCCACTGACATCACAAGCTGGCGTCCCCCTCTGCCAAATTCAGTGCGGCTAAGTGTTTTCTTTTTAGCAGAGGGTACGGTGTCGATCCCGGCTGTCCAACCTCACTGTCAGGACTGGCTCCACCCCTGGGGTGGCCATACTGGAGGACCAGTTTGAATACTGGAAGCACTGCGAGGAGCTGTGATAGGCCACTGACAGCTGGCTCTTCTTGGTGGCCAGGTGTTGTCGACAGCAACAGAGAGCTCTGACCAAGATGGCCACAGCCAGGAGAAGGAGGGCGCCCCCGGCAGCCATAATGTAATACCAGTGGATGGGTAAGGGAGGCACAGGAACGCCTCCCCCTGGTGGAGAGATACAGAGTAATTGGCCAGCGGGAAAAAGAGAGGAGTGGCACTTTTTTATTTTTATTTTCTACATGTAATTCTCTACGTTCTATCCCTAGTTGTCTTCATCATTACGAACAGCAGGCGTGCACCTCATACGAGCATGCACAAGCATGCCAGTTGCAAAAAAAATAAAATCAATCTCCAAGGCAAAATAAATAAATAAATGCATCCATTTCTCTCATGTAGCTTGGGGTTGCAGTCGGAGGACGAGTTTTCACACCAAGATCATCAAGAGATTTGGTTTGAAATCAGTCCAATAGTTGATCCAATCGAATGCAGTGCAATTCTGATTTATTTATTTATTTATTTTTCAAAGCTCCAGTGAAATTACTTGGTGTGAAACGGAATAATTAGTTATAAAAGCACCCACACACAGTGAATTAAGGAGCTTTGTCTTCCTGTCTGACTGGCGCAGGAAGTCACAAACAGCCCCCCTGATATCGCCTTAGATCCATGCACGAATCGCTCGGACGCCACAAGGGATATCCGACGTTCCAGAGCTCTCTCTCTGAGCTGATATTGGATTGGGATTTGTTATTTAGCTGGCTCGACTTGGCAGATTTGTTTTGAGTACATCATTTATCCTGTTCTCTCCTTTTTTTTTTCATTTTCCCTTCTTCCTCATGCGTCAACCTCCCGGCCAGTCCTCTCCTCCTCAAGCCAAGCGCCGTCTCCTTGGAGACTATCTCCACAGATCCGCTACGCTGCTGCCCCTGGCTTGAACCCCCTTCTCAAATTCTTGGTAAGGACCTACTAAGCGGCTTCCAAGAAGCTCCTACTCTTCTGTCCAGATCTAAAACAAACCCCCGAAGACGCTGCAAAGCTAAAAAAAAAGAAAAAAAAAAGAAACAGAGCCCACATGTGCGATCCAAGCCCCGATGTGGAGAGCTGCATGTGGGACGTCACAATGAACTAAGGAAAGTGAAGCAGAGCTGAATACATCTTGATTTTTGGACCGTGTCACATAATTACAGAGGGAAATGGTGCGTGCTGCTGCTACTTCACATTGCACACACTCATTAGACAAAGCTGAGTTAGGGAGAGGAGAGAGAGAGACAGAGAGAGAGAGAGAGACACCCGTGCTTGATGCTGCTCAGTCACTCTATCTGATTGCATTTCACTGGGGATACTGGTGTGTGTGTGGTGATATTAATGTGTGTTTGTCAAAGGTTAGAGGCTGTGTGTGTGTGTGTGTGTGTGTGTGAAGGCAGAGGAGTAGAAAAGCCGAAGAAATGCACACACATCACACTGAAACCGCCGAGCTCTTATCTTATTGGAAGACATTATGAGATGCCAAAACACTAACATCAATCTCATAGCGTCCCCCAGGATGCTCTAAATATTTTTCATGAGGCAGACACTTATTTAAAACCCTTCAGGCTGTGTCAGGCAGCCGAGAAGTGAGAATATGTGGCGCTTTTCAAATATCTGACTCCGCGAGGTGTGATAGATTTAGCTTGCCTTGCACGCGGGGCTCGCTCACTCGAGACTAATCCTTTGTTTCCGCCCGAGACTGACAAGGTAAAAATGAATGTAAAGCAATGAATCACCGGAACGGCGTGCTTCGCGAGTCGGTTTGGGGGAAATTAATTTCACATTTGCAAATTTAATCGTTCAGATTTCGGCGCCGGGGTTCAGCTCTCGGCTCGCATGCTGCCGCCGCCAGCCGCCGCCGGTGCGATGGTTTTGGGATATGCGGTTTTATTAATCTGGAGTCACACAGCTTTTAGCAGACTGTGCTGCCACCAAGCAAAAAAACTCCCAGGCTAGTGCATACACACATACATACATACATACGGGCAGGAAGCAAGACCAGAGAGGAAGTGACGTCATACCAAAGTGGGACTCACCTGGGTTTTCTGGAGAAAATGCAGCGAAGGGTTCTGTGACGAGAGAGAGACAGAGACACGGGAGAGAGCGAGAGAGGGAGCTGTTAGATAACTTTAAATACGAGGGAAAAGTCAAACCAAATGTCATACAAATGTCACAAGACTATCAAACTCCTCCTGAGGAAATTTAAGTTAATTCCTCAGATAAGTCACATGAATTATGGCATTTGCGGCGCCCCTTCGCTAGAATGCAGTTTTCTCGAGACGGGCTGCATTGTGGGAAAGTTCACACATTTCAAGTTGTTTATCTGCAGGAGTCCAGTTAAACCGTTTTATTTTTTTTGGCTGGCTGTAAACGCACGGAGCCGAACCTTCGCTATGATCGCCTGGAATGCAAACACAGAGGAGCGCGTGTGTGTGTGTAGTGGATGGAGTGTGAGAAAGAAACAAAGAAAGAGGGAAAGCGACTCGGGAGCTGGCGCCGTTTGGAGGGGACGCCAACGTACTGTGAAAAACTCAACTGTTTTGGGTGATAAGCAACATCTCAGCATGCTGTGGGAGTGGCGAGGGAGCGGAAGGGGGAAGGAGGAAGCGCAGCAGCACGGAGGCAGGATGGGGGGGGCGGGCTGTCATCTTCCAAGCTGCTGTGCTGCTTAGACTCTCTCAGGAGTCCCATGACGCACACCCAGAAATGACTGATAGAGGACGCGCACAAAAGCACTGGACGCAAACTAGGGAGGCGCGCGCTTACACTCGATTACATTCCTCCTGCTCTCGCCGTGGTCCAGCTCCAGAGCGCGCTGGGCGTCCGTCAGAAGCGATGACGGCAGCTCTTTGGCTCTGGACACCCGGCTCGGCCTCTGATCTGTTTAAGACCCTCTCAGAAGCCTCTGCTCGGGCCAGATTAAGGAGGCTGGCGCTCGGCTTGCAAAACGCGCACCCAGAAACTTGCCTGGGAAACAGCCTGTCTAGTAATTTCCTTTGACGGGTCGGGGAAAAGCTCTGTTTACAAATACGACAGAGGAGCGAGCGCGAGAGAGATCGACGTGGAGAGGGGAGAGAGAGAAGAGGAATCTAATGAAACATAGATTAGCATCGCAGGGGCCCACAGGGCGTTTATGGCCTAGTTTTCTTATTCTTTGCTTTTCTTTTTTTTTTTTGTGGAGGAGTAAACGTTGTCCCTCCCTCTCCTTCCTCCTTTCATCTTTGCGTTCTTTGGAGGAGAGGCTGTCTCCAAAACTGGGATGGGAAGTTGAGTAAGTGAGCGGAGTGGAGGGGAGGGTGGGAGTGTGAGGGTGTTTATCGCTTCATGTGTGTCACCGTTTGAGGGCCTGAAGGCTAAAAGAGGAGGAGGCGGAAGGGGAACGGTTCCCGCTATTTTCTTGCGTGGAAAGAAGTGAATATGTAGGACTTACGTGTGCACTCTGTCAGGGGGGAGTTGGGGTTCATTTGGATGTTGTCTATCCAGATGTGTCCTTTGTTGCCGTGCGCGAGGAAGCCCTCCATCACCACCTAACGAAAAAGTTGAAAAAGAAGAGAGAGGAGACAGGATGAAGGGGAGGAGGAGCGGAGCAAGAGGGAGTGGTGGCGAATCGAGAACGGGGACAAGGAGGAGGAGGAGAATAAAAAGTTAATATGTTTTCAAAGTTGCACTCATCGCTTGCAATCATCCTCCCCTTCTCTGCAAGCGTCTTCAGCTTACTTTTTCATGAGAACATTAACTGCCTGTGA
The DNA here is from genome assembly GCA_005024645.1 of Planiliza haematocheilus. Lineage (NCBI taxonomy): Eukaryota > Metazoa > Chordata > Actinopteri > Mugiliformes > Mugilidae > Planiliza > Planiliza haematocheilus. Next base: position 1,139,180 of record SRSE01000183.1, on the reverse strand, counting down.
TGTCTCTGACAAACCCCCCAAACAGCAGCCAGTAGAGACCGTGTGGCACACTTTCTCTCTTTTTGAAGTCAAACTGGGCCTAAGGTTCATGGGTTAAACGCCTCTCTGTCTAAGCTACGCCCATAAAATCATTTAAATCTGAGTCCTACCTGGAAGTCTTTAGGGGAGCGGGGCAGGATGGTGCGGCCCTCCTTCCAGACTGGGCCCTGATCGTCCTTCAGAGTCCACAGCACCGTCTCTTCGTTGTGGGCGTCCCGCAGCAGGACCTTCAGGTGGCCCTGGGCCTCCCCCCACATCTGGTACGAGAAGAGGAGGCAGAGGGGCCCGGTGTCGGCGGCCACTACGGGGCTCACGAGGCGCGCTCGCTGCTGCTCCACCTTCAAGCTCGTGTCCATGTACAGGTAGCTGTTCGGTTCTGGACGGGAGGAAGACGAGATGAGTGTCATCGATTTAACAGCGACTTTGGCTTTTATGGATTGGTGAAAGTCTTTCAAAACGCAGGAGTAGAAATAAAAAACTTTACACTGGGGAGTTTGACAGGAATATGAAACATGAAACTGAGACGCTTTTTAGATTTGTTACACATTGCCCAAAACGAGCACAGCTTAGTTTTTAACCTTGATTCAGCAGGATCTGATTTATAAAATCTGATTTAATGGGTTTTGATTTCAGCCCTGGAGGCATTCGAAACTGGGAAATCTGTGCCGACTTTTCAAATCCGCTGCAAATGCTGCAGAAGTTAGCGCGGCGCTAACGGAACACACACCACTAATCCCGCACGTCCGTAAGTCCGTTCACACAGTTGCATGACTCTTAAACAACAAAAAAATAAATAGGAACTAATCACTAGTTGCTAACGGGAACGGGAACGCCACTTAACAATGGTCACGGCAAACAATAGGGATGTGACAAATATAAACACGCAGAAGAATAGGTCCGGAGAGAGCGTCATTCACACAGTACGCGGCGTGCCACCAGAACCCGAGCCAGGAGACCCCTCGGGGCCCATTCCTCTTCACTCCCTTCCAGGTGAAGGACGTAAAGGACGGAAAAGTCCCACAAAAATGAACGCCACTCCATTTGTTTACACCAGAGGATGTTTAGTTTGCAAATTGGACGCCGGCACGGATTCCATTGTGCGAGACCGGTGAGCCTACTGTGAGCGAGGGAGGAGAAAAAAAAAAAAGGCATCGCACGACGTCGTAGTATGTGTGAGAGAGTGACTCAGTGAGGCGTCTGGTGGAGAATTTCTTAAGTGGGCCTCGTGGGAAAATGTCCAGTATCAGCAATCTGCAGATTAAATCACCTGCTTTATCTTTAACAACTCCATGTGTGTGTGTCGCAGCGACTAAAGCGCCTCTTTGTTTCACAGGCAAAAGAGAAAAAAGAGAACCGTATTTTATGAGAATATTTGGGTCTGCTGGAGTTTTTATTCGCCATCTGTTTGTTGTCCAAAGGTTTTTATATATCAGGTTGCTGAGCGACCGGACTGATAACCTTTTACGCTGTGAGTGTGTGTGCAGTGTTCTCCAGCCGATCACATGGCGCGGTATCTGGGGGGGGGGGGGCGAATCTTCCTCTGGTTTGACAGCTCCCCTCTGCTCGCCATACGGCCAGCTTCGCTTGTGTGTGACGCCGCAGACAGTGTGTGTGACAGTACGTCCCTTGGCCCCGTGCAGCCTTGGATTGAACATGTCTCCCTGCACATACCGCCCGTGCGCTGTCGTATCACTCGTTTTAATGCGCGCACCAAAGCCGCTTCCGTCTCGTTTGCCTCACGTTAACGCAGCAAACCCCCCACTGCTGCACCTCTCAGCTCATAATAGAGCCTGCTGCCTCGCCATACACAGAACAACAGAGCATTATTAATCTGTTTCACAATGGTGTCCCGCTGCGAGGAGCAAACAGCGATGCCTAGTTATCAGGCCGCGCTAGCTGTTTACATTAATCCCAATCATATGTCAGCGCTGCAGCTAATTCTCACTTTGTGCTTTATTACAGGTTTCACGACAGAGGTCAAAGGTGAGGAGTTTGCAAAAAAAAGGGATCCTATAGAGGATTAAGCAGTGATTTGATAGCGGTGTAGTAATGATCCCGTGCGGGCTGGGATTTCCGACCTTTGACATCAAGCGGCAAAATCAAAGGTGTGCACATGGCGCGTCAAAACGGCTGGGAATGATACTTCATACATGAAAGCTGCAACCTGACTAATCTAAGGAAACCCTTCCAGTCGGGCCGCGATGAAAGGAGCCGCTTTGAAGCCCCCCACCTCCCCGCCAGGGACGGTTACGACCTAAACAGGTCTCGCTTCGGGGACCTTTCTCCCTCCCCTGCCCTGACCCAGGTGGCTTTGTGAATTTGGGAAAAAAGGCGGGGGGCAAAGCGCACCTCTTGTTTAATTCTCTGCAGCCGCGGAAACGCTGAATCTTTCATGGAGACTTGCTCGAAACCAATGAATTTTAAAACAAGGCTGGGATAACAAACCCTGCCTATGAAAAATTATAAATAGAGCGAAAAGAAAGAAAGAAAAAAAAAAACCGAACCCAGCAGGAAACCTCTTCTATGGCTTTTAATAACACGCCAAAAGCGGCGCTTCTTGATCCGTGTGTATGTAAAAAGAAAAAAAAAGGATGAATAATTATTTCTTCAAGGACTGTCAAAGCAGGTGGACGTCTACGCGGCATCATGTGGGATGCGCCTGAAGTAACGTAGGGGCAGGAAAGGACAGCTGGGAATAACTATTTGGGATCTCCAGCTCTGAACTTAATTGCCACTGGATCTTAACCCTTTCCTTCCCACGCTGCGCTTCATTTGCAAGCGAGCACCTCCACGTGTGTGAGGGCGCACGTACTCGACGGCGGCGCCTGATTCCCTCTGATTCATTTTCCCTCTCATTCGCTCGAAAAAAGAAAAAAAAAGGCGAGATGCAGCTAAATTAGCCCGGTTCCAATTTAAGGAATTATTTTAGTCAAATTGGAAAAGGGCTGAGTGAAGATGCAGACGGAGAATGGCTCCATTTAATTATAGAAAACAGTCTTGTCTATAGAGCCGCTGATAAAAAAACAAACGCATTTGTGCAATTTTCCGAGCGAAAGTAAAATTCTCCCTGCAGCTGCATACGTAAAAAGCTCCAGGGTTGACAGGAGGTTTGTAAATTCATCCGGGCCTGAACCTTAGATAGATTTTTTAACAGTTTCCCCTTTGCAGATGTGAAACCACCACCTTCATGAAATCAGTCAGGAGAGGAGACTCACCGTGATTGTGCAGGGACCAGAGTAGCGGGGCGTAGGGGTCGTGCGTCCACCCACACAGGCCGTGCTCAAAGTCGCAAACGCCGTCTGACGGGGGAGAGGTGGACGCTGTAGAGGAGGAGAGCGGTGAGGGAGTCATTACACATAAAGAAGAGTCCACAGCTCCTCGTAAAGCTGAGTTCACTTTGCCTCACCTGTGGTCGTGACGGGGGCGGTGGTGGTTTCGATGGCGGCGGGCGGCGTTGGCGTGGTGGTGTCCGCTTGTGTGGTGGTTTCTAGGGAAGCAAACACAGCTCAGGTCAAAGGTGGCCTCAGGAAACTCATCATCAGGTGGTTATATTATTATTCTGTGTCCCACCAAAACCCCTTGTGGTTCACTTCAACAGCAGAGATGATGTTACGCTCCGTCTCGACCAGCCTGATTGATTTCCTACCCATAAAGCAGCACATAAACAAACATCTAAGTGCACTATGAAGGCGAAAGTTGAGCTAGGACGAGGAGCTCCCCGTCCAGAAGTATCTCTGCTGTCAGACAGACGCAGGGACGGAGGGAGGGAGGGAGGGAGGGGAGGCCCCCGGAAAAACCCAAGAGAGGCCCCGTCATGTTGTGTCTGCTGCGAGCTCGGGCGTCAGTATCTGTCCAACGCGCAGATGTCCGCACACACAGACGCAGCAGAATCGCACACACGGCATCCACAACACGCCTGGCGCTAAGGCTGATGGATGGATGTGTCTGAGAACACCGACCTTGGACAGGATGATCGCACTCTGGGACCAGTCTCAGGCTATCAGGGAGGACACACAGCACACACATATACATATATATAGTCTCTGCTGTCTCTGAGCTATTGAGTGTGTGTGCGCCGAGTGTCTCCTTCGCTCCATAACTCATGCGCACTTGGACGAAGGGGGGCGCAAACACAAAATGAATTTGGACTCCCCGCCGTTAACATCCACCGCGAAAGGGAGGCAAACAACACAACGGCGCGCTCATTAAAACGCATGGCTCGCGCGCACAAACACACACATGTCGAGCAGCCTGCAGCTGGAATGTGGAGCGGGGAAAAAGGGGCCGTGTTATTAGGAGCAGATGGGTCAGGCCTGCCGTGTTATGGGAGTTTACACAGAAGTTTGGGTCACGTCTCCAGCAAAGATGGGGATTTATCAGGCGGGTAAGCCGCGCAAACTGTTTTCTGTCCTTTTAACTGTTTCATAAAATCATTAACTGCAAATCTGCATGGCTTTGTTAGCCGCCAAACAGCGTCGTCTCGTTCGGCTGCTAAAGGAGGAGGAGAAGGGATGTTATATTTAATATTCTTTTGTCAGCGTTTTCTTCCTTCTCTCTCTCTCTCTTATCCAAACAACTCAAGGCTTGGATGCCTCTCAGAGCTCATCAGTTGAAAATGAAACCAGCCCACAAACACATAAAAGGAGAGAGGGCCACATTGATTTACCGTGCTGTTTACCATGTCTGTTTATGTTGCTCTTTCAGCACGGCTGCATTATCATTTAAAGACTGTGGAAAGCAGCGAGGGCAACAAACTCCACGTGATACTCAATTGATCCGCCCGAAAGAACTTCCTGTGGAAATGAGCGCAACGGCGCCCCAGCTGGAGAAATGGCAGAGATGAAAGGGCCGGGCACAGCTGGCGACGGCTTCTGACATTAACTCAGAGTTAATGTCATGTCCTTTATGCCAGTCATTAACTAGCTAATGAGACTCTTATCGCTGCCGGCTCGCTGGGAAGGTAAGGCGAGGAAAGTGATCCTCTTCCTCCTGACTTTCAAACGCATCCCCTGCTCACTCGCTCCTCTCGACTCACGCGTCGTGTTTGCCTTTTTATTCCAGCCTAACCTTTGAGGCCTCTAGTTAAAGTCTTGGGACCGGGCGTTAAAATAAACCAAGCGTCTACACATTACTAGAGCGGCCGCGCACCCACGCGGGTACGACTAAACACACATAAACACAAAACACACAGTCGAGTCCATTAAGATTCTACCCGGCTTCAGAGTACTCTATGCTTTCAAAGGTCAGGCCTTGTCACAGTGTAAATGCGCTGACCTTTCCAGGGTGTGACAGGAATGTCGGGGGCAATGGGAATAGGACTGACTTTGCGTGAGGAGTGTTTGCGCGAGGCGGAGAGAGATTGCATGTTAACGTATGTGACCTGCCTACCTTGCCGCGAGCCCTGTCCTCGACGGGTGCGAGGGCAACGTCGCAGAGCAGCGCGGGGGATGTTCAAGCGAACGACAGAGGGCCACGGCGACGCAGGAGGAGCCCCTCTGCAGCAAAGCGTTGTCTTACATAATGCGTCTGCCGCTGCAGGTGATGATGCAAGTCATCACCGCGCGCGGGATGAGACACCAACAGCGAGAGCTGGACCCCGGGGATCCGCTGACACAGAAAACGCACGTATGCAGTCACACACGGCACGGTGGCGGATAAAGTCTTTTTGCAGGCTTGTTTTCCACACACACACACACAGTCCGGTGTGGGCCAAGCCTCCATCTGTAAAAGACATTGCTCACTCCCAAAGAATCTGACTCAGCGGTATGTCAAAGAAAAAAAAAAATCTTCAATTATGTAGAAAGCCTTTCTGTAAATCTCTCCCTGGCAGTCCAAGGCAAACACACGCACGCTGATGACTGTGCACGCGCCTTAAAAAGAAGACGATGGGAAAGACAAGTCGCTTTATATTCAGCTGGGTGGGGTTAAGTGCTCCAATCTAGGGTCATCCACATGCATCGCTCCAAAGAAACCATCTTCATTTATTTATTTGCAGTATTAAAACGTCTCGGATCGTTTTCTAGCGAGCTCCTCTGTGCTAAGAGGGTTTTTTCTTTTTTCAAGGAATTAGAAATGCAGCGTGAAGCGCTGACACCTGAGCTGTGCATCACAGGTGCGCACATGCATGTGTGAGCCCCTGCAGAATGCTTCTACCTGGAAAGAGGAGGAGATATTTTTGCAGATTGCTAAAAATTTCCTTCCGGAGCTCATGCATTTTTCATTCTGGGAGTAAGTATAAAAAAAAAACAAAAAAAAAAAACCTGTCACTTTAGAGGTGCGCGCGCGAGACAGCTGCACAGTAACAGGGGGAAACAGAAGGACCAACAGCGGTGAGCATGGGAAAAGAGGTGCGAGTGATGAGTAACAGAGGAGGCGGGGAGGGGAGGGGAGGAAACGGAGAGGAGGAAGGCATGGTAACAGAAAAAAAAGAACAAAAACATTTACAGACCCACGCACTGGGCCTCGGGGTGGGAAAAGAAAGAACTGCAACCATGTGTAGGAATGAGGAGAGAAGAGACCTTATTTTGTTATAGTAGCTGCTGCTGCTGCTATGTTCAAACCTGCAAGTGTTAAAAAAAAAGAAAAAACTATGCCAGTTTCATCAGCCTAAATCATATAAAGGAGAAAGAGTCAGAGCGGAAAGGGGAAGTGAATGATTTACGGGATGTCAGCGGGGGGTCCGGTATCCCTGCTGAGGCCTGGTGGTCTGTGAACAATGCGTGACCCTTAACGGTCTGTGCCACGTTTCCCAGGAAACCCATCCACTCTGCCTGATAGAAGTCACCTCTCCGTCCATAAAAAAAAGTAGGGATCTCTTCCTTTTCATTCACTCTTCGCGGCCAGCGCTCGCCGCTGAATGCGTTTTCCACAGGTCGCTCGTCAATCAGCAGTTAATGCGAACCACATTGTTTCCTTTGGTTCTGCAGGAGCTCTTGAGGGGAGTAAAATCTCAGGACAGACTAAACCGCATCTAATTTCCTTTTTTTCTATTTTGAATATTACGCTTTATAATTATACATAACAATAGGCTCAACCTTATTTGGCTGGAGCTCTCTCTCTGACCACAAACAAACAGAACAGTGCACATTTATATTTGATGAGACGTGTGTTTAAGCTGGCTTTGAAGCGCGTGTGTTAAAGGTGATAATGACAAAGCGACTCAGCGGCGGCTCTCAAACACACGCGCATAAATCACCTTAATGAAGGCATCGCTCGTATTTCCAGCGGCCGCTCTACTACGCGGCGTGGGCGTGTGAATGTTTGGAGTCCAGAAAACATACATGTCTCCTCCTCTGTGGTTTGTTTGGCGCATCTGCGTCCGCGCTTGTGTGCGAGCGCTCTGTCATTCTGCTCAGACGCAGAGGGAGTGGTAAACAATAACGGTCCACATGTGTGTGTGTGCGTCTCACATCTGTGTACCAGACCACGCTGGAAAGTGAACAAACCAGTGCTCTCGCTGTCAGCTTCTCTCGCTCTCTCTCACTCTCTCCAGGGATGCATTCCTTCAAACCAAACCCTGTCCACTCCCCGCGGATGATAATGCTCGCAGAAGCTTTTCTTCCAGGTGAAATAATATCAGAAAATAAATCAAAATCAAACCTTTTCAAGGGTCAAGTTTTCACTGTGCTAGCGCTTCCTCTTTCTCAGCCAACACTGGGCGTCTCTTTTCACCTCCCGGCAGGCTTTAATGACTCTCATGCATTTCTAATGTGAGCCTCACTTTTCTAGTGAGCCACCTTCCTCAAGGTCCATTCACTTCTGGTTAGATCAGCTGAGTTCATTACAGCGCAGGGCGAATAATTCAGCCTGGAATACTGAAGCTGCCGTATTATCATATATAAAGTGATTCCCTGTCACACGTGCAACAGCAGAACGTCCTACCTGGAAGGTCACAGCCGAGTATCTCCACTCTCATCCCGATCCCTGCTGGAGACCACCTCTCGGGGTAGAGCCTGACGTACTGGGCCACCGTCTCCTCAAAATGACGCAGCTCCGGCGTGTCGTAGTGTGTGTTCCCCTCGAAAATCTGCACAAAACACACCTGCGTGTTACATTACGAGCAAAGGCACGAGAGCATGATGGTCCTCGGCGTCCTCCTGCATCGCCTCACCTTGGGTAGGCTAGTCTTGCTGTCCATGATGAAGTTCCAGTCCTTTGCGTTGACGCTGTACGCCACTTTGTACTTCCTGACAAACGCTCTGTTGTCTGTGGAGGCTCCGGTTGCAGCGTCTCCACCTCTCGCTCCCTGGGTGATAACTCCGCGCACCGTCTTGGGCACACCTAGATCCACCTGCAGAGATCAGCAGACAGAGATTGTGCTTTACAGTTGGAGCTTCTTGTTTTATCTGTTGTTGGCAACTGAAAGTACTATTGCACAGTTCCTTAACACACAAGACAAAAATGTCTCTCTTGTACCTGTAGCCACTCTTCTCCAGCCAGGGGCTGTGCAGGGGCTGGGAACCATCCCGAGCGGCTGGCCACGAGGCGGGCAGTCCCAGGGTTCCACACCATGTCCCTGCTGGACGAGGTCGAGATCTGTGCGTCGGGGAGCAGTCCGGACATCAGGCCCTGCAGGTCTGAACACGGAGCATCTGGAGCGGGAAAGCGGGGAGAGGGGAGAGATTATTTTAACCTTCACTTCGGGAGGGTTGATGGAGAAGTTACAGCAGCGACCTAACACACTCTCACGCTGTTACACATACTCCCGCCGGGGAGCTGTTAATCTTTGCCGCAGGATTGCCACCAAGCATTAGGAGTTTGAGCAAATAGGAAAGGGTGAGGTGAGAGACCGAGGAGGGAGGGATGAAAAAGAGATGCTATGCTTTTTTTTTGATATAAATGCATATGCACGTCCCTGCTTTACATTCCTGCACGTCACACAGACATTTAAGCCTCTTTTAATGCTGTATGTTGTATTGTTTCTTTACATTCTGCACCATAGCCTTTCTTCTCACTGTGCTGCACACACTTTACGTATATTCACCGACTGGGGTAAAGCTCTGTGTGCACGTCAAAAGCCCTCGGAAGTGAAACTCATTCAGATACGGATGGGTGAGTAGTGTTGAAAATAACTTGCCACGGGAGTGTGTGAGAGGGAGAAATGAGGATTAAGGGGATAAGAAAGGTATAATATGAAAAGCTGAGAGGCAGAGAGGCAGAGGCTTGCAGCTGGAGATGACGGCTCGGGGAGGCCGGGAGAAGTAGAGCAAAATGCGGAGATGAGACGCCTACGGAGACGAACAGCGGGAAGAGGGAAGGGTGGGAGTGGGAGGAGTGAGAGACTGAGGTAGCTCAGAGAGGAGGATGAGAGGCTCGGGAGGACGGGAGAGAGAGCAGGAGGAAGGGAGTCGGGGAGATGTTAGTTGTGCTGACGGTTTAAGAGAACACAGATCAAAGTTTCATGCCGTTATGTCACTGCAAATGCAGGAGATGTAAATAATGAATAAAAGGCACAGGAAGCAAGCCTGTGTGTGTACGCTGGTGGGTGGTGTCTGTGTACATCTCTAAAGGTGCGCCTGCCTTTGAGGTCACCCGCTATATTTAGAACCCGCCCCGTACCTGCACTGTACGAGCTAATAGGTATTTCAAAAGCAGCTGTTGAGGCCGAGGCGAATCACGGCGCTCTGATGTAAGAGCGAAACCGGCGGCGGCGGCCATGAATGATTGATCGGCGCTCGTTCCTCGACGTGGAGGAGCTCAAACGACGAAAGGGGACACATCAAATGAGCAGCTAAAACCGTGAGAGGGAGAAAGGGGGCCGGCGTCGAGGGAGGCAGAAAACGAGCGTGGAGGAGAAGAAGGAGAGCTTTGAGCGGAGGGAATGACACTGGAGGGAAGAATAGAGCAGAAGTTGCCTTTAATTAGCCTGAGGGTTGCCATGTTTTAAAGATAGCAGGAGGGAAGTGGGAAGAAGCTTAAGCATATATGTATGTCTGTGTGTTTGCATGGTTCAGGAAGTTAAATGTCTTTCTCAACTGTTTTTCTCTTAGTTGGGGGAGGTGCAATGTTTTGGGTTTAACTCCAGAGTGAGGGATCAAATAACCGCTGTTGAAACTGAACACAAAGGAACAGCTGAGGAAGCTGTTGTTCTCTCTGTTCCGCAGAGATCCCACCGTGCACCCAACACACCTGTGATCTGGCACCCGTAGAGCTCGAAGCGGAGGGCGATGCCGTTCTTCCACGTCTGCGGTCGGATTCGAACGAACCGGGCCAGGACTGGCTGAGGGATGCGGTTCAGAACCACCTCTGTGGGGTCCGTGTTGCCATGGAAAATCTGGTAGAGAGAGACAAAGAGAAACGGTTAGCGTCTGGAGGGAGACGTCCTGCAGGTAGCTGTCTTATTTCTGCTCCACATACACACACACGCTCCCTCTTGCTTTAACACCCACCCACAGTGCACAGATTCGCTTGGCTTCACATACACAGTGGCAGGCCGGACAAAGCAGAGACAACCCAAACACGGATCCAATGTCACCAGCCCAGCTGTCAATGTGTTTAGGGGTCAAAGGTTCGGCAATAGGAGGCTGGGAAAGCCCAATCGAAGGATGAGGCTCTTTTTTTTTTTTTTTTCCACAGTCGCACACTGCTTACTCATCCACCCACTTCCATGCACGCTGGTGGCCGCGGAAAAGCTGTGGGAGACCTGACCCGACACGATCAAACACGATTAGTGGTCAGGAAGGCCACGCAGGTGGGCAGGATGTAAGTGAAATTGGCCTCCTAGGGCGTCCACGCGAAAAGCCTCAACACTCCCTTCGTCTCATTGAACAATCACTTCCTTCCAGTTGCTCTTAAGAGGCGGGGCGGGGCGGCAGGGGTCGGAGGGCATATGTAACTAGGGTGGTCAAGTTACTTCCTGTTTTGGGCACAAAGGCGTCCGGGGATGCTCAAGGGCATTAAACCTCCATCTTTCCTTTATGATGGAGCTTTCCCAAAACCATAAGATTGTAATTATGAGCAACTTCCTCCTCCGCATCCGCTTCCCTCCACTCTGTCCGTTACCACATCGCTCCGTTCTCCTCCTAAATCCCTTCTCCAAGGCTGTTGATGTCTCTCCACACCTCCTCATCCACCCCCCCCCCCCCCCCCCCTCATATATCTTTCTTCCTCTCGTTGGTGGCTACAAACTGAAACCACACACACAGACAGGAAACCACAGGAACCCACACGTACACCCGACACACCGAGATAAGCAAAGGAAGCGTCTCTTAACTGACTGTTAAGTGTCATTCACTCTATCCGGCTGTGGTTGACCGGAGGAGAGCCGCTGACCGACGACGGGATAACGGCGAAAACCGCGCCACCGAGCGCAACGAAGAGACGGGAAGACAACAGCTACAAGCATCTGAATTAAACATTAAAGGCTTCTAAAAAAAGATCTCGACATTATTTTTCTTTTACTCGAATCGGAGCGCAGGAAGATCAAAGTTTTATTAAAATCCCGTATGCCTGGGAAAGCGATATTCCAGAAATTCCATGGCAGGTGCGAGCTGTATGGCTTCAAAATCCTACTCATGGGGTTTTATTTGATTTCGGGCATGGCCTGATTTAATCAAGAGGAGCTGACACTGGTAATACAAAGCAGCGTGAGTGTTTGAACAGATAAGCGGGGCTATCTCGGCTCTATCTGCCGCGGGATCGAGGATAGACAGCTGCTCTGTTTACCTAAGAGGCAAACGAGTGGATGTGGGCTCTTGTGGGGGTTGTGTAAACACCGACGCAAGCTCGCACAAAGACAAGTGTATGACGACCGGGGTCGCGCACACACAAGTACAAAACCAAACCATCTCTACCACTCCCAGATATTCCGAAGCAAAAGAGCAAGAGGGAGGGGTCGAGGACAGGAAAAAAAAATAGAGAAGGGCCTCGGAAGAATAGTTAAAACCAGATGAGAAAACAGTGGAGGCGGGTGTGAGAGACAAAAGGTTGAATGAGGGCAAAGGATATATAACTTAAAGGAATATGAACGGAGGAATGTGGAGCAGGAGGCAGGGAGCGGCGGAGTAACAAGGAACGGATTCATCCCCAAAACAGGAAATACTCCCTCAGGGTATTTATCCCATAATAAGAGCAGCATTCAGTGGAATTTCCTCCATCCTGACCAAGATTACCGTCACCATTTACAGTTAGCTGGAGCAATTCAACCAGCTGAGCATCGCAGCATTGTCTTTCACTTTGAATTAAAAATAAAGAAAGAAAAGAAAGCGCCCGTACTTTGAGAAATGTCTGTTAAATCTGCGCCGACTTCCCAGAAGTGTTTTGCTCCAAAATGCCCACCGTTACTAAAAAGTCCATTAGCCCGTGCATTAAAACGATGCCAGCCGCTTTTCTCTTTTGTTTTCATGTCAGGGCGAAGGGCCGGGAACGCGGCCAACGTTACCGACGCAAGAAGAAGAACAATTTGTTCAATAAGAGTCGGCTCTGGAGAGGCTCCTCTCATTTTTCTTTTGGATGCGAGCGGAGATAGAGAGATGGAGAGAGATAAACCTAGAGAGGAGAACAGTGGACAATGAGACGCCGTCACTTCCTGCAGTCTATTGTCCACATACCTGAAAGGTCACTCATTTGACTCCTGACCCGTTCCCACAAAGGTTAAAGGTCAACAGCCTTAAGGAAGCAGCTGGTTGGTCATTGACTTACTTGCTGATAGCGTGGTTACTTTTTGACTAACGGGAATAAAGGCAAACCGCTGGGATTAAAACAGAGGTTGCTGAAGTGCGTGCGTGTGTGTGTGACATGAGGACTGCCACTCTGCTGTCTGGGCCACCTCTAATCTGCCCGACGACTGTTTCGCTTGTGTCTGCGTGTCTATGAGAGCACGTGACGGCTGAATAATTAATGCCGCCGTGTTGTGTCTCCTAGTGTTGGAGGGTCATGAAAATATAACGAGGGCCGCATTAGACACACACACATATAGCGGCGCTGCGACAGGCGGACCCGCTTGTGTGGACAGCGGCGAGTCTCGGGCACCGGGGGGTATTTAACTATTGATGGCACCTTTGCAGAACGGGGTCACGGCGAGAACTTTGCTAAAGTAAACAACCTCAGACCAGCAGATCCACTAAAAAGACTCATCTTGCAAAGGATATTTGCGTGCATCATAGCTGCGCTCCTGGCACACGTCTCCTTCCCCTTGCCGGTGTTTTTCTTCAAGCTGACGGCACCAGGGGAGGCAGATGTGGCGAGCTCTGCGCCGGGGCATTATTTAAATCCCGTGGCGATCCCTCGATGCCAGCCTCCTCCTCTGTCCTTACACCTCCCAGTATGAAGATGTTGACAGCAGGAACCGGTTCCAGCTGGCCGCCCTCCACAACAAGAGGGGCGTGAGGTGTGTTAGCGTCTATGTGGTTGTTGAAGTCTATGACATTAGCCTGACTGAATTCTGTATGTGCGTTTTTTTCTGGTTGTGTTATTGTGTGTTTTTGACACGGTGTGATGGAGGAGCAGGCTGAAACGCTGCGTGGGCTGTTTTTTTTTTTTTTATCACTCCTACAAGAGTGTGTGCCGTGTGCACATTTTCAGCGCTTTTCTGCAACACGCGGTTTATTTAGCGCAGGGGCTGCTGGTTTTTTTTCCTCACGGCGCGTGTTTTTAACGTTAATCTGCGGCTTGTGTCTACGTGACAACACAAAAAAACGTGAGAGATATGCACTTCCTCAGTGCGTTAGCATCTCATCAAGTAATGAGGTGCATATGTGAGCGGTGTGACTTAAAATTAACAAGTCACATGGGCGTCACATTGAAAATGTGTTGGCATGCAGGAAAGAAAACTGCAGATATGCACACGTTCACAAAGCTGGTGTGACTGGTGTAACGTGCAGATGTAGGGTTTTAATTTCCCACAATGCTTTCCTTCTTCCGCTTCCAACTCTCTCTCAAAGTAACCTTTATTGGCGTTAAATCCTTCAGCCTTTGTTAACAGTGCAAACACAGACACGTATATTGGCAATAAACGGCTAGAGTGCTCTCTCCCAATAACAAACACGGCGAGGCGGGCGCTGCCAGGCCGCTCCTTTCTGTTTTTTATTCACGGGTGATTCGTATCTGATGCACAGGCACACTCGCGCCACAACCTTCCACAAACACACACCGCCCGGTGCTCCGCTCCGAAGCCACTCCGACTTCGGGCTCGCTGTTAAAATGACAATTAGAAGAACCAAATCCTAGTCATTACAGGACCCCCTGACGAGAACTGAGCTTCAACCACTTAAGGGCTCTTTGGGGGGCTTAGAGCAGGCTAACTGGGAGTTTGTATAACACGACTGGTGGATTAGCAGTCACGGAAGATTCAGCTGCTTGCCCACGGAGACCAGAGGAGAACCTGGCCGGGCATAAAAAGTGTAAGGAACTTCCTACAAACTGCCCTAGTGTTACCCCCGCTCGGCACAAGCACAAAGAGAAATTTTTATCCGGCACAATTCGAGATGCCATGTCTCTTTATTATACATCAGAGAGCGCGAACGCACAACAAATCCTCGTGGATTTGAAGCGGAATTTGAGGAAAGATCACGCGCGGGGTAAATGTTGTAGCTGCCATTTTTTCTTTACTAAAAACAGACGGCATATGTAATCACATCTACATTTGAGGTGGATTGTGTGATGTTGCTTTAGCAAAAAGGAGGAGATATGATTTCCTGGTTCAGGCTGGGTTTCCAGGAACATTCAGATACACTGTTGAATATCAAAAGGCTTATTTAAGGATTTCACCGCACCATTTGTCTCCTTTAGAAAGCATGCTTTACAAGTTTGCTCTCACTTATTGATCTTCCTACTGGCCTTTATGTTTTCGGAAAAAGCTGGGTCGGAAAAAAAATAAATAATCGCATCAAGCAAGCACCTCTCTCCCAGATGCACGCTGATGCATCTGTCTGAATCCGTGTCTGACGGCGTCCGGACAGTTTTTCGCTGCTCAGACAGATTAGTGGACTCAGATTACACGCCACAGACAGACTTCATATACATATGCGCACGCACGCTCAGATCTCCAGACAGAGAGATCAGCCAGTGGTTATTTAAAGGGGAGGAGGAGGAGGAGGAGGATGTGGATTGTGTGTGGAAGGAACGGGTGTGGGTGGGGGGGTCTAATATATTGCACAGATGTTGACTTTTAAGTCAAATCCACATTTCGTTCAATAATCTCCAAATCAAATACCCCCCACTGGCCCCACCCAAACCAATCACTGGCACGCGCAGAAGGGGGGCCCCAGTCCGTAAGTATATGTGGATTAACCGCACCCTCCCGGCACCGCACACACACACACACACACACACACACACTGCCCTTCTCTATTTTTCAGCTTGAAATCCAAAGTGACCTTAACCCAGATAAGAGGGACAAGGGTTCAGATCCCCCCGGAGCCTGGCTTACTGTACCACAACAACAACCTGCACTGTAAATGCACTCATACGTGCACGCAAACAACCAAGCATTGATACGATGAGGCTCAATCGAAGCGCTGACAGGCGCCAACGCTATCAAACAACAACGTCCCTGTGAATTACAAACCTCCAACCGACTTCCAACGGCTCCACGGCGCCTAGGTGTGTGTTTACGTGCGCGCATTAGCTCCGAGTTTAGATGATAAATAGCAAAGCCCAGATAAGGACACATAGAGGACTTCATTGTTCTTGTTTGTCAGGTTCCCCTCCTCTCCCTCTATCTCTATCTATCTCTATCTCTTTCTCCTTTCCCTCGTTCTCCAGCTCATGACTCAGGTTCATAAACGGACGCGGGAAGGGGGGGAGAGACTCCTTCAGGAATGTTGCGTCGGCCGATTTGGCTGTTGGACGAACACAACGGCCTCTATTGTTGGAGGAAGTTTGGCGTGAAGTGGTGTAAAGGTTAGAAAAAAAAAACAGAAGGGTAAGAGGAAGTTCAAATTCAGGTCTTAAACTGGAGCGTACCTTGTGGTTCTTGCCGTGCCGGTACACCATCCAGTCCTCTCCGTTGGTGCTGACCTCCAGTTTGAAGCTGGCGACATAGTAAGACTTCTGCGTCTCCTTGGAAACGGCCCCCTGCGTGGAGATACCCGTGAGGACCTTGAGGAACTGGAGGTCGACCTGGAAATAAACATAATGAAATGATTTAAACTTTCTGGATTTTCTCAATGGATTAAAAAATGGGGGAAAAAAAAAAAAACGTATAGACTGCACGATTTATGTTCCTGAGGGCTGATGTAGACACCAGCTGTGTCTATCTGTCACAAAGACAGCAGGGAATGGACGCCGACTGAGGCCTACTGCTGAGGAAACCTAGGTGGTATTATATATATATGTGTGTGTGTGTGTGTGTGTGTGTGTTGTCGTGTGTGTGAGGGGGAGGAAGGCTGGAGGCAAAGATCAATGGCGCAGTGTTCGGATGCATTCCAGTAGAGCGCCTTCATCAATCACAGGCTCCTCGCCCGCTCTCCTCTGCGCTCCGCGTACGCGTGCGTCGGAGACAGGAAAGATTGAGAGTGCAGAAGCACTTCCTTATCATCAGTTCACAGTTCCCCCATTTCCTTTATGTGAGCGCCGTGTGTCCTTACTGTATACGAGACGCCGACGCCCGCTGTGTCTGTTCCTCTATAGCTTGAGACAAATTTATTGTCAGCAAGCGAAGGCAATGCTGGATCTGTGCGTAAAGCAGCTGTATGTAAAGGACCACGTTTAGACGCGATGCTGCAGATAAATACCTGGATGTACTCCTTGTTGCTGTCCTCCGACGGCGTCCAGGCATTGTCGTCGTTGTTGAGGCGGGCCTGTCGCGGCAGCCAGCGGTTGTCGTAGAAGGTCGTGGAAGCCGTGATCTGGTCATCGCCAATCTTGCCCGACTCCATGCCGAAGGCCGCGCTGCAGTGGAACGCTGGACGGGGGGGACAGGGGGAGGGGAGGGGAGGACAAAGAGGGCGAAGGTGAAGAAAGCAGCAGTACTTTTGATGACGTGGGGGAAAAAAGAGGAAGGAGAGTTGTTGGTAATGGATGACACATTCTTTTTTTTCTAAACGTCTGAAAGAGAAGATCTGAGTCGTAGCTTAAAGACAGACACGAGAAAGCTGGCCAACAGGTGAGCAGAGGTAAATTGAGGTGAAGTTAATTTATATTCTAAAAGAAAATAGCACGCTTCTGAGAAGTCTCTTAGGAGAGAGCAAAATAGGCTGAGAGGGGCGAGAGAGAGAGAGCCTCGAGATTGAAATAGCATTAAAGCAGGCAAAGCTGAAAAAGATCGAGAGGGTAAGAGGAGAGAGCGACGAAGAAAGAAAGATGAGTGTCAGCAGGGATGACAGAGACGGAGCTGTTGAAAGAGAGAAAATAGGGGTGGGAATAGAAACGGGTAAACAAACCTACAGAGAGAGCGCTGGCACACACACTCCCTGCAAAAAAAAAAAAGTTATCTCGCACTCACAGTCGGTGGCCTCTTTGTGCGTCATGTTGTAGCGGGCGGAGAAGCCATCTTTGGCCACAGCCATGTCCGTGTGGAAGGAGAGGGACAGCAGGCCGGAGGACGACTGGATCTCGGGAGGGATCTTCGTGCCGCAGTAGCGGCCGATCAGAGGAGCCACTGCAGACACAGAAATCATAGCGGCGCGTGTTATATTTCAGTTTATTTCACGTGCAGTGTTGCTTTAAAATCCTGCAGTCGCCGTGTGAGACTAAAAGCTACGAGCATTTTAAATGAAAAAGGGAATCCAGCACATGCAAAGACAGGTTTCCAGTGGCCATGCTGCTTCAGTAAGTGTTGTCTAATGAGTCACAGCATGCCCCCCCCCCCCCCCCCCCCCACCGCCATCTCTCTTCCTCCCATCACTCCTCTCTCTCCTATAACTCTCCTGTCCATCCCTCCATCTGCCATGTGTGTCTCAGCCAGGGCCCAGCAGGGGGATTGGAATCCCCGCCTTAACTCAAGCTGCACTGGGATCAGCTGCCGACACACACACACACACACACACACACACAAAAACCGAGGATTACAATAGTCTCAAGACAGTTCCCTTCCCAGACACCAAATTCTTCACCCTTCCCGTCTTGTCTCTCATCCCTCTTTCATGCCCGAGGACTCGGCTCACTGGAACTGGGTTACACTTTAATTTGCTCCTAATTCTCAACTTTGAATGGTATAAATTGTTTTCAGCTATCAAAGCTCCCAAATTCAAGGCTATAATTGGAATTTTAAATCCACTCGGATCCCTTTTTAGCAAGTGAAAATGGAATAATTAGAGCAAATCCTTGGTTCCCTGCCTCATATTTTGTGAAGAGGAAAAAAATAAATAAAGAGGAGCGGGAGGTGAGGAACGGAGCACTCACCGCCGCTAATGTGGGTTACATCAGCGGCGCGGCGACTAACATTACCCTATGGCGGTTACTGTCAGAGCCCTCGATAACATCCTGAAATGTTGTTGTTTTTTTCCTCGCCACTTTCTGATCTCGGCTTTTGCAGCCCTCGCTTCCCATTGGACACAAACAGATACTCATCGTGGCCGTCACTCTCGCTCACCCAGGGAGGAAGGAAGGAAGTGCTAGGAGATAAGGGGGGAGGACAGGGAGGATAGGAAGGGGGTGATGAAGGGTGTTATTAAGGAGAGGGAAGAGGGCCATGGGAAAGGGCTGCTCCTCAGGGGTGTCTAGGCACTTACAGCTCCCTGTGTGAAATAATATTTCCTCTATGTAACGTAATGGAATGTAAAGCATCAAAGAGAGCACCGGCTGCTCGGGAAATTGAAGGCTGGTAGGAAAATTTCTGGGTGGAAATGCGAGGGATTGCAGCGGCCTGAGTGTGGAGATGAACGCTGTGCAACTCACCCTGGGGTAGGCCGTCCCACACGTCCAGCCAGTCGTACTTGCAGTCGCCCTCCCCCATCAGCAGGGGGTCGTTCTCGAGGTCGAAGGTCAGGAACGTGAGGATGATGTCCATGTGGGGCGGGGCGATGATCATGTACGAGCACTCCAGGTTGTGCGGGTACTTATCCGGGAAGCCCGGGGACTCGATCACGCCAGAGGGGCTGGTGAAGTTGCGGAAGCAGAATTCCGACCCTGTACGGACACAATATTTAAGGAGGAATTAGGAGGAGATACGGGCACGGGCGATCGATCATGCGGCCATATCTGGTCTGACTTGCAGAGGGTGTTTCAGAGAGTCGTTCGTCACTGACAGGAACGCTGGGGCGTACAGTAGCGGGTCGAGGCGAGATACAAACGGTTTATGATTACAGATAGAGCGGAAAATACACATTCCCACAAGGACGCTTCTAATGTTGCATCATGGGAAAAAGCAAGCGTCTAACCTTCCTATTACCACAGATAAATATTTAGACTCAAAGCTCTGATGAGTATAACATTTAAACACTTAGTTTTATTGCTCAGCTGCGCCCTTAAAAGACCCCACCCTCATAGTCACATCACATTTTCAGTCGTAGTACACACTTAATTAAAGCAGGGCTAAAGAGGGGAGCAGACTGACCCTGCTCCACTGCATACATTCACAATAAACGTCCTCCGACACCCTCTCTTCCTTCTCTTGTTCTTATTTGCACTCTCTGCTTATAGCACTCCCTCGCACACACACTCATACAAACCGCAAAAAGTTGTATAATGGCTCTAAGTGGGCCCTTTGCGGCGGCTCCTCATTAGCCATGCAGATTTATGCGCCCCGGGCGGCTCACCTTGAGCGGCAGCAGCTGTGTGGCTCAGATCATCTACCCATCAGCCACTGCTCCGCGGCCCGCTGGGGAGCCTGAGTCACGGCCGAGTGTTTATGGACCGGCACATCAATGAGGATGGGAGCGAGCCGACAGTCCGGAAAAAGCAGGCAGGAGAGGGTGGCGTGGCTTTACACAAATGCCACCTCCTCATTCACAAACTGAGGTTATTTTCTCAGCCTGTCTGCCCCTCTCCTTTCCTTTTCTGAGCATCGGACTTGTGCTAACCGGACATTTTGATCGTACGGAACTTCCAATCAAACTGCTGCATCAATTTTGATTAGTGGCCAAACCATTTTTGTTTAGGGGATGGGGGGGGGTTCTTGACCACTATTTCAAGGACAATTAGGAAGAAAACAAATAAAAAGCTTTTTTTTCAACAAATAGGCCTATGTCAATTTTTTTTTTAAATTATTCCATAATTTAATGAGGGCCTGGGACAGCAGACCCGTTTGTCCCCCCCTATCGGCGGGCGTGGCTTCAGCTATACGTCTTACGCATCGTGCCAGAGAGGCAACAGCACGTTGCTAAGAGACCGCAGAATTTGTTTAACTGCTGTAAACGGACGCCGCTTCCTCAATCGCTGCTCCTTTCTGCAGATATTTATAAAAGGACTTAACTCATTACAACGTCCTTCACTGCATTTTTCTGCTACTTCCCATCACTGACTCTGCTGCAAAGCAAACGCAGAGGTCAGGTGGAGGTGGGAGAAGCGTCTGGCGGATCTCAAACCTTGGATAGCTGAGGCCACATTCGTCATGCATCTGAACCAGATTCATATTCATAAAGGCAGCGTTTTACCGGCGCAGACATGTTAACAGAAAATTCCTTCGGCGGCATTCCTCTGAGGCTCCAGTACTTATTATCAGACAGCCCTATAAAAGCGTAGGGGTCGACTGGCTGCTCTGGCCCTCCCCTGTCTACACTTGGTTAATGGCAGAGAACTGACCCCAATCAGCACAGAGACAGAGGGAAAAACTCAGGAGATGCACACCGTGTGCCTCTAACACAGTTTCTCCTCTTCTCAACCTGCTTTATATCCTTTTTTCACCCCATATTTTTGGCTCTGCTTTGTTACCTTTTATGCATGTGTATGTGTATCCATCTATTTGGCGTTTATTTGGCATCCCTGCGTTTTCTCCAGCACTAAAGATTTTGACACGAACGCACCAATCTTCCCCCCACACGTTAAAAGCAGCGCTCAACCTCTTGTTTCTGCTCCCACGCACGCACTGCAACATCAAAACACCCGTGGATCATCCGCCTTCTTGCCAGGAGCCCGGCTGCCTACACAAACCCAGAAATGAGTTGAAATATGACGGCAATTTGCAGCGAACCACCGGCGATGTCTCCCCATTCCCACCCTGCCCCCCCCCCACACCACGACCACTGACCTCACCTCTGCGTGTTAAACGTGTTTGTGTGCAGTTGCTGAGTATGAATCATAAATGCTGCATGCGTTTGTAATGCGCTTATAATGAAACAGTAAATGAACTATGCAGTATGCATGAGCCATATGTCCTGCGAGCGTGCCTTTGCATGAGTACATCTTTTTTGTGTTTGCCTTTTATTAAGCTTCTCACACGTCCATTAATATATATATATATTTCTTTTTTGGCTCCTGGCATGTTTGCCTCTCCTGCGTGTGTGTAGATGTGTGTGACAGCTTCCCAGTATGTGTGAGACCCAGTAACACACTGGCCTTGTTTCTTATTGGGTCACAGTGCAGCAGTCTGGAGTCCTCCTGCCGAAAACTTCAATCTGAGCACAGCTTGACTCCGTCGCCTCCAAACACACCGCTCTGTGTTTAGTCTTTTACACACGCTGCGCACGAACTAGCCGCCCTCACATGCCAGCGCCGTGTGAGCGTGCAACTGTTTGTTGTGTGCTTGCGCGTATGCATGAGTACCTCCTCTTTTCGTTAGCGCTCATTAGTTCACAGCGTATGAACATGCCAAAAACAAGTCCCCCCCCCCCCTTGTCAACCCTTGGACCATGTCTTGCACGCTTACACGGAGCGCGTGCACGCATGCTCGCCGTACGCTAGCCCCTGGTTGCTGCTTGCATCGCGCCATGAGCTGCCATTTGGCGAGGGCTGTCTGCTGGCAGAGAGTGGAAGGTCATGGTGTGAGCTTGTGAGTGTGTGTGTCAGTATGGCACAGGCGGGTAGGGGTGGAGGGGGGCGGGCAAGAGGGTGAGTTGCTGGGTAGAAACCACTCGACTCTTGCACATGAGTGCCTGATGTAGTAACAGCTCCACATGTTGTGTCAGGGCAACCCCCTTCCCTCCCCCTGCTCCTCCTCCCTCCCGAGCAGCGGCGTGCAGAGTCTGCGTTCATTCACTCTTCTAACTCTCGTCTGGCGTCGTCTCGCTGCTCCCCGTCCTCGGCACGCAACTCTTGCTGGGGGCTCGCCTCGGCGTTTTTTTTACGCGAGTGTCTGCCGCACATCAAAAAGCCGCCCCGGCGCTCTCTTACCTGCCTGTCTCCGTCTGACACGCATCCGCTCCTCACGCGCAGACAGATCTCTCATGTAACCCTGCTCGGGCTCAGTTCGAGATCTCATTGAAGAGAATCCCTCCCGAGGCATTTCAGGAGGGGTGTGGGTACGCGCGCGCAAATGTGTAACGGAAGGGGGCACGCTGCACGGAGGGGGTTAGGGTGGAAAACCCACAACAACAACAACAACACTGTGAACAACAAGACGACCCAAGAAAGGAAAAACAACATTCTTGGCGTGCCACGATTTGACACATTTATAGACCCAGAGAGAGAGAGACGCCGTGTATCAGTCTGCAGGAGCTTTATATAGAGTGGAATGCTTCTCCTAAGTCACATTTTACGCAAATACCTCTTGTGAAATGAAATGCCGTCATCAAGGTTTTCTTCTTTCATCTTGGGCGGGAGTAAAAACCTCCTGCTGCTCGTGATCAAAGTGTTTGTGCAGTTCCTGATCATGGCTTATTATTTCATTCTGGGACGCGTCTTCTCCACCACTGATCAGTCTTAAACACTCTTAGCGCTCACTTTATTTATTCATGAATTTAATTCACCTTTGCCAGTTAATTACTGGAGTGTAATTTCGGCAATGGGGGTGACTTTAAACGGCGCCTCGCAATCAGCCCCGTAGGAACGGCAGCGACTGAAGCTAAGGGCCGGCGTCCAATCAGCGCGATGGCATCAGAAATGCACGCGGGGGCCCGTGTTATGACTGGCGCGTGGGTGCGCGTCCCGCCTTAGGCTGCTGCGCCGTCCCGCAGCGACCCCACAGATGCCAGGGCAGCGGTCACCAGCGGTCACGGAGGGAACCCAAAGCCCTAAGGTGCTCTCTGTCTTAACTCGGGATTGGCTGCAGTGTTACCGACCCCCCCCCTGCTGCTCTAGTGGTGGGCTCTGGGGAACCGAGGGTGGGGGAAAGGGGGCTAGGTTGGCAAGTCTTCCCCCTGTAGCCGTGGTAACAGCGTCAGCAGCACGTGATAAAGTGTATAAGAGGGGGGGTGAGGGGTTGAATAAAGGGTTAAACACGCATGAGTAGGACCAAAGTAGGCCACAACAATAACGGGGAGGAGGGGAGGCGTGCACTTTCACTGTACTACAGGATTAAGGCATACTGTATGTGTGTGATGATGTTTTGGGGCAATGGTTCATTCACCCTGCCTCCCTTTAAGGGGGGGGGGGCGTACAGAAGGGCGGAGGCGCTCAGGATAGAGTCAAAGGTCGCCTCCTGATCCTCCTTGCTGGAAATAATTAGCTTTCACTGCACTGTACCCCTCTTACACACACACACACGTTGACAAAAACAGATTGCTCCGTCCAATTCAAAACCCCCCGGAGTAGTTACAGTCACCGCTTATGTAATAAGGTTGAATGAACAAAACAAAAACAAGCGGCGGTATCATTAGTTCATCGTACAGAAGACCGTCCAAGATACGCCTCTCCGTCTCTCTCCCCCTCTCTCTCTTTCACACACAGTCCAAGCCAGACACACACTGTCTGCCTTCTAGACATAGTGTAATGGGGTTAGCCTCTGCTGTAAGCGGCCGCTGTCTGTTTAAGACGGGGAGGAAGCTGAGGAGACGCACACACATCTCCCAGCTGTGGGCTCAGATTTCTATCTCTGTCAGGAGGACGCACCCTTTAAAAACACATACAAACGCATTAACACGACGCGGTAAACACACATATTGACTTTAAAAAGCAGCAGAAAAAAAAGTGTCCTCACGTAAAATTTGTTTCTGTAAAATCTTAAAAAAAAAAAAGATGAGTTAAAGCCGCGTGTTTCCTTCTCCTCCGGTAGCTAAACACATCTCTGCCAGGATCTCTGCGTACCCGTCAGAAGTTGCGAGGTGTTTAGTGGAAACCCGCGGCCCCCGGCCTGCCACGCTAAGACAAACAGCGATGATGAGAGAGCGTGCAGGCGCTGGAAACGCCGTAATTAACACATGGCCTCAATCACGCGTCCTGAATACATTTTCACTCTCTGACTCACTCCGTCTTTGTCAGCCTGCCTCCCTTCACCCCAATCATTTTCCCACCCTCCCTCTCTCGCATCCACCGTGCTCCCTCAGCATACCGACGGAATCGCGCAACAAGCCGAGTGGAACCACCCACACGCGCAGGCAGAAGACACCTACACGCGCTCACGCGGCGACACGATCTCTTATACCCCCAGAATTCATGCTAGGATCTTGTTAAAGCCATGGCAACCGCATCCCCCATCCGTCAGCCTTCAATCCGTCTGTGTGTCCGTGTGAGAGACAGATGCAATCTACTCTATTACATTGTCGGGGTTCGTGATGGTGGCCTTGGTAACGGAGCCGAGCGTCAAATCTGGGTCACGTTCGTTTTGACACGAAGCCGGAGATATTCTCTCAAATGTAGAGAGGTGACGACTTTAATGCGTCGCTCCTCTTGTGCTTTTCGATTTGTTTGCTGCCCGTTTCACCTCTCCCTCTCCACACAGCACCGCCACCAAAACAAACACACCTCAACCTTGCCTTCAAAGTGCACTTCACCTCTTGCAACACCGATTCAGCACACACGCCCGCCCCCATCAATCTCCTCTCTCCTGCCCGTAAACCTTTAACCTTAGGCCCGACTTACGAGCTGCCTCGGAGCGCTCTCCATCACCCGACCGCAGCCTCCCACACCCAGCCCTCCTCGCCTCCCCAGGAGGAAGCGGATCCCGCTCCAATTAAGCGAGCATTCTTCGCATGCTTTGAGGCGGCTTGAAAGTGTTTTTTTTTTTTGTTGCCGTGTGTAAGTTTTGTTTACATGCCGATGTGAATTGCCGTCAGAGTGTTGGGTTGAGTGATTGCAGGGTTCGAGCCGCCAACGTGGGGGGGCGAGGGAAGGGCACAGCGACTAAATCGTTAACTATTAATGTGCAGCGCGGCCTTATGTTGTCTGAACAGAGAGAGAGAGACTGGGAGACCGTGTCTAGACGTGGGTTGGGAGTTCATCCATAAAGTAAAATCATGTAGAAACATAAATTACAAAAGCTTGGGTTGGGAAATTGCTCTAAAAGCTGCAAAACATGTCCATTTAAGGTAAGATTAAACATAAATAATCACTTTAAAACTGCTATTTTTACGATGAAAAGGTGCCAACCCATACGTCTTCTGTCGTATTTGTACTTTTTCTGTCAATTTTCTTGCATTTTGTCGC
The DNA here is from genome assembly GCA_005024645.1 of Planiliza haematocheilus. Classification (NCBI taxonomy): domain Eukaryota; kingdom Metazoa; phylum Chordata; class Actinopteri; order Mugiliformes; family Mugilidae; genus Planiliza; species Planiliza haematocheilus. The sequence continues at coordinate 1,113,803 of SRSE01000183.1, read as the reverse complement.
TTTCTTCTGCAACTGCGGTTTGTTTCCGTGACAATTTTCTGTCTCTGTCGCAAAACGCTGCTCGAAAAATCGACGTTCTCCTCACCTGTTTTGAAAATCTCGTAGCGCAGAGAGAAGCCCGCCCCCTGATGGGCGTAGTCCGACACGAACTTGATCTGCAGGGAGGGCCCCGACGAGAAGATCGGCGCCGGGGCGATGTTGCTGCAGTGTCGACCCAAGACGTCGGCCCCTTCCGAGGTCCCGTCGCGGATCTCGATGAAGTCGTACCTGACCCGCAGGAAAGAGGAGGAATTATTGTTATTTTCTACAACATAAAAAGATCTTCAGTTTACATTAAACATAATGCAGCGGGATGGGATTAGGAAAGGTAAAGAGATAAAAGGCATAGCAGCAGAGGAGAGAGGGGCTAAACACAGATAGTTATGGGGTTATGCAGGCAGCTAAGCTAATAAACAGGTGTGGACTTATTTACCGGCAGCCTTAGGAGAGAATGTCTGAGAGAGAGCGTTTAGGAATACAACACAACATTAAGACTCAAACACGGATATCTGGCAACGCATCCGTTTGGTGAACCGTCCCCCGAAAGAAAAGGTAGCTGGGGGTTGAGCAAACTCCTCGGGGTGAAAAGACGAGAAGACACCTTGCTTATTAGCTTCCACGTGCTTGAACCCTCAGCTCATCGTGACCTCTGACCGGCCAGCTGACCCCGAACGATAAAAGCAAATTCTTCACCGTCAGCCGCGTGAAGGGCGTGTTTGTTTATGAGTGTGTGAGAAAGACAAAGAAAGAGAGAGAGAGAGAGCCCACCTGGCTGATCCAGAATTAGCTCACGGCCCTGTGTGTCATTCCTCTGACATTATTAGACGCAGGCAGAGTCGCACACATGTCTGAGAGACATTTAGAGTTCCCTTCCTTTGCTGCGTCTTAGGTGAACATTTATAAATGCGGCGTTAATGCTGGCACGTCTGTGCATTTGTTGCCTGGAGAAACACGACTCAGCGTCGTCATATCAAGCACGAAGAGAAACAGAAAGATTAAGTGGGATTAAAGGCCCCTGTGAAGCCCACAATGGTTCGCAAGCAAATTTTATTTTTAAAGCCGTGCGCACTTTTAAATTCATTTATATCTTTACAGTTTATCTGCTGTCATGTGCACAGTGAAACTCTGTCTGCCTCCGATAAATGATAGCACGGCTTTGTTGATATGATTAAGATGGGGCCAGGCTATGTTTGGGGGGATGAACGTGAATCACCACGTTTTAAGGTAATAATTCTGGGTTGTGACTAATTATAGCTGCGTACTGTAAAAGAGCAGCCATCTTCGCTGTTCTGCCTCTAACGTTTCTCTCGTTTATTTCGGAGCCGTTTCCGCTAAATAACCCACGCCGCTGCATCCCGAGCTGTGCAAACCGTGAATAATTTCCCCGCAGCCCCGCTCCCCGTGACACCCACCCGTCTCCTCTCTCTCGACAGCTCCAACATGTGTCTCCTTCGTCCCGCGCGCCGCGTTCCCCCTGCACCGCCGCAGGAGCCCCGCGGCAGCACAGAGGACGCCCTCCAAATACGGAGCCGCGCAAACGCGCTCTCCTCAATTAGCCGATGTGACGGCGCTGTCAGGAAACAACTGCGCCTTTGTTGTCTCGCTAATTACCGCAATGAGCTTGTTTGGTGCCGAAAAAGTGCTCGGGTTTAAAATTAGCATCTTGCTAAGGGTGCAGGCGGGAAGCTGCCGCTCCTCGATGCTGCAAAAAAAGTATTAAGGAAGGCTGAAACATGCAATCAGCTGTAGGCTGTGTTTCTTTGTGGCATCCGAGCACTAAGGCTGCTTTTGTAGTGGCAGTTTGGAATAAAACCTGGATTAAGTAGAGGCACTAAGCTTCTTTTTTTCTTTTTTGGCCTTCTCATGCCAGGCATTGATTCCCACACGGAGCAGTGAAGCTAAGACTGCTGCCGATGGAGGGATAATCCCAACGCCATTAATCTGGGTTAGTGTGGCACAGGTGAGGATAAAAGTGCTGCAATAACACTGAAACTTTATCAACACCGTGCAACCAGTTTTATATTTAGGAGGTTAAAGTAGTTATATTTGTATTTTTTTTAGGGAAATGATGTGTTGCTTGATCCATACTTAGTCGACAAGTCAAGCCAGTCCCCCGACTTTAAACCACTGCTAAATCGCCGGAGTCCTCCTCTGCTAATTCACTTCAAGTTTGTCTCGAGACATGTTTCCTCCTCGCGGTTTAAGCATGTGATGATACGGGCTCGAGCAAATCCGCCGCCAAAGCAGGTCTGAGGAGCAGAGGAGCGGCTGTCCCAATACTCTTAGACGTGTCTCGGTTGTAATCCCGCATTACGGAGGCGATCGGCGAGGCTTTGGAGGCGAGCTCCCCGCGGCGGGCCGGCGAGGGCCGCGGCGATCCGTAAGCACGCCTGCTTAGGGCGGGAACTGACACATGCTCGGAGGGGAGGGGGGAGGGCGGGAAACACACACTTTAAACATGCGCCAGCAAACGGCGACAGACAGGGAGTGCATACGCGCCGTATCGCCAACACCGAGGATAAAAGGCCCCGCAAAAGAGCTGAGAGCCTAATTAGGTTTTAATTGATTTTGGAGTGGGTCTCTATACTTCTCTCCCTCCTTCTTTCTCCTGTCGTGGATTAGCGTCAGTGAGTGAGTGTTCCTCAGATGTGATTATTGACCTGTTCGCTCAGCCTCTCCCCTGGCTCTGATGAATACATGCATGAGGGCCTGACGTGTGAGAGCCCACTGTCTGTCTCTCTCAACACACACACACACACACACATTTCTTGAATGCATTCCAGGACACTGCACGCATAAATCATTCGCACATGCGCATACCTGCACCCGCCAGGACACAAATTGCACAGCACTCATGTCCACGCCGACGGCCCCCATCTAGATTCCATTAGGAGTTGTTTTGATCCAAACTCCGCCTTTCTGTCTGACACCCCTCCACCCGCCCGCACCATCCCCACCTCTTGTCTGTCTGTCTGGCAGTCTGTCTGGGTGTGCGCGACTGGCCCTGTGTTTAGAGAGCCATTACAAGGCCCCGGCGCCCCCCCCCTTCCCCCTCATTTCCCCCATAGAGAATAGCTGGAACAGAGGGAGAGGGGTTAAGGAAACTAAAAACCCTTAAGGGCCAGTAATTCTGAACCAGTCCAGACATGTCTCCTCTTCCTCTGCGCCCATATATCACTCCGCCCCTGCGCCAAAACAACTAATTGCCTTTCACACCTTTGCCGTTTGTCGGTGACCGGGGACATTTCCTGCAGGCACGGGCGTCCATACGTGCTGCATGCACACACTATATGACCTGCTACCTGCCTGCGCTCAGCTGAATGAGGGAAGGAGCTTTCCTCCTCCTAACGACGCGTCTACAAGGGAGCCATCTTGAGATATTGCGTTTCATTCAGTTTAATCTAAAAGCCTACGCGTAAAGCAGTCACTGGGAACTTCAAGAATTACACAAAAGATTAACACACAATTTGCTGCGGGTGCGCCGCCGCCGCCGTCTGATTTATTTTGTTTATGCCGATAAAAGAGCAGCAGCTGTTCTCGAGTATCAGCAAACCAAACTTGGCCGCGCTCAAGACACTCGGGGCCTTCAGCTGAAATCATTTTCCTCTCTGCTGCATTGTGCTGTTTTATTTTTTATTTTGTGTGTGTGTGTTTTTCCCCTCAGACAAGATCTCAAACCGGTAAACAATGGAGATTCGTCTGTCTCTCCCGTCGTCTGCCTCTTGATGATTCACAGAAGCAGAAATGAAGTAAGGTGAAGGGTGTAGAGTAGGCGCGCACACTACCATACCGTCCCACCCGCTCCTCCCACCCTCGAAGGGGACTCTAATAAACCATAAGTGCCTCTGAAATATTAACTAGACGCTGCGAGCAGACTCCCTGCAGATCCACAGGGCCTGCCATCTCCAATCTAGCCCCAAAACAGAATGCACTTCCCCGTCTCATCATGCCTCGCTGCCCTCTGCCGCTGTCCATCACGGAGTCATACTTACAGATGACTGGGGCCAAACCGCTGACCACAGAGCGTCTAGGATCGGCCCCAGACCTTCTAGTGCGGCATCGATCTGAAACTATAACTGCCGTCTGCGCTGAAGCGGCGACCCGGACTCGTTTTAATCGACGTTCGCGATCAAGCTTTTCTCTGTGCCGAGAGAATTTAGATGCACCGGTCCATTACGAGCACATTTATGACTGATGAGATTTAAATAGAGAAATCATGTAGCTAATGCTGGTTTCTCCATTTTATTGCACCGTTACTCATTATATCATCATCACGCGCCGACTCCTGGACGCTGATGACCGTGATCTTGTCCTAAAAACGCCGGCCGAGCGCCAGATATCGACGGATCAGATCCCCGAACAACTCCCTCTGGTCGTGACCTGTGGCCGCTCATCCGTCTCTCCTTTCAACCTTAACCGTCATCCTCCTCCTGCTCTTCATCCCCGCCTCATTCCCTCTCCCCTCGGCTGATCATCTATAGATTTCCCATTACAAGCGGAATACAAACATTGATCCCACACCTCTCTGCCCCCACCGCCTCCCCATGAGGGGTGATCTCATGCACGCTGAGGAACACACAATCAAGCGGAGAGTCGCCGGCGCGCTCTCGTGACGCGTCTTTGCTGCTGCTGCTGGAGGATTTACAGCTCTGCGTGTGCGACGTTATGAAGTTACATCGTAAAAATCCTCCCACCCTCGGGCTGCATTCGATAACAAATAACCAAATAAAAGTGGGAGAAGAAAACCCAGCAAGGTGGAAGAAATAGATCTTCTCGTACGGTTTGTGTGATCTGTTTAATTCGGGTGTGTAAAAATGAAACACTCCCACCTCGGGGCGAGAGAAGGAGGGGAAAAAAACAAAAGAGAGGAGGGAGATAGATAAAGGAGAAGAGAGCCTCAATCTCTGCTTTCCTCAGCCCCTGGTATATCACTAGGTAGCATCCTGGGGCTTGGTGATGGCAGATTGCATTAGAGATATGGGCCTGATATTTCATCTAGCCTTTATTACATTTAGTTCACATCAATCGGCTGGCAGCCTGGAGGTAAGAGCTATTTGGCACATGGCCGGACTCCCCCTGAAATGAAATCCTGAATTAAAGTGCCACCTCAGACGCGGAGCGCCTGCGCGGGCTGGGCTGCCGATTTGATTGCTGCAGTGGGGTGGGGGGCGCGCGCTTCGGCTGCGTTGCACCGTGCGAGCGTTGACTGTTTGAACTCACCGAGGGGAAGCCATCAGCTGGCCGCGGATATTAGCCAAGAGTTCAGACGCCTTGCTTAAGCTGACGAAGCACTTTTGTCTGTTTTATAAAGGAGCTCAGGAGAGGGATATGAGATGAGGGCTGATGAGCATGCTTAAGAGTGTATGCCTCTTAGCTGTTCATGTATCAGGTAACACAACTCTGGTTTTCTCCACCGCCGTCTCTGTAATCCCAGCTGTCATGCAGATTTTCAGCCCTGACCAAAAGAAGCCCCCGACCGCACAGCCGCCCCCCCTCCGGGCTGCCCCTACCTCGCCCCTAACCTCGCAGAGGACCGTGAAAAACATGCAAAAATCTACTCTACTGCTCGCTCTCCCCTGCTGCCGTGCCTAATCATACAGGAAAAATAAAAAAAGGAGGAATAGAGCTAAAGGGGCTTCTTGGATCAATCTGGTAAAAAGCATAACACGGGACAGAGAGAGAAGCTGTATCAAGCCTTTTTCCACTTCTTCTTTTTTTTTTGCAAACGGAAACAAAAGACAGAAGTGCAAACACATTAGAGGTTATGCATTAATAAATGTTGGTGTGATCCCTCGCTTCTCCTCTAATGGGCCTTTAAAAATGAGGCTGCGAGGAAGCAAACGCTTGCTTACATGCTTGCAGAGTTACTCACATGCGGACGCCCACTCACCCGCCGACTGGTTCTCATGCACGCACTCATACATGCAGGACGAAGGGAGGCTGTGTGGGAGTGTGTGTGTTAAAGGGCATTGCCCTCTAGGCGAGTGTAAAAAAAAAAAAAAGGAAGGCCCTATCCCAATAAAACTGTCTGGAGAGGAGAGATCATTTGAGTTTTCTCTTCCTCCTCCTGCCCTGCACGCCTTGGGCTGTGAGAAACTGCTTGACACACTGCTTATCAACAGCTGAGCCATCCCTTTCCGCTCAGAGTCCAGCGCTGACACCGCCACGCATGGTGTTAAAGCTGCAAAGGAGATAATTACACAACATCTCTCCTGTATGAAAAAAATAAAATTAAAAAAAGCGGCAGAAAGAACCAGCATCAAAATAACATTTCCAGTTTCGCCGCAACGTGACACGGCGGCTTGAAAAGAACCGACAATCATTACGGAGCCCTTTCACCAAAGCAGCCACTGATGTGCTCATGAAAGTGACATTCTTCTCCCCGGTGTTTTCTCAGAGAACAATGCGAAAAAGAGCCAATCTAGGATTATTAATTCTTCAATTTACAGAGAGAGGGAGAGAGGGAGGGTAGGGGAGCATGGAAAGAAGAAATAAATGGAAAAACCGCTCTGATAAATAATTTTTTCAACAGAGCAGGCTCTGAATTAGTGACATGAGCAGAATCCTCTCTGACTTGGTCGTATAACAATGGATTAAACACTTCCTCTGACGTCAGCGACAATAGACGGCCATATGATTTGGATTATTCACGTCTCTGAGAAAGGAAACTGACCACGGCGCTCATGTCCAGATAAACAGCTGCCTCTCCTTTTCTTCTTCTTCAACCCTTCTGGCTTTATTCTCCTCGCCTACCCTCACATCTTCAAAATACATCACGATTCTTTCATCCTATCTTTCTTTTTTTTTTCTTTCCAACAGCTGCCCTGGATGCCCAAATTTCAAATGCTACTTGGCATTTGATTATCAGATGTAGGGAGGGGGATTACAGCGTTATCGCGCCGATAATGTCAGAGAGGTTGCTAAAAGTTTCCAAACTTTTTTTCGTAGTAAAAAAATAAAACGACATCATCTTGCCTTGAACAGATTTGCCCTCCGTCGTGAGTTTAAGGAGAGGAACGAGCCCGCGGACTAATCACAGAGCCGTTTGAATCACTCTTTCCACTCTCTTATTGTTTCGCTTGTTTGTATCCAGCAGCGTGCGAGAGAGAGAGAGAGACGGCAAACTGCGGGAAGTGGAAATAAGCAACGCTTCCTGCTCCGTAACACGTTGCAGCTGAGGCGCGCGCCCTTGAGCAGGGAATTAAAGCGGAGTGTAAGGGCCTGCTTGTACTGGCATCCAGAGAGAGGAGAGGAGAGGAGAGGAGAGGAGAGGAGAGGAGAGGAGAGGAGAGGAGAGGAGAGGAGAGGAGAGGAGAGGGAGGTTATTGGAAGGAAAGAAAACAAACCACAGTCCACTTGAGCCCACATTTTACTGAAAGCGTGCATCTACAATTAAAGTTTCCTTTGCAATTGACCTGCTGTGGTTAGAAAGATGTGCTTCAAAGGGAAATGACTTATTGGAGGCACACACTTTTGCGGAGTAAAGGCTCCTACAAGCTTTACTCGGACATCTTACTTGCAGTCGAGCCTCTCGATCTCGAAGTGAGGGTTGAAGTTGAGCACGATGCGCTGCGACGGCTCCGGCGCCGTGATAGTCCAGTGGCAGTTCTGGTGAGGGGGGTACTCCAGAGGGTAACCGGGGGAGGTGATGTAGCCGGCCTCGCTGGCGTCCAGGACGCCTCCGCACTCTGATAAAGACAGAGAGAGAAAGAGACGGGAGGTTGAGCAATTTCGGCAAAGTGAGCATGTGTTCTTATCGAAGCGTCGTGACTGTCAAACCGCATAAATCCCCCAGTAAGCGGCGCGCTCCTTAGAATATTGACTCAGAGGGCGCATCTTCATTTACCGCGTTTCTCTATATGAAGACGTGATGAGCAACAAATGAACAGTAAAACAAAGAAAGCAATTTAGGCCGTCAGTTAGGAGGAAATTGGAAAAACTTCTCCATTGTGGATTGTCAATGCGAAGCGGGTCCACACGGGTAAGCTATTAAAACAATAAAAGATCATCACTGCTGCATTTGGTGAGCGCACACAAGCAGACGCACACACACACACACACACACACACACAGCCTTTTTCACCCTCTTCCACACCCAGGCTCTTATCTCTCTGTTTTCCCCGTTGGGAGCGTTCTCCAAGTGTAATTGTTGCTCCAGCAAGCCAATCTGCAAACATTAGGACACATTCCCTGATCCTATCACGCTCTCCCAGGAACAATAGCCTGCCAATGGCGTCGCTCCTCAGGCTTAGGCAGGAAGTGACACGCAGACGGCCTGTCTAGCGGGGTTCTGGGGGTCACCCCGACTCTGTAATGAGAAGCTAGCACTGCAACAAAAGCCCCATTCTGTGCTCACGCCCTCGCGGCTACAGCAGCCCGCGCGTTTTGCGTTATCTCCCATAAACACGCTAAACACATCAACTCACATGCATGCACAAAGGGAACATATATGCGGGTATTCTGCACGCACAATGGGACCCACACCGGCTTGTCTTTTATTGCTCTTGCATTGCAATAGATTTGGAGGCATTATTATTCTTTACGGCAGCGGAGGGGAAACGTGCTCTCCATGACAACAGCAGGGGGTGGTTTAGCTCTCTATCCAACACCGTGTATGTGTGTTTGCCGACGCTCCGGCGGGATCTCTAAATGTAATGAACTTTGTGATATTGAGCTCAAAGCGGGATGAGCGCGTTCTTAATACTGCGGCTGGAGTTTGTCGGCCAAATAAGGAAAACGCCGGAAAAACCTCAAAAACCAGGCGACGCCGAATCACGTGGCGAATCACCTCCATTGACAACACACCACCTGATGGTGAGCTTAACTACTCAGGTGCTGAACTGGAGCTACCTTTGACGTAAATGGGTTGATATTTTTGTGTGTTTCTTTCAAATTTCCGTGAAAGCATCAATAGAGGAAGCGATTGGGGGGAAAAAAAGAAAACAGCACCAAAGGCTTGAAGTGTAATAGACCCTTCAAGTGTTGACATTTCCACTGCCTATTGTGCTTAAAAGGCACACTTAAGATTCTCTGACATTTGATAGAGCCGCAATGGCTTCCTTACTTTGTTACTGGAGAGGAGCGACACCCACGCCGGCGCATCAGGCTACACACAGCTGCCGGTGATTTCATGCGAGTGCACGACTCCGGCCGCCCACGTGAGCACACACACACACAACGTATATATATATATATATATATATATATGTACACACACAAGTTCAGCTGCGAGTGCACGCACGGAGCCATGGCTCGGGAAGCTTTTATCGTGCGCCCACGCGCTTGTGCACATGTGTGCCGCGCCATGTTCAAAGGGCCGCCCACGCGCGCACACATCCAAAAACATACAGAGGGCCTGTCAATCACAAGGGCCAACAGAGGTGGAAAATAGATTTTTTTTTCTCTCTCTCTGAGCGATAGTAGGGATGGGTAAAGAATGACAGACGGAGAGCCACACACACAGACGTCTCTTTATCTGCCGAGGCCGTGCAGACAGACAGTCATTGTTGGGAAGCCTATGGAGGGGACGGTGTGCAGGAGGCTATCAGAGCAGAGCCTCAGCAGATTAAGCCATTTGGGGAGAATCCTGCAGCCTCAACACTTTTTTTTTTCTCCCCCTCCCCTGAGCTGCCCATTGAACGGCCTCCAAGGAGGATGAAGAGGATGGGTGGAGGAGAGAGAGGGGAGAAGGAGCGGGAAGAGAAAGGATTACACCGGGAAGGAAAATGAAAGAGGTGGAGGAGAGAGAGAGGATGGATAAAAGACGGATTGGGGAAGAAGGGGGAAGATTGATCGGAGGAGGGCGACGGCAGTGGCGGGCTGATGTACGACGGGCGCGGCGTGAGCGCATAGGTGGTGGGGGGGTTCGCGAGGGGCAGGCGACAAGAGGTGATGAGGAAGGAGAAACGTGGAGCGACGGGAGGCGGCGGGGGGAGATGGAGCGGAGGGAGTTTGAGCGCAAGAGAGCCTGACGAGCCTCATTAAGACATGCCTGCTATCCAGCGGCTCCCTGTAGACACTGACCCCACTGGGAAACCTCTGTCAGTCAGCTCACACACACACAAACACACACACACACAGGCACCAGAAGCAAGTGTGTGTTTGCGAAAGCGTGTGTGGCTGCTTGTTTTTCTGCTGCAGCTCGTATAGAATAAAGAATGAAGCTGAGAAGATTTTGATTCAGGTGGTATTAGTTATTTAGTAGAAAACAAATATCATATATATGTGACTGTGTGTGTGTTTGACTGTCAAGCAGAATGTTTTGGTGGGAACAGAACTTGTGGTGTTGGATGAGTAACACGGGGTGGGGAGCACTCAGGAGCTGCCAGCGAGCCTCATGCATTACACTGTCTCTTCTGCTCGAGTAGCCCATCTGTCTGCACACACACAAGTGCCACATATGTTCCTAACATGCAGGGACAACAGGAGAACAATGACACCACTACGCATGTGTGTGTGTGTGTGTGTGCACGGCGGACATGAGCAGAAGTGTGCTCTAAAATCAGTCAAAATTAGTTCAAATCTCTCCGTTCAAGTCACTCCCGATTAAGTCAAACCCAGAGACGTCTTTGTGCTCGGCCTTTATCTTCATTATCTGGGAAAATGTGCATATGTCTGCATGTCTCGGCGTCAGTGTGCGTGCGTAGGTGCGCGTCCTTGCTCTCATTTCTATTAGCAGCCTTATCAAGGGTGGCGGCGGTGGTGGTGGTGGTGGTGGTGGGGGGGAGCGTGGCGTCACGCTCTGGGATAAGCCGCGAGTGCGAGCGGCGGCGCTGATAAATCCCTCCATCATTCCTAGTGTCTCCCGCCCCTCCCTCTCCCATCCCGCCTCCTCCTTCCCCACCTTAATTAAAAAGTGCTATCACCCAGAGTGAGGGAAGAAGAGAGGAGAGTGGGCAGCACTCATCCATTCAGTCAAGAGCAGGGGTTGTCTCCGTGGCTGCTTTTAATCTCGGCCGCACCACACTACACTGGACCTAAAGGAGAGGGAGAGGAGATTCATTTTCGTCGCCGCCCCCCCCCCCCCCGTGCTTTAAGACCTTCATGCTGAGGCAGGATGGTAAAAAAAGTGAGCGTGCACCTTCAGTGATATCTGTTTAAGTATGCAGATTTCAAAGCTGTCTGGGTGTGATTTGCACCGTCCACATATTATTTTTTTTTTGCTCTCTCCTCTCCAACCTTTTCCTATAACTGCCGTCATTGAATCCATTTATTTAGGAGAAACAAAAATCTTTGCAGGAACTGTTGCAGACCGACAGGTGAAATACTGGAGCTGCATGGACGCCTCTTTGCATTCCCAATAAAACAATTTAATATGCACTCATGTGTTAGCTTCATATCAATCAACAAAACAAATGAAACTTGACCAAAAGTCACCGGCAAACAACAATCAGCTCAGGAATGTGACCCGGGCCGATAAAAGCTTTCGGTTAAACAGTGTTAAATGTGTTTAAAGGGGGATTTTTCTTACAAAAGCCACATCAAAAGCAGATAATACCCCCTCTTTCCAAATCCTCTTTTCCTCTCCCTGTATCCTTTTTCTTTCTCCCCCTCCCCACCCCTGCCTCCCTCCCTAACAGGATAAGTGCCCCCATGCTAATCAGCTAAATGCACAGAGCTGGCCATCGTGATCAATGGTTCAATGGATCAATCGAGTAAGCAGATGGCTGCTGCTGCTGCTGCTGCTGCTGCTGGTGGTGGTGCCTGCAGGGGGGGAAGGATGGAGGGGGGTAATGGCGTGGGCCTAATCCTAAACACTACCTGACTACAGTATCATGTCTCCCTTCTCCCTCGGTGCACACTCTCTGTGCGGCGGCATCAAACCTGCACCGCCAAAGCACTTTTCACAAAAGATTTCCCCGTCTCCGGTGGAAACGGCTGAGCCTACATCAGCAAGGGAGAAGTGTGAAGAATTGAGCCTTGCTTGCAGGAGTCTTGGTGATTTGTTGCCCCCCCACCCCCCTCTACCCCCCCTCTACCCCTCCACCTTACGCAATGTTACCTTACCGTTTTTTAAAATCCCTTTTTGCGTGAAGTGCAGTTCTCACAAAAGCCTCAACTGCACCCTCTCCTCTTTAACCCCACTATGAATTACAGTAAATTTAAAATCCTTTGCCTCTTGACACTTCTAAACCCCCCCCCCCCCCCCCGGCTCCCGTCTAAACCCCGTCCCCGAGCGCCCGTTAAGACCCCCGCCCGCGCGGCTAATGCGACAGACTGAAAGGCCGAGCTGTGTTTTATTTATGGGGGTCTTGTTTTTAATTTCACCTCGAGTGCGGCGGGCTGTTCCAGGGCTTTGTGTGAGCCTCATACCTGACTGGTATTGAACGAAGCGCTCAGTTTGTCTTTGGCTATGAATGCTAATAGGTGACCTTGTTTTCACAGCTGATACCTCTGAGGCCTGGCAGATTAAAATAAATGCAAAGAGTTATAGAGGAGAGGAGAGGAGGGGGAAAAAAACAACAAAAGTGATAAAAAATGAGGAAGTTTCTTCACATTTAGAAAATAAATTAAAGAAAGAGCGGAAATCCAACTCTGGAAGGAGTCAATATGTGGAGAAGGCGCACAGCCGCCCACTCAATAAACATGCAAATGAGCTGCTTAATGGATTGAATATTAATGCTGGTGGAAAAGAGTAATTAATGTACATGTCACCGAGTCAAACTATTGTGATTACAGTACAAGGAGAGCACAAGCCGCTCTGCTCCAGATAGAAGCTACCTCCGTTTCTGTTCTGTGTGAGGGTGCCACCAGCACACGGCAGCCGAGCCACGGTAGATTCTCATTTCTGGCTGAGACACCTTAAGGCGTGCATCACTTTGTTCCACAAGATTACATTTTGAGTTAAACCCCGTGTGTATCCGGTTTCTAAAACCCAGATGGAGCCCATCATCAAAAGCAGGAACTACTTTCTGGAAAGTAAAAAAAAAAAAGCTTTAGCGTGACTCCAACTTTCCCCGAGTGTCGTTTCATAACAGATTGGTAGGTAGACGTCGCCTCTTTTATCCGCCGCCTCCCCTCGGAGCTCCGGCTGTGATTTTTTTACCCCGCTTTAGCCGTGTCACCCCAGACGGCAGTGTCACTTCATAAACCCCTTAATGCGATCTGTTCCCCCTCTGTCCGGCGTCATTTTAACTCCGTGACCCCTGTGCGCTTTGAAGTTGCCCTTTCCTCTTGCACTCACTTCGGTGCTCAATCCACCCCCCCCCCTTCCCCTCCGATCTCTCCTCAAAGTCTCCCTTGTTCCTTTCTCTCTGCGGCCTGGTTCGCGGCACGCTCGCCTCTCTGCGCATCTCCTCCTCTGCAGCTTCTGCCTTTCTGCTGCACGCCCTTCCTTCCTCCTCCTGCTCCTTTCCCTTTCCCCGGGCATCTGTGTGTAATGTGGCTCTTGAGGGGAGCATGGAGGCAGGGACGTGTGGTGTGGTGCAGTGTCTTGGCAGGAGAGTGGGAGAGAGAGAGAGAGTAGAAAGGGGGGGGGATCTAGCTTCTTGCTTTCCTGATGACTGCCAAGAGGCCCACATCTGTCTCTGATCAATGGGTACACGGGCAGCCAGCAAAACACACACACACACACACATAGATTCAGAGGAATGGTTGGGATGACAGTTCTATTTGAAAAAGGAGGGCCGACATGAAGTGAAGAGACATGGGATCAGGAACAGCTCCTCACCTCTAATGCTCCAGACCAGAGCTACTACACCACTCCAAGTAAGCAAACAGCACACAGCCCACATCCGATTACTCACTCCACTGTGATGATGAATGCACAGTGAGGTCAGACTGAGAAGAAGCACAAAAATAAAAGAAAATAGCTTATGCGCAAAAATCCCACCTGGCGAAAATATGAACTATTTTATGCGGATTCAGCTGTGCACGCGGCATGAATGCTACACACGGATGAGTGAGCGTGGGGCCATGTGTCATCACACCAGTGGCGTCACTTCTCTGCGTGGTAAACCCCTGAATTCCCACTAACGGCTCCAAAACGGGCATCGTCCCTGGTGACATGACGGAGCAAAAATGATTTAATCATTTCTCCCTGATCTGATTTTAATTAAACAGATTTGTTTTATTCTGGAAATCTTTGATTAGGCTGTTTATAGTAAGACAACCCCGTGCGTAAAGAGCCCAAAGCTCACCATGTGCTATAACCACCCTGCTTATTGTTATTTGATTGTCGAGAGCGCACGAAGGTGGCAGTGTGCCGCCGTCTGCAGCTGCCGGCAGATTTAGCCTTCACCCTGCTCACACACAACCCCGAGGAGCACGAGGAGACACCGGAGGAGGGAGACCGGTGGCTAATTGGGATAATTGTTATAATGCTGACCGTGTAAGTCAAACCCTACAGCGAGAGTGTGGCTTTTACGCGCGGGTTCCTTGGACCTCAGCAAAACGGTAAAAAAAAAAGAAAAAAAAAAAGCAGAAGCTCGTTTCCTCGTGATTTGAACAGGCTTCTTAATCAGCGTTGGCTCCGTTTCCAATGATGAATAATTACGCGAAAAGAGAAGCGACGTTTATATTATGAGCTTATCCACAGCTGAGTGAGCCGATGGTCTCAGTGGAGCTGGAACAGATAACACTTTAAATATTTAATGGAGGCATCCAAGTTCTGAAATTTAAAATGTCTTGGAATTAGTCACCGACTTAACAGTCATCATGGTTCCCATGACTTAGATGAAACAAACCAGGCCTGTGTTCACATATAAACACAGCCTATACAGATCTAGTCTCTACATTTAGTTGAAATAATTGAGCCTAACTCTTATCACGCCAGGAGTTGATGGATATTATTTAAAACATGTGACAAGGACCCTTCACAATTCCTGCGTCAAAAAGGTTGACCTAAATGCAACAACTCTTTATTTAGAGTTTATCTCCTTCTCATTTGGAGTTTAGACTGAAAACCCACGCGTGCGTCAAAATCAAGAAGTAAATGAACTCACCCCCGTCTCCTTTGACTCGTAACGCCACATGACACACTGCGATTAAAAATCCAATCAGCGACGACACAAAATCCATCTTGGATGATGCAAAAACTTGTGGAGAGCTTTTAAGTATCTGATGTTTCCACCTCGTGTGACACAAACGCAGCCGCTCCTTGTATTTTAATTAAAGAAGAGAAAAGAAAAAATCCCAACCCGTTCTGGAGCAAAAACCTCTGGGAGCAGTCAAAAAGAAACCATTACTGTAAAAAAAAAGAAAAAAAAAGAAAGAATCCCACGGCGTTTATTAAACCATTGGAGGAGAAAACGATGTGCCAACTACATGTTATTGAGGAAATTCAGAAAAACGTTACAAGCGCAGGTCGGAGCGATGCCACCAAACCTCGTCCAAGAAAACAGTGAACAAACAAACTCCTTGATCAATACTGCTCCGCAGCTGGGAGGCTTCGGAGAGTCTGGGCAGCGGCTCCAGGGCGCGTCAAGTTCCCAAGGAGAGGCTTCCCTGTCACCGTATCTCCTTCTCCGCGTCCTCGCGTAATTTTGCGCACACGAGGTTCTGGATCTCCTGCAGAGGCTTTGCGGCTGAAGTCCACAATAATAATAATAATAATAAATAATCTCAGTCTGAGAGCAAGAAGCTGCCTTTAAACGAGGTAAAACAACAGAAGAATAAATAAAAAGTAGTGCGCGCTTGCTCCTCTGAGACGCCGTTCATGTCATGCCACCTCCCGCTGCACCGCTCCTCTCTCTGTCTCTCTGTGTCTGTCTGCTGGCTCCGTACTGCCTGCGCTCCGCTCCGCTCGGCTCCGACACCAGCCTGTGTCCTGTGTGTACGCCTCTGCGAGGTGTGTGTAAAGTGTGTGTGTGAGTGATCGCGCTTTTGAGCCGAGCAGCTATCGCGTTACAGTCACGGCGCCTCGGCTCCGCCCCCTCCCGTCGCTCTCCGATTATAAGGAGCCCTCTCTCTCTCTCTCTCTGGCTCTCTCCCCCTTTTCCCTCTATCTCTCTCTCACACACACATCCTTTAAAAGACACCACATACCCAAACTCTTCCACAGATAAAACATATTGTAATGGTAAACCAAGGAGCACAACTTCTCCCAGGGCTGCTTTAAAAGATGAGGCGAATAAGTAAAAGCACAGAAAGTGAGCAGCAAGGGAGGAGTGTGTGATTGGGGAGGCGGGGTGGTCTGAGCCGAGCAGAGCAGCGAGCAGGCACACGGCCTCCTCCTCGTCTGCAAAAACACATCAAACGCGGCGAGCCGGTGTCAGAGCCCTCGACTCAGTTAAGAGAGAGCCCACCTCAGCCCTGCCCAATCTCAGCCCTGCAATCAACAGGCCTAAATACAGAGCGGGAGGCCGTGTAATGACACAGTAGTGAGCCCAAAATAATCTGCTGAGAAAGGCCTCTCCAGCGTCCAGCCCATGTGCCCTGCCTATGGCTTGTATTACCGTGTAATGTAATGGACTGGCTGAGGCTGGGCCGTGTAATGAGGTACAGTATGTAGCCTCGCTGGCATCTTTATTTGGAACAGCTAGGTGCATTCCTAAAGGTCAGGGCGGACACATGGGAAACTTTTTTGAGGCAATGCAACGCACATTCTGCTAGCGCTTTAGAATCACACCAATAAGTCTTGGATCATAAACAAAAAGACCCCAACGCCCTTGACAGAAGGTTGCATGACAGGTCTGTCTGTCACCGTCTGTCTGTCAACTGTCATCTCCCGCTGCTCCACAGCCCCCCCCCTCTTTCTCCCAGGTTGACTAGATGCCATCAACTTGCAGCTTTCTTACAGACGGTCACTCATTTCTAAGCCCTCCTCTAGCCCGGAGGCTGCGGCGTCTGTCACACGTCACCGTGATTGGCTAATCTGAGCCTCTGGGCCCGGGTCTGCACGATTATTCCCCGCCCCTCCCGTGCCGAGCCGTGCCGAGCCGTGCCACTCTTGCGGGCTATCGGCGTGTCAAGATTAAACTCCGTCTGATGAGCGCAGGTGAGCTTTGCTTAACCCCCCGCCGTGACCTCTTCACACAGATGAACAGAAACAGAGAGTATAAAAACCTTCAAGCAACACCGGGTCACTTTCTGCTCTGCCCCCCTCCCTCCTCCTCCCAGTCTCCAGGGGTCATATGATACTCCTCTCTCCCATTTGTCAACATCTCTCTCACCCCCACCGCCAGCTTTCAACCCCCCAAATATTGGGTCAACGCATGGCTAATGGAGGCCGACCTGTGAGAGGGATATGGAGGGAATGCCGCGGGTGGAATGTGTTTGTTTTCATCCCTCAAGGGAAAACACGCGCCGCCCGAGTCTTGACTGTGGAAGAAAATGTCAGTTTCTGGCAAACGCAGACCGGGAATCAACTGTCGGTCAACCAGCTCCTCTCGGCGAACCAAACCTCGCATTCGTGCCGAAGAATCTGCGGCAGAAAATAGCAAAACGCCGCGAGAGTGCAGCGATGCTTTAAATTGCTAACCCCTCGCAAGCACGCGGCGTGCTATGAGCCCCTGTTTAAAAAAGCCGCAGGACGCCGCGTGTCTCGGTGTCAGAGGGTGTTTAAGTATCACAGCAGTGAAATCAAACCCTTAACCTGCAGCTGCAATGTGTGAACCCCTTTTACTGTTTCCACCCCGCCCGCCCGAGTCTTTCCATCTGTATTCACTCTGTCATCCCTCTGCTCCAAAATACAGTCTACAAATGGCTGCCATACAGTCCTCACCTCAGCACACCTGCGCTGTGTTCACTCATGGGTGGCAGCGGGGAACACAACAGGGTCTTTCTCCCCCATTATGTGTGTGTGTGTGTGCAGGGGAGAGGGAGAGCGGGAGAGACGGAGTGGGAGAGATAGTTACCAAGCGCTGCCTCTCTTATCACAACCTGCCCCGGAGACTGACAGCATGACTGATAACTCTCCCTCTCTTTTTCTTTTTCTCCCCCTCCTTACCTTCAGTCTCCGCCACACACACTCTTCATCCTCTACTCTCTCGACACATCCCCCTCCTCCCGCTGGTGCGTTTCGCCAGTCAGCTGGCTGCGGGTTTACGGTGTGGAAGTCTCTTTGAGAGGCTGAGTGATCCCGGTCGAGGCCTTCAAGCTTTCTTCTCTTCATCACCAGCGGACGCAGCTTTAGATCTGACGGCGGGAGATAAGCCAGAGATAGCCTTGACTTGACCCTATCAGCATCTTTAAAGTGTGTGTGAGGGAGGCAGGGAAGGAGGCAGGGAGGGGCTACGACCATTGTCAAGCCGGGGAGGGAGCTTCCAGATCCCCTTTGGTATTCATTGGATTGACACCTCGGCTAATATCACAGCTTTGCGATGTTTTTTGGGGACGGTAAACACGCTCTGAAATGATAAGAGAATATAGAATCTACGGATTAAACCGATGCCCGCTTTAATCTTCAAAATGTTGTTATATTCTGTTCTTTCCCTCGCTGCACCGACCCAATTCAGCCGATCTCCATCTGATGATCACATCTTGGGATATTTCCACAACACGACGTCACCGATCTCTGAGTTTCACCCCGGGAGGCGCCGATCACAAATCTCTCGCACCTTCTGCTATTTCGAAACGTGCGCAAATTCCTGATGGGCCACCCAAGCTATGGGCATGCCCTGGCCAGGGTAACAATTACAAACACACACTTCAGCCTACTGTAGCGCAAACACAAGTCCTAGCCTCTGCTGCGCTGGCTGGAGCGCGTGGAAACATCTGGTGCCTGTCTGCCGTCTCCTCCTCCTCCTCCTCCTCCTCCTGTGCGGCAGCAAAACACTTTTCGGCTGCAGTTTAGAGGCAGCATCGGCGGCTCAGACAGTTTCCAGAGAGGAAGCCTCAAATGTGGCGTTTGAGGAAACACCCCGAGGAAAACATGAGCGTCTTCAGGTTTTTGTCCGGTGTCATTTTGCGGCCTCTAAGTGGTAACTCATTCAGGAGAGGGATTTAAATAGTCGGGCTGAGTCTGTCAGAGAGCAGGATGAGTCTTGTGCAGTTCACAGCTGAGCCTAATGGGGGCAGGCAACTGCATCGAGCTCAGAGGGCGAGACGTCCAGGCTGCAGGCAGTCTCTGACAACATGCTGTAAATAGAAGTAAACTGGATCCTAGATTATACAGAAATGATTAAGATATTAACACGTGGAGACACATAGCATGTTTGCTCAATCCTGGCACATCCGCGGCGTCCGATCAAATGAATTTATTAATCTCTACGTATAAATAAGTCACAGTGGTTGATCAGAGCCAATGATCATTTATTAACCTGCCTAATAAGTCGCCGCTTTTGGCCTCGCCCCGCTCGGAGACGGCCGCTGCCGTCAGAAATGTTGTTTGCCCACTTTAATTGCGAGATGCCCGCCCTATTCCCCGGCCGCCTCTTGTTTATGATACAGCATCATTATCCTGTGTGTGATGCAGAGGAACAGGCAGAATGAGCCTCCTCTTCCTTTGCTCCTCCACCGGGGTCTATTTTACTCCCGCTCCGTCTCTTTCATCTCCCTCCCCTGGCCTGCTGTGTGTCTTTATAGTCACATCAAAGTGACCTTCGCCACCCTGTTCCCTCCAACTCCCCCCACACTCCTCCTTTTAGTCTAGAGACGCACAAACACGCCGGGGGCTTGAGACATATTTTCCAGGCGGCAATACAATACCCGACAAGTTTAGCACTTTTCAAACTACAATCAAAACTTCGCTGCAGATTTTGTAAAGCATCTTAAACAGCTGAGATCAGATCTGCGTCTTTGTGCATGGGAATTGGCACATTATAGCGCACGCCGCGCTCGACGGCGTCCCCGCGCTACGCCAAAGGTGTTCGGAGGTTTCCGACCCCGCTTCGGCACAGCAGGAAGGAGCGCTGCTTAGGAGGTAATAATGAAGACGACAAGAGGCCATTCTCCATGCCCTGTTTACTCTGCGGGGCCTTTATCAGCCCGGCCTCTGAGAAGAAAGATCAGGGCTTGACAAACCGGGGAGAGAAAACACTGGAGGACGAGTGCATGCTAATGAGAGAGAAGGTTTTTTTTTTCCTTTTTGTTCCAAAAAAGGTTTCAAAAAAGGCAACTGGACTTGTAGATTTTTGGAGAAGACGTTTCACCACTCATCCGAGTAGCTTCTTCAGTTAAACGTCTTCTCCAAAAATCTACAAGTCCAGTTGCCTTTTTTGAAACCTTTTTTGGATTACCATGACCTGGATGACTGAGAACCTACACAGACATATTCCTTTTTGTTGTTGTTGGAGGCAGATAAAAGTGTTGCATGGCTACGAGCTACGTGTAAGAAAGAAGGAGAAGAACCGTGTCGCCAACTGAAGTCATAGCATACACATTACATCATTTATAAGTATTTAAATATAACTATATCGTGCCCATAAGTTGTTTTCCCTTTTATTGATCTACAACTTTCTCCAGTGGAGAGAGAAAGATGGAGTTAGACTATATAAAGCTCTGGGTTTCAAACATTTCGTATTTGTTTCCCGGACAAAAAAATAAAAAAAAAAATAAATCATGCCAGTAATTCAGTTAAATGGAGAAAGACTGGGACAAAAGGAGCTGCGGAGACAGATGGGAAGAGGAAGTTAGAGATGTAAAGAGCCACAGAGGAGATTTGCCGTGCATCTGCTGCGGGAGAGGCGGGATGGAGAGGAGCGAGGGAGCGGAGGGTGCATGAAAAGAAGAAGAAGAGGAAGAAGAAGAAGAAAGGCGCCATTAACAAAAATAGGAAGCAGCAGGGAACGACTGTCAGAGGAGGCCACTTAGGAAAAGATGGCCGACAATTTAAAAAAAAAAGATCTTTGAGAAAGGCGGCTCCCTTAATGTGGTTTAACCCTGATGCATCCACATTACCATGGTAATCTTATCAATATCATGTGTGTTGGGGTGTGTGTTGGAGACGGCCAAGCACTTGGCCCCCATTAGCAAAACCTAATTAACTTACAGCCTTCTGACCACAAAGGTAACATCTGTGTCAGGCATGTAAGTGCCGCTACACCCAAAACGCACAATTTGAAATGACATTTGCTGCATGCGTGTCCCTTTGACACTGATTGACCTTGATATGCACCAATGGATGCAGCATGGACTGAATCTTTTCCAGGAGATAAAGTGGGGAAAATAACGGTATAGTGATAGTGTTGCCCCTTTAAGTGGCTTTAAGGTAAGGTGGCATCAACCGTAACAGTTCAGGGTCCAGTTTAGCGTCATGCTAGTTGGTTCACTTGTTAGAAATAGAATCAAACTTCCGTAAACATCGATGATTGGTCAAATCCATAGACTGTACTTAATGATGGACAGAGGAACTGCTCCTCAAAAGTGAAGCCAAAGCAAGTAGAGCGCCCCCTGGTGGCTGGCTGCGGTATAGGTCAGTGGACAGATTAGCAGACGGGACTTGGGCCGAACTAAAACACCAAAACACACGTCAAATATTTTTTTTCAAGGATGGTTCCTGTTATTTTAGGTCGTTAGTGTATTGTTGATGCATATTCAAGATGAAAATAGCATCAGTTTGGCCAATGCAAGGAAGCGGGGACACATTATCCATATTTATATACAGTCTATAGTCAAACTTGCCGTCTTTTAAACTTCACACCCTTGTTTTAGATGCAGGTATCCCCGATGACAACAGCAAATCACCAGACAACCATTTTCACATGCCTGAAAAGAACTCCTCTATAGTTCATGCGTAAAATCGTTGCAGCGGCCTCTTAATTTCAGTGCACACAGGAAGCAGACAAAGAAAGGAGGAATGGGCTGACAGGTGAACAAGACAAGCCCATGGATCCATCATTATTTAGCCATGGATATAGAATATCAAATGGAGGACAGGAGACGCCTCCATATCAGCCAGTTATTATTGAAAATGACTAATATATTCTGAAGAGAGAAAGTCGGAGAGTGGAAGAGAGATGGATGAGATATGGAATCGGATGGAGACTGACACTCAATCTTTCTGAATAGCAATCCAATAACGTCTCCCGAGTTTCCTTATGGCTAATCAATTGTGCCGCAGCGCAGAAACAAATCACCATATCGCTGAGTCAATAACCGTCAGTCACGGAAATACCTCGCATCAACTGTCAGTGTTTATCAAGCTCGGCCCGAGTCTCGGCTCGCAAGGACGAGGAGAAGGCTGACACGCTGCCGGTATGGTTGGTATGCGCTCCCGAAGCTTCCCAAGGTGGCGGCTCGGGCTGGTTGTAATTTAGATAGCGATAAGGCGGAGATAGCAAGGTGCTGTCAAGCGTGCCCTGACCTCAGGTGAAACCAAGCTAAGAGAAGATGGATGGTGATCTGCGGCTGACAGGGCAAACACAACAAACAAGTTTATCAGGGAAGGGGAGCAGGCCGCCTCACGCCTTCATAACAAACACCAGATACGTCCTTCAACGGCGGTTTACCGAGAAATCGACTCAACGTTTATCCGGATACTCATTATCCTAATTTATTTGTCTGGTCCCAGAACACTGTATGCTAATAACGTTTAATCGATGGGCCTCACTTCACAAAACACACACGTAAACACAAATCTCACACTGACTTGACACTTACAAAAAGTCTGCCAGTGCTGGTTGTGCAACCGGATCCTTAGCCGGAATTTTATTATCAGCATCTCCGTTTAAGATAACACTCAGGAAAACAGGAAGCTGCTGCTGCTCATAAATCAACACAATCCAGTGTTTAGGCACGGGCAGGAAAACGGGCGTTCTTCTCACCTCACTGTTGACTTGTTCAGCGTTGGAAGTGCAACCTTACTTCACAAGAGGTCACGAGAGATCATCGCTGGAGAATAAAACCGTCAGATCATCTTGACCTGGACACAAACATAAGGGAAATCATTGCACTGAGGCCTGTCAGTACTGGCTCAGCTGTTGTATGGCAGTTTTTTTTTTTTTTTTGGAGATGTTTAAAATACATATGGAGTGTTTAAAGTGCCCGTCATCTGTGTTTAGATAATGACTGAACAGTCAAACATTCAAACGCCCACTAGAAGCTACCTGAGAAGGATGAAAAAGCGATTTTGAATCCTTTCCAAAGTTGCAGCGTGCATGTGCAAACTGCAATCGTTAGCAACTGCAATTTGGGTTGTGTTTGCAGCTTTTTTGCTACACTAAGAACCAACTACATGTCCGCATATTAATCGATAAACCCATCTAAACATTCACTAGCAAAGCCCTGCTAATCTGACACTGTAGCATGTCATCTGCAGCTAACAGCTAAGTGCTAATAGGTGCTGTATTTAAATGGTGCCTGATTAGCAAACAGCAGGCTAGCCGAGACACAATAGCAACAGACAAAACAAGCTAGCCGACATAATTAAAGGCCGTTTTCTCACCTTCACAGCAGCTTAGATGCTATCAAATCTACCGTGGTAACATCTTTAACTAACAAAACGTATTTAGAGGTAATGCTAGCCAGAGTCATCAGGATTGCAGCTGCAACGGCGATCTGAACCTAAGTGTGTTCAAATTTGAGTGAATTCCGATCTGCTAGATTGAATACACCTGCATCTGCAACACACCCCCACTTCTCAACTGTCCTGATGAGCTAAGGTGGCGTGTTGGAGAAGTTTATGTGGGTGTCAAATTTGACTTTTTCCTCATTTGAATTTATCTCCACTGAGCACTTCAAGATGTGGAACTCCTCCATTAAATGCAGGCAGAATTTTTTAATCTGACACCTCACCTTCCAGGAAAAATAAAAATTATATTGCTTTTGCAAGAAGGAAAAATGACAGTGCTTACAGTTTACACTTGGCGTGGATAGATAGATGGATGTCGTTATTTTGCCAACTTCATCCCCCACGTCAGGACGGACGCCATTTCATCAAGTCTGTGGAGTAGAACTGCAACAAATTAAGAACCGTGATTAAATCTCTTAAAAATGTGACACTGGCAGGCTGGATAGAAGAAGAAAAAGGAGGACGGTGGTGGTGGTGGGGGGAAATCAAACCTGGCCCTGTGCCTCGGTCTCAATGAAGAGACCATAGTGATGTGGTGTGGCCACATCACTATGGTTTTTATATTAATTACAGTGCGGCGAAGCTGTCAAGGGTTTTACCGCCATGATGATGAATGAAACATGTGACTGCTGCCGCTGCCAAAACCAGCCTCGACTCATGTTGGTTCTGACCTAGATAAGCGTTTGGTGATGTGTATTTGAAATTCCTGAGATGTGAAAATGTTCGTGCTCTGTTTTTACTGACACGACGGAGATTACCTTACACTGAAATATCACAGAGAAACCACTGAATATATGTTTTAAAACAGTCGCTCGTTTTAATTAGCAGAAAGCACCAAAGAGAAAATGTCTTGTACTTCTAAAGTAGGGCTTTGTTAAGTAATAAGAAAAGCCTTTGTTACCAGATTAGCAGGAACCTCTACTGCCTTAATGTTATATCTGCAAAGCCTTTAATTATAAAATACAATAAGAGAACTCAACTCTCTGACTTTATTATGGATAAATTCCACCTAAATGAAGGTTAATGGAGAGATCTTTTACTATTGTTCCACTTATTCATTGTCATTTAACTAATAGTCCCACATTTCAAGGTCTAAGGCCGTCTTCAGACTGTCTCAGGTAAGCGAGAGAGATTTTACGGCTTGTTCCAAAATGAGCGTCGCCTCCCCTAGTCTGCATGTCATCACGCAGTAAACCGTGACGTTTGTGGTTCTGAAACAGCGGCGGCGATCCGTTACAGACCGCAGCTGTTGCATTATTCTTCTGTGCCCTGAAATGATGGCGGTGAAAGTTACAAAACTGGGATTACTTTTGCATTTTGTGGTGGATTTTAAACGTCAGGTGTTAACACAGTATTTTCAGCTTGTTCTGTATCTGAGGGAGGTTTGGTATCTGGTTTTTATAATTTATACAATGATAGTTAATGTTCAGTAAATCTGTTAAGGGAGGCACTAAAACTGGTGCAAAACTGACATAATGGGAATCTATCCCGAGGTCAAAATTCTTATAAAATAATAGTATTTATTTCTTAATGAGTTATCAATTAATTAGTAATTTAGGGAGTCTCCTCAGGCGGCTTCCCCTGATTGACTGACCCAGTATCCAGCGAGCTGATCTTTAAAGCAGACTCGCCACAAAAAGATTTCTGGTATCAGACTCTCTGTTAGTCAAGGCTGAACATTTCCATCGCTGCTATTCACAGCTCCCGCTCTAAAAGGTGTATTTTACCAGCTCATCACCTTATTCCCGCGCAGCTTTCATTTTTTTCTGAATGAAACACTCTGACACTGACAAAGGCTTTTCAGAGCTTTTTCTCACAGTAAAAACCCGTCAGTCGGCTCCTTTGCTGCCTTTGACCACAACTCCATTCAGATCGGCCGCTGCGTTAAAAAGACTCTGTTTGTTTGAATATTTCTTCTTCATATATAAAGAGCTGTAAAAGCAGCCAATTATTCCTGAACACCTCCTGCCTGAATGCTGTGAGTACGTCAACATCACAGACAGACAGTCGCCAATTAGCATCCTCATTAGCGAAAAGCTGCTAAATATACACTTTAAATCCAGCGAGAGGAGCCTGATATGTGTCAGTGTTCACTTCGGATACTTTTGAGATTAATTCCGTGTCAGGGTTGTGAATTGGAAGCATCTCTGTTGGTTTGGCTGGGTTTTCGCTGGCTTGGGTGCACACGCGTGTGTGTGTGTGTGCACGCAACACACCATCTGAGTGTGAACAGCGCGCGGGTTTTAAACGGCGACGAGCCCGGTTGAGAGTCAGATGTGGTTCAGTAGCTGCTATAACCCGCCGGCCATCTTTGAAGAAGATACTGTCACTGGAGTGAAGAAAGTTCTGTTCTGATTTGACTTAGTAACAGTCTCATTAGCCGAATATTTCCACTTCCAAGAGAAAATGACTTGCTGCTTAGTTTTATCTCTTGCAGTGTGTGTGAAAAAGACAGTGATAATGTAAAGGGTGGCTATATATGTAAAAAAAAAAAAGATCCTTTCACTCTCTCTTCCTCAGCCTTTATCCTCTGTTTCTTTAGAAGACAAAACAACAATGGCACCATTTAGTGTCCAGGGGGGGTCTTTTATGTGAATGGACCCTATAAGGCCCTTTCAGCCTCCAGCAGCAGGGGGAGGAGGGCACAGGGGTGAGAAGAGGGGAGTTAACCAGTTGCAATCTTACTTCCGTGAGCTCTCCAACTTGCTTGAAGCCGATAACTGTACTTATCTCCCAAGAAAGACAATCTGCGCCCGCCTTATATTGTAATACCTCGCCACTGTAAAGGTGAAAACCCCGACTTCACCCGTTCATCTCTGGTCTCCCCATCTCCCTGGTGCAGATGCATGTCCTGCTCTTTGTCAAGCGGTGTCAAAGTCGCCCCAAGCGGCAAAGAGCCACTCAATAACACTTGGACGAGCCGTCAATCATGCGGCTGATAGATAATAGTTCAAATATGCACGAGCCACGCAACATCCAGAGGAGGACATCCTAGTTTGGGATCTTGGTTTGAGGGGAGGGGCCTCTGTGGATCATCCAGTTTGGGATCTAGTACACATGTGGTTCCTAAACCATGCATAAGACGTTACTCGCTCCTCCTGGTTTTAATGTTGTGGCTGATCGGTGACTATTGCTGCCTGTGTATGAGAGAGCACCTGGAATAAAAGCAGGGGGGGGGGGGGGACGATAAGAAATAAAGGAAACAGACGGAGAGAAAGAGGGAGGAAATATTGCAAGGAGGGCAGAAAGAAGGAGAGAGAAACTGTCATATCTTCGCCGTAATAGGGGAAAGGGAGCCTTTGCTGATTGGAGTTGCCATGGCGATGGTTGGCACCGAGTGCATGCGCGCATGATTGTATTTGTGTGCGAGGCGCTGTGTGTATGCGGATGTGCTTCTGAGCATCTGGAAGTGTTTGTTGGCGCGCACGCGCATGTGTGTGTGTGTGTGTGTGTGCGGGGGAGATGGGAGTTTGAATGGGGGATCTTGTTGTGGGATTATCAGTGTTGTCAAAGGCAAATGAGGAAGGGGACCAGAGAGAGGCACAATAAAGCCCGCTAGCCCGCTCCGAGGATGGCAAACACAACGCAAACACGGGAGCCAGGAGAGAGTGCATGAACAGAGACTGGCAGAAAAAGAGAGATTTAGATCTGACGCCGCGGCAGCCCGTGTCCTCAACTTTGTTGGAATTAAAATGGGACGAGAGGACACAGACGGGGACATAACATTACATTAGGAACACTGACGCTGACGAGAGCAAACTGCAGGGGACTGTTCTCAAAATTGCCCACACACACACACATGCAAGTGAAGGGTGCAGGAAATTACTTTCAAACATACAAACCCAATATGCACACACACAACGTGTAAACATAGAAAATCCTGTTAGTAACAACGCCGTGTGGGACGTCAATGTGACTTTATGTCAGAAAACACACACACACAAAAAAAAACCATCCAAAATGTGAATATATTTGTAATCCGGTTGTTTTCTGCGACGATACACAAACAAACGCACACATCCCGTACAGGTAATCACTGCAGCCAGACTCATTATTTTCAATCCTACTTCCAGGGTGTTTACCATCTAAAGGTCATGACAATAGCTTCTAAGTGTTTTTTTCGAGGGGGGGGGGGGTCACAAACCTGTTTGTCGAAACGTCAAAGCCGGCACCTCATGTGTCATGCTCATTATTAATAATGGCCACGACGCCGAGGCATGTCACGCCCCGCTCAGGGTCAAGGCGCTTTCAATTTGGGAGACTCAACGGTTAAAAAAAAATAAAAATGGAGATGGTTTGGGAGCAGAACGGTTGCCATGCTGCTAAAAACCCACACAGCAACAGAATGATGGATGTGTTGAGTGCAATGGCCAGACATCTTGGACTGTACAACTGTATCTAAAAGGATTAATCTTTGACACTCACTGTTTTTTTTTTTGGACTTACGGATGTGTTTCTGCTTCCCACACTTGACACAGATCCTCCGTCAGTCAACAGCACGGGTTACTTGGATTTTTCGAGAGACAAACTGATATTTTGCTCACTTCTCTGAGTCTTTTCAGCTCTGGTGCTGATAGACTCCCAACAAAACGGCAACCACGTGAGAACGCTACAGGCTGGGGCACTAATCTGTACTAGACAGGTGCATAATAAACATGTATTTATAGGCGAGCTGGAGCAAGTTTATTTATAAATGGCATGCCATACACAAAGGCAATTCAAAGTGCTTTTTATAGAAATTACATAGTATGACATAATGGGAAGTATAGTTAATTTAGGCTATTGAATCCAGAACTGCACCAATAAAACCGACTTTATTTATAGTTTTTCGCAAATATAAGCTAACTTTGCCCTTAAACTTAGTTATACTTTGGTTTTGTGTATTTTGCTTAAAGGACATAAGCAACGTTAAATAATAGATTTGTTGGATGCATTTTAAGAGCAACAGTCAACATACATTAATTATATTTTTGGCCAAAGGGTAAAAAGAAGAGGACCAAGGATTAAGCCTTGAGGAACTCCACTGGTCATGCTGAGTCATTGCTGGTTGAGATAAAAACAAACCAAAAATAGGTTTTTCTAGGACGTCACAGAGGCATTGTGCGACAAATGGACTCATAGGAGAGAAGGTTTAAGTCGTCACACAGATATTTGACTTTGTTCGTCCTTAGGGTTTGCTAAATACCGTCAATATTTTTGCCCCGGTGGCACCAAGCCCTGCACAGTTCTCGTACTTCATAATTGATTACGACTGCAAAGTTTTCAATATCCACGCTACAAAGAAATAAATAGCGACAACAAATATGGCACGGCTTTGCATGGTTTCAGTTTACGCTCCGAATTCCTGCTGAGTAAATACAACAATCTGCCTGAGCCTGTTGTCATTTCACTTCCACTTCAAATCCTGAGCCGCTGTGGAAAAGCGCTTGCCTTCATAAATCATTCACTTGTTATTCTGCAACCCAGATTTGGAAAAGGCGAACGCATCGCAGTCTGCAGCCCTCCCATCCCACATTATATCCGCCGTCCCCGCTCTCTGCCGCTGTGATAGAAAGTTTCCGTCTTAGTAAATGTCAATCTCTCTGAGGTTTGTGAGGAGACTCGCTTCCCCGTGGCCACAATAGGTTTTTTATGACAGCTCCAGAGCCATGATAATTAGCCAGAGGCTAGAGAGGCAGGCTAAAACTGGGATGCCATTTGCAGTATTTGTATGTGTGAGTTCATGTGGTGGTGGTGGGAGAGAGAAGGGGAAAGGGGGGGGGGGGGGGTAACTGAGCTGATCCACAGTACACAATGGACTGGCAGCTGCTGTAAACGATAGCAAGGTCATCACTACTGCAGCCGCTCAATGTGTGTGTGACGTGTTGGAGTCTGGAAGAGAGAGAGTTGGCAAGCGAGCGCGCAACTACATTTCCACCCCTTTGAGAACTTTTCTAACTTTCCAAATAAAATGCAAATGAAATGCAATTTTAGTGACTTAATTTGAGAACCTTAAATATCTTCGTATAGTCAGGTTGATGGCAGCGGCGCACAGCTACATGCAGATGCCTAATAAGGAGACGCCACGGCGAGGAAAAAAAAAATGGCAGTTGAATTGCCGCCTTCTTTTCATGTTGCCATATCATATTTCATGTTGTCTAGAGACTGTTATGAGAATATCTGGGATCACAGCCAAAAGAGCTCATCAGTCATGTTAGATGTCTGTCAGGGTATCCATTTAAAGCTTAAACTCCTCACCAGCAAAGAGGAAAAACAGACTGGAGGAGCGGGGGAATGAAACCATTTCAGAATCTGGAAGCTTCGTTTTGAAATGCAGCTTTTTGCTAATGTGACACTTCACGATGTGCAAAAAAAAATAAAAAAAATAATGTGGCTGGTGTGCGAGCAGGGTGTGAAAGAGGAAGAGAAAATGGAGAGATGTGTGCATAAACAGAGGAACAGGCTGTACCTGCGAGCTCCGATTCTGACAGATAGTGCTGCTGCTGCTATTCAGGTGTTTTCCCTGCGCGATGGAGACTGACCCCCGCAAGTCAACTCCTCATTCACGCCCCCACCAAGCCTCAAACCGCCACTAAGTCCACCAAGAATGAGTGGGGTGTGGGACACAGTGCACTAACAATGCTAACCAGACTGCGAGGGAAGTGTCAGCATCGTGGATGTGCAGCTGTGTGCTGCTGTCACACCAATGCAGGCCAAGCATCTCCATGAATCTAGCAAGAGGATGGCCGGTGCATTATGTTTAAAAATGTAAATGCTTTCCAAACGGTAGGTGGAAAGGGACACCTCTGGAAAACAAGGGACAAAAATTATGCATGGAAAAAACGTAGTGGCTCGCTCAGGCATCTTGAGCCACGCCCTTTAGCCTCACCTTCCCTGGATGAAACTGACGCCATAGAGAGTCATTTATACTTCTTAGTAATCATTCTGATGAGGTACACGTCTTTCAACCTAAATATATCTTTTGAGTAAAGTCTAGATGCTTCATGCTACACCGAGGCTTGTTGCTTACAGCTTTACTAACTGAGGGAGCAATGCAGCAGCCCTATCTGTCTGTTAATGTCTCTTTATATCCAGCGAGTACTTGCTAGCGTCGTCTCAGGTGGAAATGAAAGCAAGCTAACGGCCTTAAAAAGCCATGGTGGCACAGGAGCATGATATTTTGCCCTAGTAACCATAATAGGCTCAGCAGGAACATTGTTGTTGATGTCGCGGGATATAAGAAGTGGAAGGCTGCTCGAGGGATATGGCCAAAAAAAAGTGCGTTTTAAGGCAGGATTGGTGTGGACGATCGGCCAAAACATCTGCATTTAAACCAAAAAGTGTCTCCGTGTGGACGGGGCCTATAGCAGCTGGAGAAAGAGATCTCTGTTGATTCAAGAGGGGTTTGCTCCACACAAATATATTGATTGTAGCAGCACTGAGCTGAACAGACATCAGTAACATCTCACTGATGTGCTTTTTATAGAAATTACATAGTATGACATAATGGGAAGTATAGTTAATTTGAGAGACAGGACTCTTAGGTTATTGAATCCAGAACTGCACCAATAAAACTTTATTCATGGCTTTCACAAATATAAGCTAACTTTGCCCTTAAACATAGTTATAAATACTTTAGTTTTGTGTATTTTGCTTAAAGGAAATAAACAACATTAAATAATAGATTTGTTGGATGCCTTTTAAGAACAACAGTCAACATACATTAATTATATTTTTGCCCAAAGGGTAAAACAGAAGAGGACCAAGGATTAAGCCTTGAGGAACGCCACTGGTCATGCTGAG
The DNA here is from genome assembly GCA_005024645.1 of Planiliza haematocheilus. Classification (NCBI taxonomy): domain Eukaryota; kingdom Metazoa; phylum Chordata; class Actinopteri; order Mugiliformes; family Mugilidae; genus Planiliza; species Planiliza haematocheilus. The sequence goes on along the minus strand of SRSE01000183.1, from coordinate 1,082,593 downwards.
TCATTTCTGGTTGAGATAAAAACAAACGTCCCTGAATCAAAAATAGGTTTTTCTAGGACGTCACAGCGGTATTGTGCGACAAATGGAGTCATAGGAGAGAAGGTTTAAGTCGACACACAGATATTTGACTTTGTTTGTCATTAGGGTTTGCTAAATACCATCAATATTTTTGCACCGGTGCCACCAAGCCCTACGCAGTTCTCGTACTTCATAATTGATTACGACTGCAAGGTTTTCAATATCCACGCTACAGAGAAATAAATAGCGACAACAAATATGGCACGGCTTTGCATGGTTTCAGTTTACACTCTGAATTGACAGTCCGTGCAGGTTGGAATAGATCACTTCACTAAAGGCGTCCTGTTCAAACTGTGGCTAAATAATTTTCATGCGGTCGGTATCAACGTAAAAGACGGGCCCATGTACTGCATTTGCATTTGCACATCTCGGAAATAATCAGGTGTTATATTCACTGACATACCCAAAAGTGATTGCTACTAGCCCATGCATAACAAATAGCTCTTAAATTTTTGATCACCCGCCTTTGTAATGATCATAAAAATAACTCGGAGTCTAATGAACTCCGGAAACTAAGTAACATATGAGAGCGGAGCGAGGAAAACGGATGAAGCCACGCGGAGAATACCACATCCAGCATGTAAACAGAGAAGTAGGCTAGTGAAAATGTCACATTAGCTCTATTTATTTAAAGCTCCCTCACATGCCTCGCTGTGCTCTGGATTTCCTTCTGGTGCGATACGTTTTTTAATGAATTGGCCAGCATCCAGCAGCACAATATTACCGCCAACAATGGCAGCCATAGCACACCACTAAATATCTGATGGGCTCTGCTGATGTCTCTGCCGATGTGAAGCGCTAAATACGGGGATGCCATTAGTGTGGGGCCGCGCAGTCCCCAGCCATTATCTTAGCAACGCCGTCCTGACATAAACATTTTGGAGGCAATTAAAGATCCTATGCGTGTGTGTGTGTGTGTGTGTGTGTGTGTGTGTGTGTGTGCATAGCTGTCAAAGAGCAATTACGGTGACAATGTCCTCAACGTGGTTCCGGACGGCTCATTTTCATATCAGAGCGGGCCGTGATGTTTCACAATTTGATTAATGTGTTTTGAGAAGGACGGGCGCGATGCACGGGGGGGGGATTTGCAAAAAAAAAAAAAACATGCATGAAAACACACTTGAAATCACGCACAGGCACAAACAAACACGCACACGGAGATGAGATGAGATGGATGCGAGGCAGTAAATGGCTCTTAATTGATGCACTACACCCTTTGTTTCATTATTTACAGGCCTGCCTCATTATTGCAACATTCCCAACTCTAAGTACTCCACGGAGCTGCTTCCCGCGGTCTAAACAAATAAAAATGGAGTCCCAGAATAGCAAACGGCGACTAGCAACTTCAACTTCGTCGGTGAGAGCGTAAGCGGGGCTTATTTTTACAAGAGGTGACAGCACGTGAAGACGGCGCTTGCTGGGTGACCATGATTGAAAGAGGGAAGTAGGCAGGCATCTCATAATCAAATATTAAAATGTCCTGCACACGTGCGACTAGCAAAGCAAAAAAACAAATCCGTCACAGCAGATTTCTCAGAATTTTGTCCATGTATGAATTTAAAATTTGATCAGTAGTGATTTGTGCACGTGAAAGTGACTTTAAAAGGGAGAAATTTTTAAATTCCCGTTGCTGAGCGTTAGCTAAAAATACAGTGTCTCATGCATGCACAATAAAACCATGCTATAATTAGATTCAGTTCCTCGCTCTTCTTATTTATGCACCTCGCCCTAACCTGATCCTTGGATTACTACATGAAATAAAGTCTCTTCTCTCTGTTTTTCAAATAACAGTTCATGCACGCATAAAAGTTTTTTTTTCTCTTTCTGCAAATGCACCGTTTGCACATCTGGTCCGTGCATTATGCAGCGCCCACGCTGACAGGCAGAGAGGGACGAAGAAAGCCCTCGTCTTTGTTAGCAGAGTTTCGGAAGCGGGTGTAAATCAGCAGCGTTAAACCGCAAAGATGACATTTTTCAAATTTCTTTCTGTGAGTAAAACTTCAAGACAAAAAGGTAAGCTGATTGACGTATCATTTAAATGAAGAGCGTGTTTAAACCATTACTTTTTTAAAATGTTGTTAAAATGCCTTATAATTCCAGTAATCTGCTTTAAATTCCTCCCAGCTGTCATCTTATATGAGCCGCCGTAGGTTTTTCCAAATGACGTAAATGTCACTTTGGAGGCAAGAAGTGCAACTGAAGCCTGGATCTTAAAAGGCGCATGCTTGATTTTTAACATTTTTTTCTGTTTTTTTCTGTGATCACATCTGGGTGTGGGTGAGATCACATTATTTTGACAGTGCTGTGTGACACGGCGGAGCCCTAATTGAAGCAGGGTGCTGTGGCAGAGTAGCCATAATGGGGCTGAATCTAGATCTAATCCGCAGAGTTAGTGCCCTTAAATAGATAATGCTCCCGCACCGGGGTCCGGTCGCTGGGGAGGCCGAACATATGGTGCATGTGTGTGAAATAGAGAGAGAATGGGAGAGAAGTGTGTGTGTGTGTACATGTACATGGGTGGACAGCTGAAACCGAGCCAAAGGCAGAGCGGCATGCCAGTAGCATGAGCAGCAAAACTTTCCAGAGAAACTGAGACCCCCAGCTGGTCTCTCTCCGCGGGGTAACTTTAACACCGCGACGCTCCAGCTAACACAAACCGACGCCGCGGATCCAAGAGGAGGAAAGCTTGGGTACGACCTGAGGAAGATATACACGGAGATAGTGAGACAGACTGACAGCTAAACAAACTGGATCACACAACGCTGGAGAGATGAAAACAAGTGCGAGAAATGCCAAGTGGAAAGATAAAAAACTGCAAAAAAAAAAAAAAAAAAAAAAGGCCTCTTCCCGGAGAGCTCCAAATTGCAGAGTCGGGGCATTAGAGCGGCTTGTCAATCACGACCCCCTAGACGCCCACAGAGCAGGTGAGCCGAGGTTTAACTGATACACACACCGATGAGTCAATTACAGGCCGGCGAGGCAGAATGTCACGGCCGCCCGGACACTAAACCGAAGGCTTAACCTCCTCACACCGCATCAATATGCCTCACCGGAGAGAGAGAGAGAGAGAGAGAGAGAGAGAGAGGGAAGGAGGAGGAGGCGGGCCTGGATGCTGCCACAGAGCACATGCACGGCAGCCATTTTCACGGTTCATAACCCGCTAGGAGTAGCAGTTTAATATAGCTGTTATTAAAATGTATTTTTGTAGCTTTGGCATTTAAGAGAAAACCATAGTCTTCTCTTGGTGGCGAGAAATGCTGTCACGGTAGATGAAACGGCTGCTCCATGCTGGGGATGCACACACACCGTGTCGTTGCCAAAAAGCAATTAAAACTCATCCTCTAAATAGTCTCACTGCAACGGAGCCTGATGGGTTCCTGCGCATACTGCAGCATGAGACACATGAGAAGGGTTTTACTGTGAGAGCTACACCAGAAATAAAAAATAAAGAAATAAAAGAAGGAAAAGAGTTGTTAGCAAGTGAAATTAAAATCGCTGTCGTCGACGCCGACACTGCGATCACCGACACCAAACCGCAACCCCGTCGCAGACTCATCCAGTATCAGTGTTTTGTTTGGCGAAGGGGGCTGAAATGAAATGTGGCAGCAAAGCGTAGAGGAAATTACCAAAGCGACTCTTAACAGCTGCTGCAGAGCGATGTGATGAGCGGTTTAAAAAAAAAATAGGAAGTAAATCCAGCCCGTGTTGAAAATAACAATTATCATTTTGCTTCCAGCCTGTGTAAGCTCAACATGGTGAAAGATTCCACGGGGAATAATTACAGGCTGCATTCACGTTTAAATAACAGCTCGAGATATGTGTTATCCAGTCGGCTCAGATCTGGCTAAAAAAAAAAGTTAAAAAACTAAAAAAAAATCAAGTAAATATTGTGAATACTATTTAAATTTAGAGCTTATTGAGGCAAAAGTTCTGCAGCACCTTTGCAGCCACAGGTAGCTGGGACGCATCGAGTCGCTTAGGAAACGAGAGGACGGGGTTCAAGGACAGGTTGGACCAAAAACGTATCACGATATAAATAACGTCCAAAACTACAACTAGATGCAGCTATACCCACCTGTCACGTTGCCATGGTTACTTGCACCAAGAACTAGAGAAATTAGATGAAATTAAGTACGTACGTGCAGTAGCGGCGGGCTTCACACCACCACACCGGTTACTTTCAAGTCTGCATCTAACACAGACGCATCACTGCTTTTATTTTCACCATTTAAACTGGTCAAGCTCTAGACTTGACGCGAGATCTGGTCTCAGGTCCACTCGACCCTTGAGGCGCTCAAAACGAAAACCTGTCGGATTCTTAGACTCCTTCTACGCGCTCGTTTGCTTTGCCCTTCGCTCATGAGGAGGAATAGGATGTGACACGCCCCCCCCACCCCCTCCTTAGGACACCCACGGGCCTTCACCCCTCCAGGGGCGCCCCTGCCATTCGTGCGGCGTGTCCTTCATGAGTCAGTTATCAAGCGGAGCCGGCCCCGGGCTTTCGTGCGGCCGGACCCTCACTTCTAATAAGACCGTGAGACTTCTACCCCCCAGACACACCGATGCGACAATGCATACTTTATTCTGCATGAAAACTGCTTGTGTCTGTGTGTGTGTGAGCGGGTTAAGACTGGAACCGAGCAGGAACACGCAGGGAATCCCCGGCTCAGTCTGCTCTGCCTCTGAAGTGGGGTGGGCTGAGATAAGGCGTGTTACCAAAACACACTCTCTCTCAGAGGGTGGTCAGAGAGGGCAGGTCACATATCTCTGCTGTTTACAGGGGAAATCCATGATGTGTGTGTGTGTGTGTGTGTGTAGTTTATCCAGTGACCTGAATAGTCATCAGTTTTATCTCTACTTGTTGTGGAAAGATTGTCACTGTGAAGCAGTGCCAGAGAATACTTGAATTAGGGCAGAGGTCGCACAAGTGCAAGAAAGCAACACAACGCCTGCCGTCTGTGGGAAAGCGTTCGCTTGCACTGAAAACCAAAAACTGAAGCTGATGGAAACAAAAATTTTGCCAACGGTTAACCTGCGGAGGAGTTTTATCTTCTCGCAAGTTGCGAAAGACATCATCTGTGTGTGCGTCGCCCTCGTTTCCTCCCTATCAGAGAGCTTATCTCTGGACTGCGAAGAATTGCGGGAGAGGAGTGACGGGATGGAAAGAGGAGACGGAGGAGTGCGGCGGAGAGAAACAAGAGAGACGGAGGGATGGAAAGTCAAGCCGCGGAGTGAGAAGGGCAGGCAGTTGGTTAGATCTCGCTGTGGCAGCTCGACTGTTATGTCTAGAGAGGAGGGAAGTGACTCGGCTAAACTTTCTTTCTGCACAATGCGACTCCAAAAAGCAGCTCTAAACTGTCTCTGCAAACTGCAACAATAAATAAGCAATTATGCGAAGAAATAAGGTGTCAGATGTTTCACTCGTCCACAGGAAACTCTTTCCCGCAGTAAAAAGAGTCTTGCATCAAAAAGAGAAAAACAGACTCCCTGCACTTTGCTCCTTATCTGCCTCAGGCAGCAGCTCTGTAGTGAACAACTGCCTCCAGAAAATGAGCTGGAGGTGGACTCCAGATGTACAGACTGGTCAAAATGCAGACACACACCGCCCGCTGGAACAAGGCGAGGAAGCAGGTTTGTCTTCGCCGCAAAAAGCTTCTCAATTAGCCACTAATTGCCTCTGCTTAACGAGCAGGACATTTCTTAGCGCTAATGAAGCCAGTGGCGGGCGTGTGTGTGTGTGTGTGTGTGTGACACCGCGCGCTGAGGTTCGTGTGTCTCTGAAAGACAGAACGAGCAGAGACAGAGCAGAGATCTAATGGAGTCAGGTCGGCAGCTCATTTTCAGCGAGCTGTTTGGCATTCTCTGGAAGGAATGCGTGGATGGATTACACTGCTGGCTGCTGCAGCCACTTTCCAGTGAGGCTCCACTTTGTCTTCACCCTTATCTAATCCACGCTGGAATGACCATCTCTGCAAAATGAAAATGAGGCCGGAAACCAGATGACCGGCCTGTTTGCTACGGCTTCACCGACCCACATGTCATCAAGGAAATTAAGCGTCAATTGGTTGAAATTGTACGTCTGTCTGCGCCTCATGTTGTTGAATACGGTGCACTGAGCACGCTTTCTAGACTTGTACAGTCTAGATAAAACACCTATGACCTGCAGAATAGAAGATAAACAAACACAGACTGAAAATGAAAGAAATACATCATGCTTTCTGTGATATTTTTTTTGTAGAACATTGAAGAGGCACTTCAAACTTTTTTTTAAATCACAGTCCCATTGCATTTGCGACTCTGGAGGAGTTTGGAAAGTCTGAGTAAATACGACCGGTAACATCACCAAGAATATTTGGGCTTGAAAGCAGACAGAGGAGAGATGACAGGAAATGGGACGCAAACCAGGAACGCTGCAATTTTTAAATGAAAAGCCTACAAACTCTATCAAAGTCCTCCAACTTTAAGAGAGGTACAACACTAATTCAAAGAGTGATTTAAAAAAATAATTATATATAAAAAAATTCTAAGTTTTATCCATTCACTCTTTAAATTAAAGACATCTTGGAAAGTATAAAGTTAAGTGAAATAAAAAGGTTTACACGTCTCTCATGCCTGAAAAGTTTAATGAAACAATTGCTAGCAGTCAGTTAGCTGTTTCTTCTCATTTCCAGTCTTTCTACTAAGCTAAGCTAAGCTAAGCTAAACGACTGTGGCATCCTTATATTTAACACACATACATGAAAGCGGCATGTTTGCACAGAATAAAAAAATAAAATAAAAATCAATCGGCACTACTTACCGAGCAGAAACCTCCGTGGCTGAAAAGTGAAGTCAACAGGAAGTGCCAAAAAAAATGCAATTCCTCCGATGGCCACTTGAGGCAGACTCGTTTACAGCAGAAATAAACCTGTTTACAGTCTGGTACCAAACGGTTTTAGTAACTTGTCTGTATTATTGTTATGATTATGGGCGTGGGCATCACAGCTCAGCCTCTTTTCCCATTTTTGAACTATCCAGGAGTCAGATCTGAGGCGGACGCTGCGAAGATGACCACCGTGCTGAGCTTCAAAACTGCACTTTAGGACAAGACGCCTACTTCACAGAGGGTTTGTTCATCTGTTCATAGGTCTGACCACACCCAGACAATTTGACCTTTGACCTTTGACACAACCAAGGCAGCGTCATTCAGTTATTCTTTTTAAAAATACACAACAGGAGAGGTTTTTGTTTTTAGCATCCACCTTCTCCAAGTCCACTGATTGCATGGCTCCAACGGGAATAAAAGAAAAACTAAATGTCAAGATTCTTTGTCTGGAACAGTTTGTCTGACGCCGCCAGAATAACACGCAAAAAAATGATACATCTCACACGGTTTTCAAACTCATACTGAAGCGAAGCGGCCTCTTAATTCCTCTCGGGGCTTTGGCGGCGCTCCTCGGCCAAGCAGCCGGGCTAACAGGGACACACATTACCTCCATCCTTTCCCCCCGCCGTTCGCAGCAACCCAACACTCCTGACACAAGCCCCCGCCCTCCGCCACACCACCCGTCTGACCGCCAAACAAAACACCTGGCATCTGCATGAGAAGGGCGCCAATAGCGCAGCGGCTGCCAGGCGGTCAGCTGAGCCGCTGCCACACACGTATTGCTAACATGTGTGTGAGGGAGGATGCGCTGTGTGTCCGTTTGTGTGCTTGGAGCAGGTGTGTGTGTGTGTGTATGCTGTATGTATGCGAAGCAGCAGTGAAAGTATGTGTTAGAACTTAATATACAAGTAGTGTGTGCATGACAAGGCGGCTCAGTCTGGGCACACATAAAACCACAGTCTGGCAACCGCAGCGCTCCTGGAAACATTTATAACTTTATATTCACATGCACCACCGCAGGGCTGTGTGTCAACTTGCATGCGGGCCCATTTGTATCGGACACACGTATAATTTTATTTGGTTCCAGTGTCTCCCTGACGCTGATGCATTTCCCGGTTGCGTGCTTCCATTCGCTGGCTGAAGTTTTTTGTGTGTCAGAGGCCAGGGCCGGCGCTGAAAGCCTGATGGATGGGGTCCAGGGGTCATGGACTTCAGCTGTTGTTGGCCACGTCGCAACCGCAGCGAACCACGCGGCTAGCTCCGCGCCGGCGCGCACTCTGAGAGGGCTGATATGTGAAGAGGGGATTCGGGAAGAAGCAGAAGCAAAAGACAATCCAGCTTCCTCAGCTTGGGATTTGCTTCCATATTCAGGCGAGGCCGACGTAGCATTCACCAGCTTCATGTTGGTTCAGCTTCCTGCGTATAGCTTATATTTATGCTAACTGGCTGCACTGCCTCCTGTACGTGACTTGGAACGATGATAAAGGATTTTTACAGCGTGTGAGGTTTCAGGGTTTCGGTGACCCGGCCCAGAAAGAAAGAATAAAATAAAAAATAAAGAAACCCTGCTTCTCTCCATAATGGGATGTATGAACCTTTCATTGTTGCCACGACGATGTCATCAGCTCTGAAAAAGGGGGCTGCTGTGCCAGGAGCGGCGGTCGCGTTGCCACGGCGACGGCTGGTGTAAAGAGATGGTGGTTGGTGGCTTGGCTGCGGTGTGTGGGCGAGCGGAGAGGCAGCCGGCGAGCCAACATTGCTTTTAGGGTAAATATGGTCTAAATTAACGGCAGAGCTGTATCGACTTTGCAAAAAGAAGAAGAAGAAGAAGAAGAAGGAAAGGAGGAAAAAAGACATTAAGTAAAAATGGATGTCTTAAGCACAGCACAAGGTGAAGCCGAGCAAGAATATAGCGCAGGATATGAAATTATTTCCAATATCAGCCCAACTGTGGAAATTCAATTTCACACTTCATGAACAATATCAAACAAACATGCTGGCTGAAGGAGCACACTCCAACTTGAGTGATACTGTATCAAAAGGCTACACAGCAGACATAAAAGCGAATGAGGTGGGTGAAGGGCAGGCTAACGGGTAACGGTAATCCATAACCAGACCAATCTCCATATTCAGGCCGTTTAAACTGCGCATTAGCCACCAGCCATTCCCATGGCCTGTCGCAGACCCGGTGGCGGACGGGGGGGGGGCTTTCTAATGAACTGTATAATTAAATGAGAAGCTCCGCTCGGCTCGGCCTGCTCCGACTACACTCGAGACCATGAAGCCTTAACGAGAGTTGAATTGAAATGAATGGCAGCAGGTGAAGGACAGAAGGACAGCGGGCTAATACGGTGGAATGTGCCTTTAATGAAGAGCAAGGAAGAGGGGGAGCGGGAGCAGGCCGAGGTCACCACGGGCGCTCACCCGTACCTTCATTCTGCAGCGTAAGGGTGCACACTGTCTCCACCCTCCGCGCTCCTCCATCTCTCTCCGACTGTGCTCTTTTTGGGAGCTGTGTGGGAGAGAGATAACTGCTTCAGCTTTCCACTTTGCCCTCCCCAGAGCACAGCTTTTTGATTGACACATGCTAACAAGCTAAGGTGTTCAACAGGGGCGCTGGCAGAATAGGTAATGCTAAGAGAACATAACCAGGGAATTCTCCCACAACCCGCGGTTCACGACAATCGGCTGGGGAACGGCGTGTGCTCCTGCATTATTTTTTTTTCCTTCTTCCTCCAGAACTGCAACAAAAAAATGTGGGCTTATGAGGTGTCAAATTAATTCACGAGAGAAAATAAATAAAAAAAGAAAAAGAAATCATAAAAAAGCATCAAGGAACAAGAGAAGGATGGGCACGGAGAATAGACAAATTGCTTTTAAGGTGCTCAAAATCAAAAGGTCATGCCGTGAGAGAGGGGAACTTCTTCACATGTGGGAGCCGATATGAGGCGCGAAAATAAGTCTGTCAGCGAATCAGCGCGCCATGACCGCAGCCGGTCTGAGCGCGTGCGTCAGGTGATTGAGCTCAAGAGTTTCCCTCTGGGTGACCATGAACAAAGGGGAGACACTCATAAGACGCGCGCAGACTGTAACTGATTACATACGTCGTTTCGGCGAGGCGGCCGTTACAGCCAAGCGCTCCCGACAGCGAGCGCCAAGCTTTTGTTTAATGGATGTAAAACGCAATTAATTCTTGGATATCAGTCGCTGTTGTTTATTATCGCTGGCAGCAAACTGACCACAAAGCACTTGAAGGAGGCTGTTTACTACGTACTTATTCTTTTAAGCACAGCGAAGCTGGCTTAAGTGCTGTAAGTTGCGTAGCCTTCAATGTGAATGAGAGACAACACGGCCTTTAGTGATTTATTGAGTTTAAGTCGACAGATGCTTTGAGTTTCCTTTCATCTATACGGCTTTCTGGATTGAATTTGGATCGACTTTCTACTTTAAATTCGAGGATTTTAAGTGGCGTCACCCGTTGAAGCTCAGTGTGTCGGTTCTGGTAGTCGCCATCTTGGATCTTGCCCCACTCAAGGCTTATCCAAAAATGGACAAAGAGGTGAAGACGGGGACGCTTACATGGCACCCACCCGTCACTCATAACAGCCACAGCCCTAACTATGAAAGCCTAAATATGATTTAGATGGGAACATTTTAAAACCCCTTCGCAGTAGCCGTTAGTGGCAGAATTAGCTAAACAGTCGAAAACAGTTTTTTGTACCAGGCTGTAAACTTTTAATTTTTCTGTAAGGTTGAGTATTTTAACATCAAGTTGGTTTAAATTTTGAACCCTTTATGTTGCCTTTTGATGTCGACTCGAAAAAGGTCAGGCTCTTTGAAATAAACCTTTGGCTTTTTTTAAGCTAGCTGGTTAGCTAGGTAGCTAGTAGCTCCTCTCAGGACTGACTGGTCTGCATTGCTGTGGATCAGGCACAAGCTCACACCCTGAAGCCTATTGAGATGGATCGACGTGTGATCTCCCAAATCTCCCGAGAATCCCGGCGCCTTAAAAGACCATTAAGGACGGCTGGTTGTAAAAATAGCATCTTGTTTGTGTGTTTGTCTGCTAGATGTCATTATCTAAGGAAAACAGTCCGTAGAGGAACCATCAGCTGACGGCTCCACGGACAAATCTGGATGCTGGAATGTGTTTTTATGTTGTTATTTTGTTTTACTAGCCAGGCAAAGAGAGCTTCTCACATTGTTCCACGCTTGCATTACCGTGGCATAAGACCATTACCATACCATCATCACGGTATTATCACAGCATGCCTCTCATAAGGATAAGGACATGCGGGGCACTGGATAATGGCGCATGTGACTGCTAATTAACTAAAATATGCTGACCTCCTTTATGGGTATAAAAGTGTGAAATGTGACTGAAGACTGACATGACCTAAACTGCATTTTTTTTTCCTTTCACATTTTAAATCAGATTCATATTAGTCAGAGGATTTAAAGGGTTTGTCATCACAGGATGGACGGCAGACAGCTGCCTTTTCCCCTTCTTGTTTATCCAGCTTTTATGTGTTCCTATTTGTGTAAAAAGCACAGAGCGGGCTGAACTGACACAGGAAGCAGGTTAGCACCATCAACGTGTGCCTGACTCCATCTGAAAAAGATTAAATTTGTGTGGAATTGGTTTAAGCAAAACGACTGATCGATGTTTAGCTGCTCTGAAAGGTCTATTCCAGCCGCGACAGGAGACGGTCAAGGCGATGCGGAGGCTAGACGGATCAGCAGCTGCCCGGTCTCTATCGGCCGTGAACGCTAATTAAACATTAACTGATAGAAAAAGCCTTCTCCACACTCTAATTATTCCCCATTTCAAGTCTAATTTCGCCAATCACTGCCATCTTTATTTCTGAGAGCAAATTTGGCAGTAATCATTTTCTAGTGGAGATTTCCCTGCTTCTAATTGTTGAAGATGATTTAGTCATTATCAGGACGCTGGCTACCCTTATCTGTCATCGCACGGGGCAAATTTATCCAGAGATTGCGCTCCGAGAAATTAAGCCGAACACTGTAATGAATTTTTAAAGTGATGACTCATGGCGTAGCTTGACTGAATATCTCAAATACGCTTTTTTTTTTTTGCAGCACAGAGAAGAAATCTCAAAACATTTAATGCAAAATATTCATATATATATATATAAAAAAAAATCATACAGAGAATGTTTGACTGCATTTTTGAATCAAACCACCATCGACACATTTTTCAGCGCAGCGGCTTTTAGCAGTGATACATTAATTCAGTTCTTTATTAGCGCTTGGCTCGTGTGCGGATCAGAATTCATACAGTTTATTAGAAACATCACAGAAACATCAACGCAGCTATACACACACGACGAGTACACGATAAACATCTGAGCCACGTTCAAATAATCAAAAGGTACAAAAAAGAAAACACCAGGACGTAAAGGAAATCCTAGAGACAAAACATCAAGGATGAGAAGACACTTTGAAGGGGAGTCACTTCCCTTTCCTGTTTGTCGGCTTCAGCTTCCTGTTCCTCCCGGGTTACGGCCGCCTGGCTGGTCAAGGTGATCCCTTCTTTATTTCCTCCGTTTTAGTCGGAGTGTGCAAAATGCAGGTCAGCGCCGCTTTCGTTGCTGGGACGTCGTTGATTTCACACAACATTTGGCACTAATTTACCCCCGTACATCTGTGTCATTCATTTAACCGGCCTTCATTTCATTTCTACATCATAAAATATGTATCTTAGTATCTTAAAAGACGCATTCACTCACACACACACTCATCCTTAAATCTTCCATTCTGACGATTTTAGGCTATTTAAGTGTCTCAGCTTGTTGCGTATTGCTTTCAGTGTTCCCGGTCTCATAAATTAATATGAAAAAAATCTAATTTATGCACATTGGCAGTCCAGCTGATAACATGTGGAACCCCTTCAATCCAGAGCTATCTGTATATCCTCTGTATGTGAGCGGTTACATGTTGGGGGGGGGGGCTACCTCTCAAACTGCACCTATCAGGGGTTTCTTCCGTCTCGGGTCGGGCTCCCTTTCATCTTCGTAGCGGTACCTTTCTGGGCTGGCGTAGCGGCCCGGGCTGGCCTGACGGTAGCCTTCTCCCTGCCCTCCGACGGCTTCGTAGTAGTGCCGCCCTCTACGACCGGCGGTTGGGGACAGCGGGACGTCCTGCTTCAACGCCGCACGGTGCTGCTGCGATAGGTTCGGGGATGAGGGGTGGTAGCGTGGATTGCTGGCGGCCTGCTGGGACTGGGTGCCTGCATGAGGGAGTGGCACCCGGCCAGGGTGACTGGAAACTGGAGGGTCGTGGTAGGGGCCGGGGTAGGGGACTGGCTCCCTTGGCACTGGTCTGGAGTGGGTGGGGTAGTCATAAGGATCCCTCCTGAAGGAGAAACACAGAAAGAGAATTTACCCGATGTTAACTGTCAGACATCATTAGTTAGGACACACAGACACGTATGTATTTAGAGTGAAGTGCACGACAATATTTAATACTGGTTTAAACCGGTTTGGAGGGGAGGACGTGACAGAGATTTGGCCCTCCCTCACGGTAAGCCTCCTTCTGTTATTCGGTTTATGTGGCGAGGCTGTGGCCTTGGCAGGATCGAGTTGTTGGGGGGGTGGATGTGGATGGAGAGATGCCAAGAGATAACAGCAAATGCCTTGGTAAGCATATATGAGGCCGTGTGTGTGTGTTTAGCTCGCATGTGTAGGAATCTGTGACTGTGTGTGTCCCAGGGGTCTGCAATAACGAGGCAGCCAGCTGGAAGTCTCCGGTTCCCTCCCACTAGCCGTGGGTGATTAGGGGCTAAACCCCTGGGTAAGGAGACACGCGGGGATCGGGGAGACGGAAGGAGAGCGAGCGAGACTGGGGAGGGGACCGCAGAGAACGAGACAGAGGAGAAAAGGGAAGGGAGGGGCTGCTCACCTTTCATTCAGGCCCAAATGTTTTCCATCTTATGTGCTGTTTCCAGTGCTGAGTGACACACAAGTAAAGCTAGAGCGAGTAATCAAATCTAAAAGTCAGGTCTTTACTGGCTACGCTGGAAGGAAACTCTCCTATTTTTAAAAGCGGTGAGCTGCAGGAACCCTGTCAGCATCGTAAATGATTACTTCTGGCAATTGATCCGAAATCATTTTGTCTTAGCTCACACAAATCTCTGGTGGTGCACAAACAAACTTTCCTGCCAGCTTTATTATAAACGACACTCAGGCCTATCTGCTTTTGACCAGATGTCAAAGAGTCCATTCAGACTAAACAACCCAAGGCTCTTGGGCATCTTTTCTCTGCATTACCTCCTTGTGAAGCCTGTTAGCTAGCTAAGCTACATGCTACCACGTATAGTTCCAGTCATGAACAGCCAAATAAAGCTAAGACGCTAGTTGTCAAATCTTGTTCCCGTGGCAAAACAAAAACTCGGCGTTCTCCCTAAAAAAACATGTTTATCTGGCACATCTGAAGAGATGTTCTTTGCTCTACACACACTATCAGACATGTGCTAGATTATTGCACCAGCGGAAGGACCCCCTAATGTGATTTCTCATGATCTCGCAGGGTAAACAGAACACAGACTGTGGTGCAACTATGCAACACTTTGCAGAGAGAAATCTACAAAAGCAGGATGCCTAATGAGTGTGGATATGACAGAGGTAGTGGAGACGTGGTGTTAGTTTAAAAACATGCTAGCTGCTAACGTTAGCAAAATTACGTTATTTTGTTTTCGCGGCCCACGTTTGGGCAGAACTTTTATAATAAGAAAGTGCTGCTCACCGTCCGTCTCCCACATTTCCCACAATGCATTGCACCAATGAGGACTTTGGAGCTCAGAGCCCAGAATTTGTCACTTGAGTTTTTCGTGAAGTACGCGGCCAAAACAAACTTTTTTCTTGTTCTTGTAGTCCTAGAAGCGAGAATAAATTTCTTGCTTCTTGCTGCGTATGTAACTAGCTTAAGACCGGATCTTTAAACCTCTCACATTACAAGATAATCTGGGACAAACCAGATTTTGGGAGGTGAGAATCAGGGGATTAATCGGCCCACAAATACTATGATCAGGGCCTAGTGTGTGTGTGTCAGCCTCTCATGGTTTTCTCATATATTTGTATATAACAGTGCATATAAAAATGTCTGACTCTGAACACTAGCTTTGGTTCAGATCACTCTGATGACACATCAATCAGCGGCAAACAGCAGCAAAACAGGTTGAGACATTTACTTCCCACCCTTCAACAATGGCTCCCACTGTAGCTATTATACAGAAGCCTTGAGCTTAGACTCTCCCTTGTTCTGTAATCATATCCCTGCGTCTCCTCTGTCCAGTCCCTCGAGTCGAGCTCAGCACCTGTTGACTGGCCAATTAGAATGAGTCACTCACCACAGATTAGGAAGCGCGCAGCTCGGCTGTGACTGTGTGTCTGTACTTGTGCCTTTTTCAGACTTCCCTCAGGGATATTTGTGGGCTGTGGTGACGTGAATTTCTATAAGTGTGTGTGTGTGTGTCCCACATATCGGTGTAGAAGTGTGTTTTCTGACCACCCAAACACACAGGGCAGGATACACAGGTGGTCCCAACAATGAACAGCGCTGCCTTGTCAGTCAACAGAGAAGGAAATATGGAGTTGCACACGCACACACAGACTGCCAAGACTTGAGATAAGGAAGAGAACGGGTGGAGGAAGAAAAGACCAAGAAGAAAGAAATGAAAGGGGCAGAACAGGAGAGAGACTGAGATTGCATCTGAAATGAAGATGTGGGGAGACAGAAGCAGATGTGGAGCCTGGGTAAAAACAATATATGCCTCTCTGGAAAGCAGAGCTGAAAGATAGAGAGAGGAAGAGAAGGTCAACTTCCTCATTAATCCAGATTAAATGGAGAAGGCCACCAGGGCAGGCAGCGAGAGGGGAAAGAAGAACGGAGTGATACACGGACAGAGGAGGGGGAGCACCTGGGTCCTCGACCCGACTCAGGGCCACCCAAACTGAAAGGAACCTCCGCCAACTCCCCCCTCTCTTCTCTCACCACCCCTCCCCGGCTGCAATCTTCAATTTCCACTTCCACATCGCTCTTTCTCCTCGTGTCCTTTATGCTCCACTTGTCTCTCTCTCACCTCTGCAACCTCTCTCCTTAATCAGCTCTTTATGCACTTTCTTGTTTCAGCGCCTCAGCCCTCTCTACGCCTCCTCTTTTCTTTCTTTCTACCTCTTAAGTGTCGTAACTAGAGTAAATCTCAGTTTGGAGCACAGCCTCAACCCTTAAAACTTAAAGAGAGACTCGTCCGTTTTAGTTACAAACGTTCACTGTAAAATAAAAGAAGCTAACAATCCAATGAATTCTTCCTTTGTTTGATTATCTGGATGACTAAAAGTTAAAACTAGGTAGGATGAACTCTTTAAGTGCTGTCACATTGTGACCTTTGACCCTGGACGAATGTTTTTTTACACTGGAACATCACTAATCTCTTAAACTATCTTAAATATGTGTTTTTTTTAATGGACCCTGGTTTGAACGCTTAAAGCCACCAGGTTCTATGTCTCATATTGTCGTAAAAACACTGCAAAAACGCAATCAGGTGGGAGGGCCCGAGCTACTGTGGCTAATAGCATGACTGCTTGCAACCATATGACAGCATGTATCTGTGTGTGTGTGTGTGTGTCCGGGGCCAAGCAGCTGGGGGATTAAGGGGTCCACGGGCCTCAGCGACCCACGGGGAGTTCCTCCTCCCCGGGTCACACAGCTGGCTGCAGCCTGGTCGGGTGTTTTTGCAGAAGTTTCTGATAACCTGAAACGTCCTCCAACCGTGTCGAATGGCCGCGATGTTTGAATGCGACACAAATTTTGATTGAGTTCAGCGGCGCCAAATAAAGCCCTCCGCCAGAGTGAGGGAGGGAGGCGCGGCCGTGTTTGTGTACTCCAAGTGTCAGAATGAGATCTCTGTTTACTCGTTAGCTTACGTAACTAGCTCGGTCAGGGACTTTGTGTGCGGCGTAGCATATGAGGAAGAGAGAAATCAAGGCCTAAAAAAACTCCATCTAACATCTGTCCTGACTTCAGGTTGGAAATTTCCTCCACAGACGTCGCTTATGACTCCTTAAAAAAACAAAACACAAACATGCCAAACGTGGCAGATTCCCGCCGGATTAAAATGTCGCTTGCCGTCGGTAATGACAATTAAAAGGAGCTCCGCCAGCGCCGCTAATCTACTTTGAAAGGGGCTCATGACAACAAGAGACAAGTAGACAGTCGGCGTGTTTCTGTTCGGCTGTCAAGCAAGTTTCACGCGTCAAAATAAAGAGACGCTGAAACAAATAAATAGATTTGAATGAACGCCGAAAAAGAGGAAAATGGACTTGTTTTTGGTAATTTGTTATTTTACAAGTGATGCTGTAATACAGTGCACGCGGAAAAAAGATCCCTTACAGATGGCATTATTCACAAGCAAGTGCATTTCTATTCTTTCCATGCTTTTACTGCACCTCCACAAGCGTGGAAACCACTTTGCTTACTCGTTCTCGCGTCTTTAAACGGCGGCGCATCAACGAAAGTCGCGGCGGAAAACGGAGACGGCAGCAGGAAAATAAAACCGAATGCCGGCGTTGAAAATGGACGCGCTATGTTTAGCGGGAGGCCGGGCGGAGAGGACAGATGAGACACTCGCCTGCCCCCCCTCCCGTCCCTGCTCCCAAGGGCTATATGGAGCAAGAGCGCAAGGTGTGATGTGAACCGCGGGGACCGGCTCGAGTAGAGAGCTGTAATGACACGCCGCACTTTGAGAACATCATCGCCGTACGCCGCACTCCCACGCCGCCCTCCGAGAGTGTCCGAGAGCAAATGATAGACTGAATATGTGCACATGATTACACAGTGAGAGGCGTACATCTGGGAGAGGCTCAGGCCTCGCTTCCGCCTTATGACAGTGAGGAATTCGGTGGTAGGGTAGAGGGGTGAGGGTTTATTCTGCACCTGCCACTAGGAAACGGAACAAGGAAATTAGTAACCCCCCACCAAACCCCCAATGCCTTATTACTCCCCCACTCTCACCGCCGTGCTCCCCTAAATGCCCCCAGTCCTCATAACTGCTTCCACTAAACAGCTGGAAAACAACCATATGTCTCTGTCAAACACGCACACATGCGCACAGCGAGAACAAAGGATGCTTGCACTTGGAAAAAACAAGACTTTTGTTGTATTTCCTGCAAATATTACCTTTAAAACTGTGTGAAACGAAGGAAAATTACTCATTTTCAAATGATTTTCACAACAGTCATCGAAGCCTGAGTTCACACCTCAAGAGAAATTTGCATCATAATTTATGCAAAGGCAACAGCACACAGTCTCTTTAAATTATTAACCACTCTTCATGCCTTGTGAGAAGTTGGTTCCAAAGCTCAGACCCGACTGACACAAACGCCACTTAGCCGCACGCCGGGTTTATTAATCCTCTCACCGCCGAGCTGTCGAGAGCACGCGCGTACACGTGTAAGCAAATCTGCCGCGTTGCGTGCTCACCTGTTAGCAGACTGACGAGGGAAACACGCGCGCCGCATGCAGAATGCATTAATTAACTGCTCGGCGAAAAGAAAAGGGAAAAAAAAACCAGTCCATGCAACGTTTAATGTGTCGTAATTCTGAGAGGTATCAGCAGTCTTTAATTACTTCGTCAAGTCTCTGGTTGTTGGTGATGATACTGCACCGATGCGTGGATTCAAACCATTTCTCCTTTACGCAAAACATCTGGCTTAAAATTGTACCCACTCTTCAACTCATCAAGTATTTTCAAGTCTAGATTACTTACTTACTTACTAACTTTATACTGAATTTGACCATCTTGTGACAATTCAGTGGAAAACTTGGGACCTGCCATTGGTGTGGATGTTACTTAGCCATGTAGCACCCATCTAGACCGAGCCAGGCGACCCCACCCCAAGGCAATGACGCTCCTTGATGGCAGCAGTTTAGGAACAACTCAAAAAAACATGAAGAAGGTACAAGGTGTTGACCTGGCCTCCAAATTCACTAGATCCCAAGTATTTATGGGATGAGCCACAGAGGCCCCTTCCCTCAACCCATCGGACCCAAAGCCACCCCCCACTAACAAGATTCTGGTGCCAGACACTGCAGGACATCCTCAGAAGGAGCATGGAGGCACAAGAGAGACCTACACGATATTAGGAAGGTGGTCATAATGCTATGCCTGAGACAAAAAACATTCTCCTGTCGACCAACAATCTCTCGACAAACTCCAACCGCTTAGCTTAAGTTGACATGTTCATTAGTCCACAACGCATTCCCCAAATTCATCCTTGTCCACGCACTCATACCTACACTAATGGTGCCGTGCTAGCTGAGTGCTACAGACACAGAGCAGACCTGGATGGCGGAGGAAACCATTAGCCGCTCTGGGCCGGCCCGTGGAGAGGCAGCTCTGCTAATCAACCCAGCCTATGTCAACAGTGGAAACCGGCTCTCACCTTGACGCACAAGCCTCATCTAAATGTGCCCGTGTTTACACTCGCTGCGGCTATACACCGAGAGACGACGGGGGAATGTGTACAGTATCAGTGGCAGGTAGCCGTGGGTTTGACTGCAGAGTGAGAGCGACGGGTTAGAAATGAGGAGGCGAGGAGAGACGGGAGGCACCAGGGCAAAGAGTCGGCACGTGAACGGAGAACGGGTCCTCTCTCATGGAGCACAGAGGAACATTTAACGCCTTGTTCTTCACTCAGGTGACGTCACATGGCTATCAATAACCATTTATTTGACTGTTCTGCCGCAATATTTCATCAGATTTAAAGACATTCAAAGCGTTTAGCAGCCACCTAAAGCAAAAGCAGTCGTTCCTGAGGAAGTCAAAGGTCAGATTTACTTCTTGGACAGCACTGCGGAAGGAGAGCAGTCATGTAACAGAGATGCGTTGAGGGACAAGCAAGTAAAGTAACAGCTGATGACAGAAACAGATCTTTTTCCACTTTTGCTCTCTCTGCAACAGGGATTCAATTTCTGAACAGTTCAAGATAAGTTCACCGCACGTCGATCGCGTTCTACTTGGGCCGAAAAGAGAACATTTGAATTCACGCTGACTGCTGCCACTCCTGCCCGTCCGTCGCTGTTGTTTGCAGGCCGAGCGTCACGCAGACTCGTACACGTTATTCCCTCTCTGAGCTCACAGGGAGAGCCCGGGCCTCAAAGTGTATATCTTTTGTTTTATTTATAATGCGGTGATTTCATTTTGCCGCACAGAGACGGCGGGAGATAGGGGAGTGGAGGACGGAGCCGAGATACAGAGAGAGATATATAAACAGAAGTGACAGAAAAATGCAGACAAAGGGATTGATGGAATCAGGCGGAAAGCGGAGAAAGAGGAGTTATTGTAAACAGGTAGAGCCACTGGTGCCTCAGCTGTGCATGTGATGGAGCTGGTTAAAGCCCTTTCATTTCCTACTGCTGATTCCATTACATTCTTCCATGTCTGAGCACAAACACTGTTAGCCGGACAAACACCGGAGCCTCTGCACGCCGAGGGGGGCTGGAGCTTTAAAAAAAAATGAAAGGGTCAGGACACCTCTCGGGAAATCAAACTAAATATCACGACAGCGCTCGGGCTGCTTATCTTTTGTTATTATTTAACAATAAAAGGTGAGTCCACATCAGCGTTTAAAGCAATCATTTAGGGTCCTGAGCCAGCTGTAGTGGGGCAAAGTCAGGAAAAGTACTTTTGGAGTAAAAGCGAAAACTCCACAGAAGCAGAGAAATTAAATGAATAACGGAGACAATAACTTTAACTGAGTCATTGGACAGCTGGCCGGCAGCGGGTGGGAAAACAGTTGATCACTTATGAAGCCGCGAGGAGCAGCGGCGGGCTTTAATAAAGACGGGGCGAGCGCGGCAACAATTTGATTTCTCTGCTGACCTTGAAAAAGCCATCCAAATTCATCCGCCGCTCTGAACTAACAATATTACAGAGCTTCGCAATAAACACAGCGGGCCGAGTGCGCGAGCGAGGGCTGGAAGTCCTGGAGCTTATTTCCAGCCGAACAAAACAAGACAAAGGAGCAGCAATGAAAGAGTAAATATGAGTTTTTTTTTTCTTCCTCTCTCAAGTTGAATACTTCTGTCATTGATCCACCTGTACTACGCTGCTAGGTGAGTCCAGTCTGGGCACGGCTCATTAGGGCCCGAGCCGGATCCGCCGGGGTGAAAAGGTTCAGGCGTGGCGGGGAAAGCCAAGTGGCTGAGAGTCTGGGATGAGTGCTTGCACCCTTTTCACGAAGGTCAGCCGAGAGTCCTTGAGGGACACTTTCCCACATACCAGTAGATACTCGACGTGATGAGGACAACCAAGAAGTTGCCCTCTGTTTTTTTTAAGGAGGGGGATAGAGAGTACTTGACAAGAGCGGCACGGCTTCAGTCACTCCTCAAAAAGCAGAAATGAGAAGCTTCTATGTTGATGGACAAACATTTGGGAAGATGTGTTTACTCGAGGTCTTCATGAGTCCTTAATGTTGGACCTTGTTATCAGAGGTAATATGCTAAGGTCCACCTAAGCTGCAGAGATATACCTTGGAAGCAGACTGAGTTGGATTCTGTGTCCTGCTCATTGGGTCATTTCCATTGTCCAGATGTGACCGGAGCTTCACGAGGCCAGGACGGCCCCTGATTGGAGCCCTGTCTCTGAATCACTGGCCATCAGCTACACATTAATCAGCCAATTATCAGCCCCGGCCAGCAACGCTGCCGCGCCAACCTGGCCCCCTAATCCAATCACCTTGGGGGAGTGGGTCAGGGGGCGCTCTGATTGGATAACCCGGGGCTGGGTCACCGCGCCCGTGACCTGCCGCTTTGAATTGGTAATGACGTTAATATTCTCCATATGGCCGTGCGTGCGCCTCAGCACTGAGCCTACCCGGAGGCTGAGCTGCGCCCCGGCGCTAATGGCCGGTGGAGAGGGAGGCGAGAGCCAAAGTATCACTCTCCCCAGGGCAGAGCTCTCCACGCTGCCACTTCCAGCCCCTCTTTTCCAAATCCTCTTTCCCAGACTTGAGCTTGTCTCGTTGGCTGCCGTGCAGGAGCCCACAGCACTTTGTCCCAGGCTGACGGCCACTTTCTTTCCATCAGCTCGACTAGTTTGGCATCCTCTCCTTCAGGTCCAAAGAAACTCTTAATTTGGGAGGAGGGAATAGCCGGGCAGATCTCGGTGTAATGATTTTACAATCTGGGCTTATGCAATGAGAAAAATGTTCCCTTACAACAGCAAGGAAGAAGGCATGAGTGCACGCTCCACCGCCATAGAAAACACATGTGTGCAGCTGCAAACTGACAATTAGCAACACAATACCGAAAGTGTAAAATTCAACACCTTGCCTGCGCCTGAGTTTCATCTCCATCCTACTTTTTCTCCTCCTCTCCATATGCTCCCATCTGTGCGCCGCCTTTGCTACGTCTCCTGTACTATCCACACACGCACACACACACACCAAACACTCACCTCCTTCACTCCCACCCCTCCAGCTGCAGCCCCAGCCGGCTCCACACAAAGGCAGGCCAAATGTATGCTAATGAGAGCCAGGCCAATGGTGGAGCCACACTCATTTTGAGAGGAAATGGCTTTCAATAATGGCGGCCCCCGGGGGGATTTTGCACAAAGTTCAGCTCCACTTTGAAAAATGCATTCAATTCACTGCTGTCTCTGCTCTCTCCTTTCCTCCTGTTTTTCCCTCTCTAGATGAAGAAGAAGGAAAAAAAAAAGAAATAAATAAAAAAAGAAATCCCGGAATATATTTGCGTCCCCTCCGCCTCCTCCTCCTCCTCCTCCTCTCGCCTCTGTATTTGTGCTAGAGAGAGTCAGAGGAGTTTCAGGGACGAGTGAAGAGTCGTGATTTATCTTTACAGGAACAATCAGAAACAAAAAATGCAAACATGTGAAGCCGAGTGCTGTTCAGACTCCGTCCCCAGATGCATGTTAACTGTACCGTATGCATTTCAAGCGGATGATGTCCTGTGGGTGCTGGACCTAAAAATACTTCAAAGAGGGCATGAGGAACAGCTAACTAACAATGAGAACGCTGTCTTGAAGTGATGAACATAATCTGAACCTGATATCTTAGCATGTGATCATGTAAGCCGGAGAACGTGACGACTTCAGTGCTGTCGTTATTATTTATACTCTTGAAAACATCGCCGAGAACAACACCAAAGATGATTCTTTATTATTAGCCGCCCCTTCGCGTGTTAACGCCGCGAGCCGTGACCCAGGCCCGACCCGTCGCCGAGCTCTGCCTTCGCCTCTGTGGAGTTTTCCGACTCTGTTTGCGAGGATGTGAAACTGGAAAATGGGAAGTCCAACGTGGCGTCTTCTAATGTTTCGTCTAACGAGCTGAGTCAAACTCAAAGAGGCTCGATTTGGAACAAAATTTAAAAGAAGGAACAGACAACTTCCTCAAAACGATGGCACTCTAAATTTAAAAGAAGGTTTGCGTTGAGCTGTCAGAGGTCACCCTTCAGCTTGTCTCCATTTGGGTTCGTCTCCACAGTTACACTGGGCTAATCTCTCTGTCCCTCCACTGCTCGGTCATGTCCTTCCCTCCTTTCCCCCACTCTCTGCCGGCATCCTCAGTGCGCCTCGTCCTCCCCCTGAGCCGGGGCTGATGTCTGCGCTCCCTGGTGCCTGTCATATCAGGAGGGGCAATAACCCGTGAAATGACTGTTCTCTTCCCCCCCCCCCCCCCTCCTCTCGCTCTCCACGCCGCCATCCCTCGCTTTTCCTCATTCTCCACCTCTCACTTTCCTCGCGCCACGCCGCTTCACGCTCCACTTAGCCGCCGGGCCCGGGAACATCACGGAGGCGCCGTTTGCTCAGCGTGTGCGCACACATGCTTACATGACACCGAATATTCCCGGTTTCGCCCCGGACCGATGCATGCGCGCTGTACAATTTGACAAGAGGACAGTTAAACAAACAGGAGGAATGTGCAGCTTTACTAAACCCACACTAGAGGTTATACATCCTTCGTAGGAGCAAACTCCACGAGTGTGTCTGTGTGTGTGTGTGTGTGTGAGATCCTAGTGCCTGTGCCTTGCTCTCTGGAGAGCTGATCAGTCCTATTCCTGGGATGAGTAGACACTCCCAAGGCAAACACTCCAGATTTAATTATAAGCTCCAAAGAGGATTAGTCTGTGCTGTGTGTGTTTCTGAGTGTGTGAGTGATGAGGGGAAACACAAAGAGAGGGAGTGGCAAGAAGTTATCCTTTCATTTCCTGCACTGAGGAATAAAATCCACACACACACACATACACAGAGAAAGCAGCAGACTCACCTGGGCTGTGCCGGGTATCGTCGGTCTTGCTCTTCATACCGGGGCTCAGGTCGGGACTCGGCGCCTCTGGGTGCCATCTGCAAGGAAACACAGGACGTATTTAGACACTCAACACGGAGGTGAAAGCGTAACTCCCTCGAAAGAAGTCACTCGGGTGGAGAATGAATAAAAAAAACGTGGGG
The DNA here is from genome assembly GCA_005024645.1 of Planiliza haematocheilus. NCBI lineage: Eukaryota > Metazoa > Chordata > Actinopteri > Mugiliformes > Mugilidae > Planiliza > Planiliza haematocheilus. Next base: position 1,058,165 of record SRSE01000183.1, on the reverse strand, counting down.
TTTGAGGATGGAGAGCACGCAGGTCCGTAGGCTGCATGTTTAACTTCAGTAATATTTCAGTAGTCCAACAGAAATGCAGCATAAAGTATTTACAGCGTGCAAACGTCAGTATGTTTTGAGATGCACCAGGAAGTGACTGATTAAAGTCTGCAAACGAAGATACAGCACCAAAGCTGCAGCTAAATGTCTTATTCTCACTGCTCCTTCCACACATCAATGGATTAATGCATCATCTGGCGTAGAGTTGGACACCAGGTGACCTCGTGGTCTGTTATTACAAACAGATGCTTGAAGACGCTGGTTTATACATCTGCAAACAGATCGCAGTCTACGCAGCCTGACCAAGCCAAGTTGTCAAGTATTTACACTCGGGTATTGTTCTGTTATTAGTGATTTCTATGCCAAGAGGAAGCGAGCCGGAGCTTGTGGATGTTGAGCAACAGTGGCTTTTTGAGTAATCGTGGCCGTGCTTAAAATAGAGAAGACACCAGAGTAGATGGTGGAGACGTGGAGAATGAAATGCTACCACACCGCGATGTGTCGTTACATGCAGGTCTCAACCACATTAGCCCACCTTTCTGTGATTTTAGAGCAACTCCACTATAAAAAGAACAAGACCTCCTTTGGATCTTTGGGACTGATGGTGCTGATCCCTCCAGCAGAGTTCAAGGAACTTCCATAGAGGGTTGTAGCACCGTGAAGGCACTCTCCACAGGTCTCCAAACTCGGTCCAATGCTCTTTGGCAGCGAGTCTCTGGAACTCTATTTATTGGCTGGAACAAGCAAAGCCATCAAATTAGCTGCATGCATGTGGATGTGGTCAAAGATTGCGACATACAGAGGGGGTTTAAACAAACCATCCCCGAAAGCAGAAGAGGAGGGAAGCAGTGGGGGGAACATACAGTTCCAATTATCTGTAATCTGGGATCTGAGCTCTGAGTTTTCACATACAAACGCAGGCTGTTTACTCAGTGGACATTTCTACGGTCAAACGCTGCGCGGGCCCGCTGTAGCGTGATACTCTGGAGCGCTGGTCAAATACACAAAATAACTGACAAGCACATGTGCGCATAAACAAGCAATCCGGAGCTTGACAGACACACGGGAATAAAGAGGCAAACAGCCGTACGCTTGAAGGAGGCTATCAAAGCGACACAACCGGGCGAACACCCACACACGCACGCACGCAGCGTTTAAGAGCCGAGCTCGCTCCGTTTTTTTTGCACCGGTCCGAACTCATTCTGCACGTCAACGCTGCAGAGGCGCATTACCAGATATCATTAGCATGTCTCTGTAACATCGGGAGCTGTAATGTCTCTGAACGGGAGCCAGGACGTGGAAGTACATCAGAGCTGCGGCCCCTGCAAGGCTGCTACCCTGTTCACTAAAGTGGCTTTGTGCCTGTGTGTGCGCATGTATGAAGTATGTTTATGCTAATGTTGTCGGGAGTGCATCTTTTGTGTGCAGGTTTAATATGATGTCAGGAAAGTGTGTGTGTGTGTTAGATAGAGGCCATTATGCAAAGAGAGGCATAATGTGAGGTAAAGGGGGCATTAGTCTCAGCAAAAAAAGATGGGACTCAGGTGGAGGACCTTCTGTGTGCGGTGAATAAGGCGTAATACGTCTTGTGAATATGAAAAAAAAAAGAAAGCAAGAGAAAAAGAATGATGAGGAGAGGGGGGAATGTATGTTCAGTCGAAATGAGTGAAATTCTTTGTCCATTGATTGTATTAACATAACAGCCTGCAGCCATAGGTCTGGATGATGTCTTTATTAACTCACACACATATTATGGATGTCTGTCACATGGATGTTTTTCAGGCGGAAGCCCATTTCCCCTAAATTAGAAAACCAGCGCCGGTGCCAGATGATGTGAAATACCAGCGGCGAACACACACACACGCGCAAGTAAACACACACACACACACACACACACACACACACACACACAAAACAAGTCTCAGTCTCACCATGGCAACTGGTAAAACAGCAATATGAAATTCATCCAGGTTAGAGAGGAAGCCGAGCAGCCGGGGCTTTCTGAGGAGGCGGTCAGCTTCACAGCTCCGGAGAGGTGAAGAGCGATGAGCTATTCCTCGCACGCGAGTTCACGTCCTCGCCCTGAACCCGGTGACATCATATACAGGCCCGCGTGGGTCCACTGTATGTGCGCGCTTATCAGTGGAAAAGTTAATGTCTTGAGCAGAGAGACGGGCTCTCCGCGGCGAAACCACAACACATGATGTGGGATTTCCTATTCCTCGTGAATGTCATGTGGTGAAGCTTTAAAGTCTCAATTGTAACTTAAACTCCAACCTTACAATCTTCTGGCTGCTTTTCACGCCGCCTCATCATCCTCATCCGCACGGAACCGGCTCCTCCTCATAAAGCGCCTAATTGTGCCGAGTCACCGCCGCGCGCCGCAATCCACCAGTTGACAAACGCCCTGGCAGGGTGCTTGGCACGTGTGCGAGTGTGAATGAGCAGAATGTCACTTTTCCATTTTTCCAAATTAGAAAGCCGTGCCTTGACAGTGCCAGATGATACGCATTGAATCGCGCGCGCGTGCACACACACACCACTCGGCTCGAGCGGCACAGCTGTCGCATTCATCAGAAAGTATTGCCAGAGCTCAGGAAATGAATTTCTCCGAGTACTTTTGGCTGTGCTGGGAATTTGTGATGTTCATATATATACACAATAAGCCTCAAATGAGAGCCCAAGTGCTTTGACACAATGCCTGAGCAGCGCTTTCATTCTCCGACTGAGATGCTAAGATTCGCCTTTTTTTTTACGCCGCCGTCTCTTTCCAAACGGCATAATTAGCCTCCCGTATTGCCATCCATCCATCCTTCTCTTCCTCCCTCCATCCATCCATCCTGGATGCTAATTAAGCATGTGTCTCAGCGAGGAGCCTCTGTCTGGCACCCCATGCCCACCTCCTGTTGGCAGACGTCGCCCCCGTGCCCTGCATCCGACTGGCACGGTGAGGCGGAACCCACCCCAAATCCATCTTCTCTGCCTCCCTGAAGATCGCGCCGATGGGATTTCTGCTGACTCTCTCACGGGAGGAGACAAAACAGATAAGAAAAGCAAACAGAAGTAGGAAAAGGGAACTTGAGAGTGTGAGTACTGCTGCCACTAGTTGCTGAATGTGAACTTTGAAATGCAGAAATATGGAAAAACCAATAACAGCGTCAAGAAACCTCAAAGACTACATCAGCAATAAGTAAATGGGGGTTTTGTTGGGTTAACGGTCATGTTAATCACAGTTTAACCAGCTAATGCTGCCTTCAAATGCACCGTCTTTACCCTATTGATGAGAAAAGGCCATAAGAGCCGTGCCCTCTTATCGTATTCCCCAATTGCGTCTGCTTGAGGACGGCGTGGATACAGCATAAACTTAAGTTACCGGGGCTTTCTGGATGCCAACAGTTGTCTAATGACTCCTGAACGTCAAGAGGTCTTCCATATTCCAACCATGACGTCCACCTGAAGGCAGCATAACACTGCTGACCACACTCTAGAGATACATACCCCCCCCCCGAAAAAAAGCCAGAGATGGCAAATCTGTGTCCGAGTTCCTCTTTCACATTTACCCGTTGGCGCACAAGATTACGCCGATTATCTCAAACAGGAGGCTCACTTGCCCCCCAGCGTACACTAAACACTCCCACACCTGGACCCTGCTCACTCTGAGCTCGTTAGCAGCAGATGGTATACACACGCACACACACACACACACACACACACACCACGCGGTGACCAAAGGTTACACACACTCAGACTGGAATGCAGTCTATTTTGGTAATAGGCCAATCTGCTGGCAATTGTCTTCATTGTTAGTGTTTGTTTAGGCCTCAACTCTTGACCTTAGATTGGCTTTTTTACATTTACATACAGTTGGCTGGATTTGCACGCGCTCCCCGTTTAATCCCCTCCATGTAGGGGCTGGGTCAGAAGAATGTTTATCTCATTAGCTGCATTAAATATATAAGAGCCGGCTTTCTCTTTCCTGCCTCATCCGTCTGAATAAATCCTCTCTGGTTTGCACTTTCAAACTGTTTACATGGAGTCTAAACAGACTGGATGTGTTTACGTGTATCGGAGCAAAGAGATGACGGGGAAATGTATGCTAAAGAATGTTTTACACTTCTCGGTGCAAAGCGCTGATGTCACCGGCTCAAAGTGGACGAGCTAAAGAGAACAAATAGTGCTGCAGCATGGGAGAGGATTTCATTTGTTTAAGTGTCTGTTTGCCAAAAAACTGTTTTGGGACCGGACAATTTATGTCCCTGTTGAGACTGGTCTGGTTCTGCTGAGCAGCTATACTCTGGTGGTTCATTCTGGCTTCATGCTGCACAAGCAAACCCTTTTTAAACCGCCTTACAACCACAACCTGCATGTGTGTGTTTTGTTATCACACAAATCGCCAATCAACACGGACCCCAAACCTGTTCCATATGCGTCACCGTGTGTGGTCACGGCAGTGGCCATGAGCCGTGTTTATTTACTGGGACCGTGTCCTTGTTCATGTCTGCCTCTGTGGGGCTGTTCGCTCCCCCTCTTAAACACACACACACACACACCCATGCAGGAGCACGTGTGCGGCTGGCGTCATTCTCCGGGTGAGAATGCCCTAAAATGTGCAAGCAACTCCGTTTTGGTTTTTGCTTCACCCAGCTGTGTGCGTGAGTCTGGGCTCGGCTTTGATGTCGGACGCAGGAACTTGCACACACACGATGCAAACCTTCTGACAGCTCAGCTCCACTTCTGTCAAGTCATGGCATCATCTGCACGGCAAAGGTTAAACAGCCTTCTGTTGTGTCCTCCTTCCAGTCGCAGATTTGAGGATGTGGGGGTTGACACCACCACCAGCGATGGAGTCTTTGATGACTGAATCCAGCTCCTCTTGCCCTCCAACGGCCTGCTGCAAATGTCACGAGGTGGAACGCTATGCCCTTCAGATGCTTTGATGTAACTCCTGGCAACTTCAGAACCTCGGAGCGAGCCGCCGAGGCTTTAAAGGGAACCGCCAAATTTTAAAGTGCAATCATCGACCAAATGAGGTGAAAAATGAGGGGATTGCCCTGCGTTGCAGCTATGTGAAAGGATGAACAAGGATCTGTGTATCTGCAGAGACCGTGGTATCTTTCTGCCAGAGAAAGAAGGCAAAGCTAGCGTTAAACTGACTGAATCAATTAAAAAACGCGAATGCAGTTACCACTTTTCACCACAGGTGGCGCCAAAGTAAACGATTACTCAAGACTGCCACTTGGAATTAAGGTGCGCCTTTTATTTTTTTTATTTCTCAATACTCTTCAAGTTTAAGAGAAAATCCTTCTCGGGCAATTTAACTAGCAAAGATGCCTGTTCCTCTGCAAGAAGCGGCTCTTGCAGATGTTTGCCAGCCTCTTGGCCCATGAGGTCCATTTGCCTCCAAGCTCCCTGCTGGCGCTGGGTTTCTTTCAGAGGAACACACAAAGGTAAAAAAAAAACAGATTTGTTGGAAACAAATGAGGGTTTCCTTGTGTGTGTGATGAAGTGGTCTGTTTAATGTTGCAGCCAGTTGATTTAGACGGCCACTTGGAAGAAGCCGTGATGAACAAATGATGAGATGTTGTAAATTTTGCCTCATTTGAAGTATTTCTGGGTCTTCCAGGGTTCTCCCACACCAAATCTATGAATGGCTGACAGGACGTGCATAAAACCTGAAAATATCACTCTAAAATTGCACATGCAACTACAACACAAAGCCTTTTGTGTTATTTGATAGCTGTGAGAAGTGCACCCTAAGCAGAAAGCGACCAAAAACGCAGCCGACCCTGACGAGACCCCCCCTTCTTAAACCTGAACGCAAGCGCGCTAAGCACTTTGAAGTGGGGACGGGCACGAGTGAGGAGGAGAATCTGAGATTTCTATCAACTCGCAGACAGATCACACTCTGCAGTTTGCCCGTAGGCCCCAGACAAGCTGCAGGGATAAAGACAGACACCAAATAAGTCCCTGTAGGCCTCTGTTGGCCCAGATGGAGAGGAGGGAGCGGAGGTAGGGGGGGAAAGAAAGAATCACCCGTTCGCTGCGCAGCATCGGAATGAAGTGACTTAAAACAAAAAAGAAAGAGAGAGAGAGAGAGAGAGAGAGGGGGGGGGGGGGGGGGGGATGTGGAGCCTCGGGGATGAGCTGGAGAGACAAGGACAGAGAGGAGGAGTCCGTGGACGGAATCACTCATTGTGACTTTGCAAAGAGAAAAGAGGGAGAAAGGTGCTGAACGTGTGTGTGAAAACTCTTGATGGCAGCGGGTAGAAACATGAAGCTGGAATGAGACGTCCGCTCTCGTCTCCCAGAGCTGAGCTCGCGCCCGAGTCGGCGCTTCATAAGCGATGAGAGAGAAAAGTGCTCCCGTCTGCACCAATCAAAGACGGATGAGAGCCGGCGGTAAGTGGGAGGTGATGGAAAACAACGCAGGTGGTCAGCTGGTGTGAAATGAATCAGAATCTCTGGTTTCATCAAATTATAGCTGAGGAAAAACATTAGCAGGATGCTAGCAAGCAGGAAGTAGGACAGAAGAAAGGATGATGCTACAGGAGTCACTCGGGTCCACAATCTTACTTCCAGCATCCAAAGCTGCTGTTGCCTGTCAAAGGTTAAGATGTTCTTTTGGTGCGTGAAGTAGTTTCACTTGTTGCAGCAGCAAATAAATTTCTTTTCTTAGTTTTTATGCACTGTTATTTCCGGAAAATGCCTGAAGGTCCATCGCCGTGTAGTCGAGGATCGGTCGCCAGTGGAAGCTCTGGTTGACTTGACTCTTGTATACCTCCTACCACTGCAGATGCTTCTCAGTAAAAGAATCAGAGCTTTAAATATTTAAATATTGGTATTTTACAGACGGAGGCAACTGTTTTTGCCCAGAAATGATCAACCGTCTCCTCAAAATGAAGATTTGTGGACCTGGTATCCGTCCACTTTGCGCCTCTACAGGTATTTATTTGCCAAACGTTGCAACAATTACAAAGATTACGCCCTTGCTTTCTAGAAAGTTTCGAGGTGTTACTGAAAGCAGCGTCGGCATTTTCTCTGCAAACCATTAAATTATCTCACCTCAAGTATAAAATGAAGGCTGGATACCGGACTAAACGGCTCGCACGCAGCGACGGTCGCTTTGTAATTATCACCTCAACCCTTACATTAACAGAGAACGCTCTCCTGGGAGCTCTAGCTCCTGCTTATTCCCCACCTCTGTCATTTCCCTCCTTGCTCGGCCCATTTTCCAGCAGCACAGTAGCTTGTTCGGGGTTATTCTGGGGTGCACGGTAGAAAAACACAAACTTGCGGTGGGGCCTGTGTAATTTTATAGGCCAGAATAGCCCTCAGTCCGGTCCAGCCTTTAATCATCTCAACTGTCGCACACAGCGACGTGGGCAAGGGAGTCTGGGGCGCTCGGCGTTGCTAAGGGTGCAACAACAATCCCAGAGTGGGTTAAAACCAGGATCGGGAGTCTGCATTTCTTGTAATTACAGAATTATAGGCTTTTCCTCAAAAAGTTTGTGTGTGTGTGTGAAAGAGAGAGAGAGAGAGAGAGAGCGCTGCCAGGATGGATTTGGCTGGAGCCTCGCGCTGTAAAATGAACTGCTTCGGTTTGGCCAGAGCTGGGGTTTGCAGCCCTTTGATGGCGGCTGAGAGTGTGTGTGTGTGTGCGCGTGCACATGTGTGTGTGTGTGCCTCCACGGTTAATCGCGGAGCGTGTCGTTTTTATGTGTTTGTGGTGTGTTACCTCCTAAAAGTCACTTATAAAATGCGCCCTGGCTTATGTGTAATTTTAAAGCACGCGCTCTTTAGGAATCTGCACATGCGTTGTAAGTTAAATGCAAACGTGTGTGCAGTAGCCAGCTCTTCTTTCTTTCTTTCCTTGTTAAATTAGTGCAGGTGCACCTCTAAAAAGCTCTCACACACACACACACATCACAGGGCATATGCTAACCTGATTAACACTAACATTAGGCTAACATTAGCTCGACCTCCTTCAGAGAAACACCCCCGGACCAGCTGCTCTCTCTCTCTCACCTTCTTCCATATGCACCGACGAGCATCTCGCTCTCCCACTCACTTCACTCGCTCTTCTCAAGGCATTTTTTTTTAACTTTAAGTTTGAAAAAATAATCAATTGACCCGAGAAAGAGAGAGAGAGACGGAAACGGAGTCAAACCCACAGCTCTGCACCAGCCTCTCTTGCTTTGTCCCTGCGTTTTCTTTCCCTCTTTCATTAGAGTCCAAATATAATCAGTCAAAAAAAAATGATGTGCAGTTGATGAATTTTTTTATATACTTAAGAAGAAAAAGCCTCTGTGCCTGAGTGGGCGTGCTGCTGTGTGGGTTTGACAGACGGGCCAACTAGCAGGGAGGGGGCAGAGAAACAATGTAGTCGTAAATGTGGCTTACAAGCCGTGACATCCGGCAATTTGTCAAGATCTACGCACGGCAGCAACCGCGTGAGATAAACTTTCCGAGGCTGGATTTGAGCAGGTTAAGGCGGAGACGGGGCGGCGGCTAAGGTGCGTGCTGCTTTTTGGCTATTAGCCAGTCGGCCTATGGCAGAGCGGCGATGTTTACTCCATCCCAGATGAAATGTTTTGATTGGCTACGAGCCAAAACGTATGTTCCCTGTCTGTGCAGCAGCGGCAGCGTTTGAACCGGTTAATGCACCAACACATTAAAACGTACATTTCTCTCTCTTGCCTTAGAAGGAGAAGAAAAATACCACACTAGAGAAATACAATACATCTCAGAGGAAGTGTAAACGGATGCTTAATGGGAAATAGATGTAAATTAAAGGTAGGGGACTCTTGAAGAAGGTAGATGCTAACCAGAAACCACCTGAAAGTTGTTTCTCTTCCTCCCCCCACTTCATTCCTTTAGTCTTTTATGTGTCTGTCAGCTCCTCCGTCCCATCTGTCTCCTCCTCGTGCCAATCCAGCTCCTCATCCTTCCCATATTTCCCCTTACGGAGCCACTTTGAATCTCTTCGCCGTGTTTCTTTTGTCCTCTCTCTCTTTTTTTTCCCTTTCCACTCGTCTGTTGGTTTTGTGTCTCCAGCAGCAGGCGCGCAGCGGGGCCAGCCTGCCAGCGCGTCCATTACACCTGCTCTCTGTGTGAGAGGGTGTCTTCAGCGAGCGGACCTGAATTGTTGACAGCGGCGGGTGTGTGGCGAGAGCATGCACTTGTCAGGCGGTCGGTAAACAAACCGCTAGCAGGGCGCAGAAGGGCCTGCAGATACGAGCCGAGGCGTGTTAACGGCGCACGTGGACGGCGGCCGCTGGTAATAACTTTCTGAGTGCGTATCTGACGCTGAGGTGGTGAATGAGCGTGCATTCATTAGGACGGCCGTCGGGGGGGGGGGCTTTCGCCTGTGGGCACGGAGCGCCCCGCACGGATCACCAGCGCCCGTGTGCATGCGTGCATGTCTGCGAGTGTGTTGCAGGCCATCTATCACCGTGACAGGCCGGTGCGTGTTTACTTAATGATGTGGGGGGTTTATTTATGAAGTGACGGCCGACGTGTGGGAGGGAGGGAGGAGGCTGGGAGAGATTGAGACAGCCCGAGGATGTGACATTAAAATATCATCAAGGTGATGGATGTCCGCGCGCACAACATTAGAGAGAAGTACAAAAAACAGCTGCGCAACGGATGACAAGCCGTATCTGGACTTGTGCGAGTGCCTCTCTGTGTGTGTTTCGTAATGACTCCGAGTGTGTAGCTGCTGCGTGTGGGTTTTCCTGCGACTTCTGTGTGTTCATTAAGGTGTCACATGTGCTGCCACTGTTGTTTATGATTCACGGGGTAATGAGTTGAAGATAAGACGCATGAGTTCACGTGTGCGTGTGCGTGTGTGTGTGTGTGTGCAGACTCTGTCTCGCTGCGGCGTCATTTATTTTGGCTGACCATGTTACGCGCTACGCACATCAAGTGGATTTACGTTACGATGAACACATCACACGCAGGCGGGCGGGGCTGGAAGGTAAAAAAGTGATGTTGAGTTGCGTGAGTGGACGGGAATGAGGGGTCAGTGTAGGCGCTGTACACCAACTATTACCACTAGGGGGCAAAACAAAAAAAGGGAATAGATATGTTCTTTAAAAGATGAGTGAATCGAATTCTCTTTGTCAGAAAATGTAAGCACTTTCAAAAGAGATTATTGTCACAGGGAAGATCAGTCACGTCCTCATGACTTCACGCCTGTGAAATTAGTTGTATGACATCGTCTGTCAGTGCGGAGAAGAAAAGGAGGTTGTTGACGCTCAATCTAAAACAGACGCTTGGCAAATCAGAGTGGGATTTTTGTTTTAGGAGTCAGAAGACCTTCAGATCCAAGGATAATACAATGTGATCCAGCATAACGCCGACCAAAACAGGAACTGAGTCATTTGCATGAACTGATGAGGCTGGAATGTGTTTGACAGAAACCCAAGACCAACAACACATAACGCTGTTAGACCATAGATAATTTGGACTTCTGGTGGAATCACACTGAGAGTAAAGGCTCTTTTAGAGTACAGCGGGACAGAGACGCCGTAAGCTACGCCATTTTTGTTTCTACTTCCTGCTTCACTTTAAACAACAGCGACTGAAACATTTGCCGAAACTTCGCCGAAGACGAGTCCTACGAATGTCTGCATCTCCGAACCTTCTCAGTTCACCTTTCCTCCGCTGCGTCTAGTTCGTTTAATGATCTAAAACAACTAATGATCGACTTGACTGCCTGTAGGAGACATGATGGCGTCATGAAGCGACAAGCTAGCATCAGAAACTCGCTTCAGTCGGCCAATCATGTGGTTTGTTTCACCTGTTCTTGAGTTCTGCCCACCAACATCCAAGAGCTCTTGAGTAACAGAAGCAGATTTTGTTGGTCGTAGCATGAACGCACCGTTAGCCTGACTCACAGGAAACTCAGATACTCCAAAAAGAGTGGATCATAAAGGAGGATGAGCTTGGAGATTGTATTTAGAAACCTGCACAACACACTGTAATGCAGCAGGACACACGTCTTTACCAGGCAAAAGATGCTTGTAGTAGCATTATAAAGAATCCAATAAAGGACTGAGGTCACTTATTGTCTCCACTACTTTTACATTTTTATTATAAAACATACATATTTTACCAAATACGATAGAAGTACAGTCTTTTTCTTTCTTTTTTTTTGCAGGAGCATAATCAACTCCCAAAGGAGTGACTCCAGGCCAACGCTGTTTTGGGCATGCTGACACAGAAGTACTGCAGAAAAGACTCAAGATCAGTCTTTACAACCTTGGCTAGGTTTACATGTTCACTAGTATTCCACTAATAATCCGAATAATACCCCACCTCAGGCGGATTAGGATGGACGGGCTAACTCCTTGACAAGTAGGAAAACACTAGGGCCTAACACCACATGGAGGCTTCTATCGTTTCTTCTTTTGTGCATGTTTGGAACATGCACGCTGAGCATCAGGTGACGTGACCAGAGTTCAGAAAGCTGAAAAAGCGTTGCTCCATCTTGGTCACTAAAGAAAAAGACGTATTTTTCTTCAGCTTCCAACAGGCTCGCCTCCAGACGGCTAAGTTAGAAGCTCTCAGAATAATTTCAATCCCATCATCGAGGGAACGTTGTAAATGTAGCCGCTGTCTGATCGCCGGTCATTCCGAACTCATCTTATAGAACAAAGAAGTCTATAAAAGTACGGCTCGCGTGTACTTTTGTGGCTTAATTGGCCATCAAGACATTACAGAGAGCCTATCATTAGCATATAGAGAAAACAGACAGAGAGAGTGGGACAATGTGATTGGCATAATTACAAGTGTGACCTATCCCCAGACAGGGAACACGGAGGAAGGGTCAAATTAGAGACAGATAGACAGACGGAGACACGGAGGAAAGAAATGAGGACGGGACATGAAGAGACCTAGCCGCGCGTGCACACTTTAAATAAAAGCCAGTGACACGCTCTTATATGTGGCTGGCCACACACCCACGCACAAAAGGACTCCACCTCTAGATCACGCAGATAGACGACCGCTGAAAGGCTAAACAGAGACATGAATAGACGTCCTCAGCAGTCTTTTATCCCCGCGTTTGTTTATGTCAGCTTAGGTTAGTGCGCTACTCGCCGTCTTCCCTTTCAAACGAGACGGAGAATGGCGCTCGCGGCCTTGCGCGCAGAGCCGGGGGAAGCCTTTTTAACCGCTCAAGGCTGCAGGAGCGGCGGAGTACAAAAGAGGAGCGCGGCGTGGCGGAGGTGGCGGCAACTAAAAGGCTGATCAAACAAGGCCGACGGGAGAGAGGGAGCTCAAGTGGTCGGCATTTACGCTCACAAAGAGACAGAAAATAGGTAAATGTGGAGTAATATCCCAGTGATTTGTCAGCGTGTGAAGGTGAACCACACAGTGGTGATACACTGAGGCTAGGCCTGTTTCATTGTGTTTATTTGGTCGACCCTGAGTTGACATAAACTAAATTAGCTTAAATAACTTCAATCTTCTGCCTTTGATTAAAACATCCATCGAGTTATTGTCAATATAAAATTCCATTGTCGTCTTTTCTCTTGTTTTTGAGCCCATTACATCTTCCTCCACGTTTTACTGTTTCTATTCGCACTACGTATGTGTGTGATTGTGAGCGGAGTGTTTCATTATCAGGCTCCTCAGGGGAGGAACCCACCACTGAGTTTTTATTTTTTATTTCCTACCACGGACACCGCTGTCGTCTTCTTTTTTTCTTCTTTCCTCGCGAACAATAACAATCTGATCAGAGGTTGCACCTCGAGCTTGCTGCGCCTTAATTGCATCAGAGTTTCGGCGGCGAGGCAGAAAAGCCGCGCTGCACGGGGATGTGTAATGAGTGACAAAGTCCTTCGGGCCTCAAAGGCGGCAACTGTGGCGCGCGCCTAATGAAGACTGCTTCGCAGAGCTCGGCGCTCAATAAACACAGACTACAACGAGCGAGGAAGTGAGCGCAGCAGGGGGCAGGTTGTGGCAGGTGACTGGGCTGTCAGTAAATCCATCCCATATTTCCCAGATGCCCCCGCGTCTCTCTTTGCTCTGTTGTGTTACTCAAAGAAAACTGAATCCAGCTCAGAGGAAATGCTTTTCGCAAACGGCCGTGGCGAGACGTAGTCGTTCTGCTTCGGATCAAAGTGTGATTTTCTGCATCTTTGGGCTCGCTATTAAAAAAATCCCATTTTAAAATGGGTGATAAATGGCTATTGATCTCCACGGCGAGTCCGGGAGTGTGCGGAGGTAAATGAAATGATTCCTCAGGCTGGATCAATACAGGTTCAGGGGCGTTTAGCAGTGCAGCGTCGGTTGGGAGAGGCAACTGCTACAGTCGTTGCCTCGCTTGGCAAAATAAGAGAGAGTCAAGGGTAGAGGAGAAGGAGAAACAGAAAAGCAATGGGATAAATGAGACAGAAAGAGACAAAGCTGGGAAATAGAAATGGAAATGTCACCGGTCTAATAGATGTCTCCATAAACTAAATGAGGAGGAGAGCGGGCACCGCCTCGATGGCACACAGCGCCTCAAAATGTTAACAAGAGAGCTGAAAATAGCCAGAGAAAGGCAGGCCAGTCTCACAGGAGACACGTACACAAACAGACCTCCTTCAAGTTTTCAGTCTTTGGAGCCGGCGTCCGGTGTCAAGCCAAAGGATGCGTCATATTCTAGCATATATTTTGGGACGTCTGCGGGGACTCACCCTGTTTGGATCGTACTCCAGGGCTCGGCGGCGCGCTGCGTCCAGCTCGTCGTAACCCGGAGCAGCTCGGGCCTGCTGGGGCTCCCTGCGCTGGAGACGCGGATCACTGCAGAGACACAAAGGAGAAACAGAAATAATTCTCATCGTGCACTTCTGTGGAGGCAGAGATGAAGCGAGAGGCAGGTGGAACACGGCGCGATGACAACCCTCGACAGCACCAGGACTGACAGGCAGACAGATAATATCCACAAAGTACTGCCTCCGAGAAGACATCAGTCCCTGAGCTGAACTTTCTGCATCTCACAGAAAAACCTTAAAAAAAAAAAGGTGCCTTTTCAGTTGAAAGTCGCACAGAGCAAAAGGGGTGTTATCCTGGCCTGAGCGACGGACGGCCGGCTCGACAAGTCAATACACAAACCCGACCTTTGCAGAAAGTGACCAAAAAGGTGAAAATGAAAAAGAAAAAAAGCAGCGACTGCCAGCGGAGAGATAAGAACTCGGGTCGGGACAGAACGGGGACAAAACTTAAAGAGAAACATCATCATGCTCACTGGACCTTAATGCCAGATAAAGCCGCACACGTGTTTGAGAGCGGGGCGCGCACAAACACGGGCGTGGAAGCACACACACACACAAAAAGGTGACGGCGGGCGCCCGAGTGAGCACGGCCCTCCAGGACGCGGCGGCAAAGCGGCGCTATCTGTGTTTACCGGCTGGAAACGGGCATCCGGCGCTGACACCGATACGCCGCCGCCGCCGCCGTGGGAGATAGAATATATCTCAAATGTAGGGTAAAAACTTTCCACCTTTAACATCGACACATAAACACCTGCACAGGCCTCACGCTCTTAACGCTCTGACCTCCGGGCAGATATTGAACCAAAGCAAAAGGAGAGAGAGCCACGGAGCAGATAGAGAGGTTCATTAGTGAAGTACATAGCTTACATGTTTAAGTCTCTCCAGTGACCCTTGCCTTTAATTAGAAACTCTGTGTGTGTGTGTTTTGCACAAATACAATCTCAGGAACGTATAAAAGCGCGCTTTATAATCGATGCTCGTAATTTGGTATGTGGGACGCACAGCGGCGTCGGCGGAGGGTTCGCGCCTGATTTAATGTGAGCCGGTGTGCAGCCCAGCTCAACGGGGAAGCAGAGGCTGAGTCACACGCTTCTCTGCCGGTTGATATGCAAAGCCATCGTTCCCCCGCAAACGTGTGTGTGCGTCTCTGCCGGGGTCCCCCGTCGGCGCTCAGCGCTGCTAACTCGATCCCGAATTGCCGCCAAGAGGGAAGAAGTTTCCAAAAACTTTCCGCGCTGCCATAAAACGCCCGGCGCAGATGCTTTATGAAGACGGATACAAAGTGCTAATTGTTGCATCGCTTTAATGGCTGCTTTCAACGCCCTCCCTCCCCAAAGTGATGCACGCAACCTTGCTATGAAGATACTCGCACTTAATCTCTCGGATCATTTATTTATTCCCTGGCTTTTTATTCCTCTTGCCCTCTGCCGCCCACCACCAGCCCCTCTCCACAAACAAACAGACCCTCGGAGAAGGAATTTGCGAAGCCAAGTCGAGTCTTTTTTTTCCCTCCTTTCACGCCACCCCTCTTCTAGCGATCCCATTAACCAATCCCTGGGCCCGTAATTAGGCCTGCCATTTTGATTGAGCATGCATGTCGCTCTCCAAATGAAACAACACTGTAATTATCTCATTACGCCGCGGCCTCCATCACTGACAACGCCAAATATTATCATATTAATGGTTGAAGACAGAGGCTGATTCTGGATAAAACATTAGCGGGGAGGGAGGGGGGGTTTGTGGAGTAGTTGTTCGACAGGCTGACAATTCAACAGGCTGCGTTGGAAAGAACTGAGTGAGTAGCCACGCACATTTACGCGTCCTGTCTTATATATAGATATATATGTGTGTGTGTGTGTGTGTGTGTTAAATGAGAGACAGGTAGCCTACCCAGCTGTCATCAGCAGCTAATAACTGCTGCTGCTGTTTGCTTGTCTGTGAGCCGGAGGCCAAATGCATAAACACAATTGTTCCCGGCTTTGGTGAGCTGCAATTTTCTCATTAGAATAACTGTGATGTGAGACTTTTAATGACAACAAGGAACTAAAACAGAAGCTAGACGAGTCAGTTACCCTCCGTTTGACTGAGAGGTTGAGAAAAGGGCCGACTGTTTGTCACGGTGAGTGACGTATTAAACACTGTTTTTCTATTCTTTAGTCCCGCGACAATGCGGCGGGGACTGTTTGGGAAGAAAGAGGCGAAGGCACAGGCTAGGGGAGATGTGCAACTGAACCGCCGGGAGACTATATAACAGAAGCCTGCAGAGAAAATGAATGATATTTCTGTGAAGTCATAGGCTCAGATGCTGCTCAAAAAATCTCAAAATTGGTGCTCAATGCTGAACCCTCCAATAGTAAAGTATAGATTTTGTCTGTTCCGTGCAATCTGTGCAAACCCTGGGCATCTTTCTTTTCTCTGTCAAGTTTGTGACTCAGATGAACCTTAACAAACATTTACGGAAATCCCAGTAACAGCAACTTCGGAGTTGAGAACCACGGTGTGTTCTTATGGTATGGACGCACCAAGACGACATCAAAGAACCACTGGCCAATGTCATCTGTGACTGCGTTTACGTGGTCTTCAGTATCCCGATTTTGAGGCTTATCCCGGCTTTGGTGTTTACATGGCACACAGAGAAACCCTGTTATTCATATCCCCGTATACATGATAAATACCAGTATCCTGTTTTCCGATCACTGCATCGTGTTTTACGTCTTTTTTTACGTCTCTTACGGCTTTTCGTGTGTTTTCTGCATCTAAACACGTCGTTATGTTTAGTTCTCTCATTACTTTAAGGGAAAATTCTGTCTCTGAAGTGCGCAGACAGTGGGCAGCCGTCAGAAATCGGGATAAGGTGTGTACATGCTCCAGTATCCCGGATTCTATCGGAGTACTCCAGGTGGCAAAACCGGGTTTCTTGAAGTCGGGAAATGGGCATATCCCGATTTCTGAATTCGGGATATGGTGTTTACATGGACAAACACAAAACCGGGATACTTCAAAAACCGGGATACTAAAGACCATGTAAACGTTGCACTTGAACACACCAAAAAGAGCTAAGAAAACAAGCAGCTAGCGTGTTAATTTATTTATTTATTTATTTTGCCTACGTGAAATGAAATAACTCTTCGTACCAGCAGGTGGCAGTAGTCTGTACTCATAAATCAAAAGCGAAATCCAGAAGAGAGTAGAAAGCTAGGAAGTGGACGCCAATGAAACGAACATCAAACATTTCTTTGGGTTCTGTCATTTTAGGAAGTCAATATAACAAGTTTCGACGCTATGAAACCAGGATGCGACATTATGATGATTGACAGCTGCCACCGACAACCGCTCCGTGAAGAGGAACCGCTCGGCTCTGGTTTTAAACTTGCGAGATTGCGACACCTGTTTTCCTTGGATACTATCTGGAGTTAGGCCAATGGGAGGAAGTGGAGCTGCGTCATCCATATTTATATACAGTCTATACATGTCTACAAACCGCTGTAAAGGGAGCTGGCCTCTCTTGAATCTTGCTGATCAGTTGGTCAACAGTTTATTGATTCTAATTGATTGTGTTGTAATGTTTAGACGAGATGAAGATGGAAAAATAACCCTTTAACTTCATTGTTTTGCATCGGTCTGCTAAGCTTAACCGACGAAAGTGGGGTCATTTATCGACGGCCCGTTGGCTGACCGCTGGCTTGGTGTGTCATGACCCTTCCAGCTCAGCAATTACTGAGTGATACCAGAAAAAATAACTATTTAAAAAAGGCTCTAGGTGATAAATTAAAATAAACGTTCTCTAAAAATGAGATTTTGCAGGTAGTCAGGGCTCTGTAGTGATTTTCTGCCTCTACACAAACGTTTCCATACGGCAGCCTGACATGTAAATGTTGTCAACTACAACTAAGCAATAAATCAATAGTCTTATACTGCCACATAAACCCAACCAAATAAATTGATATCACTCAAGCGTGCCGTGTTTTCCCTTCAAATATCCTTTTTCATTCATATTTCAGCGTATCTGACTATGCAGGTTGATCTAAGAGCGCCCCGTTGGAAGGAAGACGGAGGAGGATGGAGATTTAGGGAGGAGAGGGGGAGAAGATGAGACACGGGAGCAGGAAATGAAAGATGCATCAGACGACAGAATGAGAGCAGAAGCGAACGGAAACATAAAGACCGAGATGGAAACTTGGAAAGGAGTAAAAGAAAGAACAGGGGAGCTGGAGTGAGAACAAAACCGTCAGTTATATGAAAGTGAGCGGGCAGAGAAAATGTGTGAGAAAAGCAACTATCCCGTGGTGTGAGCCAGTGTGAGGGCAGACTAATTAGGAAGTGTGCACTGCCTCCGGCTGGTTTGGCGACTTCTTCTTGCTGCGGCCAGCTGATTTAAACACAACACACTGGGGGGAAAATAGCTCAGGCAGGCAGGATTTTCTTTGCTGCTCGCATGCTGGAGGTAAGCACACATCAAAGTGCATGGTCAATGTTTGGTTTCCTGGTGCAATATTGGGAATAGACTCAGACAGAAGCTCAGAGGAGCTCCGAACTGAAAGTGATGGGGAAACAAAGAGGTTTTTGCTGCTGCGCTCTGAAAACATGAGAAACGAACAGATGTATTCAGTTATTTTGAGAAACTTAACAAAGTTGTCTTTGCAGTTTTTGGACGGATGATGTTTATAACTCTGCAAATATAACTGTTAACGGAGAATCACACAAGGCCTGAACAGGAATATTCTCAATTCAAGAGAAGACATCCCGACCTTTTGTTCCCTAGAATGGATCGAAGCGCCAAAAAACAAAAAACAAAAAATAACAATAGACCCCACTGAAACAGACTTTAGGAAGACCTCCAGGGACACAACCGTCTGCACAAGAAAAATAGTACCGACCCTCAGTAGCCCAGTGATTTATCTGCAAATCTGGTGCACACGTTCTGGTGCAGACTTGCATATGTATTGACCAAAGCGCTATCCAAGCTAGCCTCGTTGGCTTAAGTCAATTCAGGTTTTTTCTTTTACGCTTTTCAAGGCACAACAAATCAGAAAAGGTTGAGAATGGGAAAAATGTGGCTACTCTTGTCCCTGTTTGTGCCGTTACTGGTCATAGAAGAGGTCTGGGGCGCATTCGACATCATCGTCCACTCCGCGTTGGCGCATACGGACGCCATCGAGCAGCTATGAGAATGCATTTACGAAAAGGTAAGGAACACGGGACGCATTACTCAATGTGTATCCCCTGCCTGTTGCCACACAAGTGCTCTGTAATAACTGTAATAACGTCATTATCTTGATTGCAAAGGAGAAATGTTTTAATTGCTTAGATACAGGGCCAATAAAAGAAACGCTATAGACACACACACACAAAAAAATAAATAAAAAAAATCAGGCTTAATGTGCAGTCTACACTAATGACGTGTTGTTTTCAGGGGAACAACACATCCTCTCCCTTTGAGCTCTTCCTCAGGCAGATGCTGTCTGACAACTAAATCCGTGGCAGGAAACAAGAAGATGTATTTTTCTGTTTGTGGTACAGAATAAATGCGTTTCAGCTTCTGTCTTAATGGGTCGTCTCCTTATATAATGCCTGATTTGCAGCAATGGCGGCTGCTTCTGTCTATAGGGGGAGTTCAGGAGTGTCTATCTAAAAGGCCTTTCTCAAAATATCTTAACAATTAGTCAACCTCGTCTAAAACGATTAGAGAGTTGAACTCTATCTGTGTCAGGTAACCTTACAAGGCGTGTAATCCTCACGACACCTCTCAAACCATCACATAACGCCAGGGGCGCGCTCGCAGATGTGCCGTTTACTCACAAACTCACCTTCATCTTCCCTTTTCCCGGCACGGCGGCGCGTTTTTTTAAAAACACGGCCGTCACAAGCTTCGGCGTCTCTGCACTTTGGCCTCCCCTTCTCCCCGCTCCCCTTTCATCTCATCTCCTGCTCCGGCTCCGACGACCGCCTTCCCGGCTAATAAAATTTGACAAGCATAGCTAACCTTTTTTCTCCACAGGTCAGCCTCTAGCATAGCTCTAATCAAATGTGACGCTCATCAAGGTACACACCTGCCATTGAAGGCCTAATGAAAATGTCCGACAGTAAATTAGGGAGACAGTGCTGGAAGTCCACTGTTGACAGGAAGGAAGGGAAGGAAGGGGGATGGCGGGAGGGGGCATAGCTCCAAAGGCATGCAAGCTTAACTCCAAATCATTTGGATAAACATATATTAGCTAACACAGCTTCTCCCACACGTATAATAAACACAAATTTTTCCTGCACAATCATTAAAACCAGCTAATATAAAAGATACGTCGCTCCCTCGGAATCAATAAAAATCTCGCACGTTATAAAAGACTACTTTGCAGGAACATAAAGCATTTTGAAATTAGACTAAACGGCACGCTTGTTTGCACTTCAACTTATAGATTTACAGAGAGAATAAAAAAACTCCCTGGACCACACACGGGATTGTTGCTAGGTTACACTGGGCTTCCTCGCAGAAATATTACATGTGGGCGGCTGTGCGTGTCTATTTCTGACCGTGTGTGTGTGTCTGTGCGAAGGAGAGGCGCAGAGGTTCCAACCTCGCGGCTAGCTGCATGTGTTTTAACAGATGCACCGACTTTGTGAATGAGCGCCCCTCGCCCAAGCCGCGGGTGGCGGACGGAGCCGGCAGCGAGGGCGCACGTGCGAATGTGTACATATGATTATGAATGACGTCAATGTGGCGTTTAAAGAGGGAAAGAAATTCGCTTATAAGGGCTCGTTTCTTATTTTTGCAGGCTGCTCATTCACCGAGTTAATCTTTAAAAACAACAAATACAGAGCTTCAAATTTAAAAGCTGGTGACCGGGAACAACACACGCCCATGCATGAAGATTTTCCTCTGGACGAGCCGCATTTTCCCCTCACATGACCACAGCATCAGGTTATTTATAACATATATGAGCTAAGCAACAGGTATAAAGTTGCCTTTCTTGTTTTAGAACTACATACAGCACTGTTTTGAGGATTAGGATGCCTCTGTGGATAAAAAATGAAGCCCAAACTGAGCCAATACCCTGAAATGAGGACCACCCTGCTTTTCAGCTTCACTCACACTCCACTGCTTTGCACATGTTTAAATGTACCTGCCTTTATGTGGAGTCAGGTAGAGCCAAGATGGCGACGGCCCATGCCACCATCTATTCTTTAGAAATACAAGATTTAACTGTGGACTTTACCCCTCTACTGTAATTCCTGCGTTATGCGTCCCATAAAGTCAGAGAGGCTCTCAAAGTCAAGTGGGCCACAAACGCCTATGTTTAATCCCAAAATGACAAAAAGGTGGAGCATTAAGAAAGCTAAGGTGGCCGGTTGATGCCTACACAGACTGCCTGTGACATGACACGAGGCCAACCTGTCATTCAAAGCAGCCGCGCCTTTAATTATGCGCAACTTTAAGCCTCTACATAGTCGAGTTGTACAAACATTCACCCCAATAAGGTTGTCGTGATTGTGTAAATTGCATATTGAGACAGAAAAATAGTTTTTGTACCATGGTTTTTGCTATTTCTGCAGTAAAGTCGGGCATTTGAAGATCTACGAGGTCTCGCTCGCTTTTGCGGTAAGCCTCAAGTGGATGTTTGTGGTACTGCACTTTCATTTCAGGCCTGGAGATTGCCGCTTGCTAAATAATGCATTTATTACTGATGATAATCACTCGCAGGTTAAAATATATTTAATATATAAATAGTTCGGCCTTATTAGCCCCTCCTAATCACATTACTTCACTATATGCGAAATAAATACCTGAAAATAGTACGATAACTGTACCCTGATTGCTAATGTGTTTCCTGACCTTCGAAGCAAAAGCTAACATCAAAACAAGGAATGTTCCTTTCATTATTTGCATTATTTGACATTTGCTTGTATCTTGCGTTTCAAAGGGCGCCGTCAAATTCAGAGCTAACAAGCTAAAGAAGGCTCCTCATCGATCATGCTAATGCTAAAGACTATCTAATGCACATTATGAGCAAAACAGGGGATGGGGGGGGTGGTAGGTGATGGTGGTGGTGGTTGGGTTGGGGGGATGAGGGGGGGGGGGGTTGATAAGTGACACCAAGAGACACAGAAAGAGAGAGAGAGAGAGGAGAGGGAGAAAACAGACTGGTAATGAAGTACCCACCACTAGTGGATGAGAGCTAAAGTGGTCTAACAGATCTGTCAGGCTGCTAGACTGTGGCTAATTATCCCTCCTCCTCTTTTGTCTGCATCCTCTTCTCTGCCACTTCTTCTCTCGAATTTACTCCTTTTTCCCTCTCTCTCTCTCTCTCTCTCTCCATTTTGGCTCTTTCTCTCCTCTCTCCTCCTGCTTTCCCTTGTCTCTCCTCCTCTCTCTCTCTCTCTCTCCCTCCGTCTGTCGCTTCTTTCCATTCCCATCTGTCTCCTTTCCATGTCCAACCTCTCCCTCTCTCTCTCTCTGTCTTTCTTTCTCTGCCGCTCCCTCCCTATCCCCTCTTTTCCTGGATGAGATTGGGTGTCTGGGGCTTAGTTTTTGATTTGCAAGTCAATAGTAATTTCTGTCAGAGAGTTTAAGTTGAGGGAAGTTTTAATGTGGCCCGCATTATTTCAGACGGAGAACGATGAATTTGCATCAGAGTCCTCCATAGATTTTCTCCCCCTTTTTCTTCCTCCCGCACACACACAAAAGCAGGCGCGAGTTAAGGTTTCAGAAACTTCATCTGTAATAATATATAATATGGACGGAATGACAGCATTGATTAGCAGTTATGCGAGTGTAAAGCTTTTGTTAGAAGAAAACCGAGCAACTCTTGACAACCGAGTATTACGCCAAATGTTAAGCGTGACTCAAAGTCGAGTGCATTTTGTCGTTAATTTTCCTTTTTTATTTTCCATATAGGTGGTGGTCTATTCATGCTATAAAAATAAAAGGCATTTCTCAGGATATCAAACTGCTAAGTGGATTTGAAATTCATATCTATATGAAGACTTGGCTCCTGGTTGCTGCGCGACTACAGCGCCAAGCAGGAGCAGACGAGGATACAGCTGGCAGACGGAGAAGTTTCAAGCGACATTAAATTGAAGGGCGGCGGTAACCTTGTTGTCACAAACTTTTTCCAAATTCCAACCGATTTGCAAAATCTTAATTGTCACCTAGAAATGATTTCAGTTCCATTTTATAAAAGATTTACACGGGTCAAAACTACAACAGATGTAACGGTAAAGTTGCATGAATCATGCATGGCGTCACCGGGTGTGTACGCTTGTGCATATGCAGCATGAGGGTGTAAGCACGGTGTAAGCATGTGTTCATGTTTTATGCAGTTAGCCGCTTGGCAGACCGTGAATGACGACTCCGGTGGAGCCTCGGCCGGTGACACACAACACGATCAGAACACCTCTCACCTGTCCGCCTGTGTCTGAGGAGGTCTGGATTTGTTGACCTTGGCGTACAGCCCATCGAGCTCCTCGACGGACATCTGAGGCGGGATGGGACCGCCCGCCGTCGCCGGCGGCAGCAGCGACGGCCCGGGGGAGGGCGTGCGAGTGATGAACGTCTGAGGCGAGGGCGGCTGCCGGAAGTTGCTGATGCGAGCGTAGTTGGGGTCGCTGTCGTCATCCTCCACGTCAGGGAGGGAGGACGGGGTCACGTGGCCGGAGTGGATCTCGGCGTGACGTGGGTCGTATCTGTCGAGAGAGGGCGGAAATGAGAATCTTTTTAGTGCGTGATGGACAGCTCTGTGGGGTGGGTGTAGCTACACCTGGGTGACACAGCCTGTCAGGTGAGGTGTCAATCATGGCACTTAGCCGCTGCAACAAATGCTGTCCCATAACCGTGGTAACTGTCCAGCTCTGTCAACACATTCCCATGATTTAAAGGGGAACTACTGTTTTTTTTACAACCTGGATCTTATTTCTAGCCTAAAATACAACCGTTTACTCACCCATATAACTTTAGTTAGGAGATAATTAGATCAGAGTACATCCATACAGTAGGAGTGACCAGGGCACAGACACGCAGCCTCTAAATAACGCATTATCTGCTGCAAAACTCAGTCATTACAAGAAAATTTCGTTATCGTACACTAGTGCTATTCCCTGCTGAGTCTGGAGTTAGCCGTTATCATTAGAGCTGTCACGATACCAAAATGAGTAACCACAATACTATACCAGACAAAGTTATAAATACTTATTAATTATTTTTAATTGCTGTGCCTTGTTTAAAGCCAAGATGGTTCCAAATGTGACTTTTGGAGTTTGTTTTCCTGAGCAAAATGAGCGGTGCCACTGGCGACGTCGACGCGGGAGACTTGCTGCTCAGGCCCGGAGCTTCTGCCATGGTGAGTGCGTCGTCTCGTGTTTGTGACTGTTAGCCGTGCGCACGTCTGGGCGAGACAGAACTTTAGCTTGTTGTTTGTTTTGAAGCGAATTTCTATCGAAGCGGAGCTGTCTTCATGGAGTTCGTTCTTGCCGGCAGAAACACACGAAACGCCAATCAGCTAACGGACGGGCGGACCTAGCGTGCGGAAACAGCCAATCATTCAGCAGCTGTGTAGATCGGTTGCAGTAGTTGCCATGTAGGTTTGTTTACAAGAGAGTAGCATGTAGAGAAGAGCGAATACTGGCACCGGTAGTATAGTACTCCACGGTAGTACCAACGTGTAGAATTTCGGGTATCGTGCAACTCTAGTTATCATCATCCAGGCTCTGTAGACTGACCTACAGGTCCAGGTTGTAAAAAAATAGCAATACCCCTTTAAGCATCAAGACTAAAAAACTGATCCATACCCGTTTCTGGTGTCAGGGACCCTGTCCAGCTCCTCCTCACTCAAAGCCTCCAGTTTGCCTTTTGACCCTTTCGCTGCATCTTTTCCCTTGTCGTCTTTCTTCTTCCCGAACCTGGACAAACACAAGAGACACAGAAATCACGTACTTTAGGGTGTATCCTCCCAAAAAAAAAAGCTTTTATTCTGAAAGTACGGTTCAAACGCTTTAACGCGATCATTTCAAAGACTTTTTTTTTATGATTATGATCCACCTTATAGCAGCTTTCCAAATGACCCACTCATGCACACTGCTACTCAAGCTCATTCTGTGTGTTCATTAGCGGCCGGAAAAAACGACTCCTCAGTGATAGATACGGTTATAATGTCACAGCAGGCGCCGACAGTCCACAGTGTGTGTGGGTGTAGTCGTCACGTAGCATATGGAGAATGAATATTTTAACGTGATGTTCAGTGGAGTAGCTGTTAAGCCACAGTGTGTTATGCTTTTCTTCTCAACTTTGCCATTACGGCCATCATCATCATTACCATTCTGCAGGCAAAATATACTCGTCACCTCCGTTCGAGTTATAATGAAGGAATTAACCAAGCCTTTCCTCTAAATGTTTCTTATTCCTCCGTCTCTCCTTTGCGTCGACTTCCTCAACGCCGCCATCCTCCTCCCGTGTCACCCTCCAACCCACGTCTCTTCCCCACTCACCCTCTCCTCTCTGCTCCTGCTGAGACAATCTAATGTCTGTGTTTATCTCATTAACAGCGAGGCACTTCTCATTACTGCTACAGGCAGATACGTGGCCTGAATGGTAACCCGTTGGCCCCGGCCAAGTGGAAACCTGGACAGGGTTTGCCACGTTGGCCTGGCACCGTCCTGCCAGCCAATTAGTGTTGTTTTTAGCTAATCTACTCGCTTCGCTTATACCTGCGTGGGTTACTGTTGCCAGCAGCAGGTCAGAGATCCGCCTTGATTATGTTTGGCTGTGAGGAATAAAAAAATAAAAATAAAGAGGTGGCCAATCTAATTATCTTGTTTTGATACAGTCACTTTATGGCACCATGCAGACATTCCACATACTTACCGTGCACCTACTCTGATTTAACTTGTTGTCCGCTTCCCACTTGTCCTCTTTCTCTGCATGTCCACCTTTCTTTTAACCAGAAAACAAACCTTTCAACCAATCGCTGGACATGTCCACATTGTCAGGACGGATGCACCGTTTGCCCCGGTCCGTGACACACCTCGTAAATTGTCATTTTGAAATCTCTGTGTAGCATCCACGGACACGTAGCATCGTCAACCGGGCGTGACGTGCCGCCTAGGTGTTGGTTAAAGAGATAGCCAGCCATCTTCTACCTGAGCAGAGGTCAAATGTCCCTTTATTTTCCACCTCTCTTCCTTAAGATCCCTCAGCGTGGGTGTTGCTGCAGCATCTTTTTTTTTCTTGCAGATGTTTTTTTTTTCCTGGAATTATTTAGATTATTTTTTTGTTCTTTAGCACTCCCCGCATTACGCCTGAGCTCAAAAGCGGACTACCAATTACCTCAGCGGTAACCGTATAGACGTCGGCATCGTCGGAAAAGGAAAAATCCGTGCTATTTATCTTCTATGCGTCGTCAGACATGTAATTATTCTACATATAAATATATGATTATCCAAAATCCAAGCTTTATCTGGCTCAGACGCTCTGCAGAGCCGCCCCGCCTCCACACACACACAGTCAAAGACACAGAGCGCCTTAATCAACATTCTGAGGGGGCAGAGGTCCACAGTTGGACCCATCATTATATCTGCATTAATTAGGAAAGCTTCTTTTCTCACTGCATTGTCTGAGAAGAGATGGGAAGAAAAAGAAGGGGGGAGGAGGGGAGTGGCACAGAATTGGGGGGTGGGAGTCCCAATTAGAGACATGTACCTGCCATGAAAGAGGTGGTTATCCCCCACTCTTCTTGTATCTCGTCCCTTGTTTATGACCAAAACGCACAATTCTTCCGACTGCTTTGATTTTGAGCCAAATATCTGCCAGAAATGTTTCTCTCTCTCTCATTTTTAATACTTTCTCATTTTATTTTTATAAATCCTATCTCTTCTTAGGAGCCGCTTCTTCTCTGTCACTCTTTTCACAAACCTGACAGTTAATTTCCTGTTGATTGCGCCAACACAAAAACACACGCCGATGGCAAGCGACTCTTCCAGCGACTTCGCCGCCATCGAGGAATAAATACCACAGGTAAGCAGCCGCACGCTCAAGAAGACAGCAATATACATCACCAAAGGAGACGCACGCGTAGCAGCTCTGTGGGGAGCTGCAAACTCTCTCATGCAATAGGACATCTCATTAACTTAGCATTATCTACCTACACAACCACTCCATCAAACTCTCATTAGGGGGAAGTGGGGGGTCCGGGTGAAGTCAGGTTGCTCTCGGTGTCCCATTTAATACACTCCCTGCTGTCACCGGAGCTACCGGGAACCATTATTAGCGTGTCGTCGGCATCATTAGCCCACCGCTCCCGCCGTCGCCTAAGTGTCACCTCGGCAGGCCCCAGGATGGTGAGAGGGGAGGACGTTGAGCTGTTGGGTCGCTCGTACAATTGTCACTATTTGTATGTGCGGTATACATATATATTTAGACAAATGGGTTAGCTGAGACTGGAAGCCAGAAAAATGACCCTGGTTGCACAGTTGGTCTGGAAGCTCTCCGTTGGGAACTGATTGTGCCCCTGCAACGATGTAAAAATCATTTGAGCAATGGAGTTTACACCAAATTTCCCTTAAAAGCCATCATAGCCCACCCTGCCTTAGACAAAAGGAGTCAGCCAGAGACCCCAAAGATTCACTCCTAAGCAGTCGGCTGGTAAGAAACTGGACTGACTGTAATTACCACAGCTACTGTCAGTCGTTACCAGAGGAAGCGGGGCAGGGGGGGAGCTCAGTTAGCCGTGCTCTAATGAGGCTCTATATGTAGCAGTGAGATCACAGCTGGCCGGTGTGGTGATGTCACCAATCTGACCTGTGCAATTAGCCCCCCCCCCCCCTCCTCATCAGGTTGGAGCGAAAGGGCTTAAAGGTGCAGGAGAGCGTCCCTATCACACAAACTATTACACATCATTTCCTTAACAAACGGACTAAACAGCCCTCTCTGTAGAACAGCGAATCATCTCCTCCATTTCCAGCATTAAGAGTTTCTTTGTTCTCTGCAACTGTGACAACAACTCTGACAGTGTGCTGTTGTGTGTAGTCTTAATAAGCCTTCGTATCTGTTGCAACAGGGAGTCAGTGGGTGGTTGGGTATCGCCAGGCATAACGAGGGATGTGAGAATGCAGTCTGCCGGCGCCGTGGGTGGGTGGGTGGTTGTGTGTGCGTCCGCGAAGAGGAGGAGGAGGAGGAGGAGGAGGTGGTGTTTTCGATCTAATTGAGGGCTGCGTTTGTGTACGTTCTCACGCGCTCGAGGAGAGTCGCGAGCACCTCAGAGGTGGGAAGAGCGAAGAAACGGCAGCACACGACGATACGAGATCATCCCCGAGACGGAGGTGGTTTAGCTGCCTGTTTAACGTGGAGGAAATGGATGAAGAGACAAGGAAACGAGCAAGGAAGAGAGAAAAAAACTAAGAAAAGAACTTCCTAGCATAAAAAATGAATGCAATTGTGAACTGCAGTTCCACAAACGGCCACTTGAGGCTCCAAAATCCATCTTTACGTCCTTTTTTATCGACTGAAAAGGCGGCACGACGTCTGGCTACCTTAAAAGTGATCGGAAAAGTCCCAAGTCATACTGGCGGCCTGCGATAAGAGCCTAAATAGATTGGACTCCTGGCTAAATATGATTTGATCACACCTTTAGGTTTGGGTGCAGATTACTACCAACTTAACAGGAGGTTCCCACGTGGCCCACATTCCTTTGGAGTTAATTAATGTTACATCGACAAAATTTTTTACATTAACATCCAAGTCTCCTTGAGTACTGCTGATACTTTTGTGCTGCGCAAAATCTGAAGTCTTAAGATATCCCCGGCGTTGTCCGTGGAGGATTTTACCCTGATCTGCTGCCACGCTGATTTTAATTCTCCAGGTACACAGAAACTACACGGCAGCTTCTTATCCACAAGTACAGGCTGGTTGCTTTTTTTGGCGTCCCAAAAACGTTGGAAAAACAGGTCTTACTTTTGAAACATGACGGGATAGACGTCAAGTTGTGACGCTCGAAATTTAAGTTGGCGTTAACAGGAACGGGAAGATATCTTGCGACAGGCATGATACGTTCTTTGGAAGAAGAAGAAGAAGGCGACAGATAGCGACGAGTAAGTGAGAAGACTGGCTAAATATCCTATTTGCCTTGGAGAATGAACGAGAGTAAAGAAAAGCAAGCGCGAGGCTGAAATAAAGAATGAGTAAGTAAGAAAGGGGGAATTAAATGAGCAAAGCAGGAAGCTGGCTAAATAGCCAATCTGCCTTTGAGAATAAATGAGGAATAAGGAGAGAGACAGAAGAAGTGAGAGAAAAGAAGAGAGATGGATGTGTGAACCAAAGCTCCCGTGAAAGTACGGCTCGACTGGGGAGGAATAAGGAGCTTAGGAATATATAGAAGGAATGCCGCGGCGTTCAGAGGCATGGGGAGAACAGTTAATCAGCCAAGCAGAAATGTTATCGCAGTAATTAGATTGCTCTGTATGTATTTGGAGAGGAGCGCTCATATCTCAGCGGAGTTTGCAGCGAGGAAGGGAAAAAGGAGGGAGGCACATACGGGAAGGGCGGAGGAGAAACAAACTGCAGACGGAGAGAGAGAAGAGAGAGATTAACACTATAGAGGGCTGTGATGTAACACGGGGCCTTCTTCTCCTGTTCTGGCAACGCGGCGCCGCTTCACCGTGAGACTACTCGGAAAATATTCCAGGCTCGAAATAGACAGAACAACACCGGCGGCGGAAAATAGACAACGAGCCGCTCTTTAAAATTGGTGCGGTTTTCCTCGTGGAAGTGAGGATCAGGCTACACGGCGGAACCCAAAAACAAGGTCGCGCCAGGTCACAGTGGGAGCTGCTCTACTCCTGACTGACGAGAGGCTCCGGCCAATCACGTTCCTGGAGCTAGCCCCGCCTCTGCCTGGTAGCGAAAGCAGCCAGGAGGCGTAGAGTTTTCCCCTCGGGGCATAATTAAATCTATTTATCTGACTTCTTCCTCTCCATATGCCCTGCACACACACACACACACACACACACACAGACACACACACACACACACACACAACGGCAACACGGCTCAAATCAGCCTCGGTTAATGGCACAAGAAGCTAAATGATAAATAGCCGATTGAATACTTGTAGTGTAATCTTATCTATAGGCTTTCTTCTTCAAGGGCTCTGCTGTCCCTGAACAAGTCTAACGTGGAGGTTTTTAACTAAGGCCCCCCCAAAAGACTTCAGAATTGCCTCTGTCGATGCTAATCATGGTTGAAACTGCTTCATTTAGTTGATATTAATAATGCAGAAGGAGGAGAGTGGAGGATATATCCGCTGCCTCTTAGTTTAATATCCAATTTTTTAAAGTATATCGAGTCAACAGTGCAAACACGGTGCAGCTTAGCGGCTTTTCAAGTCAAGGAACCCCCGGTGTGAATACGTAATAGCAAAATGAGAGGAATCATTTTAATTTCCTCCTTAAATGAGTCTAATTTAACAGCCGTAGGAGAGGAGATTGAGACCGACAGGTATGAATGCACAGCAAGTTGTTCTCACGGGAGCAGAAAGCAGAGACGGGGAGCTCGTCTTAATCAACGCCTACGCCGGTCCCTCGAGTACGGACACTCCAGTCAGACAAAAAGAGGGAGCGGTGGAAGGAGGAGAGGACGAGAAGGAAAAGGGACGACTAAGATCAAGGCAAATGCAGATAAAGAACAATGAGGAGAAAAGAGAATATAAAGAGAAGCATCAAAGTGAGGTAGTAAAGGATGGAGGGAAGGAACAAACAGCGAAGGAGGAGCGTGAAATGCTCCAGTGCCGTCTGGTGAAATATGGTCCTCTCTGTAATTGTTTGCATTCTGATATGTGGCATATTTTAGCAATTCCACATAAAGTCTGTCGCCACTGGCAATTTGTCTTGTCTTTCCTCTCCCCACTTACGTTGAGGGGGGAGCCATTAATATTTAACGGGACCTACTGGGCCGCGCCGCGCCCCTCCTTCTCCTCGCACTCACGCGTTGCCTCCTCATGTGTGGACAGTAAATACAGTCCACCCTCGGCCCTGTACGCCAGCAGCCTTGGCGCTTGTAGGGGCTGTAAACAAGGCGGTTAGTATCGCAACTGGCGTCAGCGAACTGCTGCTGTAAACAAATGTCAGACATATGAAAGAGAAACCACAAAGACTGGAAGTGGTTTGGTCGGATGAAGGACTGCAGGTGGAATATTTCAAGGTCAGGTCGGACTCATTGGTGCACTACGTCCTGTAGGTCTCACCTTCTCCTGAGGGTGTCCTATGATGTCTGACACCAGGACGTTGGGTACAACATGTTGAGGGGAGGGGCCTGTATGGATCTGTCTTCTAGTAAATCTTGTAGATCAGGGGTACCCACACCTTTTTGGCTTGCAAACTACTTTTACAAGCACCTTGCACAACTGCATGGTCATCCTCCTATTCCACATGGTAAAGGTAAGTTGAAAGGCTAACTACTTGGCGAGCAGCTTGAGAGTTTGACCTCGCATGCAGACTTCCTGTCATCCTGTCGTTGCATCGCTCATCATTTGAATGCCGCCCTATCTATCTGCACTACCTTTGCGATCTACCGGTCAATTGCGATTGACGTATTGGGCAACCTTGCTAAGGATCCTCAATAAGTTTGAGATCTGAGGAGCTAAGAGGCCTGGTCAACAAGTTTGGCAACGCTACATGTCAAAGGTTCCTAAGCAGTTTTTTGTCCTGATAGGGATGGCTAATTGTTGCCATGGGGTGGTGCATGTGTAAGTAACATCTCCATGAATCAAGGACCAAAGGTTTCCCAACAGAACATTGCACTGTAACTAGCTGAAGGTCATCACAAAAGGAAAATAAAATAATCCCTGCTCATATATTATTGGCTTAATACCACAAACGCTGGCTTATTTACCACTGAAAACTATCTGTGAACTCGGCCACGCTTTTTCTAAATTCTTAGCCTTTTCCCAGCTGGAGGCCGGGGAAAAGGCCAGGTCACCACAGCTCCAGATGAGAGCCATTGGCAGACTGGGAAAGGTTAGACTCCTGGCTCCTCGGGCCCTCCACACATCCTCAGACAAGAAACACTTAACCTTCTCCGTCTGGAAAGCACAGGTCAAGCTCTGTGTGTATTTGAGATACATGAGGGGTCTGAAGCAGAGAGAGAGAGAGAGAGAGAGTTCCTGCATGTGTCTGTCATTAGCAGACATTAAATGACAGAGGACAATCCATCACACGTGGCATGAAGATGACCGAACGGGACATAACCGCCATTGGAGGTGTAATCGCTTCCTGGCGCCCTGCGCTTTGAGCGTATGTGTAGGTACGCTCCAACGCTAATTGGTCGTGACTGTTTCCTGTGGCCGCATGAATACCTTTAATTGGCCGGTGAGTGATGGGCAGCTGGCTGCCGAGATGCCGCTGAGCCGTCTGGCCGGTACAAATGCGTCTGCGCTTCAAACGACGGGTCCCTCGGGGTCAATTCAAATGTCATAACTCGATAGGGGACTGACGGATCGCGGAACTGATCAACACAAATGGAAGTCTCAGCTCACTGTCTCTTTGGGTAATTAGAGCGCGGGCAATAATTCACCGCGCAAAACGCGGGTATCGTGTTCCTCAGCTGGATGACGTTAGGAATCAAAATGGAGCGATTAATTCCTAATCAGATCTCTACTATTTGGAAAGAAAATGACATTTACTCTGATAAAATAAAATAAAAAATTATAGCTAACATTACAGAGTGATCATCTCCTCACATAGGGCAGAATGGAAATCAATAACGGAGGAAATCGGGACAAAAACCAAATAATTCAGCTGAAAAGAGAGAAAATAAAGAGCATATTCGTTGCTGCCGCAAAACTTTATCGGAAAATTGGGAAGGAGGAGGTAAACAAGTTGTTCAGAAGTCTATGAATAAAGTAATTAATTCTTCAGCTGCTCCAGTGGAGCTACTTCACAGTCCCTGCCTCACCCCTCCCCTCGTCGCTGGAGCTCTAAATAAGAGAGAGTAGCAGCTCTGAGCCAAACGGTCAGGTTGGATGCAGGTGTAGTCGGGGGTATGAAAGACAGGAAACATAAAAGCCTTTCGTGTGAGAAGAGAAGGGGGGGTTTCAAGGGGAAGGAGTGATCGTCGTAGAGAGCCCCAGAAAGAGAGGGGCGGGGAGGGACGGCGGAGGCTTGTTGTGACTGCCCCTTTATCAGCTGATATATATGCATGAGGATTTCCTCATCATCGCCGCTGTCAATTCCCCGTCCCTCTGATATTTGACTGACAGCTCACATCAGCGCCAATAAACCTTGCACATCGTTTCAGGGAAGCCGCCCATCGCCGGCGAAACGGAGTGTGGAAAACGGAGGGAGGAAAAAGTTAATTTGTTTTTTCCGGCGGCTGCCGACGGTGATAGCGCCTGTGTCTGTTTGCCTCCACGGCAAAGTTGTAAATTAGAAATGTGCCTCGGTAGCGAGCGCGGGAAGTCGGCCGCTGCTGCTGCCGCCGCGCGAAAGCTCATTTTCAACCTTCCCCAAAAAAGAAATAAACACTTGGCAGCTTTTTTTATTTGGAGCGTCGTGCAAGGAGCAAATTGCGCACAAATACGAATTATGAAAGAAAAAGGAAATAGCTGTCAAGTTATGACCACCTTTTCCTCCACGAGGGGTGATTTTAATGTTACGGTACATACTTTGGGGGCTGCATTAGGAAGTGTAATGGTGTGAAGCTTCAAGTAACAGGAACTGGCTTTGATGACGTGAACAAATCGTGGTTTTTCATATACGCCAGGTAAAAGCAGATAAGAAAGGTCATATAAACCCTCTGTGAGACTTGCACGGCTGCTCTTCCCATTTCAATCGCTCCTGATTTCTCCTCCACGTATACAGCGGGGAGAACACACTCTGATTAGCAAGCCACGGCCGTGTGCTCCATACATGTCAAGTGCTGCAAACAAAGTGATCTGTGGCTTGGCATACATTATTTATGGTGAGATAAAGCGATGAATAGGAGTAATAGAAGAGCGATAATGCGCCTCCACAAGAGATTACAAAATATGCGGCCTAATGCATATTTAACAAAGAGAGCGCTAATACTCTCCTGAAGACTCCTCTCCAGATCAGAGCAACTAACAGCCCTTAAATGCCAGATGAGATGTTGGATCAAAGAAATCCACCTGTCGAGCATTAACCGACGGTGGGATTAGGTAATGCACCTTCAGTGTACCCCCCCCCCCCCCCGTCGCAGCTTAGAGTCGCTGCTGAGGCGCCCACACAAACATGTCAGAGGGATTTTGGCATGCCTACAGCTGACAACCAGGGCCAGTTCAAATAGTTGACTTTGCTTTGCTTCTTTAAACTCCAAATCTGTGACACCTTTAAGGGTCTATCTTGACACTAGGACTGCAGCAAAGCAAACACAAATCAACCTGTGTTCCTGGGATATTCTCTTTCGTATAAGCAGAACTAAAACTTTTAGTGGCAAAAGTCATCATGCACGAACAGGCAAAGAAAAGACGAAATCCAAGGTATAAGCAGGGACTAGCATGGCTTGTCTTTTTAGAAGTGGCAGGAGGTGTCTGGGACCTCGCAGGGTTCCTATTAGCACACTTAATTGCAGAAAATCACGAACTTGTGTGAATTCATGCAAGACGTGAAAGCTCATTTTGTCCGACGTCGCTCAGTTAAATCAATAGCTCGTTCAAGGACGGGGAGGAGAAGAGAGACGTTAAGGAGGACGCAAAGAAGAAAGGACGGTTTCGAAGGGAGGAAATGGAGACATCGCAGGGCAGTAGAGTGGGCTCGTCGTGAAACTGAAATTGGAAGAGCTCAAGGGAAGAGGAATGAAGAGGTGGAGCGCACAATAACAGCGGTAATCCATCTGAAATCATGCAGCGGCGGGGCCTTCCAGTTTGACACCAAGACTTTGGTTCTGCAGAGCACAGCCCACCAGTGACTACCTTTCAACCCCGCACATCCTGCTGCTCCGCGATAGGATAAGAGCGGAACGGATGGCGCTAATTGGCTTGCTTCCCTGTCGGATTTCTTCGGCGCCGCGAACAGAGAAGTCGGGGGAGAGGATATGTGATGCTGTATGCGGATTTGTAAACAGCAGATCAGGACGCGGGGCTTTCATGTCCCTTAAAATTGGTCGAGGGGCGTCGGCGCGCTGTCACGGCGGGACGGGCGCAGATAGCGACAGCTCCGCATTGATCCTGAGTGACTGACGGGACAGACGGGATGTGTCAGTGCCCGGCAGGGCTGGCGGGGCAGTTGAGCAATGACACATCCAGTGATTGTTGACATGCACTCGAGAAGAGTGCATCTGTTAGTGGTAAAAAAATGGAAAGTACACACACAGCTTCAATATTTGACTGTCACTTATGTAGGAGTGACATAATCAGAGGATGTTAGTCACAAGCTATAACCGTCAAAGCCTGACCCCCTGATTACGTCATGTTGGATCAAACCATAACATGTTTAATCCTCACACAAACACAAGACACTGGAGTATGAGCTGCACACCAGAATTAATTCCACCATCAAGGGTAAGAAAGTTATAAATATATCACTTTGAGGTATAAAGCAAAGGGAACCTTAGCCTTTACTTTTAAAGTAAAATAATGTTTTTGGCAAAGGTTTATGGTGCAATTTAAATGTCCTTGTTTGATGAGGACATCTGAAACCCCTGACCAGGTTAATCTCTTTGTTCTACAAGAGTATGCGGATGTGGCAGCAATGTTGAGAGAAAACAGAAGAGCAGCGTGAGTCCCAGTGTTAGTCTTTCTGCGGCCTGTCAGTAGCACGGCCCCCGAGGCTACGTTCCAGGCAAAGACTTCACTGCTGTCTGCTGAATACAGACAAGACAAGCAGTCAGCCGCTCCTGAGGAAGGTCTGAAGGGCACTGCCATTTGTCTTGGCTTATTTAGCAATCAGGGAGACGAGATGCGAATGGGGCTTTGAGAGGCTGGTGATGAAAAAGAAGAGGAGTCACATCTGAGGCCGTCTCACTGCAGAGCGGCAGGGACACGTACAGAGCGAGGGGGGAAAAGAACGGACTGAAATTAGCATCTTCAATCTTCAAATGCAGCACCTTTTTGGCTAATAACTAGCACTGTGTAGAATTTGATGGGAGGCTTATTTTCCACACACCATAATTCATCAAAAAATTGGCATAACCCCAAATACATTTTTTTCCACAATGTGTATCCCATTTCATAGGAGTTTTGCCGCCTTAAATCTGATCATCAGAAGATCTTAATCTGCAGGCAGAGCGTGCACACAGAAACAAATGTTTTGTTCTTTGCACTCTTGCCCAC
Source organism: Planiliza haematocheilus (assembly GCA_005024645.1). Lineage (NCBI taxonomy): Eukaryota > Metazoa > Chordata > Actinopteri > Mugiliformes > Mugilidae > Planiliza > Planiliza haematocheilus. The sequence continues at coordinate 1,022,101 of SRSE01000183.1, read as the reverse complement.
AATTTGTATTGAACAATAGCGTTTCACTTAATGTTACATGATTCTGAATAACTGGCCACTCTACATCCATGTTACATTTGAATTAGGAACAGAAATATAAACTAAATCTCACCAATGAAGCCATTTAGTAGTGCGATGTAACATAGTTTTACCTTAATGTAGTGGTACGCTAACATATCATAACCTAAGTTATCGGGATCCCAGTTTAACGTATCCTAACTTAACGTATTATAACTTAATCTGTCCTAACTTAAAATAACGTATCCTTAACTGAACATGCCCTAACTTAATGTATCCTAACTTAAGCTAGCACACGTTAAGCTATGACATGTTCAGTTATGATACGTTAACGTGTCCCAACTTAATGTATTTTAACTTAATCTGTCCTAACTTAACTTAACGTATCCTAATTGAAAATGTCCTAACTTAACGTATGCTAGCTTAACATATCCTAACTTAATGTATTCTAACATAAGATGTCCATATCGTAACTTAACGTATGCTAGCTTAACATATCCTAACTTAATGTATGCTAGCTTAACATATCCTAACTTAACGTATGCTAGCTTAACATATCCTAATTTAATGTATGCTAGCTTAATATATCCTAACTTAATGTATCCTAACATAAGATGTCCTAACTTAACGTATCCTAATTGAAAATGTCCTAAGTTAACGTATGCTAACATAACATGTCCTAACTTAACGTATCCTAACTTAGCTTGAATTGCGAATGTGACAGCTTTAATGACATGAATGACATAATTATTACTTAAATTAATGTATTTTAATGTATCTGAACTCAAGGTATCTGATCTCAACAACCAACCAATAAAAACTCGCCACATTTTTTTTTTTTTTTTACTTCAGGCTAGTGTACTAAACATAAAGCTACGAAATGATGCTAATCACATAATGTGAAGTGAACAAAAATAAAGTCTGTGTTTTCCAGAGGTCACCTTTCATCCAGCTGTTAACCTAATGCGGCCAAAAACAACTTGTTCTTCAAATACTGGCACGGCTAAACTAAACATTTACAGCCACTGAAAGAACATGGGTGACTTCCAACATTTGTTGTGCTAGCTGTTTGTTGTACACACTTTCATTGCAGGGCTAAATTGAAGTCACATGTTTATAATTTGCCCTTCTCCTAATGCTGCCATTGGAGTAAAATAACATTTGAGAGCTGCAATCAGATTGAACAGCGCAATACTCCAGCTAATTAAGTCATATTTCAAGTCCAATAACAATCACGCCGGCCAGATAAAGGCCAGGGAGAGAGGAGTGTGTAATGCAACGATCTGGTAGCTTTTATAATACTCATTCTATTGTGGAGTAAGAAAAAGACATTGTGCGTGTGTGCTCTCGCTGCAAATAGATATGCAGTCTGAAGACTTGAAATGAGAAGAAGGTGCTTGTCTTTGTGTGTAAATGCATTGCAGATGGGTGCCTGCATTGATATTGAAGAATGGGGAACTTTATTAGAGATGCATTTTCACTGATACAAGTTACCTACTATGATGAGACACACTTAATTGTCCAATGTCCAATTATCCAAGTCCACAGCACAGCTATTAACCTCCTATAGCGTCATATTTTACCTTAAAAGGCAGTGACACAGTAAGGTGTTGGACATTTGCAGATGTCAGGCAGTCAATTAGCATTTGTGACCCTAGTTGGACCTCTGATTCAGCGTGTTGAATTGGTGACAAAGCATCTTGATGAGATAGACCACTCAACACCAAAGCCGAGATGAAACATCTTCCTTTTCAACACATCACCTGTGTGACAGTTTGTAGTCTTCCCTAGCTTCCAAGGCTCTAGTTCAAGCATTTCCCGTTTCGTTTTCTAAATGACAACCCGCTTTCACAGCAGTGCCGAACATATTTATCAGTTGGCCATCGGCAGTAGTCTTTGAGGTGTGTTCAAGTGCAACTTTTCGGTTCCGACACAGACATGAGGCAACGTCACAGTTGGTGTTTGCGTCCAGTAGCTTTTGGTGCGTCTGTTTCTAGGTCTTGATAATGAACATGTTGAAAACACAAAGAAGTGTCAGCCTCTACATGTTTTTCTGAGTGGTACACGTAATAAATTGAACTATTTCACCAAACAAACACAAGTGTTGGGTAAAGCCAGCCTGGTGTGAACTGTATTTCAGCTTTACACTTAACTGACATGTGTATTTGCAGCGCTGCTCCTCTGTGTGCGTGTCCTTCATCGTGCCCTTCCCATCCCGGCCCTACTCTCCACTACCAGCCTCACCGTGAGAACATCTCTTCCATTACCGCCCTTGACACTGTGGCCGATTGGATTCTTATCTACCATCTGTAGGCCAACGCTCGGCCCGCGCTATCTCTCGTCACAGCCTAATTGAATCCCAAGTGTTGGAAGTGTGGTGATACACTGACCACACCGTGTCACTGCCAATAGATAAGGATTGCTGCTGGAGGATTGGACTACCACCAATCACGATGGGGACACTTTGATAAAGGGCTGACAAGCGCTTTAGGTTGGTACTGGGTCTGTGGGACTTTACTTGGACTGGGAAATAATGGATACCCTCCATTACCGAGAAGGTTGTGTTCATATCCAATAATCCAATATCCCATAATCCTGCTGTGCTCAGTGGGGTAATTTGTTCAAACTTAACCAGGGGAAAGTAGGCCGGGGTGCTGCTCCTTTCCATCGATTTCTACATAAAGCTGAAAATCTACTGTTTACTTCTGATATTGTTCCTTCCTCCACTGCTCAGCCTGAACCTTTACAGCCAGCTGGAAATAAAGTATTCCCCTTTCTTCGCTTCAGTTTGAACACTCAAGTAATCAGTTTTGCTGATGCTCGAGACATATCTTGGGATCATTTAAGATCATTCTTCTGGTACCAGATAACCTATTCAGTTTAGAAAATCAATGTTCTAACATAGCAGTGTCTGGACCGGCTTTGTCTCCAGTTTTAGTAGGAACCTAGTGAAGAAGATCTCCTACCTTAAGAGGCCAAATCCCTTCTTTTTGGTCTTCTTCTCCAGCTCCTCCCCAGAATCATCTCCTTTCTTCTTCCCTTTGCTCTTCTTCTCTTTCTTCTTTCCTTTCTTCTTCTTCTTCTTCTTTCCATCCTCTGCGTCCAGGTCCTGGCGTGAGGAGCTGCTGGCGGGCGTCTCGTGACCGGAGCTGTGGTCTGACATGTCGTCGTCTGGGGAAGGCAAATGGGCGGAAATGGTAGAAGTTGCAGCAGAGGCACAGACGCATGTAGCATTTTAATATTTGTGAGCACACCTGGACGGTTTGCACATTTGCATCGCCTTGCTTCGATTTAATCTGTGCCAGGTTTAGTACATTCGTATTCTTTGCCAAATTTCGCATGTTTTCATTTTCAGCATTATCTCGCATGCACGTCACGCACACTCAACACTCCCCGTTCATGTGTGGTCGTGATGTTGAGCATTAAAAATACGCTGCTCTAAGTTATAAAGTTGTTCTCTCTAAATTGCTGAGTGGATAAAATCATGTAGCATTTCATTAAGGTACTTAGACTAAGCGCTGTCCCTTGGCAGGCTGCGGGCCCTTCTTGAGTGCCAGTGTGTTATAAAGCCTAAGGGATGTGCATTGGCAGCGTGGCCTCTAATTTAAAATGGATACAATGTCTAGGAATTAATCCTATATTACAGCAACAGCGACAGTTGTGCCTTAAAAACGAAGAGCAGACGCCGTGTGTCAATATTTGAGTTCCTCCCATGCTCACCGTCTTCAGAAGGACCCTCGTAGGATTTGTCGATGGCGTTCCGGAAGCTCTGGTTGCACCCTCGCCCCCGGACCATGTGTGGCCGCGGGCGATGAAAGGGCACCTGCGCCTGGATCTGACTCTGCTTGACCTCCGACATCGCCGTCTGGAGACTCTCCAAGGAGCTGGACTTCCAGAGGCCCAGGGTCGGGCCGAGTGCGCCTCCGGCTGAAGGCTCTGAGAGATAAAAGAAACAAGAGAGGGTGGTTTGAGGTCATACGTGCTAAACTTATTTTAAAAAAAACATATCTGGTGCGTTTATCTATTTTACAGAGCAGATTCCAGTCTTCCCTCCAGCATGATGTTTCGGAAGCTGTTTACATAAAATTTGCATTAATCACAACCACCTACAGTATCGGCTGGAGCTGTGGCCCCAGATTTTCCTGCAGCTAATCTGAATATATCTGCAAATTTGGTAGTGCAGCACTTAATGGACTGAGCTGGATACATAAGACTGCATCTAGTCCTGAACTACGAGCCACCTATGATCCAGAGTCTGATCCTGAATGCTTTTAACACAAAGCAGCACAGAATAGGGTTCCACCTCAAATCTGCACACTTCAAAGTTTCAGATAACTTAAAAAGACGGACGGCTTGGAGGTTAATTGTTTAAGAGCACCCGAGGGACCCCGAAATACGCGAATGCAAATCTAATTGTCTTGTTTTTCCACAATACCAGCATTCAAACAGGAGCAGAGCGAAGGGGAAAAGAAGCCTGGTTAATTGATAGAGGAGGAAGCTTTACTCCAAATTAGATACACAGCCGCTGATAAAATGAAACAGAATCATTTCGAGATCATAAGCTTTTAGTGAAATTTGGCCCACCGCTTACAAAACATTACATTTATAGAGATCTCCTGCGGTAATATTTCCTGATTTAAGGAGCATTCAACTTTCTAAAATCTTAATGCGGCCTGCAATTCAATTTAGGTTTCCATAAGGGTCGGAGGATGGAGTTTAAAAGGGTGCATTAAGAATTTGCCCCTGCTTTATCCATTTGTGCGTTGCGTCGTCCACTGTGCCAAAGTGTAGCAGGTGTTATTAGTGACAGACATGTTCAGAAGATGCTCAATCCTTGAAAACTGTAGCATTTATAGTCTGAACAGGCGTGCACGCTTACGATACCGTCATATAGTGACAACAGAAGACTAATATGTTTCCTTTTTAATAATTATCCCACAGGAAGACGTGGCCAACATACAGTTGCCGAACCTCAACATTTTATACTACTCTTTCTTGTACTTTAGTACCTTTAGAAGGATTATTTGGTCTTTTGTTGTACAAAAGAAGCTGAATTTGATGTAATTTATTTACTTTGTCACAGATTATGCTTCGTAACCAACATAAAAATAAAGGTAATGTCACCGAACACTGGAAATAAAACTTTGGAAACTATTTTCATTAAAGGATTAAAGGATTAAGGATGAAAGAAAACATTTATCTAAGTGTGTGGATATATCTTAAGAACCAGAATAACTGACTTTATTGAGTGTTACACGCTGATACAAACACCTCATTTATCGTGTAATCTCAAAGATCTAAGTTTTGTGCTCTTTGGCGCCACCTGTGGCGATGAGCAGTAACTGCAGGTGTGTTTTTGAACATTTGCACGGACAATATTACATTAACGGATAGATATAATCCCGTTATTTAACCGTTTATATGGATGCTAAATACTATGATCTGATAAAATATATATAAAATATAAGCGTTTACGTGACAAAAAACAAAAACGTTTTGTGTGTGTTTTGACATGCGGAAACTCACTCTGGACGTTGTGCAGCACATTAAAAACTGTGTGGTGTCGTCACTAAATTGACAGTTGACATCTAGCCAACCTTAGATTAGAGTAGTATCATAGACGCTGCAATCAGTCTTTGTGTATAAATGTTACTATAGCTAGCTTAAATCAGCTAGCTTAAACCAGCTAGCATACACTGGGTGATTTAGAGTGAGTCTGCTGCCTTAGCTCCACCTAAGAGAGATAATTGGGTGCTGAGTGATGTGTCACTAATGGCTTGTGGGAATGTCTCCACAGACACCCAGTTAGTAATACTTTCAGAGCGAGGACTTTCATTTCATTTGAGCAGTGGCACCGTTGGCACCATTGTGTTAGCTCATTTGGCCACAGATAGCGACTTAGCAAACATTTATTCAAATGAAAATCTTTGACACTGGCACTTTAAACTTATAAATCACAGATGGATGATTGAAACTTTTATCTATATTTATAGAGACCATATTAAAAAAAATAAAAAATTGAAAGCTTAGACATAGGTTGAGAAATCTGTATCAGCTCACATTCACCCTTTCCCGCTAATAGGTTTAGCTTTTTGGATGGAAGCTCAAAACTGTTAATACCCAGACATATGAAGATGATATGTGGAGAGAGAGGGAGAAGAAATTGGGTGGGGGTTGGGAGTCCTATAGGTGAAACATAAAGGAGGGGAAAAGAAGAAACGATGAGTGAGGTGGAGGGGTACAGGGACAGGTGAGGAGCGGTACTAAGGGAGCTGACAGGCTCATGCATAAGCAAGAGAGGGGAGGAATAAATGAACTGCTATCATACTGTACTCAGGGATGGCCTCCAACCGGAGAGAGGAAGAAACGGAGACGGAGGAGAGGGAGTGCGGTGAAGGCCACAGCTGATTCAGCAGGAGATTGGAGAGCACGGGGGAGGGCGGAGAGGAGAGTAAATGTCATGCAGAATAAGCGGCTGCTGAAGGAGGAAAGTGAAGGACAAGTGACCAAGAAACCCTTAAAGGCATTAACCCATCCCAGTTACATGACAATACAAAAAAAAGTGACAAGTACTCTTCAAAGGCAGGTTTCTCCTCCTGGAAGTTTTCCGTAACGATGACTTTCTCGCATCATTGCACTCACTGCTTAAGACATTTTTTTTTTTTTAGTCATATTTCTGCAGCTTCAAAGCTCAAAAGTAGAGCGGGAAAAAAGAGGGGAAGTGAAACTGAAGCGGGCGATAGAGTCGGAGTTGGAGGAGGGAAAAAGTAAGCAGAGCGTTGCTGCCTTTTAAGTCCTAAATTGACTTTTTGAGAGGAAGTGGGATTTATGGGGAATAAGGGGTTATAAATAGAGAGGGGGTGTGGGTGGGGGGGAGCGCAGAGGAATAAAACGCTCAATTTGAGAGGCAGGATTTGTGTCACAAATGTAATTACGGCTGTCCAGCTCGCAGCCTGATAGAATTAAGCTCCTTGCCAGTGCACTGCCGCACTGTACAGAGAATCTGTGTGTGTCTGAGCGCGTGGGCACGTGTGGATTTAGCACAAAAATAAGAGAATTTTGTTAAAGGAAACGATCCTGCCTGTATGAGATAGTGGCGCGTGTCCTTGACCGCCCCAGATGAAATAGCAGGAGAAACACGAGCACAGTTCACTTTCGCTCGGGCGTGTTTGCATGTGCGGCGCGCTCTTTCCATGCATGTCAGGCGGCTGAGGCTGGAGGTAAATGAATAATGAGGGTTTAATAGGATGGATGAGCGGGGGAGAGGTGGCTATCATCGCCAGCTCGATCCAATGGAGGGTGAAATCAGCGTTTATCACATATCGCTGCCCGCTGTGCCAGCAGATGCTCGCGCGGATCCGTTCGCATCACGTCTGCCTGATTTGCCACTGATTCAAGCTGGTGCACATATTTGACAAACAGCCTAACAGCCAAAAAGGACGCGGTGATGGGCGATGCCCTTCACAGCTGTAACGCCGCCGCGGCCAAGATCAAATGGGAGCGTCACCCGGTTTCGCTTTTCGAGAGATGACAACTTAACCATTTATAACGAATAAAATGATTCTCAGTGGATTTTGACACGAGAAAAGTGTGGAGCTGCACATCTTAGGAAAACAATTCCAACTTGTTTGAACAACCCATGTCTTTCTATCTTGATGTTTCCACCCTACCCAGAAACTCATAACATCTCCTGATGTTTAACGGATTTGGGCAGTTGTGATCCCATCCTCTTGGGGCCCAGTCAAGGGGTAAGGTAAGACAGAAAGAGGCACCCTAGGGATGGGGTTGTAGAGCATTGTCAAAATTGGCAAAATACGCCAAAAGGTCGCCATCTGGAGACCCTTCTCTTTGTTTTTTTCCGCCCACATGACGCCAAGATATGGTCCTGACACCTGCATGTGGGGAAAAACCATTGGATTAAACCATTTTTCCTCCCACCTCTCAATCCAAATGACGATTTCTTCCAATCGGGCCAGTCCGTTCTGACTGAGGGCTATATTGTTTATTATTCTGATTATTAGTGAAAAATGATGGTCGGTCCATGTGTCCAACAGCGTCTTAAGGTCCAAGACGGGCGCCAAACTCATTGTTCACTCATCAGAGATGTTCACGCAACCAAGCAAAAAAAAAAAAAAAAAGCCATGATTGGTTGTTTCTAGAGGACGTCTTCCCCATCATGCCACACCGCTGGGCAATTTCTGAGCACTTCACTTGAGATGTAATGAGCGATTTTCAGCAGGTTTGGTCTTAATGGCATCCAGTGGCGTTTTGTAGTGTCTGCCGTGTGAATGCAGCATAAAGCATTGAAAAGAAAATAATAAATCCCAGAATCATTATCCAGGATGTTCCAGTCTTGGGTGGCTGGGGCTTGGTGCGGGTTGAGCCTCTGCAACAAGTGGATCATTGTGACTGTAATGCTCTATTTAAATACAGAACCATTTACCAGTGCTTGTCAGTGGTAATAATGCCGACTAGAAAACACTTCTTACTCAACTTGTCATTAACACTCAAAGTGAAAACGCTAAGAGAGTGCCAATTACCGCCACGAAAACGCCACCTGCATTCCGTGCTAAACGCATAAACACTGTGTCCACAAACCGTGTCCGGGAATATCCAACACACCTGCGTACCGCCGCATGCAAATATCCACCTGAACACGCGTCTGGGTATCGTGACTTTTTCTTCTTCTATCCGAGGCCGTCGGCGCTTTGGAGTCTTTGCCAGCCCTGCAAGGACTAATGCTGCTCCGCGCCGCTTTGTGATTTGAAAAGCGTCACTTGACTATGACACGCTTACAAACTTTGAAGTCACGAGAGGTCAAATCACCCTCGGTTAAGATTCAGATTTGGATCGATCTTTATTTACAAGATCCGACATCTGGTCTCGCCGTCGGTTTTACGGCTCTTAGAGTACTATTAGCCCAGAAATGTGATGTGAGGCGGCATTTCGGATTCAAAAAGCACAACGACACAGCTGAACGAGATACTGAGGAAATCTCTTTCACAGAATTGAAACCAGCAGCGATACCAAGCCCCGATCCGGTCTAAGGGGATGTGGGGGGGGGGGGGGGGATAAACGGCAAATGACTAATCCTGATTTATTCATATTTAAGCCTGCATGGATCTTCCAGTAACCACACACCGCCAAACATCCCTGGAACATGCCTGACCCTCCCCTCCCGCAGCGGCTCAGCGGGATCTTAACACTTACCTATCAACCGGACTACAATGTGCTCCACAGCAAGCAGATTTGTACCAGACTGGCAGGGAGGTTGCCACGGTTACGAGAAAGTGCCCCCTCCATCAAAACTGCCGGAGGTGGCAGCGGAGGTGAGGTCTGTGTGTGTGTGTGTGTGTGGAGATGGGTGACGCCACGTTGCCAAGGAGACACATTAGCCAGCACTGGAAAAAAAAAAAAAAAAAAAAAAAAAAAGGGGGGGAGGTTGCAGCTCCTGACCACAGTTTTTTAAAAATGGGTGCAGGAACCACACACAGAATTAAACAGATCCACACACGCTTTTCAATCTCGCATCCAATCTCAGGATCGGCCAATAAAACCAGAAGCCTGTGTCTCACAGAGCAGTTAAACAGACCCTGACCCGCACCCCGCTATAAAAACACATCCAGATACATGTGCATGATCTCAGTGTCAATAAAGGTTATTGAATTCAATCCAGCTGAAACATTAAATACAGTGTCAGAGGGCGGCTAGAAATGCTTCCTTCTGTGTTAACACGGCGTCAGTAAAGGCTATTCAATTCATTCGCTGACTTAAAAGATCATAAATGACTATGGATTTTAGACCAGCACATCTCAATAAAAGTTTACAGATGGGTTTAAGGTCTTTAAAGTGCACAAAGAAATGGAGAGAAGACGGGAAAGGTCTCCGATAACCGTCTTTGTCTCAGCTCGGATTAGACGCACTGAATATGAGAGTTTAAAAGCTTTACTGGAGCTAACCTGTGTGGACACGAGAGAGGTCAGAGGTCAAAACGGCCCCGCTTTCGTACTCTAGCTGGGCCACGTGACAAGCCCAGATCTCAAAAACCACTTCCCGGCCTCGGATTTGGCGACGGTAATAAACATATCCATTAATATGAATCCTATCGTGGCACAACCTTCATCCGACTTCAAACCAGATCACTTCATACGACGGCATAGCCAGTAAACGCAAATCCAATTCACGTTATAGCCAATCAAAGCTCTCCTCTAATTAAAGACCTGTTCAGTCTCAAAGCTTCCCCTCCGTCTCTATCTGAAGGCACTCTGCTATATCAGAGGCGGGGGATGAAGCTGGATGGAGGCGTTGCCGCGGCGGTAATTGTGTTTAGCTGTTTAGATGTATGAGGGACCGGGGACATATGGGCTGTTTGTATTTAGCCTCCACCTAGATGAATGGCTTTAATAACTGGAGGGGACTTAAAAGGCCATTTCATAATTACTGCCTACCTCTGCTGGATTACAGCTAGGCGGCGGGGGTGGCAGGGTATGGATGAGGGCTGGAGAGAACGGCGCGGAGTGGGACGTGTGCCATTTATAAACGCGGGGCCGGATAAATAAAAATGCTTGCGCAACGAGGGAGAAGTGTAGGGAGCATAAATTCAGACGCACACAATCCTGCTAATGCTATACTTGTGAAGGCTTTTACCGACGTTAAAGGCCTTCACTGACCCCTAACGCAGGAATCTGACTTCAGCATGGCACAGTAAGCTTTTACGCCTCGTTTGGGCTTCGTACTGTTGATTTATTTTGCGTTATCCTAAATGACAGGACTTTATGGACCTGATTTCAAATGCAAAACGCAAAAAAATTACTATTATTAGCACCTAGAGGATTTAGCTTCTACTCACAGAATCCGGCGTAACTTTATGTAACCATGCTCGATGCATAGTTGGATGGCAGCACTTGAAAGGCGAGTTGCAAGCTGCCAATAAACCCAAAACAGTCCCAAAAGTCTACGCCTGCCTGCAAGACATCCAGGTGCAGCTCAAGCAGCCTGTAAGACGACTCCACTGACACGCACCGGCCCGCAGGAAGAGCATGTACTACACGCTCGTCGCATCTTAATGGGAGCATCTGGGCCCAGATATGAGCTCCACTGAGCGCACCCAATTGTGCAGAGGAGACGCAGCGTGTTCTAGCTCTGCTGCGAAGGGGTTTATCAGAAAAGTGACCCACGGGACACACACAGGACCGTCGATCATTTCAAACAGAGAGAAAGCAAAGCAGCTCAACGCTGGCTGGTTTTAAAGTCCTATCATGCAGGGAGTAAACAACAGTGTGCACGCAGGACGACGGCACTGCTGGCAATGCTGCAGGGTTAGCTGGTAGCTACTGGCAAAGAACGTCCCGACAAATGATCATCGGGAAATACACGTGGAGAAGCATACAAAAGATAAACAAGCAAAGGAAAGTCCGTGAGGCTGGGAAGCTGTGCCGCATAGCCCCGGTGTGTGTGGGGGTGATTCTGCTGGATGAGCTCTTTGGTGTGTTGTAAGGGGGCAGCCTGCTGCCAGGGGAGACGTTAGACTCTAAGGGCGAGAAATGGAGGGATGAATGAAGGGATATCTGTTCATTACTCCTCTGGCTGTCTGTGGGGTGTTCGCTCGTGCACGCACGCACGCGCTCATAAAAAAACACAGTGTGAGGCGCTGGGCTGGGTCTGACTCGGCAGAGGGAACTGCAAGACAGAAGCATGCTCGCCATAATCACATAAGGCTGGAACAGATACAGCTGCAGCTGAGCGGGGGGAGAAGAGAAGGAGAGGAATGAAGATTACAGAGAATGAAAGCGATTGTAAAGAAGGAACAAGAGGAGGAAGAAGAGAGAGAGAGGGAGATGAAGGTTTGGGACTGAGAGGATACTAAAAATGGGGATGAGCCTTGCGACACTGAGCCGGAGAAGGAGGATGATCAAGAAAGAAGCGGGAAGATGAAATAGAAGTAAGATGGTGGCTCCTAAGAGTGGAAAGTCGAGAAAGAAGGAGGGAGGAGGGAAGGAAGGGACAGCCTGAGTAAGTGACAGAGAAAAAGAGGAAAGAGAGAGGGATGAAGCGCACCTCACGGCAGCTTCAGCCAGAGAGAAAAAGGGTTTTAGCCAGATTAAAGAAGCCAGGCATGCCTCTTAAGACCATCCGCCTAATGAAATATGTCAAAGCCCATAAAGAAACACTGAGGCCATTTAGGAGGGAGGGCGGCGGCGGTGGTGGCGGCGGCGGAGGGTGGGGGGAGTGGAGCATAGCGCAGGAGGGCCCGGGCAAATCCGCCGCATCAGCAAAAATGAAAAAAAAAAAAATGCACGCAAAAGCCTCCCGTCAATACGCATTAGCCGAGACGTCAGCTGGAGAGGAGATGAAAAAAACATAAGAAGAAGAAAGGAATGGATCGCTTTATTTATCGTGGGCCTTAAGGGCTGTGGGCGGCGTAGAAATGCCAGGAAAATCATCGCAGGAGAGGAGGAGGAGGAGGAGGAGGAGGAGGAGGAAGAGGAGGGCGGAGGTGAAGCCACTTGTGGGAATGCTGAGTGTGGGGGATTTGAGGTCAGGAACGGTGCTCAGGCCATTTGTATTCCACCGGCAACAGGCTCAGTCGGCTGCAGGTGGATTTAAGAAATCGCTGTAGCCGACTCAGTGTGTGTGTGTGTGTGTGTGTGTGTGAAACAGCAAGCAGGGGAGAGGCACAACTCGCCTCCCAGCGCCAGAACTAAAGCACGAGCCGTGATCCTTTCCTTACACGGGACTTTGTTCATATTAAAAGTTGTAAATGAGATATGAGGAACGGTCGGCTGAGCGTGAAGCTGTCAAGATCAACCTCGAGAGAGTCTTCCCTGTGTACGGAGAGGCAACGCTGGAGCACAAACTACTCACAGCCAACCCCGGAACTCCAATTACTTTGCAAGAAATGTTTTCAGAGGGGTTATCAGTAATGCTTGGTCATATTTTACTTCTGTTTAACACCACGTTTGTTTTCTTGCCTGCACGACTTAGATTTCAACCTTTTTCTTGACTCAAGCGTTGACCAGTCACGCTCGAGAAGGATTTGTTTGTCGTACCCTGTCAGCGATAGAGCTTGCAGGTCACGTTTGATAGTAGATGTCCTTGCATGAGGCTGAATTGCCAGGAGCCATATTTGAGGACGTGCTATAGTTGCCATAATACGTAAATCCTTAGCTCTGATTGGTCGTGGCCTCAAAACTCTGCTTGTGTACGCCCCTTTAAGTCCCATAATTGCGTTAACCTACATGTTGACCATGTTATTGCAGCATTATCAGCCTGAGCCCCGATGGAGACCTTTGCTGCACGTCATCCTTTAATTCAGTCATTTATTGTTTAAATATACCTTAAGGAAAAAAGCCTAAAAGCTATAAATATTTTATTGGTAGTATTACGTGCAGAATGTAGAATAGTGGCGCCTTTAATGGGATTTTCTGATCACTGCACCTGACCTTGCAGTCACTGACAAAATGAATATTAAAGCAAACCAATGTCACTCAGTAAAAATAGCACAAAGAGTTTTTTGTTTCAAATAAAACAACAGCGTGCACAGAAATAACCGAAGGAGAAGCCATCGCAGTGCAATACGGCCGCTGTCAGCCGGGTGAGGATTGAGCGTCGAGGCCCCGCTGACCTGGGCGGCTATAAAGCAGCGAGAGCTCCGACACTAAGTGCTTCACAACTCAACTTTGTCAGGCTGGGAGCGGAGGGGAGGCGGGACGGGGGCGGGGGGAGGGAAAAGATGGAGTAAAATGTGGAATAAAAGCTGGAGAATTAGTAAGAGTTGATGGAGTTTGCAGGAAAATACAGCACATTGGTGGGTCAAAGGGTAAAAGGGAGACGGTTTTCTCTTCACTTACCATTCCTCTGGCCGACCAGCGATCCCATGTTGCTCTCATCAGCCACTAGGACACACAAAAAAAGAGAAAATCACACAGTTAATACCACAACTGGTGCCTACTGGCTCGCTGGCATACGCTGCAAACGACTCCCCGCGTAAGATGGAGGAGGACAAGCGAGGGACGAAATGACACGGAACTAAAGAGGAAATGAAAAAGAAGCAGAAATATAAGAAAAGCAGAAGAAAGAGAGATATTGTGATTGCGACGGAAAATGGGAAAACACACAGAGACGAGACAATGAGAGAAATAATAAAGGGACGCAGGAGAAAACAAGCGCCCAGCAACACCTAATCTAACTAGGATTGCAGTCGGCAGGCCGGCAGGCAGGCAGGCAGGCGGACAGCGCACCGTGGGATACAATAATAGGCTTTCATTATGCCACCATTTCTCTTAAATAATCCTTTTCATTTTTTATGAGGTCAATTTTCCCAGCGGACAGATGAGGCTGAGGGAAGAGAGAAAACGAGAGGAAGGGAGAGTAACGGGGAGGAAAACGACGGCGCGGCGGGGAGAGATTAAAGAAGTGACAGATGCAGTGTGAGTGTGTTTTAAAAAAAATAAGCGGAAATCAAAAAAGCTTCATAAAACCCTGCAGCGACACATCTGTAGCCATCAAGACAAAGAAACAGAAATACCTTCCGTGTGCACCGTGAAACTAAATATTAAACACTCGCAAAGTTTTAGGGGGGAGAAAAAAATATTTCGGACCACATGACCCTGGCAGATAATGAAAAGCTTCCTGTTTCTGTGGAGGAAAGATAAAAGTCTGCATGGCCGGCTGCCAAGTTTGCCTCTTCTGCAACGGTGGCCAAAAATGAAAGATTCCTACCTATCTCAGCTAGCTTGTTGTGCTAGGGAGCAATCGGCAACAAAACACATCACCTAATTCTGTTGGGGTAACCTCTGGTGACGCCTGAACCCCTCAGAGGCAACGGCACTGAAAGACAAGCAGGAAAAACCAGATCCCAGTCTGGTCAAGTACATCCCAGATGCTCCAGATCAAGCCCAATCCAGGGACGCCACTCCGCTACTAACAGGACCCAAAGGATCTGGACACTACAGGACACCCCAGAGGTTCCTCAACCATGGCTTAAGGGGGACATACAGGAGTATAGTAGAGTATAGTAAGTGTCTAACATGGCAGAAGCATCAAAGACAAAAAAAAACAACCTGGGAATCATAAGAGGAGGCTGGAGCGAGGTACAGAGAGAACGTAATGCAGTAATTTACGGGATAGGAAGCAGCAGAAGAAAAGAACAAGGTGACACAGGTGGAGAGCGTGCAAGCGAAACGAGGACAGCTCCTGAATACCACGGATGCTGTTGTTAGTATACTACGTTCTAGTCGGCTCTGGAGATAAATTAACAGCCGCAGCCTTGGTAGCATCGAGGGAGAGAGTTTGTTGGTTAGAGCATCAACATCTGACAGCGATATTCCCAGTGATTCACTCACGTACTCGACTAAAAGAGAAAGAAACTTCCAGATTCCACATTTGGATGACATTACCTATTGTCCTGTTTCTCCCTTTGTCAACTGTTGACCAACCCGTTTGTTCTTGTGTTTAAGTTCCCTTAGTTCTTCGTTTCCCAGGTTTTGACTTACTTTCGCTTTTTGTTACCTCTATTTTAAGTCATCATTAAATCTCACCCAATCCTTCGTTTCCCAGACAATACCAGTTCCTCGAGCGTAAGGCCCTACCCACGGCGGACGGCTTTCGCTGCGAAGCCGCCACAGGGGACGCGGTGCAATTGTCGCGGCCGGCTCTGACTCCGAGGTGTTAGATGAAGACTTTCGCTCCTTGGCGAGGTAACTCCGCCGTGGCCGGACGTCACGGGGAACACAGACTTGTCGCCGTGCAGGAGAACGGCAATTAGTACAGACGGAGGAGAGAATGAGTTTGGGTAAAATAGTCGAATGTCAAAGCACGCAGTAAGCCCTAAAAGCTCTGATTAGGTCATTTTAAGGCTTTTTAGATTGATAAAGAATCAAGGGATTCAAACAAACCTACACCGTCTCAGATGATTCAGAGTTTTGCTGAGCGACGGAGTCAGGGACTCTGCTATTCATCCCAAGCCTGAGGATTTTCAGCGCGCAAGCGAGTGAAAGCTCTGAGTCAACAGACTATTTGCTAAGGCATCGAGGGTCAACAAAAACATCTCACCTCTCCCTGTCAAGTGGCGTTTAATAAAAGCTAACCCGCCGAAGCTCAGACACGTGTGACCGTCAGGACTGACACGTGGGAAAGTCTCCTGAGGGAGGAGAGGAAAAAAAAAAAAAAAACACGTCTCTTTAAATAAAAAGTGTGCGAGCGGGGGTCAGCCTGTGTGTGTTCAGAGCCCCTGTCAACGTCACATACACAAACAGAGCTCGGCTAACTACCTTATTTCAGCTCTGAGCACTTTGGAGAGGAAATGGATGAATAGAAACGGAGATAACACACATGAAAAAGAAAAAAAAAAAACAGATTGAAATGGAGGACGGCCAGAGATGGAGATGGAGGCCAGGGGATACAGATAGCGGCGGGTATTGGAGTGGGTCCTCAGTGGGATACAGCTGAGAGCGTGTGTGCGCAGACCACCCCTGTCCGTAATGAAAGCCAATCAGCTTGGGTGGCAGAGGCGTGTGCTGCAGGAAGAAAGCCAATCCACTGGACCTAATGAACCGGGATTGGAAATCAGAGAGAGGCAGAGAAGAAAGAGAGACGGACAGAAGAGAGAAAGAGCGGCGGACTCGTCGGCTTTCAGTTTCAACTGAAGGGAAGGGAAGCGAGATAAACAAAGACGGAGGGGACACAAAAAACTGAAATACGGGAGATATTATCCAGGAGGAAAAAAGAGAGATGAAAGGATTGGAAAGACAGACAGAGAGGAAAAGACGGGAAGGAAGGGGGTCAGCGTGGGTTAATACGAGGAAATCAGCCCCTCCGTTCTCACCTTCCACACACACACACACACACACACACAGAGCAAGGCACGAGATTGGAAACCTCGTGCGTTTCATTTACACACAAAAGCTCCCGGCACACAGTGGACGCCGCGTTCATGCGGTTTGCTGGAAAGCCCCCCGGGTTTATGAGTTCAGGAGGTCAAACCCCCTAAGGCCCGGGGATAATGGGAGAGGGCTACGTATCACAAACAAAGAAGTGCACTGATAAGGAGCATGTGATCGCTGTTGTGCGCTTGTAGTCCGGGTCCATGATTAGGTCGATGTGTTTGCGACGGATGAGACAACAGCGGGCCTGTGGTTTGTGTGCGTTCGCCGCAGAAACAGTCGCAGGATGAGAAACAAGAGCTTCTTTCAACATTGAGGGAGTTTGTGCGTGTGTGTGTGTGTGTGTGTGTGTGCGAGCTCACCCATATCCATGCTCTTGGATGCTCTATTTCGAGGAACGTTGTCCTTATCGTTGCCGGCGTAGAAAGCTGAAGCCGTGGGGGGTGGCATCTGAAAGCTGCGAGGAAACAGACACGACTTTGCATCAGTGAAAACAAAGGATGCGTTTGCAAAAGTGGCAGTAGAATAAAAAAATGACAGTCTTTAATCATTGCGACTGTCGCTCCTAGACTAAAAAAGTGCTTCCTGCTACATAGCGGACATGTGATTGGTTCGAGGCCTCATCCACTCTTCCATTAGCGGCGCGTCAAGTTGCAGCGAGCGTCTGTTGAACGCAGCGTAGCTCTGTTTGGCTAAAACAGGTTTTACAGACTACTCTCCCACAATGCACTGCACAAAGAAAACACCTCTTTATGGAGCTGCCAATCAAAAAATGCTATTGCAAATTACAGCTAGGGTTAAAAATGGATTGATTTAAGAGTTAAAGTGCAACAAACAGATTTTAGTTCCCAGATCTGAGCCCAAATCAGCTGCTTTCCAAGCTCCTTCATTAAAAACCTTTCTAAATCCATTTGATCCTGATTAACCCGAGAGCATAAACACATAAAACAGAGTGTTTCTGTGGTCAGTGTGCAGCCCAACGTACAGCTCTGTACTCACACAAGTATCAAAGCTCTTTCTGTTACGCTATCACCATAATTACTACTGCATAATGCAAACAGGCTACTGCAATTAGACCGTGCAGCCTAAATAATGCATTGTAATATTTAGCTTAATGACTCTTCTTTATCTCATAACACAGAGGGCCATTGGAATAAAACAACTCTGGCCCTGTGTGTAGTTTAATAGAGGTGTAACGTGCAATATGTGTTTTGTTGAAATGGTGGTGGAGGAGGAGGAGGAGGAGGAGGAGGAGGAGGAGGAGGGGGGTACCTGTGGCGAGGTGGAGTCGACGGCAAGTCCCTGCTCATTTCCTCCGCGGATCCGGGAGACGGCGGCGGGGGGAAGCCGTGCACCTCGTCGTCGCTGCCGTAGTGACCGTAGCCGCCGTTAGTAGCCGCGGCGGGATGAGGAGCTGAGGAGGAACGACGCAGATTTTTGTTGAATCAAAGCTCCTCGAAACAAAAAATAGGGTCCTGACTTTTTGTGTTAAATATAACACATTTTGTTTTTTCACCTTGATTCTTACCGGCGCCTGAATTAACTCTAGCATCACTCCTGACGGCTAAGGGAGCTTAATGCATTCGAAAACTTTGAGGGCTCTCGCGTAGCTGCGGATATTATTCATCACTTCTATTGATCAGCTGTGACAAGACGCCGCACGCATATTTAATTACAGACATCAGACACAATGAGGAATGGTGTGTCCTTCAACTGGGGATCAATACGGTCAATAAAGAGCTTAGCAAGGTCAGACATTCAGAAGCTATATGTCAAAGATTAATGCACACAGGAGCTTCATTTTAACTTCCTTGCAAGTTTTTCCAGAAACCGAAAAGAGCTGAGATCATTTCACCCACTGTAAATCTTTTGTGTTAAAACCCCCCACTCATAAGGAAAAGTCTTAATTCAGTGTGATGGCGAGCCGACAGAGACAGAAAAGCATCTCCAGCTCCATGCATCCCAAAGGGGGGGAGGAGGGGAGAAGAGGAGACGAGGGAGAGAGCTGAAGAATGAATTTAAAACAGTTTGTTAGTCTTTTTTTTTAAACACAACAGCACGCACGCTGCACAATACCCTGTATGCAAATCCGCCCCACTTAGGAGGCGTTTCATCAGCGTAATGATTCCAAGGTCAGATCTTCTGCACATGAAAACCGAGCGTGGTGTTCGGGAAAAACATAGCTAATGACTTCCCTTTCTCCTGCTATAAATATGCAGGGAAAAGAGGAGCGAGGAGAGACACAAAGGCAGGGTTAAGAGAAGATGGGGCAATTTTGTAATGCGGGGCTATGGCACGCTCAGCGCGGCTGCTGCAGCGAGCTTAAAAAAAATAAAACAAATCTGAGTCAGGAGCTATGGCAAACACACACACGGCGACAAACATGCTGTGTGTACACGCTCAGACGCAGATAACGGGATATACAAACACTCCAAACCTAATGTTGACTATTTGACAGCTCAAACGGACAAACAGTGCGCGCAAAGGCGTCGAGCGGCTCACCGAAGTTGCTGGTCGACACTGCCGTGCGACTTCCATTGGCGGCGGGCTCCGTGTTCGGGGGCCTGGAGGGTCCTGAAGGTCTCTGGTATGCATCATGGCCCCAAGGCTCCTGTCAAAAGAGAAAGAGATGGAGGGAGGCTATAAAAACGGTTATCAGGCCGTTCATAGGCATGAAAATGTGCCGGGCGCAGTCGGAGCGGTGACTTTTGAAAAATTGATGGCCGCTTCCTCATACAGCCGAAGATAAAGTCCTGTATTTTATTACCCACTGGCATTGGGTTCTTATTTCAATCTTTTACCATGCATCAGTCAGTGCTGGTATATAATACCGCCACCAAATAGGAGTCATTTCCTGCAAAGGTATAGCCTGTTAACCCAAGCCCAGTTCAGGTGACATGGTCTTGAAAGGATTAAACTGCTCACGGAGAAAGTTTTAGACTACTAAAAAGGTTTGGTTTGCTCGGTTCAGATCTGGTATCATAGTAGAAGTCATGTAGCCTGAGAGTGGAGCCATTTATTGGACAGTCGATCACGCACAAGTCTGAAGTACATGGTTGAACTTTGTGTGTTTGTGGGAGGAGCTCTCTTGGCTGCGCTGTGATTGGTCAATCTACATTCTAGGGCGGGGCTTAGCCAACGGTCAATTGGTCAGTTGATTGGACAGCATCGGTAGCCTTTGAGGGATTAATCCATAGTATTCAGAACACGACTCTGAAGTTGCCTAGCGCAATAGCTAACATTTGCCGCAAACGCAAAGCTGCCTGTGTGGCTCCGATTTCCTAAAACAGAAGACTAAAGAGTCTAAACTTTGCCAACGACTAACTGCATACCCCAACTCAAAGCAGTGGGCTAACTTGTCTATGGCCGACTGGTTAACCCAGATTTTATTTTCCCATATTTTCGCCTATCGTTTACATCAGGGGTTTCAAACATAAAGCCTGTGGGCCCAAAAAAGGTCTTCCAGAGCGTCCAATTTGGCCCGCTAGACAAACTTGCAAACCAAGTGTGAAAATTACAACTTTTACGGCAGTTGTTTAATAAAACCTAGACCCAATTTGTCCATAACACAACATTGAGGACTTAAACTAAATTGAAGGTACGCGCCCAAATTGCGAAATCACTCATTTTTTCTTTAGAAATTTCAGGTTATTCATAAAACTCTTGGGAAAGTACAAGGACAGTTTTCATAATGCACGTTCTTTGTTCAACAAAGACAAACATTTATAGGCTGATATTGATCCGGCCCACTTGAGACCAAATTGGGCTGTAGGTGGATTACGTAAAGGTACCATTTCAGTCGACCGCTATTTTTAATAGAAGACTCATATAAAATGTCCAATATTTAGAGGCAGGACAAAGAGAGGGGCTTTGTGTCTGAACCCTATCTCAGCATTGGATGTTAAATTCATGCTTCAGTCACATACCTACCATCTTCTTCTTTCTTTTCACAAAACAAATTATATGGAAAACCAAACAGGCAATAAAAGAGCACGTGACAGCGCCCCTCTGAAATCACGGCAGAACTCGGCGACGGAGCGATTGCATTTGCGGGGATTTCGCATTCATTTCGCCGTAGCTCAATCACGGCGGGTCCCATCAGGCGGCGATAAGAGAAGAGAGCTTTGAGGAAATGTGAACAGATTTACAACAATCCCAGGATTTGGACTCGACGCGGAGCAGAGGGGGGGGGGGGGGTTTATATCACCAAAACGCTCCGGCTGATTATGAGTGAGGAGGAAAATCTGTCATCCGCCCTGACACGGTGACCATGGCAACACATCAGTTACCATTTGGCGGTTAAGTTTTTCTCTGCCTTTGCCGTTTGTCAGGGAGGAAGTTGTTACAGTTGCTGGAGAACGAATGAGCCGATGCCTCCATGATGGAAATAAATGACGGATAAATATCTGAAGCGCCTGAAAGGAACTGCAAAAAAAATAAAAAATAAAAATGGTGTTTCTCTTAATGTGCACAACCTAAAACACAGCAATTAAGGCATTTTATCGAGCAGCCATCCAGCACTACAAAGGACCCCCGCCCCACAGATGGAGATAGGAACTAGGGATGATGGGAATCGGCGCTGGTGGAGGATGAAAGGAGCCTTCACTGGTCAAAGAGATGGGAGCCACAGCCGTCACACACAAAGCAAGAAAAACAGACAGACTCCTACACACACTGATTTAAGCGTGACAAAAAAACATAGTCCTAAGATGAATCATGAAAGGTGTTCCAGTAGCTTCCGCGTATCAAAGCGCTGGGTGGGGTGTATTCACAATGTCACGCAGTCCCTGGGGGATCATTAGTGGCTACCATACATCTTAATGTGACACGGCATCGCGGCTGTCAATCACGCTGAGCTCATTCGTGTGTGTGTGTTGCATGAATTTGCACACAAACTTCTGACAGTTCTTCTGCATGTGTCAGTAGCACATAAATCCCATCATCCTTCCCTCCATCCATCTCATCCATCCATCCAATCCTTCAGCCTCTGGTTCGCCTGAGGCTTTTGAAGGAGCCTGGCAGCAGACAGACAGTCAGATATCTTAATCCCACAACAATAAGTAAACAGGAGCAGGAGGGAGGAGGGGGGTCCATCTATGCGGGCTGGCAGTCTTAACCTACAGCTTCATACAAAAGGCTTCAGAGAGGCTTAGCCCTGCCTCAGCCTACTGCGTCAACCACCCCTCCCATTGATCATTTGGCTCGGGATGGAGAGCAGAAGATCTATTTAAATAGATATAATTTTAGGCTCTACATGGATCCATCTCCCACAGTTTTTGTCCCGTTTTAAAGTGTATGAAAATGTCACCAGAAATGCATCCTTTGTGCATTTCACAGACTTCATTATTGCTGCTTTCATAGTTCACAAAACTGCAAGTAAGTACCTGCTATTTTTTTCGCCGCGTGCAGGAACGGAGAGCGACGGAAAGCTATTAAGGTACAATCACAACAAACTGACATCAACAAACTGTCGGCAGCGAAGAGTTGCTTCAAATAAGAGCCCGACGTGTCACCTGTCACCTGTGTCTGGGCCGTAAAGATGCACCTGAAGGCACCGCAAAGACTGCAGCCAACGGCCACAAGCTAGGAGGCGAGGAGAGAAGATACTGACGCAGTTCAGGTAAGACGAAAATAAGAAAAAAGGCTTGTGACTACTTCCCTAGATGGAGATTGCTGTTTGAACCTCATATATACAATAATATATATACAAATAACACTGTCAAAACCTACAAAATGCAATTACATCCAATAAATCTGTGCCTCATCAAAAGCATGGATGCATTAAGATTAAATCATCTGCACAAATAACGAGGTAAATGTGTCAGTTTATGGCGTTTATGGTTTAATTCATCCAGCCTCAACGGAGACAGAACTCCAGACAGTGGCGGGGTTTCTGAGGCGCTCAGGGGGATTTGTTTTATCACACGGCCCTACGGTATCACCAGGCTGCCTGTTAAGACATGAAAGGAGAAGGACAATGCAGATATATATTGATCTTTGACCTGTGTTTGATTAGCATGCATTCACATGCTTGGATAAGTGGCAAAGACACACACACACACACTGAGAGGAAGGTATAGATGAGATGTAAATGCCGCCATTGGCAGGGGTCAGTGGCAATCAGCCCAGAAAGCCTCCCAGTTTACGCCTCCTCTCCGCACATCATCACCCAGCATCTGCTTAAACCGCTGTGATGAACATCTGATGATCGTTCCTGAGAGTTCAGCAGAAAGACTGAAGCTGTTAGGGTATTTTTTTTTACCGTTTGGCACGTTTGATCTCCTCTTCATCAGTCTGCTCGAACAGACAAATTTGTTTTCAAGAAGTAGATGAACTTTTAACACGATTCTGTGGGCGATGTCGCTCTCCCATTAACAAGCTGAGATGAAAGAAACCGCCTCAGCAAAAAAATCATCATTTTGTGGTTAGGAGTTCAAGATGTTGAGAGGTTTCTTAAAGGGGACTTGTATTATTATTTGTCGGACTCCACTAGAGCAGAGTCGAGTCCCTGAAAGATTATTAGTACCTGTCTCTTTAAGATCCCGTCCTTAAACGTTCACTTTTCTCTGATTGGCTGTTTGCCTGCGAGTGGTTGCCTTTAACATCACTCAGGTGAACCACTGGCTGAATATAAAAATGGACGACCTGGCCGTGACTGGTCAACCACAGGATTCCCGCCGCCATCTTGGACCTTGACTCCACCGAACTCCTGGCTAATTCAAAAATGGAAAAGGCTAACTTCCCGTTATGAAACGTTGGCTTAAATAGATGAGTTATCAAAACCTTTTCTCGCGCCAGGCTGAAAATATTCACTTTACTGTTGACGTTTATCGGGATTCAGACGGTTTTTAATAGCCTCTAGTGGACAATTGAGGAACTGCACATTTGCTTTATATACATTTGCCTCAAATGTTGCAGCTTGGTGACAACGTATACATTACTCAAGAAGACTGAACTTTGATTCGGGTATGCTGAGCTTAGAGTAAATGAATAAATAAAGAAAATAATAAAAAAAAGACGTCGGTAGTTGAGTATTTTTGATTAGCAATTACTTTAACATACCTTTACCTCATTTTTTGAAACTCTGGCAACGTTTAACATCCAACACCATCTATTTTGAATATATAAACATGTATCTCACAGATTATAAGCAAGAGCATAACATGTCTCCTTTAACAGCAGCACCTTAATACAAAAGAGATAAAAATAAGTTAAGTTTAACACGTTTTATGCTGCCGGCTTCGTTTTTTTAACGCATTTATCACATTCACAGCAGTGCTTCACAGCATTCATGATTCTGCTCTCAAGATAGTTGTCATGAGACGTTCTCGAAATATGTTCATTACATGCTATATACCTGAGCATGTGTCGTATTGTGCTGCGTTTAGGGAAATAGGTGTGATAAACGTCCGCCTTAGCTCGCGCTCGGAGCAGGTAACGAGGCCTAAAGGCGAGGCAGAAAAGAAAAGAGACCAAAACAGGAGGGAAAGTGCACCAGATGTTATATTTAATAAAGAGGGAGTGAGGCAAAGGAGGAGGAAACGGTGAAAACCCAACAGAAAAACACACATGCAGGAGGCTTCAGATGAGCTTTATTTAACAGAGGAGGAACAGGCAGGTGAGACAGAAAAGCAAGAGTACAGTCTTTTAAAAAATAAAAGAAATTAAGAAGGAAACGTTAAAATACAAAACTTTACACAAACAGACAAAACAGGAAAGAGCAGATTCAGCCTTTGCAGTGTCGCCTCGGCTAATTTTAGTGAGTTAAACCCGTGTGACAGAGTGAGGAATTTAGCGCTGCATCGAGTCCTGAGTCATTTTTTAAAAAGGGGATCTAAACGTTAACGGCGTGACAGTTAGTGGACTTGGCAGAGGGAAGGCTTTCAGACGGATTAATACGGGGCCCCATCGATCACTGGAAACGCACCGTAGTCACACATTAAGGATTTGGTGCAAAAGAGAAAAAGTGATATTTTACCGATGGTTCATTAATAATACGAGTGCAGCTATTTACTATGTTACAGAGCTACAAATAGATGTAAACTGTCAGAGTTCACCTGAGAAGCCATAGTGTTGTCTGGTCAGAGCCCGGTTGTGCGCGTGGTTGTGCGAGTGTGCGTCTATGTACATGTCTGCAGATCTGTGACTGCGAGCGGGCGTCCTGCTGTGAGGGGGCGGGTCCCCGTACATCTGCCCCGCCATGGCTCGGATGTTTTCGGCGTAGGCGTTGCCCTGAGAGGGAATCCGCACGTGGAAGTCCTCCAGCGTGCGGCTGCGCGTGTGCCTGGGGTTTCGGCTGCGCGTGTTACCCTGAGCGTCGAACACAACGCGAATGTGCGTGTTATCGAGTGCGGGGTAGCCGTGCATGTCTGCAAACCTTTGGCTGTGAGGGTATCCGTATTCAAACCTGTTTAAGTTGCTACATGTCTGGCTGTTTGGGACAAACCTATACCTCGTACCTGATCTGCACGCAGCGCTCTGTGCATACCACCCTTCATCGTCATCATCATCATCATCGCAATACTCTCTTTGCGCGAAGCCGAACGTGTACCCGCTGCATCTGTCGGCTTGCGTTAAACCGTACGTGTATCTGGTGTGCGTCTCCCCCGGCCTCTGCGCGTACCGCTGCCTGAGGCCGGGAGGCAGCGGCTCAGACGCCCGCCTCCTCAGCGCGGGGACGAGGAGGAGGGAGGAGGAGCGGCGAGGCGGAGGCGGCTGCTCTTGGCGGCTGGCCACATGTACCTGATTGGCGGAGGCCGTGTGAGTGCCGGGCTGGTGCGAGGCGGAGGCGTTGGTGGTTGCGCTTGACGCGGCGTTGGCGCTGCTCATCTGTCGGAAGAAAAGAATGAAGCAGGTATGAATTTTGACTGGTAGTGTGACTTAAAATGCTCCAAACAAATCATCTAGAATAACAGTCAGTCTCACAAAGAGAGGCTTTATTTTCATTATTATCATCTAAATGCGTTGGAGCCACATTATCCACAATAACTGAGTTTATTTGAACGCTAGAAAAAGGTTTTGTTTGTCACAGAGCCTATCAATTTGCCAACCCACATACAGACAGCTGTAAAAAGAGTCTAAAATGATCACAACATGGGAGAAAGATGATCCTAACGCGAACGGCATCTATCATCGATTTCCCTGTCAAACCGGCAGCAGCTGCTTATGATATGAATGATCTTTGAACGCGCCACGCTGTGCAGGCGCTTTCATAATGCCTACGCGTCCCTGAATGTTTCGTGGAGCCAAATTCATCTAAACCAAACTCCAGGAATGTGGAAATGTTAACATGTTGCCCCATATCTGCTGACACTTCAAGAAGCGAGGGAGTGAAGCGAGACGGCGGCGGCGGCGGGCGGCGGTTGTGAGGAGAGGCTCGTGAGTGGATTTCGTTTGGTGTAAAAAGTCAGAAACATGTAACGCGGATCCAGCTCCCGACACGCTGCCCTCCCGTGACCTAAAAATGTCACTCCTTTTCCAAGCGGCGAGTTTTTTTGTCAGTTCCGATTTGAGAAAACGGAGAAAACAGCGTACCTGCTGCGCTTGTCTCGGCGCCCGGAGCACGACGAGCTGGATGGTCCCGCGGGTGTTTCCCTCCGACGACATGGACTTTATCAGCGTATCCATGGCGGCGTGGTTGGAGCGGCCGAGCAGCGACTCCCCGTTCACCGCTATCAGCTGGTCGTTCACGTTCAAGCGGCCGTCCTGTCGGGGAAACAAAGAGAATTTTTATTTATTTCTCGTCAGTTATGAGGCAAAACGTTACGCAAAGTAAGACAGGCTGGACACCAATTAAGTTTTAAAAGAAGAGAGGATAAGAGGGGAAACTGGGAGAGGTGTGAAATGCATGTGAGAGAGAAAGAGAGAGAGGGGAGAAAGTGGAAGAAGAGGGGGCCAGGCAAGAAAATTGTAGAGTTAGCAATCTACTGAGAGTGGGAGAGTCATGATAAATACATAGAGCAGCTAATGGAATAGCCTCTGTGGGCACTAAATCACTTCTAAGTGTTTTAAATAGCAGCCTCTTGTAGAGAGGGAACACAGAATAGTGCCCTGGAGGGAGAGAGAGTGGGAGGGAAAGGGGAATGGACGAGAAGGAGAGAGGAGGGGGAGGATCAAATGAGGAAAGCGTAATGAAAAACTGAAGACACTCTGGGAGTGTGCGCCGAGCCACGGCCGCTCCCATTATGGTCAGCGGCGGCCTTTGACCCCGCCTCATTAGCGAGGCACCGGCCTGGCTGACCTGAAACGCAGGCCAGGACGCCGCCGCCGCCGCCGCTGCCGATCGGGATCTTTTATTTTTTATTATTTATGCCCGCATCGAATCAAAAGACGTCATCAAAGATTTATGACGAGCTCGTCCGTGATATTCCCTATTAATCTCTTCATTCTCCATGAGAGCGGCGGCGGCAGCGGCGCTCTACATGTAATTTTAATTTGTTTTCTTAGCAGACGCTTTGAAATGATCACGGGATAGGATCAGGGATAAAGTCAAAGAACTATTTTTTTTTACCATAATCGAGTCCCGAGGCTTGACAGCCCCCAAAACTCTTTAATGGAAATAGGTTAGATCTCTCCAGGACTCTTCCTCGTCTCCTCCTCTTTTGCCTGCTGTGTGATTGTGTGTGTCTGTGTCACTCAGACTCGGGGGACGCCCGGGTTCCCTCCTCTGCACCGTCCCGCCACTGCAAAAAACTCTCATCATTCCCCTTAGCTGCTTTTCATTAGCATGTGCCAACACACACCCACTGGCACACACACACTCCAGCGTATTGTGTTCCCGCTGAGTGTCTCCACTTTTCAATTTTTATTTTTCTCCTCTTATTCCGCCTATTTCCATCTCTCTATTGTTCGGCGCCGCTCGCCTCCCCCTCCCATCCAGCGGGCTCCTTCCCTCCCTCGCCGGTGTCTGCCTCTCTTCCTCTTATGTGGCATCTTGTCCCAGAGACCTGTTTTGCAGCCAGCCACAGATCTTACTAGGCCATTCTGTCGCTATCCGCATCAGCAGCTGTCAGGAAAAACTACTTCTGAAGGCACTTCGGGGAGCAGCTGCCTGGCCGCGCCGATCCCAGACCAGCCGTTTATCTGAAACGCCACACTCGTCTCCGTGCCTCCTTGTCTTGCGCAGCAGATCTGGGTTCAGCGACTAGGGCCGCGAGGGCGTGTGTGAAAGGGGGCTGCCCATTGAGACCAAGCGGAGGAATCGGCAAAGTGCTGAAAGGGTTGTTTTTTTTTTTCTTTTTCTTCCTGACACACTCACAATTTGAAGTGAGCACTGAGTGATATAGATAAGGCCGCCGCGGTTGCTGATGCGACAAGGCCGCTCGGGGTCAATGGGGGTCAGGGGTGAGGGGAAGCGGCAAGGGAGGGGTTCTGGCACTCAGAGAAAGACGGGAAATGAGAGAGAGGGGATGAGAGGAAACGGCGCGAGATAGAAGAGGGAAGAGAATGACCAAATAAAACAAGGTGAGAAAAAAAAAAGTGTCAGCGACAGTTTAGAGCAGAAAAAACAACGCTGGGTTCAAGAGGTGGATAAAAAGGATAAAAGAATAACTGGAAGAATCTCGTGCCTCACTGCTAAACAAAGTTCCTGCAATAGCATCTGGGATGGTGAAAGTCTGATGTGGTATTTTGACAAATTAACAGAAAGCTACACTATTACTATTAAGACAAACGCGCCAATTATTGGATTTGTCTTGGTGATCAGTTTCATAACTCTTTGTCTAAAAAGAGTGAAGGATTATGGGAATTTACCAATGAACCGGACAGGAAAATCCTCCCAAAATATTTTATTGAACGTGTACTTTACTTTAGAACAAGTCCTATGCACTGTCAGGGAGGAGGCGGAGCTTATGAGCTATACCGCAGCCAGCCACCAGGGGGAGCTACACTTGCTTTGCTTCACCTTTAAGGAGCAGTCTTGTCACTCATCTTTAATGTACAATCTATGGCTTTGTCACGTGAATTTGGTTCTTTTTTTCCAGCTAGCTAGCTTCGACGCTAGCTAGCTGTGGTTTTAGTTCACGGCAGACCCAGATACCGTTCTGTACATCCCTAATCGCTGTACTCATCCGTACCTTGTAAGCGGCCCCTCCGTGGATGATGGACTTGATGAAGATGCCCAGGTCCTCCCCGGTCTCCCTGGACTTGTTGCCCTTCAGGCTGACTCCCAGGCCGGCCGAGCCCGTCTCGTTGAGGGCGATCTCGTACATCAGCTGCTCCTTACCGTCCTCCGTCACCCTGCTGCTTGCCTCCTCACCTTTCTAAAAAAAGAAAAAAGTAAAGTTTACATCGCCTGCTGTACCTGCTGTGCATGATAACTGACGTCTGAGGCAGGAGCGCCATATCTAACGGAGAAAGACAGATAAGACCTATATAGTAAACTGATAACACCAAAAAAAAAAAAGAGGAGGAGGAAGAGAGACGGATTAAAGAGTCAGGTGGAAGACAGCTGCGGGGAAGAAAAGAGACAGACTCTAAGAGAAAGGAAAATAACAGGAAATGTGTTGTGCGGCGGAAAGAGAGATGAAGGTGTGGGGAGAAAAAGAAGAAAGCTACTGTAGGGAGGTTATTCCATTTGGAGATGAAAGGCGCAGACGGAGAGCGGAGCCATTTCTAAAGGAAACATAATAACCTTTTCATACCTCCTCCTGGAGCGCAGTGGGGGAGGAAGGGGGAGGAAAGACGAAGAGGAGGAGGAGGAGGAGGAGGAGGGGGAGAAGATGGCGGCGCAGAGGAGCATTTAAAAGTAATAACCCATCCCTGAGGTATACCCACTTCATCTCTCATTCACACTCCCCCACTCACTCTTTACATTTCATCCTAATCTCTCCATCATCCTGTACATCTCTCCCGTCTCCAGATCCTGCTACTTTCTGGACTTCTCTCTCTCTCTCTCTCTACACCTCTCACCCGCCCCCTCTCATCCACCGCTGTTTGATGTGAAGAAAATGACCGTGGTCTGGCAGCGAAAATAAAAAAAATATAAAAATGAGGCGGGGGAGAGAGAGAGAGAGAGAGAGAGAGAGAGAGAGAGAGGAGGAGGAAAAAAAAGGCAACAAAAGAGAAAAAAGAAAATGTCTGTCATTAGAGAATGGCAAAATGGAGAAAAAAATGCCAGGTTCAGTCACCCAGGGAAAAGAGGGCCTGCAGAGAGGAGGCGCCGCGGCACCACTTCACTCCCCGGCCTTATTCCTCTCTAAGAGACGGGATGAAAGGTTAAGAGCGTGTCTTCGTGCATGCATATGTTCTTTTAGTTTATCATCTCCTCTTCTTGCTCTGGTTAAGAAAACCGTGCAAAGACAACGTCTGCTCCTGCAAATTCTTGCAGGAATATGCATGTACATTATAGCAGCCATGGCGCTTGTCACAGCTTTAAAGATCTGAGTACCCACACTGGGATTGCGGCAGCCTTACATCAGGCACCTCCACTGAATCAGGAATCCGTGCTCACATTCCCCCTCGCCCTCTCTCTCTCTCTTTTCTCGTCATGACACAATTTTAAAGGATGTGGGAGTCACATACGTCCTCCGGAGTCATTTTTATAAAAATCACAAACCCGCTCCTCGGCTCGCTGTGATCCTCCAGCCTCCAAGTTCCCGTCTCCCCTGTCAGCGCCACTCGCCACCGCTGCTCCGTCCGGGCGCTTAATTAAAACAACAGCCTGTTGAAGGCTGAGGGCCGGGAGGGATGCTCGGCTCCGATGTGTGAGTCAGAGCTCTCGGCCCAGTAAAGGTAAAAAGGAGCTGAACACGGAAGGTCACTTGCATCAGAGCGAGGAAAATCCCGACACACTGATCTAACGCACTGAATTTAGTCCGTCGGGATTTAGAAGAGACGACACAGGCGAGACTCAGGGTGACATCATTTGGGAGTCTATCAGAAACTCGCAAATTTGTGATCGAAAAATCTTGAAATCTTAAAAAAGGACTGGGCTAAACAGATAAAACTGATAAAAGCACTAAAGTATATATAAATATGTATTATTATGAATTTAATTAGATTTAGTTATTGCTCTATAGACCGATATCTAAAGGCAGAACGCTAATGAGGCTTTATTTTCCCCACTGCTGCAGCTTCACAGTAACACAACCTGAGTTATATTATGAAAGGGAAGCAGGAAGTGTTATCAAAATGTCCCTTTTTGTCCCGTGAATCAGTTTAAAATGTAGCAGGGACGTAATGGAATTAAACGGAGCAGCGACAGTGAGCTGTTACGTGAGGAGCTGCACGCCTCCAACTCCTCTCACTGCGCCCTGATGTTGAAACACGGTAACGACAAACAGAAAGCGCTCTGTTAAAGCTGACCCCCAAATCCTCACACAGCACCCTCTTCGTCATCTTTTATAAATAAATGAATGGACAGAGGAAACACCGGCGGACCGGCCCAGGCAGTCCAAGCGTGGAGGCGCCGACCGTGAACTGAAACGTCCCCGGCTGAGGTCAGCTTTCTCATTTCCTGTCGCCGAAAGGAGCGTAAAAGCCAGTGAATTTTGTTTCTTTCACAAAACATTAAACCTGAATTCAGAAGCTTTTACTCTCCAAGCTGCTTTGTCCCTCACAACACTCCCTTCAGCTTAAATCACCTCCCTGCAACAACAGAGGCTTCCTCCTGAAAAGTCTGTTCTTTCAGATTTTTACATTGAAGCTGAGGAAATAAATGTGCAAACAGCTTTCCTTTTTTTTTGCCAAACTCTGCACCTTGAGGGTCAGGCATCCAAAAACGTGCATAAAATTAAAGATTCCACTCCATGATATGATGATAACAAGATAAATGAAACCAAAATGAGTCAGAATCTATTTTCTGCTTCGGTAAAAAGTTCACCCGGGGCTTCTTTTTTTACCAACAAGGTGTTTCTTAGTGTTGTTACTCAACACCAGAGGCTTCCCAAAGACAATTTGCTACTTCCTGCTCCAGAGACACTTGAGACGACTCAGGTGGGAGGTTTTAAATACCTCCGCGATCACACACAAAGTGAAGGCGGCCAAATCCGGGGCCCGGCGGGCTCTGGGAGACTCTGGGAAGTTATTAAAAACGAGAAGTCGCAGTTTATTTGTTGTACCTCGCTGCCGATTTGCGCGTGTTTACACAACCGGCTGAATCTCAGTGGTGGTCCAGCAGCAGACGCACGCTCTCACACTCTCCTGAATCCCCACTAATGCCCTTTCCTTTGGGGCAGATTGGGTCCTCGGGGCGGCTGAGACCCCTTGGCTCCGCTCTGCGACCCCCCATTCTCTTCGCCGTTAGCCCTCAGCAATGGCTCTTTAACAAGCTTTTAGCCGGGAGAGAGGCCACCCTCTTCAGCGCCCAAATGAGGAGACAAAAAGAAGCTTTTTCCTTACCCCAGGGTGGGTGGCGAGAAGGGGGGGCGATACACAGCGATTACACACAGAGCCTTTTGTCGCTGAGGATTTCTAAATGGGGGGTTTCAAAGCTTTGGGATTAGCGGTGAGAGCGACATTCAATTAAGATGAGATCTCGCCGCGCTCGACGGTGACGGCGGAGCTGCCAATTAATCGCCTTAATGTCTGCCTCTTCGCAGCTTTACACCTTTACCTCACAACGAAGAGAATGGAAAATAAAATGACTGATTGAGGGATAACTGTTAGGGGGAGGGGGTGCTGAAGCAAAAGAGAGGGAGAGAAAGACAGAAGAGACAGAAGGGCGGACATGGAGCTGATGAAAGAGACAACATCAAGTTATTTTCTTCCTTTTCCTGCGAGCTGGCTTAGGACGCAGCGGGCAACGGCGGGTCAGCCATGTGCACAGTGACCCCTCCGTCCTGCTCCTGGAAAACTAAAAGTCCTGCACACACTTTCACTCACAAAAACACACGCACGCAAAAAAAACCCCCACAACACTCTAATCTCCGCCCCTGAAACAAAAACGAGGGCCAGCGAAATAATGAGAGCGGCGCGCAGATGCAGAAATGCTGACGGGGATAAAAAGCCTCTGATTAGAAGTTATCACTTTTTAATTACTTAGAGGGAGCGCGCCAGTACAGGAGACGGGCTAGAGAGCGGCTGTCGTTTTGTGTCCTAATAATGAGGCTAATTCACGGGCTTTATTGTCACACTCATGACTGAAAGGGACTGGCGTGCCTCGGAGCAGCGCCGAGTGCTTTCACAGAACCGCACGGAGCTCAGCTAACATCAATACCCCCCCTCCCTCCCCACCCTCATTGAAACTAATCAATCAGCAGCTCAGCTAGATCCTCTAAAAGACCGTTTTACTTGAAGAGTTTTGGCGAAACACTAAACCCTGAGCAGCTTCAGGGCTGCAGCTGACCTCCCGCCTCCTCCTTCTCAAATGTAGCCTCGGCAACAATATTAAAACCAGGCAGAATAATATTTAACAGATGAATGTAAAAGTTTCGTACAAACTTTAGTTTCGTTTGCATCAGAAGTACTGGCCGAAAGGTACACTTGAACGCACCATAAAGACTACAACCGCCAACTAGCGTAACTACGCTTTGCAGCTAGGTAAGGAAATAACACTCCTTACCAGCAGGTGCCAGTAGAAGCAGAAAGGGAAACTAGAAGACTGAACAGCTATAGAATAAAAACCACCACACAGAGCTCGCCAACAATATTAAAGCCAGTCTAAAATAGTTTGATTAATATTTAACAGACGGGCATAATAATTTTTCTGCAAACACTCCCCGTCCCCGATGAGTCTAGTTTCACGCAAGATATCCGCGATTAAACTGCCGCCGCCGCCTTTTAACAACCGCGTAACTTTCCATCCATCAGGCCGGAGATTTAATTTCTTCTCCGTCTCCTCCGCTTTCTGACTAATAACTGGAAGACTAATGGTGCTCCGCAGAGCACAGCTGTACATTAATTAGCAAGATTTTATTGCGAGAAATGGATTTGAAGCATTCTGTCTTCCAAATGATCAACTTGACTGTACGCTGGTGGAATTAACTGTGGTGATAAAGAGGAAACACTACAGCCGTGAGGGAGCATCAGGCATATTATGCATCTATACTTAACTGTATAATAAAATGCAGACATATTTACATAAGGAGTCACAGGATAAATGTTCAGATTTCCCTGAAGTTCCAATAAATAAAATGAGTTTCTAAGATTATTATTTTTCCAAATGGCTTTACAAGCAAAGGTTTGTAAATATTCCTTTAGTTTTTGTAAGAATAAAAATGATGTGAGCGAACAGGGTTCAGACATGTCAAGCTAATGTCAAAGCAAAGTCCAAAGGTGTTTTTGCATTTTGCATTAGAAGATCAGGCCCGAAAAGCTGCACGTGAACGCACCACAAAGACTACAATCACCAACTAGCCTAACTTGCTCTAAGCAAGTAGAGCTCCCCCTGGTGGCTGGCTGCAGTATAGGTCTTAAGCTCCACCCCTTGCATGTTAGTGGATAGCCAAACTAAAACACTAAAATACACGTTGTGGTTTCTGCCATTTTAGGTTGTTAATATATTGTTGATGCATGTTTAAGTGTAAATTGTTTGGATAAGTTTGCTTTCAGTTATTTGAAATAATGTAGTATTGCCAGTTTCAGACCCTACTGCATATTTATATACAGTCTATGCAGCCATCGAGCAAACAACTGTTCACTGGATTGCTCAAATGAGATTAAGACAAACTATAAAAAAGCCTCCTCTTGACTTCCCAATGTACCTGCACTGTATGTGAAGTATTTAGAGCCCAAACGGAGCTGAATGTAAACACCTCTTGTGCAGATGAAAGGCTGATGCACAGTATAGATTTCAGCTGATTAAATATACCCACAGAAGGGCAAACTAGACCGTGATGGATGCAGCAAGGCGCCGCAGCAGATTAATAACCTGCAGCGGCGACAGTGAAGCTGGTCAAGGAAGACGCACAACTGCGATACAGCCAATTAATCTCCGGAGTTATTATTGAAAATAAAAACCGCGGTAATGATCAGGGGATTCGCACGGGGCACTCACTCACTAAATATGAGTGTTTTCTGAAGACGTTAGGGGCTTAATAACGCTAACGGACGCGCGCGCACACAAATAAGAGGATGTGAAGTGGAGTGAGCCGCTCCTTGACCGTGCTTTACACAAACTGCCACAGTAATCTGCAGGAAAACGAGCAATTAAAATGTTCAAGGGAAGAAAAGGAGAGATTTTTAGTTGAGTGGAAAAGTGGAAAAGTTTGGGGAAGGTGTTTCAATAATGTGCTCATTTGGCTGCTTTTAATGATAAACTTTTTTTGTTTTTCACGCTGGCCTGCACATTTAAATTCAGTGACGCGGGACCTCCGGAGCGGCTGTGCGCGGCGCCCGTGCATGCTTCTGTGAGTACGGGAACGTGAGCGTGCGCTTAGGGGACATCAAACCGCCTTTGAGGTGGAGGACTGCGCTGGAGATAAGGGCCAGATCTCACGGGGGCAGCGACGACTTCAACAGCCTCGACAGACAGGAGTGAAGGCTCTCTCTCTCCCTCGTTCATCCCCCCCATCCTCTCCCCTCCCTCCCAACTCCTTAAGTCTCTCTCTAATGCACAAACACAAGCAAGTGTTAGATGAAGACTGTAGAGGCTCTTCAAAGTGCACTTGTTATGCCAAGACTGCCGGGCCATTAATGAGGGCAAACTATTTTGGGAAGCAGTAACTTAGCCGCTTAAAGTGTGTGATGTTTGCACATGTGTGTGTGAGAGAGCACTCGTGTTGAAGTTTTTTTTCATATCAAGGACTGTGTGTTCAGGGGCTCGCGTGTGCGCAGCCACTCTAGGTGTGAATATGCATCAGTCACTACAAAGGCCCCGTGCGTCTCCCTCACACAGCTTTGATGTAGTGGAAAGGGAATAATCAGAATAACCACAGAGGACAGAGAGAGAGAGAAAGAGAAAAAACATCATTTACAGAGAGCGAGTGACTTTCAAGGGGCCACCTGGCTGAGCGTGTGCATGTTTAAAAGTGTGTTTATTGATCATATGTCCCCAGTGTGAGCTCACTCAAACTCAAACAGCTTCACAGCCCTCCCTTCCCCCTGACGCTGACCTCTGACCCCTCGCCTCGGCGGCCGCTGCAGGTAAACGCTCAGTTAACACCCGACAAGCGGCGACACGCTCGCACGTTTCCTGCGGGGTCGCTGAGGGGAGGGCTTGTGTGCGTGACTTCCTCGGGCACCGCTGTGTCAACAGAGCCAGAGAGGGACAGGAAGGCCAGAGCGTGCTCTGGGTGGTTTGAGTGTGGGGCGAAAGGGCATCAACATAAAGAGGGATACTCCCCTGGGAGGAGGAGGACACAATGTGGAGGAAGTGTTAAAAAAAAGAATGACGAGGGATGAAGAGGAGAAAGCTTCTTACCAGTTCCCGAGGAAGGAAGATGTCCTCCTGCCGTGCCACCACCACACACACGCTCTCGCCCTGCTTGGTGCTGCGCAGCATGGCCACCAGCTCCTCCTGGCTCCGGCCTGTCATGTCCACGCCGTTCACCTACGCACACACACACACAGGAGTAGATTAGTGGATTATCCACTGGCATTGCTCCAGTAATACGTATTGAATTGAACCAGGAGAGGATCAGATGCTGCTGTGGCTCTCTAATGAAAGCTTGAAGCCAGCACCACTTTCCTGTCTTGGGTAGAAAATAGTGAAAGCTCTTAACAATGAATTGTTCAACCAGGAAGTGTATAGTGTTTTGCTGCTGGATCCTTTCTTATTTTATTATTTTTAGGGCAGACATTAAAGTTTTAGCTTATTAAACTGGGAAAGTGCAGTGACGTGTTCAGCCAGCAGGGGGGCCGGAGAGCTCAACTCCCTGCTACTTCAACTGCCCGTTGCCGTTTGGAGACCCCTTACCTCCAGGATGCGGTCCCCGGGCTGCAGGCGTCCATCTTTGACGGCGGCGCCGCGCGGCAAGATGTTCTTCACCAGGATTGGCCCGGGCCCGTGGACGGAGGAGTCCCTGGTCACCACGGTGAAGCCCAGACCCTCGGTGCCTGCGGGGGAGCAAAGCAGCCTGCGTCACGTCGGAGATACGTCTCTGACCCCCGGAAAACGAGACTTAATTATGAATTTTATGACTTTTTAATTTGGTTTTAATTGAATTTGCTCCTCTCGTCTCATCTCGCCGCAGACTTTTTCCACTTCCTCCCTCTCCTGTCCTGCTGAACTCTGCTGCAGCCAGCTTTAGCATCATCCTCCACATTAACTGCTGTTTAAGAGCCTGCTTTCCTCTGGGGGTTAGTAGCCTGGCTCAGCCTCAGAGCCACCGGGGAGCAGGCTCCTCTCCTAGCCGGATTAGACAGACTCTGCCTTTAATTTCACGTGTGAGCAGGCCGAACGGTGGCTGATGAAGGGAGGCAGAGGGAGAAGATGGAAGGTGGAGGTGGAGGAAAAAGAGAGAGAGAACCTGAGAGATATTATTCCCTTCTCCAGCTCTCCCCCCCCCGGGGACCCGAAGTGATTTCCACAAAGATTTTCCTTGTGAGCTTTACTTTGTGTGTGTATTCATTCACATGTGTGTGTGTGTGTGTGTTTCTGGGGCCACACATGCATGAGCCATCAGCCCCCAGAGCCTCCACCCTCTCCCTCTTTCACGGCCTCACAAGCCCCAAGCCATGAGTGAAATGTGCCACGCTCTGTGTGTGCGCGGGGAGGGCAAAGCTGCCGTGGCATACTAAAGGCGGCGAACGATGCTATCTGGTCTCCGAGCTAAGCCTCTGCCTGCCCTACATTAGCGCACCTAAACCTCGCCGCCTGTCAATCACGCGGAGAAAGAGCCTGTTGCCGAGGGAGAAGGTGTTAGAAACCCCATAATATCCTCTGCTCTGATCTTGCATCAGGTGAAAGGGATAGAGGGAGACAAGGTGGGGAGGAGGGGGGGGAGGCAAAATCAAACAAAAGAAGGATGGAGGGAAAAGAAAATGGGAGGGATGAAAAGGTGCTGGGAAAATAAAAAAAACGAACAATACAGCAGCAGCGAAAAGGGCTTTGAGCTGGAGCTGGTGAGTGTGGAGCCCAATTTTTTGTCATCCTTTCAT
Organism: Planiliza haematocheilus; assembly: GCA_005024645.1. Taxonomy (NCBI): domain Eukaryota; kingdom Metazoa; phylum Chordata; class Actinopteri; order Mugiliformes; family Mugilidae; genus Planiliza; species Planiliza haematocheilus. The sequence continues at coordinate 984,221 of SRSE01000183.1, read as the reverse complement.
GTGGGCGTCTTGGCTTTCTTGAGAAACCTGCAGCGAGCACGCCTCTCTTATATGTATGTGTGTGTGTGTGTGCACGTAGCCCAATTACAGCTGTCTCTTTAATGCCCCAGAACAGAGCCTATTCACAGTCCTAAGAACCTATTCCCATGCTATCAGCACATCATCACTCCAGCATTGAGGGGATGAGGTGGCTGGGACGCCGGGTTGATGCAGTCTAAAGGCGTAAGAGCCCAGCACTCAGGAATCGAAAGAAAAACGAAAGAAGTCTTCACAACGGCAACATGAATTTGGACAACACGTCTTTGAAAATGCTAAGTAAGAACATCATGGAAGTTAGGCACCTTGATAACATCCAAATCAATGCAGGCTGGTATCGTGTCAAGCGATTCAGTTGCATATTTACCCTTCTTCAGGTCGATTTTTATCCTCTTGCCACCCTTCTTGTTGGTGAGGTTAGCCAGGTTGGGTACGACAGGACTCTTGCTGACCAGCGGGCTCTGGCTTCGTGCCCTGGGTGTCGGGGAGGAGCTGTTACTTCAGGTACAGGTGAATCTCTCTCCAAGGAGCTAGGCCCAGACTGCAGCTCCAAAGCCGGTTCCGGGGTCCTAGCTCGCGCCTCGGGCCGCTTCACCTCCGACTTGGCGCTCGGCTTGAGATCCGGTTTCGCTTCTGGTTGGGAATCGGTTTTGACGTGGCGCGCCACCAGCGGGCTCTTTGACTTGGCGATGATATCTTTGGTGTCGCTAGAGAAAAGCTGACCTATCAGGCTCTTCTCGTAGCGCATCTTGTTGGCTGAAGGGAGGACCTCGAGACGCACCAAAGAGGCGGACGAGGAGGTCATGGCTTGGCGGAAGACTTCCTGTGATCTAGGAGAAGAAATAATTCACAATATTTACATCTTTGCTATTCGTATGCGCGACGGAAGAAGACACCTGGCAGGGAACAAACAGCCAAGCTGCTTAAACAAACCATAAAACAACAAAGGAGACAATGAAACTCAAGCAGAACACAAAAGGAGGACACAGACAATTGGAAAGCAAAGAACGAAGAGGGGGAATGAGGCTTGTGTGCCGTTAATGGAGCTGCATTTCAGTTTGGATCGAGAACAGAGAGCCTCCTCCAGCTGGTATGGGACACTGCGGTCCCTATCAGATGGGGAGACCTTACAGCAGGCTCCTATTGCAGCTTTAATAGACTACTATCAGCGCAACATTCACACAAAATGACAACACAGTGGGAGTTGCAGTTAAATGGACCCATTCAGCTCCACCTCAGAGGGACAGCGAAAGAGAGGATGGAGGGGAAAGGAAGAACGGGGACAGGAGTCAAGGAAGAAATTAGAAGAGAGGGACAGAAAATACACTCCGGTGAGAGTGGTGGGGAGATTTGTCTGGCAGATAGAGGAAGCAAACTGAGTGACAGGTGGGGTATCTGTACAACGCTACAATGGTGACAGGGAGAGTGGGAGTATGCACACAAGCACAAAACACACACACAGACGCAGAAGACAATGCTGTTTCCTGGCTTTTGCTTTAGCTCCCAAATACAACCATGACACAAAGGCTCATTTTAAGGGTCTTGTCGTCATGACGTGACTATTTTTGAATCAGAATTGCGAGGATACTTATCGGAAAACCAACAGCAGTAGTCAAATTTGTGTAGCTATGAACCGTTCTGCAAGTCGTGTGAATGAGCACATGCGATAACTCCTAGTGTTCGTCACTCCGGTAGTAAAAAAATATAATAAAAAAGCTTGGAAAAGACTGGACACGTCTTGTAGCTCAACCTTGATCTTTTCCTGAACATAACCAAATAACTTTGATGCTTAAAACCTGCCAAAAAAGTGAGTAAAATAAGAGCAACAATCTAACAAATAGAATAGTGAGTCATCTACGTAGAGGCGTAGATGAGCTGGCGATTTTGCCACCATCCAGCTCTCTCCCTCTAAAAGACCTGCTCCGTTATTCTATTTAATCCTTCTTGTTTCAGATCAAATATTAGCAACTGGAGGCTTTAGATTCCAACACCTCCCTCCCGCTCATCCACCAGTCTACTCACTGGGCGAAGGTCTTGTCCTGGAGCGGAGTGTCGTTGATTTTGACGATAGACTCGTCCTCCTGGAAGATCTTCTCTCTCCTGGACCGACTGTTGTCCTCGATGGCTTTAATGTGGAGGCCTAGGGATCTTGGAGAACACACACACACACAGTGCCGAGTTGATACAAATTCACGGATGTAAACACATACATGATTGGACGCCAACACTTGAAGTCTTCTGCATTTTTATGAGTCAACATTGCCATCTGCCTTCCCTTATGTGCGTCTGACTGATTGCGAGTGGAGGCAATACGCGTTGATCTGTGTGTGTGCTTACCGTCCACTCAGAGAGGAGCAGTAGGGCACCACGTGGATGCCTAGAGGGCCCCCGTCGCCTGAGATCTCAATCGTCCTCGTCAGTGCACTGTTAAGAAAACACACAATAAATCAGGATCTGGTGCAGACGACTCTAAAAACACAGATGCAGTAAATTCTATGTGCAAGCTCTTCAATATCCATTCGCATTTTCCTCCCGGCTGCACAGATCGGGCCACGTATTAGCTTACATGCAGCCCTGCCAAACATCAGAATCATGTGTGTGCGACTGGGGACGCAGGTGGCTACTTCACCTCTTATCTACCTGCTTCTCAACTACCCAATCTAGCCGGTGGACAAAAGAGGAGAGCAGGAGATAAAAGAGAGAGGGAGATAGAGGAGCAGATAGAGATGAAACAGAATGAGCTTCTCTAATAATCTCTGCAGAGCCCTGAACTGTGGCTTTTAGGAGCAGATAAACAAGGACAATGCCGCTGAAGATAAACAGGACGGGGGGAGCTGCTTTTGATAGCGGCTGGCTAAGAGACAGGACCCGCATGATGAGGGCCTGATAGAAGAAGATCACAGGACACATCTATTTCTGTCTGTTGGTTTATTAGCACGGGTGTATTTATGGATCAGTAATATCAACAATAAGCTTTTATGAAATATCAGAAGATGGAAAATGGCTGGATCATTGGGCAAGGCAGGTAATTTAACAGCGTATAGATCTCCAGCTTCTTTTATTTACAAGCTGAAGTGTCAACTTTGCCAAATTGCCACTAATACGTGTCACTATCTGCTGTAACTACATATGGATAAATGTTAAATATTTTGGTTCAGGCTGATCAGCGATCCGAGTTCGGCTGCAGCTCTTCATCTAACAGCTCAATGCAGCTGCTCCTTCTTTTTCCAATGCCTCCTGAATTGATGCCTCAGCTGCTATCAGACTTAGAAAACACATAATTTAGCTGATGCCATAGCGCAAAGCATCAAGTAACACATGCATTTAAACCTTGGAAAAGGAGGAAACAAACAACTAAAAGCTTGTTTAGTTGCAAAGCGTTTTTTTTCCCTTAGTGTGAGCTTTCAGCTTGCAGCAGAAGATGGTCAGTGACTCTTTACAGTGGATATTATTCCACTGCTGTGAGGCCAGGGTAGAGTATAGCCTTGAACAAGACAAGCCACCCTCTGGGTCTTTTGAATGACAAGGTGAAAATCATCTTCTGGAAGAGGTGGGCAGAAAGTAGTGAATTGGACAAAAGAGCAGGTAAAGGTGCTGTGAGGAGGTCTGGAGCTAGCTGCTACGAAGGTTGGGTAGGAGATGCAAGGTGCTCCAGAAAGGAGGGGTTCACCGTGCAATTGGAGTTGCAGGGTTTCTTGAATATATTCCATCCAAGTAGCTTCGTCAGAAAGCAAAAAGCAACATGCATGACAAGCGGCTGTCAATGCATTTCCCAATTTCTGCACTACACGTGACAAATGGTCTAAAAAGAGCCACTGGAGGCCACGAACATGCAGGTATTTCTCTCTCTGAAGGCTTCCTGCACCGCTTTTTACAAAGCTCCAGCGCAAAAGAAAAAGGAGTGATGAGCTGTCGGGTGTTAAAAAAAACAACAACAACAAAACAAGTCCGGGAACAAAAGCGCTGAAGTTCAAGGTTTATGTGCTTCGCGTGCGCACACAAGCCCAAGGACTAGCTGGGATCATTAGAACACACTCCTCCGTCACTGTCACCCCGCTCTCGTTAACCTCTGCATGGGTCACACACACGTACTGTACACACACACACACACACACACACACACACATCCAATTTGCATACTTATTGCTACATCTCTTGCATGCTCACAAACACCATCAGTCACATTCCTCTAAATTGAAAATTCACAGATACACACATGCATCGCATTTACATCTATTAGAGAACACGCTTACATCTCAGTTACACGTGTGTACGATTCACACAGAGAGAGAGAGGTGTTTGGGTTTACTTTAAGTGATGCTAAAGCAATCAGGCCAGGACTGGGTGCACACACACACACGTAAAAATAACACAGGTAGGCCTGAAAGATGTATATATGCATTCAAACAGTGTGTGTGGTTAACAGAAAGACACACAAACACACGCACACACAGCTTCAGCCCATTTACATTCATGCAAAAAACAAACGGAGGCACAAACAAGCTCATCAGAGGCAGCGGTGGCTTGTTAGCGCTGCTTGCTAATATGCAGAATAGCTCCGCTCACCCATTTTAGCATCCCACTGACACAAACACAAACAAACACAGTCATTCCACCGGGGTAGGGGGGAGTGGAGTGGGGGGTGCTGAGGGACAGTGGGATGGATGAAAAGAGCAACGAGGAGTGAGACAGATGGAGCTCCCACTCTTGGTTGACTTCCTCTACATCAACGGAGGCCGGGCGTCTAACAACCCCGCGGCCGGGACTCCTGAAAACGCGCCCTCGCTCGCTCACCGCGGCTCCTTCGGCTGCCAACCATCTGTTACCGCGGCAAACTATCCGGGAGAGGCGCACCTCCATTGTATCGCGGAGCCGTCAGGACACCACTGTACTGTAAAACGCTGAAGAATCACCATCTGTCAACTCCAGCCCAGTCCTTTTCCTAAACGCGCCCGTGAGTTATTTTATTATTATTTTTATTTTTTTCTAATCTGGAAACCGGTCGGCCGCGGGTGGGGTCATCGCACAAGAAGAATCTGCACTCTGGTCACACTTTTAATTGTTGCCATGGTGACCAGGTGACTGACAGCGCCGAGACGGAGAGAGACGAGAGATGAAGATGCAAGTCCCATCACGCCGGAGGTGTGAGAGAGAGCCCGAAAAACTAAAGGCGGAGGTTGCCATGGTGAGGTGTCCGTGCACATACTGACGAGTCAATGAACGCCAGGCACAATCTCATTTTTTTTTTTATAGTTTGCGTCTCACAACCACAGGATGACATCTCATTTAGCTAATGAGCAGCAGATTCAGCCATATGCATCCTGACAGTAAGGTCCACCAATCTGCTCCTTACTCAGCGAGCGCGCCAAACACAGACGGTTTGATTAATTAAAAGGAAAAAAAACAAGATTTAAATCATTAATTCAAAACATGAGCGTGGAACTAAATGTACCATGTTAAAGTCCCTACTATTAAACTGGACTGGGTGCTATTTTTATGCTATTTTTAAACTTAAAAACCAACTTTCTGGTTTTTAACGCGTTGGCTCTGTTGTTCTAGAGTTACCGTCCTCTTTAAAAGTCTCTTGTCCTCTACAGGAACTGTCCCAAACATACACACAGACTTAAACACGGGCCCACGACACTGTTTAATCCAGTGTCAGGCTGTCAAACAAAGACTGGTGTTTTAATCCTGGTTTCCATCACGGCGTCACGCGGGACGACCCGTGCGCTAGCCGCCAGTAACGTGCAGACGCCTCCTCTTACCTGAAGTTGACCTGGTTCATCTTGGCGGGGTGGTCTTCGGTGTGTCGGTTCAGAGCCGCTTTCAGAACATGGTTGAGCTCCTGGGAAGAGGGAAAAAAGCAAAACAGATCTTAGCTGACGTTGCGATAATAGCCACAAATTACGGTCCCCTACCGTTAGACGCACGCCAAACTATTCAGTCAGCGGCTACCGTGAGGCCCCGCCGGCAATTAGTAAAACAATCTAACGCCGCCATCAATCACCTTCTAGAGAAAGTGAGGAGAGAATGACCGCCGGATGCTGAGCTCCAACCACGCGCCGCCGTCCTCCCTTCACTCTATGTATATTTCTATGTATCCACCTCTCCGTCCCCCTCCCTCCATCCCTGCCCCGTCTCAGGGAAGGCTCTATTTTTGAGTCGGCGAAGATAAACAACCCCAGGGCAAACGGATAAAATGGAAAGAAGAGGAACGCAACGAGCCGTCAAACTGTTGCGAGAGCGCAGCCGCGAGGGGCGGGACAGAGGAATTGTCCCAAATCGCTAAAGACAAGAAGGGGTGCAATTAGGTCCTTCTGCCTTGTCACTTTCATTGTGTCACCCAGTACTAATGGCTAAAAAGCCCCCGCCCACCAGCCTCCCGCTGCTTAGCAACCCCCTCCTCCTCCACCACACCCCAGCTCTCCAGCGGACCCTCACTCGCACGCAGAATTGAACACATTCCTCATAACCCACCCGTTCTGCTTCCTGCTAATATCACCTAGCGCCTCTGCAAGCGTGGAAAAATGGACGGGCGTGCACGCGCACAAGCGGTGACCCACTTATCCGTGCATCCCCACAATAGAGAGCGCGAGCGTGCGGGGGCAGGAAGGCGAGCTGCAGGATCTATTGTTGCTGTGCATCTTCCCGCAACGCCATTAGCTAAAGCGGCGTGGGGCTAGAGCGGGGGACTCAGCCTTTGTTAGCACAACACTGACAGGTGAACATGGAACTTGGTGTATACCTCACTTTACAACTGTACCGTGACGCTGAGCTACACGTGTTCTGCACGACAACATCAAATCCTCTGGTAACGCTCCCTGCTTCCCTGCAAAGAATAGAGCATCTATTTATTCTGTATGATGTGGCGTGTGCAGCTTCCTCCTCTTTTTTTTTCCCCCTTTCCACATTAAGGGATCACGCCATAATGCCCAGTGTGAACCTAATCCCTGATTGACAGCGCTTTGGTTTATGGAGACGTGAAAACAGCAGCTTTCCTCCTCAGAGTCGCCCGCTGTGCTTGGCCAATCAGCTCGCCGCTCTCAGCACACCGAGGAGGAACATTAGTGTCAACCCCACCACCACCACCACCGCTCATAACAGGATGGAAAGCCTTTAGATTAGTTAGTCAGGATGAATTGTGAGTGTGTTTTCTGTTACAGAATAAACACCCTAACAAATTCTTATTTATGACTTATTAGTGAACTATTTTACTCACTTCAACCTTTGCGTGCATTAACCTAGCTCCCATCTTGGGACAAGTAGCACCCAACTAGACTAGACCAGACCAGACCAGGCACCACCACCCCATAGCAATGACGCTGCTTGATGGGAGCAACCATTAGGAACAAGTCAAAAAACATGAAGAACATCTCAAGGTGTTGACCTGCCCTCCAAACACACTAGATCCCAAACTGATCAAGTATCTGTGGGATGATCCACAGAGGTCCCTCCCCTCAACTCATAGGACCCAAAGCCCCCCACTAACACAAATCTGTTGCCAGACAGTAAAGGTCAAATTATGCTTCTCCGACGGCGTATGGCGTGGTCACGCAGATGGATTGACGCAGAGGTGAATCCTTTCGAAATTCCAGCGGACCAATCAGAGCGATAGTTAAAAAATTGGGGAGGTGCACACAAGCACGACACAGCGGGCTCTGCGTCGTTACGTATCAACGGATACGGACGAGCAAAGTCCTGCATGGCTCCCACCATATGTCAATCAATCATATCTATGCACCCATTCGTTGCTGCCTAGGTACCTGCCCACTATTCTGTATCCGTGCTGATCTTTAGATTATATCTGACACATGAGTAGTTACTGAGGAAAAATATTGTTTTGTAAAGTAGCAGCAAGAATATTGATCCAATTTAATTCCCCTCTGAGCTGGCACATTGACTGACGCTTCACCTCTGCTTACAAACTGAAACAACTCCTTTTATCACTCCGGCTTCGAGTGGCACTTAATCTTTTCGCTTCACCTCCTCTCGGCGCCTTCCCTCCAGCTGTCGCTCGGCGCCTCAAAGTTAAACTGCGACTCCCATAAGGAAACGGTGACAGAAATCTAAACCTGCAAAGTTTGGGGGCTGCGGTTATTAGCGGAAGCGAGAGAGCCTTTTCCTTTAGAAATCACGGCTTTCGTTTTATGTAATCTGTTTTCTCCTGTCAGGGATTCGGACGTGGCAGGTTTTGCGGTCCCAGGATGAACGCTCTTGTCTGGAAACTCGCCAAAGCACAACTAACAGGTTGTCTCATCTGTTATTGTGCTGCACGACGCCATCCACGTTTTTTTTTTTTTCTAGTGGTGTTGGTTGATGTCTGTAGTCGGAGGTGTGTGTGTGACTGACAGGGTGACGTGCAGACGAATGAGAGATGAGGTGTTTGTGTGTGCGCTGTCAGACGGATGAGTAATGAGGTGTGTGTTTACTTGCGTGTTTTTCCAAAAGAGTAACGTGGTTATGTCAGGTAGCGGAGAAGCAGAGTGCATTTCTGTGTATATGTACGTAAAACTGCAGTACCGCGGCTTCGGCGTGTACCTGCCAGTGCTCCCTGACCCTCCACGTATCCATCACGCCGCGCCGACGTGCTAACGCGGAGCCGCATTAGCCGCTAGCATGAGAAAAGCGGCAGCATTTAGCTCGGCTAGCTAAAGCGTCGCCACTAGTATTGAGTCGTAGGGATGAAAAGAGAAGAAACATAACAAGTATTAGGAGAAGAGGAGAAAGAGTAAAGCTCCTGCCGTTAGCGGGTTACATTAAAGGTCTCATTTATTAGCGTCGGACATGGCAGGAAGTCTAGATCAATTAAACTGCCGACTGCATGTTTAGCACCGCTCAGCCTTTTGCCAGTTTCATTAGCTCTGCTGATAAAAAAGAAGAAAAAAAGAGCTATGTGCATTGACTACATGCGAATTAAATAAGTGGGCCAACCGTGGCCTTCACCATAACAGGCAGCAAAATCAATTAAAGGGGCAGGACGCAGATTTATCACTGCGACGGGCTGAATTATCTAGCTCTCAATACCTCCGTCAAGACCAAAAAGAAGGGGGAGAGCTCCTCGTGTGTTTATTTGTGTGTGGAGGAGTTCAAGAGGAGGAGTGGTACAGTGGCTGAGCGAGGATGAAGTGATAGCGTATTGATCTATGGAGTCCATCAGGCCCAGGACTCGATATGCCCGAGAAGTGTGACGGCCTGCGGGCGTTTTCGCTTGCGCGGACACGCTTCCAGACTGCAGAGACGCTTTGTTCTCCTCTACCTATAGGCGTTATAATATGAGGACGGATCCAGAGTCTTGATCCGATTACTTTAGGCTTAACGAAACATTTTTTTTTTACAGTGCAAATCTTGTGATTCTTGGGTTTAAGTAAGGCTGCTGCGGTCCGGAGGTTTAGAGGTTCATTTGTCAGGCAGCAGAGAGCTGTGAGGATATTTGAAATCATCCATAATGAGTCGTCTCCCTCCTGTCTGCTCCGTTTGAAGCGCGCACAGCCGGACATTTTTCAGGCACAAAATATGGGCTCTGTCACTGTGTTTACTCGTCGCCCGTTGATCCCCGTGTTCTGCTTAGTCACCGCTGAGTCGAACACAGCGGGGGCAACAACACTCCTCTCTCTCCTCCTCTCTACCTGACTCCCTTTTCTCACACACACACACGCTAGCGTGTCCTCGCACAGCCTCCGTCCCTGCTACACACACACACACACACACAATCACAGAGAAAAGGCAGCAAACAAAGTCCTCCTTAATGGTGGTTTGGAAAAGAGGCACTTGAAAAGCTGACCCGTACAAAGTACAGCCTGGGGCGCGGAGCTGGACCACAAGAAGGAAGGCACACTGGGCTCCTCTGTCTGCCAGCCACACACCAAAGATGGAGCTGGAAATGGAACATGCTCATCTCTGTTTTTCATTTACTTTCTTCTTTGCTTTTCCCCAAACAAACCACTCTGAAGCGAAGGAGGTTTAGCCAATGAGCATTTGGTCCAGATTTTGCAGATATAGCACATCTATGTTTTGTTCTTTTTGCAAAGGGATCATTTTAGATCGTTTTACGTCTGTTCAGACCGCGCATTCAGCTCTGACATCTGCTCTCTGTGTGCAAAATAACCCCCAGCATCTATTTTAACAGCTGATCTCCAGGAGCGAGGACATTACTTAGACCTGCACAAAACTCAGATTATAACTCCAACCCTGGAAGTTCGTCTAATCTCCGTTAATAAACGGAAACAGACGCCGCTGATTGAGGAAATACTTAACCACACTTTGCTCCTCGTATGTCTACATGATTACAATAATAACCACATGCTGATATTTTGTTTAATGACAGACTCACTCTCGTGTACTTGTGTTAAATCCTTTCATTTGTTATTTCTTGATTAGATTTATTTATTATTTGTTATGTTAACAGCTACAAGGACAGAGGATGTCGATGCGATCCAGGAAGTGTCCACACCTGATCTGGTCTGAACAGCCCAAATCAGAATTGAGATTGTGCATTATTCTCACCAGTTCAGGAGACTCATCGCTTTGGTCGTCACGTGGAGGCGTGGCCGTCATCTCGTGGGGCGGGGCCAAAGCAGAGTCGCTGCTGCTCCTCACCAGCAGAGGTGTGTCTGCGCGAGAAAGAAGAACCGGAGACAGAAAGGAAGAGGCGTGAGTCGGCTGCACGTGTGATCGTCTTGTATTTTCCGCACCGATGAAAATCTCTCGAGATGCAGAGACCAGAGCAAATGCGATGCAAGGAAATGGAAACAGAGCTGCCTTTTGTGTTTTGGCAACTTTCACACTAAGCATTTGGCCTGCATCTTGTTGTTGGAATGAGCACGGGGAAAGCTCAGAGGGTTGGACGGGCCCCTCAGGCAATCCATGCTCTCCAACACATTGAAACAAAGGCAGCGGTGGAGAAACAAAATAATAAGTGCATGTCTTGGTACCTGAAGATGAAATTCAACAAGAAAAATTGGACACAGCTAATGGGAATTATAAAGAAAAGGGGGCATGAAGCTGGGATAAATGATCAAATCTGCATGGTGGGAATAGTGTGTCGAAACGCTGTAATCCCTTCTCAAGGGCTCACATTTATTTTAGGATGACTCATCGACCTCCGAGAGTGGATACGCTGCCGCCTCCTCGTTTCTGCAATACGCCCAAACCCCACACCCACCCACAGTGTACACTTACATGTGACCAGCTGTTGCCTCCACGCCCCCTTAACACAAACTCACCACACGGCACGTCTGAATCCACAATAAAACAACTCAAAGGAATCTAATTTGGACCTTTGTGTTGCCTTTTAATATCCACCCTCAGAAGGGAGCGGGCTGGTGTTTGTGGAAGTCAAACCCGTCGCGGGGGGGTGTTTTCTAATTTAACCTGACAGAGGAGAAAATAAAGACAGGGGAGAGAAAAAGGCAGAGCGTGGGATAAACAGAAAAAAAAAAAAAAGGAGAGAGCCGAGACACGGTGTCGGAGAAGGAGGCGAGTGAAAACCCTGAAAAACTGAGAGACACCGAAGGAGAAGGCAAACAAAATTCTCTCCTTTCCTGTAATCAATCTCTCTTTGGAGGGTCAGCGACAGGGTCTTGGACCAACGTGGTCAGAATAGAGAGAGCAGAGGGGGGAAAGCAAGTGGGAAAGAAGGAACAGGCAGAGGTCACAACATGTGTGTGTGGTTAGTGATTGTAGATGATGAAAAATGATGAGCACAACCATCCCAGGCGTCCACACACAAATATCAGCTCTGCTTCAGTCATCCCATGTTATGTTCACATTTGTCTCATCATTTTTATTAATTATCATACACTGGGTTATTCTCTGCCGGACAAGGAGTCAGAGCCCGTCTCACCGTCCATCTGTCTTTCACACGACATCTCTAGCATCCAGTGTTGTATAGTAACGAAGTAAAAATACTTCGTTACTGTACTTAAGTAGTATTTTTTTATATTTGTACTTTACTACTTTTATTTCTGACGACTTTTACTTTTACTTCACTACATTTTCCGAAAAAAATCAATACTTTTACTCCATTACCTTTACCTGAGCATCCTCGTTACTCGTTACAAAATAAGAAGGAACGTGATAGCCAATGGACAATCTTCGTTTTGTTGTAGTGGGACCAGTAGCCAATGATGTTGGAGATACAGGCCGCAAGACATTATCGTTGGTTTACCCCGTTGTGCGGCGGATGAAATCAGCGGCCAGCGGGTACATTTCAAATTAATGGTCGCATTATCATGTCAGTAGTCTCAGACAAGTCGGGTCTCTAATGTTATTTGAAGAGAAGGAGGAAGACAGAGAAGCCTAAAATGTCAGAGATGGAGGTGACTGAATTGGCGACTGAACCTGAACCTGCTGCTGAAACAACCAGCATAGACGACAACGACGACGACAATGACGATGAACACCCGTGGCCATACCTGCGGGGAATGTTCAGCTACATGATGTAGCTGAACATTCCCCGCAGACCCGGTCTGTAAGGATATGTTTGTGTATTTTTGTATATGGCTGGGTTTATGTAAGGAGGCGTTGAAGCTCCTTTAAGTGTCATGTGACACTTTGCAAATTAAACAAAACTTAAAAACTAAATTAAACAGGAATAAAGAAAATGTTACAACTCAAATTTCTGATTGCATTTTATTAACAGTACTTTTTACTTTTGATACTTAAGTACAGTAAATACTAGCTACTTTTTTACTTTTACTCAAGTAATATTCTAGCAGGCTACTTTCACTTTTACTTGAGTAATTTTCCAGTAAGGTACTTTTACTTTTACTCAAGTATGGCTTTTGGGTACTTTATACAACACTGCTAGCATCGACTAACAACGAATCCCAAAAGACTTAACACCAAATGAGAGAATTCAAAGGTGTACAGTTAAGTATTTTCAGTTTTTCTTCTTACATCCACTTTCTTAATTCTTGTTTTATTGAGGAAATAAACAGAACGTGGCCTAGCTTGACCCGGACAAGCTGTGTGATAATGTAAAACAGGATCTACACCGAAATGTGCTTTGATTTAACACGCAAACATCCAGAAAAATGTCTGGGCTTGCATCAAAAGGCATCACAGAAAACACAACTCCAAAGTATCAGTGCGTCTCTTTACTTCTTTGAGTCTTACAGTGTGTTTTGTTTGCCTTTAAGGTAGGTGCAAGTAATACGATCATCAGTGGAAGGCCCTCGGTGAAGGAGTATTCAAACTGATGTAGAGGGAGGAGCTGGGGCAGAGCGAGGGGTACATCAGACATACATAACCCCATGATTTTTGCTTAATTAAGGAATTATTTTTGGAAGAAACACCAGCCAATTGATTAAAAGAGGTTAATTTTGCTAATGACAATGTAATAACTCAACCGAGCAAACTCCTAGCATCTTTCGCAAAGGCTACACTTTTATTTTCATATATATGTAGTTTCATTCCTAAAGTCTGAACATTTCCTGTGTCAGGATGAATAAACACCGGTTTTAAAAACAGCCCAGCGGTCAAATTTGGTCAAAGGACGCGAGCCAGAAACGTGCTTCTTTCCAGTCTGGAGACATTTGTCCACCAATTGCAGCCAAGTTAGATTAGACACAAATTTGACACGTAACCGTTTCAGCCCTGTAACTCCACTGCATTCCTTCAAACCACACAAAGCGCTATTTCTGCTTTTTAACAATTCCCAGAACAGCGCATGCACTTGTAAAGGATTCCATGTATAGAAGGTAGTAAAACTTAATTTATGGTTATTTGCTTTCCCTCCTCAACGCACCTGTTCGCACATTTCTTTGAAGGTGAACGTAGATAAAAATGGGCCCACTTGTGTTTTTTAAAAACCCTTTACATGGATATGTTTTGAGCCAGGTCATACTACATAATATTCCCACTATATAAGAAAAAAAGTTGACATATTATTACACATTGATGAACTGCAAAACACTGATTTAAACTGCAAGGACAATAGGAACATTAAGTACCAAAAAACCTCACTACTACAAGGACAGCTGGAATAAATGACATGCATTTAACGCCTGGATCCTGTGGACTTTACACAAACTGAATGATGAATGTATTTCCAAAGTGGCGGTAATGCATTTTCTAAATTAGCTCTACAAATAGGCTACATTATTGAGAAACCTCAGACGTGACCCGCCCACACACAGCGTTAAACCTCACTGCAATGTCAATGATGCGACTTTGTGAAGTGACCGAGGCTGCTCCATGGTCACAGTCAGGGTCCATTACCCGGTGGTCAGCCTCATAAATCCTCCCCCGTTTATCCATCGGACTCAGATCTGCCTCCATCAATCCTCCCACCACTTAGAGCCCCGGTCCGGCCATGTGAAGGAACCTGAGGGGTCGGCCAGCGTTGACCTCTGATCTCTGACCCCCGGAGGGTCAAGTGGTGTCACTGGGGACCAGGGATATTGATGAGAGTGACAGTTGTGACTCTCTCAGGTCAGCCACCGTTTGGATCGTCATAAACAAGATTGCCTCAGAGGAATTACTAATCAAGGGTGACTGGTCTGGTTGAAAAGTGCTTCAGTGTTGAGCTAGAAATACTCAGTTGTTTACATGCCCAGAAAGCAGTAGCTAAACTGACAACATCAGGATGTTGAAATTAACAAGTACTTCTTAGAGACAGTTTACAAATCTTGTCAAACATCATGTTTCACAAATTGGCCCTAACAGGGATCTTGAATACTCCATAGACTATTTCTGGCTGCACTTCCTAGGGCTAACCATAGGACTGCCTTCTGATGGTGGGCAATTATTGGGAGCAAACTGGCATTCAGAGTCTTACCCAAGGACACTTTGGTGCACGGAAGGACCAGATACAGCTTGTGACGGGAGTTAACCCTAACCCATGGCATGGCATGAAACTTTAATATGTTGTAGTGACATAGTCTCGTCCACACAAATCTTTGTTGCGTCCATAGACATGCAACTGTCTTTTTTGAGGGGTAAGACTATCCACCATGTTCCTCACTACATCTAACCCCCTAACCCTTTCCTAACCTAACCCTAAACCCTTTCCTTTTAAGCCAGGGCCGGCTTTGTAGTTGCTTGTACTTGCTCACCTATTGAGCTTTAAAACTGAATGATTAGATTACACATTAAAGAAGCAATTTAAAAAATGCTATTTGACCAAATACTTTTAGATCCTGCACTTGACTTAACAATAAAAAAAAAAGAAATGTAAAGGTTCTTCTGAGGTTGTATAGAAGAGCTCTGTTCATATTTTAGTCTTAGAGCAGCAGACAGGCAGCCCTCAGGACAAAAACCTGGCATAAATCTTGCCCTTTTGGCAACGTGAGCAGAATTTCGAAGTATTTTAAGATCACAAGGACATGAATTCAACACGCAGTCTCTTTCTAAAAAGAAGTCCTAAAACCTAGAATGTATTTTAGGTTTAGGCTAATTTGACAGAACGGTGCGCCAACAACCACAAGGTACGCTCCAACTTTAAACAGACCCCACCCTCAAAACTCGTGCCCACTTCAAGGACAGCAAGCCGGACCACACTGAAACACACCCAAGTTATGTTCTTCCCTTATCTTTCTGCTGAGATTTGTGTAATTGGAGACGCTTGAAGGCGCTCTGTAAACTCTGCCAGTTCTGTGTTTATCTGTCTCTGACTCTCCATCTGCAGCTCTCTAACTAGGCTGCTTATGCAATTCGAGGAACTCTGAGGTTTATTTTAAGAATTGCCTTTTGTTTTCAGTTCTGTGGAAGTTCAGCAGCACTAGTTCACTGCCAGGCCACGATGAAAACAAGGATGCATCATGTTCCTGATTTAATGTGTGTGACCGTGTGTGTCAGGGTCCAGACATTTCATTGGCGTGCAACGCTGTTTGCTTTTGAGTTTCCACACGCAACCAAGCGTGCGCTATATGTACATTTATCGCTAACAGTGCTTTGCTTGTGTGTTAATTTGTATTTGTGTGTGTTTTCGTGCCACGGGCCAGGGTGGTCTTGTTTTCCTGCCAATCGATAGAGCAGCTCAGCTCAGGCTGCTCATGGGATGATGCGATAAGGACTCTCCTCCTGGAAGTGTGTGTGTGTGTCAGTGCAGCAGCAGATCAATGCAGGTCTAATCATCCCACTGGGGCAGCGTGAAGTCCAATCACCCTGTTCAAACAACTGTCCCAACCCAACACACAAACACTTTGATGCCTCGCTGATTACTGAATTACTTCTTGTCCTGTCCGCCGCCACTTCGCGCGATTACACCCTCCCGGTAACCAGATTATTGTGAATAACATGATTAAGGTAATAGCGTGATTAGAGCGTTCACATGGTTTTGCGGTAACCTAATTTTCCCAGGAACCCCAGTTTACGTGATTTGGAGATAAATGGCTTAATGTTCGGGAAGGAAGCGTTGCAGCCGACGTGACACATCTTATTATCAAACAGCTGCTAGTCTTCTCCACATCTGTGACCATGGGACATAAAAAAAAAGAAGGAAGCTCTGTACACGAGACAATAAAGCACCCATTAGGTTATGTTCACTTTCATTTCAACTGCAATAACTGAGGCATTCGCATATAGAACAGCTGCACTACAACAACCTGACAGCTTGTGTTGTCTCAAATCTTGTTTAACCCTTAGAACCTTAAGCTGTTTCTTCCGTCTCATCATTCATTGGAAGTGTAAGACTGTAAGTATTATCCTTACTGGATATTGGAGAAAGCTGCAACACTGGAAAGAGAAAGTCACATAAGACACCAAGCTAACGGTGTCGGACAAATATGGCGTTGAGCTTGCTTTGTCCTCAACATTTAAATACTTTCATGTCGATGTGATCATCTCGCATGAACTAACTCTAGACCGACTGATCGGCATGTTTCAGGAGAGGCCGGCTCTGTACAACGGATCCCTAGCTTCCTAGCTAGCCCTAGATTTTCCAGTTCCCCATTTTGAACGAGACGTACAGACTACTGCCACCTGCTGGTAGGAAGAGGTAATTCTTCTCACACAGATGCAGATTGCTTGTGTGCTAGCTGGCCATAATTCTTTGCAACTTCTTGGTCCAGAGACCGGTGACGCCTTTGTCGACGCTAGTTCCCTAACTTTGGTTTGTTGCGTCTGGACCTTTAAAAGTCTGCTTGTTCTGGATTAAATGAGAAAAGCATGGGGTCATCAATTTATAAGGGTGAGATTAATGCCCTGCATGAATGCTAATCAATAAAAGATTTGCTCTGAGGCTCCAAAATCTTGTGAATTAAAACTCTCTCTGCTAGGAGCGTCTAAAGTCGATCCCAACCGAAACACAACACGATCTAAGCAGAGTGAAAACGCAGACACACACACTCCTTACAAGACCTTCCCAGCAGCGGACGGGCGACTGCTTTGGGCGCGATTGGTTGTTTAACTTGCATACGAATTCTTTTGTCACAGTGTGTGTCCGGACGACAAAAGCGGCCTTTATTGCATCAGTCTGGCTCTGTATGCAGGGGGCGTCACAGGGTCACATCATAACTAAGTTAGTCAAGGTTCAACAGGGCTGGAGAGCAGGTTGGGCAGTGGGGGGGGGCTTCAGGAAGAGGTCCCACTGGGTTAAAGACAGGGTGGAACCAGGCATGTGTGTGTGGGGTAGGGGGGGAATTAGTCCATTCACGGTTGGCTGGACCCTGGGCATGCTAACAGGCTGCAGTGCTAATCTAGTTAGAGTTAGAAGCCGTGCAGAGACAGGAAAAGCGGCAAAGGGTGGAGACAGAGGAGGGAGGGGGGTCAAGGTCTAGGGCCTCGGGTGTCGAGCTGGATGGCAGGTGGTTGAAGCTGCATAATAGAGCAGGCCAGGAACGACCGGGCGAGGAGGCAGATGCCGGGGCACGGGGTGAGAGTGGGCACAGTGTGAGGGATGGCAAAGGGCGGTTGTGTGTGTGTGTGTGTGTGTGTGTGTGTGTGTGTGTGTGTGTGTGTGTGTGTGTGTGTGTGAGGTGGGGGCGTGGAGGGAGGGGGTCACACCGTTCCTCCACGGCAGATGGAGAATGAAAGGGGTGCAGGGTGACCCGGTGATTAGACAGACCCTTATTAAATCACAACCAGGCTCATTTGATCTTTTATCCGGCTTTTTATCTTTCGCTTGTCATTCAAAAAATTAATCAGCGCAGGGCACAGAAGTAGAAAAATAAATCACTGCTCCAGACTGCTTACTGTAAAATCTATCAGTAGCCCAGACAGAGCAGATATTTCCCCAGAGGCTCCCTGAGGCTTCTGACGGCACAGTCTTGTTGTGATGTTTCTCTCTGCAGACGGTGGCCCAGTGACTTCTTTGCGTTAACCCGGCACATTTAACAACTTCATATACCATCACCTATGTATCGTTTTAAAACCAAGAGCACATCTGTGTGGCGCCTGATTTCACAAGCACCTCCAAACTTTAGCATCAGCTCCAACTGACTGAGCCACTTAGCTTCTTAATAACCCTGGAAGGATCTCATGATTTCATCAAGAAAAACTGAATTTCCTCAACTCGTGTTCTCTGTTATACAAGAGAAGAGGAGATCAGAGGGGAAAGACGTCCAACTGAAGAGTGCAACAGGAATTTAAACGTCTCCAGCTTAGATAATAAAAAATGAATGCAAATGAAGATGAACTTAAGGGGAAGATGGAAAAGAGGATAAAACGAAGCTAAAAAAAAAACGAGCTAAAGCAAGCAAAGCGGCCGCGTGAACATTTTGCATATTAAAAACGTTTCCAGCGGCCTCTCGGGAGCAGAACTGGAACATTTCCATCGCCTTAAATGCGGCGGCGAGGGAAGCCAGGAACAATACGTGACAGAGACGAAACAACAGAGCAGCGTGGGTCTCGCTGGGATCGCGCTGGAGCACAATCGGAGGGCTCCTCGTCGCTGGAAGCGCGATTTCGTGGTCGGAGAGGAACAAAAGGAGGAAGCGGGGACGACGGGAGAGAGCGCCGCGTCAACGCCGCATCTGTTTTCACACGTCGCAGGC
This sequence comes from Planiliza haematocheilus, assembly GCA_005024645.1. NCBI lineage: Eukaryota > Metazoa > Chordata > Actinopteri > Mugiliformes > Mugilidae > Planiliza > Planiliza haematocheilus. The sequence continues at coordinate 965,250 of SRSE01000183.1, read as the reverse complement.
GAGCGCTGTGCCTTTACACGGTATGTTACATCTGTTCCATAAATGCACTCTCCCACTCTCCTCGCTCTCTCACATGCAGCCGCACACCTACACCCCCTCCCACCATGATGCACTTTCTCACATGTGCAAAAAATGTGTTGATTGAGCACAGTTCCTTTGGTGTTTTTGAGATTTTTGCACAACCTTGTCTTACCTCGATACCTCTAGAAAGTCTACAGCATTTTATACTTCATGCAAAATTTGCAGGGTGATTTAAAAAAGGAGACATACTGGCTTTGAGGACGGCCTCGTTGACTTCAATCTCTCCTCTGGATGGCTCCTTGCTGTCCAGGTGAGAGTAGTAGTGGAGGGGCTCGGGGCTCGGGGCGGCGCTGGAGTAGCCGTTGGACATTCTCTCTCTGGGACTGTCCGCCCTCTCCGGCTGGACTTCATGAAACACCGCCATCAGCTGGAAAAGGACACACAGAGGCAGATATCAAACACCACACAAACTGAAATGAACAAGCCCCGCGATAAGCGTGGCGGGATAAACAATGTGAATTCTGCCAGGTTATACAGCGTCTCCACCGTGCCATGATCACAGCGAGGCTTTCATGTGATTTATCTCACCAGCAGTGGGGAGCGGCGCAACCTGCTTTATTCTGCCAAGTGTGCAGATGTACAGCTCATTCACTCCCAAACCTCTTACGGTGCACAACACACCGGCGGCACAATAACTTTATTCTCCCGCTAACAAAGGAGGAAACGTGTCCGGCGCTTCAGCGGCCGGTTCAGGGGGAGTTAGCGGGCGGCGAGGCGAGACCGGGCGAGGTGAGCCCGTATGAAATTAGCAGTCAAATGAGATCCGACGTGAGAATGAGAAGCTGTCAAACACAATGACACGGCTGCCACAATGAGGCGCCGGGAAGAGACGGGGGCGGCCAAATGAACAGGGGATGGAGGGCAGGGGAACGACAAACAATCCTAATTGAGACAGGGACATGATGGCAGATAGAGGAAAGGGGAATGTGTCTGTGTGTGCGTGTTGACTGCGGGCCGTGCCACTGAGGGTACGTGGTTTGATAAATGAGCGCGTGGCGGCGTGACGCTCTCATTAGACGCCGCCGGCGAAGGAAATGACCACTTAATGAAAAGCAATAACCGGCAACGGAACGAGGGATGAGAATAAAACAACGGACGAGCCGAGGACATCAATTAAGAACGACGGAGCGGAGGTTTGTAGGTTTGTAGTGTTTGTGTGTAAACAGTGAGCACGGCGGAGGTGGAGGGAGATGTGTCATCAATCACACAATGACGCCACCTCTCACCTCAGCCGCCCGTGATTCAATATCCTCGTGACACCTGGCCAACGGCACGCAGAGCAGATTTGTCAACTGTATTCATGTGTGTGAGCATTAGAGAGAGAGATGAGGAACTGAGGGGGCTGGCAGATGCAAAGAAGAGAGGCAGGCAAAGACAGAACGCCAGGAAAACAATCAGATTGCCGCGGCTGATGGATGCTTCTCGAGCTCTTTCTCTCTCCTTTATCTGCTTCCCTCTTTCTCCCCTTATCTCGTTCCCTCCCGAGCCTCCGTCTCTTTCTCCAAACTCGCTGACAGCATCAATCAAAGAGGAAGTCTCGGAGCGTAATGCGATGTGCCCGGGCACGCACGCACACGCACGCACGACGGGCGCGTGCGGAGACACACCGACGAGCCGGCTCTCGGGAAACGATTTGCTCATTTTGAACAACAACTTCTCCAAATGTGCAGGAGACGGGAGGGGGAGGATGATGATGATGATTTGCTTTTTTTATTTATTTATTTTTTTTTCTGGGGAGTTTATGTTTCATGGCTGACGCAGGCAGGGAGCGGCGCTGATGAAGGCCGCCCCGCTGCTCGCGCTCATCACTCAATCAAACACAAAGTATCAACAGAGTGAGTCAGGCTTTGCTTCGTTTGGAACAAGTGTAGGAAAACGGACGTGTAATTGAGTCTTGATGAGGATCAGACGCTTTGTGGGACATAACCTTCATCCAGTCAGGGAGCATCCACTCAGGAGTGTTTGCAGTGACACTGGCAGGGGCGTAGCACCAAATTCTAGGCCCTGTACACGAAGTTCACGGGACCCCCTTCACCACACTAGCACGCCAATGGACACTGGGTATAAAGCAGCTGTCCAGTGTCTTCCTAGTCAAAGACTGGACAAATAAAAGCATAAAAAAATGGAAATTGTAAAATGGGCCCAGGTCCATGCAGACCAACTGGATGCCAAAGTTTTAATATATTGAAAGGGTCACGTAGGCCTTAGTTCTGCCTAGCCACGCCGATATCTCCCAGAACCTCAATGAAACTTTGCAGCTTTAGTAGCTTAAAGCTAAAGCTGAGGCTCTGCTAAATGCTAATAACAGCAAGCTAGCACTAGGAGGTATTAGTACACACATACATAAGTAGAGGGTCCCTGCTCTATCTCTAAATTAGTTGTGGGGCCCTTTGCCTGGAAAATGTTGAAGACCCCTGCTATAAACCCATAATGTGTGCCATATTAGCACTAGCCCCAAGGCTAGGCTAATGGGACCACCGTTAGATTTGGAGGTACTGAGGAAATGGGATGTTAAAGGGTTACAAAAGTAATTCCAACTCATCCCTCATGTGAAAAAGGATGGTTTTAGATCTTTACTAAATGTCAACGTCCCAATGGCACAAGACAAAAAGCCTGGGGACCATGCAATAGTCTCAACGAAAGCATCTGATTGTCTGACCAACTTTTAGGGCAATGTAGATTGAAGTCAGAGGATTATCAAGGAAGTTTTTGAAACTGTATACTGTGAAATAGTTTTTTAAGAAAGAATGCAATTCACTGCAGTTACAGAAACAGCCGACACAAACACAACTGGGCCTAAAACACCAAAATCAACACAGTTAAATGCTACTCGAGGTTAGTAAATTATTGAACAGTTTGGCTTCTCATAATACAACAAAAGCAGTTGTGGGATCATCTCTTTATTCAAGGTGTAAGCCGCCGCTTCATTGCCAAACGGAGCACATTAATATACAACACGAACAAAACATCAACGTGGGAAAAGCTCAGTTTTCAGGAGTGATTTGATATTCAGTCCTTCAAATGCAGCAGGAACCTACTTTCTTGGAGGACCCTGTGCCCCAAGATAAAGAACAACACCTTGCATGCTTTGCAGTGTGTTTACTTAACAGATTTTCCCTCCGTCCTTCCTGACTGTCATTAGTATTCTTGGTAACAAATCGCTTTATTTTTCCTGCTGCGTCCATGGGGGGGATATTGATATGGACCTGGGGAGGCTGCATGTCAACTACCGCTGAATAATGTGACCCCCTTCTCATTTCCATAACACACACACACAAAAACCACACTTGATACCCGTGCCAAATACAAATAGCTGGACCCTTTATACCGTCATGTTATGATCTTCTGTAAATCATGACACTGTGTGTATATGCAACGTGACCAGACTGGCTGGGAAGACCGTGTGTGTGTGTGTTGCACAGCCATAGAGATTACCGTGACATACATGAAAGCCATACACAATGCCATGCGTGAAGCATGGAGGGAGATAAATATTGTGTCTGTGTGCACTCCCCGCTCATACACACTGCCTAGGGCTCCGATAATATAAAGTGTTGCAATACATGTGGCCTACGGCGGACAAAGCACGCAGATTTTCAAATTAAAAGAATGGCATGCATACATCCACCCACACACACACATCTCCGATTTTACATTAATACATTAATCTCTTGCTTTATTTATACTTTCTCATCTCTCTGCCTCGAAATCTAAATCTACTGCTCCCCTAAGCAGATTTAAATAACTTGGAGGAAGCATGCGTGTCAACAAGATTATGAGAATGTGAATGAACTGAAAGAATAAAGTCTGGACAGGAAATGTCAAGGAAAATTACAAAGATGTGCGACTACACATCCTAAACATGCACACACTTCAAGACTGGTAGTTAACAGATTATTGCATCAGATGAGGCAACATAACTTGCTGTAAATCTGCTGATTTATACTCCAATCCAGCAGGTGGCGCCGATGCACCTGTAAGCCAGTTTTCCAAACGACAATCAGTCTAAAATAAGAAGAATTCGCTGCGTATTCTTCAGCGAGAACTGTAGACCTTCCATTTCAATGTCCGTCATTGTTAGCTAATGTTAGCTAACGTTAGCCTAGAGGGCTAAAATGTTTACCGTTGCTTGACGACGGCGTCATCATTTCTCATTGTGGGCTATGTAATCGTCCTTTGTTTGAAAGGTTAAATATCAAACACATTCAGAGTTGCAGTCCAGGAGTCTTAAGAGAAAATCTGTACACTCCTCACATTACCAGATAGTCTTAAAGATTGTCTTAAAGAGTAAATGCTGGGCTAAATCGACCCGAAACTCCTTAAGTCCGAGGCCAAACTATCAAATTAACTTTGACGATCATTAATCATTACTGGTTACAAGTTCCTGCTGTGATGTGTAAAAAATAAAAATAAAAAAGTCTTATCTTGACATAATTAGCCCAAACAAAACTACTAAATGAGCTGCTTTTCAACTATTTTATGATGTAAGATCAGGACTTGACTGTTGAAATACTGAAATACAGTATCAGTTTAAGTACTGTATTACCAGCACGCATGTTCATATCAAAAGCAGGCTTTATCTCTATGGTAACACAAGACGCTCTTATCATTAAAATGGCTTTTGAAAGCAGCAGGGTTGGCACAAAGCAACACGTCAACACCATTTTTATTATTTTTAGGACCCTACCAGCTTCTAGGTTGCTTGACCTTTGACCTCCCTCTTGTGAAAAGTAAAAGCTCATTAACTGTGACTCCTGAACGCACCACGGCCGTAGCTGTTGAATTTTTAACAGCCAGGATGTGAGATTATCCAGCCGCTGCAAACAGTTTATCATGTTTACATGCTGCATCTCATAGATGGAGCAGTTGAGGATTTTTAATAATTGATGCACTCGCTAAGAATTAATTAGCAACATGCAGCAAGTCCTTTTATTGAACACACACACACACAGGGATGAGGTTGATATGATGAGCACGGAGATACGCAGGGATGCACACTCATACAGCCACACACTCTGCACTGACATTAAGAATACCATTTTGTGGAGACTATTTTTTATTTTTTTTTCCTCTCGCAGAGAGAGGATGAGCAGTGCCCCCTTGCTTTGGTCAAACGCCACTGCACCCTGGCACCACTTGAGTCTCTGGCCTTTACACAAGCGTCAACACAACACTCCACCTCAAACGTACACACTTCCTCGTTCCATCCGCCGCTACTAATCAACCCATTTTTCTTCTCCTCTCTCATCGCTGTCTACTGCTGCAGTGTGCGTTTCTGCATGTGTGTGTGCATGCAGCCAGACTATTGAGATGCTTTTGTGCTGTTGTCATTTATCTTACGACTGCCCCCCCCCCTTCGCCGTTTTCTCCCTCTCGCTCTATTCTTCATTCTTTCTTTGAACGAGAGATGCATAATTCAGAAGGAGCACGCAGCATCCTGACAGTAGTATGGTAACCCAATCATCTTTACACACATATAGGCACTTACACACTACAGCACACACTCTTCTTCTTCTACTACTGACGAGCACTTTCTTCACCAAAGTGCAGGTTTTTCTAAAGACTATCTGCTTTTAAAATCTGAATCTGAGAGGAATAAACCTCCCACTCTTGAAAACGAAAGCCCGCCGACACGACTACACGTTTCTGATGGAGCTGAAAGGCTTCCCGTTTACAAGGAAACAAACACTTCCTCCATGGTGGCTCCTCGCCGCGCATTTCTGCGTCTGTTGCCGTTTTCCCGTCCCTCTGCATTTCAAGCAGCTGAGGTGTGAAGATTCACCAAAGTCGGGGCTTTGCGGTAGCGGCGGTTACCTCCCCTTGGACGGCGTTTTCGACAAACAGCGGATGTGTGGAGAATGGCTTTCTCCACGGCTGTGGGGCACGATGAATATTGACAGCGTGCAGGTAGAGCGGGGCGAAGAGCCTCGCCCCGACTGAGCAGGAATTCGCCTCTTGATACCCGTGACACCGCGTTAGAAACGGCAATCAATCAGAAACGGGGCGCAGGCACTCATTTGCTCCCTCTGAATTGACTAGCAGGTAATTGTAATTAGTGCTAGTGTTAAAAATGAAGAGCGGCGAGGTTGAGGTTTCAGCTGCGGGCTGGATCATCTCGGATACATGCAGGATCCTAGTGCATGTCATCAATCTGTCATGTTCAGTTCATTCTAAGGAGCGTAATAATGAGACACAGAGAGGACTCGCGTGGAGCTATCGTCTTCGGCTTTAGAAGACGGAGTTCTTACACTTTGAATCAACTCTAGACAAGTTACCTGCTTAATTAGTAAAGAAATAATGAACTAATATCCAACAAACGTCCAGGAAACAAGCAATTTCTGACAAACTGTTGTAATTCCTACAAGACTCCTCCAGTTTGGATGTGAATACCCTCGAATTATTATTAAGTCGAGATCCTGAAGTTATGTAGCTGCAACTGGATTACGCCGCAGATAGACAGCTAAAAAAATAAATATAAAAAATAATGCAGATTTCTGAAACAAAGCCAAATCAAAGGCAAAGGCACTTTTCCCTTCAAGATGTTTTACCATCCATGCAAGCTGCTACTTTAGTTCAGTGAGATGCAAATTTCTTTCTTCAGAAAAGAAGAAGCCCCTCAGATCCAAGGAAACCACAAACAACAACATTTGCCTTTGATTTAGCTTTTAGATACACCATGAACCTAGGCTGCATAGACTGTATATAAATATGGACAATGCGTCCCCACTTCCTTTTTTTACAACTCTCGCGGTCCTACGGGATGTTTTACGGAGTGGTTGGCGTGGCAACCAAAAATTATTTGACGGGGTATTTTAGTGTTTTAGTTTAGCACCTATCCGCTAACACGGAGGGGGTGGAGCTTATGACCGATACTGCACCCAGCCACCAGGGGGAGCTCTACTTGCTTTGGCTTCACTTTTGAGGAGCAGTTCCGCCGTCCATCTTTATACACAGTCCATGGAGTTTATGTGCAAATTGGCCTTTCCCGTCACGTTGCCCGATGTTCAGCCCAAGTGGGGCAAAGATGCGTAGAAAGAATGTAGTGACTCCGACCCATCTGATTTGATTGAGGTGGTGAAATTAAGCTTTTTTTCCACTGATTACTGTTGGAATACCAGCGTCCATGACAACTGATCTGAATAAAACTTAAAAGGCATGGAAGTGATGACTGTTCTAATGTTCATTTTATGTTCAAACAGCATCAGAAAGCGACATATTTCAATCTTCCAGGGATGCACCTTCTCAGCATAGCAAAACAGAAGACTGTAAGCACACACAGCTCACGCAGATATACTTGTGCACTCAAGCATGCGCCAAAAACTAATCCACATTCAAGAGCACATATTGCACAGACTCAACCTGCACGCGCGCACATTTGCAGGGCACCATAGGGGCCACCAGAGGAATGCTTGGCCCGTGTTATTTAAACAAGGAGAAAATTGGTTGTATTACCGGTGAGAGCGGGGCTAATCCTGCCTCTCTTCCAGCCTGGATCTATACAGCACACGTACCAGATGTGGAGGATTACCTCTCACAAACACACACCTGGCCTTGGGCCACGCATAGAAATTATTGAACACACAAGCAAGATTAGAGACGCAACCACAAAGGCGGCTGGAGAGACACACGTCGTCTCCCACTCGCAAACTGAGAAAATGAATAATGGAAATTGTCAAGCGGGGTAAGAGACATCCCCACTCCACACCCCGAAATGTTTCTTTCTTTCTTTCCGTTTGAAGAGGTGCCAGTAGTTCCAATTGGCAGCTCGTACTTTCACATCGAACACAACGTCTCTTTGAGGGCGCCTGACAGATTCGTCTAAACACTGACACAACAAAGTAAATTCCGCGATCTGTCGGTGCATGCATGCAAATTGAAAGAATGGCGACACGGTTCCCACGCTGGTTCCCAAACTAAAACAAAGTGTTACAGAGGGATCCATGACTGAAAGAGTTTGTAGGTTACAGGGGTTAACAATTAACTTGTACGACACAGATTGATTTTGCTTCCTTGTCCAGATCCTCCCAGACATGTCACTGTATGCAGATGGGACATAACGTACAGCAGTCATGGGACAAAGTGTTGTTGGAAACCATCAAGGGAAAAGTTGGATGGCGGCTCGATTGGAACTGAACAGCTTTCAACAAGTGTCTACAGGTTACTGCTATTGTAAAAAAAAAAAAGTTCTGCCTTCTTTGAAGTTGAGAAATCTGGAGGAAAAAGTCAAGAAGATACTTGATTCAGTAGAGAATTTCAAACCATCATCAAAATCAAATCTGAATTTTGTGATATTCAATGTTGTAAATCTGACTTTAATTGTGAATTCTGTGAGATAAAGTCTGAATTCAAAGTCATAATTCTGCCTTCACTTGATTAATCTGGAGTTTGAAGTCATACAAAAATATTTATTAACTGAATACCAAGTTAAAAAAGCCACAGAAACATCTTGATTTAGTATTTAAATTCTAACTTCACACCGTTTATGTTGAACTCTGAGGAACAAAGTTTGGTTAAAAGGGCTTATGACTGTTTTTTTACATCCTGGACCTTATTTTTGGCATAAAATACGATTGTTTACTCAACCATATAGCTTTTGCGTCATCTGTAGTTGTTCGGGAGATATTTAGATCAACGTATATCCATACAGTGGGAGTGAATGGGGCACCGAAACGCTGCCTTTAAAGAACGCATTATCTGCAGCGAAACTCGTTCATTTCACCAATATTGTGTTATGACACGCAAGACCTATTCCCCGTTGAGTCCATAGTCACCTGTTCTCATCATCCGGGGTCTGTAGGTCGATCTACAGACCCAGGACGATGTCTTTTGACCCAGATAATGTCGTCTCTGGCACTAATCACCTTCCATAAGTCGTGAGGAGAAGTGAAAAGTTGATATTGTTATCTCTGCAACACAATAGGTGGCATTCAACAGGTGGAGAATTCCTTCTTTGTTACAGCTAATAAGAGAAAATGTTGATATTTTGACAACTGACCTTTTGAATATAAATATATTTCCATCTTAAGTATGTGGATCTTTTGTTGCCGCCATACAAAGTCATAACTATCAATAAGCAGATGTGCAGGATTTTATATTAAAATCAGCTTCATGATAACACACATTTGCATAAAACGTGGACATAGAGTACTTGATAAATATTAAACACTGCACACACGGACGCCACACAACAAAGATAAGACTTTGGCAAAGGTTTTAGAGAAAAGAAAAATGTGCAGTCCTGCATTACTAACAGCTTATTGTTCAGGCCCTCTGCCAAATAGGTAAAAAGGTTCTTTATAGGACTAGAAAAGGCTTGAGTTATCGTCCTCTTTCTCTCTGTGCGTCCCGGCACTCACATCTGTCGCATCGGCCGCTGTGATGGAGCATGTGTGGGCCAACTGAGAGAGAGCGAGCGCACACACACAGATATATGTACACAAAGTGAGCCACCAGCTGAGGTATTGCGGCGCTGGCTACACGCAGTGACAGGCCACATTATTATTTATGCACACTCATAAAGGGAGAGGGTAAACTCTTCATAAATCACACATGCCCGAAAGCCTGGGAGAGAGATGGAGGGATGAGGAAGAAGGCGGAGGAGGAGGAGGGAGTGGGTGACAAGGGAGCTCCAGGACTCGTATTTCTCAGGTCGGCAACACAAATATCCAACCAGCTCGTTCATCATTCCCGCAGCGCAAACACACATCAGCGGCGGCTCCACCGGTCCCGTTCCTACGTGCATTCGCGAACACACGCGGGAGTCGGCGCTCTCTGGGCGCGCAGGAAGTCATAACCCTCCTCTCTCATAAATGTGCATATACATTCCCACACCAGCACGTTGAGGAATAACCCACATGTTCTCTTTCCCAAAAGTCGGAGCCAGAGTCTAATAATCAGCTTTCTTTTCCCTGTGGCCATCGCGAGGCCAGCTGCTCCCTCCAACCTCCTCCTCCTCCATCCTCCCTCCCTGCTTCCCTCCTCTCGGGATTTGACAGAGAAATAGAAGGAGTGATTAACTCAGAGCTGCGAGGCTGGCGCCCTCTCACCTGTGGCTCTCTCCTCCTCCTCTTCTTTCCATCTGCCTTCCCTCGACATTTCATACAATACGTCACCTCGCTCTTTCTGCTCGTCGCCTTCCTCTTTGTGCAGTGTTTGAGACGCCGTTTAAAAAAGAAAATCTGAACAAAAATAATGTACTGCTTTTCCCCTGGATGTAAATCTTTATGCATTTGTTTCCCCCCCACTTTGGAGATCTTCATATAAAAGTGCCACTGCATCCTCCATATATTTCAGCTCTTCACAAGATCCCGGCTTCCAGCTGGGCTTGCTGATATATGAACTATACATTACTGACATTTGGTGCTCGCCGTTGCCATGGAGAGCCAACATTACTCACAGCCTGAGGGTGTTTAAGAGAAAGATATAAGCTTTCACCTGCCGTTTTCTTTCTTACACCTATCAACATACATGTTCCTACCAACATGTCTTATTAGATACTTACTGAGTCAATATCAAAGCCTGGAAGAGGAAAGTGAGACGAGTGCCGAAGGCAAGAGTCAGACAGTACAACACATCAGCTCGCAGTCCTATTTATTCCCATGTGAGGAGACATGGCTGACATCAAGTACTCCTACAGAACATCATGTTTTTCTTCTCTCACTAAAGGACATCGGCTTCCAATTAACAGCAACACGCCTTTGGGGATGCATTATAAGGTGTGTATATACATCTACACACAACTGGATAGCCCTACCAATCACAGCCGTTTTGTTGTAAACAAAATTAACTCCACGGTGCACTAAGCCCGACTAAACCATCTGATTGGCCTAGCAGATATTTGCCGGGGCATGATGAGTTCCCAACGGAGCAACTCCAGACCAATTTTCCCCCAAATTTTTGTGAGTCGAGGAAGTTAGGGCTTGCCGCTTTTCAGTTTTCTGTCATTTGAAAAAGAATATTTAACAGCCTTTCAGCGTATTTCACATATAAGACTCAGGTTTAGCTCATAGATTGTGAATGACGTCATTGAAGTTTGTGGATGACCATTTTAAAGCCTCGGGTTGGCATTTTTTGGTTTTTCCGCTATTTTAGAGCCAGAAGCGAACGGTGCAACTTGGCTTCGGATCAGATATGCCAATCAAGTCAAAGCATCCAAAGCGTATCTTTTTGTTTTAAGGCCAGAAAAAAAAAAAATATATATATATATATATAGACTTGGCATTTTACAACTATTTTTCAATGGGAGTCAATGGAGCCACAGAATTTTGGGAACAAGCAGCGATATTGTACTTTTGGCTGCTTTTTGGCTTCATTTTTCAGAATCTAGGGCAAAGCCCATCTATCAGCTTGTGGTTTTATTACAGACTAAAACTTTTTTTGCCTTTCTGTTATCCTTAAAACAAGAAAAGGTTTAGCTCAAAGATTGTGTATGACGTCATTGAAGTTTGCGGATGTCCATTTTAAAGCACTGAGTTAGCATTTTTTTGTTTTCCAACATTTTTGTGTGACAGGGAGGAGCTGGGGTGGAACAAGAAGTGCAACCTGACTCCGGATCAGACATGCCAATCAAGCTAAAGCATCCAAAACATTGTTTTAAGCCCAAAAAATATATATATATTGACTTGGCATTTTACGATGATTTTTCAGTGGGAGTCAATGGAGCCACAGAATTTTAGGAACAAGCAGCGATATTGTAATTTTGGCTGCTTTTTGGCTTCATTTTCAGACTCTAGGACAAAGTCCATCTATTAGTATGGGGTTTTGCCTTTCTGTTATCCTTAAAACAAGAAAAATACCTGAATAACAGCTACTGGACTTTAAGCGGGCAAGCTTACTATTACTATTGTTTTTATTTTTACGTAACTTGATTTATATTCTTTCTGACTGGAGTGCAGACACACAAGTTGTATTCTGGCCCTGTCGTAAAGCTGCTCACTAGCATTTACCTCCTAAAAGCCACAAATCCAGTCTAAGGCAAGAAAGCATTTACTACTTTGTTTACCATTTATTAAACGCTGCTTGACTCGTTCATTCGTATAAAAACAATCTCCTCCTTTCCATATGTCCTCCCCGCATCAGATGTAGGCGGGCTCATAATTCGAGTGGCCTATTCAGACACATTACCGTCCACAGGGCTCCATTCATTAGGCCAATCAGCGAGGTGATGAGGTTGAGAGGCAGGAAAAAAAAAAAAACGCACGAAAACAATAACAGCGTGGGCGCTTTGTGCACGACCGCAGGTTTTTGCGCGCCCACAATGGACACAGATGCGGTTTCAGCTGTGTAATTGCAGCAGGAATCATTAAATATTTAACCTAAATGAGCTTGCGAGTGCTTATCCTCTAGCTGCTGTGAAAGTGCACACACAAACGCACGCACGGACACGAGTGTGACTTTCTCCTGATTTGAGTTATTAGCAGTTGGAGTGAGCGGAGACTCTGTGAGCGGAGGGAAAACACACCACGCTTTCACACAGCACACACACACACATATATATACGCTAGTCTGGGGCAATGCCATCCAGGAAAACAGATGGCGTGAGGCTGGTAAGGTCAGAGAGTAGATTTGCTGTAAACAAGTTGATCTATAATAGATCATTAGCTGGATGTGATTAGTTGCTCTGCAGGCTGCTGTGCCAAAAAAATCACTGCTAACTGGTGGAGCTAAAACTGACAGCAAACACAAGCTGCAGCTTCACAACAATGTGTCTGTGTCTAGATGTGCACACCGAGCTTCACGTATCAAACTTTCACCGTCCTTGGTAAATGGATGCTGGCGACTCCTCTCCATCCTCTTCTACCCCTGACTGCAAGCGTGTGTCATTAGTAAAGCGAGTCCACCAAGCATCCTGCTCGTCTGACCCTCGCGGGCCGCCCCCTCAGGTTCCTCCTGCCAGACCACAGCAGGCTCAGGAAGGTCAGGTTACAGTCTGACCGTCTCGCTCCATTAGAAGCTAATGGGTGGTGTGATGGTGACACAGAGGGCAACACAGAATCGCTGTGATTAACAGAGCGAGAGGCACCGGAGAACAAGATCTGAGGGGTGTGATGACCTCGCATATTCTCCACGGGTTACACCAACTTATGCAAAGAAAACAGAAAAACGGGCCTTATCCGAACTGGATCCCGGTCTTTTGCTTCACTGAGCTGACAAATCACTTTGGAGAGGTGCCATCGTTCAACGTCAAAAGGTAGAGCAATGCATCATCTAAAGAAATTAAAGTTCCAAAGTGCAACTTGAAGAGTAAAATCAACGTGCGTGCGGTTAAATGAAAAGCACACGGGGCACGGCGAAAATGATTTCTCCTTAAGCCTCCGTTGAGTTCCCTCATCGTAATTACAATCAAAGCCGGCTCGGCGAGCGCGCGCGTGACAGTGTGTAGGGGGTATTGTTAATTGAATATAATCAGATGGAGAGTCGTGGAAGGTGCTCATATGGGAGGGCTGAATCAAGGTCGGCGCTGACGAGATACCATCAAATCAGCTCAAGTGACCCAGAGTCCCATCGGGCAAAGAGCTGCCGTCTGATCTGATCTGATCTGCAGTCAACGGCCTGTCACCGAGATAATCTAACTTCATTCAGTATGCTGTATGTTTCTGTGTAGGTTAACGTGTCACACAAGTTTACAATCTTTTCATTAAATTCAATAGATCTTTATAAAAACACTTTAAGTTCATCAGTTCCCCATTTGAAATCTGGACTTCAGCTTTCTGGTTGGACGTCAGCGGACCAATCAGGAAGCTACTACCCTGTGTCAAGTCCTGACTTCCTTGGTTACTGTTGCTAGGTTAGTCAAACAGCCATTGCAACAGAAAAAAACTATAATAATAGCCTAGAGCAAAGGTCTTCAACAGGGGGTCCGCGGAAGTATGGCAGGAGGGTCGCAAAAGTTTTGGTTGATTAGACTTTTTTTTATATATATATATATATATATATATATATTCCCCTGTGCAAGTTTTTCCATAAATTTAAATGTCTTAGGGGGTCCCCGCTCCACCTCAGTTTGAGGTCCTTAGCCTGGATAACGTTGAAGACACCTGAGGGGTATTGCACAAAACTAGGATAAGGGATTTAAGCCGGGATATGTTGATTATCTGAAGGCTAAATTATCTCTGATTGGCTAATTCAGCCGGGATAATCAACATATCCCGGCTTAATCCCTTATCCTAGTTTTGTGCAATACCCCCCTGGTCTAGTGTTAACGTGGAGGCAGCTAGCGTTAGCAACCCTGCTAATGCTGGGAGTTATTTGACAAATTACTCACCAGTTTTCAGTTTTAATATATGGTTTCTTTTTCCAATATACCCACACTTGTTGACGGGACATTTTTTAAAGAATCAAAATTACAAGTTTCAATAACCCCTTTTTCAAGATTTTTCATCATGTGATTGGTGACTCACATACCTATTGTTGGTTTAACCTAGCAACAGTAACACAGAAAGACGGAAATTTGCGAAAGAGTGCAACCTAGCCCTCTGGTTGGTGGTCAGCAGGACCAATCAGAAGCTCAACAAAGACGAATTTCAGTGCCTGAACGCAACAAAAACTAGGACAACATTTCATGGCTCAAATCGAAGGCATAAAATTTGATTGAAAAGCTTCTTTTGTGCTTGTGCTTTGTGAAATTACCCACAATTTCACATGGCAAGACAAAAAAAGCACATTTTTTCCCCCCATTATGCAGCTTAGACAATTAAATTTAAAATACTCATCACGTCTGGAGCCTCCAGGCTGCAACTATGATGGCAAACTTAAGAAATAAATGTTCTTTTTTTGGGATTGGGGGGGTGGATAAAGAGTCAAGAATAAAATCAATTAAGCAGGCAACGGGAGGAATATAATGAGTTCAGGTGGACTGCAGTGGATTTATTTTTATACATTTCTAATTAATAGTCCTGTGCGTGACACAGACATGGTGTTGAACGCACCTCATCCTCACAGGTAAGGATGTATGGATCATGATTAGAATGTGGAGAGGGTATGGATTATGATTAGGCAGCCATGCGTGTGACATTTTCTAATCAGCGCACTTGAACCTCATGCTCCCGTTCATCACTGGCCATTCAGACGCCGCGCGGAGTTATGCGACTATTCAGACGCCAATCAAACCCGGCTCGCCGCGGCGGTGAATGAGGGGAATGGAGGTGAGGGAGCCGGATGTCACGGCGCGTCAAAGGCTAATCAGCACGTCTGCGCCTCGCAATCACGTCCCCATTCACTAAACTTTTCCTTCAGCGGGTTAGCACGTTTTAAGTAATGCCTTATTGTCGCCTGTCAGAGGGGCTGACATCTGACATGTAATAAATGAATTCAGGCAAATCTGGCGACATAATAAGTTCTCCTGGAGCTGGTGGAAATAAAATCGACGCCGGTAATATTTAATGTTATTGTGAGTTTTGAGATTTGAAGTTTAAGATTGGACTTCAGTCCACAGTCTGTTATTCCGTCTGCTGTTGTTTTTATTGGGAGCCCTTTCCAAACAAGACTTCTGATCATTCTGACAATGTGATTATTAGTTTATCTACAAAAGAAAGGGTTTAAATGTGCAGCTGCAAATCTGGAAGGACATTCGATGCTAGTTTTTGGGGCTTCTTAGCATCTGAAATCCAAACGAAGCGACACCACACACAAACAAAAATGTGGGCGGGGCAACTTGGGGCTGGCTTCCAGTTTTAGCATCACCCATCTGCATTCCCTGCAGCTAGCATGTTCATGCTTACGTGCATGTGAGATTTCCCAAAAATGTAACTAGGCAAAGAAATGCAAACTAAACAAAGCCCATCTTCACTCCACACTGCGTCTTTAAATGGCTGCATAGAAGACATTAATGCAAAGATTTCGGCCAATTTGTCACTATAGTAAAGGCTAAGAAGTAGTAAAGCCAACTTTACAACTCTATGTCAATCATCAGCAAGTACATGTTACAAAAACATGATGTAATGCTCCACCAAAGGAATGTAAGACTGGTAGCAGGCAAACAAGAAGGTTAATCAGGCAGATCCTGAAGTACTAGCATACCTTGGCTTTGTGAATGTGTTTTTTTTATTTTTTACCCGTCACGGTGCTTTAGATTGTCACAGAAACAATTCTTTAGCTGTTCTGCATCGTTAACAGCCATTAGGTGTAGTTATGACACAAAGAATTCCCGGGAAGTCTTAGCTTTGATGCGATTGAGTAACCAAGTGCTAACCAACTTGGTACGTTGCATTTAAGCCTCGACCAAACGGACTCGCGCTGCGTTGATTTGGCCAATTAGCTGCAGGTAAATCGGGTATTTTAAGGCAGGTTCGAGCTTTAAATCTGACAGAAGCGAACCCCTTCTGGTGAGATCTAGCTGGTATGGTAGAGCACAAGCTGGAAACAGAGTCTGAGAAGGCTTCACATGAAAAGAAACTGTGCATTCAGAAGACAGGAAGTACAAATATTTGAGGGAAGACACACAAGTTCCATAACTGCCACATGACTCACCTAAGTAACTCAGCTTATTATTAAACATGTAGAAATACAAAAATATTCTGCACCTATGTATAAATCCTGACATGGAGCCCATTTAGAGATGCGTCATCTTCTCCATATGGAAAACACTCACCACCAACGGCCTTACCTTAAATATCACAACCCGTTTCCAAGGGAGCGAGTTTTTTTTTTTCTTTTCGAGCCCTGCACCCGGGCGGTGACGTGCAGGCAGCGAGAGATGAGCGATGGGAAAAGGCCTCGTAATCAAGCCGTTGACATTTCAGAGTCAGATCAGCTGGGATACGCAGCCCCTTACATTTACATTCCAGCAACCAGAGAGGAGTTCATGGATGCCTAGTAGGCGCGGTGATTAAAAAAGGGCTAATTAAAGAGAGATGGAGGAAATCATTCCAGGTTTTTCTTTTTTTTTTTTATTAAATTTCCCATGAAATTAGATTTTTCGTTTGCCTGCACGGGTTAGAAGGTTGAGGTTTTATCGTGTTTTTATTTCCCCTCCCCTTCAAAAACAAGGTCTGTGTGGATTAATGTGTGTTGCGCATGAGGAATGAGGAGTGACAGTCCACTTATGAGGAGACGTTATGCTCCCTGAGTTTAATTCCCACTCTGGAGGAGATGGGCGTGACAAGAGAGGACACTCACACATGTCGGACATTCAAATTTAAGCTGCACGAGGGCGAGGGAGAGGAATCACGGCAGCATCTGCGGCGGTGTCGCTCCGAACCAAAATCTCGCCGACGAACACGCCATGTATATGCTGTACGTACAGATGGAAGGGCTCACCCACTGAAGCCTTGTGTACAGCTCGTATGCTAATGTCACGCTGGTGGTGGACAGCCAGCATGACAGCTCCTGTGTATCACGGAGATGTATGGGAGTAATGGGCGCAACTAATGTAGGACCCCAGAGGACTGGAAGAGAAGAGAATGACAGCTCTGGTAGAGGTAAATGGATCAAATGTGTGGAGGTGCAATAAAAGCTACTACATCTGCTAATGACTGCTTTTGAAGAGAGGGAAGAGATGGAGACGTGAGGGCGGAAAGGGAAGGAAAGGAAAGGAAAGGGAAGGAAGGAAAGGAAAGGAAAGGAAAGGAAAGGAAAGGAAAGGAAAGGAAAGGAAAGGAAAGGAAAGGAAGAAAGGAAGGGAAGGAAGGAAAGGAAAGGAAAGGAAAGGAAAGGAAAGGAAAGGAAAGGATCTCCCCTTTGCAGGACAGGACAGGATAGGACAGGACAGGACAAGACAGGAGAAGAGAGAAGAGGAGACAAAACAAACGATGTCAGGGCAAAATAAAAGAAAGAATAGAAAGGAAAGGAAAGGAAAGGAAAGGAAAGGAAGAAGGAAAGGAAGAAAGGAAAAGGAAAGGAAAGGAAAGGAAAGGAAAGGAAAGGAAAGGAAAGGACCTCCCCTTTCCCGTTTGGACCCAGTCATCTATTTGTTTTGTGATTAAAATAAATTTTTACAGGAATGAAACGATTCTGTGGTTTCTCTGTGATCTACGACAGAACGCACATTCTAAAAAATGTGACGGGTGAAACAACAGGCAGACTTAGTGGTCTAACAGGTAATCCTGACAAACGACAAATCAATCTGCACAGTGAATAAAAACAGACAACTTTTCACTTTCCGTCATCTTCCCGTCGCACACAAGCTCACGCCAAGAGAAATGGAGTGAGAGGGGATAAAGAGGCCGGCTCTGAAACGCTGTGCTTTGGCCCTAAGAGCAAAGAGAAAATGGATGCCAGTTATATCCTCTCCACGCCATTAACAAAGTAGTGGGGAATCTGACAGGTCAATGACTTCAACCGCCATGCGTCCAGCTGTCATCTGAGAGCTGCAGGGCACGCAGCCTCACATAACACGGCCAGAGTAAAGGGTCAGCGCGGAGGAGAGGATAATGGACTGAAGGGTGACCTGCAGCCGCCTCTTTACACTGCGCTCCTTTGTGTTCCAGAGTGTGTACCGTGAACGCGCGGTCGCACCTAAGCCAACACCCCGTGGCCTTCTCCACATTCATCAGATTGGTATTAATATTCATGAGGAGGCTGGTGGCCGGCGTCTCGAGATGGGGGGCTAATGAACGGAGCGAGCGAGCGCGTCGGTGTGTACGCGCGGGCGCGGGCGCCGCGGACGCAGGGGGGCTGAACTGTAATCAAATCACGGCCGCCCCCTCATCTCCACCCTCATCAACCACCAGTGGCGCCCCTTCCGCTAACATGCTACAGTACACGCTTGCCTGTGGTTCGGCGAAGGGCGCGTGTGTGACTTCGTGTGTGTGTGTTTAATAATAATAGTCGGGGGCTGGCCCAGATAAAGAGGTCTGGACTCGCCGCTAAGCTAAGCACCGAGCGTACAAATAGCCAGCCATTATCTCTCATTAGCATCCGCGGCTAACACAGGGCCCACGCTGCGCGGTGGAGGGCCCTCACAATGGGGCCACTCCTGTATGATTGATGGCGAAACAGCGTCGGCCACAATAACAGAACAAAAAAGAAAAGCACTAAAGATAGAATCTGCCGGCTGCGGCGAGGTAATAAAAACGTAGACAAACAAAAGGAAGTCAGACTAATCAAGAATGCCAGGCACAGCTCATTAATCTATGAGAGCCGACACCGCTTGGAAGCCCGGAGATAAGTCGGATGACTGGCACGACGCGAGGATCACGCGCGCTCATCCTATTCCGCCTGCTATCTTTTCATCAGCGGCAAAAACAAAGGGATAAAATGAGCAGCGAGATGAAAGGGAGGAGGGCGTTTAGAGGATTGGGTGAAAGCCGAGAGAGAGAGTCAAGAAACAAAGGTAAATAGGACAGTTCCTGCACGGCGCAGGTTCGAGTGAAGCTCGGCGGAGACTGTTATCACAAAAGCTAGAGAAAGAGAGCCGACGTCAGGTTAACGCCGCTGAAACAATCTGAATAATGACGCTACACCGGAACTTTTGAGGGGGAGAGAGAAAAAATAAAGCAGTTTTAGGACGGGAAAATGACTCATTAAAACCTACGACTCGAGCTCTTATCCACAAATAAGATGCAGATCTTGTGATTATAATTCCATCATCCCAGAAAATGAAGCCTCTGTTCTCTGTGATTGCGAAAACACTTTTTTCTCCCCCCCCCCCACCGCACTGAAGATTCCCACCGAGTTTACACATCTATTATTTAGTCCTGTCCCCTTTTTCACAAAGACTATTTTGCCAAATTTGCAGTCTTACATGCACACGGCGCCACGTGCGAGCGCGCACACACCGCTGCTCGCACGCCAATTGTTAGTGCGTGGTAACAGGGTCGGCTGAATATTCCATTTCCATTTCATTTGGCCTTCGTGCTGACTAAGTGTTGGTAATTCATCATTCGCCTGGACCCAGGGCTTATGAATATGGATTTCGGGCAGTTTATTAGCACATCTTAGGAATGCATTATGGCAAATTAGCAAGGGGAATAAAATTTGCTCTTCACTGGAAATTGGGCCAGTGTCTATGTGTGTGTGTGTGTGTGCCGACTGCCAGGCCATCTTCCCAGCGTCAGTGCTGCTTTTTGAGAACTTCCTTCTGCACATGGCTGACTAGTTTTCAATCTGTAATGGTGTCCTCACACTACAAATGAGCACGACAGCCAAATCACGCTGCGCTGTCATCGCTCGGTCGCCCGCTGACGAATGAGAGGTACGAAAGGGAGGCCCAAGGCAGAAACTCATTTAGTTGGTTTAAACTCCTAATAACTGGTGACAGGCTAACCAACAGTTAGATGTACAAATACCTTATTTGTTGGACATCCTGTCATCCTGCCAGGTTGGAGGCTTGAGTAGGGAGTCCAAACAAATCCTCTACAAGACTCTAAGCATGGCTAAGAAAGACAGATCCTCTGCTGTAATTTACTGTCCGTCACGCCAGGTAGGAACAATCGAGAAACTGCTTACTATCGGTGTTTCTCTAAGCTGTCCAACCATGAAAAACAGCTGCCTGTCAGGAGTCAGCGCAGCTATGTGGAGAGCGAATATAATACCAGTCTATGCATCCTAATGCAACAACACATTACAAAGCAAAGTCTCACTGATTGAATTAAAAACAACACTTCCACCAATCACCCATCCATCAACCCCGTCCTCACCCTGTCTCTGTCTTCCACCAGGTCACTCAGCAGGTCGTCCATGTCCAGGATGCCTCCTTCAGAGTACTCCAAGTGGTGGGTCTTCACTGTGCTCTCCCCATACTGGACACAAAGACACGAATTAGAAACATTCTCTACGTAAAGCTCATTTTTATACGTTATATGTATATTAATGAGTCCTATACAAAGAAAAGCTTGGTTGACTGACATTGTACATCAACATCATTGTGCTCTTCAGTCAATCAATCGATTAGTTGCAAGGGAAAAAAACATTTTCTTTAGATTAACTAAACGAGTAACAATGACTGTGCACGGAATGAACTCCACATGGTAGAGTTATTAGCATTTTAACTTGATTATTTTCTCCTGGATCGGTAACAACGGACTCAAACCAGACTAACACACATTTGCCTAATTAACTGAGCATCATAATGCAGGCAAAGATAGCATTTGTAGATGAGCTTGGTATCGAATACGTGGCTGTCTTTGTCAGAATTGGGTGCCTTCAAGAACAGTCTGTTCCTCAAGCCGCCTAAAGCTATAGATTAATGCTGGAAGGTTACTGATGTAGCACTTTTCAGCTTAAGAATGTGACACTGGTGAACGTCGGACCAATAAAAACCTGGTCAGACAGCAGGATGTGAAATAACTATCCAACCAGGAGACTAAAGACATAAAGTCAAACTAGGACCTAGGTTGGTTAACTTTAGGCCCTAGTCGCAAGAACACACATACATTGTGTTCCCAGATCCTAGATGGTTGACCTTAGGACCTAAGCCGTAGCAGGACCTAGGACCTAAGACCTAAGGTCAAGTAGGACCTAAGACCTAAGACCTAGCAGGACCTAGGACCTAGGACCTAAGACCTAAGGCCAAGTAGGACCTAAGACCTAAGACCTAGTAGGACCCAGGACCTAAGACCTAAGACCTAGTAGGACCCAGGACCTAGGACCTAGGACCTAATAGGACGTAGGAGGACCTAGGACCTTGGACCTAGGACCTAGGATCTAAGACCCAAGACCCACGACCTAGTAGGACCTAGGACCTAGTACCTAAGACCTAGGACCTAGGACCTAAGACCTAGTAGGACCTAGGATCTAATACCTAAGACCTAGTAGGGCCTAGTAGGACCTAGTAAGACCTAGGACCTAAGCCCTAACACCTAAGACCTAGTAGGACCTAGGACCTAAGACCTAAGATTCCAAATAGCCCTAGGATGTGAATCTTAAATTGGTCATGTTGCAGTGAGGCAACCATAGAGTCACAAGAACAAACAAATCCAAATCCTTAGTCATTCCAAGTGTAGTAATAGTCACTGCAGCCCAACAGCGTACAGAGTCACCTTTTAATAATACACTGCAAAAACCCTGACAAATATCATTTATGACAGATTCCCCTCCAAAATAATCAGAAAATATGTGCTCATTTTCCTCTATAAACCTTATTTCCACCTCTTTTCTTTGAGTTTCAGACATTGCGATGCCTGACAATAACAAAACTACAGATTTATATGATTATGAACATGGAATTCTACATGATTACCCCCGATTTCCTGCTTTTTCTAAACATGGCTTTCACATTTTAAGTGTTTGTTTCCGTATAGTACAGTAAATAGAATAAACAGAAACTCCGCTTTGCCATGTTATTTCCCAGTGAATGATGTGACACAGCTTCGACTGTCAGTCAACGTAATAATCACACATGTACTTCAACACAACAGCAGCTTTCCCCTGTTTGTTAGGCAGGTACGGTATATCGGGAGCAGATGACCTACATTACAGTGAACTTGCACAACTCCAGGTTTACAGGGCACAGTTCTAGCAGAAGAATGTGAGAGTGAGGCGGGAGGAGGATAGGAACTTTTCCAGTTTCGCTGCTCCCCGGGGAGCGGTGGGCACATTCCAGGCCGGTTTCGCTATCACCACGGAGAGGTCAAAGCGAACACACCCACTGGAGGAGGGACTACGCTGAGCCTGGTGTTGCATTCATTGTCATAGTCAACAAGGACTTAAGGCTAAGCCACAGTCTGAGTGTTATTTATACAATAAAATCAACAAATACGTATAGGAACAATGGCATCGTCCCATTTTTGTGATATTTGTGACCCAGTATGTACATTTGTGGACAACGTCTGGACCTTCTGGGTGGATGCTGAATAAATATCTCATGGTTCGATTCTCCATAAGAAGCTATTTGTAGACTAAAAAGGGAATCTTTGACAAGCCTTATCGTTCCTAACAATGTGCGCAGTAGAAAATGGCCCATTAGCAATTTGTCCTGAGCAACACGAGACTACATTACTAGCTAAATTACCGGCTACAGGCTATAAGCCTCGGAGGCTGGAATGAGGTTGGCTGAGACCCAGCAAACGGCTCCGGGTGTATCACAGAGCCCCGTTGTGAATGGGCTCGCTCTTGCTCAGCTACATCTGAATGCGAATTAAGGGGCACGTAAAAGAAAGGGTGTCTTCCTTTCACAATAGGCTGAGTCCATTCTCTTCAAACAAATGGTTGGGAGAGCCTGGGATTTCAGTCTCAGGAATAAAGCAGGCGCCTACTTTTCTTCAGGAGAACCAAAGATACCAGGGCCAAAGGAAAAACTCAAATTCAGATTTTAAAAATTAAAATTAAGTCATGGAGATGGAAAAAAAAACTCAACGCCAAGTGCACAGTCCAACAAACTCAAAGTTATCATAAAGTTCAACTTCAAATAGAGGAAGTGCTAGGTGGTATTTTAGATTTAGCAGATGAATAATTAACTTTATGAGGCAGAAAAAAAACCCTCTACCTGACTAATATTACCAGAGCAGGACACCGAGTGCTGCGGCACAAAACAACAACCCTTGTCTTGTTTTCCCCCAAAAAGGGACGCCTGTACAGCATTTTGAGTAATGATGGTCTGATCTATTATTAACAGTGCAGCACAGAGGCATGTCCATTGCTCAAGGAACAGTAATAACACAACTTTCTTTTTCCCTCCTCTTACGACAGCACGTGCAAACTGAAATGAATCCAAACAGCGATGCCGTTGCAAGACTCACACTTCTACTTTCAGGTACATTTTGCAAATATCAGTGCCCTTATTTACACCTGGCATGAGTGATGAGATTGGAATTGGACGGTCAGATCTCAGCGTGGACACCTGGGACATGTAGTGTGGTCAGGGTGAGATGTAATGTGGATAAGATGCATTTTAACGTCATGTCTCAATGAGGTCATGTGGCGTGACTGTTGCGGTTGCATTGTGTTCTTCTTTTATTTACGCCTGTATTCAAATCCCTATTTTGTGTCTAGATAAGACATGCAAATACGCACCACTCAAACTGTGAAGTCAAACCATAAAAGTAGAATTTATTTATGTTTTTCCAATTGTGTCATGATCATCATCTGAAAGTGTGTGTGTATTGGTGTGTTTTATTATCAAATCTTCCTTATAAGGGAGCAAACAGAGTCGTACGGCTCAAGCAAAGACGTCAGCCCGCGGCATTTACACCTCCGCCAGAAAAACCGGTCCAGCCTGAAAGGCCGCCGGCATTCTTCTGTCTCTCACCGACACTGTTTGTGCTGCAGAAAGGGACAGCACAGGACGGCAATAGATTCCTCTGGCACGCGCCTTAATGAAGTAAGAGAGTGATTTTCAGGGACTAATTCACGTCACCGGATTAGAGCACGAGAATGCACGAGCGTTAATTAGCGTCACCCCTGCAAGCCGAGCTTAAGCGCACCTGGCGTACCTTTATTCCTCAACCAGAATGCCCTGAGAAACACACTTGCCTCTTTTTAGTGATGAAAAGGGGATGAATATATGACACTTCAGAGGGAAACTAATCTACGGGGAGGGAAGAGGGCAATAAAAGGAAGTTCTTCTGAAGTCCCTCATTGTCAATCCCTGCTAATTCCACTCACTCTTCGCTTGAAATAAATAACAAAAGGAGTCGGGAGTCAGTCAGTCAACAGCACAGGAGAATTACCGTGACAGTTGGAAGAGTAAATTCCCTGCAAATTACACCATTAAGACTCCCATCATTTACAGCCATATCTCTCCTTTCCTCACTCTGGTGAGCAAACACCACTCGAGAGCGACGGAGCGCTGGGGCGATTAGTGAAGCTAAATTCGGTGGTGGCGGAGGTGGTGGTGGTGGTGGTGTTTCACACTTTGATCCTCAGAAGAATGTGTAATTACAAAGCTGCGAGAGCACGGTGTGGATTTAGCCGTGACAAAAAAGAAAGAGTCTTTAATGAACGCATCGACGAGGAGCCGTCTTCGAGAGGGATCGCAAAGGGAAAGAGGAAGGAAAGCTGTGACCTTCCTCTCTAAAAGGTAGAGGACACTGGGAAATAGAGACGTCTACAGTAGCTGAATGAATCCTGAAAACATGCGGACATTTCACACATCAAACAGAGCGTCAGTAGTTTTAGTCTTATCACCACAGTGGGAGCATATTTTGATAAAATAAATATGTATGGAAGTCAATGGCTGACCAAAAAATGATCTGTCACTTACATAACTTTTGGGTGTGTCACACTTCACAATACATACTTTTATTATCTAATACCCAAACTATTTTAAAACAATCCTCAGCTTTTGATTTCCACAACTGACAAACATCATAATTCATGGCACAAATTTTATTGTGTAAAAAAAAAAAAAAAAGTCTCTTGTAGCGTGCCCTTCAGCTAATAATACAAATGTTAAAGTTATTTGTATAAGCCTAGCAGCAGTCTCATGAATACATGCAAACATTTAACAACCAGCATCACTAACAGCAGGTCAGAACAGACGCGTTAAATTTTTTAAAAAAACGCACGCTGCACGGCTGACACGACCCGCGATGCACGACTCCCGTCTGCACGAGAGAGAGGGCAAAGTGCTCTCAGCTTGTTTAGTGAGCCGTCAGCGCAGAGTCGACATATAGGGGCTGTAATCTGAACTGAACCGGCAGAGACACGCCATGAGACGGAGACACGGCTGCTGTTTCTCCTGAGAATTGACAAGAGTCAGAGTCTTCATGCTGGTCCCTCAGGCTATGGGCCTGTTCCAGTACAGTGAGGCAATAACAAAGGTCACCACACTCCTACGAGGAGTCTTCACTTCATGTAAATGTAAGTTTATACACACAAGCTTCTAGTGTCTCAAATTCTTTGCTTTAGACTTAAATATATTAAGCTTTCATAGGTGGCAGATGGAAGCCGCTAACATTTAATTTATTTATCTCTCCAAAACTTGCACATGCTAACACATTAGGTGCAAATCTTTACACAACTCCTCGTCTTTCTTCATCTGGCGCCACGTTAGCGGCGACGATTCCACGCGTTTCGCTCTTATTTATCACCATCCCCGATTGTATGTACACTTCTATTTTACAAATCACACTCTATAATAAGAAGGGATTACACTGAATGCTCTTATACGCAGGCTTTGTTGACTTAGCGGTTATCTCAGCCGTGGAGAGGACGCGGCTGAGATGACATTAAAATGGAGTGCTAATTAGGAGGGTCTGCGCGCCATTACTGAAATGCAGAATCCAGTTCACCCTGCACATGGTCATAAACACACACACTGCACCAGATTAAACCCGGGTTTTTGACACTGTCCCTTGCTGTCAGCGGCGAGTGCAGAAATGTGCGGTTAATGTGGGCGCTAAGTGGATGCTGCTGGCAGGAGCAGCCCGCTCATCTGGTCAGATCTGTTCTGCCCTTTCTGGCAGCTACAGAGATGGACTGTCCTCGCCGTGATCTGCCTCTATTAAGAGAAGGCCACAGACTGCCGAGTCAGCGTCTAGGAAGGCCTCCTAATTAACATGCTTTGTGAAAAGCAATCAAGGCCCGGGTGCATTCTAATCACACGCTCACATTTAGCCTGCTGGAGCTTGTGCTCTGCAGTGAGAGCGTAGCATGGCTGTCAGTGAAGCCGAGACAACTCTGGGGACGCTGAGTGAGACGAGTGTGTGTGTGTGGGGAAGCAATCCATCGAGGCGTCCAGCCACCCAATCGCTCCTCGCATCCCTGCCTCCACGGCTTCTCGCATCCCCAAGCGGCAGCTCCTTCCCTCGCCCACAGGGAGGGTGTGTGGGCAGGCTGAGGGGGGACCAGCCAGCCGATAAGACCAGGGCCTGTCACCAATCCTAATCCCCAATCACTCACAGGACAAAGCCTCCTGTCCACCACGCACCTCCCCGACTGCGGCCACATTGAGGACATCAAACAGCAAACTTCCACCTGCCCGCTGAGATACCAGGGCTTAAACACGGAGCCATTGTACAGGTAGACAGCCGAGGCCTCAGCCAGCACCGCGCACGTCCTCCAAACACACACGAGCACGCTATCACACTAAGACAGCATGCACATAAGCTGCTGATTAATAAAAAGGTCAGTTCGCCAGGATGATTAATGTTCAAGTGATTGCAGCGTCAGGGAGCAGCAAGCTGGTGGGTTGTATCTCTGTGTGCATGTTTTGAAAAGAGTCAGCCAGGCATTAAAATAATAAAACACCTAACCATTAACAAGCTAGTTTCAGATCACTGCATATATCATTAATGAATACAATGCATTTCGGCCATATTTGTAGTCAACCTACAGGACAGCTGACCAATCTAGTCAAGACATCGTCACATCGGTTGCAAAGTGGCTCATCCTGCTCAGGCTGATAAAGACTGTCACAACCTGCCCACAGATGCTGGATGCAACTTAAAGCAGAAACCTACCTATCTTACATACTGTGTGCTTAAACTGAAGATGCCCCGTTAATTAATCACAACGGAAATGTGGTTTTATATTTCAATAACAACTAACTCTCACACAGTAACTTCTGTTACAGTCAAGCGAGTCAGTTTGAGATAATGTTGTGTTTTTGTGCTTCTACTTCTGGTCAGCTTTTCCTACATTTCCCAGAATCCTCTTTGGCATCAGGTATACGTTTCCTGTATCCAGATGTTTTGTGCACGGAGGAGGAAACGAAAAGCTACAGGTTGAGGCCGCAATGCATTGTGGTCTATGAAGGGTAAGTGTAAACAGGAAACGGAGCAGCTTATATTTACGTTTATAAATTTAAATTTAGCGCTCGTGGTTGTACTCTGCGCATGCAAATTGCAAACTATAGTAAAATAAAAAATAAATAAAATATGAACATGCAAACTAGGTGTAAAAGCGCTGTTTTTCAGTTTATTACGACTAATGTGTGTACAAATGCTTTAGACAAAACATTTGCTACTTACCCGCCATAAAAGACCTTAGTAACAAAACTATACATAAGTCTAGTAACAAAAACAAGTTCCTTTAGGGTAAATAAAAGGTCGCTTCCTCAATTGAAGCTAGCAGCTAACATTAGCGCTGATAACTAATAATGTGGTCACGTGACCTGCATCTCGGCCAAGTTTTATCACCAGACTCTAACAAACACGTCAGGAATCAAATACCGTGTGTACAAGTACAATCCAGGGGAAAGGAAATGAATTAAGGGTAAGTTTGCGGTTTTAGAGTATTTACCTGCTCCAAAATCCTGAGATACCTCCGCGTGGCTTGTTCGACTAAATCCCGTACAATCCATCCGGCTTTGCAGGGAACCACCACTGAGGTGTCCCCGAAAGTTACTGTCACTTTCATTACAGCTAAAAAAAATAAATGTTCTCCAAAAAATAATAGTAATAATAATATAAAATAAAATGTAATTTATAAATCCAAGTCTCGATGGAGCAGGGAACGCGCACCTGCTCGCCTCTTGCGAAAGTGGCACCTGTACGTCGAAACTGGAGCAACAGGTGTCTCAGGTCGGGATGAAATCACGGTGAAGTCAGCTTCTCCGCCTTCATCGAGCGAGATTGGAGACTAAAACCTCCGGGGGACATCTTAAGTCCAGCCGTCGCAGAAGTTGGAGGGAAAGAGACGCTAATTGCGATCGCACTGTTTGAGTTTTTGTCACGTTGAGCCGTCCGCTGATCCACCCAAACAAAACACACTGGAACCCGGAAGAAATCACAGCGACTCTGGCATTTCAGGAAATTACATTCCCAGCGACACTCCGTGGATTTATAGCTTTAATTTAGTTTATTAATGTCATTATTCATGGTCATAATAAGACTAGTTATGGGTTTCGTGTGGGATTCATAAATTCAAACAGTAATAGTAGTCCGTTAACACGTTTTTTTTTTTTTTTTTTTTTTGTTTAGTGTAGTTTTTTTAGTTCTACCTGCCCGGTATGGAGGACCGGAAGTGCCTAAAATAAACAAATTAAATAAATAGACATTTGGCGTTTAATAAAAGGCGTTTAATAAAAACAACAAGTTGGCATGAATATCTATTTTATTTACCTTTACCTTTGTATAAAACCCACTGTTTGCTTACTTTACTAACTTACCATTTTTAATTGATTTAAAAGTAATGTCTTTATATATGTATTGATGTTCTTGTTTCTGTGTTATTTCACCTTTGTATCTTCCGCATCTATTTCCCCAAACCTATTTATTTCTCTTGTAATATGTTTTTTGTATACTGACTCACATTTTATATAACAATTACACCCCACATTTATAAGTAATATATTTTTTTGTGCCTTTTTTCTGCTGCATGTGTGATATAAAGAGAGAAATACTAAAATGACAATGAACTTTGCATTGTCTCCGCCGCAGTAGAAATATTACAGTTAATTCCAGAAATGTTAGCACACCTGGAGTACGCCCACGACTGCGGGTTTGCTCAAAATATGTCTGGAATTAATTAGAACCGAACAGAAAGTGGACTGAAGGCGGATGAATAAAAAGTACAGGTAAAAACAAGTGACATTAAAATGAGAAATTCTTGAGTGTAAAGTAAGCGGCAGGTCCAGTAGCATTACAACAACCAAAACTGAAGGAACCTATTTATGCTGGAAAGAATGAAATCACAGTGGTGGTGTCATTACTCAGCTACTGAACTTAAAGCACTATGTTATGTTTAATTTTACTTGTATTTCTCTAAATCTAAGAGACAACTAGTCCCAATAGGAAATTTATTTTGACCTCTTTTAACATACTTTTCCACAATTCTGTATTCTGTGTGTCAAGAAACTCATGTAAACACACATTATTTTACTGGATAGACAGAGGGCCTGCGAACTGTCTACATGCATTTACAGAGAAATATATTAGCTCCACTCCCTTCTATTCCCTCTGCACACACACATACGTCACCTTACCTCTTCTCACACATCACACATACTAATTACCTAACGGTTATTGTCTGTCATTTTATGTCATTAGGTGTGTTGTGAAATTGCCTTTATGGATATTAATGGCCACTGACACGCTCCCGTGCCTTAGTCCCTCGCATTGTTTGGCTTTCGCTCTCGGGAATTTCCTCCCCATCAAATCAGAAAGCCACCACGGCGGATGGATTCATAATTGGGACGAGCAATTATTTCCACGGCCACCGCGGTTCAGCCGAAATGTGCGGAACGGAGCAATGAAGGGAAGGCGGCCTCTTTCTTTCATCCCTTCACCCGGAGTAAACAAGGTGAGTGTGTGGGGGATGAGAGAGCAAGGGGACGGGAGGCAAATAGAGAGATGGTAAAAGAGAAGATGATTTGTAATTAGTAAAGCCTACACTAGCTGGAGCATCATTGTCTATAATCCCTGGGCTCTGATTTTTAACATCATCTCATACCTGGTTTAACTTTTAGACACTCTGAGTGTATATGATGCCGGTTATGTTCCCCCAGCTGCTGACTCATCAGTCAGTGCAGTTTTATTGTTGGAAACACACATGTCCCACTGCTGACTGCAGTCATTTGCACCCACCGGTGGAACATGAGTGTTTCCATGCAGCATTAGCAAAACCCAAGCTGCAGGAAAACTGAAAGATAAAGCTGTAGCTTTGTATTTGTCCAGGAAACACCCAGTCTTTCAGTTCAAACAGTCAGTTAACGAAAGGCCTCCAGACAACAGGCCACGGTTAAGCCTCTCACTTAGCTGTTTTCTTTGAATTAGCTCTCCACACTGGCATGTCTGAAGCGCTTCTCTGCAAAGAAATCCAAGTTATATACAGTTTGTTGAGCGCAAACATTTGCATGTCACACATTTGATTGAAAGGGAAAAAGGTAAACGCAGCCCCTTGCATTAAACTCACAGTCAAATGCATTTTTGATGTTTACGGGTACTTTTCTCTTGATGCAGACGGGATCATCTAATCCCAGCAGGCAGTTCAATAAGAGACAGAGAGGGGACAGATGCTCCTCAGTGAACTTTTGCCTCGATTTCATTTAAACTCAGCTTGAACTCGAGCAAACGTATAATTGTTCTCTTTTCCTGTATTAGATATGCAGTTCCTTCAATGGCCACTTGAGGCAGGCTACAAAAGTGAGTCAATTATTGTAGAAGCTTGTGTTAAAATGAGCAATTAGCAAGCAGGACTAAACATGGCTTTGGTCCCTATAGTAAGAGGTAAAAGCCAAGTCTTGTCATGTTTGTTAGGTGGAGTCAGGCAGGGCCAAGATGGTGACACCTGATGGCTCCTCACTGAGCTTCAAAAACCTCTTCTCTGGAAAGTTACAAGTGTCCTTACAGAGGGTTTGTCCGTCTTTATACTATTCATGCGCCATTATTGCAAAGAGCTAAGCAAGCGTGCACTGTGAGCTAGGTAAATATCACCCATGCATGCACACAAATCCACAGTACATCTTTTCAAATCAATCCACTCAACGCGCACTGAGATCCCCTCCCGTTTGTTTAAGGTGGCTCCGATTCCTCCCCGCCGATCCTGTAAAGGTAAAAAGGCGAAACAAAGTGAGGCGTTTTGAAGTCGACATGGCGGAGGCCTCAATCTGTCCTCGCGCTGTGACACGCGGAAGAACAGAGAGACAAGATGTCGGTGTCAGAAGTGCGGCGTTGCGACACGACGCGCGGGGCATGCGAAGATTTTCATCTGTCTCCCCCGAAGACGGGAGGCTGTTGTTTGACGTGGGAGCGGGACGGGTTTGACAACGACGCTTGCACAACATCACTGCTGTCAATTGTTGACTATGATGTCACTTCCCCTATAAATAGAGCGGCATGCGATCCTCACCTGGAGGAGTTTGCAAAGCAAAAGGAGAGTTTTGTTGACTTCCTTACCTGCTGTTGTTGCACAAAATGTACAGTTGCCTTTTAGCTGAAGCATAGCTACAAGCCTTTGAACGCTCTATCAAACCTTCTTTTTTTTTTTTGGCGCTTTCCTTGTCTGGAAGTAAGGCAAAGTGTTGGTCGTCAATAAAAGCCCAGTGATGGTTTTTGTTGTTTTGTTCGTGTGTTTGAGTGCAATTTACAGGGTTGGCTTGTCTGGGTCGATAGCCATGTTGATTTGCTTTCAGTCTTCAAGCAGTGCTCCTTTTCTAAAGAGCAAAATTGACATGTTCTCAGCGGCAGTGCCACCACCCCTGTGTTTTAGCTCAGTGTGAGCCTGGAGCCGGTCAATAGCTGAGACTTGCTTCACTTCCTGCTGCGCTGCTTACAATTACAGGCCCTGAATCAGTTGCAAGGATTACTCATAAAAACCTGCTCCCTCTCTCTCGCTCTCTCGCTCTTTCTCTTTCTGTGCGAGTGTGTGTGTCACTGCGCGAGTAGGGCGAAGGGGGAGATAGCGTTCGCAATCACAAAATACAGCTTTCATTCAGCGTGAGGATTTCATTTCAGACCTCAGGTGTAATATTCACGCGGCAAAATTGCATTTCTTTTGTGCGCCGCCGCTGAAAGGCTCCGATCGAGTAGCTGAAGGCGCTCGCCGGTGAATTACAAGTGTTGCCCAAGTTGCCCGAAAATGTTGTCTGGAATAATCACAGTTATTCAAAGGCAAACAGCTGTCATCGGGCTCCATGATACGTGGGCACATAGAGATATACGCTGTATTGTAGTTTGGAGCTCATACACTCCCAACAGTCCACTTCCTTTTTTAGGTTTTTAAATGGAACAGTTACTTACATGGAAAAAAATAACAAATACAGTGAATATATAGAGTGTATTTCAACTCATATAGAAAGAGTATGGAACGGAATTCAGAGAAGATGAAGACAGATATAGATTGAATAATCCTTTCACACACTCAGGATTAATCTGAAGAATTAAACCCCTTTCCTATTGGACTATTGACCCAGGAGTTACAGCCTGTGTCGGGTTAACCCTGCTCTTATCACTCCAGCTGAGAGTTTAACTTCTTTGGAGTGCACTTTAAACTTCTTCTTCTTCAAAACTCATTAACTGCATCCAACAGATATTTACTGATACTGAATTCAATCTGATTTCGGTGTCTTGCATCTGTTGCCATATGTGCTAATATAGATCTTGGCACGTTCAATGTAAAGACTGCAAAATGCCCGGAAACAAATTTTCTTGCAGGCCGTGACCTTTAACCTTGGTCGCTCCTCCAACTCTTCTATGTGTTATTAGCATATTTTGCTGGAAAATGACATTCCCATAATTATTTAAGCTCACTGCTCACTCGTAAAGACTATATCCCATCCAATGGAGCACCAGAAGACACAAACCTCTAGAAAACCATAGCACGACATCTTACCATTACCAGTAAAGCCTACTGGCATTAATTCGAGCTTCATTTTGCTGCACGTGTAAATCCTCAACGCTGTGGTTGTTGTCGGGCCTCCTCTAAAAGGATGGGGGCTGAGGGGGGGGCTCTCAGGTTCTCCTTTGACTAACTGCAGCTTGAAAACATCCTCAAAACCTTTTCTCATGCCCTTTCTGGATCTCTGGAGATGATGGCGAACAATTGGGGGAAATCTTTATTTTTGCGGAGTACAGCTGGGCACAGTCACGGTCTCTCAAGTGTTTTGAGCGCGCTGTGAAAGACAGGAACCGGGGGTAAATGCGCATTGTAAGTTTTAGCTTGCCTTTTGTAAGCACATCTACTGAATCTTTGGAATCCTCTTGAAGCAGGAAGTCCTATTTGGTTGCAAAATAAAAGCTAAATCCTGCGTTTTTGGGGCTATTTAACGAACAAGCGCGTCATTTTCTTTGATTGAACGCCCCAGAAAAGCTGTTGCCAGATGCTGACTCAATGCCTCTTTTTACGCAAGTGGACAAGTAGGGTTTTTTTTTTTTGCTCTACTGGCAAAGAACCGCAGATTGACTCCATCATCATCATCGTCATCACATCATAGAGCAGGTGTAGAAGGGAGAAATGAGGCCACAGGTGATCGCAGCGAGAGTCACGCCGTCGCCTCTGCACACATTTTCACACTATTCACGAGGAAGAAACATATTTTCGCACTTTTCCTCGGCGAGGAAGCCGCGCAGGATTCCATCTTTGACGACTGTTGCACACGCCTAATTAGACTAATTAGATTTTTCTCAGCTGAAGCCTGGAGTTTAACAAGACACAACTCCCGCCCTTTGCACCGTGCTCATTGATGGGTGAGAATGAGACTTTACGTTCACCAGGCAGGTAGCACATCACACTTTCTCTCTCTCTCACACACACACACACACACGTCCCTTAATGGATCAAATTAGTGCTCTGGCACATAAACCCT
The DNA here is from genome assembly GCA_005024645.1 of Planiliza haematocheilus. Lineage (NCBI taxonomy): Eukaryota > Metazoa > Chordata > Actinopteri > Mugiliformes > Mugilidae > Planiliza > Planiliza haematocheilus. The sequence continues at coordinate 931,106 of SRSE01000183.1, read as the reverse complement.
GTTTTCCACTCATTCTTTCACCCCCTCGTTTGTTCTCCCTCCGTCTCCTTCTCATCTCCCTCCTCGTTCCTTGCGTCGGAGACAGTCGCGCTGGTAATTAAAATCTACGCTGAGACAAAAGTTGCTTTAATTTAAGTTCATTACGCCGCGCCAGTCTCCGGATTCGTGGGAGATCTTTTTTAGAAATCCACTGCCTCGAAACCATGGCAACTGCCGCATAACCTCATTTTCCGCCTAATCACAGCAAGAGAGAGGCTGCTGAACATTGATTTGGACAATTATGGGAGGGGGGGGCTACATTTGCAACAAAAGCAAACAAGGCAGAAGCAATGGTTGGGGAAAGGTGAAGCGGGAAGGGTGGTGGTGGCAGAGTGAGACTTAAGTGCTTACAGGGGAAATGAAAGAGAGAGCAGAGGAGAGCGGGCAGCGTGGAATCTAAATAGTTTAACGGCTCGGAATTATTTTTTTTTCTTTGTCTGTAGTTCGTAAATGCCGTTCAGTTCGAGATGTCGTTCCCTGCATCATGAACTTTTCCTTTGAGCCAAAACAGTTTTTTGTAACATGCACCACCTCATATGAGTTATTTCCGTGCTCACCTGTAATCTCAAGTAAGAGTTGTGCATAAAACCATGCATTCAAAACAGTACAGCTTTGTACGTTTCAGGCAAAATATGCATGCATCTTGTTTTAAAAAGACTCTTCCATCCATGCACATGTTATATATATATATATATATGATGCTAATTTATGCACATCTATTGCTATGAGCAATTTGTATCCTCAGATTTATCATGCATAATCCATGCCCCAAATCCAACAAGTGTCGAGTACTGGAATAATTTCAAATGTACATTCAGGCAGAGCACAAGAGCTAGACAGGAAATGAAGAGGAATGACATGCAGCAAAGGTTCGCTTGGTTGGGAATCGCTGAGAGCTTTTACTCCACATGCAGTAGCACCTTTTTTCATTATAATTTAAGCACTAATAAGACAAACTGAACACAATCCTTTAAGCATAGATTCGCTAAAAAATGCAATGTCTGTGGCCATGCAGCAGAAAATATGTCAAAGTTTTTAAGTCATGTATGTGGACGTGAATGTGTCAGTGTGGACATTGTTTTAGAGGCAGATTTCGTTGCTGTTTCTTACCGTGCAAGGACAATAAAGGTCATTCTAATTGTACTCTGCACAAAAATGGACAAACACTCCCGCCCTGACGAGCAGATTTTAAAACTCTGGTTGACTGGTGACATCTCGGCAGTGCCTGATTTCGCCATTATTCCAAAAAATCAGTGGAGCGTGAGCGGCGCTCGCGACCTGTAATGGCACCAACCTGTCGCTCAAAACGTCCCTTAATTATGCATCTCTTTCGAATTTAATACAGTTTAAATGGAGCGCCTCCATGCAGCTGTTATTAATGTGGAAATTAGCTATAGAGACCAAAAGCAGCAGGCTGTAAACATGCTTTCTGCTGAAAAAGTTGTACATTTAACATCAACATCTAATAAGATTTACTGACCATAGACTGTATATAAATATGGACTCCGTGTCCCCACTTCCTTCCATTTTCCACACTGACGCTATTTTCCCATCTTGCAACTTCAGAGCCAGAGTCTGCGCAATACGGTCCAAGAGTGATCGCTTTATGAAGAGGTTGGCATTTCACTTCCTGTTTCAATAGCGTCAAATATCTAACTAAAACGAATCTGCATCAATATTATATTACCTACTTACCTCAAATGACTGAAACCATCCTTTCATCAAAAAAAAATGTATTTGACGTGTATTTTAGTGTTTTATTTAGGTGCAAACCCCGCCCACTAACAAGGAGGGGGCGGAGCTTATGACCTATACTGCAGCCAGCCACCAGGGGGAGCTCTACTTGTTTTGGCTACACTTTTGAGGAACGGATCTAGAGGAACTGCAGCTTTTTGCCACTTCTTCGTCGGTTTAATTTGACTCTTTGCGTAAACTGACCCTTTCAGTTGATTAGCCCGCATCAAGTTTTCGGTAAGAGACACCAAACAGCTGGGACTTCAGGTCATGAAACTGGTCGTGGCCCCAGAGGTCAAAGGTCAAAAAGTCAGGAAAGGCTTTACTGTAATAACACCACCTCATTATAGGGTATCATTACCTTTCCAGCGGGGTCAGACATTTAGTTTAGTCTGACCTGGCTTGAAAGGAGGTTTTGTTGCTGTTATGTGACCCCGGTGAAATTGCAGGAATTCTGGGTAATCTTGGTTGTGACCGGGCTCATTTAGTGTGTTTAAGTGAAGAGAGAAACGTGGTAAAAACACATGCGGCTGCTTTGTTGCATCGTCCCAACTCTTCCCTGCATGCGCCAGCAGTGACGGGGCGAACTAATCACAATCCATCGACCAAACACACTCAATTAAGTTATGCAAATGCGCTAATTGCGAATGCATGACAGTCCGGCCTCATCACTTAACCCCCGGTAACCCGTTTAAAGGTTTCAAGCTCACCATTTCCAAGATGAATTTGAGTCTGGAATTCAATAGAGGAGGAATAAAAGGTGGGTTAGAAGGGAAAGCGAGGAGTGTGTGTGTGTGTGTGTGTGTGTGTGTGTGTGTGTGTGTGTGTGTGTGTGTGTGTGTGTGTGGAGGGGGAAAGAAGAAAGGAGAAATCAAAATTGCCCCCCCTGCCAATCACAAAACCTAATTATCATTCTCAATCAGCTCTGGAAAGACACAAAGAGTCCCTCTCATGCAATGGATCACTGGTCTAGACCAGAACAATTACTGTGTAATTAGTTCATCAGACAAACCCAGATTGATCCAGCTTTGATTTGCATGCGGAACTGGGTCGGAGGAAAGCCTGGATTTGAGCGTCCACGAGATGTTCCCAGCCTGCATGACTGAGATTCAGGAGGCGCCGCCTGCTGAGAAATGGTCGCCGGGGGGAGAGGAGCGGTTCAACAGGGCGAAAATGACACGGCGAGAAAAATGTCTCGGCTGAAAAGTTGGGTTCAATCACCCTGTTACGTGGGTTATTGGAACTTTTGCACTGGCTTGTACTTTAGGAGGAGGATGGAGGATGAGGAAGCTGAGAAACTACTTTTGTATCCCTCCAGCTAGCACAGTAAGCAGTGATGAAGCTCTTTTTAACCCAAATGCCCCCAATTTGAATCCTCCTCTGTGAGGGAAGGTTTTGGTGATGAGGGTGTCTCTGCCATCATTACAGAACAGACTCGCCGCGGAGCATGATTGCGAGACAGAGGTTGTTATTCACTTGACCAGCCTGGGCTTGATTCTATAGCGGGGAGGCGCTCGGTGTGGTGAAAGGAGCCCTGATCAATGACAAGGAGGAGGTGGAAAGAGAAGAAAGTGGTCTGAACTTGTCGCGGGGGAAAAGCGTCACGCTGGGTTTTCTTTCAGAATCCAGACTCGATCGCTTTCCGGGAGAGAAAAGGCGCCCTGCTTTCTGCAGACTGTGAATAGGCTGTGATTGCCTGCGATACAAAAGGGATGGGGGTACAGGTAATGACTGTGTGGCTTGACAGACGCCACCCAGCAGCAGCTACATAGCTAGCTGCTCCACCGTTTGATTTGGGAGAGCTGTTTCTATGGAGACGGTGCAATTTGATTGGCGCCGTGCTTTTTTGGGGGGGGGCAGGCGAGGTGTTTTACATACAGCGTTTTCCTGATTCTGGGAAAAGCTTTATTTAATGGAGCAGAAGTGAATCGAAAATGAACACACTGATTAAATTTAAGGGAATTTGCAATAAATACGAACAAATCATTTGAAATTGCTTTTAAAATATGAGACAGTATTTGATTATTTTGCGTGTAATCACCTCAGGAACTTTATTTTCAGGGTTGTCAATGATCCGTTACGTGCTTGGATCATACAGGAAGTGCTCGGAGATGGTCTGGGTTGGTGTACACATTAAGTTTATACGACTGAAACTCCTACATTAAAGCTGCATTGTAAGAAAAAAAAATAATTTCAATAAATACTTTTTAATTTGTGAGCTGAAAAACCTACAGATTAAATCACATTAAAGTAATTTACAGTATTATGCACTGGGTGTCTGTGGAGACACGCAACTGTGCACAAAAAGTGCAATTGCCACTTATTGCCATAGGTGTCGCCAAAGAGCTTTGAGATGGCTGCTTTAAGGTTAAGATAATTGTTTTGTTAAAATATTACACAGGGGGCTTTAGTTGCTGCAACGTTATGTGTGTCGCATTTAAAAAAAACTTCCAGGAAATGCGACACTTAATTGAATATTCCGGAAGTGGCCCTCGATATATTTAAATCCAACAGAATTAAGGTCAACAAAAATAAATAAGATGATAAATGATTAAGTATTTCTCTGGCAGAGTTTCCTTTCTGGCACGGAGGAAACCTTGGGGGAAAGAAAAAACAAATTAATAAATTGTGAGAAAAAAAAACGAGGAAGCGCACACACCCCAAATGCTTTGAAATGTGTCGGCACATGGGGTTTCTGTAATTATCTGGGTAAAAAGCCAGCTTTAAGTAAGTCCTGAGTACAGCTCAGGCTTCTATAGAGCCAAGGCTACATGTTACCTTGTGACTATCAATTTTCTCTAATCTCAAGACCGTGTATCCCCATTAATTCAATCATATTCTCTCCTGCATCTTCTTTTTTTCTCATCTCTCCAAATCCAAACTACACACTTTCCCAAGGAGGGCGTATAAATATGGACGGAGTAAGGCAGCCAGAGCATGGAAATAAACTCCTGGCCCCGTCTCCCGGCTCGCAGGTCGATCGCCGGGTTAAGCCCGGGCTTACAGCTGCTTCATCTAGACTACACCAAGGTTGAGGATGAAAGGAAGAGCTATTTCTGCCCAGCTCTCCTTTGTAATTAGGGAGGAATCCATACACTGTAGCTTCTCAACCAAGTCTGCAATTCTGCTGAGCCATAATTTACTTAATTACTCAGAGACGCCTCTTTGATTCAGTCAGTATCAAAAAGCGTTTTTTTTTTCTAGAGGAGAGGTAGGGAATGATAGTAATTTTCAGGCTGTTTGGTTCCCATTCGCTTCTGTAAGGAGCTTTTTTTTTTCTTCTTCTTCTGCGAGCAATAAACTGATTATAGATGAGAGGTTGTCAGATATGTCTGTTGTGCCTTTTCACTCAGTGACAGAGTGATTTAAAAGAGAGGACTTCAGTAAAAGTAGACTTTAAATCCCTTTAATAGAAGACACAGCTAATATTGATCCCGGCTTTCTGCCCGCCTCACATCTCTCAGCCATTGTGCAGACCTGAGACGGGTGCAATTTACTTTACATTTGATTCAAATGACACGAGAAGAAAATGTGTGCGCTCTTACAGTATGGTAATGCTGTTTCAGAAAAATACGTGACGTTATTGAAATCTAGACAAAACCAGCAGGAGTGAAAGTGAATCCCACCCAAACTAAAAAAAAGTAAAACATCTCCACCTGGGTTAAGTGAACTTCAGGGATTTGTAAGACCTCTTTGTAGGATCCTTGAGGCGACAAAAGGCAGGGTGCCACTTACCTGCTGAAAACCCTGCGAGCATTTTTTCCTCCTCTAACCCGGAGAAGGAGAAAGCCAGGCCTAACTTGAAAGCCTCTCCCTGCAGGACCGAGATTAGAGGACATTACTCTCTGTTTCCACTCGTGTAGGGAGCGCGTCAGTGGTCACCGCGGCCCCCGATGTAACGCGCCGTCTTTGAAGTGGCTGGATAAGCCGGGGCCTTGGATGCGGCCAGGTTCAGAAGGGCCCACGGAGGGATTTTAAAAACAGGGGGAAGGATTCCAGCTCGTCCTCAGATCATTTCCAGCCCCGTTTCCCACTGTGTCAGTGAAGAGTCTGAGAGGGAGGGAGGGGGGAGAAAGAAATCCTGGAAGGTTTGTTGGCGAATGACTGAGACATGTGCTTCGATCTGGGAAGGCAGGACAGACTGAAGGAAAGGGACAGACAAATATCATCGTCCAGAAAACATTGTCTTACTGCATGTAAGATGTGTCCTGAACCTACTTGAAACTGTTCTTTCCACACGATATACTTCGATTAAAATGGGATGTGGAGCCTCGGTGGACTATGAAGAAGGCCGTGACGGAAACTGTACGTCGTTGAAATCTCTCTGTAATTCGCTTTTCCTTCAATCAAACACTTTCGTCCAGTTGATTCTCATTGGCGATCTTCTTCTTTACCCCTGGATCTTTCTATTCTTACGGTTTTCCCACGTTAAAAACGTCACTGCACTGACTTTACATTCGTCAAATGTCCACCTGACTGGATCCCAAAGTGGTGGATCAGTCCTTTAGGCGTCCTCCTTCCTTTCCATCCCATCATGCACCCCTGCCTGCTGTAAAACAGATCATGCAGCTGTCATCATTTATCTCCATCAACGATCGTGGGACGTGCCGGCTGGTCCAAGAAGCGGCGGAACCAAAGCGTCGTTCTCGTCGCCAGGCTCCGACAAAGAGGACAAATCTGACCCCAGCCTCGACCCCCCCCCCCCCCCCCCAAGACATCTTTCCCAGCCGTCTCGCCAGCGTCTGGACACGCTTAACGGACTTTTTGATCTGGACTGAAAATACACTTCTCTTTAAAGTTATAAAAACATATTCCGTATATCAGGAGACGGTTACCGAAATCTCACAGCCCAGGAGGCCAACATACACATGGTCGCTAAACTGGAAAATTCTCCTTGCCTTGGAGATCATTGTGCACACATTTCACCGTAATGCAGCCTGACACGTTTTGATATCTTCTGGAAACTTTCGGGATCTTGACTAGAATTGGAAATGAAGTTCAGCGGGTTTGAACAAAGCTTTGCAGCGTATGCTTGAGCGAGGGACCCACCGGATGAATCTGTGTGGGCTGAGGGAGGTTAAGCCGCAGCCAGGCTGGCAGTTCCTCTCGGCTGGAAACGAACCTCGCAATAATCGCACAAGTGTTAGTTTTGGGGAGGTTTAGGCGTATGAATAACGTGTGAGGTCTGGTTCATAGCGGAGAAAGGACAGCGGTTGTTTCTGTGATGAAGAATAATGTTGTTTCAACCAACAATAACTTGATTCTTATAAAACAGATACAGCTCTTTCTGCTGAGACTTCTTTCTCGACCTGAATAAAAGTGGATTGTGGTGGCTTTACAGGATCTTCCTCACCAGACTCTTGAACCACCTCGACAGGTTGCATTTAATGCCGAAGGTCCAAGTCCAGCCGTAAACCTTATCATCTCACTGTCTTAACGAGAGTGTTATTCATCTGTCAGCAGGGATTTGTAATGGTTTCAGGGAAGGTTCACACAAATAATGTCATCAAATTGTTTGTATTCTGCTACAAAGGTCCACCCCAGGGTCTCTGGACCATCTTTGTATTTGCTCAGGCTTCAATCAACCTACCTTCTCCAGGCATTCTGCTCCCATTGTGTATCTACAGGACAAAGATAAGCATCATAGGCAGCGAAAAGTCTCTAAAACACATGCATTGAGCAAAATAAACAAAATATGTGCAGATATGTTAAATTATATACTGTGTATGCTGCAATTGCCTTAATTAATCCATATTATTGCACCTTATCATGTATCCTTTCTATGTATATGGTGTATATTTACTTCTATTTCTATTTCTAAGTCTGTATTTTAGAATATGCACACCTTAGTAATAATTATAGAGCCTATCTGACACATCAGCTTCTCATATTAAAGGTTTAGATCCTTCCAAATAAATATAACCAGAGGTTTTTTTTTTAGTTCTACCCGCCTCGCTGACAGTGCGGTACATACCAACAAACTGACCACTAAAACATTTCAGCTGCACGTTTTAATATTGTAGCATCTTTGCCGGTTAAATAATGGATCATCGACCTCCTTGCAGCTGACACCCAGAAACTGAAGTCGCGGCGGTGCAGCAGTGAGCGGCGCTGAGCCTTGAGGGGAAGCAGTTGAGTGACATTAGGTGCCTGCTGCCGCGTTCACTGGCAGCACCGCCGTGGTCATCGGGTTGCAAATCCACGTTGCCCTGAGCTAGCTTGCCCTTAAGCGAGAAAAGAAAAAAAAAAAGCACTGCAGGTGAGGTCTCATCCCTCGGTGCTGCTCCACTGGTTACCACACACTGACCGGCTGCGCCAGTGGAGCTTGTACGGTGCTTTTATGCATTTGATAGCAGCATACATTTCCTCCTCTCCACAGCCTCTCTTCACTGGCCTGTCAAATTGCCCGTTGGAGAAAAAAGATGGTGGAGCCTTAGCTTTTTCTTCTTCTTCTTCTTTTTTCCCACAGACAAAAAAGAACCCACAGGTTGTCTAAGTGACAGGTGTCCAAGGCTCGGTGTGTGTGTGTGTACGTGTGTGTGGTCAGACGACAGATCCTGCTAATCCTGTCCGTCCCAGAGGACAGGCAGTGTGACTGGGTAATTGGCCACTGACTGAGCAAGACCACTCTGGAGGCACTGCTTATTGAACCACTGTCAGAGAGAAAGAGAGAGGGAGAGAGAGAGAGAGGAAAAAAGAGAGGGGAGGCTTAACAAGACTGGGGAGGAATGGAAGGGACAGAAAGCGAGGACAAAATCAAGAGAAAGGGGAGCAAAGGGGAGCAGATTGAAATAAATAAATATAAGAAGAGGCAAGGACGGGAAAAGATAGAGAGAGCATGCGTGGGAGGGTGGAGGTATAGACGAGGCAGAAAGAAAAAATGAATAGAAGTGAAGAGTGGGGAATTTTAGAGTGACCCCGATGTCACCGTTTCCTCTTCTCTCAGCTGAAATGTGACACTTTCATGATTACACCGGACCATCTTTTTTTTTTGGGTGGTGGTGGTGGTTGGGGTGGGCGGCTTAACCTTAAAAGGATGAGTGGGTGAGAGGAAGAGGTGGGTGGGTGAGGAGGGGCATGGTAATGGAAGGCTGGGTTAATACTTCCCTCCTCCAGCCGGCCACCTAACAAATTGCCTTGTAAAAGCAGAAGTGATGGATAAATAAAGAATGAAATAAAAAAAAAAGTATATCCCTCCAGCAAATTGGCTGTCATTGGATTATCCCCTATAAAGCGGGATTTGTGCGTGCGTGGGTAGACTTCGGGGGTATACGTGTGACCACCTTCTTGCATCACATAGATGTTGTGTATCCGTGTGTGTGTGTGTGTGTGTGTTGGGAGATGGCTGGTGGTATCTGGCCCAGGCAGAAAGGATAGCGGGAGAGAAAGGATTGGATGAGCGATCATTGCTTCATCGGCTCCATTAAACACACCAGTGGCCTGTAAATCAGGCTGTCACAGCAACACTCATCCACACACACAGGGACGGATACTATTATGATGTAGGTGAGTTGAGGAAGTAGTATGCTGGCAGGTTTAAATTGTATTTACTGTATAGCGGCCTGCTTATGGAATTATCTTTGAAACAAATTTAATGCACATGTTGTAAATTGATTATTTGAATACAACTATATGCTTTAAAACCTAGAAATGTGCCCTAAAAATACTGATTTATCAACTTAAAGGAGCAATTTGTAAGAAATCAATACCACTAATCACCAGAGGGGGCAGCAGTCGTACAACCATTTTTATAATTATCAGTTATAACGAAGAGTTGGCGGGAATTCAACTTTGGCTAAGCCCCGCCCTAGAATGTAGATTGACCAATCACAGCGCAGCCAAGAGAGCTCCTCCCACAGGGGTCCGACACTTTTTCACAGCGCTCCATTGACTTTATCGCAGACGTCCTTGCAGAGATCCAGATAAGCCCAATGATGTGTGGAGCTAACCAAAACATCACCGTTACAGCTTAAGTTGCATAGTTGTTGATACGCTAGCACACGCTGAAGAAACGTTATACGTGAGTAACGTTAGTCCGTTTACTTCGTAATAACGATTATAGAAGTGAACAGAGACGTACCCAGCTTTGCATGAACAGTGTTGCTCCTTGATATTGTCAGTCCCGGCCTCCGTCTCGATTGATAGGATATGCGGTGGTTCATTTTTTGACTGTGACCGGTTGGTCCTTGTTGTTCGTTGCGTTTTACTTGTATGTCCTGAATATAGCCTTCGTACGCACATTGCAGCCCCTTTTGCCTACTTCTATCGGACACTTTATTTGCTGCTTTATAAAAGTTTGACAAAAGTTCAGCAGGAAGAGCTGCCACAGCATAAGCCATGTTGATACCCAAGCATTATAGATAACCAGAAAACAGTGAATTTTGCCAATACTCGGCAAGCCAGTCATTATTTTATAACATTAACGTGTTAATCTTAAACTTCCTAAAATCAATTTTTAGCGAGACCAAGGATACGTCAACACCCTTTGGAATTTTTAGGCAGCCGCTCTGAATTGAAAAAAAAAAAAAAAAAAAAAATGTGAATATGACTGATTTGTTTGCCACAACTTGTGGTTAGGTCACCGCAAGTCGTGTACATGAAGTTCAAGGGGAAAGATCGGCATGGGAACGCCGCTGCCGGGCAACTGTTGCCGCCTAGATGCAACCAATGCTAACATTTTAGCAGGCTAACGCCTTAGAAACATTGGTAATTCAAAGGAGTGATGAACCGATTGAAGGCATTTCCTCACATAAATTGTTAAACCACAAAGATACGTATAAACAACTAATTATTAAACTAGTTTATTAACTTACCACTAACTTACACTATTTCTGCGAATGTTAGCACTCAGGCCTTTTAATTCACAGCTCAGGCCTTACCAAAAAAATTGTAAATTCATAACCCTAGCGGCTAACACAAAACATCCAAACCTAAAACCTCAGCTTATCCCCACGTTCATATTCATCACTTACATTTCTCTGGAGGAGATATTGCCAGCACACAAGGCGCTAGCTGGTTAGCACGCTAACTTCAGCTGACATCTTTCCAGCACATAACATCTTTTCAAAAGTTTAATTTTTATTCATTTATTTGCTGAATTCATTTTGCCACTTTAAACTACAAATATGTCAGTAAACACGTTGTGTTTTCTGACATAGTTGCCTGAAATTAGGCCATATAACAAAAGCACAGTTGCAGGTCTGAAAACCGAAGAAATAAAAACCCAAAAGGCTCGGCGGGGAGCTTTAAATCTGGGTCCTTCCTTCTAGGCAAAAACAATTTATTACAAGTCTTCGAATCGAGTTGCTTCCACTAGAACATGTCATGCAGCTACCTTTCAAAAGAGATCAAGCTTAACTAAGTGCATATGCAGCAAATGTGGAGTGAAGGGTTAGCATACCTTTTTGCGGTCTTTTCGGGACTGAGGGACACATAGTTGCACTCATTTTTGCAAGGGTCAGAGTTCAGAGTGTGGCTTATTCTCCCGCGGAACAGTCGGTGCTGTGCTTGATTACATCAGCATCACTGCGGTAAGACCAGCTGCCCTCCCGGTGATCCCAGATTGAACACACGGTCGGTGCCAGAGACTGAATCAGCAGCTTTCTTTTTTGTTATTTGATATCCTCTCCAACTCCGGGGAGTTACATCCGAAGACGGAGCAGAACCCGAACTCGAGAAATCAAAGAGCTGTCATGTCTGAAAAAGTTGGGAGTCGAGGCAGAGCGGGAAAAGGTCAGGGGAAACATTACGAGATAAGAGAGGGATCGAGACAAAGATGACTATGGAAGGTCTTTGAGTGGGCAGAGGAGGAACAGCTTGTCCGGGCCAAAAAAAATCAATAAGTGCTCGAGAGTCAACAGCGCGTGGGTGGTCAATGGCGTGATTCAAGCTCATTAGCACAGCGTTTGACTCGAGCGCTTGACCTTATGCACGACCATCCCACTCTAACAGTTTTTCGCCTGTATGGTGGAACTTTTGACGGATAATGAGCTATGCAGAAATTGTTCAGTTGAGCCGGCTCATCTGTTAATTAAGGCCATTTTGACACCGTCGACTGCGGTGCAGCAAATCAAACCTGACAAGACTCCAAAGAAAACAGGAAAACAACCCCTAAAGTCATTATATTACAGTGAATAAACTAAAACTGAAGCTCACTCATTACTCTGTTTATTCAGTGTTGCTTCAGGGGGGGAATTTGCTTTGTTTTCCTGCTTCACTTCATCCCTTCGGTAGAAAGCAATATGCTGTCAAATGTATAAATGTCCCAGTCAGACTTCCATACTTCCTTACAGTCATTTAAAATTAAATCAAAATGACTGATAGCCACCAATCATTGGTGGTAATTTCGGGATATGATGCAGCACTGTCTCAAACTGTAGCAAAGTATTGATTCAGCTACAGCCCGCAGTAAGCCATTTATCTTCCATTAAAAACAATCTCTTCTAATTACCTTAAACTGGTTTTCAGTATCATGGAAGGAGAAATTATCCGGAGCTACTGTGTGCAACAAATTACATGTCATTAAAATAAAATATATTAATGTATGCACTCATCGGGAGCTCCTGGAGGTTTCGAATAAGATGCGGTAATGTATGCGCTCGCTCCGAAACTCCCCGAGGTTCTTCTTGATCACAGCAATCATAAAGATGAGCTCGGCGCTGAAACCTCGGCAGCCCCCACATCGTTTATGTCTCACAGACCTGTATGTGCTCAAAACTACACTTTTAAATTCAGCTCCGTTGGTTAAGCAACAGTTTAAGTGTGGTGCATGTTTGCAGGCAAATTTGTAGTTTTCAAGGTTTTGACAAACTGCTGGAAACCAGGCATGTCATCAGTGTCTTGGCCAGAAACTTGAACTCGCCACTTGACTTAAGGACAAGTTCGGACTGCAGGTCTCTTCTTGAGCATTGGTTGGCTGAGCTGAAATGCTAATCCCTTACCAAATGCAAATGCATTGCAATGCAAAGAAAAAGGCTGTAACAGGCGTCAAACTAGTGCCGATGCAAAGATTATGCACCGAAGTCCTGACTTTGGCAGACAGCTGATGGAGAAGGCTGACTGTGGACTTCGGTCACGGCCCTACACTCTAAAGTGACGTTTAGATGGATTACCATGAAGTTTGGTACAAAACTAAAGTCTGAACTCCAGTGACCTTAAGTTTTCATACAGATTAGATTCAGGGTGTTTTAGAAGATGAATGTCAATAGTGACCCATTGACTTTTCTTTTTTTTTAAACTAGAGCCATCACCAGGTCAAAACTTTTACCTTCTTTCACTTAATTTGCAATCCTTACAGCTTAGTGGTTTAATTCTGATAAAGACTAAATCAGCTGTGAGTCCTTGCGGTTAATGTTATGTTAAGTTTAATGGAGATCAATGGGCTGTCAAGATGTATGTACAAAATGCAAACTGTAAACTCTATTTTTGACCAATATTAAGTCCTAGGGTGCATCATGATGTATGAATACAAGCTAGAGTGCATGAGCCGTGGTAAATAATGCCTCTCAGATGAACTCAATTCAAAACTTGATTCCATTTGGGTCGTTTGTTTGCTTTGAAGGCCGATTTTTACTAAAAATCTATAAGCAAACTGCCACAATTTGCAACACAGCAACGCCACATGTGGGATAATTGCACGACCAGCCTCGTCATGTCAATATAAAGATTGTAGAAATCACATTTTTCTCCCATGTTTTTTTAAATAATCGCTTCTTTAAAGTGGCTGACCTGTGCAGATGAAACAGCCCCTCAAAGACGGTCGCTCTTGTCTCACAGCGGTGCAGGCATATGAATATCGACTGAGCCGTCTAACATCGTCGGCGTAACATGTGATTTATGCTCTCGGCCGTAGTTTTGCTTTGATAAGGAAATCACAGGCGCAGGCGATGACCACCGAGGATGCCCCACGGCCAGCGTGAGGTAGCGGCTGAGATCCTTTGACAAGGTTAACAGATGATCAGTAAAGAAGGGCTCCCAGTAGCCCTCCCGTGGCCCAGCTCCTTCCTTCCTTCCCCTTCAGTATCAATCAATACCTGTTAACAAAAGCTCTGCAGGGCTCCTCTCCACTCTCGGCACTCTTATTCATATTTCAGGATGTTATTAGAGCGCGCTGCGAAATGTCAAGATCTTTACAAGGTAAATATCTCTCAGAATGTCACAGGGAGAGTCGAGGGGGGTGAAACTACTTTTCGTCTCCGCTCTGTTTTTCACTGTCAGAGCTGTGAGACGGCGACATTAGGGCAAGAGTGATTTCTCCGCCGGCGGCTATTTCGCAGAGTCATTTGTTTCTGCCGTGTTTTCAATGATCATATTGGCGTGGGTGTTTGCATTTTAATGGCTGGCTGCAGAGAAGGGGGAGCTGCTGTTTCTTTTCTTTCTTTTTTTTTTATTCTGAGGAGAAAGCTGGTTAACGACAGGGGAGAGAAGTGTGTGAAATGTTTGCGCATGTGTGCCTTTTTCCCGCACTCGCCCGAGGACAACTTGCTCCTTGCGGTGGCCTTTGTTGAGCACAGCGAGCGTGCCGACAATCAGACGAGGCTGTCGCATGTGCACGCTGCCCGCCGCAAGTCTTTCTCATCCCCACGGTGGGTAAATCAAGTGGATGGCAGTCGTGTCTGGAAAGATAGAGATCTGATCAAAGGGCCGCGGTAAACATGGCCGCCATGCAGGGAAGGGAGCGTCGCTGGCAGGTTCAGAGGCTGGGCTGGAGCTCATTTCAAGTTGTGTGCGGTGGGCTCAGCTGCACCGGGGGCCGGAGGATGAGAGTCGGACTCGTCTCCTCCTCCCTTCTTATCAGTTCTCCTCTCTGCCACACACACAAAAAAAATAAACGTGTCTCTCTCTACCAGGAACCATGTCTATTTTTAAGTTTGTTTGGTTTGTTTGTTCCTCGCTGAACATCTGTGTGATGCTCCCGAGCGACAGCTACCTGATCAGTGAAGCAGAAAGACGGGGAGGAGAAGCAGGAAGGTGGAGACAGAAAGAGAGAGAGAGAGAGAGAGAGAGAGAGAGAGAGAGAGAGAGAGAGAGAGAGAGCGTGCTCGCAGGAGAGATGGCGGCGTTCCAGGCGATGACAACATCGGCGTCAACCTCCGGGATTGTGGGTAATGAGGCTCTCGTGAGAAAACCCGGGCGCCGCCGCCTCGGTGATGTCACGGTGGCAAAGCGAACGAGCGCAATGAAACGTTCATCTGACAGGAAGCATCTCTCCTTCCCGTCTTCTTCGGCGGCGACACCATGAGTTGCAGCAGGCCTCAGTCTCAGACTCCTGCTTTCTGCTTTGCGACGGTGTCTTTGCAGCTGTTCTGACACACACACACACACACACACACACACATCTGGATGCTTACGAGGTACAGTAGAGCAGACAGATCTACTGCTCAGCCTGCTGACAGCACAGACAAGCTCCGAACAGTCACCCTCTTTTAGCACCTACACTCCCACAGATGAGTTTTTATTTTTTTCCTTACCCTGTGAACAGTCGCCGTCTCGTATTGTAACCGCTCTTGTTCCAATTAAAGCACCTGGTGAGTCAAAGGATGCAATTGTCCAGGATAATTGCAAGAGCCTTGCGAGCGAACATCTCCCAATTATTCTGTCCATTTAACATCTTACCTCAGATCCTAAATTGATCCTCTCGGGCGAAACCGGCGAGCTCGGCTTCTATTTGTGTCATTTTGCAAGCGTGGATGAGGGAGAGTTGCACTTCAAGAACCCGAACAGCACACCTCATTTTACCTACCACCCTGTATTCACTGGGCTGTGCTTTGTGGGTTCTTCCTTTCTGATATCCTGCAGCCTCTAGCTGCGCTGGGAACTTTTGGTCCCACAGTGCCACCTATTGACCAAAACACTTAACAGTACCATGTGCAATGAGTCTTTCTCATCGTGGTTTTTCAAGCTTGAGATTAATTCCTGCCCTGTTTCCTGCTTAAAAGAAGAAAAACAGGATTAAACCACCAAACGATCTTCTTTTAGACCTGCCCCATTCGGCATAACGGCACAGTGGAGACCATTTCACCCTGAAAACTAGCTGAGTTGTCTGTGATGCTCAAATGAGTGAGGTCACCTTAAACTGAGAAAAAAGGGGAGTTGTGCTTCAGCAAAGCAGAGCAAAACTATTAAATCTTTCATCATTTCCCACTCTCCTATAACCTTGTTGCGCTGCTAGAGCTGAGGTCTAGACATTGCACGAAGGCAACAGCCATCCATCATGTCTGATTATGCCGTTTAGATGTAATTGCAAACCCTTAAGGATCCCTCTTCCATCCTCATCCTCCCTGTGCGCGCGGGCCCGCGACGAAACGGGCGCACAAACGTGCACACACACACACCTGCAGAGGAGGGTAGGATATCAGTGGCGGTTCGGCAGACCGAGAGACGGAGCAGGCAGCCACCTCCACGCACATTTCACAGGCAATCAAATTAGAGCTGGCGTTCGATACATCACTGACAAATTGTTTATTAAACAAAAGGCTTCAATTGCAGCGTAACTGAGAAAGATTCAGGAGACGGTGAGGGAGAGAGCCCGGGCTGGGAGTGCATATATTGCGTGCCCATGTAAGGAAGACACGTCCCCTCATTCACGCAAACGCGCCATTTATGTCCTTAAT
Source organism: Planiliza haematocheilus (assembly GCA_005024645.1). Classification (NCBI taxonomy): domain Eukaryota; kingdom Metazoa; phylum Chordata; class Actinopteri; order Mugiliformes; family Mugilidae; genus Planiliza; species Planiliza haematocheilus. Next base: position 914,721 of record SRSE01000183.1, on the reverse strand, counting down.
AGAAGGCTGCAATTATTTGAAGCGCTCCGCGAGGATGTAAACACTGGGATAAAACAATGTGGCTGGGGTCATGAGAGGAGCACGGGCCTGTTAGCGCTGTCTGATTCCCCGCGGGGCCACCCACGTTCTCCTTGTGGCACCGCGAAGCACTTCGGTTAAAAGCGTCCTCCGTTTGTGTTATGTTAATAAGCTCAGCTCTGTTTCCTGTCATCTCCCGTGTTTAAAAAGAGAGGAACATTTAGGTCACGCAGAAGCGTAATTCACGCATACAGGGAGAGCAGGGTCGCGAATTTAACTGCAATCATTTAAGATTTGTGAAAAGGCGTTAAAGCGGTTTAGATGTCAAGCTGGAGAGTGTAAACACAGGTTTGTAAGGCAATAAAAGTTTCGATCTGCAACCTTTCTTTTCTGAAAAACAAAGCTAGCGCGGAAGTGGCAAAAATTGCAGTTCCTTGTACGGCCACTTGAGGCTGACACGAGCCAATCCCCATAATTAACGTGTTAAAATGACAAACGTAAGGTTTAAAGGTGTCGTCACAGGCTCCTGACTGTCCGGCCAGATGTTCAGCCTCCACCTCATTGGCTAGTTCTCATTTAGCCAGGAGTTGGGTATTTCCAAGATGGCGGCGGCCGGAGCCACCACACCGAGCTTCAAAACGGCTCCTCGGAAAACATGTGGGCAACATCACAGAGTATATATAGTACCCAGTCAAAACACATGTCACAAAATGTTTACATTCGTATCAGAATGGCAAAATCACTGCTTTGATTCGTGCATTCGTCTCCTTATGTCTCTGAAGCTACGCCCACAGCAGTGATTTACCGGTCAAGAAGCGAGTAAATATTTTTGATTGAAATCCCTTTTTTTATCGAATGAAGGAGTCTGATGTGGTCGGATTGGTCTAGAACCGCCTCAGACACTTGAAAGCGAGATAAAAAACAACAACATTTTCTTCCTTTCAGTGGGCTTGCAGCTGGATATTTTGAAGCCCGTTTGGCCGCTCCCCTCCCTCGTCCCCAGCAGCACGCCGCTCTGCATGTTCGGTCGAGTCGCTGCGCCGGAGATTGTATTCCTGGAGAAAAGCAGCTTTATCCTTACAGATGAGACACCTAGCAGTGTGCCCAAAAAAATAAAAAAATAAATAACAAACCTTCCACCTCTCTTGAAACCGTCTATTCCTGGCTGTGGTGAATCACAGTAGTCAAAATGTTTCCTCAGCACAGAGAGTTGTTGCTCCTCCGGCGGATGATCGTGCCTTCGAGCCTCAGACTGTGTGCAGAGTAGAGGAGCTAGGAATAAAACGCGAACCTTCATACTAGAAAATTGTGAAAAACTCAATAAAAGTCTGGAAAAAAGTCAAAACTTGAGTATAAAATTCACATTATGCATGAAATATGAAGCTAACGCTGCTATCAAACGGCTAAATGTCACCACTTTTTCTATAGCATACACATGCGATCAGAAAATTGAAAAAACAGTTGCTCCCCTGAGAGAAACTTGGGAGCCCTTCAGATGCAGGGCGGAGCGGGGGGCTAAAGGTCGGCTCCCGGTTCCCCCGCTGCTGCTGCATTGTTCCCCCCGCGCGGGGCGATGACGCCTGTCAATCAAGCGGCGCTGAAGAACCTTTACACCTCGACAAAGGCCACTCGAACGGGGCTTTTTTTTGAGAAATGTCACAGATGTTGGGATAAAACGCGAGGTGGAGTACGAGCATTAGGGCGGCGCTGATGATACATCAGCTGTTGTTGCAGATCATTACCCCTCCGGTGTGTGTCTGTGCGGATGTGTGTGAGCTTTGTGTGTGGTCGGTAGGTGACGCGGTGTGATGCACGTCTTTAATAACAGTCCATTAGCTCTCTCTCTCTCTCTCTCTCTCTCTCTCACTATGTGTGTGTCGACTTTGTGCATGGCGCCTGTTTCTACTGTGTGTGTGTGAAAACAGGGCTGTGTGGAGACATGTTGGATGTAGCTCTCACTGGGACTCAACACCAGCCGGGCCGCTGTGTGTTATCCCTCACCCTGAGGTTCACTGACCCCAACCATATTTTTCTCCTCCTTTGTTTTCACTTACTCTTCCCACCCCCCCTCAGCCAGCATAACTCTTTCTCACCCTCATGATTTCTCTCTCTCACATATTTCATCTTCTCATTTCCTTTTAAAAATTGAAACTAAACCAAGATAGTTTTTTAAGCAGTGGTCCAGCAAGTGATGCCAGCTCCTAAAAGCACATGGCAGTCCACGTTGGAAGGCAGGAATATGTCCCCTGTCCCACGCAAATCTATTCACCAACGCCCGCCGCAGATATTCCACCGATCTCAAACGCTGCTCGCCCACCACAGCAGCAGGCTACGGCTAATCCGTCTCCCGCTACATGTTTTTAATGAGCCTCCATAACCATAATCCGTATGGCGCAGTGCGGCGCGGGGCCAGATCGAGCCCGGTTTCCCGCGACTTTGTGCTGTCAGCAAAATGTGACGAGGGACACGTGTGCGTTTTCACCGTCGGGGCGAGCATCTGTGTTGTCGCCGCGCCATCCCGCTTCTCCATCTGCCAGGAGCAAAATGCATTGTCTAAACAGAGGTTTGGGCTATTTACCTGCATCATCCTGTCCTCCTGAAAATGCACCAGGATTATTGGAAGGCCTTGTGCTTGTGTGTGTGTGTGTGTGTGTGTAGAGGTGGAAGCTGCCAGGCCCTTTTCAGAACCCACCCCCCCACGGGGAACCACATTAGGGCCCTCCAGGGGCCAAATTAGAGGCAGCTAACAAAGTTAGAGATCGGCAGCAGAGGGGGCCTGACTGGCAGGGATGGACTGAAATCACTCCAGCCCCCCTGAACCAGCACACACACACATACACACACCTCTCTTTGTTTTGCTGCTGATCAGCAGAAGATAAAAGCCAGTTCCTGACAATAGCAGCCTCTCTGTTGGGGAGTCTGCAGGGAGATCTGACGGAGGGGGAAGAGCTGTAATGTATTCCTGTAGGTCAGCCCAGATTAGTGCGTCTCTATCAAGGGGAAGAGATTTAAACTCATTTAGCTTTTAAAACAGAAGTTTCTTCCCATGAAATTGTATTATGGTTTTTATCCATGCATCACATGAAAGCAGGAAAAGAGCCACAAATATGGCTACACGTAATTATAGCTTATTTATTTAACAATATAGGCAAAGGTTTGGGCAGCTCTAAACCGTTGCTATTCATACACTGTAAAACATTTCGTCTTTGACTTGTAAAATACAGTATTTGTAATCAAGAATTGTCACTGTCAACTCATGAAATGCTCTCTTACTCTTCACATCTTGTGGTAACACCAAGCGGAAACCTCCACAGCTGAAAACGAAGCCAACATTAAACATTTGAAAAACTGCAGTTTATCAAATGACCACTAGAGGTTCCAAAAGCCTCCCCATTGACCTCCATGTTAAAGGGGAACTACTGTTTTATACAACCTAGACCTTATTTCTAGCATTAAATACGATCGTTTACTCACCCATATAGCTTTTGTGTAATTTGTAGTTGCTTAGGAAAATTTTAGATCAGAGTATGTCTGAATGGGGCACCGAAAGGCAGCCTCTAAATAACGCACTATCCGCCACAAAACTCTGTTACTGCTCTGGTTCGTCCACAACCTCAATAAAATATTCAACCATGTTGCAAAAAATTCATCCAGGTCAGAAGACATCATCCGAGGTCTGTAGGTCAATCTACAGACCCTGGATGGTAACTCCGGACTCAACAGGGAATAGCACTAGCATACGATAACAAAATATTGGTGAATTTAACGAGCTTTTAAAGGCTACTTTTCGGTGCCCCATTCACTCCCACTATATGGATATGTGCAGATCTAAATATCTCCCGACTGACTACACATTACACAAAAGTTAAGAAATAAGTTCCAGGTTGTAAAAAACAGTAGTTCCCCTTTAAAATACTCAAAGTTAAAGCAGAAACATACACGATTACAGCCTGGCACAAAAACAACTTTGGTCTCTGTAGCTAATTTCTGCATTCGTGTCAACTGGATGTTTTTTTATAGCTCACCTGTTTAAATTATCCATAACTAGCCATACATAATTTAAGGCGTGGCCGCTTTGATTGACAAGTAGATGGTGGTCGCAGCTATCTGCCTCTCTCAGCACCATGTCTATGACTATTTTTGAAATTGTAGGCAGTAAAGTGGAGTCAAGATGGTGGCCAGAGCTTCGAAACTGCTCTTCATGAATATGTAGGATTTTTACATGCAAGTCAATGGAAATCACTCAACAATCATGGCTTTCTCTATTAAGCGAGGATCTGAAAATTAAATTAACCGATGCCTACAAAGCAGTGGGACGCTACTAAAAATAGATATCAAAGAGCTTTCAACCTTCTGTTACCGCCGCCTGAAATTTCCCCGAGAAATGGCGTCGGTTAAGAAGAGCTGCGAAAGTCGAGACAAGATCGGGAAAACAAAAATAAAGCTGCTCATCCGCTGGGCAAAAAAAAAAAAAAAGAAAAGAAAAAACAACTCAACACCCCCCACATGACAGCCACAGAGCTGCAGGAAGGTTTAGCTGACACAGGAGTGGTGCTGCAGCGTTGCAATGTGCAGAGTTGATGCATCATCAGGGGGAAATCTTTCAAGAGGCCTCATTACAAAAGCCTGAACTTAGCAAAGCAGTATTTAACTTACTTTGAAAACAAATCCTGCACACACACGAAGTGGAGGCTGAACTTCCAAAAGGTTTATTAAGACTAAAAAGAAAACCTTGCGAATGGTTAAGAACTGGAGCCAGGATCGACGCTGAAATTAAAATATAGTAAATGTGCAAAGATGAAAGGGCTGCATGAATGAGCTGGGCATTTAAGATGGAAATAATATTTAACGTCATGACAGCCGTAAATATTGTCGCACCCAATACTTCTTTTTAAATGCAAAGAAATTTGAGTGGACCTTGGTTGGGAGAAAATTAAGAGTTTAAACAGACCCCGAGGCTCCGCTGTGCTGTCACCGTGAAATGATTGATAACAGGTGGAATAGAAAACAGGGCATTTCCACTCATACGTGTGATGGATATTCTCGCTGGGCGCAGGTCCGAGACACGCCCCCCCTCCCTCCCCTGCTTCCTGCTACATGTCACACACACCAGCACACACACACACATGCATTAGGCGGTGGTGACATTTGCGGAGGCTCTCGGTGGACGGCCGTAAATCTCAGCTTTTACGAGCGACTCTGCTGAACTCTGCAGACTGTTGACCGCGCCGCCTTGACATTCAAGACCAACACAGCACAAAAAAACAAAAAACCCGGGTTTGTAACTCCCCGAGAGCTTTGATTGATTGGCCTCATGAGGGCAGTGAAAGCCGCTTACTGTTAGGGGTCAGGGTTGTTTCTGTTTATGAAAGTCTTTGTTCATTAGCATCATGTCAAGTGGAGATTTGGCAGAGTTTGCCATTAAAACATTTTTTACATTTTTTTCCGTAATAGAAATATACAATACATGAGATTACTTCAATTATTTTTATTATTAAAGCCAAAACTGGGTTTTATTAGGTTTCTATGAGGTCCTTTCTGATGGGGAACTGAATCAATCATACAGCTCTCTTCGAAGCCACCAGACTCCATTGACAAAACCACTAATTTTGCCTTTCAGAACACTGGAGTTGCTGGTCTACCACTGTGTGACTTTAATGTGTTAACACATTCATTTAGATCAAATTTAAGGTGTTAATACACCAAAGAAACACAATGGTGGTAGACTAGCAGTTTCTGCACCCTGTAGGCTAAAATCGTGGGTTTTGTCAATGGAGTCTGGTAGCAGGGCATTTCTTAGACAGTTTCTAATTCTCCAGGCTGGAGTCTAATCAAGTCATTAGGAGTAGGTGGAGTCAGAGCCAGGTTCTCATACTTTACTTTTGAGACAAAGGCAGCAGTGCTCTTTGAACCCCCCCCAAAAAAACTTTGTGTGAAAAGTTGTAATGGGGTTCAGAGAAGCTGTTTTGTTAGCATTTCTCTTCTTGGGTGGGAACTTCTGCTCCGCTACGCAAAGCCCGTTGAACTTTACAACTAATGAGACTCAAATCTCAGAGGAGCAAACGACAACAAGCGCGCCACTGCCGAGATCTGCACAGACGTCAGATCAGTCAAACCAGATGGAAGAAGAAGATCTGGTCCTTTCTCCCGTCAGCTACCAGCTCAGGAGCTACCAGCTCAGGAATCCAGCTGTCGGCCCTGATAAACAAAGAGCCCTCCAGTTGGCGGTGCAGACATTTCAAAACCAGCCTTTACTGGAGCTGAGCTCAGCGCAGCTGCAGCAGAAGGAAACAGTCCGAGCTGCAAAGGTTCAAGGCCCAGATCTGAACCCACCTGTAAAGACGAAATCAAAGGTAGCTTAAACATGTTTGATCTCTCTGACTTATGATCTCTGCACCACATAATTCTAGTGTAAATCAATGTGCATGACGTTCCAGGTGCAGGGGAAGTTTGAGCAGCGTGTGCCCATGCAGGCTGACAGTGTTCTGGTGCACTGTGGTGAGGCAAAAGTCACCGTACAGGTCAAGCAGAACTTCCTAGGTAATGGCTGCCCGTTACTTGTTTGAATTGATCCGCAGCGGTTCTCTGTCTGCAGTTGTACCGTCACAGGCTCACTTAGCAAGCCTCCTGCTCTGATGTCTGAGAAAGAAAGGGTCCGATTAGAGGCCCAAATTGGAAAATTGAACAGAACGGTGAAGATGGGACGCTCGGCGCTGATTGCTGCAAATGGCACAGACTATGGGCTCTTCGATCAATATTATGTTTCCTCTTATTTCTACACTCCAAGAAGGGGCATCCTGCTTGCCCGTTAGGTGCTCGAATGCTGACTTTACAGCATTAAGAAACCTTTTTATTTGTCCTGTGGCTGAACCCCCACTTGCTGTGAGTGTTATTGACTGGAGAGGGGGGAGGAAGAAGCCCCCTCAGGTAATGGTCTTGGCTAAAGTTTTCCTCTTTGTTCTTAGGAAACGGACAGCTGATCCGTCCGAGTGAGCTGAAGTTGGGAGAATGCTCGGTGGCACACGCTGACGACCGCATCCTGCACTTTCAGACGGAGCTGCAAGGCTGCGGCAGCACCATGACGGTGCGTGGCTTTTGGGAGGAGGATGTCCACGGGATGTCCATGTACTGTTGCGCATTTGCAGTAACCGTTTTGTGCTTTCCTCAGATGACCGACGAGGCGCTCGTCTACGCATTTTCTCTGGTGTACTCGCCCACGCCCATTGGCAACACCTTCATTTTGAAGACAAACCCAGCTGAGGTGGGAATTCAGTGCAACTATCAAAGGTAAAGCCCTCAGTAGTCAGGGTACATGCAGGTCTTGCATGCAAATGCTGAATTCAGTCTCCAAAGGTATGCAAATTCAAAGTTTACCTTAATACTTTGTGCAGTTTCACTAACAAACAGTTGCAGAAATGCTGCAGAAACCGTGTGGTGGTTCCAATCTGTGTTATGTTGTCATTTCTCTGCTCTTTTCTTTCCTTGTGAGAAAAGAAAATCTTCTTTTTCCTTGATGAGCCTCTCTTTGTACCTGTCCTTCCTGTGATTGTCCTCGCAGGAGGCATTACGTGAGCAGTGGTGCCATGAGGCCTACCTGGGCGCCGTTCGCCTCCCGCATGCAAGCAGAACAGCAGCTGCACTTCTCCCTGCGCCTCATGACAGGTGGGGGGGAGGGGCGGGTTACAATAGTATAAAAAAAAAAAATCAAAAATCAAATTCGGAGCTGATGTTCAGCGGCAAAAAGAAAAACTTTTGATTTGCACCGGGCGCCGCGGCTAATTTCCCCGGCGACGAGCGTTAATTGCAATCACTCAGGGCCTCGCAGACTTTCGGCGCGGCCGCTGAAGGATGCTAAACGGGGGTCTTGATGAACAGGAGCGAAAAACTTTTGATGCATTGTGATGAGCCGAAATTACACGCCTCGCAGGCTGCGGCTGACCCCGCCGGGTCACGCGCGCGATAGAGTGATCAATATACAGCTGATTATGTTTTCTAATTAATTCTGCTGCACCAGACTGTCGTTCGCGTTAGCCTAACAGAACCTCGCTCCATCGCCGTTGATTTACTTCCTGTGAAAGTGCACCAACGTGAAGGAGATGATGAAAGTTTGAAAGTAGTTTTTGCAGGCGCAGATGCTCATTTGTGTTTCTCATCCAGGTTAATGATTATGCTGCATCCCTAATTCATTTACTGCCTTCTTTAAAGTACTTTCCTCTTATTGTTGCAGAACCTATATCTGCAGCACTGACCCACTCTCTCCCACGGGCATCGTTTAACTCTCATCTAATCAGATTGATGGCCCCGGCATTGCTTTTCCATTTATATCTTGTGTATTTGATTAGAGGACTGGCAGTCGCAGAGGCCTTCCAGTGTTTACTTCCTGAGTGACGTGATGCACGTGGAGGCATCGGTCCTTCAGGGTCACCATGTGCCTCTGAGGGTCTTCGTGGACAGCTGCGTGGCGACGGCCGACCCCGATCCCAATTCTCAGCCCAGTTACACCTTCATCACCAACCACGGGTGAGTGCAAACCCTGACACTAAACATAAGCACTCACGCGGGTTGTATTTGTCCCAAAGAGTCGGTTAGTTATAATAATCCAGATGCATGTTTGAAAGCTGCACATCTTACAGTGGAATGATTTCTGTGTTTATGAATCCTGCTGTTATAAGGTGTTTAACTGATGCTAAGCTGACGGGAGCCAAGTCTTACTTCATGCAGAGGAGCCGGCAGGATAAACTTCACCTCCAGCTGAAAGCCTTCAGGTTCCACCAGGATGACAGGAATTCAGTGAGTTGCAGCTCAACGTGTTTATACGGGTTTTAAAAACTACTGATCATGCATCATGCAGTCGAGACACTATATTTTTTTTTTTCTCACGGCCGCGGTGGAGGAGTTGGTTTCTAACATGCTAAGCTGGCACGTAATGGAAGCACTTGCTAAGTGTTGTTTCAAGGCAGAAATGGTCTCGGAAGCTATCTGCGGAAATGGAGGAAGTTAATGAATTGTGAAGTAATACTGAACTGAGGGGCCGTTATAGAAGGAGAAAACGCGAGAATGGATGTGTGACATAAATATGTATCGAGTTAGAAAAGCGTTTAACGTGAATTAACTTCGCCAAATAGAAAACTTGACTCCCAAACGCAAACAAAAATTATGACGTATGGGTAACCGTTCAGGGTGTTTCTCAGTTTGTCTGATCCCATGGGCAGAAGTAGTTTTGCTAAACCATTTTATTTGGGATATTTTTTTTGCACAATTTGGACTGCCGGATATCCCAGAATGCATTTTGCCGGAGTCAAACGTCTTCCGAAATGCGTCTTCCCTATGTGTGGAAGACTGGATCTGTGTAAACAGCAAAGATATTAAGAAAATAATCAAAGAGGTGGAGTGTGGGCGGAGCTAAGGCAAGCAGAGGTTGCTTAGGCAGACAGCTAGCAACTTGTGGGGGCGGCCACATGTCACTCAATGCAGCCACGCCCCCTTCTAGACATTAATATAATTTAAATAAGTGATTTACATAAAACTTCATGTATCAAGCGATTAACTTAATTTGTACTAAGCTGTAATCATGTTTATTATTGTTGTAAAGGTGGACTTCCTAATATGAAGTGCTATGGGTTTTGGAGAGAGCCTCAAGTGGCCATTTTAGGAATTGCAGTTAAATGTATTTTCTTTAATGTCGTTTAACTTAGATCTACATCACGTGCCTCCTGAGAGCAACATCCGTCTCCATTCCCGTCAACTCGCAACACAAGGCCTGTTCATTCTTAACCGAAGCCAAAAGGTGGGTACGCGCAAAGCTGATTGTGTTTTTGTGTGTGTGTGTGTGTGATTTAAAAGTTTCTCTGTAACAAACTGCGTCTCGGATCCGCGCAGATGGGTGGCATCAGGTGGAGAGAATGAGGTGTGTAGCTGCTGTGAGACCAGCTGTAGCGAGCCGAGATGGAGGAGGAGTCTTGCAGCAGATGCTGGTACGGTTTACAGAAGTGACACTACATGACACCCAGGGATGGATCCTGAACATACGACACCACTGCTCAGGGGAAATCTGAATCTTTTATTGTTCACTATAAAAAAAGATATTAGATAGGAAATGTCCCCACTGTGGGATAAATTAAAGGATTATCTTAATTCACTTTGAGAAACCCGGAGTAAAGTCAGACACAAAATGGCTCCACCCGTGTTTAGATGAGCTTCCTTGCCTTCATTTGGCACACATGCTGTTTATGTGGAGGATTGATTTCCAGTTAATCCCTTTAATTGTCCAACCAATCAGTCGTGTCGTGAACGGTTGACTCAGCCGGCTAAACGCCCTAAGAAGATTTTTTTTTAGTTTTACCCTCCACTTGCAACACCACAGCCCCGGAGTGGGAGGAGACGGTCGCTCTGGGCCCCATCCTGCTGGAGGAGAACATCCTGCAAGAGGAGCTCACGGAGCTTCCTCCACTTTCTCTAATCCAGGCGGACGAATTGACTCAAACCGGTAAGCCGCTGCTCGTGGTTCTCCTTCACGGCAACGTTCAAATTCTCCTCTTTTCAAGCCGTCTGATTGCCTCTGAAATGCTAATTGCCGCAACTAATTGAGCCGATATCGCCTTCTTTCCCTCCTCAGCCTCGCGTTCATCGATAGCCATGCTGTGTGGAGTGGGTGCAGCCCTGGCCGTGCTGTATTTAGTCCTCACAGGTGCCATTATATGCAGCAGGTTTCACAAGACAACCGGATACTCTGTCTGCGCCTGATTTAACACAATAAAACACTCCCAACCGAGCCTCTTGTTTGGTTTCCTTCCAGCTAATGATATAAGACTGAAATCGGCCATCTTGAAGTCTCGATTTTTAAATGCTTCCCTGCCCTTGAGAATCGCTCACGCAGGGGCTCTGTGCAGGAGATGATGGTATCTATACTGGGTCCCCCTGGGGTTAAAAGGGGTTAAGCTGCAGTGTCCAGCCTTGCAGAAAATGACCTGGTCATAAAAAAAGGTATGCTGTGTACACAATGAGCTACAGTATATTGCTCTATCAATCAGCGACCTTTAATAGCACGCAGGGTTGCTTCTTTAAAGCCTAATGCATTATTATGTGTAAGGAGAACGAGGATGCACTTCAGGTCCCACCCTGTCCGTGTCTTTGGACTTGCAAGCCGGAGCGTGTTTGCAAGGCCTTGCCTGTTGAAACATTTCTTTTTGCTCCAATTTTGGTCTCAACCTACTTCCCAGGCAAATATTCTGTTCTTGAGCTCGATCACCTGCTGCTACCTTTTGCCTTTTAGCCGTTAGCTCGTTGAAACATGGATTATGAATTCATCAGCGCTTGGAACCGACCTCGATGCGACAACAAACAAACTGAAACAATTTAAATATACAAGAACTGGGTAAATGAAAACGCGCACCAGAGCTTTTTGGCCTTGTGCACGGATGATATGTTGTGTTAATTTTAGGGAGCCCGTCCACCATCATCATCTCCTGGGAGATAATTTAATACACCATTACTACTAAGCTGCCATGCAATTCAATTGAACTGCATGAGATTTTTCCGTCTTTATAATAATCCGCATCCGGAACAAAGAAAAACCCTCCCTAAAAAAATTAAAAAGATGAACATGAAAAGCAACAGCACCGGCCCCACACTGGGAGCTAAAACATAAAGTAGCATCCCAGTAACAACAGTCATATTTTAGATTCAGGCCATTTTCGTGTTTTTTCCCTTAATTCACCCCCTCCAGCTTTCTGCCAGTGGTGGAGTATTCATGAAATGGGTCTCATCATGAACTGTTGCTCACAAGCCCAGGAAGACGAATAGACATAATTAAAAAGCCCATAAAGGCGAGAGCAGGGGCTTTTATTACAGTAATATGTGAAGGCCTTGGTTTAATGGGGTGTTTGTTCCCGTGTGCAGAGCTGACGGCTGCGCTAGTTTACTGCCGGAGCAATGCTGACCCCCTCCCATCCGCCGCACACCAGAGGCTAATAAAAAGCCATACCTAATGATGCACCAGCAGGACACATGACAGCGACAGCCACGCGGCGGCACGGTGATAGACACAAAACCACAAGCCTCGCACTAAAATGAATCACTGAGGATGTGGGGAAAGAACGGAGAACAAAGAGAAATAACCGGCCGCTAAGTGCTGCATGAGGATGCACTTCCTGTCCCATTCAGTGGTGGCTATTGATGGATGTTTTAAGGCTACTTGCTAGCGCTGTAACAGCTGACAATGGGAGGTTGTTAGCCTTAAAAGTTATGTTAGCAATCATTTTCTCTCTGCTTTTGGTCTCCACCAACTCCACAGGGCAGATATTTGATTCTTTAGCTGCTAAATGATCCAGTGCTAACTTTTAGCCGCTTGATTCTGGTCAGACACGGAACAATAACTTGATCAGGGCCTTTTTTGATGAACTAAGTTTGATGGAACAGTGAAATAAGAACATTTCAATTGCAGTGAAACAGTAGAGCTGATCAAGCTCACAGAATCACCAAAGCTGTTCGTTTTATTTAATGGTGCACATGTATAATGCTCATTTAAGAAGCATAAAACATAGAACATACATTATATGAACCAGAAAATGAAGCAAAACATTCAATTTGTGGGCAGTAAAAGCAAAAATATGACCTGAAAGAAGCTGCAAACGTTCACTTGAATTGTTTTTGTGCAGACTTGTCGCTACTTGCAAACCTCTTTTCACATCACATACACTGTGTAGCCAATTGGTTTCCAAAAAATGTTGACCACTGCAGCTTTAAAGCTACTATACATCAGCTTGTCCTGCTCTAAGTCCCAGTTAGACATGAATATTTGAAAAAGCAGGCCCCCAAAACACTCCCAGACATTAGTACCAAACACTGATCATTTTGGTAAATGGTGCACATCTTCAGCGTTTCATTTAGCAGGCATGAGGCACTTTTCTCCATTAGAACCTGACTGAGATGCAGCGCACCAAGACAAGAGTGTCTTTTTTTTTCATACAAGACTTGCCCGCAGCTGTAAGAGGAGTCAGCAGAGTGTAAAAGGTGTTAATGTCTTGTTATAGCCGCAGAGAATCATCATCATCACCATCACCATCACCATCATACTGGATTTGGTTACCCTCCCAGAGATGTCTAACGGTTATGGAGGCATGGGCCCAAGTTGACAGGCGAGATGGCACAGAGTCCTGAATCAGCCATTTTTCCCTGACAGGATGTGTGACCCTGAGGGCACGCGAGCACGCACGCACACATACACACTCAGATGACGCGCGCACTTTCATGCAGACACACGGAGCATCAAAAGTAATGGTGTGTGTCCAGTGTCGGGCAGGGAGGGTCTTCTCATGTCTGGCGGCCATAACGATATTATTGCTGTAGATGGAGCGTGCTGGGGAATATTGTTCCACGCCATTGGTATGCTGCAGATGTCTCCTCGTGCCACACGCTGCCGGTGATGACAGAAGTCGGCATTAACGCCAGACCTGTTGGCTGATGCTTCTGACAGGAAGCCACAACATGTGGATTCCTCCTTGAGACAAGAAAACTGCTGTTATTTTCAACTGGAGAGCGGGTTTATGTTCTTTTTTTTCTATTTTTTTGTTTAACAAAGACAGACATAGGGGACCATTATCAAAGAGATTGTGCTCATGTTATTACTCTTTTGAAATTCAAGGCCGAAGACTCTATTTACTAGAGATACTATCTGGCTTAAAATATTCACTCCTTCTTAGAATTTAAATAAATATCAGAGTATGTTTAATTTAAGCTCATTGTGTTGTTATACGCCTCTCCTGCTCCTACTGCAGCGTTACATCCGGCTCTGGTCTGGAGAACGTGCACACACACACACATGCGCGCGACCTCTGTCCAGGCCCATAATTAACCCTCTTAATTAAGAGGGAAAAAAGTTGCTAACGAAGGAAATGGATTTAATTAGCCTGATCTTAGCCGGGGAACACGTGCACGCCGTGAAACACACTCATACGCACGCACAAAACAATTAAGCCTCTTTTATCCTGGCTAATGGCTTCAGTGACTCAGAGCCTTTCTCATTAAGACTATCAATAATATGCTGATTACATGCATCCACCGGTCTCCTTTATCGGGGCACAAAGGGACGAATGTGTGTCTCCGAGGTTCCAGGGGTGGGGCAGTCTGTCTGCGCGACCATATCTGCTAAAATAGACGTATGAATTGTTTGGCTGGAGAAGCTGAAAGAGGCTTCACTTCACCGCGTCTTTATTTTCCTCAGTTTATCTCATCAAAGGGGCCACGTGCGCCTTTCACGGGGAGGAAATGCCCGTGACGTTGTCCTGCCGAAGGCTTTATAGAGGCGAGATAATAGACTGAAGAGTGACAGTGGCTGTGGCTGTGGGGCTGCAGATCTGTCTGCTTGTCTGACTGGCCTTCAGTCAAATAAGTTCCCGCCTGGCCCGTGATTCAGCATTTATTCAGCATAAATTACTATGTGGATGCTAACAGCTTACACTATGTAACATGAAGCCCAAGGTCAGCTTGAGTAATACACTGCATGGATTTGTTTCAAGACTTGTCACATTACAGCAGTACTATGAGACATGTCTGGAAGTACAAGCTCTCAGAATAACGTCTGACTGATACGGTATATATCAGACCTCAAATACCTCATCTAGATTGTCACCAAGGCAGTTTAACATTTTGCGATAGAGCTGCAGTGTAGTTGTTCGCACCAACAATAAATACAAAAAACTGATACTGATACAGTTGATTGACGTGTGACACAAAGAAGTGTCACAAAGATTTACCAGCTCTAGAGAAAGCCTTTCACATTAATCATTTGACTGCAGTTTGCAATCTCACCAGTAGATGTCACTTAATCCCACATGCTGGACCTTTAATAAAAAACGATTTGATTCGATGAAGTGATTCTTAAATCTTTAAACTTTTGCCAAAGACTTACAGTGTAGTTGCTTGCACCGACAATAAATACAAAAACACACGCCTTTTTCTGTGGACACAGTTGAAGCTGGCTCCTGCCACCAAATTGCTGATGGCGGGCTTAGCAATAAGAGCTAGCTATGTCCATACCATAGCAATACTTTCATGATCTACTTGTTTACTCTGAATTATTTGGGTTGGGAAATATACAAGAGGGTCTAAGGTGTTGGCAGCTGCAGTGCTATTGCTAGCTAGCAGAGTATATTTAAAGCATGTCTTTAACTTGTCACTTGTTTACCTGATTACTCAATAAAGTGTAATCTTGATAGGACCCCCTTGACCATCTATTGTGTTTTTGGTTTGTTTTCCTCCAAAACAGGGAGTGCTTTAAGCCAAAGTCCCCTGATGTCTGAGGTATTGATACAAAAGGCAACATTTTGATGCTAATTGGGTCAATTCAAGTTTCCTTGAAATGAATAAATTATAACTGTTAATCCATCGTCAATCCTCCCGTTAAGATGTCCAATTCTCTAACTATACTGTGTGAAAGTTAGCCAGCATGGTATAGCATGAAAGGGAGCACGTGTTTTAATTCCTACATTTACTGAAGGACTTGGTATAAAATATAAAAATGCACCCACCTTACAGGCCGAAATGATAATGTGGGACTGCAACAGAAAAGATAAGCCAGGATGCAGGAATTGAAACATAAAAGGTAGAAATGTGGAAGTGTTTTCTTTGTCTAAAGCGAGCTGGCAGTTATCAGTGGAGGGTGAACTTCAACGTATCCACTATCGCCAAGAGGAGAATATTACACTTGGGGTGTGTGCTGTTTGCTGATGCGCTGCTATACATTTGATTTTTGGATTTGTGGGAAACGGAAAAGGAGACGTTTAAGGTTGAAGAGCTGCACATTTATCATTTGCAGATACTTGGTGCCATTAAAGCTGCTAAGTGCGTGCTTATTTCTTGTTTTTGAAATGTTAATGCTCCATATCTCACATGGCAAATTTCCTCCTTGGAGACTAATAAAGCTTTCTGTCTATATGTGCTGATGTGTGAGACAGAGATAGTAAAGGAAGATAGACAGGCGTCCGTCACACAGACAGGAAGACAATATGTCTGTGCTTTGACCTTCAGTCTCTTCCTGTTGTAACTGACACTGAGGTCCCTCCCAAAGGAGGAGAGAGGAAAGCGTTGGCTTGACCTGCAGAGCCACACCTTCACCCCCACCTCCACAATGCATCCCTAAACATCCCGATGGGGGCTGCCACGCTGCCTCTGATCTCTGTTTTCCACTTGATGCTATTGTGAGATTTGTTTTTTCATCCGAGTTCTGAGGGTCCCATGTGGCCACCTGTGGTGCTGGCAGACGGACCTTTGTCTGGTTCCCAGCCTGTGTTTTTTAACTCTTGACGGATGGCCAGACAGTCGGCTGAATTAAGACAGCTTGTGGAAGATAACTTTGAATGAGGTGAATGAACGAATGAATGCTGGGAATCTTAGCTTCGTGGCACAAGTCACAAATCGGAACTTTTCGTATCCAAGGATTAAATAGAAAAATTATGTGAATCATTCATTTTTTGTTCTTCATCCTACATAGGCGGTTATTTTTCACGGAGGCCACTGTGTTGCACCACCCTGTTTCTATAGAGGCCTAGAATGGACAATAGTCATTGGCTCTACAGTCACTGGCTTCACATTTGTACATTCAAGGGTGGGTCATTGTAAGTTTGTTTTAGGAAAGGGTAATAATTTGCCTGCAGTCTACAATCTCACCTCTAGATGTCACTAAACCGTACCTGCTGGTCCTTTAATTGAAAACGATTTTATGAGTGATTCTTTCCTACATCGCTAACACGGAGAGAGAGGATGAGACGGCTTCTAGAAGCCAGAGAACCAGCTCTGGAAAAACGATAATCCCAGCTCTGCAGCTTCTACACTGCAACAGCATATCTTGTTTCCATGAAACGCAGCGTAACTAGCGTTAGCCACCAATCGTGCAGAAACAGAACAACCTCTGCGGTCCAGATTTTGATATTTATGAGGTGTCTTCTGGTTTTATCTTAGCCCCTGACCTTTTCTTGTTAGGCTACTTGAAGGCCATCACTTCTTCAATTTGCCAGATTTACTGTCCATCTTCTAATATGCTAAAGCTGTGTATAGACCACCTTCAAATGGTGTTGTGTCTACCATGAGTAAATTGCTAATATTCACAACTTTGTATCTGGAACTTTTCAGACTTTATTTAAAACTACAAACTTCGATGACACTATAAAATAGCAGAGCGAGCACAAAGAGGAATAATTCCCTGAAACATTTCTTACAAACTTGCGGTCATATTGTTCCAAGTATGGAGATGTGGCCACGGGAGCCAAATGCAACAGCTCCCAGAGCGAGAGTAAAGTGTTTCTCAGAGGCCAGCGCTCCCGTTGCTCCTCATCGGCTGTACCAGCAGCAGCGTACAGAACCTCTCCGGCCCGAACGCCCACCTTGTGAGACAAATAAATCACCACGCGGGGAAGCATCTGCACCAGGGAAGTTAACACGGATGTGACTTGCAGCAGAACAGATGTCTTTTCCGACTGAAATAGCATCAGATTCGTCCCACGGTGAACTCAGCACCTTCCTTTCAACCACCGGGAGGATAACCACAACAAAAGGCTCGCTTTCCGTTTATCCCCCGCGCTTTAGATGTGTTTTTTTTCTTTTTTGGGGTAGACAATGGATGAAAATATTCTTGTGTTTGATGTGAGCTCTTCTGTGCTAATGTTTTTTCATGTGCCTTAATGGGAATGCGCCGTTTGATCCCAGCGCTCAGGTGCATGAAATGGGAACAAGGCCTCAGACAAAGGGAAAATTAAGAAACTCACACCTCTCATTTGTGGACTCTAATGTACACATATTTGTCCTACAGACTGTGACCTTTAATCCTGATTGGCACCCTGAAAGTGGATGAGCACACAGCACCCAAACACACTCCTTTATCATTCAAAGTGTGCCAGAGCCATCAACCTGAATAAATAAATCCCCCTCTTATCTCGCAAACTGGATAAGCGCTCCCACCGGGTCTGGATGGAGGAAGCTGTCAGCACCTCTGTTTTGGTTTGCCTTTGCCTCATACAGAGACGGAATCCTGTTTTTCTCTCCAATCCGTCCTCCTGGTTTTTCAATCCCCGGAGAGCCACTTCCCTCCATGTGCGTGAGACGTATGTGTCCCACCTCACTATCCATACATGATCCCTCTTTCCTGCTTATCTCCCGCGCCCGAGCCCACGGTATATCTTTCAGCTGCTGATAAATTCGGCAGCGCTGCAGAAAATTTCCACGTTAGGGAAGAAAGAAAACAGGATTTTCCACGTCGTCGGCCTTTGAGATATATTCGCCATTATCGCCTGGCTTCCCGCATCACGCCCATGCACCTTTATTTTTAGCTCCGACACCTGTGGCCGCTGCGGGCACTTAGACCTGCAGGCAGATTTTCCGAGAGTGCATATGATTTATTTTATGCGCCAGGGTTTGAAATGAATCGATAAATAAAATGACAAGCCCGTGGAAGCAAAATAAGAACTTCGTACATCAAGGCCCAACATCTCCACCGACGACTACTCCACTGACGTGATCTGTAGTCCACGCAGGCCAAGAGCAATTTGTCAAGAATAATCACTGTTAGCTTTGATGATGTGTACCTCCATGATTTCTCTGCTCTACAGTTTTTTTCTCGTTTATCAAAAGAACAAAAGAAACCACAAAAAAAAGCTCATATGAGGGGAAGCTCTCTTGCAGAGCAACATTGCCACCTGCAGACAGAAGAAACCAAGCATGCTTCTTTTCCATGTGAATAACGTTCATGAAGCATTCAGATATTTAGTGGAACTACCAATACATCAATGTAAGCACAGCTCATATAAAGTAAATGTACTGCAGGGAAAAATCTAAGCACATATCGGACGTATTAGCAGAGAAATGTAGTAAAGTATCTGACTAGGCATTGGATTTTTATATAAAAAGTAATACACAGTGATTGATCTGAGGAAGTATTTGCGATTTGTTTTGCACAAATGTCTCCTTTTTTCTCTCTTTCTCTCCTGTCTTTGAATTATGGTGACACGTTGGATTGTTCAAATATTTATAGACGCGTTGGGACGTTTGGAGGGAAAGCGTCAGCTGCTAACAATTCAGAAGGAAGCTGAAATGTTTTCTTAGGAGCCAAAAAATGTTGGAAACTTTAACCGTGTGTTGTATTTTTAAAAGCTTGACATATTTTCCATTGAGTAAAAACCTTGTAACAGTTGTTAAAGAGGAAGCACGGTGTAAAGTATAAAGTAAAATAAAGTAAAGTATCACATAAAGGCCTAAAAAAGAAAGCTGTGTGAAGTTTACATGTGAGTGTGAACTGTTCTTTGGTGTGGCATCTTCTCCATTACCTCTGATAATCAAGCCTCCACGATCCCCTGCAGGAAGAGGTCACAGATAATAGATTCTGTTTGCTGTGCTGCCCTCTTGTGGCAGTCTTCATAACGACACCTTGTGAAACATTGATTTTCTGCAGTTTTTTTCAACATCTACAGAGGGCATTCTTTAAAATTACTTTTTGTTTTTGTTGTCGCCGTTGAAAAGGTCAGCGCCGGCCGATGACGGCCTCAGACGGCCTCAGACACCCAGGTCTGGATGATCAATGTTGTTCTGTGTATGGAGGCTTTTTAGTCATCAGAGCTGAGATCCAGATTGCTGTGCAGCCTCTCAACGACTGCACAACAAGAGCACTGCATAATGCATGTGTGCAAAGTCAATTCTTTTGGTTTCTATGTAAATTTTGAAGTGAATCTGATGAATTCTAATGTTGCGGCGCATTAATTTACATGCTTGTCGAAGACGTTTTGAAATTAAACCTGCTTCCTGTGATTCTGTTGCAGAGGCACTGATGCAACATCAGTGGGATAATTGATCGGTCCAGTTGAAACTGATCATACCAAACGCCTGAGCACATCTGCTACGGTCACTAGATGGAGCAGTTAAGCCACTGTAGGAGTTAAGAACTTAAATGGATGACAGGTGTTGTGTTACAGATTGTTCCACCAGGAGAATAATTACCTCTGAGCGTTTAAATATTAGTTGTTATTGGCTTAAACCAACTTTTCTTCCCTGTTAAATATCTGCAAAGAGCAGCCACGTTATTATTTTGCAGCACAATGAATTTTAAAGAGTGGGCCGGCCGCGTATGACTGTACTGCTGTTACCTAAATCATGCACAGTGTCTGAGGCTCAGAGGTCAAAGAGACAACTGTGTGTGTGTGTGTGCGAGTGTGTGTGTGTTGTACTTAATTGATTTAGTGCCCAGGCTCACAACTCGTGCACACTCAACACAGACTCACACACACACACACACTCATCCTCCGCCCACACCCGTCCACAAATACATTTCCACTGCAAATCACACAGCAAATAAATCACCATGGTTACAGTAATATAATAATTGCTGTACTTGAAGGAGGCTTTGACTGATGCCGCTCGCAAGGCCACTTAGAAATCGATAATTACAGGGAAAACCGCTGCAACGCTAGAGTCATTTAGCAGCGGAATGAGTGCGCACGAGTGTGCTTGATCCACTGAGTGGGGCTCGGTGTGGAAAATGTGTGTGTTGGTGGCGTCTCTCGGCTCGCGTAATCGTTCGATTGTCGTCATTTCTGAGGGTTTTGTGTGTCGTTTCATTGCGGGGCCTTCAAGGACAGACTGAAATGTGGCATCTCTGATGGCTTTCAGAAAGATGATGGTGATTCTTTCACTTCTTTTTTTCTATTTCAGGCTAGACTGGAGCAGCAGCTAGGTATGTCAGACCCTCAGGAGGATTAAAGGCTCCAGGTTTATCATGCGGCAATTGGTTTGTGGTGATTTATCTTAGAGAAATTGTGATCTGCTGAGATAATGCCCACGTTTTACGGTTTAAACTATAAACGTCCATTAATCCCTTAGCTAATGCTAAATGAGGAAACACAGTGGTGATGAGCGTATTTATACAGTGTATTTACATTATCTCAAACTGAAAGTCAGCGGCAAGATTCCTGGAAAAAAAAGAAAAAAAGCTGTATTAAGTTACTGCTAATGTAATCGCCATAAACAGATAACTGGATACGGCTGCAGAATGCTAAATCGTCATGAGATTGATTGCCGCTAATGCAAACCAAACATTTCCTACTGCTCTAAAAGCGTTTACAAAGATAATCGTTCGTCAAAATGCGTCCACAAAACAGGTCATTTCTGGCCACTCAGGGTGTAATGGATAGAGCAGCCGCAGTGAGCTGTTAGATGAGGAGCTGCACAGCTCTCCGTCTCAACAACCAGTTCCTTTTAGCATAAAAACAGATCATTGCCTTTGTATGAGGATTGAAAAGGCGTCTATTGTCGCCTGACTTCTTAATTACAACCACAGTACAATTAAATGTTTTGCTGTAGTATTAATCCACGCTTGCAGTTACCACCAGTGACCACAGGTGTCGCCAAATCTACCAGGACACTTTAAACCTGTCATAACTAAGTCATTGCTCGTACATGATTATATGAGGGTGTATCATGGTTGTGTATTATTGTATATATTAATATTCTGACTTTAAATTCAAAGAGGCAGCCAGATAGAATCAGACTTGGACAGAGGAGGAGATCAGCATCTCTCTGCTAAGGGTTTTCCTGTTCTCCTGTGTTGCATTAGAAGTGGCCTTGTAACGTGCTGCAGCTTTGCAGCAGATGCATCAATATTCCAGCCTGATGCTTCGCCTCGATGTAGGTTATTATAGACATAAACCGCGTTCACCTCTCATTCACAAGAACTCCAGCGCCACTGCACGCTGTCAAGAGCGCGAAATACTTAATTATTGTGTTTATAAAGAGAGAAACCGAGTGAGTGCGCGGACATAATTAGCCGACTTCTCTCTGATCCTTAATGCATTATTGAATATTTCAAAGGAGGCCCAATCCTTTGGGCTAAGTGTCTGCCAAGTCGGGATGACAGGGCCAGTTTGGCTGTGATGAAGGGCGGCCCAGCCATTAAGGAGTCTGGGCCGAGCTGATGGCCTCGCGTGAACCGCAGGCTCATGAATTATATAAATTCCTTTACTGTATTTGGAAGCACTTTGGACCCAAGGTGGGGGAAGCTGATGATGCCGCATTGATTTTTTTATTTTTATTTTTATTTTTTTGGCTGAGCAATTTCGGGGAACAAGTCAGCTCAGTTTTAGCGGGGAACAATGGCTCGTAGAAAATTCGCCTGATGGAGAACAACAGTCGGAGTCTCGGTTTTCGGCGCAACCTTGACTAGACAATTGGGTGGTTGTCATGGTAATACGCTATTTCTCCTGACATTTCCCCAATTTTCATCTCTCACAATTACTGCCAGTAGTTTTTTTTTTTTCTTAAATGCCACCGTGCAGTATTTAATTTGTGGGTTGCGATCTTAAAGTTGGAAAACACCAAAAACAAAGAAAGCCTGTGGGGGGAGGGGGCGCAATTTTTAGTGCTGAGTCATGGTGACGTTGCTGGATACCACCTTAAGTTCCTCCTGTTATTCTTATGGGTTTCCTGGGAAGGTACCAGTTTATAAAAGCATGTTTTCCTTCATTATCTACACTCTTATTTGGCAGTACAATCATACAGATAGAACAGTGAGTATGTGTTTATTTTAAAATGCCCTACAAATGCGCCAATATGGCTGAATACTCTCATGCGTTTGGGGAATGTTGGATGGCGGCGGGGCCATCTTCAGTCCGTCATTACTTAGGCCTTGTGATTAGGCAAATGCTCATCAAAGTCATAGAGGGAGTCAAATGCAGGTGATCTGCCCACAATCAATCAAATTGACTCGGTTAGGGTACCCACACACACACACACCCACACACACACACACACACACACACTTGGTCTCTACTGAGCTTTGTGTCTCTTTAAGCTCTTTCCATTAAACCTGCGCTGCGTTAAGCATTTGGGTTAAAAGCTTTCATAATCAGAGGCATTCTCATTTAGAGATTTCCAAGATCAATACTGTCCTTGATGTAGGTGTGTTCGTGGACAGGTGTGCAGATGTGTACGTAAGAAGGGCCCCTAAATTTGCCCCGGCCCGAGCGTCTGTTTACTGTTTTCTGTCTGCGGGGGCAAACCGCTTCCTGCTGCGTTCTCTTTATCCTCAGTTTGAGCGAAGCTAACAGTGGCGTCCCGGAGATGCTGCGCTTGTTTTTCTGCCTCCCGCCTCCTCAGTTGATCCCGAGGTCCATTCTACAGACTGCTGCCGCAACAAATGTAGAGTCAAAAACCCATTAATGAGCACAACACACACATATACGCGCACACACAGACATCTGCTTTGCTTCGTTTCTCCTCCTTTGCCCGTATGTTTGAAATACATCATCACATTTTTCCGGCGTTTAAATAAAATCCGTTTAAGACTTGCCATGTCTGCTGCTTGTCCTTCAGCACACTGTCACTCATTTCACAAAATCTCGACTCCAAACCTCGAGTCAAATGAAGAAAGCGCCTTCTTAAACTGACATTTCTTTTGCACTGTACGTATTTGTGGAGTTTTTATGAGCCCAATGTGTACTCGCGGGTTTGTTTGCCAGTGTGTGGGCGTGCAGGGACTTTTAGAAAACTATGCCAGCGGCAGCGTTTTTTTTTTTTTTTTTTTTTTTACAAATGCCTCCTCTGCATCGGGATCAATATGTTAGGCCTTAGGGGGATGAGCTTGACCTATGTGAGCAGTTTTTCATAATCACTTACGTCTTGAAAATGCTGTTTTTCTTCGCGGCGGTGCCGTGAAGCAATGCATTTTACTTTTCCACTTGCTATTTCCTCATTAATCAAATATAATATCATTATTTTCTTGTTTTTCTTTACTTTTTTTTAAACAGCAGAGAATAGCAAAAGCTTAAGAGGAAAACAAAAGCAAAGACAATAAAAATAAATACATAAAAATAATATTAAGATAAATAAGTTAATAAAATTACAAAAATTTGTTGAGAAAATTTTGTAATTTATATGCAAAATAAAATGATTTAAAAAATGTAAATAAATGGAGAAACAACTGTGAAATAAATTTAATTTGATACTTTCCATATAATTTTATTAATTTATCTTTAAATTCCCAAATTCCTTACATCATTTTGCTTTTTTTTTTTTTTTTTTGCTCTGTCTCTTTCTACGGCACCCCTGTGACTCCATACCAACAACGTCTTCATCCCTGACACTGCCAAAGGTTTTTCTGCATCCTGACAGACTGTGATGCCTTTATTCCCAGCAGCATTCCACTGAAGCAGGCCTTGGCCCTGACAGAGCAGTCTGCGATGGCTATGCTCATTGTTCGTGCGCTCAATAGGCAGCACATGGCGTGGGCAGCAGTCAGTGGGGCTAAATTTGTGCCTCTCTGCTCATTCCGGGGATATTTGTGACTTGCTCCTTGTTGACTCGCGGCGCTCCTTGCTGACAACGGGTCTCTGTGTGTCACAAACTGCTAAATCCAGCCAGCTGTATGCAATTAGGCTGCAAAATGCTGGGGATGTGCATGCTCCTCTGCAGACCATCAAGTGGCGATGATGGGCTGAATTAAAATCTATGATCAGCTAAAGAAAATGCAATTAAATGTCACTTATTTTGATTTGTTTCTAAAAAAAAAAAACAAGAGTCATTCTAGTTACGATTCAGCAAACTATTAAAGCCAAATCAGTAACACTAACATCATAACACTAGATGAAAATAATTTTTACCTTTTATTTTAGACCAATAAAAATGTCCCAACTTATCTGGACAAAATTAATAAAATAAAAAGTGTTGGTCACATGTTTAATGTTTTCATCTTGTCGGCTGCAGGCTACTTTGACAGACAGACGGGCACTGGTTCATAAATCAGTGGACACATCTTTTCCCCCAGGGAGATTCACTGTTGTTTCCTAGGTAACAGGCACCCCCACCCCATCCCTACCCTTGGTTTCTCTGGACTGTACCATATCTACTGTAGGGTTGAAATGGTCTTGTTTATCAAATAGAAGCTGACTTTTATGTTAAAATTGACAAAACGCAAAGAACATTATCATTATGAAATTATTTATATCTTTATTTACCGGTAAGAGTTTCTCAAATGGTTGATAATGCATACGTTATTAATGTTCAGACAGTAGTAGAACTCCCCCCCCCCAGTGAACCGCATCCAACATTTCCTCGAACTGTCAAAATCGCTTGTTGCTTCCTACCCTAGCCTTAAAAGTAGTTAGCGAGCTAGCGTGTAGCGAGCGATAGCGTACTTTCACTGCAGTGTCATTTCGAAAGCGGAAAAGTTTGCAGCGGAGCAGGAGTAGTGACAAGCGTTAGTCGGAGACCGTCTGTGCCGTCCTGTGCCCGAACCGCGAGTCCCGAGCCAAACGAAATAGCGCCCTCGAGTAGCCTTGGTGGCGGCTGAAGTGCAGCTGGATGTGACAGGTTCGTTTATCAGGTAAGCTGCAGGTAGTTAGCCTAGCATGTAGCGTTAGCACCCCTTGGGCTGTGGTACTTATTTACACACTTGTTATGGCTTTGTGATAAATATTGTGACTCCCCGGGCAGCAGGGCTTGGCTGAAATGTTTCTAGTGATGCTACTCGAGATTTAGAAACATTTCGTTGATAGCTGGTTTGCTATGCTAGCTCCTGTCACTGTCCGGCCAGCTAATGAAAACAAGCTGAAAATCAAAGATTAGCATAAATCAGTGAGCACTGACGTCTGTCTGGTGTGTGTCTCTCCTGCTCGTTTCAGTGTTGTGCTTTCTGGGAAGATGCTGCTGGCTGTTATGAAGTTTGCTAATGACCTGCTGAAATCTGCTGGGGATACGTTTGATAATAACTCATTTATTATTAATTCCTCATGTGATGTTATTAAACCACAACGTTAGCATCGTTTGGCAAAAAGGTTGCATGCATACACCAAACTCGCTGTTGCATGTTATCACCTATTAAATGCAATAAATGAAATGTCGCCTCTATTAGTGGACTGTTAGATTTAATTGCTGCGCACAAGATAAAAAAAATAAAATAAAGCAGCTCTAATGAGACACAAGTGGAAGCACATTTTAATCTGCTGCAGCTTTTCCTTTACACCTGGGGAAGGTTAATAAGTTTTGATCAGGCCTGCTGCTAGGTCATGTACAGTAATTGGTCCTTCTGAACATGCAAAGTAGCATCTCAGCATAGAAATGTACCAGTGGAAGCCTCGTGAGAGTGGAGGCAGGCATGGTTTTAAAATGGACTGCAAAAATAGTAATGTAAATGAGACCTTGCCGTGAAATGTGTGTGGAATACATCGTGTTAATTAAGCAAGACATGACCGTGCTCTGATTGCGAGAAAATGGGCAATCAGAAATATAACGTATGGCCAAGAGAATTATATAGAGTTTATAAAGATTAGATTAATCAGCTGGAAGTAAGAAGTGATTGATTACGGTTCATCTGTAAAAAAAATTTTCCCCTGTAAAATCATCATGTAGATTTTGCATGTGACAGATTTACAAGATTGAGCTGGAAGCGGAAGGAAGCACAACCCGTTGCTGCTTGATATTTGATTACAGCTAATAATAGAAAAAGACAGCTGCCTTTTCATTGATCTGTCTTCGGTGCCCTATTTCTGAGCCCTGTTTTTTCCCTCTCTCTCTCTCGCTCTCTCTCTTTCTCTCTGTCCTGTCCAACAATCCAGTTGTAATCACGCTAAAACGCTGGGGATTTTTCAAACTTCCAACCCGCCTGTCTTCATTTTCCGTAATTAGCCATTGTTTCAGAATACTCCTTTTGTGCTTGAAAATGAAGCCGCTTTCAGGCTGCAGAGTCCCAAATCTGGTTGTGTGCGAGCCAAGCCGTTCGGGGTCAAACAGGACAGGGATAATAAGAGGGGAGGGGATACCATGTGGGAAGGAAGTAGCTCGGCTTGTTTGTCTGCCAGCCTTTTGTTTGTTTTCCTGTCGGACAAATCTATTTAGGAGGTAGGCTATCTGAGGTCTGCCAGTGGAAATTAGCAACAAGCAGGGCTCGTTATACAGTTATTGACAGTTATTGACAGTTATTCAGTAATGCGATTATTAAGAAGTTGTCTGCAGCCAAATGAGAGATATATGAGCTTCTGTCTGCGTTGAGGTTAAGTTGTTATTGTTCTTGATCATATGAGGCAAGATAAATCTCAGGCTGATATTTGTTTGTTGTCATGTAGCAGCATATGTGGGAATTTAATCTCTTGCATCTATTCTGAGACTACTTTCACTGAAGGTGTAAGGTGACACTTGCCTTCGACAAAGGTTTACATTCCCCGCCTCCCTCTCCATGCTCCATGCAGCGGCAGTGCGCTTGCCTGTGTTATTTTCCTACAGGTGCCCAGATGCTTAAGATGACGTCAGTAGCCAGTGCTGAGGTAGACATTTTTTTTTTCTTTCACGCGGGGGAGAGATTAATCACCGCAACCCCCCCCTCACATCTCGCCAAAACATTTGGCTAATGTTTTGCCAGTGGAGCGTCAGATTATACGCCGCGATCGAGGCCTAATCAGACAGTAAATAGGTTTGTTTATCATGGAAGTGCAAAGCATGTTTATCCTCATTGATGTGAACGAAGCACCCAGGCTGCTGCAGCGTCATTCACAACCTTTGTATGAGGCAGAGAGAGAGACGTGGACAGACAGAGAGATAAAGACAGACGGTACAGCTGTTCTATTGAATCTGGATCGAAAAGTCATGAAGCTGGATCTCTGACTCATCAGTTCTGTGACGCTCCGGTTTCACGGCTCATATGATGCCAACCGGCGTGTCATCAGCTGAGTGGGGGAGGAGACAGACGGACCAAGACCTCCCTCCCAATCCCTGCCACCACCGTTTTTTTTTTCTCTCTCCCCCCCAAAGCAAATTCTGATGCAATAACAATAACAGAAATGTTCACTACTGTGTAATTTTCCAGTCCAGCAAACTAAGGAATTGGATTGAAATAGAGCTTGAAAGATAGCTTACGGGAAAGGTGGGAAATATACAGGTGAGGGATGGAGAGGGAAAACTAAGAGAAGAGGAGGAGTGTGGTTGGTGGGGTAGATTAGTGGGGTAGGACGGATGCTGAGGGGAGGTAGAGGAGAATCGGGAAGGGGAGGAGGTGTTGTGCTCCTGTTTCCTGGGGGGATGGTTTTGAATGTGATGACAGACAAGGACAGGGCTGATCTCCACTGTGCAGCTGCAGCAACACTTTGATCATGGTTTTTGTTTTTTTGCACGACAAATTCATATTCTTGTGCTTGTTTTCTGTTAAAAGCGCTATTGATCGGGATGATTTGGATTTAACTGGAAGGTCACAAGACTCGGACTGGGAAGAGAAGAAAGGAAGTAATGTGAAAGCAAGTTGAGGGAGGCATGAAATTGGGGAAATACCTTCTAAGATCAGCATTCAAGGGTTGTTACTGTAAGCGCAGTTTTCACCCCATCGCTTCGACTCCTCTCTGCCAATAGAGAGGCACAGAAAGCTGTGATTCAAAGAAGCTGTCGTTTCATTGGCTGGAGCTGTTAAGGGGCAGGGCTTCGCCACAAGCTGGTGGGCAGGAAGGGGCTGGCTTTAGGGGTGTGTTTGTGTGTGTGTGTGTGTGTGCAGGGGTGGGAGGGAAGAGGGGGGTTTGGCTGGAAGTGTTTCAGCCAGATAGTTGGAGTAGACACTCTTCTGCTTCCTGCCCGCCTGCCCGCCTCGCTCGCTTGCTCACTCTGTGGCTGAGAGACAGACACTGAGAGAAAATCCCTGTCTCGGCATGGACCTCCGGCTGCAGCACTCGGCAGCCCGCGAGGAATGACAACAGTTCACACGGTCATTAACTCCAGTCGCTGAGGCTGAAGGGAGAGCTGTGCCGTAGCTCAGTGTCACTGAAGCACCGGGTGCCTCCTGTGTTTGGGACAGCAGAGGCACACAGCAGAGCTACGGGACTCAGTTAAACGAGGTGGGAAAGAACCGTCATATTGGCTGGTTTCTCTCTTCTTCTTCTTTTTTTTTTTGCTCCTTTAAAGATTTTTTTTTTTCAGGAGTTTTTGCTGCAGTGTGCTGCATACCAGGCTGGGTGGGGAGGGACCAGAGGGAATGTTTTATCTATGTGAGAGAATGGCTAAAAACGAGGAAAGGGGCAGGAGAAGAAAATACGGACAGAGTGGGATAAATGCACGGGAGCACTGCAAGCTTGAAGTCCACAATGCAGTCTCTGGTCCTGTAATGGACTTTCTCTTCCGACTCCTGAGGGAGAAGCATTATCACAGCAGTTGACTTGCTGCTTCTTTGGTACAAATGTCAGAAGCTTCTTTTTTTTTTTTGCCACATTGGCTGCATATTTTTCGCTGTCTAGAGGAAAAACTCCTCGCGTTGTGTGTCATGTGCGCCGCCGCTGCAAGTTTTTCCTCGTAACTCTTGCAAATTTTCCAGGGGGGGGGGGGGCAGATGTTTTGGGCCTCTTTGTGTGTGTGTGTGGATACAAATAGACGGTGGCCTGAATGAGCTGGAACTCACAGTTCTAATAAGGCCCTCATCATAATTAACCTTTGGAGCTAGATGGGGCAGGGTTGACGTGCTGTCTGTCTAGATTTAGCTTCGCCCGGTGCGGTCAGAGCAGTGGACATCATCGCCTACATGGAAAAGGCCACGGCGCTGTCACACTT
This sequence comes from Planiliza haematocheilus, assembly GCA_005024645.1. Classification (NCBI taxonomy): domain Eukaryota; kingdom Metazoa; phylum Chordata; class Actinopteri; order Mugiliformes; family Mugilidae; genus Planiliza; species Planiliza haematocheilus. Next base: position 885,156 of record SRSE01000183.1, on the reverse strand, counting down.
CTGGCTGTAGATCAAGGGGAAGTGGGTGTTTTCTAAAATGGAACATCAGTCCAGCCCTTCCTGTTGAGAAAAGAATGGGGTAAATCTCAGACAAGTCGTCAGTGCGAGACTAGAAATCCCCTCTCTCTCTCTAAGTTGCATGCAGATTGCCACCTCGAGACGTCTTTAAAAGGATTTTGTGCTCGGTAGGTTTAACGGGCATCCTCTGCATGAAAGAAGTAGTCTGTGACACAGGGGTGAGTTTGCTGAATCATTCAGCTCTTGTGTTTGAAGCTAAAAGATTTCAGTTAATTTGATATTACAGCACATAACGTCTTGTAATGTAATATGACATATTGTATTCATGATTTTTAAGTACATAAAGTGTCAGTGGAACTTACCAAAACAGTTTGTCTGCAGGCTCTAATATCCTGTTAATCATTATATTTATCTGAACAGCACCATTCACCTCTGGCTGCAGACTGCACTATAATTAGCTGATGACTTGCCTGAGTCCCTGTGGCTAACCAGGCAGAAGACAAGAACACTTAAACAGGAAATCCATTTACTAAATGCAGGGCTTGATATCACCTAGATATACAGTAAATATCTCTTGATTGTTTCCAATTAGAGGCCAAACAGAGCGCTGATGAGGAGAGGAGTAGCACATATGTACAAGGCTATTGGGGTCACCGTGGTCCAGCTAAGGCTATTATGATATGGGGCACTCCTACATGCTGACTGTGTGAAATGCTTCTTGCGTTGCCATGAACAGTAGCTTAGTCCTGGTATAGCCTCTGCTGAGCTCACTCACTCGTCTTTATCGCTAATGGTACTTGATAATATTCAACTCAAGGATCCGTAGCTTATGCCAAAGACAATTTCATAATAGCCTCCATAGCATTAAATACCAATTAGGCCTGCAGGTTATAGTCCTGCTCTGATCCTCTCTGGTAAACGCAAAGGAATATTCTGCACAAGTGGGTGATGTCATACAGAAAGCTAGTTTTTGTGGTACGTTTCGATAAATCCTTAACTTAAAGGCTCTCTCATTTTCCATTACCCGCCGGAAAATGAACATTTTCCTATCCCCCCCCCTTGCACAATGAGCCCCTCTCTCTGCAGCCTTGAAAAACATTGACCACTTGTTCCTCTTGGCCATGCAAATGACCAGGACAACTATGGCTCGCCGGCGTAAAATGGTAATAAATGGAAATGCGGCCACTCAGGTAGCCTACTCGTGCGTCTATTTGACACACTCATTTGCGTTTTTTGCTTTATTTTGCTGGCAACACCTGGCCAGTGCCAACGGTAAGCGCATTGCCAAGAGAAACCAGGTAGCTTATCGTCTCTGCTGAACAAATACAAGCCGCTAAGATAAACTGCAGCGTGCAGCACAGAGTGCACAGATACCAGGCTAATGGGTTACATACGTGGTATTCAGAGGTCAAGCCAATGACTTTCACTCGAGACACCCCAGTCCCGCTGACTCTTATTCAATTAAGCAGACTGACCAAGATAATGCCCTTGCCAGCTGGCCTTCGTAAGCGTCAGTAATCCATAAAGTCTAGTACTCTGGTGCTTTTCTTCACATCTCCGTCCTGCTTTATGTGGTCACCCTGTCTGTCCACTGTTTGTGTAGGACACAGAGGGGGCAAAGTCTTCTTGCACAACCTCAGCACCTGGAGATTAATGCGATACAGTCTTTAGGTATCATTTAGAACGTTACCCTGTGTGGCTGATGCGGTGTGGGTGACATTATCTGGATTTATACACCAGCATTAACAGGACATCCGTTATAGGATTCATGTAGCATTGAAAAACGATATCTTTTGTGTCGTTATTTAAAGATGAATCTACCAGGCCTTCACGTAGGCTTTGTTTCTGAACGTATAAATGCAGTTTTCTGCCTCTGGAAGAACTCAGAAGTGCTGAAACAGAACCTGGTGCAGCTGCGACGAGAGGTCTAGAGGAGGGCTAATCTCTGAGGTCTGTTTTGACAGTCATGCAGATTCTACCTTGAGATGGCTTTAAAAGGATTCAGTGCTTGGCAGACATCCTCTTCACGAGAGAGGTAGACAAAACAGGCTCCTTACCTGCTGACCATACTTCCTTCCGTCTTTTCATCTCTGCAGCGTTGTCCTTAAATGCGACTGCCTCGCTGTAACGCACTAGCAGCAGCTAAGCTAGCTCCAGTGCAAATTTATGCCTAATCAGCCTAAACTAAAACTGCATGCACCGCTCCTGACTTCAGCTAGAGTTTTCCAAACTAGTCATTTTCACAAAGCAATTTCCCCCCACTATGTGTTTGGGTTTCTCATATTCTTAGGATGGGATGTTATTATATGACAGAGGTAATAGTTTTCCCCCCGGGATGACAGTTTGCTTTCCAGCAGGGGCTCGGCTTTGCTTTCACAAATGTAAGAGAGCTCAGTCATCTCTGCTAAAGCGGAGAACAGTTTGTTCTGCTAAGTATTTAGTATGCAAATGAATGGTAACACAATGCCGCAAAGATTATTCTTTACTTTTATTTTATGATTTTTTTCCAAGTAATTAATTCAAGCCTAGTTTCTGTGCAGAGTTTGTGCATCGCAGCAAACCACTGCACCAAAATAATGACGAATAAATATTTGCTTTTACAGCAGTTACATTCCCTGAGTGAGAGCGAGAGCTGCAGGAACGTACAATAGTTTCATACAGAATGAGAACAGACATGCGGTCATGTTGCTGCATGTTTTTTATCTTGCTACCACCCACATAAGGGTCCTTTTGATTTTTCAGCCCTCGCCATTTGTTTTGAATATCTTTCACGGCAAACATTGCTTGAATGTTGCCTATTGAGTCCCGCGAGAACTCTTCAGATGACCCCGACCAACCCTTATCCAGCCTGTTGGATTTTCACAAAAGCTCTCAGCTTTGCAAAAACCCGTTTTCCTCAGTGTAAACACGAGAAATACAAATGACGGATGTGTGTGTTAACCAACCATTTTACCTGCTCCTTCATTTGTGTCCTGTCACATCGCTGAGAAATGGCGCTGTCGTCCCATCATACACTCTGACAAAGTAGGTTAGCTTGATCACAGACTTCTTATGGTTTCTAAAAATAAGAAGGGATTAATTGTTAAAGGTCAGATCTGACATGATTCTTACCTGACTGTCTCTTCTGCAGCGATTGGCTCACTCCCCTGGGGAGATGATGTGAAATTAAATCCGGCCTTGGAGAGTGGAGCCTGGGCGTCGGTACGATCGGGCGAGGAAGCTTCTGATCTCATTTCACATGATCAGCACTAAAGTGGGACAATATGATTTGCGAGACGGTGGTCTGAATTTGTAGGAAACGGAGTAGGGTGGGTGGGTTATTTCAAGGGGAAGCATCTTTCTGCCACTCGTTCTATGTGACTGTTTACAAAGGGAATTTGTGAAGTATTTCTTCTTCTCTAAACATTTAGATAGATGGGTGTACAAGCCTTAACTCGCCTTCATTAACATGTGGAGCTCGTCATATGCTCTGTCAAGATCTTGTTCTCGTGGTGTCTCCTCCTACCTCGTCTGGTCTGCTTTCCATAGATGAGTTTATATGTACATGAAACTGTAAAATCTTAATCTTTTAACCAGAGCTGTAGATTTTTACAACCCTTCTCTTTCTCCTCCCTCCGTCTGGTGTCCTCAGACCCGTTTTTCCCGCCCCCCATTTAGCAGAAAAACATTTCCAGATGTGCCAAGAAAAGAGCTCCCTGTGCAGTAGCTTAGTAATGGATTTCGTACACTCGAGCTAAAGGTCACTTCCTTAGATTGTTGCTCTAGCAATTGTCCCCCTTGTTTCCCTAGACAACAACCAGACACGGGGACCTGGGCCTTTCCAGGACACGGTAGAGAGTGCGTACACACATTCCCCTCTTGAATGTAAATGGACAGGCTGCTGTCAATGAGCCGGTGCCCAGTTGGGATGGTGGGAGACCGGTGAATACTGCAGGACACTGGGCAGCGTCATAATCGTGTCTGGCATTGGCATATGCATCTGTCTCGGTCCCTCTCTGGCTGCTGGACGTGTGCCCGGAATAGTGCTGCGCTGCGCTGTTTTCTATTGGCTGCACCATCCCGTCCCTGTCCGTTGCTCTACAGGGTGGGTTGGACCCTGGGGCTTTTTTTTTTTCTGTCTCTGCCCTGACTCTTGTCCACTGTCTCATAGCACAGAGGCGTTTGCAATTCACCACTTTGTATTCAATAGTTTGGCAAGCTGGTGGGCTTGTAGTCACCTCTTACAAAGGCACACAGTAGTGACTGGAGGGGCTTAAATTCAAGTGGCTTTTGAATAACCTCAACTTCTCTGGTTTATTTGCCTGCTCCCTTTAGAGCTAGCACCCCTTTGGGACAGTAGGCGCACAAATTCAAATGACCCTGCCCAAACGAACGCTGTGAAATAGTGAAATAGTTTGCCATCATTCCTTGTGAGGCCCTTTCCCGCTGTTAAAATAACTCCACACTGTTTGTTTCTTAACCTTTCTTTGTCTCTTTATCCTCTCTGTTTCAGATCACTGACAGAAAGTGCCTTGTGAGACAACACCCCTACTTGAAGAGTGTTTCTGACAGGACACAGCTCAGCCGCAAGCACCCTTGACCCTCTTGGTCCATCCCCACCTGTGCTCCGAGTGCGGACACCCCGAGCGAAGGGGGCGGGAGAGCTGCTGCACCGCTGGCCAAGGTGCCAAAGCTCAGAGAGAGAGAGAGAGAGAAGACTTTAAACCAACAGAAAGCCACACATTTTGTGTTGTCCTAATCTGTGCCATTGTACCTCAAAATAGCACCACCTTTGCTCCCCAACATCCCCCTTTGCAAAGCTATTATCTCACATTCAGAGGACATTTGGGGGACGTTGCTACATCAAGTAGAGCTTGTCCACAAGTATGCCCCCTCTGCCTTGTCAGAGGTCTGCACCTGAGACTTACTGATTGATGAACGGTTAGCTGTTTGACTGACAAACGCCGCAGTAGTGCAATAGCGCAGTCCCATGCTCAGGTCACAGAGACTTAGCCAGTCCATTACCTCCAACCCCTGTCTGCAAGGACAAACGTCATCCGCTGACCTGAAGAAGCAGATCATTTTTAGCTACATGTTCCACCATTTTTAGTTGTTTTATTTTTTTAATTTTTAATTTTTTTTTATTTTTTTTAATTTTTTTCTTACTGGAACACTCTGACACGCCTCCTCAGAGGATCGCCTCCTCCTCCTTAAACCAAGTGGCCCTGCTCCACCCTAGCTCCGCAGCCGGTGCTGTTGACATGGCTCTAAACTTTTCCTCGATACGGGACACAAAATGGCTGACGCTGGAAGTGTGCCGGCAGTTTCAGAGGGGGACCTGTTCGCGCAGCGACGAAGAATGCAAATTTGCCCACCCGCCCAAAAGCTGCCAGGTGGAAAACGGGAGAGTGATCGCCTGTTTTGACTCATTAAAGGTAAGGAGCAAGAATCATGTGAAACATATGGAACTGAAATAAGATTTACATCTCAGCGTTTGATGTATAATTCTGTGTGTGTGTGTGTGTTCCTAATGGACGGCAGGTGTAAGCTATCTTCTCAAATTAGCATGTGTGTCAGGTCTCTGCGCTGTGCTGCCCTTAGCAGACCGGTCTGACCTATGGAGCTAAAGGCCAGAGAGGTCTGTTGTCACGTTCAGTGTCACCACAGATGTGTGTGTGTGTTTGGTTTCTTTAATATGGCATGTTCTTCTAATGTTACCATGCCCAGTCCATCATCTTTACTTGAGGCCGACCATCTGATCGCCTTGAGTCGTTCCAGAGCTTCTATTCCTGGATTCATTTCAGCTGTCACACACACATTTGCCAGCAAACAACATAAACACTCGCGGCGTGTTTTAGTTATGGTTGGTTCTGAGAGATGCAAGGAGAAGCACAGACAAGAATATTACATTGTGAAAATTAGAGGCCTTAAAGCCATGTTGAAGTATTTATCCCTCTAATACAGGCCTGTAGTTGATCTGTTAACCCCTCTTAATAAAAGTTATTGTCCTCTTTTATTTCTTATCTTTGATGCGCTCATTACTGGGCACTTTGCTTTTGCATAGTGATGAATATCTGAAATTAGCTTAACACCAGACACTTAAACGTCTCCCCAATTATAACGAGGTCGCTTCACACGAGCCCCTGCATGCAAGCAAATCAGATGACTGCACCCAAGAGCAACCTATTATTTTCAAGCTGTGTGGGAAAAAAACAAAAAACGAAAACAGAAAAAAAAACAGATGTGACAATGATAAATAGCCAGGGAAACTGGAGCAGAACACTGGAACTGCGTTGTGGAGTTCGCCTTTTTTTAAGTATGGACTGTAGCTGCGTTTCACATAAACAGAGCGTATATATCACATTTTTCAAGGTTGTGTACGAGGTCAGCAGCGAAAGACAAGAGGTGTTCTTAATTCCATTTTGCTAAACATTTAGCGTGAAACGGTGGTTTCCAGCCGGCGTTATTGAATCCTAACCTCCCTGAAACGCCAGGGAACGTAGAGTCCTCTTCATTACAAGTCGCTCATGGTCAGTTATTTATTTTTCACTGTAAAAACAAGCTGCTTTTATGGCGCTACCAGCTGACCTAGCTCTCAGCGAGCCTCGCTTTAGTTATTGCTTGCCGTCAGCCACTGAGTGACATTCTTTCCCAGCTGCCAGATTTCGTGAGCTATGCTTTAATGAGCAAACAGCTGACTCTAATCAGGATGGATTTGTTGTTGCGCCATGCACTGGGACCTGTGCACATCTCATGATATCGCCGTTCCATGATCAGCGAGCATCCCTTGCAGGGGGAGACTGAACCACCAAGCAGCTCAACTCCATGCTAGCCCCACATTTCATTGAGGCCGCGCTCAATGACATTTCCTATGCAAACATTGGCTTTGAGGCACTCCCCTGACACTTCATACATCATCTGTACCATAGCATGCATAGAATAAAAGGATAAGCCTGTGCATGCAATGTGCACTCAAGATAACTGAGAGGCTGCAGCAACCGCCTAGAAAGCTGCAGGTAATTAATCCCGTATCCCCTGTTCTCTTTTACCACGGAGGATGAAGGCTCTCTCATCATATTCAAATCACCCCAGCCCATCTGAATGGGAACTTCACAGCTTTTGTCAGACATTCAGCAACAAAAGGGAGTAAAAACCCAGATTTAATCTATGGACACGTATCAGATCTTTATTTGAAAGGCTAGCACAAGCCAAGATCTACGTGGAACACCTTCTACATCCATCCTGAATACAGCAGGTGGTGAGATTTTGCACTTATAAATACTGCTTCTTAAAGAGTTGGATTGTGATGAGAGCCACCATGCTCTCACCTGTGCTAGTTGACAGGTGCATCAGACTCTCTCCAAGAGGTTTCCATCCGGTTTGTTGAGCACCCAGTTCTTGGGCCATGTGTAGGAATATATACGTTTTGGAAAACAGGGATGTTTGTTGCGTTTATTATCAGCTCCTATAGCCTTTATGTGATGCTGTTAACCAAAGACTTTGGGTCAACTCGTCAGTTATGATGCTAATGAAGCTAGATTGTTAAATATATAGACAGACAAAGACCTTTATCCTCCGGACTTTCTCCGTACAGCCCATTGACACGGAGGAGAATACAGGATTCTCTGTACTTTTAACTCCAGCTCACCCCCGCTCTCTCTCAAAAAGGCTTTCCTCGTGACGGCAAAGAGAATGAATGCTTTATTATGCGTCAGGAAAAGTGTTTCGCTCCACGGCCGGCTTATTTTCGCCCCATTACGCCCGTATCATCTTTCTGGGTGTCCTCATCTGATATGGGTTATCGTGGCAGGGTGGTGCGCTGCCAGGCGTGACTTGGCCAGTGATCAGAGGGGCCCTTTTTTTCGTAAACAGGCAACGTTTAAGTGAAAGAAGGCAAGGAGGTGTAATGCTTGTCGCGCTTGTCAGGCGGCGGTAGGTGAGCATGCCAGCTCTGTGGAGAATTGAACTGTTGGGGTTGTTGTTTTCAAACTATGCTGGTAAAAGCACTCCTGTCATCACAGTGGCTTCATGTTGAAACTTCACATCAGTTTTCAAGCCACATAATCACCTGTGACGTATTTATTGTCTGTGTTTTACTGGGGCTTCAAACGTCTTCTCAGTGTTTTAAAAACTCATATGACTTATGATTTGATATGATGTAAATTAGAGGCGTCTCTGACTCTTGGCAGTCACATTTGGCAACGCAGCTTTTTAAAAGGTGTAATTCATTTGAAACACAATGCAGCGTCACTACTCACAGAGGATGCTGTCATTGCTCGCGGTAAGACTAATTGCCTCGTAGGTTTTTTTGCTGGGATTAAATTACATCTGAGGGCATAATTCAATTACTGCTCTTGTGCATGAGCCCTGAAGAACAACCCGGCTTTTAGGTTTCGGATCATCTCAATCAGGCAGTTTGAAGCAGCCAAAACAGCCGCTGGAGCAGAGGAACGACCTGCAGGGGCAACCGAAAAAAAACCTGGCTTTGCATTTTCCGTTAGGGCGCTTTGCATGGGTGAAGCGATGGGGACGAATCATACCTGCTCAGTTTGCTTTCTCCGATCGCGCAGCATCCCAGCATCGCACCGCTCTCAGCATTTCTACAGCCTAACGTCTAGGGGATTATTTGTGTCCCCTGCTCCACATTGTGGGCTTTAGAAATAGTCTCTCTATGCTACATTTGTCGTCTCTCAAAATAGGACAAGCTGCTTCATCTCTGTCCAGCGAGAGGTGAATTCACATTTGGGGACGTGGACATGCTCGCGAGGTATCATTCATTTCCACTGAGACAGGACATGAAAATTTGACAGTGGTGACCTCAGGATCAGATGTAGCGGTGGCAATGCTGAGATATGTCAACTGTTTTTCTCAGCCACATATCCTATTTCAAACACGGCGAAGGCATCTTTTGTACTCTGGCTTATCTCCTTTAATTCAAATGTGGCAGTGCTCTGTGTTTATTTAGTGACTTTTCCATAAATTTAGGGATTCGCTGAGTTTATCTTTAAGCTTTATCTTCCAAATTAGGATGTAAATTAAGCATGTGGCGGCTTCATACAGGTATGAGGAGATGTTGGCATATAACAAAGATCATAACAGAGCTACAGCTGAAGATCTAAAACATCTATTTTCCCTTGCAACCCTGAAATCATTCACTTCGGAACGTGATAGATAATCAATCTAAGCTGCGCAGCTTCTCCCAACGCGTCATGGTTGAAGCCATTTCCTTGGAGCTCTTTGATACTTGTTGCGCTGTGACCATGGAAACCGTGACAGAGCGGTGACGGCGGGGATGAGTGGAGGCGGGTGGGGGCTGTGGGAAATGAGCGAGAATGCCTACCTTAATGGAGCAAATGCAATCACGGCAGTCATGTGAGGATGTCACATTGACTGCGCCTCAGACATTAGCCTTTTGTTGACGCTTGTCTCTTCTTCTCTTGCTCTCCCTTCCCCATGGGGCCGGCCATGCTGCTGACGGGGTCGTATTTCTTCCCTTTACGGCAAAAGACCGTTCATGTTCGGTATGGTCGTCTCAATTAATGGTTTTGACTGTTAGTCTGTGCAGAGTTTTAGTAGAAAATTGGCTAAAAACAAGTAGCTTGTGACGAAATTGCTATTTTTCACATTGTAGAAAATTAATTTTACACGTAGTAGAGATGTGAAAGCGTCGTATTTGCAAAGTCCTGCAAGGCACATCAGATTGGTTTAAATTCCCACCCCGATGTTTTTCTGGTCCAGTCACTTTTAACCAGGTGACCATCACGCCTGACTGGGCTTCTATAGTCTGAAAGGTGGGGGGGGGATAGCCCGCTGCATATCGGCACGATCATGTTTCGTCAGATTGTCAAAAGGAAAAGCGGCAAAGCAGGAGAAACAATAGAATCTACTTTCAGGTGTGTAGAGTGTTTCCTTGTTTGTATCACCACCCCTGCACGGTCCCCCTGGGAGCGAAGCGCCCTGGTTTCTCTCACTTAGTAAGAACATCTTAATCCGGACTCTGCCTTAAAAGAGCATACTGTGAGTGGTTTTTTTTTGGAGGGGCGTGGGATGGCTGGAAGCTGTAAATAAAGAAGTGAGGGAACCTGGAAAGAAGGGAAGGTGTTAATAATGAGAGCGTACTGGAAGGGAAGAGAGAAAGTGATTCAACAATAAGGGTAAAGACATGAAGGTGGGAGTGTGAGGGCTTTCCTGTGTGTAAGTGATAGCTGTAGCCAGACGGAGCAGCATTTCTACAACAATTATCAGCAGCCGTAATTAAAATCCAGCAGGAATGTGCCTTGAGTTAATCGGTACCAGTCCAGACAGAAACCTAAACGCCAAAGATGCTGTTTTTTGAGGTCACAGACTCCTCTGACTGTAACTGTAAGTTCTCCCCCCTTCTGAGCTTATTGCATTTGCATTTTTTAGGAAGCTTCAGTGAACATGAACTTTATGCCAGTGGCCTCAGCCCCCTTCTCCTCTCTTGTTTTAAAAGATGGGCTCGGCTACATTCCTCAGCGTAATCCTCTCGAACTGGGCCACACCCTGGGCAGAGCAAACATGTGGAGGGGAATGCATGCAGCGCAGCGGGAGCTGGTGTCCCCCCCCCCCCCACACACACACACACACCCCACCCCAGAGGGTCATTCACACAGACACAATGAGGCACTGACTTGAGCTTAATGTGGGGCTACAGTGGACTCGGCATGCTTTGATGAGCCCCTAGGAGACCCCCACTGCTACGTTCCTTAAAAAGGCCTCCGCGTATGAAGACACAAGCGCGCGCACTTGCCCGCCTTTGCCAGTGCAAACCATAAAAAATTTCATTTGATCCATGTGATTTCATCCCCGCAGCCCGATAATAACCGATCATAAAAGTTCTAGACGGGGAGAAGCACGAGAGGAAGTCAGATGAGCTCACTGTCTCATGACCCAGGTCTAGTTACTCGGTGGAAATGTTTGATTTCCAAAAGGAAAAAACAATGGGAAGCATGCATGCTTTAACAACCATTAAACCTCAGTAATCGATCAGTGTGATTAAATAAATTGCATCTGGTGATTTAAATTGTTTCTCTGCAGATATTCTGACCATATCAGGATGGTGTGTTTGTTTAGGTAATGATCCGTCCATCCGTCTCAGTGTGTGTGTGAGTGATCCCTGCATTGGGTGCAGCTAGGAAACTGAAGATACTGCAGAACTACAATAACACGCTTTTTGCCTCTGCAGATTTAGCCACGTATATATATATATATATATATATATATATATATATCTTATTTCTTTCTTTTAGAGTGCTGTATTATTGGAGCACTGTAGGCCTTCACTGTAGCAAATCTTGTCCTCTAGCAACAGGAATTTTGGTGAGCACTTTTAATGTGGGCAGCCAAACTAAAAATAAAACCCAGAACAAACAGATAGAGCACATGGCCACATTTAACCACGGGTAATTTTGTATCTAAAGTAAGAACTTTCCAGACGTCAGAACGGGGAGAACAAGCAGCGTTTATCTTAATACGAGCAAAGATACAGTCATGAGCTAGGATAATAAAACGCTTGCTCGGATTTGCTCGGACACGGTCGTTTTGACCGCCATCTGCAGAACAGAAGAAGGTGCATGTCACTACTGGTGTTTAGTAGTGCCAGGTAGAATAGTAGTTCACCCAATGAGCCGCTTTCAAAACGATGAAAAGACTGAAAATCTGTCCATCTGCTGTACCAGTGTCTCACCTGGTCTCAGTCCACCCACTACCTCTGAGTCATCCTCTTTTTCCATCGCTGCCCACAGTGCTGAGAAAGTACTTGATTCTCCGCATTTTTATTTTCCCTCTCTGTTAAAAAAAAAAAAAAAAAAACACACAGCAATTTAAATCAGTGCTGCAGAATCAATGCCATCCACACATTTGATGATTTCAAAGCCAGCTGGACTCAGAACTCCCTGACTGCTGCAGTAGCTGTTGCGGTCGTGAGCACCTCTGCAGTAAAACTGAAGGCAGATCTATGGCAAGTCAGGCAGGAGACTTGCTGTGCGCTTGACCTTTAGTGTTGGTCTCATTAATTATTGATACCCCAGTTTCATCATCACAGAGATGGACTCAGGTTGTCTGAGAGTAGCAATTATTCGCTATTTCATTTAGATGCCTGGAAAATCTGCAGCTTTTTCTTCTTCCTTGGAAGGCCGTCGATGAGTTATGCAAGCAAACACAGCGTGTTCCCTGCATTGACAGTATATACTGAAGCATATGGCGTTTAGTGTGGCCCATTTTTAACACATTAAAATTAACTGTTGCCTCCCCGCCCCCCAGGCTTCTTTTAACCGTCTGCTGATTAGAAAATGAACAAACTTACAAAAACACACAGCTCAAGATGCTCCACAATTCCCACCCAGCCACCCTCGGTTTGTACGCACACACACACATGGCTACACACACCTCGAGAGCCACAAGCAGTTAGACAGACAGGCCCAGCTGTCTCCCAGGGGCCAGCCTTTATAATGAGACAGAGATCCTCCTAATTGGCTCCCTCTAATGAGGCAACAGAAATGCAATCTTTTGGGGCCCTACACTTGCTTTTTTTTTATAGTCTAAACGACTATTGGTCTGTGTCAAGCAGGCAGCTGTGCACCAGGTCTACCATGACATCCCAATCCCATGTGAAGACATGTCAGCGCTGAAAGTGTCAAAGCCTGCATGTTGGCATGTCACCCTGTAAATTATTCAGTTAATAAAATCAACAGTGTAAAGTCAGTGATTGACACTGGCTCCCCTTGCACGTGACAATAGACTGAACTCCTTTCTCCTAGAAGTGTTCTGACTCGTATCCTATTGAGACCTGGTGAGTTACAGTGATGGACTGTCCAGTGAAAATGAAGAGTTTCTGGTGTAAGGTTCTCAGTAAGGGCTTTTGAAACTGCAGGAACTTATTTCCTGGAACTGTTGTAGAAAGTGCTGCAGGATGCAGGATGAAAGTGTTGGGATGTTGCTGCAGAGGAAAGCGTAGGAACACATGAATGCAGCAGCTCAGTATGTATGGGATGAGGGAAGATGTAGAGACCAGTGGTGATCCTCTGATGGAGGAACCCAGGGAGTGAGTTTGGGAGAGGTTAGATGCAGCTAAATAGGCAGGTGTGGGTAATCGGATGTTTGAGGTGTGGACCTAAGCTATATGACTTCATACGTTCAAATCATGTCTCTCTAAATTAGCCTTGGACCGACAGTGTGGTCCTTTTGAAGCAGTAGTTCCTGTGGTAGATGATTAAAGGAAGTTGCCAGAAATGTTTGGATGCCAAAGACGGCACCTAAAAAGTTGTTTGAATTTGAATCTATGCCCTCAACATATACACAATGAAGAGCCGGCCTTTCACTGGCCTCCTAGCTTGACGATAAAGACTGAATCAGCGTGATTGTGTTCACCTCTGTCTAAACTGGCTCATCACCCGTACATACTGCCGTTGCAGTCAGCGGCACAAGGTTACAAAAGACGATTTATTCAAGGCCGGTCTTGATGTCCTCTCAAACATCAAACGTAATAGGCTAGACTATAGCTGCTGGGTAATTTCACAGAGCGTGTCTTGATGAAAGTCTGTGTGAGTGAACGAAGGGCTCAGAGCTGGCTACTGTAAATGTTTTCATACCAATACACTCTCTGCTAATTAAGATTGGATGTTGGTTCTTAAGTAAGCATTGCTTTATAGATCTCTCTTGTCGTTGTCTTCTTCTTATTTTTGTAGTTTCAGCCACAGCATTGCTATTCTTATTAGGAATAGTAACGCAGAGGTTATTTCTGACATCTGGGAGTGCGCTGACATGACGCCAAAGAATGAGAATACAAACTATCAAGGCTTTTGAATGTCTTTCGAGATCCAAACATGTTTGGTAATGGTTACTATTCTCGTAGGGGTATTTCTTTTTTAATAGCCTGTCGAAAGTAGAGATGTTATTTGTGTCATGCTCGTCTTTCCCTGACCACACTGGGTGGCCATACCGTAAAGGTCAACTTTAGGTCATGGCACCGTATCCGTGCCTGTTTATATGTGTGTGTGTGTGTGTGTTTGGGCTGACGAGGGAGGAGGGGGCGGTGCATGCAAAGTTCATGGACGAAAGTGAGATGGCCAATTTCGCACCCAGCAGATGCCTGCACCAGTGACCCACGGCGACAGGTGGGGGACACTAATTGGCAGCGTGCACCCCTCGCAGAGGAGGCTGAACCCATGGCGGGTGAGGGAATGAAGGTGGGACAGGAGGGCGAGAGGGAAAGAGAAGACGGTGACAGCGGTGAGCAGGAATTGGCACCGCGAATCATTAAAACATCCGCGGCAGGAAGAGTGTCGGGTTTAAGACTGGCATGGCTCAGGAGGAGACTGCGAGACATTTATTCTTCCCAAAAAACGGCTTTCTGCTCTGTTTGCATTTGCTCTGACTGGATTCAGTCTGCATCTGGCTCTCTTTTCCGCTCATTCAGTGCACAAGCTGAATCTTACCTCCAAGAGCAAGAGCGGGGCGATGACATGGGTGAATAGTGTGATCAATATGTTTACCTGCGTCTGACGATTTTAAGATAAAACACACTCTGCAGCTCAGAGGCTGAGTCACTGTACCCTGGTTTATTGATCTCATTCCTTTGACCAAAGGCCAACTATTGCATTTACCAAGTGTAAGCTATTGTTCAGGTCTGTGCTCTGACTCTTATGAGAACAGTTTTCATCATCTCCGCGTGGGATTAGAGACTCTCCGGCCCACGGGGAGAAAGCCTCAGAGGCCTCGTCGCCACAGCCAACAAACAACACGCCGAACCAGGCCGCGCTGCACCTTGTTCTCTTTGTCTTGCATGTAGATAAATTAAATTGTGCAGGCCTCAGTTTGAGAACAATAGACGTCACATGCATGATAAGATTCCTAAGCGGGATACTAGTGTGAATGCAAATTCTTACTTGAGTAACTGGACTCTCTCTTTTTTTTTTTTTTTTGTCAGCAACGCTGAGCTTAAATCTCCAAACTGGAGAGTAAGCAAGCCACCCTACATTTCTGCCTCTATCTGCTGAGTGTGTTAGAAAGAGGCTTTGATGAATAGATCTGCTCTCTCCCTTCCATCTCATTATCCTCCTTTATCTGTTTTATGGATTTACACAACTCCTCAACACGCTCTGACATGCAGTCGATAGTGTCAGCAGAGAAAGAAGACGTAGCCGTGTCGTATTGTTTTAGAAATGCACGAGCAATTGTGGTGGATATTTTTGCAGCACTTCAGGGTGGTTCCAGCTTTGACTGCTTATAGAGAGATTGAAGTTGTATTTGTTAAAAAAATGTAAACTTTTAGACTAAGGCTCACTTGCCTTCTGTTCTTTCCTCTTGGGCTCTGTGGCACATTTTCTTTTCAAACTAGGCCATCAACATCATGTAAGCTATTTTTATTAAGTCGTCTGTTAGTTGCAGGACTGCTGTCATATCAATGCAAAGCTGACAAGATGTGTCTTCTCAGCACGGGGAAATGACAGCTCGTTGAAAGCAGGTTAATGCCTCACTGTTTTAGCTGTGACTCACCTATCAACTGACTGAGAGTTGGCAATGTCACAGCCGAGCCTTTCTTCAGGGTGTGTGTGTGCTTGCAGAGGTGTGTTTGTGTGCGAAAGTGAATCACTTGCTTCAATGCGAAAGAGAACTTAAGGGTGTACCTGACGGCCTCGCGCCGGCGTCCCTCTACGCCGCGCCCGTGCGCGTTTGTGTTTGTGTGTGCAGATTAAATGAGCTCTGGAGGGTGGGTTTCATGTCTCAGCAGGTCACAGATGATCAGATTAACTGAAGCAGGGCTTCAGCCTCCAGCTGGATTAGCAGCGGGGACCAGGACTTTGCAGGCGCTTCACAAGGGTGCCGTTGCAGACGCGCTTTGAACGTTGCCTCCTCAAACGACAGTTAAAACAACAGCACATGTGCAGTCGCCATAGCATCAGCCTCTGCTACTGCACAACCACATGATTCAAAGCATATTGTCCAAACCCTCTAGACAATTTAGGAAACTTGCATGCACTTTCTTTTCTTGTATTTACACCAAAACCTCATGGCTTTAGTGTTTACATATTCTCAAATTATCACTCTGTATTTGCACAAGCGCTTTTAATATTACCCTAGAAGCGTCTGACCATACGGTTTGAGCTAGCAGCTCACTAGCCAGAGTGCCGCTGCTGCATAGTGATAACACCAGCATGTGATTTTCAGCTGACGCGCCGCATTCTGCAACTATTCTGAGATGTTGCCAGACAGGACTTGCACGGAAACAATGTGATCAAGGGGAGAGGCTGATGTATAAAATGGTGTCCGTTAAAACCAGTGTGGTGTAACCGTGTCACATTTGAGGAGGTGTTTGCTTTGGCGGCCTGTAGTTGGGGAAAGATTCACGATATCCAGGGCAAATAAGCAATACTTTATGTCACCTTTATCCCACTATACTCCAGTTTGTGTGTATCTCCTCCCCCTCCTCCTCCTCCTCTTCTCTCTCTTGTTGGGTAATCTCAAGCTTGTCAGCAGCAGTACCACTCCTTCATCTGTGGGATTACAGCTGGTGAAACAAAGGCACTTAATTACTGCTGAGGCAACACAGTCTTATGTGTGTCTGCTGTGTGTCTGCTGTGTGTGTGTGTGTCTTAGAGGTGGAGAAGCAAAGAAAGCAACGGCATTTCTTTGTTTAATCCCACTGATATAGTTAATTGTAGTGTAGTCTTATAGCTGCAGAGTCAAATACACCCAATCGCATCATAGTCAGAGCTGAAAATGAGTTGTGAGGCCGTTTTAAGCGGCCGCTCCTTACCCACCCTTCACCATTGATTCCTGTTCTCCATTACCACCCCAAATGTAAGAAGCCCTCAGCTATCATTTCATAATGGATTTTCAGTGTTTCCTGCTGTCCCGGAGCCCATTAGTCCAAACAGATCCATTAGAGCCCAAAAAACAAAAATAAGATCCTTAAGAGGGAGAATTCTCTGTGTTTGAGGATAAAGAGAAGCTCTGTCCATGTGCATCCAGTGCTTCGCTACTCCACCGGGTGCTGGGATCACTGGGTCTGAGGCTTTTTTTTGTTGTTTTGCTTTTTTCGGTCCTCTGAGCACCGGAGTGCCTGTCCGTGTTGTTGGCGTCTCTGGTGAACTGTTACAGGCTGACCCATAACCAGCTGTTAGTGTCCCTGGTAAAAGGACTCCTTTGGAAGGACAGACAATGTGAACGAGAAGAACGACTCTTTTCATTGATGCCCTAGAAAATGCGAAATGTCAGGAACGAGCAAAGACAAAGTAAAAAAAAAAAAGGGGACAAGGTAAAAGAAAGAAATGTACAGGTGGCGTGTAACTTCCTGCAACGGATACGTTCACCGTGACTCCCAAGAAATGCTCTTTACAATATCAAACAAAACACCCAGCAACAGGAAGGGCATGCATATTTTACAAAAATATAATTGAAGCAGCATTAATCTGAGGATATAAATGACACACCGCTGAGACAAGGCACTCAAGAGAAAGAAGGGGGAAGCGTGAGCCCCCCCCCCCCCTGCTTCGCCGGTCAGTTGGGATACAACAGGTTCTTCTGCTATGCTGTAAGAGGATTACACATATCACAGGCTTCGTGTCGGAAAAATTTGTGTCAGTTTCTCACAGCGGCCTTCCTCCTTTCACACTGGGAAGGACAATTGGATAAGGACTTTGTTACAGTTTCTTCTGATGCAACCACCCAAAAAACAGATGCTTTGGGATATACCACCAAAGACAAGGCCTCCGAAAGACAAGGCCTCTATTCTTAGTCTCTGCCCCGTGTTGTGCTAGATTCAGCTGGATTTGTTGGGCTAGCAGCACCACTAATCATAGTGTCTCTGAGCTATACGAAGCTACCACTTCTAAAGGCTTGATGGTACAGTCCACTATCACACACCCAGGGCTAGTTTGTTGCTGCACTTGCATGTTTCTAAGCTCTTTTTCCTCATGATCTTCATCCGTGATTGGTTTTTCCTGATTTACAGTCTGCCAATACTGTCAGTCGCGCGACCATCGATCATGCGCGCTGTGCTAGCATCAGAAAGACATCATGAGGGCTTGTAAAGCCTACCCAGCTTCTCCGTGCTGCCGGAGCAAATGGGAGCTTAATGGAGAAATGCATGCACAGACACATCTCAGATTCCCAAGATTCGAGGCCTGATTCGTCAATATTGCTTCTCGGTTTCAAGTGTTGATGTGGGATAAAGAAGCAATGGCTCATTTTCAGCGTATCCATCGTGGATAAGCACCGGGCCGCTCATTGGCTTATTACGGGCGATTGGCGCCACAGTGGTGTAATATAAAGGCACACTTCCAGGCGCCTTTAGGAGGGCGTTTACAGCTCTTCTGTCGGCTGCAGCCTATAGGCAGCCACTCTCTGTCCCCGGCCGGCCTGAGGATAGAGCGCCCATTGAGGGCAAAATGCAAATGTTACAGTGGTGAACGGAGGGGCCCACAACTGAAGCGCTATTCTGCGGAGGGGGTGGAAGACTGGTCCTCTGTGTCTGTGCCACCCACAGACACACAACAGTCATCGCTCTGACCATTCAGCCGGGCTGATGAAGGAGGTGGGGGGTCGTGGAAAGGGTTTCTGCCACTGATGAAGATGCCAGGGTAAAGCATGGGCAGGCGACGTGTAATGGCAGTTATACACGGACCATTTGGGCCAGTGTTGGCTGTGAATGCATTTCATACTTCAGAGGGAGGGGTGTGCTCGTTCCAGGAAGGGTGCTAGTCTTGTTTGAACTCTTCTTACTACCTGCCTACTAGATTTTTCTTGCTTTAAGGGATAACAGTCGTGACTCACAAGAAGAAGCCTCCTTAAAATGACATCTGTGCACTGTAGAAAAACATGAAAAATACAAGAAGGAAGTGGATCCCTGGCAGTTTAGTGTGTGTATGGTCAGAGGATGTTTTCCCCTCAAGAGCTTTTGTGTTGGCTTAGCCCTGCCTTTGTGTATATGTGGGCTACAGTGCGATAGTTAGGTCATGTTTGAGCAGGAGAACCGATGTACCTTCCTCAACACTCTGTCACTCTGCATTGTTTTTGTGTGTGTGTGTGTGTGTGCTTTCTGTTCTCATGCCAACGTGTTCGCTGTGGCAAATGTTTGCCTTGTACTTCACTCCTCTCCCCTCTTTCCATTTCAATGAAGGCTCCTCAGCTAAACATTGCAGAAATCGTTTTCATTTATGTCATTTGTACATTTATCTGATTGAGCTATGCAGAGAAATAGAAGCATGCCCAATGCAATTCTCCAGCATTGAAGGGGAGGTCTGCAGATATAAAGAAAATCAGCTGTTTGAGAAGCTGTAAGCAGCAAAATAATAAGGTTTTTACTTCATAAATTACTAAAATAATTCAATAATGCAAACATTCTTAGTGATTAATGTTACTAGAATAACAGCTTTACCATTAAGAGTGTTTAATGTCAAAGAAAAACAATAAAAAAGTTGGGAACTACAGCGATTAGATGCATGAAAACCCTTTTGGCGGAAGCTATGTGTTGTCTTATACAAACGCACTAGAGCAGAACAGGGTAAAGTTCACATCAGCCTGAATTAAAGAACAAATAAATAAATAAATAAATAAATACTTTTTTTGTTTTTTTTATAGATTAATGAAATACTTGAGGCTCTAATAACAAGAACTAAAACCAACTCAAGCAGCCTCACTGGGTAAATATGTGTAATCCTAATCTGTTTATCCCCTATCCCACTGGGACAGCCCTAATGTGGAGCACATCTTTATTGACATTACTACTATGTGAAAACTTGGAGCGGTGTCTTCTTGGCGACGACTGTGGGGGATTTGCAGAACAAGCAGAGAGTAATGTCTTGTATTATGAGGCTCTATGTCAGGTGTCTGATCATTTATCTCTGCTTTCGTTGTTTTTCGCTGCAGCGCGAGGAGATAATTATCCAATCTGAATCAAATCGGATATTAGCGAGTCCCTGCGCATGTATCATAGCCTTCGTGCACACAAGGGCGACCTCACAGCCTGCAGTGAGGATTTGCCATGTGATGGAAGGTACTGTTTCACTGTGCAGCTTCACACCGGCGGCTGTGAGGTGCTTCAGAGATCCTTTTCATAGACAGCTGCCTGTAGGCCGTGCCCGCGATGAATGGATCCCTGCCGGTTTGCACAGAACACATATGTGATGTGGGGGTGTTTCTGTATTTGCACGTGTACCCCCCCCCCCCCCCTCAAAAAGATGGAGGTTTGAAGCCAGATGAAGGCACGTTATTGTCGGTGAAACGCCTCAAACACAAGCATGTGTTGCAGCGCTGCTGTTTCTACAAACCGTACCTCATATTATGTGCTTTGAATCCCCAAGTGTGCCATCTCCAACTGCAGCCTGGACCCTTCGCTGATGACCGTTATTTTCTCACTACAAATGTGTTGTAATTGCCACGTATCGCCAGCAATTGGCCTTCACCGTGCTTTATTAAAGCAGGAATCCGTTCTGTGACAAAGCAGATGTTACGTTTTCACCCTTACTGGGAGCTAATCAGAGAGACGTGATGTGGGTGAAAGCTTTTTACCGCTGTGTGCAATAGCAATAAATTAACACGTCCCTGAGTTTAATGAGTATACATATGTCTGGGCGTGTACTTTTTTTTTTTTTTTTTTTCTGCAGTGTCGCGCCTCCTGCACATACCTAAATGTCTTATCCAGGTGACCCCCTCTTTTCGCCCTGATAACTTTCATCCCGTTTCGTAACCGTGCATTAATTCCAGTGTCTGATCTATTACTCAAACATGCCTTCCTGTATCATATTACATTTTCTTATCTGGACCAGGAGCAAACAGGATCTATTAGGAAAAATGGATACCATGTTCCAGGACGGTGGCCATTTATTCTAATAAAAGTTGCACACAGCCTCGAGGCTCGGTACCCACGCGCTCACATCAGTGCACGTTTACCGTCGGCTATCTTGTGACTCTTACAACCCGTTGCTGCTAATCTCCACAAGCCGTATATTTAATGATCAATGCTAACACACATTTTCACAGCATTGTAAATATTGCAGCTATTGGCAGACATGCATATAGCTTTACTCCTCAGTTTACACTCACTGTATGTGACACTTTCAGTTAACCCGATCTCTGCATAATGGATGTTTATATAATTAAATGATGCACTGGATCCCTTCGCCGTTTCTAAATAGCGTCGGGATTTCCATTACCATGGCAGCAGCGGTGAAAGTACTTATATTTATTGTCTCCTCCACCTCTGAACTAGATGCAAAAGAAGAATAAAAGCTAATTTATGCAAAGACCAGGGCGGGATACCGTGATGGATCGTGATTCAATCATTGAGAGAGAAAAAAGACTCTCAGATAAAGTTTGACAAGATGAAAGAAGACGGTTTTACGAGTCTAAGGCCTGCACTTAGTGAGGCAGCACCGCTCAAGTAGCTTCACCGCCATTTACCTCATTACTTTAAATGGGGAATAATGATGAGCAATTGCACAAAGCATATGTCACTCAGTGCGTATAGATGAACTGACGGTGGAGCAAAAATAGAGGTAATGGCTTCACGTAACTGACAAAGTGAAGGTCTGCAGTGTGCAGCTTCTTTATTTGTTCCCGGTCTCATGTCTGTGATCTCTGCTGGGTGCTATGGCGATGCTGTGCCTCCCTGCAGACTCAGTTTGGGATGCTGTCCAGACCTCAGCTTCAGCCCCTGCTCCCTTTCTCTCTCACACACACACACACACACACACACACAGAGTCACACCCGCCCACGCACTTTCTCCTGCACACACACACACACAGCTACACCTGCCCACGCATCCTCTCTGGTGGTAGATGTACACACACACACGCACACACCTTTTTGCCACATTTGACACCGACGGTGCATAAGCCCCCAATTAGTTTTGACACCTCTGAGGTTTTTCGGTTTGCGGGGTTCAGCGCTAACGTTATTCCTCCGGTCTGGACAGGGCCGAACAGAACTAACTTGTGCGCATGTCGTTGTCTGCGAGCGCGTATGCGATATGTGTGTGTGTGTGTGGGCGGATGCTTGTTGTGATTTAGTATGCATGTGTGTGGGCAGGTGTGATTGTGTGAACCGGGAGGGAGGGCGCGTGATTGGCTCGCCGCGGCTTCGACACCAGGTTACGGAGGTCAGTCCCTGCTGACTCGTGACTCTCATCATTACCACAGAGTCTGCTAGCGGCGTATGTGTGTCGAATCGAAATCCACATTGCAAATATAGACGCACGTTGAATGAAAAATAAATTGTAACAGTAGCTCTGCGTTTGATGCCTTTAATATCTTAAACAAACACGGTAGCCAGGTTTTATTAGCTTATTAGCTTTTATTAGCTTAAAAGATATGTTCTGTTTGCTTGCTCACATGAGGTACGAGCTCTCAGCGTCGCTATATAGTCTCAACTTCAAGTCTACGCTGCGTTGAGAGTGACTCTTTGAGGGTTTGCGTTAACAGAAATAATCCATATTGTGCTTTTGTTCATTTGCAGCCCATGGGATGTGCTCCAGTTACTAAGGATAATAAGAATAATGTATTACTTTTTGTATTTCTAAATATACAGTATGCCACATACATATATATATATATATCACTTCCTGCTTCTAGAGCTCAGGCTCAACAAATTCTTTCAGATCATATTTGCACACATTTACATGTAGCTAGGACCCTGGAACACATTTAAGGTTCAGGAAGTGTACGGTTGAGAACCAATGCACTCTTCGATCTGCTCTTCCATTGCACACCTTTGCGGTTCTCTGTGTCGGCGTCATATGTCACTAATCTCCTAACCTCAGCCCAGTGCTTTCACGCCACATAGCTGTTAGGCTCTTTGTGCGTGTGTGTGTGTTTAGAAGCTGCATTCCTCCCTCTTGAGCTGGAGTTACTACTTGCTGACGCTTTTTAATAGCAGGTTAAATATGCTAATCTTATCAGCATAGTGATACGTTATTAATATATCCTTCACTCTGCTCCCTTTGCACAACAACTCAGGGCCACTCAGCAGGAGTCCCCTCCCCTGTCAGATATAATATGGATCACTGTGCCCACCAGACTGCCACAGCACATGACACATATCGTGTTCCCGGCGTCTCGTCGTCGTTTAGGCCGCTCGATTACGGACGTATGACGGTGTTTGAGTAATTAAACTCAGTCATAACCAATTACTGCGCGGACGCTATAGGAGGGAATTAGAGAAATGATGAGAGCGATATTGCTAATCAGGCCGTGTCTCGTCCGTGTCACGGAGCTGAGGGGTATTTGCACACGGCAGCAGACCTCCTCATGCGAGACCGATTCTTATTTAGCTCCGGTTCCATCTGCCCTCCTTCGCATTCACCAACACTCACTGCGTCCCGTCCTTTTGTCTTCTTGGCCTCTACTAATTCATACATTTTCACTCTGCCTGCATCTTCTCCATGGCTCCTCTCCTCACCTTTACTTTCAATCTTCCCCACCGCTCCAGTCTCCCTTCAAACCACCGCGTTCTACCTTTCACATTGTCGCTCCCTCCTGACCTCTCTCCTCGCTTCCACCCACTCTCCTTGCAATAAGGGCTGCAGTGAGGATCTATATTGGATTATTGTGTTTGCCATTAGCCTCTGGGTTGACAGTGTAATTGCCTTCATCCACCGGGGTCTCTGTAAGCCTGACCCTGCCAGCCCCGGATTTGCATTTCCACAGAGAAAACCAGATCATCTGTCCGTCAAAGAGCTGCGGAGATTTAATCACGATGGCTAGATCTTTTCTGCCTCGAATACTTGCCAGAGAGTGTCCACAGTGCAGCACTGACCGAGGCCTGCCGGAGATAACAAGGTCACAAATCAAACTGGTAATCATCTGTCATGAGAGTGTTTCTACCCAGAGCCAAGAGCAACTTCTACTCGACAAGCACAAACATTCCTCAAGATATGTTTCACACTCACTCAGTATGAATATGTATGCTGCCTTCAAGCTCTTGATGTTGTGGAGTCTGTGTTGAAGAAAAAAATAAAAAATCAATGCCCACATATCTGCCATATCCCCAGGCAGGCACACAACCTGTTCTTAGTCAGGTTTCTCATCAAAGGATGCCTGTCTCCTCCCCCCCCCCCCCCCTCCTTGATCAGACACTTCACACGAGCCCGATAATGACCCGGTTTGTTTTTCCTCTCTCATCGTCTCCGCTCAGGGCCGCTGCACGCGAGAGAACTGCAAATACCTCCACCCGCCCGCTCACCTGAAGACCCAGCTGGAGATCAACGGCCGAAACAACCTGATCCAGCAGAAGACGGCGGCCGCCATGTTGGCTCAGCAGATGCAGTTCATGATTCCCGGCACCACCATGCAGCCTGTGGTTAGTGTGGACTTGCTAATGTGGGGAATTCACAGGGGGAAATGACTCATTTGGTCCTAAAATATAAAATCAGTATTTTGCATTTTTGTTTTACTTACCAATACCACGTCTTTATATTTAAAAAGAGGGTATTTGGACTGAAATTGCCCTTCATGCTAGCACATGCTAGCACAGCCTAGCCTGATTTATAGCTATCTACCCTCTCAAATTAGCTTGTTAGACTATATCCTAGGCTATGACGATCATAAATTCGCTCTTGTAATTATTATCGTTCTAATGCCCTTGTGCAAAAGCTCCCCAACCACTCTCTGGGAGTTGCTCAGCACTCAGCAGTAGTCTGTGGTTGCACTGGGCAGCTGCCAGGTGTGAACGTGTTTAACTGCATCAATGTAAGGCTAGGCGCAACTGAAAAAGAACATGCACGCTCAGCAAAAATCTTCCCAGGATACATAGAGGTTAAAAAAAAACTCCTCTCTTGTTTCTACCCTCGTTTTCCTCCCTCTCTCCACTTTTTCTCTTAAACCTAATCCTCTCTGTTCCCCCAGCTCTCCCTCTCTCTCTCTCTCTTTCTCTCTACCTGTCACACTCTCTCCTCTCATCTTTCTCACCCACCACCCTGCACAGCTGCGCCCTCTGTTCATTCGTCTCTGGTGTCTCTTTTCTCTTACTTCTCTCCCCCTTTTTCATCTCAATACCCTCTTTCACCCTCCGTTTCCCACAACACCTCCCTACCTAAATCATTTTGCACCTTAAGCTTCTTCTATTTTGATTAAAATCTTGAGCTTTATAGAGCCGCAGCGTAGCCCCAGCAGCGTAAAGAGTCTCATGAGATAAGTGTCGGTAAACTCTCTGTTTTCTCTCCCCCTCTCCCTGTCTGCAGCAGACGTTTCCAGTCAGCCAGGGCTTGGGTTCCAGCGCAGGCTTGAGCTACACGCCGTACCTAACGCCGATGTCCCACAGCATGGGCCTGGTGCCCACAGACATCCTGCCCAGCACCCCAGTCATCGTCCCCGGGAGCCCGCCCGTCTCCATGACCGCCGGCTCCTCCTCCAACCAGAAGCTGCTGCGTACCGACAAGCTGGAGGTGACCCACCAAAGTCAAAATCCTCACAGACATAAAAATAAATAAAACACAACAATAGTGAAATGCTTTGCATCATTAAAGCACCTTTGAAATAACCTAAATGCATCCACTTGTAGTAGAAATCGCCCGAGACGAGAACCTGAAAGGATGTTTTTAGCATTCTGTTCAGTAAATAATTCATGACATGAATAAATACACTTTTATTTTTTTTTAAATAAAATACTCCTCAGATGTGCTGCAGCAGTAGAATCAGAGTAAATCAGAATTAAATTTTAAACATGCCATAGTCCTTTACGTCAGCCTTTTCCTTGAGCATTAGTTCGTGTTTTGTGTTATGCCTCACGGAAATTATAGGGACATTATGCTGAAACATGAGACGATGCGCGATTACAGTGATTTAAACTGGAATTTACTCAACACAGAGTGGTGCTTGCCAGACAGCCGCAGTTAGACAAGGACAGTTACAGCAACTTCAAGCCATCTCCATCTGCCCAACGGCAAACAGCTCTGAATGAGAATAACTGTGCGATTGTGAAAGAGTGTGCGGGGAGGGTTTTTTTTTTTTTCCACTACATTTATAAAGATAAACAATAATCTCCCTAAGACCTTTAGGTGATGCGTAGGTGTGTGCCTGTATGTGTTTTTCTGCGGGAGTGCTATCACTTAGCAACTGAATGAAGCTGGCTCTAATGAAACAGTATCCCTCTGACTTATACACTCCCACGCAAAGCCATCATGTGTGTGCACACGTGTGTGCAGCAGTGTTTTTTCTGCGTGCGCTCATGTGTCAAAAACAGATCCTCCTGTGATTATACCCAGACGTCAGAATAAATAAACAAGAGTTTCATTAGATAAAACATTCACACTTTGTATTTTTTGTCTCCTTCTCCTCTTATGCGTCTGTCTCCGTGTTTTTGTCCGCCCCGTCCCGCCCCGACCCCTCCCGCTCCTCTCTCAGGTGTGCCGCGAGTTCCAGCGGGGCAACTGTGCCCGCGGCGAGACGGACTGCCGCTTCGCGCACCCGAGCGACAGCCCCATGATCGACACCAGCGACAACACGGTCACCGTCTGCATGGACTACATCAAGAGCCGCTGCTCCCGCGAGAAGTGCAAGTACTTCCACCCCCCGGCCCACCTGCAGGCCAAGATTAAGGCCGCGCAACACCAGGCCAACCAGACAGCTGTGGCCGCGCAAGCCGCCGCCACAGCTGCAGCCATGGTGAGAGCACAGCACTACTGTATGCAGTGTTAGCGCAGGAAACACACACACACAAACACACACACATGCTAATCCTGATAGTAATGCTTGTTTCCAGTTCTAGTGCTTATAAAAATAACACCTTGAGCCGTCCAATAAGAACACAGCCTTTTATTTTTTTCTTATAATATTAAAGATTTTATGCTCGTGTGCTAAATTAAATTCAGATTCGACCAAAAGAGCTGTGTGGAAAATTAGAAATCAAAGACTCTTCTATGTCACACGATCTTCAAACACATGTTGCTGATGATGACACCTAAAATGTGGAGCACTGCTTTATTACTGCACAAAAGCTACCCTCCTCTGCTGGTTTATTCCAGCGGACTCTGGTGTACAATCCACTACTGATCCCAAAATGAGGCCGTTGTTTACAATAAACAGGGTTCAGTGAGACCTAAACAGATCACTAAAAACGCCGCAAGAACAATCTGTTATTATCTCACCGCAGTCCTCTTTTATTTTCCAATGCCCTTGGTTCATACAGAGACAATGTGCTGGCTCACCCACCCCCCACCCCCCTCCTCCCTCCTCTCTCATCCCACCCCACTGCTCTCAATGATAAGTGCGGCTCTCAGCAGATCAGTGCAAATTGAATCTGGGATGGATGACGATGTAAGATCATGGGTAGGGGAGGGTTTACCCTCGTCTGCCTTTTAGTTTAAAACAAGCCCAAGAAGAGACGGATACAGACAGACACCCACCCCACACACAAGCTCAGAGTGGCTACTTTTAAATGGCTGCTGCACTCGCACACCTTTCTTTTTCTTTTCTTTTTTTTTTTAAACTGCGCCCCATGTGCTTACTGACTTCTTTCCTCCATGGCATGGGCATGCTTTACGCGTCGCACGTACCCTCTCATCGGCTGGCTCCATCGCTGCTTGCTCTCCCTCTCCTCCCTCCACGCGCGCACGCCGTGGACGATAACCGCTGAGCGCAGATTAGTTTTGTCAGTCGCCGCACGAACGCCGGAAAAACAACAATTAAAACACTCATAAATAAACGAGAGAGCCCGAGACCCAAAGGCGCTTGTAGCCTGGCGTTGACCTGAGCGTGCTGTTTTCTTAAAGCTGCAGCTCGAACGAGAAGGTTTTAGTTTTATGTTGCTACAGTGTCCAGCGCGTCCTCCTGTCTTCCATACATACCCCGGTTTATCAACTTTATGACCCAATTCCCAAATTACAATCAGCAGTTCAATCTGTTCTAGAGGTGAAGAGGGTTAACCTTAGGACAATGAGTTGTTTAGTCAGCACCTTTAATCCAATTTTCTTTAGCCCTTAGCCTAAGCTGGAGCACTTTTATTGAAGCCCATAAAACCTGTATTGCTGCACTGCTGCAAATAGGTAATATCATTACCCATAATTCACTTCTTCTTTTTTTTTTTTTTGTTTAATGTAAAGCAAATAAGATAAAGTGTCCTGTAGATAAAGCTGCACATTAACTGATACAGTAAGGCGATCCTATTACTGAGATTATGTTGTTTGACTGTGCCACATTATGTGTTGCTTGCCACGCTGTGATCTTCTTCCTCATGCAAGTCGAATGCAATCATCGTTGCTTTCCATGTCACCGTAATAGACCATCTTCCATTTTAACTAACCACGGTGTTTGAGTCTATTAACTCCACAGCGCACCGGTGCGTCGTTGCTCTCCATGTCGTAGGATGTCGCATACCGTTAGAAAGCCCACACATACGAAGCAAGAGGCTTTGTGCATGAATCCCTTTAATCTCATCCATGTCATCTTCTGTTTTTTTTCTTTGGCATAAGGACATTTTTTTTTTTTTTTTTATAAATTAACAAAAATAAATGAGCTTCCGGCTGATATTAAGACGTTTAAACACTTCTAGATACTTTTGATTTAAGAATAAACAGAGCTCCACATTGTTAAAGTCGCACTGTGTCACCTCCCTGACTCCATTGATCACACTAACAAGTAACACACGCCCTCACCACGCAGACTTGGCTTGAGGATGTGTCGCAGAAAAGGAGAAACTACTTCCAGTTCTGGCTGACCGCAAAAAAAATAAAATAATATAAAAACACTCACATCATGAAATAGCGTACTCCAGGAGCACTGTAATTATTGTGTGTGTACAGTAAACTCATAAAGTAGCCCAGTATGTAGTCAGAACCAGTTGTGTACTGCTTTTTGTTCTTGCGTAGCTCTTTTAAACTTTGACTTTTTCAGAAATAGCTACTACTAAATGCTTTCCCAGTAGTTCTGAAGTTCATCATAGTATCTTGCTTTTTTATTTTTATTTTATTTTTTTAACCAAGGGTTAATGTAGATGCTTTTTTTTTTGGCTTTTGTACTAATTCAAAAAGTAGCAATGTTTCTTTAAAAGTAAACAAAACAGTTTTTTGTTTATGTGCATGCCTATTGTTTTGTATGTGGTATACTTGCATTCAGATTATTTTTGTTTTTGTTTTTTTCCTTCTCACCTATCCACAATGCAATGCTGTCCCCCATGACGCACCTCTGCTTGCTGTTACCTGTATGTTAATACGCTTGAATCCCATTGGCCCACTGCCATCATGTGCTCGCTGCCTGCTAATTAAAGACTCAGTCGACTGCCAAAGCAATGAAGCGACCCCTCGAGGCAACTGTAGACCTGGTACTTTGACCTTTCACCTTTTGCTTTGCATGTAGCTTCTTTAATTGTACTGTAGCCACTCACAAAATTTAATTTGGCTCTTTTGTTTTTTGTGAAAGACACTTTAATGTATAGCTATGTATCGTTTACGATCACCAGTGGCAATACTAGATTTACATTTTTTTATTAATGAACAACGTAATGTTAAAATAATCCCAGCTATCTCACTACTTTCTTTAATGTGTTGTTGATGACTGCCTTGCTACGGTGTAGTTTCTCATTGTCCTTGTGATAGACTCAGCAAGTTTCCATTTTTTTTGCCTTGTTGTGCTGTGCATAGACAGATTTAGGACGTGTTAGCGTTGATTTGTGAAAGTATACGGTTCAAATATGCTTCTGTTGTGTTTGTGTGTGTGTGTGTGTCTGTGTGTGTGCGTGCGTGTGTTTCCGGCGACTAGGCGTTCCCCCACGGCGTCCTCCAGCCCCTACCAAAGAGACAAGCACTTGAGAAGAGCAACGGAGCCAGCTCCCTGTTCAACCCCAGTGTTTTGCACTACCAGCAGGCGCTCGCTAACGCACAGCTCCAGCAGCCCACTTTCTTTCCCACAGGTAAGACCTCCCAGTCCACACACGCAGCACACAGATCATAAGCGCTCACAAGCATGCATGCACCACAGACTGTATAAAGACAGACGGCAGAACAGCTCCTTTATAAGTAAAGACAAAGCAAGTAGAGCGCCCCCTGGTGGCTGGCTGCAGTATAGCTCATAAGCTCCACCTCCAAAATAAAACACACTAAGAACTGGTGGGAAGTGGAGACACGTTGTCCATATTTATACAGTCCATGGCATGCACGCACCATATTCCCTCCTGACCAGCCACGTCTGTTTACTCCTATATTTTCTTTTGAAACGGATTCGTACTGTGAGTGATGGTGTGTGCTAACGTTTTAACTAGTCGCCGTGTCATTTCTAAACGTACCCATGTAAACATGCAGTAGCTGCCAGGTCACGGCAGAAGAAAGAAAGAAGACGTATTACTGTCTCAGTAGCCCAACATACAAAAGAGATCTGTTCTGTACTTTAAGGGTAAAATAATCTTATTTTTTGGGGGTATTTCTGATGCATATGTTTTAAAAAAAAATGAAACAGTTTTGTCCTTTTTAAACCAAATTAGATCAGGACTTCTTTCCCCACAACAGTCTGCCCCAGTAGCTTAAAGACCCTGGAGTCATTAAATGAGTAACTGCAGCTAATACGACTGCCTGCAGCCACCCTCATGAGTCATGAGGATGAGACCTCCTATCCCTCCTCGCTCTCCTTTACTACCTGCTCCTTTTTCTTTCCCTTCGTGTGTGTGATGCCTAACGGCCCTTCATCCCTCCCTCCTTCCCTCCCCGTTATATCCGTGTGTGGGAAGCAGCCTGGAGTCAAAGTCATGTCTGCAAAAAGCCCTTTCTTCGTTAATCTGTTAAATTTCAGATGGGTGGGGTTTTCTCCACGGCGTAGAAAAACACGCTTGAATGGTTGTGATGCGGTAAACTCAACCCATCTGTATTTGATCTGAATGGACGCCTGTGCACATCCTTGTACTGACACTGCATGATGCTGCTCTTTGACTCTTTAATTTCACTCTCTCTATTATTTTCTGTTTTTTTCTTGAAGATTTGTAAGATGATTTTCTAGTTTATAGCTTATGTCAATGTAATTCACTACAGAAGATCCTCTAATTTAATTTTTTTAGATCACTTCCTGGTTTAAAAGCTGAGTTGAGCTACTTTTGCATCAACTTAACGTCTTAGACCAAGTTGACAAAAAAAACGTTAAAATAAACTATAGAAGCTCCGTTTAAATAGGACAAATCCTCTGCTTGCTTCTGCACATTGCATTCGTAATTAGCCGACGACGTTAACATTAGCGAAGCCTTTTTCTTTTTTAGTTTGTCTTGTCTAACCTTGTTGTTCTCCTCCCTCTCAATTAACCCATTGATTTCCACCTCTCCACCTCTCTCTCTCTCTCTCTCCCTCTCTGCCTGTCTCCCTTCCCTCCTCTCTCTGTCTTTCTCTGCATGAACACCACAGGGTCAGTCTTGTGCATGACTCCTGCTAGCAGTCTTGGTAGGTCCCTCCCGTTGCTCTCACTCTCAAACACACACTGTCTTGATTCAGGTGGGAGTAGAAAAGGGGGGGAAGGAGTGGGGATGCGACACTTGCAGGTGAGACAAAATGCTTCCGTGCATCATCACCTTGTGTTAACGGTGATGAAACTTTTTAACATGTGTTTATTGTTTTTTTTTTTACGCTGAAATGCGACACCGAACCCCTTTTTTATGCCGATTTTGTATCACCTGGAAGACATTCACATCTTATTTCTGCCTTTCTTGCTAATGTTTAGGATTGTGGATAAAGTACTGCTGCAGACTGATCTGTTCTTCAGCTTTAGGATAGCTTCTGTCTGTTTTGCCGTGCCGTGTTGATCAGGAAATTTAAATCAGTTTCCCAGAGAAGTTACGTAGAAGTGGAGCATTAGTCAAAGAGGGGACGGGAATTACAAAAAAAAGAAACAGAGAAAAGAGATAAACGATGACTAGAAATATTATTTACAAGCGCAACAATCGATCAGTTTAAAAAATTCCCATCCCCGTCTCCGATTCATTCAGCCGTGGCTCCTTAACTTCTCTGGGAAAAAACAGCAAACTGATTTTCCATGTAAATTTCCTTACTTGTGATTGTAATCAGCTTCTCTCCTCTTGTTTTTATTTTTTCTCCCACGCTCTCTTTCTTTCCTCCTTTCTTCTTCTCTTTCTTTCTGTCTGTCTTTCTGTCTTTCTTTCTGTCCTCCTCGCTTTGCATTGTGAATGGTTGCATGCCATCTGCCGGTGTAACCCTAACGATGGCTTGCTGGCTCTCTGTAACATCCACCACCACCTCCCTAACATCCACCACCACCTCCCTAACAACAACAACAACAACAACAAAATAACCGTCGGCACACGCATCACAACCGTTCCCATGGTTACCATAATGCTCCACCTACCTGTCCATTGCTGCCACCTCCTTCCCCTCTTCCCTCCCGTCCCTCCTCCTCCTCCTCCTCCCTCCTTCCTCCTTCCTCTCCCCTTTCCCACCCTCCAAACAAAGTCCCAATGATGTACAGTGCTACGCCTGCTACTGTCTCTGCAGCAACAACTCCTGCCACAAGTGTCCCCTACGCAGCAACAGCACCAGCCAATCAGGTTTGCTCCTTTTAAAGCTTTCTTTCATCAGTCCCTGAAGCTCTGAATAAGTACTGCTTTCTAATAATGAGCCGCAGTAATGTGCAGCTGAGACCACACCCAGGCTCCTCCTGCACTGTCCGTGCTCCTTACCTGCTTCCTGGAGAAATTTGAAGCGAGAAAAGCACTTCTTCAGAGCTCCCACATTTGCAAGTAGTAGTCGTGTTGTGTTGCACTACTTCCTGGTTTTGTTTTGCATGTTCTTAAGTTTTATTTTCCACTTCTCTCGTTGTTGTCTCAGTAAGCCTCTCCATCCGCAGCAGGGGCCTCATCTGTGCTGCTTGTGTGCTATGCAAACACATTCAAGCAACTACTGTAAACAAATACCGCCACGTTTTTTCCGTTTCCACTTTCTCTCCTGGTTTGACCTCTTTACCCTTTCCTGGCTGCGGGTTAAACGGGGGAACGCGTCACGTGAGGGGACAGTTTCGACGGCCGAGCTTGTCAGGGCGAGGCAGACGATCACGGGGGCCGTCTAAAAATGGCCTCCGATCCGGCGGCTCTCCTGTTGCCGCGTGTCAGCAGGAGAGCCGCCGGGAAGCGGGGCCAGGTTTCGGTGCCAGAGTGACGCATGTGTGCCCCATTTTTAAACCTGGAAATTTCAGCACAATGCCGGCACTCTGGCCTCGCGCAGCTGGCAATCATTTACTGCTAGTTCGGTTTAAGAGGTACCTTGAGGACACACACATGAACAGATGAGAAAGGTTCCACAGGTGGAAATGTGACCGGCAAACTGTCCTTTTCACGAAGAGCAAGTATGAATTTAGGAAAAACCTTCATGGGTTCTGTAAAGTTTTATTATAACATTCAGTTTTATTAGTGCTAGGGACCAATATTTAAATTTTCCATCTCATTTGAGCCACTTCTTCTTCTCTCTACTCTTCTTTTATTTGATTTTACTGCCTCAGCGAAGAGAGAAAAATGTATTTTAAACCAACTTGTTAAAACCAAATTTAATGTTACCTTCAAATACAGCATCTTTATCACATCTGCAATGGAAAAAAAAATCAAAGACAACAGAATGAGGGCTCTCAGTGTAACAAAAACGAAATGAATTAAATCATTTTTTCCAAGACGCCCCCCCCCCCATCATTAATCAAGGATCTGGTCCCAGTCCTCTGTGCTTTATTGCCCCTCATAGGCCAGTAGTGTGTGCACTTCCTGTGAGTCACCGTCTCTTCCTGTAATTGGCATGCAGCAGCAGTAGCAGCAGGAAGCAGAGCTGCTCTTTAAAGATGCATGTGGGACAAGGAGCCAGAGAGAAACACTGACGTCAGCCTTCGCTGTCTGTCTGCGTCCCACCCCCCCCTCCCACCTTCCCTCTTGTTCTCCTCCCCACCCTGAGAACGATCCCTCCAGCTAGGACACAGTTAACCCTTATCATCATCAGCTGGGCTGCACACAGTACGCACCTTGTTTATAGTCAGCCCTGTCATACGTTTTTTTCCCGGACAGCTGACGTCACTGCTTTTGCTAAAGAACAGCCTCTCTGTTAGATGCTGAGCTCCAGATTTTAGCATCTCCTAAATAATGATGTTACTTCTTCAGCATAAGTCCTGAGCCAAGACAGTTTAAGTAGAACTGGAGAATTAACTGGACAGTATGATAGATGTTAAAAAAAAATAGCATCTCTAAGGTAAATCTTTCATTTGAGGGGATCTGACCACATAACCAGTGAGTAATACGTGTCCATACGGGGCCAGGGTGTCGCAGACATGTTGTCTGGTCAGAGTCTGGTCATCCCATGACTCTCTGAACCATTAATGTGACATGACAAGCAGGAACCAATCACATCCTTCCATGTCCCAGCACATATTAACCCACCGTTGCTGGGCTCCCTGATTGTGAAGCTGCAGCGCCCTCTACTGCTGTGACATCATAGTAGCGCCTAACTAACAGATGGAAACTCAGATAGACAGAAGCTGAGCCCTTCTTATTGTGATGAGATACCGCTGATTTCTAAAAATAAAAAATAAATCTTATAGTGATCTTTGTTTAAAGCTGCGCCAAGGCTCACGCATCCTCATGAAGCGCTTTTCTTTCTGACTTGTTCTTGGCTGAAACATGCTGCTCGCGTCGCTGCACCAAATCTCTCTCAAAACAGGACCTGCAAACAAATCTGAGGGTTTGTTTGCGCCGTCACATCTGTCTAATCCCGCCCAATCTGGAAACGCCATGAAGCCACTCCCAGCTTCCACGCTGCTCTGTGGGAGGCAGGCTTTTCGCCTCGGGGGCCCCACGCACATCGCACGTCACGCGCTCTCCCACCTGCGGCGACCTTCTGCGACGTGCGATGTGACCAGCGGCTTCTGTCCTCTGCCGGCTCTCTATTGTGCATTAACGAGCACCATGGGGCTTTGTTCTGCGTTGGCTTGCTGCCAGCGGCACCCACGCGATGGCGGCCAGCAGCTCCTCTACCTTTCTCCCCTCTCACATAAGCAATCTTCTCTCTTCTTCTCTCTCTCTTTTGTTGCGTGCTCTTTATCTCCTTAAAAGAGAGAGTACACACAGAGGTGACCGGACCAGGGTTAAAGGCACACACTCGGAGGCTTTCGCTCTTATCTGCATGAAACACCAGGCAGGTGGCGATACCACAACTCAACAACTCGACCTTGTAGTTGTTGTTGTGGTAAACTCCACCTTCTGGTTGCAGTAAGGTCTCAGTATGCTTCAGAGGAACACTCCCTAACCAGACACACTAACTAACTCATCATTCTGCACACATTTCAGATTTGGTTTGACCAAAAACTTGACTTAATGTTATCTGAAGCACACTGAGACCTTAAGTAGATGAACAGGTGATCTCCAGGCGAAACCAAACACTTTCTATCCTTGTATGTTTTGT
Source organism: Planiliza haematocheilus (assembly GCA_005024645.1). Taxonomy (NCBI): domain Eukaryota; kingdom Metazoa; phylum Chordata; class Actinopteri; order Mugiliformes; family Mugilidae; genus Planiliza; species Planiliza haematocheilus. The sequence continues at coordinate 849,787 of SRSE01000183.1, read as the reverse complement.
AGCGTAGCATTCAAAGAGATTATCTAATATTCTCTGTCCTTGCCTCTTGTCTTCCAGATCATCCTGAAGTAAGGAAGGGAACGGAGTGTCACCAAGCTGCACTAGCAAACCCAAAACAGTCCATCTGTAAATACTACCTTACCTCTCCCATAGAGGTCCAGCAACCTGCATGCTAAGAGTGTAACACTTCAATTTAACCGTAAGAACTGCAGTGCCGGTGTAACACACACACACAAAATAATAATAATAACAAAAAAAAGATATATACTGTATGTATTGCTAGGAGAAAAAAAAACTATTAACATGAAAAAGTCAAAAATATTCTTATGTATAGTACATACATAGCAGACAGACATACTATAGAGGTCATTTTACCAGATACAGTGGATCCCCCTTCTTTTGCGTATTTATTCTAAAAAAAAAAAAATCCTCTGCACAATCTTCATCCCTTTGGTTTTGCGGAAAGTTGATTTGCACTGTACGAGAGGTGCAGGAGAGTCACAGGAAACCCACGCACAGCCACATCTACGCACTTTTTATGGGGGGGGAGGGTTTTTTTCTGTCCGCAAAATGTCCTTTTCCTCAACACGCGAAAGGGTCACTCCTCGACCCCCTCACCTGCCCCGGAGGCTGTTAAGATGCCATGTTGAAGCTCATCTCCTCCTTCCTCCTCCTCCTCCTCCTCCTCCTCTGCCAACTTTTCATCTCTGGAAACAGCTTGCCAAAGTTACAACTTGGAAAAATGTCTGCGGGGTCAACCTGCCAGAGAGCAGAGCCACATTTTAACAGTTTATTTTTTTTGCCATTGCCCCCCACACTGCAAATACTCACCCTTTATTTGTTGTGGTGCTGGGTTCTTTGTCCGGGAGTGTGATAGATTACGCACGGATTTTTGCATGCAGTCGCGACAGGGGAAGATAGCCGTGGCCATTACTGAAAAGCCTAAAGGCTGGAGTCTGTGCCAAGGGCTCAACGAAGCTTGAGGGTTTGTTCAAGACATGCCAAGCCTTCTGTGTGCGTGCGTGTGTTTTCGTAGACTGATGGTCTGCCGGCAGACTGGGACTTGAAGCGAGGTCTAGCAGGTGATGGCAACACCGGGCCTGATAGGGAGAGTTTTTAACGGAAGGAGAGGGAGAGATTTAAGTGCTAAGACTTAAAGAAAAAACAACAACAACAAATAATAAAAAAAAAAAACAACGGTGCGTTTGACGACGCTCGTCAAGCAAAAAGATGACTTGAACTTCGACTGGAGGGCTATCTGTGACCGTCGGTTGTCCTGTCCAACCCTACTATCACCGATAATCCTGTTCCATTTTAGAAAAACTGTAGAAGTGCCTAAAAAAATAAATAAATAAATAAAAAATAAAAAATTGCTCATCAACCACACATACACACACACACATCCTGAGTGTATCACTAAAAAGTTACACCACAAACACTGGCTGTCGGAAGCTGCACGGACTTTACGGGAGAGGAGACGCCGCAAAACGGTTTCCTGGCAACACCTGCTCATTAACATCACAAGTGACTTTAACGAGGAACGTAAGAAAGTCAAGAAACGACAAATCAAAAAAAAAAAATCAAAAAAAATCCACATAAAAAAATAGCTTTGTAGAATGTTTGGTGACTTTCACGGTGTACCATCGTTTCTTACCATGGTTTGAGTAGTTTACATGAGGAACGTGAGTAAGGAAAAAAAAAAACAATGTATTGTAAACTGTGTAATGTATGTAAAGTGTCTCTTATTTTGAGAGTTTATATTCATGGTTCTAGAAATGTATTCAGAGTTATTTAAAAAAGATTTTTTGTGTTGTGTCTCCTATCGAGGTATGTTTGAACCCTCCCACCCCGAAAACCCTCCACCACCACCTCCTTGAACAATCATTTATTTTTTAAGCCAACTTATTTTACAGCCAACCCTCTTTTATTTTTCCTAATTTTAAAGCAACGTGTGTGTTTTAACTCACCATACTAAAAAATGTTTTCAAAAGTCCCGATGTAATTTCATGGTGCTTGATTAACATTGACAATCCACAATCATCATCGGTTTCACTCACGTCGTTCCTCACGTTATGATTTGTTTGTAATATTTGTGGAAGGTGGTAAAAGTTCTATTTTGTTGTAATTTATCTTATTTTACTCCTGGTCAAATTTTAGTCAAAAAACAACAAAAAAACAAAAAAACAAAACAAAAACAATGTTGTAAACTATTCTATTTTGAAATGAATGTAATTTATTGAGCTGTGCTACATTCTGCACGGTTGGTCATTTCGAGGTCTAACCTGTCAGGTCAGCGAATGAGAAGTCTCGGCGAGGGGAGGGCGGGGTCAGGGGGCGGGGTTTAAAAGTCCACCCACCAATAGAAAGCTACTACTGGATCTTTCTTGCCTTCTCATCAATACAAAAAAACAAACAAACAAAAAAAAACAAGATCATCGCAGTAATGAGCGTAGTTATAGAGTTGCTTGTGTTGTTGGGGGAAATAAAAAAAAATGTTTATTGTATAGATGACATTTTACCAAAAAAAGCAGAGAAAAATTCAAAAAAGATGTACTTTTCACTCTAGTATAATAGTATTTCATAACAATATTAAGTTGTTGCTGTGGCAACCAGATGTTGCAAATTACTAAAGTTCGGTATTTTTGTAAATTACATGGTTACGTTGACTTTTTTGTTTTGTTTTCTTTTGTTTCTTTTTGTTTTGTTTTTGCTAGAACACTGTACACAAGGTAGATTGTAAAGAACATTTCTTATTCTTCACTGAGATTATGACCTAATATTTTCATTAGCAAAACAACAGCCTCTATTATAGCGCTGTGATTGTAACACTTATAGATTTAAAGTCATCAATGTTACATAGATTACATATAAATATATATAAATATTTATATATATGAAATGAATAATCTATAAATGAATAGGATGTACGACTCTTCCCCCGACAAAGGACCTTTAGGTTCCACCCGGACGTTTTATTCGATATGTATCACTAGACTTTAGGATTGCACTTTTCATATTGTTTCCAAGATGTGATCTGTTTTATCCTTTAAGGGTTTATTAGTCCAGTAAATCTGTTCATCAATCAAAAAGCAGATACTACCGGTAAATAATTCAACAAGTTGCATGAAAAAAACAACAATTTTCTTTTCTTATTTAATGATACTGAATGTTTCTAGTGAACAAAAAAAAAAAGAACATGTCTGTACACAAGATGTCCTCATTCGGTGACCCACAACGCCCTCGTGTATGGAATCCTGTTGAGGTGTAATGCTTTTTTTCTTCTTCTTCTTCTTTTTGTTTTAAATGTGCTCGGAGTGATTGACTGATGGTTAAAAAGACAAGCACTTTCTGAGCAGTTGGTCAACTGAGCAGACTCAGCTTATCCAAACACTTTGCCTTATCTTGAGTCCATCGTGCTTAAGGTTTTATGTTTTTAAGAGCTCTTGTGAAATTTTATCTAAGAGACTTTATCTGGTCTCGGATCCCTTCAGAGTTTCATTTCAAATATGTATCTTTATATCTGATAGCATTTTTTTTTTTTTCGTGTGTGCGTGTGCGTGTGTGTGTGTGTGTGTGCGTGCGCATCACAAGGCCAAAAGAAGTAACTGCGACAGTCACTCATCTTTACTTCTGGTCTCCCCAAATCTGTAGTGAGATCGTTTTGTCCCATTGACTTACAAACTGTTTGGAGGGTGTAATTCACAGCTGTAGCCAGCAGAGGGCGCTGCACTGGAGGCCGCAGGTTTATGAAGCGTGACTGCCTGTGTCAGCATTGTTGCAGTGGACCTTACCAACAAAGTAAAGGCATACATTGACAGGCAGACCCCTCATAGGATTTATAGTTTCAGTGTAATCATTTTTAAATGTATTCTTTTTGCATATATTTTGTGCTATTTTATGTTTCTATAGTCGAATGTTTCTTTGGTTCCAGCAAGATAGTGTAAAATCTATTGAAAGAAAGAAATAAAGAAAATCAAAGGATTTATTTATTTTCTTGTCTCTTATTCGTGTCTCAGATTCTTTTGCCTTCGCAGGATTGTCGCTGTGCGCACTGTGGACCAGGAAGGTTAAACAGACTGAAATTTCTGTGGTGCAGAGTTTTTATTAGAAGCCCTCCGGAGGATGCTTTGGTGGTCCCTAAAGCATGCTCCCCTAAAAATAAACAGATCTTATGAAAAGATTTTCATGCATTAAAGTAGATCTGATCCTCCCAGAATTGACTTTTTCGCCGCAGATGATAAGAACGATGATAAGGCCAGAGACTGGGACAAGTAAGCTCTTTTCCATTATTTATTTTCTGTGTCATTTCCTGTTAGTGTAGTGGAACAGTTTTTGGAAAATGATGGATATGAGGGGTTAGTAGTACCACAGTGGTGATATGATAACTTAAAAATTGATGAATGTCTCTAGTCGATGGCAGTAAATTGTTGAGAAAATGTTTTTGTTGCCCGTTGCTACTTTAGCAACTGCATTTTGATTCATTACATTGAACTACAACATAGGAACACATAATTATCATGATAAGTTATATGCCTCTCCACGGCTTCTTATGTTTATACCATAACTAGATACAAGTGTTGAATATGGCACGGCTTACCCAATAAGTGCTCAATACAATTGTAGAGATAGTGTGATCAGATTACATAGTAATACAATCAGTGTCTTAATCTACAGTCCCATAAATCATCTTCAAGTAAAAAATAATGTGGCTAAAGTCATTTTTTCTGTTCATTTAGGGACAACAGAAGACACTGGAGACATGGTTAGGGAGTGAGGTGACCTGGGTGGATGGTTGGGTCAGTAAAACGCCAGAAAGTAGCAGCAAATACTAGCATCCCACAAGTATAGAGTCAGAAAGCGCTCCGGTACATTTTTGAATGACAAGGCATTTTGTCTTTACATTCAGAGGACTTGTTGCAGCTATGTTGAGGATTATGGAAGACACATGCCCCATTATATAAAAAAAAATAATCAAAAAAGACTGTTTAAAAAAACAAAAATTAAAAAGATGTAAAATAGACTGTCCTGCTAAAGTCTTGTCTTTTTCATAAATAGTTAGATTTCAGCTAAGCTTTGCTAGCTGAGATAGTTTTGTTTTATTTACAGACACATTTACTAACAAAAACAATAATATTTCTTTCCCATAATGCATATCCTCCTTTCTCTGCTGCCCCGCGGCACTAATCGCCCTCCATATCTTCCAGGAAATAGTAACATCCAGTGGATGCACCGACTCCAGAGGCGTGGATTCCCAGCACTGTTGTCTTCTTAGGGATAAAAAGGCTCTTTGCCTTTAACACCACTGTACACCGCTGTGCAGAGAAATGTAGCGCTAGCCTTCTGTCTCTTGTCTGCGCCCGAAAAAGATGTGCCGTCTCGTTGTTGCTAATTATAGCCAATCTTATTTTTACCACACCGACGCCTTATTGCATTATGGATGCCTCTGGAATGGTGTCCCTTCAAGATAGCGTGGGAATATCTCAGTAGAGGCTGTGCATCTCAGGGCTTCATGCTCCAGCATCATCCCGCCCGCCTATAGCTGCAAGAGCATCTCATTTAGCGGAGGCTGTGTCATGCCTGTAGTCTGAGCCCTGTGCACGGGGATGCGTTTCTTTTCTCCGCCGCTGAAGACCTGATTTCTCTGCATGCCGGATTTAACTCCGCTGGAGCGCTATGCGGGAGTATAAGGTGGTGGTGCTCGGCAGCGGCGGGGTGGGGAAGTCGGCGCTCACGGTCCAGTTCGTCACCGGGACGTTTATAGAGAAGTACGACCCGACCATTGAAGATTTCTACAGGAAGGAGATCGAGGTGGACTCCTCTCCGTCGGTGCTGGAGATCCTCGACACGGCCGGCACCGAGCAGTTCGCCTCCATGAGGGACCTCTACATCAGAAACGGCCAGGGCTTCATCCTGGTCTACAGCCTGGTCAACCAGCAAAGTTTTCAGGACATCAAGCCCATGAGAGATCAGATCATCAGGGTTAAAAGGTGAGACAAAGCCCACTTCATTGTATAAACCACCATTGTGTCCTAAATGCAGTAGAGGTTATTAAACATGTTTAGGCCCCTCAAGTAGTCTTATCCCAGGGCAATATGCATTCCACAAGTTTGTTTTGTTATTACAAAGAGAAGTTAATCACAATAATCACCCCTAATTAAAATACACTGAAATAATACATGCTATAACTTTCCGGAGTGCCACCTGGAACCCACTGAGAGCCCCTAAAAGTCAATGAACCCCAATATAAAGGTGCTATCTTTCAAAGAATTTACACCGAGGCCTGGGGATCATCTCAGTATCCCATCTCCCTCCTCTTCCTTCACATGCTTCTCCTCCCGAGCTTTTTCGTGAGAGGCCGCTACCCCGCTCACATGTTCTTCATAAGGGCCCAGCTGCGGCTCACCTGTCATGCGTCGACCCCACTGAACCCTTCGCCGATATTTCTCCCTGTGTCCCTCACACATGACTAACTCTGGACGGCTTTGATCAGTCCAGTCCATTACTCAACAAATCCGCTGAGCTCATCTCACGGCTGTGAGGGAGAGGGAGAGTGGAAGGAAAGCTGTGATCTTTGCGTTTGGTGCTGACACATTGGTGTTTTTGGCTAAGAGACTCCTGTAATTCATTTAAGGGCACTGTGAGGCCGCGTCTACAGTCTTTACGAATACATACAGTTTGACATTTGCTTATTTATTTGCTTTAGTGTGGAGAATTAGATGAGACCGACACCCCTCTTTATGCCTGTCAATCAGGTATAAAGGTGCAACAAGATGAGGTTAGCTTAGCTTAGCATAAAGGCTAGTAAACACTGGCTTTCAATGTGAAGGTTCAAGGGTTGTCCCACTTTAAAATGGGATTATACTGTGAGTCATTCAGAGAAAAAAGCTTGCAGAAAGCATAATAACCCAGATAAAGAGACAGAGACTCTGACTCATGCAGTTGTCATCATGGGTCATCATTTGAGGGGAATAAAGAGGATATGCATCTTATTAAAAGTATCTTGTCATGACACAATTTTGAAAAATAATCTCTTTGTGTTGCTCCTTTTACCCCTTTTCTGCATTTTGGACATTACACAACAAGGCCAGGGTATATATATATTTACCTAACTGCATACTGTGTGTTAATAATTCACCATTTGACCTGTATAGTTTGGCGCAGCTCCTTACAGCTCCACCGCCGGAGTGAACTGGATGCTCCCGTGGCGGGGGGACGTCACAGGCCGTGCAGCAGCGAGAGAGCGTCATGGCTGATGATGCACAGCAGGGCCGAATGCATGAGGGAACTCCTTTGAAATGAATAATATAATGAGGGATAAAACGCCGCTGCGTCGCCTCCAGCCGGCCGCCACCCAAAGCCAGCTGCCTACGCTGCACCAGCCGCCGCCGTCCTCAAGTGTATATCTATGAATATTTCATACTTTTATTTCACACCGCTCTGCGTCTGAAGTGGGGATAAGCAGACAAGTAAAACAAAAATATACAGGATGGTCAGTGGCGTTTTATTAGCTGGGTTTAATTAAGGATAGTAACTCATTTGAACACGTGCAGGCCTTAATGAAACTAGCAACACAATCAGCTCCTGGTCTCCATTAGCTGTCGTCAGGAGATCAGCCACCCTCCTCCCAAACTTCTTGCTGAGCCAGCAGCAGTAACTACAAGCACCACACAGAGATGTAGTATGTGCCCACTCACCAGAACTTAATGGGATTGTGTTGGGTTGGAAGCCAAGAACACATCAGGCCTCCATTAGGGAGTCCTATAAACCAGAATGCTTATGCAGGGCTCTGTGTGTGGGGCACAGTGAGCTTCCATAAGTTACCGTGTCGTGTGGTGAAGGTGGCATGTTCATGCGTTTTGAAGTTGGCATGTGGCAACAACATGGCCGCCACAAGTGACCTTGGGTTTTATTGCCCTGGGTGTGTAAACAATACATGCTAAATTGCTGCTTTACCAAGTTGGGCAGCAACTAGTGGTTACAAGTGAATGTAGATATGGGTAGCTGCAGCACGCTACTGGTTGGAAACAAGGGGGAAACAGCTAGCTAGCTTTGTTGACCCAAATCAAGCTAACAGCACATATATAGCTTGCTAATTTTAAAACATTATATCTCTTTTGGATGTTTTTTTTTCAATAAGTGAGTAGTAAAATCAAAAATGTTCCTTTTTACAAGAAGTTAGAAGCTAGCTAGTCTGTGTGCTTCGCTAAGATAACAAGTTGCTAGCTGAGGGTGATGAATTTGAGCTAGTTTTTGTAATACATCACATGGATGTAAGCATTCTGTGTATAGCCGCAGCAAGTAGCTGGTTAGCTTAGCATATCATGTGGGCAGTTGGAGAAAAAAGTAGTTATTTCACCCACGTGTCTAGTCTTTCTGCTAAGCTACGTTAGCCAGCTGCTAGCTTCAGTATTTGCAGTTATCTCCCAATGAGTAGGTAATGGTGGTAAAACGAAAGTCCTCATTTACACCATGTAAGTTGTAAAAAGGATTGTGCACGTTAGACATGAACCTGAAGCCGAGAGATTGTTTTTCTGTGCATAACTGGTGTACACGTGTTTTATAATACACCCTGTCAGACATCTTTTACCCCCCGCAGGCTCCAGCACCTCACCGACTAACCAAATAAACCCCCGTGTAAGCTGCTATCTGTGAAAGCAACATCTGGGTGTAGCCCTTCTCCCAATCTAATAATCTCCTGCTTGCATGTTAAGGTTTATAGTTCTGTCAGCCCAGGAGGCGGAAGGACGTTCAAAGCACTTGAGCAGTGTTTTCACGCTGCACTGATGCTGTGTCTAATAGCAGGAGGTGAGCATCACGCACCGCTGAGTGGGAATCGGGTGGAGAGACCAAAACTACATATCCCAGGGGGCACTTTGGTGTAGGTACAAAACAACTTCTTGACCTCAGGCTTTTAGTGTTTGCCATCAGGAAGGAAAGAGTTGTTAAAGCAGCCAGTTTGATTTAAAATATTAGCTAAGAAGAGCCACCAGTAAAGTGCTCATTGTTGGTGTGTGTGAGCAAAGTGCTTGGGCTTAACATATTTACTGCATTACGCTCGCTTAAGTGTTTTCACCATGCACTACCACTTATAATGATCAGAACTGCCTTGTTGCTTTCAGGCAGCTCTCCACTGTCTGAAAACACATTTCTTCATTGTTCCAATCCGATCTGCTAACATAGTTATTGTTGACGAGCTCTAAACCAAAGCCATGTATACTTGCGTCCAATTGTCAGTCTCAAATAGTTCAGAACAGATGTTCCTTTTCCAGTCGTGAGGCCTCAAGAGGTAACGCAGCACCATAAAAAAAAGCACAAACACGAGAGAAAAGTATTTTTTTCCCCCCTAATTCCTAGCTTGTTAATCATCTCACAACCGCTTCAGTTTATCTTTAACCTCTTAGGGCTACGAAAATACTTTGATGTGTATCTTGAATTTACCACATTTAGATGATTATCGCTTTTAAGTATGGATGTGGAAAAACAGATGGGGATTCCAGATCCAAAGGCAATGAGTGGAAAACTCTGCACCATACAGTGTGTGTATTATTCAGTGTGACAAATAGGTAACAGTCAGCACCACAGTTATTGTAGCCTGGTTCCTTTTTCGGCAAATTAAATCACTTTAGTGTAACATCTGCAGACGTCTTTAATTGGAATAACAAATGTTAAAGGAGTGCTATTGCGCAGAGTAGTCATTTAAAAATAATAATTATCTGTTTTAGACAGGAAAAACAGAGATTAGAAAACCAGATCACCAGGCAGTGACTGGAAAAATCAGTTTTTTTTACTTTTCCGTTATAGTAGCTTTCATTTTTTTTGTCAACTGAAATCACTTTAGCGTCGTACGTGTATTTGTAAAACGACCAGACAGTCAGTGCTTTCTAGAATTAACATCCGCAGATGTGATTTGATTAGAATAACAAATATTAAAGGCACACTTTTGACATTTTGACCACCGGGGGTGCTATTGTGCAGAGTAGTCATTTAAAATTAGCTACCCCTAAAGAAAAACCTTTATCAAATGATCTTGAATCACCACTTTTATTTATTTTATTCTCAGTTTGGATTCCTGTGATTCTTTTCAGTACAGATCAGCATGAATAACTGAACTAATGAGTCCCATACGAAAAAAAGGAGATCATCTGGAACTGAGGTGCACCATTAAATATGGAAATGAAGCTCTGGGTTTCATCATAAAAAAAAAGAAAGAAAGGGACTCTGAAGAGATTCTCCATCTGCTTCACAGGCCCACTCTTTGTTTGTTGTTTTGTTTCCCAGCTTTCTTCTTCACGTCGATGCGATGCCAGGGCGCTACAGAAACATTAGCAATGGAAGCTTTGTTCCTCAGTAGTGACAGCCTTTGGGAGTTAACGGAGTGTAGGCGCTATATGTTGTGTGATTTTTCTGTCCGGTTCCACCAGCAGATACATGGCTGGCTGTCACAGAGAGTAGCTGCTCCAACTGTTAATTAACAGCAGATGCAGGGAGCAAAGAGGCGGCTGCAGGGCTGGAGGGCTTCACGTCGGAGATGCCTGACTGCTCTTTTGTAATTTGCGTGTGTGTATGTTGGCTGATGCTGTGGGGATTGTGAAAACGGGTATGTGAAGTCACTGTAGCTATTTAGCACAGCAGGTAGCCTTAAAAAGTCGGTTGTACCCCGAGGCTGTACGGAAAAAGTCGAGGCCATCATTTTTGTTTTCATTTTTTTTTTTTGTGAGTTGTAAACACTGTGCGTGGGTGGGTTTGTGTGTTTGCCTCGTTCCCAGCAGTTGGAATAACATCCTGCGGAGGTAATTGGCACTAAGTAGTTTTAACTAGATGGAAGTCATTCAGGGGTCCACATGCGAGCATTTCAACCTGTGGCTTATCGCTAATTGAAGAACAGACGATGGTTTCATTCTGCGTGTGTCATTCTGAAACTGATTTTAGCAGTTTTAGAGATCAACACAAATTCTTTTCAAAAAACTGCGGGTAATTTGTTGCGCTGTCAGCCACCTGCTGTTGTCAGTCGTGTAGATCCAACACGGGCTTCTCTCCCACTGCATTTTGAAAACAAAAAGCTGCACATTTATACAGCTGCCAAGCATTCCAACTGGGCTGATAATCCCCAAAATAGATGGTTTCCAGGAACGAGCTCCAGGAACAAGTTAGCAAAACGTTAAAATGTGATGTTATACACTGTAAAACTGTAAAATCAGTGGCGTAGCATACTTTGATTAATTAATTAGTCAATTAATCAAGGCACTTTGACTTGATTAATCAAGAATTGAATCATCAGCTGTTCCCTTATTAAAAATAATCTCTATTACAAATACTGCACTGTAAAAAAAGAAAGTTCTTACTTACCTTATTGGGATAATGTTCTTAAAGCTGCACACAAAAACTGATGCGGTGCATTTGCTAGTGGACAAATTAGACCTCTATCAGACGCAAATCATGTTTGTATTTCAGACTCCATTCCAAAATGCTAATGCTAAACGCTCGAGTTTCTTTATGCTAGCAGCATGAGTTTATCAGAGCTATGTTATATTTCGCTAAACAATAAAGTTTAAGACCAAAACAATGAGCTCATGAAGGCTAAATGGCTAAAGCTGTGTTACTGAACTGACCCTTTAACAAAGTTTGATTGCTGCTGCTTGAATTTTCAGAATAAAAGCACAAATAACAAACAATGACGACTTCTGTTAGTTTTGTATTATTTTTAACTAATTCATTAACATATAAACTGAATTTATTTGATTACATGTAATTCAATAATACATTATAATGAGCCACTAAGTCCCTGTAGGACAGCTTTTCATCCTGCTGTGTTGAACAGTTAGGTCTTCATCTGGCGAGGAGGGAGCGGTAGTTTGATGCCGCAACAAAATCATCTCTGTACCGCCCGCCCGCCCTCCCTGGAGAAGCTGGCTCTCCCTGTGTCTTTGTAGTTATATATAGAGTTTCTCCTGCAAGGCTGTCAGATTGCATTTGTCTGTATGATGCTCTCCTTGTTCACACTTCACACCCTCTAGACTCCAGCTTTCCAAACACACAGGCCGTGCGAGATGCTTGTCCTGCTGAGGTCAGCTGCTGTTTATATGTGTGTGTGTTACAGTGCGCCGGCTGTGTGGGAAAATGTCAAGCTGCAGGGAAGTCTCTGGCATTTCAGGCTTTCTGAGAGAGTTTCATCTGCTTGACAAGTCCTCGACAGAGCATGCTTGTAGACTCAAGTATTTGCACATTTTTCTATTTTGGATTTCTTTGTGAACGAGGGAGTTTGGAGATGAGGGTCACGCTTAAAAGTTGCGGGGCATCGCTGTCTTGCTCGAGGATCCCCAAGAGAGTCCATAAGTGTCCTCCACTGCTCCGCTCTCATTCCTCGGCGAGGACGCTTGCCAGCTCTTTTCCACGCCTCAGCTCTTCTCCCGGCCGAGCGAGCGTGGCAGCGGGCCACCAATTTGTAGATAAGAGCCTATTTCTCAATAGCACCAACGGATCAATAAGCCCAGCTTGGAAAGCACTTAGGGACGATTGATGGTGCGGGCTATTAGGTGGTGTGCACCATTACCTGTAGTGAGAATATATGCACACACTGTAACTGACAGTCGGTAGTTATTTCATCCGGGGAGTCGCAAAGGGCGTCTAACTGAAAAGAAATATCTTGGATTGGAAGGAAGCGAAGCGTCAATCACAAAAACCTTGGACTATGTAGTGCAACAGATCTTTATCTTTTTGTTGCTTTACTCTGATTTTAGCTCTGATTTTTGCCTCCACCACCTCCTGAGACGAGCAGCTCTTCATCTAACAGCTCAATGCCATGGCTGCCCCGCCTCGTTAAATCGATTAATGCTAGCGATGCATGCTAAGCTAACAGGCGTTTAATTTCCTGTTACCACTTCACAACTTCTTTTTGCAAGATGTGAGGTGGAAACTTAATAGATTAATGCAACGTAATACAGCGTTTTTGTTGTCTGTGTCTCCACAGACACCCACAACGCATTGAGTGGTTACGTGAGCCAAAAAACACTCAACAGAAAGCTGAAAGCAGCTACAAAGCTTCAAATCTAAGGAGATTTTTTCAATACAAGCGTCACCCTTCACATCGAATTAGCCTTTCCATCCATTTCTGGTATGAATTATTAATCACAGACTGCTCCTTTAATTCCGAAGTCGTGCCTGACTTTTCTTTTATGTAATTTAAGTGGATCAAACCTTTAAGAAGCTGTTTTCAACCGACATGTATTACTGTGGAGTTTTTCATGCTAAATAAAAAGCAGAACATATCTGTTTCCAGGGCCAACGTCCACGCCCCCCGCACCCTGCCCCACATGAGAGCAGCACATTAGCTTTATTCAATTATTCAATAACTTATTCCATTACTCTCCCCAGCCTGGTTTCCTTGTATCGATGGCTCAGAGGGAGGAGGACCGGGGTCGTCAGCCACACGCTGGGGCAGAAAGAGGCTCTCGATCGTTGAAGAGATGCGGCAGAGCCCAGAGCTCGTGATTTTGAACAAGAACTAGAGGCCAAACATGCAGCCAGGAATAAAAACATGGAGTTTTTTTTTTTTGCTTTGTATATTGGACTGGTATTAGACACCCCCGGGGGGGAGGGAGGGAAGATGGGAGCCTCCTGGGAAGCTGGAACTGAATCTGTTTATCGCTCTCGTTTTGCTCCATTGTGCATTGTTCAAATCCCGTTTTGTTTCTGCATCCAACAAATACAGTATTTAGGCCAGCAATGCACACACACACACACACACACACACACACACACACACACACACACACACACACACACACACACACACACACACACACACACACACACACACACACACACACACGGCTGAGTTTAGTCTCTCATTACCTCCCTCTTCCTACCTTAGGCATCAGGAAGTTCCTGTGTTTAACAAGAACGCACCAAGCAAAGGGGCGGTAACAGACTTCTGATGACTCCTCTGACTTGCAGGTACCAGCAGGTGCCGGTGGTGCTGGTCGGGAACAAGGTGGACCTGGAGGAGGAGAGGGAGGTGTCCCCCAGCGAGGGCCAGGCCTTGGCCGAGGACTGGGGCTGCCCCTTCATGGAGACGTCAGCCAAGAGCAAGACCATGGTGGACGAGCTTTTCGCCGAGATCGTGAGGCAGATGGATTTCTGCCCTCTGCCAGACCGGAGAGAGGCGTGCTGCCCCGCCTGCAGCGTACAGTAGCTGTCGATCAGTCTGACAAGGGGGTGGGATGGGGTGAGGGGGTGGGGGGGCTGATGGATGGGAGGGGAGTAGAAATTGGAGTGCAAATGTATTCATGTTAGACAGCCTGAAGATGGAGGAGTTGATAGGAAAATCACTTCTTCTACCTGTATGTAGTGGTTAATGCCTGCTTGAGAGGCATTCTGGGAAATGTAGTGAAATCACAAACTGAAGCAGGATCGGGATCCTATGTATTGCAACATCACTTCTCAAACGTAAGGTGGACTTTCCCAAAAGCTCCGACATCCATCGCCGCCCCTGCTGATTATTCAGGAGTCCGGGGTTTCCCAAAGGCAGCACGGTGCCAAAACCATCTAAAAAGCCATCAACAAAGAGGATCATAGTGCTAAATGCTTTTGGGAAAGCAGCCATAGGTCCAAGCAGGGATGGCAGCGTGCTCAGCAGTTTTATTAATCCTGATTCCTTCTGCTTTTTTTTTTTTTTTTTTTCCTTTTGCACTTTTCTGACTTTTCTGACAGTGCAAGGTCAACCACCTGAAACAGATGAGCAACACCCACTGTGAAGGAGTCATACTGGATGTTCATTTCACCGCAGGCCCGCCTAAATATGAATGAATGAAAAGATGAACGAATGTCTAATGAATATTAAAAAAAAAAACTAATAATAAATAAATAAAAATAAGGCACCTTTGGGGAAATTCCTGCAGAAGATCCCAAATGTTGATGTACTGTGGATGATGTGTGCATGGAGTTGTGCTGTCACACTGACATTGAGTACAATCAATCCCACCCAAAGAGACAGTATCAGTCGATCAGTCATTGTCGGACACTCGTCTTTACACACTTGCAGATGATATGAATGCCTTGTTACATTGTTTGAACATCAGTGTCAGTGTGTAGTTCATCTATCTTAAGTCACATCAGTTAGTGGTTCAGTGTCAGAAACACTTATTTTCAACAAAACAAAACAAAAAAATAAACCTTTATGCACAACAGTGTCGTGTTTTATTGTTGAATGATTAACTCTCCTTTTACGTTAACCCCTAGAGGTCATATGATGTGTGAATCAGGGCCTGCACAGAGGTGATTTATGACGGTTTTGGTCCAACTCCTCCGTTAGTGCCACCCCCCCCCCCCCAGTTCTGGTCCTGAAAAATCCAACGAGCATTCGTCAAATTCTGAGCGCCATTAGAGTCCATTAGAGGATGAAATCTGGGACATGCAAGACGTTAGATACAAGATCATAACTTTTGAAATTCATGCAATCAGCATAAGAGCAACAGTCTTCCAACACCTGTGAAAGAGAATGAGGTAAAGTAAATTGTAGACACCATAAATAACAAAGCAGGAGTGCTTGTATGAATGTTAAATCATTAATAGACAGAAATACAGCCTATATAAAATAATATATAAAATAATTATTGCAGGGATTCTTTATACAGAGTTAAATGAAGACTAACAGCGACACCTGCTGCCATAAACCAGAGCAAGGGTTACATGGAACTCCCAGCTCCTGATAGAAGTTCCGCTCCGGACCCAAAAAAGCGTTGCACACCCAGCAGGCATGGCGTCCTTCAACCATAATCATTTGTAACAGACATTTATCTAACACCCCTTGTGTATCTGTTTGAAGTATTTTCTTTCCTTACGTATCTGTGGGATTACTTGTCACGATGGCGACCAGTACCGTGCGTCAACTTTTCCAGCGTCGTAAGTACCAGCAAGCTAGCCGTGTTAGCTAGCAGCTTGTAACCGTTAGCTTCACGGGTTAAAATACACCTTTACTGTTAGTTTTATTTATGGTTAGTTGAACTTTTTTTGCTAAAGGCATTTTTTAGAGACGGGTTACATGGGTGTAGAGACATTATCCAAACGGTGTTACTCATTACGGACACCTGCTGGACCGTAGACATGCAGACAAACCGGTGAAATAGGCTCCATTGACAAACTGGTTGAATGACCGAGTGTGTACAGTTGTATGAAAAAGCTTGGGCTCCTCTCTGAGGCTGCATAATAATATACTGGGATGTTTAAAAACTTTTGAATGTGGCGTTAATCACTTGTATGTAACTAAATCAGAGGTTAGAAATAGGCTGTGCATAAATGTGGGCACCCTTGTCATTGAACTCCACACACAGGTTTATCCAATCATGAGAAGATATGTTAACATTTGATAAAATATAATTCTTTTTATCTCCCAGCTGGAAGCGTCCCCAGATTTCATTTCAGAAATCTGGTCACCTTACTTTGAAATGGAATGAAATTAAAATAAATGCCTTATTTGCTGATAATTTCCCAACATGGCAGGGGAGGACAGTAAGGTGTTATTCAGTGTCAGCCTTAATTAATGTAATTAAATGCATCTGTACATCTTGATATTAGCCAAAAGACTTGAGCCTACATTCCCCATAATGCATCTCCTCTAGAGCAGAGCTGAACAACTAATCGGTTTTAAATTAAATCATTATTTCTAAATCATTATTTAAATTATTTGTACTCATTTACAACGTGTGCAGTACACATGTTTAGAAGTAAATAAGTGTTACCTGAATCCATCCATCCATCCATCCATCCACCATCCACAGGTTTTGCATCGGCCTCGGCCGCTCTGCGTCCGTCTCCCGCTGAGGTACGCAGCCAGCGCAACGCCATCTTCTCCAGAGAGCAGGCCAGACAGCGTGCTCTGTACCCCCGCATCGAGAAGATAGAGGTGTCCATGCAGGGCCCCGGGCTGGACGGCACGCTGCTCACCATGAACAAGGGGATGTCTACCCCAATGAGCTGTGCCAGACGTAAGTGACGTGGCCTCTGTTCCTCAGTTTTAAACATCGTTTCAAGCAGTCGGCTCTTAGTTTGACCTCTGATGAACTCCCACAGATCTGACTGAACATCATGTGACCAGCTCGGCTCTGGCCCTGGTGGACGGTGAACCGTGGCCCCTCCACCAGCCCCTCACCCACTCGTGTTCACTCACTCTGCTCACGTTCAAACAAGATGACCCTTCACTGGTCAACCAGGTATAACACATGACATCCATGTAGATACAGATGTGTTTGAAGTAGTAGCAGTCCAGCATGACTAACAAGTCAGTGTTTGATGATGATGATATGATGCTCAGCTAAAATGATCTCCAAGGCTTTGAAATGGAAAAGCCAAACCAGAGAGAGAGACGACCATTTGAATGGATCAAACAATAGCCAGGATGGCAAAGACTCAGCCAATGATCAGCTCCAGGGAGATCAGAGACAGTCTGAGTCTCACTGTTAAAAAGAGAACATATCGACTGGTCTAAAGGGAAATGGAGAAACATTTTGTGGACTGATGAAAGTAAGATAGTTCTTTTTGGGTCCAGTTTGTCAGACGACCCCCAAACACTGAATTCAAGCCTCAGGACACTCTGAAGACCGTGAAGCAAAGGTGCTGCAAGCATCATGATACGGGACTGTTTCTCTTACTATGGTAATACCAGGAACCATGGATCAATTTGCTTATATCAAAATGCTTGAAGACGTCCCGCTGCCGTATGCTGAAGAGGAAACGACCCCAGACACACCAGTCAGCGAGCAGCATCTTGGTTCCAGATGGTTATGGAGTGGCCCGCCCAGTCCCCAGACCATAATCCAATTGAAAACTTGTGGGGCGACGTCAGAAATGCTGCTTCACCTCTGTTTATCTACACAGAATATAGATACAAGCTTCACGTATGTGCCTCGTCTTCCCCTCAGGCTTACTGGCGTTCCTGTGCCGCCCTCCTGGGGCAGGTATTGGAGACGGCATTCAAGGATGACTACACCGTGGAGCTGCTCCGCACGCCAGAAGTGCCAGGTACTTATGTCTGTTTCACTTTTTTTTTTATCAATGTATAGAATTAATTTATTTATATATCGTGCATTTCCCTGCAGTGACTTCAGGGGCCTTCTGCTGTGATGTGGTGCTCGACCCTCAGCTGGACTCATGGACTCCCTCTGAGGTGAGTATCTGTGCTAAGGAGATGCTGCTGTAGACGTTTATTGTAGTGCACCACTAGAGGTCAGTCTCTCAGCCCAGTAATGTTACAGAGCTGCATGAAGATGACTGTTTGTTTCCAGGAGTCGCTGCGGTCTCTGACCAGAGGGGCCCTGCAGCTGATCCAGCAGGACCTGGCCTGGGAGCCTTTAGAAGTGGTCCCGTCTGTGGCGATGGAGGTCTTCACTCACAGCAGGTAGACTGGGTGGCATCTGACGAGCACTGTGAAGTGTTCAGTAGAAACAAACTGTGACCGTTGTTGTTGTTGAACTTTCTCTCAGGTGTAAACAGGAAGAGGTGGAACAGAGAGCTGCAGAAAACCCCAAAGGCAGAGTGATGCTCTACAGGTGATGATGTACTGTGATTACTTAGAAGTAAGGTGGTAATTGCATTGTCCCTAACGTGCATCATCTTTGCAGATGTGGAGACCACGTTCTGCTGAGTGGGGGCCCCCTGGTGGCCAGGACAGGCCTGTGCTCCCAGTATGAGGTGACGGCCGTCCACAGCCTGGGAGAGGGATCCTGGGGCCTCCATCGTAGAGCACAGGGCCTCTCCCTGCCTCTGCAGCTGCAGGCTCACCACACAGTCTGGAGGAAACTGAGGCAACGAGCAGAGAAGCTGGTGAGAACTCAGAGAGTAGGGTAGCTACTGTTAGGTCTGCTTTACATCCATGCCTAAATTCCTGGCTGGTCTACGTTCAGCCAGTAGTCCCTGGCTGCAGCCATCATGTCATATTTCACCAAGCAGCCAGAGGTGAGGATTTAACACTTCTATTTTTACTGCTCTGCATCATTATTTTGGCAAACACAGAGCTGTAATCTGCAGGAAAAAAAGCAGTCCTCATCCTCCTCATGAAGGACAAACGGCTGTTTTCTAAACTCGACATCAAAAACACAGACGCCGACAGGAGATCCAAGGGAAAAGTATTTTTAAATCTGCAAGTTCTGGACAGTTGAGACACTTGGATCTGCTCTGTCTGCATAACCGGAGCAGTAAAGGAGGAGAAGCTTAAAATTGAACTAGGCTACGAGTTAATTTTGGATGGAGATATCTTTTGCTGCAGCTTTTCTGGCGTTCATCACTGATGGAGCAGGGGAAAAAGATGTACTCATTAATAGAGTCTTTGGCAACTGGTGACATCATGTGCTCTGTGGCCTACATTTGATGTCACCGATTCAGATATTCAGGATCCACAACTCCAACTATATCTTAATCTGGATTAAATAGACATAGGTGTTTAGTTCTGTTCTTTATTTACCTCATCTCGCCAACTGTATGCAATATTGTGCTTATTATTTGTAAACAGAAGTTACCAGGAAGAGTAGAGAGGCATGTCCCCCCCCATCTGCTTCCAGCTGGTGGTCCAAACACATGACCCACGCTGTAAATGGTTTATAAATGGAGTATGTAGCATCACAATTAATACTGGATGTGTTTTTCTTCTACTCAGGTGGATGTGCCAGGACTGGACCAAGTGACCCCACCCTCCCCTCCTGACTCCAACCAGCCAACACCCCAAACCTCTGCGTAACCGGCCACAAACCAATGTCTAATTGTATCATAAGTTTAATATAAAAAATAAATATTCCTCTCTCTCTGTCTGTGTTCCACTGTTCTTATAGAAATAGAAGGAAACATGGGGGGAGGTTGTGTGTCTGTGTAGAGGAGTGAAAATGCGTAGGCAACAGAAGCTGAGTGTGTGTGTGTGTGTGTGCACATTGGCTGAAGGCAGCAGTGCAGCTGTTGTGTCTATCACTCGTCAAACAGGTGGCTCTCAGTCCCGTGAGTGTGTTTGGCAAAGTATGAGAAAGTGATTTCATTTGTTTTTCTTCCAGGATTCCTGGCAGTTTAAACATGTTGGACACAACACTGACACTGAGAAATGATTCAAGTTTGTCTTTGACAGGAGAGCATGTTGTGTGTCTTTGGATAAATACAAATCACCATCACCATTGTTCTTAACTCCATGAAGGCCCCTATTGCAGCTGTTCCTCCTACGTCTGTGATCCCACCCAAACACACACACACACACTGTGAGACACACCCAAGGCTTAGAGCCATTTGAGTTGTGTGAATTGTTGCACTTGAATTCCTGCACAGTTACACTACTAAACATCAATGAGTAGTAATTTGTTTTTATTTATCTCAACGTTGTGTTTGAGGTAGTGGGTATAGGAAGTTGTGTCTGAATGAGTTTTGTTTAAATAAAATAAAAACGAAGACATTAAAATATGAATTGTGTGTTTTGATTATAGAAATGAAACGGACATGAAGTGTGAGAGGATTTGACTATTGTGCTGTGGGTAAAATGGGCGTGGCAGATAAGATAGGAGCCAGTTAACCGCGTTACATCGCCCCCTGTTGGCAGCTAGTAGTCAGGACACCTCCGCTCGTGGTTCTCTATTAAATTAACACTAGATTACTAGTCCAATGGACCTGAAAAAAATAAATATATAAGGACAATGCCAAAATGATGTTGTTATCTTTATATTAAGGTGTTTCTTGTTTTGTTTAACCCTACGGATGTGACATATCAGTGCTGTCAACTGTCAACTATATATATTACATTTCTTTTATTCTCATTTTCCAGCGTGGGGCACATAGACCTTCAGAAGGAACCTCTGGATATCAATCTGATATATGTAAGCTTTCAAGAATCTGCACTTAGTTAAGTGTATTTAGTCTGATCACTGCTATTTAACCAGTACCTCAACAAATGAAAGACAAATCTTTCATTCAGGAAAGCATCAATACTAAAAGTAACACTTTCAGACTGGAGCAAAGAATCAATGATGAAGTGATGATGACTCTCAGAGTGTCCACGCCACAGACAGTCCAGTTCATCCTCTTTTGTTGAACGTCCACTGCAGCCTGACTGGATCACCTAGAGGAGAGCTACACAGACAGATAAATATGCTCAGTAATGTAAGTGTTATGTGTGACTGTCTAGGTAATCCATTGCAACAGTCACTCATGCATGCACCACTGAAACCAAACAGAAACACATACACCTACACATACATCCTCAGTAATAATAACCGTAACTTGTTTAAAGTGGTGGACTGATATTTATTGCATTACTTGTATTTGAGATGAACAAAAATGAACTAAAACCTCAGACACAGCTGAGATCAGACCACAGCCAGCATCGAGTGACCTCTGACACTGCGTCGTGGATGAAAGAGGCCACGCCCCTAATTTCGCAAAACTTTAAACGTAAATAAAAATAATAAATAGACGAGTAATAAAAGAAACTCGTCCCCTGGTAAATGTAAGCATGTTTAATATCGCTGTATTTTATTTTATTTTATTTTTAACACGTCTATGGGGATTCACTGTTTTTGAGGCGCCGTCTGGCGGTCATTTAGTGAACTACATGTTTTCTGGCGCTTCCGCATTGGCTTCACAGCTCAGACCATAGCCTGTATAAAGACACCACCTGAATTTAACTAAGTAAATAGGTAGGAGCTTCCTATTGGATAATTACTGCATGGCTGATTAGCTTTCAGCTGGCAACAGGGTATTTAACCCCAACTGAGGCAATGAGTAGCTTCTCATTTCTTAAACAAGCATGTCTGAAGACACATCATGTGGTCATGGACAAGATGTTAGTCTGTTTAAGAAGTGTCAGGTCATTGGCATGCATCAAGCAGAGAAAACATCTAAGGAGACTGAAGAAACTACTAAAATTGGGTTAAGAACTGTCCAAGGCATTATTAAAAACTGGAAGGATAGTGGGGAACCAGGAAGAAATGTGGTTGGGGAAAAAAATCCTGATTTATTTTGATGACTTGAATGTTTGGTGAAAACACATTGAAGAAAAACAACAGCAGAAGTCAGGGCTATGTTTAATAGTGAAAGTTAGATCATTTCCACACGTACAATGTGAAGGGAACTCAAGAGATTGCGACTGAACAGCTGTGTAGCCTTAAGAAAATCACTAATCAGTGAGGATAACTGGAAAAACGGGCTTCCATTTGCTAGGAAGCATAAAGATTAGACTCTGGAGCAATGGAAGAAGGTCATGAGGTCTGATGAGTCCAGATTTACCCTTGTGATGATAGGTGCATCAGGGTAAGAAGAGAGGCAGATGAAGTGAGAGCTTTGTGTAGTGGTCAGTCTCTCCCATCATCAATACAAGATCTTGGTGGAAAATGAATGCAACATTGGATGGAAATAAATCGGGTGACATTGGAGAAGCTTTTTGAAATAAAGCCACAGGGAATGTGAACACACCCATAGTCTCATCATTTGGTAAATGATTTGCAACACTTTGCTGCACATCAGTTCAGCAAGCTGACATATTCCAATACCACTCCTTGTTCTTAGGTTCTAGGTTAACCTTTATGATGGTGTCAGCTGAAGTTTTGCTGATTTTCTTCTTGGTGAACACAACAACGAAAAAAAAAAGTTGCACTTTTAAGTTGAGGAGTATCTCAGTGAAGTCACCTGTGGATGTGGCTCAGTCTGAAATCAAGGGATCACATCCAGAGCTCTGAGAAGTTTCTCCGTTTCCTTTTCAGACTAAAGGCTAACTTACCTGTCTCTGCTTGAAAGGTGGACATCTGAGATCTGTCAAGAGCTCCTCTTGGTTGCATAGTGGACATTGGGTCAAAGTACACGTTGGACTCCAGCAGCCACCTTTATGTCTTTTCCTCTCAGTTTGTGATGCAGCAAATGGTCAGGTAGAGTTTGAAAACAGAAAATAATAACTACTTGAGTGAGACATGACATGAGTGTAGGCCTACAGAGAGAGATCACAACAGTCAGGATAGATGCTGACATGAAATCCATAAGTAAAGATGTGGAGCATTATGTGTTTTATTTACATACATTACTGACTCTGATTTGTGCACACCTTCTTGTGCAAGTGTCCAGTCCTGTGAATCCTTCTCATGCTTTAAGTTGAGCTCTGGTAACCTCCACCTCCAATGAATATACTATGATGTCTGGAGACTCAGCATGAAGTACAAACACAAGCCAGTGTCCCAGTGTAGATGTACCAGTGTCAGACAGGTTCCCAGTCACAGTCAGCCTGCTACGATTCAAGGATCAGCTCCACACCCACAGGTGACAAATCAAGATGGCGGCGCGCATGGACGCAGCCACTTCAGCGGCTCCAGTCAGCTTCGTGTTTGTTTACTCCGTCTTTACTTTCGTCCGCGGACACATTTGACACGGAAATACGAGCAGCAGTTTGTGTTAGCCGAACTAACGGAGAGGATCAGCGGCACCAAGTTCCGGGCCATCGGACGAAAACAGTCACCGAGAGGACTCACCAACACGTCTACTTCCCGAGGACGCTAAGGAAGGCAAGCCCCCTCACCAACAACAACACCACCAACACCACCACAACCATCATGGCAACCTTCTAAGAGCCTCCTGTGCAGCAGCATCTGGTTTGGAAACCGCACCGTTTCTGATAGAAGGACCCTACAGAGAGTGGTGAACACAGCTGAGAGGATCATGGGTGTCCCACCTCTACTACACCCAGGACATCTACAGATCAAGGTGCACCTCTCCCACCCCTCCACCTTTCTTCTTCCATCAGGTAAATGCTTCTGTGGCTATTTGAACTCTTTGTCTCTGTCGTCAGTGCCGATGTATCTGCCAGTACTCATTCATTCATTCTCTGCACAGGTAGCTCTCTCAAGTCATGTGTTGTGGAATAGTAGGGAGTAGTGCAGCAGCAGTTGGAGTCATTGGTTGTGTCTTGTCAGTGTATGTGTTGCACAGTGGGACGAGGAGAAACAGTATTGTGTGTTTTTAGGAAAGTTGTTTTGAAATAAACACGACTTGAATCTTGAATCTGAACATTTGTTTGGATGGTAGACCAAAGCACCTCCTAAGAGGACAGGACAGGACAGGACAGGACAGGGGATTACCAAAGGTATTAGAATTCAGTCAGTAGTTGCCAATGGTGCATTAAAACTACAAACTAAGTGTTGCCTGTGAAATTGCTGCTGAATCTCTGTCACATACAAGTGGATAGGAGTGCTTGTGTCACCCAAATGTAGCTGCACACTTTGGAGACAACTGGCAATGAGGGGAAGTGGAGGTAAATAGTAGAACTGCAAGGAAGTGGAGTTTAAAAGCCTCTCTCGGGGATAGAGTAAACTTGTTTCTCACAAGAAATGCCATTTTTCTTCCGTCTGGTTTATTCTGTCTTATCTGGGCACTGTACTGATAGTGGCAAATACCAGAAGTAATGTAAAATGAAATATAAAGCAGAATATGTGGAGATACTGTATGACTGTTTGTAATATTAATCTTGTTGTTACAAAGCTGCTTGCATGTTTGATGAAAATATATATTTCATAATATCCCTGTTAACATGCAGCCATTCTTTGAAACAAATTAGGATGTATTTAATTTTATTTCATATTTTTTTGTTATTTAAAGTATTTATCCCACCATGGAAATAATCTCTCTTTATCATTCTTTAAAATACCCACTTGTGTAAAATGTCCATTTTTTCAGGTCAACATGTGACTGCAGCTCTCAGTCCTCTACCCAGACTACAGAGTGTGGTACAAGGAGAGTCTCCAGTTTCTAAGTGTTGGAGCTGCAGAGTCAACAGCTTAGTGAGTCGGGAGTTGAAGTGAGTCAAGAGCTGAAGTGAGCCGTGAGCTGAAGTGAGCCGTGAGCCGGGAGTCGGAGGCGGAGTCTTGGAGAGGCGGGGCAATTATTTTTTTTTTTTTTTTTTTTTGCGAGTTTTTGGGCAAAATTAGATGACAAAATTACCAAAAACTAGAGTAGTAAGTGTGAGCAAATAGCTCAGGGAGTAAGGAGAGGGGTTCGGGGGAGAGAGGTAGTAGGTTCGAGGCCAAGAGGGGAAGTGTTTTGGGAGACACTAGCACAAAAAAAAAAAATGAAAACAAAGGTCGGCCTCGAACCCGGGACGCCGGGTCGGGCGCCATGTTTTTATCGCACTGAGCCACCTCTCAACACAATTTTGAAAAATTTTAACTTCTATTTATCGTATAAGGTCGAAAAAGGCTACTACCCGGCACCAGGACGGCTCAGCGAGCCGCTGGATTTTAGTGTAGTGGTAAAGCAGAGGGTTTGGCATGGGGAGCTCGGGGTTCAAGCCCAGTCCTTCCCATTTTCTCGGCTCTTTTGGCTCTCTGAGTCTTCGACTCGTGAATCAACTGAATCAGATGCATGATTCTTTCCATGAAAAGACTCAGATTTCCTCAAACCACTCCTCTGGCTGAGACCTTCCTTCAAGTCACTGTCTGACCTGGAGCTCAACATGAACCTTCAGCTGGAGGCTTCCAGAGGACAAATGGCTGGTATGAAGTGTTGATGTTTCACCACAGAACCTTAATGCAGCTCTTTATTTGAAACACACAGCTTCCTTTGACCTTGTCACAAACTTTATGTTGGTGGCTGCTGAGGAAATGTGTTTTACGTCAAAATATTAGGAACAAAAAACAAATCATTTTTTAGTTTGATAAAAGGTTTTTTATTTCTCTGACAAACAAGTCACATTTTAATACGGTTTCCTGCGAGGAGTCACGGTGGAAGCTTATTTTGTAATTTAATAAAAAAGGAAAGGTACAGTATGAGATGATGATGATGATGATGGAGTTAGACGTCGACATATCTTCAGTTTTCATCTGGAGACCCATCTGAAAAGAAAAAAAAATAAAGATGGAAGATCCTGTGTTGAAACATATACACACACACATGCATAAATGAATAAATTAGGGATGTCCGATAATATCAGCCCACCGATATTATCGGCCGATATTGAGTTAAAAATGTAATATCGGGAATTATCGGTATCGGGTTTTTATAACCGATATTTGTTCTGTAGGCATCTGCATTTCCGAGTCTGCATGAACGCAGCATGGGACGTTAACAGGCGCGTGCTTGATGACGTATAACAACAACAAACCAGCTCGCCCGGTGTATGAGATGTCCGTGGTTTGGAAGTATTTCCAAGTGTCACCTACTAACAGTAAATGTGCGATTTGCAATGACTCTTAATAAGAATCATGCGGAGTTATACGCTTCATTTGTTTGGCACTTTTTTCGGTAACTTATTTTGCACAGACAGTGTTTACATTTGAAAAGCTATGTTGCATTTATGTTTGCATCCAGTGGAACATCGCAATAAAGTTAGGCATAATGTGTTAATTCCATAATAGGTGACATGTTGTTACCAAACAATTTTGGTGTAAAAAGACTGCATATATCGGTATCGGGATATTGGTATCGGAAATTAAGAACTGAACAATATCGGAATATTGGATATCGGCAGAAAAGCCAATATCGAGTAACCCTTATTAAAATAAATGTTCAACTGTTCATAGCAGAAACAAATGTGGATTATATATGAAAAGAACATGTATTTATGTTTTTCTAAATGCAGCTGGATTAGATGAACGTGCCTGAAATGTCCAATTTGCCCTGAACGCTCCGCATTTAGCAGGAAGTGGAAACAGCTGAGCAGCAACACGTTGACTGTGTTATTGTGTTGGTTTAATGTTTCTACAATGACTTGATCAAATATCAGTAAAGTGACGAACCTGCAGGTCAGTCTGCAGAGTTTGTTTTTACTCTTTCAAAACACCCTCACCTGCGCAGGTGAAGATGTCTACAGAAGAAGAAATAAACACTGGGGTGTTTACCTTTAGTAGAGAAGAAGCCACGACGCTGACACTAAATCAGCAACCTGCTGAAGAAGAGAAGTGATGAAGCTCAAATAAATAAGAGTTACACCTAATCCTGAACATTAACTGTATATAAAAGATGGACAAACCCTTCTTTCCGTCAATCGTTAGCTTCTGAACAGTTGAATGACGCTCGGGTATGGCGGCCGCCATATTGGTTCCGAAAGACTTCGCCTCTCTCGGAAAATCCAAATATGGGCATGTGGGTGGAGCATTGAGGCCGAGTGGCGACCAGATAGCTAACGCTCAGCCTAGCTTGGTAGCGTTAGGCAAAGTGCTAATCTTTGTTGCCATCAGCCAGTTACCCGCGCTGCATCGCCCCAATGGATCTGAAAATAAGAAATACAAAAGGACACTGCCAAAATGTTGTTGTCGTCTTTATATTAAGGTGTTTCTTGTTCTGTTTAACCCTACGGATGTTGACCAGAGGCGGTTCTACATTGAATTGCGCCCTGGGCAAGACCACCTGTGATCCCAAATTTCCCATGATTTGACAATTTGAGAATCTTTGGGATGTCATAGAAAAGGCTTTGTGCAGTGGTCAGACTCTCCCATCAACAACAACACAAGATCTTGGTGAAAAATGAATGCAACAGTGGATGGAAATAAATCTTGTGATATTACAGAAGCTTATCATAAAAATGCGTGCTGTAATCAAAGCTAAAGGCCGTCCAACAAAATATTAGACTGTGTGACCTTTTTGTTTTGGCCAGTCAGTGTGTAACCTATGAGTTCTCTGACGAACACTCGTACCTCTAGATCTAGATCCCCTGCCAGTGGAGACTCTTTAAGTGTCCTGGATGTTCTCAAGAGATCACAGCTGCCACGATGGATTGACAGGACGTCTGGATCAGCTCTTCCTTTGACACTGATGACTGGACTAATCAATGGGCCGGTCGCCAAGACCAAGGCTGGTCTCTCCCTTTTCGCTGCATTAAATGTAGTACTCACAGAGCACCAGATGTGCTTATTATGTTGACCATAATAATTTAATGGACCGTGAACAGCAGTACAACCAGCAGGAAACACCAATAATATATGAACTTCATAATAAGCAATAGAAGAAACTACTCTGTATAGCATAGCCAAGTGTTAGTAAGTCTTGTGAAATGAGAAACATTCTGACTTACAGGGTTTGTTCAATGGTCAAATATTCAGGTCTTATTTCAGTTGCCACACCTTGTTGCCATACCCAGTTGATTTCCGTTATGTGGCCACTTGACAGTGCAGTGCGCGTCTTGGACACGGCGCTGCGCTCTCGGCGCTCCGGCGCTCTGCTCGTCTGAGAGCTCACCCCGCCCTCCTTCCCTCCACCTCCATCTCAACCACAAACCGCACAGCAAGAGAGCGCGTTCATTCCGCGTCCAGTTGCCGAGGCACTCCGTCCCTCCCCACCCCCTTGCCTTCTCACTTCTCAGCCAGGACACCGACCTCACTGTTGATCAGTGCCGGAGTTGCGCCCCGCTCATCCCTTCGCCCTCCAGCAGCTCCGCTCCGCTCCACGCCGTGCCGCTCCGCTCCGCTCCGCGCCGGGCCGGTCCGGTCGCTCCCCCCAACCCGCCTCCCGGAGCGCAGTTTATTCCCTGGAAGCTGGATGAATTATTGGAGAGTTGTGAACAAGTGCGAGAAGAACCCTGAGGGCTCGGGATCTGCCTCCTCGCTCCATCCAGGGAAGACAAGTCTCAGCCAGAGTTGTGGACGATAATGGAGGGGACGTCCCTGTATCTGCCTGTTGTCATTTTACTGATGCAATGTAAGTGGAAAATGGAAACTATTCATCCAGAGGAACTCTCTCTCTGTGTGTGCGTGTGCTTATCCACTTTCCTCCACGGGATAAAGCTCAGGATAGAAAATATTAAAGCACAGGATAGGAGCGGCTTTAGTGTTGGACTGATCCTGTTACTTGTTATTTACCATGATTTGTGTTCCTCACAGTGTCAGTGGAGGCAGCGGGATCAACATTCAGTCTAAAGCATTTAATTTGATGCTTTAGACTTCAAATGTTACGTTAAAAAAAGTCAAAATTTATACAGCAATTTTAACTTTAATTTAAAAAAAAAATAGCTAAACACATGATTTGTTTTGGTTGCTTTTTTGCTGAATTACACTTTTCAATATAGACATATGCGAATTTGTGATTTTTGGATTCGTGTTGGGTTAAAGACCATCTGTGAGAGCTGGAAGTGTTGACTGTGCAGGCAGGCTGGGTTCCTACAAGTTGGCCCCTAAAGTTGTGCTGGCACGGGGCCACCTCAGGGTGTGGGTGGCACGGTGGCACAGTGGCAGGGTGGCAGGGTGGCAGGGTGGACCTCTGTTCTGGCAGAAGAGGTGGCGAATCTGTGCATGAGGTCAACAGTTGGAGCTCCACCAGAATACCTCAAACTGCTTTTGGTGTTTTCATGGACGTGCACAGGAAGGTTGGGAACAAAACAGGGCGTGTTTTGAATCTTTAAATAGAAAGGAGGCATCGTGGAAGTTGTCCTGATTGTGGGATGCATGGAAACCTGTGGGGGGGGGGAGAGAGAGAAAGAAACAGAGAAAGCAGTGGAAGTGCTGCTGGGACTCTGAGATGGATGTGATGAGACAGTGAGAGTGAGTGACGCACATTTTACCCCGCGTTGTCCACATTTAGCCACCTGTCAGGCCGCCGGGTCACGGGTTCACAGAGGTGTGTGTCTGTTTGTGTGTTTCCTTCCCCGCTGTGGACAAGCTGACGGGAATCACTCATCGTCTGGTTGAGCTGATAGGAGCCGTGGACGCTTTAACGGGGCAGCACCAGATCAGATCTGCTTCTGTGGAGTGAACTGTTTTAGAGGAAATATCGTGGGTGGGTCTGTGTGGCAACACACACCCACAGAGAGAGACACACACATATGCACACACACACACACAGTGTCTGACTGAGACAGCTGTTGCTCACAGTGTTACTCTCACACAGGCAGGCTTTGTTCAAATGGAGCACACACACACACACATGCGCACACACACACACTGAGCCGTCCTGTTTTCCTCTGTACCCCCTCAGCCTTGAAACGTGCCGTCCACATTTCTTATCTATATCACACAGCCAGACAGGATATTTCCTATGGGTCCATCTCCCTCCCTCTTTCATTTGTTCCCTGTTAATTTGAGTAAGTGCCTTAATTATTACTGCGCCATGCTTTTGACCTCGGCACAGCCCTGGCAACACCCGCCCCCCCTCCACCACCCACCCCCACCACCTCCACTACCCCTCAGTCTCTGTAACACTCTGTACGGACCACGTAATGAGAGTAAAAGCTGCGTGCCAAGGAGTGAGCGTGCCATCCTTCTATTTTCTGCTCAGGCGAGAGGGTGGCCGTGTCTCTGTGAGTTGAAGCTGTCGCAGCGTTTGGTTGATGTTAATGCCATAAACGAGGTGCGCGTGTGTCGGTGCTATTGTTAGACGTTACCGAGCTTCAAAGCCACAACAGGGCCGCAGCACAAGCATTTTTAATTACCTCAGAGGCCGGATCTGATGCTAAGACGGTGCGTTAACATTTCATTTAGTTGTTATCTTTCTTTTTTGATCTGGTGCGTTTTACACGACTTGAATTTGTTCCGTTCAGGTGACCAAAGATGCTCGGCCCAAGTCCAGCAAACCTATCTGCTGGACTCACTCCTAATGATGTGTGTTGGGTTTTCTCCGGGTGCCAAAGCTGGCCCGGGTGCTGCTACAGAGTCGATTCTCCACCCGTGTTACGGCATATAAGCCAAACCTGGCAGCCCTGTGTGGACTGGAGCCGACTCGTGATTAGTCTGTACTGTAGAGTGAGCTTTATAAGCTCCAATCAGCCCCAATCAGCCGGCTAGATGATATCATCAGCTCTCCACAGAGCTTATATTTTAACCACTCGTGGCTGAAAATGCTAAACTGACTGGTGACAACAAACTTTTAGGCAAGGTTTAGGTGCTACCAGCTGAAGCCAGGTCTTAGCTTGGTTTATGCTTCCGTGTTGGAGCCTAAGCCTTGGCCTATGCTGCTGAAAAGCATTTATACTTGTGCACTGGTGTGTTGGCATCGTCCTGTAACTACACCACTAAAGCCTGCTGTTTGCAGTGAAATCCCCGAATCAGTAACTGCAGATCAATAATGAGAGACACTGAAAGCAGAACTTCCAAGTGCTTAGAGATGTGGACAAATCTAAGTATGCATCACCTCAACGTCCGGTTACATTTTTATACCGACATCTAACAAGTTATGAGCTCTTACGCTTTCTTTATCGAACAATTACTACATGACCAAGACTGAACCACAGATTGAGATTTGACATCTGTGTGCATCAGGTCAAACACCCATTTGTTGCATAAATTCCTCCATGTAGATTTTCAGCAACTATGTCTGATAGGATTACTCCGTACATTTGGATGCGTCATGCATACGAACGCCTCCTTGCTTCCTTAAATATTTGAACACTCGAATGAGTTCCAGCGCTCACTGGATCAAGCTTATCGCGCTGGCAGGAATTCTGCTTCTCAACTTCTTGGAGAGCAGAGGCGTCGAAGGCTTCGCCGTGTTCCCATTAGCCACCGTGCAGTCGTGAAATGATCCTAACAGGCCATGTGTTCGTCGTCTGCCTCGACGCCTCTGCAGCTAATTGAGGCCATTGAAGCTGACAGTGTTCACGGTGGCAGAGCGCAATGGAGGAGGACGGCACGGGGGCAAGGAGGACCTCGCGAGCCCAGTCACTTTGCTCACTTTTTTCTCCCCGTGTGCTTTTGTGTTGTCATCCCTGCTACATTTCCTCTCCCTCAAAGAGACACCCTTCAAGGTGGCGGCAGGCCTGGTCTCACACTGTGTGACAAGAGCGTCTCCCATTCACAGTCCAACTGTCTGAGAGGATCTCCCTCGCCTTCACTCCTGCTCGCTCTTTTATTCATGCTTCTGTGGGTCTCTGGCCCGTCCCCCCCACACACTACCTCGCTCTCCACCAACCCCCCACCCCACCCGCTTCACTCTCCTCCACTCCATTTGTATTCTATTCTTAGGGCAGCTCATCTCTCCTTGATCGTTCATTCTTGTACCCTTTTTAATCTCATTGTATCTCCCTCCGTCATCTTGTTCATCCTTCAGTGAGACATTGCTCGTCTGAGGGTGTCGGAGTACACAAAGCCAAAGCTACGATCATAATCCTGTTACACCGTCGTGAGTCCACACAAACTGAAGGGAGGGGAGAGAGCGTCTGTCTGCAGGGACGAGGTGCACTTTTAATTTCACTTCAGGTCAAAGTTTGACCGAGTGAAGCTGGTGTAAACTGTTCCAACTTCAGAAAAAGGCTTTTAAAAAAACCCTCTTTTGGCAGACGGCATTATTATTGTATACACTCTGATTCATTTAAAAGCAGCTTCAAAAGTAGCCCCTGTGGAGATCAGAATGACACTCTGAGACATATAAAAGCTGAAAGTATGGCAGTCTAGCGTGGCCCTTTTCCTGCCCCATACTTCCGGCCGTTTGTGTCAGCTTTGCCAGGCATTATCCAACAACGGCACCCCTCCCTTTACACAGGAAATCATCTCACAGTTATGTAGAAACAATGGAACGCACACAGGACGCTATGGATAAACAGGAAACTAGACAACTCATAATAAATTCAGTAATTGTGTTTTTAAATTTGTGCGTGCTGGGACTATGAGACTATACAGTGACATCCTCATTATGCCAAATTATAAGTTGTTTTTTTAAAATCTGTTCAAATTCCCCCAGAGATCCATCCAACATTTATGCATTTTCAAAAATGCATGGCCTTCCGTCGGAAAATCTTTACTTAATTTCCAGCTTTTCTAAGATGTTCCCGTCATCCTGAGAATGCTTAATGTTTCCGTCTCCGTGATTTTAACCCCCGTCAGCCAGCTTTAAATAACATTTAACCTCTAAGTCATAACAGCACAGCAAGATGCTAATCTGCCACGCAAACCAATCAGCGTGCAGGAAAGGCGGCATCCTCTTCCTGTTTGGACGCAGTGTATCAGTGACAGGCAGACGGCACGCTGTCCGCCTCCTGCTAATGCCCTCCATACATCAGGTTAATCTGGACCAGCCACTGCTGAGGTGACCTTGTCCTAACCTGCGTTTAAATAAACATACGACAGACTGCTCCTTAACCCGGTAGGATTAAAGCAGAGAAGGAAGAAGAGGAGGAGGAGGAGGAGAAGGGTGTAATCCTGCCTCTCAAAGCTCCTGGAGAATCACGACTGCCGTCTTTGCATGAGACGGTAGAGCTTGAGCCCCCATTAAGCATTCTCCTCTTGCAGTTGGTGGGGCACTTTACCCAATTCACCTTGCCCCCTAATGGATGACAAGTGATATTGCATTCTGAACTGCTCTCACCCCTCTTTATGTTTTTTATCTCCCTCTCCCCCACCACCAGGTTCCCCCTCAGCTCCCGTTACCGTGTCCAGCAACAGACATAAGGTGGAGGTGCGCGAGCACGCAGGTGAGGCATCTCTGGGCTCCCATCAGATTCTCCTTGACAGACTAAAACGCACGGCTATAAATAGACCAAACACTTAAAGATGCCTCTGATCCTTTCCTGCTGAATATCTCATCTGTCACGACTCCCGTCCTTTAGACGCGGTGCTGTCTTGCGAGTTCCGGACGGAGAAAGACCAGAACCCACGCATCGAGTGGAAGAAGAAGGGGAAGGATGTTTCCTTCGTGTACTACGAAGGACGCTTCAGAGGTGAGAAAACAGTTTGTCACTGTCTATCCTCTTGGTGTTTTAATCAGCTTGCAGTACCAGCTGGAAGGGGTGTGCCACGTACTGTCGGATGAGAGGAAACTCTTGGACATGGTGAGAAAAGAATGATGGATGTGGGAGACTTTAGCACGGTCTACGTGTCAACGGTGTCGAAGCATAAAATCATAACCCGCCACTCGTCCTCAATCTCTCGTAGTCGTGATTTAGGAGGTGAATTTAGCAGCGTGGGACAGAAATAATGAAATAATACGGAAGCTTTCACACAGTCTCCACGGTTTTCTCAAATTTGTCAGGGCTTTAAAATGCTTTTGATCCTCTTTATTGGACGGACAGTGTAAATCTTCACCTTGGCTAACTAACCTAAACAACTCCTAAACATAGCTCATAGTACAACATCATCAACATATAGAGTAAGTCATCGTAATATGGACTTCTAGTACATTTTGGGTTTACGTTAGTCTAGGAACGGCCAATATGGAGCCAGTGGGTATCTGGATAATGGATTGCTGGGTCATGACTTCCGGTTCATTGTTCATTGTTGTGAATGAGGTCAAGAGACGACATCTATGCCAGTTTACACCAAGTGAGCCTTTTAACCCACGACAAGAACTTTGATCAGTTAGCTTGCTTGATGACAAGGTATAACAAGACGTTCTGGCTCTGGTAACCCTAACCCTGCATTTAAATCTGATTGGTCAATACTACAGCAACTTCAAACAAAAAAACTAAAGCTTCAAGGCCTAAAATCTTTTGGATTAAAACGTGCTCACCGTGGCTCTAGTCCTGTTCCTGACCTTTTGGTCTTACTTTCAGGTCCCTTGGAGGGCCGAGCGAGCATTGAAGGGGCGACGGTGACGCTTAAAAAGGTGACCCAGGAAGACGCCGGAGAGTACCGCTGCGAGATCAGTGCTCCTCTCGACTCCGTCAGCTTGGGAGAGACCAACGTTACTCTCAGAGTTTTAGGTAAAGCTAATCACCATAATACATGCTCATATACTTTGGCTTCTCAAGTTTTACTCACGTTTCCGGTTCCTTGTCCTTCAGTGCCGCCTCAAACCCCGCTGTGTGACATCCCCAGCTCGGCCGTGACCGGCTCAGTGGTGCAACTGCGCTGTAGGGACCAGCATAGCATCCCACCGGCAACATACTCCTGGTACAAAGACAACCAACGACTCAGTACAACCCTTCAAGCCAATGCAACCTATGCGATCGACCCACACACTGGAGTTCTGGTGAGTGTGTGCATGACAGCAGATAAAGAAGTAGTATGATATTTAAAGGATAGAGAGGCTTCTGTTGAGTTGTTCTTTGGTTTGATAGAAAGGGCTGTTTGAGTCTCGCTCAAGGACACTCAAGTAAAAAAAACCTGGTCTTTCTAACAGCAGTTACAGATTGTTGTTCCTCACTGTCTCTCGTGCAGGAGTTTAAAGCCATAGCCAAAGAGGACACCGGTCGATACAGCTGCCTGGCGTCCAACGGAGTGGGATCGCCCAAGATGTGTGAGGCCAAGAGCATGACAATAGGTGTGTTTGCGCTGCATCCTGCCTCTTCCCCCACACCTTTCACTACCGGACAAAATCAAGGAGGCAGTGGAGAGGAAGCGCCTTCTAAATTTATCTCACCTTGCTTCTTTAATGTGGACACCTTCAAAGTCCCTTCCAGTTTGAAGGCAGGCTGCCTCCATTTACGGCCAAGTTTCATCATTTAAAAGGATTCCCTTAATATAAATGGGTCTGACTGATGAATTATATAATGTGCTCTATGTTAACAAGCAACCACTTTACGCAATTAATAAATGATAGGAGATACTGCTGGGAGTTCAGGGAAAGACATTGGTTGCATTACATTATGTCCGACCCGTTTGTTCGAGCGACTTGTTACTTTAGAGTTCTTCTACTTCCCAACCTTAACGCTGTGACTTAATGCTTTAATAAAATGAAATACAGACTGCATGATTTACTCTTCAATCCCCTCTCCCAGAGGACGTCAACGTTGCCGCTGTGGTGGCAGCGGTGGTGGTCATCTTTCTGATTGTCGTGATCTGCGGCTGCGGATGGTTCCTCTTAAACCGCAACGGCTTCTTCTCCCGTGAGTTGGTTGTTTCTGTTCAGTCTGAAGTCTACTCTGTCTGCTTGCATGAACACTGTATCAATTAATAGTTTTTATTCTCTCCCCCGAAAAAAAAAAAGAATGACATTAAGTCTGTTTCTCTTACATGGTCCCGACTCATCCATCAGCAGAACACAGAGGAAGGTAAGAGCTTTGTGATTGCATTAACATTGATGTGAGCGAACAGGCTAATATCCTACACACTGAGGATTGAGGGAAGAGGAGGAGGAGGAGGAGGGGGTGGACTGTTGTTCCACTTAGACGGCGTGTCTGCATCTGTGTGCTGAGTCAGGGCTGTATAGAGTGACAGCTGTGGCTGTGTGTGTGTGTTTTTGAGTCACAGCCGTGCCTGCGTTTCAACTCACTCTGTGATTGGCGCCAGCAGATGCAAAAACCATGGGAAAACTTTGAGACGCTTTTCTTCCGATTGGTTTCGGAATTTGTGTCAAAATGTAGCCAGGTCGATGATCTGGAAAGAAACAAGAATCCGGAGATGAAAGGACACACAATCAGTCGCATGCATAACTGTGGACTAATTACTGTCTGTTAATCAGCGAGGACGAAAATATTGGCAGAAGAAAGAATCGCAGGCAATTAAACTGATCTGATGGAAAAGGAATACTTTGATATTTAAGAATGACACTGGCATAACAGAGTGATATCAGCGCAGTGCATACACACTCGAGCGGGCAGGAGGAAGTGGTGCCCGAGAAACCACCAGACATAAATGCATGTCCTCATGCGACTGGCCTAACTCGTCTTGACGTTATTTGATTACTGGCTTGTTATTGCTTGGAGTTTGATGGAGAGTCAGCGTTGGGCTCTCCTTGAAGCTGATGCGAAAGCTCTTTGTCTAGGTTAAAGTCTGATGCTTATCCCACTGAGCTAACTGGAGCCGTCAGTGTCAACTTCCTATTTATAGAACGGGGGCTTCTTCACAATGACTCAAAGACAATGTGACATGATTTCTGATGCACTGATCGTTGGCGCAAATTTACACGACAGCAACGCAGAGCTGCCTTTAAAAGAAAAACGGTCTCAGGGGATTCTGGTTAGATGGATTTATGTCGTGTTAAAGACCAGCCACGGATCATTTTACTATTGTCTTTATGAATTATGGTCGAGCAACATAAAATCTGAGCTTTATAATGCTGGACGCCAAGCCAAGACATGTACCAAAGTGTCCTTGAACAATACATCTAAGCCGTACATTTATTCTCAATGTTCAGGTTTTATAAGATTAGGAAAAACGTGTAAATATTAATTATAAACCATCATTTGAAATCATTTGTCATTTCAATTAACAACAACAAGTAACAAATTTAACAAATACATTGTATTAAAGCTTTAAGAAAGATCTTTAAGGGGCCTAAACTGGAGCCCTGGGGAACTCCAATTTGAAAACGCACAAATATCCAGAGCCATTTGTTAAATGTCTTGCTCAAGGACACGTTCACAGCTATGGGAAAACATGAGCAACAAAAAAAAGATGGGAAGAAGAGTCACACATGATTTGGACTATTAATAATGGGGTGCTGGATTGCTGCATGTGATTGGCTCACCTGCATCATGATTGGCTGCATGTCTGCACAGCATTGATGCTGGTATATGGAATATTATATGATTGATAAAGATGTGCTTACAATAAGAGTTTTGTACTGGTGATGTTGGTTTTTTTATGCTCTTAAAAAATATTTGTCTGTGTTGTCATACAGTGTGCCTGACAATGCAGTTTCATTGCTGCAGTCTTAATTCTGTGTACGTTGGGATTTCTGTTTTTTTAAGTTTGCACTTTTTTAAAAAAAATCTCTACTTGCAAACTGTTCTTTGCATAATTGTGCATTCAGGTCAATTATTTTAAGCTAAAGTGCACAAGTTTCCATCTGAGCAATCACAGGTTACTGCACATTGGAGTACAAAAGTAGAGGTTTAGCGCTACAAAGGAGTGAAGGTGTCTTTGGAGTTGGCTAGATAACAGTGCCAGGGTCATTCTTGTGCTTGTCTTTGTATCTAAATGAGACAATCCACTTTTGTTCAGTTTCCTGGCTAATGCAAACCTATTGGATTTAGGTGATTAACACTGTTGTCCTGTCTTTTTAAGTTGTTGGTAGCACTCAAAAGATACGGAGCAGTCTCGAATTTGCGACACACCACGCAGCAAAGCCTGTTAAAGGTTTATTTTAGATGCTCACCATGTTTTCTTTTAATCATGCAGCTTGAAGCCTTGGATGTGTAAGCACAAACTTGCAAAGCACATTTTTTTACAGACTAGATGCCTGAAACATTCTGTTTGTTTTTCCTAAAACCTGAAAGCAATGACCTGAATACAGAAAACGTTTGAAACAGAAATCCCAGTACAAATCAAAAGGTAGACGCTGACAGATTCAGGATTGCAGCTAGAAACCTGCATTTTCAAGCACACTTTTTATTTTTTGAAATGACAGACACCAAGCCAACAAAACTTGTTCCTCTTTCAGAGCCTCTTTATAATGATAAAATATTCCATACTAATAACCTCCACTCCAGAAAGCATGGTGTGCAGCATGAGTCAGAGATGACTCCGCTCTTGTTAAAGCCAACGCCCTGACCCCTACAGGTCATTTTGGATCTCCCAGTGTCATGGTGCAGCCCACATCAGCAGCCAAACCCTGCACAGAACTGAGGACACGTGAGTGTGACGCATGAGGGACAGTTTACATCTTAAAAAACAATGACGTCGAGAAATAGTCGCTACAAATTACGACGTCTGTTTGTTATTTGGATTAACCAAACAAGATGGAGAGTAATTACGGACCCGTAAGGGTGCTGCTAAGCAGATTTCTTTCACTCTGGACTGAACCGAGCTAGCCCTTTCCCCGTTTCCAGCGTTCTTGCCAAGCTAACCATTTTCTGGCAGCAGCTAGGTCTGAAACAAGTCAGGTTTCTCACAATAAATCAATACAATTATCTTAAACTAATTTAGAAAATTTAAAAACTTCCAGTTGAATTGAGTTTTTTCCCCTGCTGCGAGGTTTTCAGTTTCAAATTGAACTCTTCATATTGCACTGACCACAAAGCATTTGAGTATTTTTAATTTTTAATGCTTAATTTGTTAAATTTCCCTTTGTTTTTTAGTCTTTCAGTTTGAGAAACTTTTCAGGGTTAAAGTATTTTCATTCAAGTACATTAACCCCATTGCATCTGATTCTGTGTACCTTAAACAATATAGTGTTTTCATCCGCTTCTTGAATTAGAAAATATCAGAGGTGAATTTAACTACATTCATTCCAATAAATGCTTTCGAAATCTAATATTTCACTGCTTTAATTAACTAAACTAGTCACTAGTGTGTGAGAGAGTTTACTTTTAAGCATAATGCTGACAGTTCTTTTTAAAAAAAGTAAAAATGCAGCCTATTGAGCAAAGGTCTGAATGAATCCTTTCAAAGGTCACCGGCTGAATGTATGACTCCTTAACTAAATATTTTGACATAATTAGATTTTTCATTTTTTGCATTTGCATATCCTCAAACCTTGAACGGTTTTAAAATAAAAATATTTCACTTGAGCATCTGTTAAACACTGATCCAGGAGATGGCTAGCTTAGCACAAAGCCTGGAAGCAGGAAGCAGGAAGCAGGTTCTGTCCTGGGGTAAACACGGCCTATTTTATGTGCTTATGTGCCGGCTAGCTCAATCGTACACTTTAACAACTGCGCCTAAAACTTAAGTTACTTTTGGCCTCCGTAGGTGGATAAGCAGAAGACAAACATTAGTGTCTCTAACAGGAATGAAATGCTCCGTCTCAGATTCTCTCTCCACCTTAATATAACTCTGTCTGGAGAGTCATGTGTGATGCATATGTGACAAATGCAGGAAGAGATGTGACTCAGGGTACAGCTGCCTGACGTGCTTGTTATGTCTTTCAGGTCCAATGTCAACTACGTCCCTCCGCCCCAAGAAGTAAGTGTCTCCATTTCCCCTCTGTCTCTCTCTCTCTTTCTCCTCTTGCGTCGGGCCTTGACAAGTAGCTCACACTCACCTGGATGGGTGCGACTGAGATCATAACACCTCCACGCATCACCAAGGCGCTGTAATTGTGAAGAGAAAAAGAAAACCAACATTATTATTATTAATATTATTTTTTTCTGTCCTTCTCAGCCCCAGGATTTCAAACACACACAGTCGTTCATGCTCTGAGAAGCCGGCCTTCCTTCGAACACATCGCCCTCATGATTAAGGTGCCAACACTGGATGTCTGTCTCTCTCCGTCTCGGGACTCAAATCGAATTATTGATCTTCCACTATAATGTCAGCCCTCTACTTTTTTTCAATGGGTTGTGTCAAACTAATCTGCAAGGCTTCTTACTCTCCTGCTTTGCTGTGTGTGGTTCACTGATGTCTTCTGCTCTTAAGGGATTAAGTACAGTTTGATGGTACTCTGCTCCCCCCTGGTGGTCACATGTTGAAATCCAGGGGACTAGTCGACATACCCTTTGTTTCTCCCCTCTGCAGGCCAGTTTTTTTCTTCTTCTTGCTTTCTCTTACCAAAGACTGATGATTAATTGGTTGCATTCAAGCTGAACCATCACACGGGAAATCTTAAAAGCCATAGGAAAAAGTTGTTTTCAATCCAACAAACTCTTAAATACAGCTTTACCTCAAGTCGGGTATCTTCAACAACACAGAGACCAACCCCATTCCATCCTAATGTGCCTGCATGGTCTTTTTTACAATGTATACCTTGTGCCTTTTTAATTTGTCTGTCATATTTATCTATGGATCACAGTTTTTTGTAAAGAACTTGCCTTACTTTTTTCTGTCTTTATATTTTTGTGCCACTCTTTATCAATGTGTATCGAACGGAGTGTCTGTTTTTAGACGGCGTGAATGGATTGTTCAGAGTTTTATTTGAATGGTGTATCAAGTAATTAAAGGTTTTTTATTCAAACGCGTGTGCGCCGTTATTACGTCTGCACATTTTACTGCAAATTCATTCGTTCATTGTAACTGCTCGTCATGTGGAGGGCTGTGGGTGGAGCTGGAGCCTGTCCCAGCCGTCGTAGGACGAGAGGCAGGGTGCACCCTGGACAGGCTGCAAATTATATATATCAATGCATAATTAATTTGATCATAAGATAAGGTTTTAATGGACCAGGGATTAAATTTGCATTTATCTGTAATAAGTAATAATGTATGAGGAGTACATTTGACTAAGTACACTACCAGTCAGGACTATTTACATTGTATTCTCACTAAACACATCAAAACTCGTGATTCACATTATAGATTTTTCAAAATAGCCACCCTCTACTTTGATTACTGCTTTGCACACTCTTTACGAGCGCCATGAGGTAGTCACCTGAAATGGTTTCCTAACAGTCGAGTAGGAGTTCCCAGAGATGCTGGGTTTAGTGACCGTAGAGGTCGGGTCATCTGGTGGGGCACTCCGTCACTCTCCTTCTTGGTCAAATAGCCC
Organism: Planiliza haematocheilus; assembly: GCA_005024645.1. NCBI lineage: Eukaryota > Metazoa > Chordata > Actinopteri > Mugiliformes > Mugilidae > Planiliza > Planiliza haematocheilus. Next base: position 808,630 of record SRSE01000183.1, on the reverse strand, counting down.
TTACAGCCTGGAGACGAGATGGGATAGCGTGTCGCTGCAGGATGCTGCGGTAGCCATGCTCGTTCAGTGTGCCATCAATTTTAAATAAATCCCCAACTGTGTCACACCTCCTCCTCCATGCTTCACGGTTGGAACAGTGCATGCAGAGACCATCCGTTCACCTTTTCTGCGCCTGCAAAGACACGCCAGTTGGAGCCATGGATCTCAAATTTGGACTCATCAGACCAAAGCACACATTTCCACGGGTCAAATGTCCATTCCTTGTGTTTCTCAGCTCAAACAAATCTCTTCTGCTTGCTGCTTTTCCTTAGTAGTGATTGTCTAGCAGCTATTTGACCACAAAGGCCTGATTGGCGCATTCTCCTCTAACATTTCATCTAGAGATATGTCTGCTACTAAAACTCTGTGTGGCATTCATCTGGGCTCTAAGCTGAGGTGCGATTTCTGTGACTGGCGACTCGGATGAACTTATCCTCGGCAGCAGACGTGACTCTTGGTCTTAATTTCCTGGGGCGGTCCTCTTGTGAGCCAGTTGTCGTAGCACTTCATGTTTTTTGCAACTGCACTTGGGTACACATTCAATGGTTTTGCAATTTTCCAGACAGACCTTCAGTTCAAGTAATGATGGACTGTTATTTCTCTTTACTTAGCCGATTAACTCTTGCCACAATGTTAACTCTAACAGTTCTTAAATAGGGCGGTCAAAAGATTCCACAAATGAACCCTGACAAGACACACCTATGAAGTGATAACCATTTCAGGTGACTACATCATGAAGCTCATTGAGAGAACTCCAAGTGTTTGCAGCGCTGTCAACAAGGCAAAGGGTGGCTACTTTGAGGACTCTAAAATATGAATAATGTTTGGAGTTGCACTGATATTACTGAACAAGATGATGTGATTCTGACTCGTCAGTAACATGCAACTAAATAATCAGATTATTCATCAGGCTAAATTTATTTAATAAGTCGTTTCTGGGATTCATCTGCACGTTTGTCGTCATCACATACACACGTTTGGACCGTGACATAGATTGCTATTTAAGCTGCTTATCTAAACAAGTTAGTTATATAATGCACGAGGGGTTAAATTGCAAACATCCAGATGGGAGGTAACGTGCAGGCATTGCAACCATTTATAGGTGCTCAAATCCCACATAAGCGCGTTTTGGTAAACAGCTGAAATGAAAATCATGCAGAGACCAGACTGTACATGTCTCTCTGTGATTCCCAGAGAGAGACTGAAGGACAGTGGCTGCATTAATCATTCAGTTCTTCTTAGAAGCATCACACAGGTTAATTAGATCACTTCTTGCTTTCAAAATAGGCAATATTTCTAGCATGCAGACACTTGCATCATCTTCTCATCTACAATCTGGACGCAGACTCGTGCAGCTCGGCGGTGCCAGATCTGGGTTAATTTTCTGAGCTCTGCTCGACAGCACGGGCCGCGCAATCGTAAAAAATTTAGGCAGCGGGTCACATGGAAGCGTGCCCCTTCCGCTGCTATTTTGGGTTTGAAATATTCATCCCGGAAAGATGTTCACCGCATCTCTGACCTTGTCAAAATTTAACTCTCGAGACCGATTCAGACAGACGGCCAATTTCCATTTAGGTCAGCCAGCAATTCATCGAGTTCAGATTTCTAGGTATAAATGAGATCATTCACATTCAGTGTAGTTCACAGCATGCTCTGAGAATAGCAACTACTTTATTCCTTTATCATTAATGAATTAATCCAGGTTAGAAAACCAATCAAGGAGCAAACTGACACATTCTTTTCAGCTCTAACGTAACTGATATCTGCATTTCTGTTTGTCACTTACCTTAATATTTATGATATGATTTCTAGATCAGTGTTGACCACAGAGCCTTTGATCAGTCACAACAGGTCGTCAGATTTATTTCAGATGAAAGTACAATGACAGTGTATGAGGAAATACGCCGCCCGGGTCCAATTTCAGAAGCACAAAATCAGTGTGACAACCATCAGAAGCAGCTTAACCACACAACCAGCGCATCATGGTTCAATCCACTATCTTTTTATTAAATACAACATATTTGTGACATGGAGGAGATTTACAACATGGACATCATTCACTTAGCTCCTTCGTCGAATTTCGGCTCTGGAACGAAAAACCAAACAAGGAGAGATCCATTAGTGACGGTTGTTGACAAAGTGTGATTGTGAGTTTTAAACGTACTGCAGCAAACCTTAAAACAAATCTCACAAGAAGCTTAATCGAAAATAAAACATAGTTCTAACACGGTTCATTTCACTCTGACACATGTAAGCTATTTGTAGACACAAAGACAAATCCCAGTGCGTCTCAAAACAAAGGTAAAAATATTTATAAAGGTAAACTTAAAACTCTGAAGGAAATAAATGCATTTACTGTACATCCTGCACCGAACCTGGTCCAGAAAACAACTTTCTATGATTAACTTTTATGTTTTAGGTGTTTGCATCGCAGTTTGACCTCAAGCAATGCAACTTTGGATGTCCCAATACTGATATTAGCATAAATAGCTCAAATACAAATTTAAAATTCACAATTTTACAGCTACAATTATAAAACGTGGGGTTACAACATGTAACCAAAGTTAACTGCGCAGGTATTTGGATGAACCAAATGTGTTTCAAGACCTAGACTATAAAATGTTACATTAATAAAGTAAAACAACAAGTGTATGTGTCCAAAACACTCAATTAGTAATTCCTTAGTAGTTGTTTCTCTTAGCAATGCTAACCTTTTTGAGTAACACAATAAAGATCACTGCTCAATAAAACTGGACTTGTAGTCTAAACTGACCTGGGAACTTGAAGTCGGGGAACTTGGTTAAGTCTCCGCCACCGTATAGCCTCTGCAGCTTGGTGACTTCATCAGACAGGTTCTTCTGGTAAGCGGGACCTGCATCCACAATGCCACCAGCGCTCCTGGGAGAGCCAAGGCATCAAATCATGTTCAAAATTCAGTGTAGTAGTCGACAGCGATGAATGGACACGGGATGCAGGTTCAACAGTAAAGGGGAAGGAAAAGAAGCTGCATCCAGCAGTTTAGCATTGTACAAGGACTTATCATGTTAATGATTCACCATGACAACACTGATGTCTGACAGGTGAACTTTTTCTACCTGGACTCTCTGTTCAGTTAAATTCAAACGCCACGACTTGAGTATTATCTACTAACTTGCTCTTGGTTTTGTAGTCCCGGATCTTGTCCAGGAACAGATTCTGGACGGGGTCGAGCTCCTTGGCCTTCTGGAAGACGACAGCGGAGATACCGATGTTCCTGCGCAGGGTCACGCTCACGGCGGAGCGCAGCACGGAGGACAGCTGGAATAACCGATGAAGTGCCATCTGAAGGAGAGAAACAAAACACGGGGTTAGGGTGACGAGACTGCGTCAAATGTTGGGCTTAGTGTCATGTTAAGGGCAATCACCTACGCAACCTACACAATCAAGTAAGGACATGCTAGGTGCCAGGTGCAGCAAATCAACGTTAGCTAGCTTTAACGTTAGCAAGAGTTAGCTAACGTCTAAAGCAGCAACAACTAGCTTACTGACATTCCGTATGCTACACACAAACCTAAACATGATATCATTAATGTCACAAAGACGTTATGCTGCAAAGTGGACTTCATTTCTGGTTAAGCTAGCTAGCTAGTTAGCTAACGTTTAACCCAACAAAACAACTGCTAATGCTAACACGTTAGCTAGCTTTAGCAGACAGAGGAAAAACCTTCAACTATTATCCCTAAACTTTCATTGTTGCCTTTAACCCGTGTCATATCGTTGCACTAACCGAATGCACGTACACGTATTAGTATAAAGAGTAGCAACAAACAGAGGTAAATATAAAGTTTGATAGCTTTTCTTTCAAAACGCCGTACTCACCTTGGGTTTGACACTCAGAGCACTAGATCCAAATGTGGAGGACCGCGGTGGATTGTGGGAGTGTGGTGGCGCTTAGGGGCTGTTCGCTAACGTCAAAATGTTGCCGCAGATGCGCAGCGCTGCGCGGATTTAGTTTGACCTCCCCCACAAAATACCACAAACCTACGAATAAAAAACAAACTTTTTAACCTCTATTTTTATTTTAAAAATATTTTTTATCTAAACCTGTATTCACTTTGTAGTACCGACACTTTCATAATAAAAAATAAATAAATTTAAATGCTATTTAATCATATTTGAAATACATCTAGATACTTAAATATGTATTATTTGATATAATTGTATTTATAGAGTACTTATATTTACCATTAAGGGAAAACAGCATTAAAAGCTTCACAAAAACAGCTGCAGTCTTATCGGTATATCATTACAGCATCTATAACGGACCGTGGACATGGATTCAGTTCAGTGCAAAAGCAATTTAACCTTTAGCAAAATGTCCCAGGTTCATGTGTGTCAAGGAGATCTGATGTGTCCTTTGAAGCAAGACAGCGAACCCTCGTCAGCTCCAGTTTCCTATTTTCTGTGTCAGAACGACCTCTGACCTCCTTACGAAAATCAAATCAAAGCCAGGTTTCACACTGCGACTGCCTGTGTTCAAATCTAAACATGAATTATTAGCATGAAAACAAATCTGCAGCAAGGCGTGTATCAGTTTTAATTCAATAAAAAAAAGAGACAGCATTTGTATGTACATTCAAAACTTTATTATGGAATACAGTGTAGAAAGCGTTTTCCCAGTCAATGCAAATGGCCTGCACAATATTACACAGTGGAAAACAAAAACCAATATATAACCCATGGAAAAAAAAAAAAGATAGAAAGAAAATCCTGCTTCCTCTTCTACTCTACTGCCCTCTGTCGGGCTTCTAATGAGCACCTTCTGATAACCACCCCACTGCAGCCTCCGTGTGCACATTTCACCCACCATTTCCTCACAGATTTAAGAGGTCACGCTGCGTTTCTTTCAGAGTATTGTTGAGACGGTGACAAACCATAAATCTGAGCTGACTGTGTGTGGATGAACAGAGATTCTTACATCGGCCTGCATTTACCTCCGACTAACATTTCCCTCGACTCTCTCTCAGCTCTTGATGGTGGACGCCTATCATCTGTATAAGGACTTCTGGGGGAGTCTAGTGAACGCTGATGGCAGAGAGGTGAGGTGCATGGCTGAAGGAAAAGGAAGGCGAAGTGGAGGAGAGGAAGGGAGGTGCTGGGGGAAGTGAAAATCCATTATATGTACAGACTGCCTGCCTGCCTGGCTGGCTATTCATCTGGAACTGCAAGTCATTTCCTCTCTACCTCGCCCTCCTTCCTCCTCCTCCTCCTCCTCCTTCTCCGAGCACTCCACCTGTTCAACCCGCACAGTGATTACAAAACCAAAACGAAGGCTCACAACTGGACGAAACACCAGACTGAAAATGACACAACACATACACGCAGATACAATCCTAACCCGGTCGCCGCACCACGCCACCCCACGCACCTCCTTCCTACCCTCCACCCTCGCCGACATGCCCTTCTCAAAAAAAAAAAAATACACAGCAACGTGAATTGAAAGCAAAGATTTTCAACACAAATCAGTGAATGAGAAGGATATACAAACAGAGATGGAGCCACATGCCCTCCTGTAGATTCAGGAGAGCAGCAGGGTTTAATAAAAAAGAAAAAAAGAAAAACCACAGATCTCCTTTAAATGTGTATTTTACATGATATCAAAGCATCATCTAGATTTATATATCGTCATCGTTCGAACTCACGTGATCACGAGAAGATACTAAATTTACAATCTTGCTAGAATGACAATCTATACGTGAGAAAGGATCTCGAGATCGAGAGAGAAAGAGAGAGAGAGCAGCGTTAAGATTTATTTTTTTTCTTCCAAATCCCATCATCATTGTTGTCATGCACTACATAGGAACAGCTAAGACTTCAGCATTACTTCAGTAACATTACACGTAATTTAAAAAAAGGACTTTACATCGGTCGACTTCTCGTTGTGTTTTTTTTTGTGTTTTTTTTCTGAGTTTTTCCGTCTTTTTTGAAAAACAAAACTGGAAACCATAGAGGAAAAAAAAAAGAATTAAAAACAGCTCATTCAGAATACATAATTACTACCGTCGTCATCATCATCATCATATTTATCATCAGCGTCTTCAGATATCCTTAAGAGCCTTGTGTGTCTTAACACAGCCCAGCTGTCGTAAGAATGCGCAAAGAAAAGAGGATGGAAGGAGGGATGGATGGAGGAGGGAGGAGGGAGGAGGAGGAGGGAGAGGAGGCTCACTTATACTCCAGTGTAGACTGTAGAGAGAGTGCAGTAGTGGTGCAGTAGGTGGGGAAACTCTGGGCCTCATTTATAATAAATCACGTTGCTCGGCTTGATTAAAGAATTAGATCTGAACAAATGAAATGTCTCCAAGACTGATTTAAAATGAATCGGCATGCAACCAGTATTTTTGTTTTTTCTTATTTATTGTTCTTTATAAATGAGTCCCAGATCAGCACGCGCATTAAAACTGATCAGAGGTCAGATCCGTCTACGCACTCGAAAACCATCCCAAGCCCCAAAAAAAATAAGAATAATAATAACTATACACTGGCCCTGAATCAGTGTGGAGAGAACGTGCTTCTTCCCCCAGAGCATGGGTTTGTGTCGCTGCACTGGGCGGGGCCTTTTTTTTTTTTTCTTCCCCCCCATACATCAGCAGGCCCAGATGGAGCAAACGTATAAAAACTCCTTTGTTTTAATTAAAACAGGCGTCTTCGCTCCAATAAAGTGAACTAACGTGGTGCAGACTGGCTCGGCCGCCGCGGCGCCCGCCCAGGCAGAAATGAAAGAAGGAAAAACCCCGTCTACGGTCGCTCCGTATGCTCGTAACTGACTATTTCGGGCACCTGATGACCTGAACCACACTGCCTGTTGGGAGACTAGTTGAGGGGAGGGTAGGGGGTGAGGGAGACAGGGAGGGTGAGTGATGCGTGGGAGGGGGCTGGTATGGGTGGGTGGGTGTGTGTGTGCATGTGACATTCTCCTCAGTTCTGCATTTGCTCAAAGAACTTGTAGGTCGGGTTCTCGTAGCCGTTCTGCTGCATCTTTGACAGGTGGCGCTCCTCGGGGGTGACGGCGGCGTCCACCTGGAGGGGAGCCAGAGAAAGAGAGTTTTTTAACTGAACAAATAATGCTAAAATGATAAATGTGGATAATTAGAAAGGGGAAAGCAGGAAATTAATTTGTAATGGGCATTAATCCAATTATATTTGTGAGCAGATACAATAAAAGATGCAGTGTACCATCCCTGCTCTGCATCTTTAAAGCCTTTTCACTTCATACATTCATTGCACAGAAGCACAAATGCGTGTGCAACTCACCCGTGCATGCACAGGCGTCATCCTCACACACCAGACTGACAGCCGTACGGAACAGCTTGTACACAACACACACACACACACACACACACACAGGCAGGTCAGCTGTTTCTCACCTCGATGACTCCGTGGTGGATGGAGGTGTACTGCTTCTTCCTCAGCATCACCAGGGTGATGACGATCACGGTCGCTATGACGACGCCTCCGACCATCAGGCCGATGATGGCGCCCTTGTTGGAGCCGACGTCCTCCGCGAAGAAGACCTGCGGGGAGAAGCCGCGGTCAGGTTTCAAAGCGATTCCTTATTCCGACTCAAATCGTTTTTTTGTTTTTTTTTGCGGTGCACACTGGGTGTAATTACATTCCCTAGCGTCTGCCCCTTCATTACTGAGGCAAATTTAGTTTGAAAATACCTGCTGCGTCGCCGGGGAGCGTGCCAGCACACAATACAAACGGCCGTGATAAAAACTAACTTATTTCCGACGTAGCGTAATTTCGTGCTGGATGTAATTTCTTCCCGTGTCTACGAGGTGATTTAGAGGAAGCGGAGCTCGACATAAAGAAGGCACCGATGCAGAATGACTCGGCTACAACGCACGATTTCACAAAGGCACAAAACCAAATGAGGACTCGGTCGCAGATTACGGCGCAATATGGAACTCATCTCCTTATATAGTCCAGACAATAAAATGGAAGCAAACGTCTTGTTAAAGGAGGAAAACAAGAGTTGACTGAACTGCAGATTCTTTGCAGCAAACACTGCAGTGACTGTGGGGACTGTGTTTTATTCTGGTCTTGTGAGCCTTCTTTCAGAGAATACAGCTGATTGGGGTTACGGGGAATATTACATTTAAGAATTAAGGACACACTGACTGCTCATTGTAAATGCAAGAAATGTGATATGTAATGAAATGTAGGGATTAAGGGATTAAAGCCTTAAGGTGAGAGGACTGAGGTACGTGGATTTGGATTTGGCTGGATTGAGGTTTTTTTTTTTGTGCTTGCATTACAATACTGCATGAGATTAATGACTGAATGTAGGACTGGGTTGGAGAATATTACAATGTCTAGTACAATAATAATAACACGGATATAAACAGAAAACTTATCGGAGGGCAGTGGTTTTTAGAGAGTATGACGCATGCATTATCGCGGATGTCTCCATGGGCACCTGTCTCCATGGCGACAACCTTGGGAGTTTACCAGGAGGACACAGCCAGGAAGACACGGATCTGCGTTGCGCTCGACCAGAGTGCAAGCTTGCATGTGTGGGTAAAACGCATCCTCATGTGCACATATCAATTCCCCCCTCACCTGAATATTCACTCAGATCAGCGGATTTCGAACGAGCACGAGCTTATTTACCAGTTTCTGGTGGTGAACTTCATATTCGGTGCTCTGCCTGTCCTCCGTCTCCATTCGCATCTCAGGAATAGCCTCCATCTTCTTTCCAGTCACTGGCGAAGGAGGAAAAAAAGTACAATCTATTATAGATGGTGACACTCAGCCACTTTCTCCATCTCGCTCTCCGACATAAAGCTCACTGACGAAAGCATATCGGACGGCGTAGTGCTGGATGGATGCAGCAGCAGCAGCAGCAGCAGCAGCGTGACTTGAATATAGCACAGAGAGCAGCACCTGTGCATTAATATGACGTCATGTGGAGCAGGATGTGTCCTCACAAAGAGAACTATTATTTTATCATCTGTCTGCAACTATTAGTGACCAGTGACACAAACATGGCCTCCATATGAGCCTCTGTTATTACCACCAGAGGGTGCATTCCTACATCCAGAGCCGTCTCTGCATAACACTGACAAAGGGCTTTTATTAGAAGCTGTGAACACTGTTAGAGAGTCTACAGTAAAAGAAAAAAAACCTGCAGCCCTTACAATCTGGGGAGAAATGTTAACTTTTTAACAACGGTACCAACCTGGCCTTGTGGGAATGCCTCTGTCAAGACTGGGGCGAGAGTCCACTGGCTCCACTAGAAAGACAAGAGAACTAAGGTTCAGTTTTTTGGAGCAAAAATCAAAGGAATGTTCTTCATGCTGCAAACGAGTCGGGATTCTGCCCCTAGATGTGAATCTGATCAACCTAAATGGAGCTGCTGCTGCGCTAAGTACCCTGATTCTCCGTGTTGGGCTGGTTGAAGCTCTCGGGGTGGATGAAGCCGACTCCCCCGAAGCCAAGCGTGTCCTCCTGGGGCAGCAGGTCGGTCTGGCCGTCTCCCAGCTCCTGGTCGGGCATCAGGGCGTCGTTTCCGTAGCTCACCCTCACGTCCGTCTGTAGGTTGGCCAGCTGCTGGGCCATCTCCGCCTGCTCCCTCTGCAGGAGCTCTGCGTGGACACCACGGGGAGCCAGGAAGGAAGAAGATAGGTCAAAGAACGCAAGCTGAAAATATTCATTTGCTTATGACACTCGGATTTCTTTTAATATTATATCCCACACAACCGACTGACACCAATGCTTCCATACCAGAGCAGGGCAGACGGCCTCAAAGAAATGTTGTTTATTTAAATAGACCTGCTGCCTAGCAAAGACTGAATGCCTTTCTTCTGTGTATGTTTGCTCCTGCGTGTGTGTTTTGGTGGGCAGTACAGACTGTGACCGTCTCCCAGACACAGATGGCGGCATGACGCAGGCAACTCCAATAAACCCAAAAACCCAGCGAGCAAATGCAGGGGTGAGAGCGAGGGAGGGAGGGAGGGAGGGTAGGAAGGGGATTTATCTTCCAAGCAAACAGTTTAATTTGACTCTGAATAGAAGAATTAGGCCAAAATTGCTTTTTTTTTTTTTTTCAGGGCTTGAAATTGGAGCATTCAATCTTACCGTTACATGTAACACAATCAGGACAGCGTGTCGACGTCCAGGTCTATCCTAAACAAGATGTCACTCGGGATGCTTTTTATTTAACTGCTGAAAACCTACAAACTCACCGACTTGGTCCTGGATATCGTCGGCCACGCCGGGCACTTTGTAGAGAAGTCCCAGAGACTGGTTCATGCGCTCCTCAATAACACGCAGATGGGTCAGCACCTTTTAAACACACAACAAATTAGCTTTCCTCCTTTTTTCTAAGAAAACATAGAAAAAAAGAAAACTACATTTTCCAGTCTGACTGTACCTGAGGTCTAATCTGAGCTGCCTTCTTGGGATCCACCATGCGGACATGCTCGAAGTGTTTAAGGGTGTGTTGCCTGTCCTTCTGCTCGGCACGCACGTACTTCTTCAAAAGGGTGAAGACATGACGGGGCTGCAAGAGACATTCGATATAGCATCTGTAAATGTATATGCGGTCTGCACAGGAAGAGTCGTGCAACCAAACAGAAGCTTTGTTCTTCGCGACCCGTCCCGCGTACCCTGATTTTCAAAGCATGCGCGCTGTATAATTTGTTACACGCAGTTGCACAAAAACAAAGCGCGGGGGCGAAGAACTGACAAAAGCGGACACATGCAGGGGAATTATTCATGCAGCAGGTCAGATAAAAGAGGCTGAAGGAAATATCTCACTTCAAAGGGAAATGGGAACATCCCCATGAAGTTTTAAAAGTAACACACACACAAAAAAAAAAAAAAAAAGGGTGGGGAGTGGAAAGTAACCTCTGCAAGAATATCAATTTCTTTTAGTAATGGTTGTTAATGTTCTGCATGAGCTACAGAGCAGGGGGATGTGGGTGTAGTGTCGTACTCTGGGTGGGTCCTGCTGCAGTGCAGTCAGGTAGCTCTCCAGAGCGAGGCGGCGGCGGTCGTTGAGCAGCGCCTCCACCCGGGCCATGTGGGTCTCCACCAGCTGCTGGCGCTCGCTGGCCGCCTCCTGCTCCAGCGCTTCCACCTTCTCCTGAAAACGCTGCACACACACACATGCACACAGGAAGTGAAGTTTTGACCAGCTGGAAAAGGTTTTATTGGTACAGCTTGAATCCGGCGTTTGCATCTCTGACCTGGATGACGGCTGTCTTCTCATTCTTCTGATTCTTGGCTTCCCTCTCTGCCTCTTCCCACTCCCTCATCACCTAAAGGCGAGCGAGAACTGTCAATCTGCTTGATTTATTTATTTATCTTACACAGGCCGTTTAAATTTTCCACATTTATGAAGAAACAACATCTAGGTTAAGGGTTATAAAGTCAACATGAGTCGATATGAGGGAGTTTTTCTGTTGTAATAACACGAGGCTGCATCAGCTGTTTCTGTTCCCTTTTGCTCAGCTACATCCTGTCCAGAAATATAAATGTGCATCCTCCCTCTTGACTCACCGGGTGAATACTTTAATTCCACTTAGGCTTCTACCAAACAGCGTCTGTAAGGATGAAGTCAACCGCACGCAATCGGACAAAGCTGCGCCTGTAGCTACTCATTCAAACAGACTCTTAGAAATAAAGTCCTTCCAAGAGGCGCGCAGGCTTTTTAGTGTGGAGCTCTGAAAAACGGAGGGGACCGTCTGGCTCTCGAGACGCTTGATTAAAGAACACAATTAAAAGGCGGCTCACCCAGGAGGGATTAACAAACGCACCTATTCGTTTTATTTGACACACCTCTTTTCCTGTTATAGAAATAACTTTGTCCTCCCTGCTTTCTCAGCAAAACCACTATTATATGCGTGCCAACGAAATAAAACCCATCCCATTCCAATCTGTACCTGGGACATTCTTTCACGGTGCTTGGCCTCCAGACTCTCTTTGGCTTTCTGGAAGTGGGCGTGTTCGTTTTCATCAGCAGGCGTCTCCAGGTAGTGGTCCACTGCGTCAGGGGAGCTGGGCGTGGCTGTGGGTACTGCAGGGAGGTGAAAAAAAATGAAATAAAATACCGTTACCGCACACTTTCATTTCGCCGATCTGCTAGCAGCTGTTTTACCTCGAACACGCACAAACATCCAAATGGGTTAGTGAGAGTTAAGAGTGAGCTCAGGGGAGAAAGGAAGCACGACGGCGGCCGTGGCTCCGAGCAAATGCAAACAAGCGAGCGCCTCGGATGACCCGAGCCTTCGCAAAGGAGAGACTCTCGTTTATATAACTTCATTCAGAGCGTGATCGAGCTCGCCTGCCAAACTACTGACACTGGAATTTATCCCGCGGGCTCAGAGGCACGCACTAAATTGTTGTCGACTCACCAGCGAGGAATAAATTGGATCGGTTATTGCGTGAAACCTGGATTTAATCAGCGGAAAGTTGATTATCTTTCGCGAACGTGCCATCAGATGTGGTGTGGAGTGTGAGTCTGTGCGCCAGTGTGTGTGTGTGTGTGTGTGTGTGTGTGGGGTGTGTGTGTGTGTGTGTGTGTGTGTGTGTGTGTGTGTGTGTGTGTGTGTGTGTGTGTGTGTGTGCATGCGTGAAGGTCGCACGTCATGTGAAATTGGTTATGTCTGATGGGAGCGCATGACTGCACAAGACACAAAAACAACGGGGAGATGTTATTCACTCTGACCTGAGCAGCTGAGTGTTTTGTTAACCTCCTTACATCTCTTAAAGGACCAGTTCACATGTTTAATGAGACGTTTTAAACGTTATTTATCATTAGCACAAACTGAAATCAGGTGTATTTAGGCAAAAAGACAAAACAAGGTCAATGTTTGGTCATTTGGGGGAACTGACCGTTGTATCTGAAGGGATAGTTCGGTTTCTTCGGAGTGGGGTGGTTTGGTTACGCAGCCTACAAATGGTGAGAAGGAAGACTCCAATTTGTAGAAGCAGAAAGGAGTAACGGCACAGAGGCCATGCCATTAACTGCCGAGGACGGGGTGAGCGAGAAAACATATCTTAGTGTCTTAAAACAAGGCCCACCTTGAAAAAAAAATAAAAAAATCAATAAGTGTACAGACAGTCTTTACACTTCTCTGACACCGTTATTGATCTATGCTCCCTTCAAGACCACCAGACTCCACTAAAAAAAAGACTAATTCTACCTTCGGGAACTTGTTCCACTTCCCAACGCGTCAGACTGGATCTGAATTGACGGGTTAAGTCTCCACCAGCAAACCCTGAGCGCTCTGCCGAGTAAAACTGCTGCTTTTGTCGACAGAGTGTGGCGGCTCTGTAAAGCTCCAACCCGAAAAGGCAGTTTGACGACAACATAAAGCCCTGGAAATGCTCCAAATATAACACACACTTCAGACTATATTGATTTTTTTTTCAGATGGACCTTGTTGTAAGAGGCTAAAAAATATTTTGCTGCTGATAATCTCATATTTGTGGCAATCTGGGCGCCGAGGCTACTGTTAAGTCCCCTTATACAACTCAGCTTTAAAGAAGCTTTCACTTAACAACGCCAACTTCTGCTAAAAAAAGAGAGATGTAAATTACAATTATGCAACCCCGCGCTGAGTCAATACAGACGATTGAGTGTTAATTCTGCAGAGCACACAGGATGGAGAGACCCGGGCCACATTCTTGGTTTGTCTTGGCATACGTCTCTTGAAGTGCATCACTCAGCACCTAAGTGCTTTCCTAAGTGCAACCTTTTAGGATAATCAGAGTATCCATGAATGGAATTTATTATCAGACCGAACGCTGCCCTGAAATCAATTACTGTTACTGTAATTATCACGTGTTGTGACGTTTTTTTTTTTTTACGAAAATGCAGCCCATCCCGAGACTGAGAATGATTATTAATTGACCATACATGTAATAAACTGTGCTGGTGAACGGAAGGAGAGAAGAAATGGCAGAAGTAGAAAACCTGAGCCAAAACACGCATGATCCAGCGCCGTCTCTCACTGGCACCGGTGATAAAATTAGATCAGAATATAGGGATCTGGAGACGGCACGACTCGGCTTTGCTGCAGGACAGTTGATGCACTTCGTGACTAAAGCACACACTCGTATACCAGCAAGGTCACTGAGTACCTACACAGTGTAACACTTGCGTCAACACCACCAGGGGAGAAAGAAAATAACATACCGACGCAGGTTACAATTTCAAATGCAATCAGTTCAGTTTGAGGCTGAACGACGCCGCGTAACTCAACACACAGGAGAAAGAAGAAATCACTTTTTATCCTTCAAGTTTCCATTAATATCACGTCTGACGCTTTAGCACATTAACAAAGTGAAACAAAAATCACTGAGCAATCATCTCATTTCCAGCGATACCACTGATAATCAATCATCATGTGTGATATGAAGGCAGGTAAAGTGTGAGAGCGTGAAATGTTGCATTGATGGGTTTTCCCCCAGACTTGCAGCGGGGTAATTTGACATCTGATTTCAACGAGTTAACTTATTTCCTCAGCGGCGAGGATGGAACAGTGTAAGCTAGTCCTTACGACGCGAGCAGTGAAGTGCGGATTACAGCAAAAAAATAATAATCCTCACCCGGGTGATTTTACACTTTACATTCACGCTGGAGTAATGCACATGTACGATGACGGCCGTGGAAGAGCTGTAATCACTGAAATGATGGCTGGTATCCAACGTGGAGTAACTGTCCGTGAAAATGAGCCCCTTTGCATTTTATCAGTTATTGGAGAATTTAGCTTTCGGCACAGACTTCACTGAGGAAGGAAATTATATTGGAACGTGTGAAAATACAGAGAAGAGTGAGGATCAAGTGTGTTATTAGTAAAAGACACACAGGAAAAGGTAGAGAGAGGCACACCAAGCAAGAAACCTGTTAATATCGGAAGAAAACTCGGATCGGCGGCGAAGTAAAAGCGGAGGTTAGAGAGGGGGGGGAAACACCCGGCGGTCACCCCACAGTTAGCAGCTCTGGGCAGGACTTACTGACGCTGTTGCAGACAGACATGCAGTACTCCTCTGACTCAAAGTTATTCCTGTTGCCTCCGCAGCCGCCGTAGATAAACTGAGCACAGCGGCCCTCCTCGCGGTCAAAGTACCAGCGGGGCAGCATGGCCCGGCACGGACCTGTCTCTGCGTCGGCCCAGCACACATCTTGGAGGACACACACACACACACACACACACGCCCATCATTCACAAAGTCTAGTTTATCTGAGTGTGTCATCTTTTTGTGAAGATCCTGAATTAATGCAACAAAAATATAATCAGAGAAAACAAAAACGCAGACGTAAGCATTACTAATGCAGCTTGGGGTTGGTCTGAAGACCAATTTAACATGAAGGAACAGCGCTGGTACAAGTGATTGTGATTCTAATGGATCGTGCCTAATGAAAGCTGTGAGATGATAAATGAGCACAATAAGAAAAATGACAGCAGGAAATTAATTGCTGAGGTACATGAGGTTTAACTGTGTTCAGCAAAGCGTACAAACCGGGGAGGAAAGAAAAACATGTTCTGGAATGTCGCGCTAATGAAACTGCTCTGAATCGATCTAAATTTGGCGCCTGGCGACTGAGCTCAAGCTCCCGAACTGCGAAGGGTTAAAAACAGGAAGCGTTCCTCACCCCTGACAACTTCTTCCACAGACTCGGTGGTGGTGGTGGTGGTCGTCGTCATGGCGACGTTGGTGGCGGGCTCGTCCGCGTCGTCGTCGAGCGTGTCGACAATGTCGTCGTCTTCGTCGCCCCCTTCCTCCTCCTCCTCCACCTCCTCCTCCTCTTCTTCCTCCACCACCTCTTCGTCCTCCTCTCCATCTCCGTCCCGGTCGTTGTCTAGCACGTCCTCCTCCTCCTCCTCCTCTTCGTCGTCATCTTCCTGAGCCACCTCCTCCTCCTCGTCCTCCTCTACCACAGATGGCTTGGTTTCCTCTTGCTGCTCCACTGGCTCCGGCTCCCGCACCATACTGGGAGGAAGAGTATAGGAAGAGGAGGGGGGAGGGAAAGGAAAGGGAGGATAAAAAAAATAAAAAATAAGGTGATGAGGGAGTAAAAAGACATATGGAGGCAGCAACAGCAATAGAGGGAGAGAGCGCAGGAGGGACAGAGGCTTCAAATTAGAAGCAACCAGCCGTTTGCTTTTGCCGAGAGACATTTTGTTCTCACCGCAAAGTGAAAAATGAAAGTGGCCGTATCTGTGATCACCCCGGTGCTGATGTATCACTCCGTCGCTGCCTTGCTCTCATTCATCAGCCCGTGTGCGTACCTGTTGTCAGAGTAGTCCGTCTCCGCTCCGCCCCACCACACATCAGAGTCATCAGCGTCCTGCTCGGCGCTGTCGGCGTCGCGCTCCGCCTCAGCAGGGCAGCACACAAACTCCACCCCTCGGAAGCGGTCGATGCCGCACGGCAGCAGCATCCCGTAGTCGAGGAGGTTCATGGTGCGGTCCCCGCAGGACTGCAGAGACGAGGGACGAGAAGCGAAACGACATAAATTAGTTTAATCCTGCTTGTCGTTAAAGAAGGGGAGCGCGGCGGCGTGCACGCACCTCCTTGGCTAAAGTGTGCCAGTGCAGGTGGCTCTCGCACTGGTCCATGCGCTCCTGATGCAGGAACTTGCACTTGTCGGGAACGAGCAGGGCGTCGCTCACAAACTCTCCTACTGCAGAAAAAAAAAATACTCATTTTTAGAACATAAAGACAACGATAGCTCCCGTAGAGCATGGCAGAGTAGAGTCACGGTTGCTATGGTGACTCTTTTAAAAACATCCTCACCCAGGCAGCGGTAGGGCACCACGATGTGCATGTGACTGTGACACTGCTTGCGTCCCTTCTTGCACCAGTTCTGGATGTTGACCGGCTGGTTGGCCTCCACCACGTTGGTGATCTGGAGCTCTGGGTACACCTGTGCACACGTGTACCGTCTGTTAGCGTCTGCATTGCAACTGCAGCTCAAGCTGAATCAAACTCTCTGATGGCATGCTTTGGAGCAGGTGGTCAGGCTTTTGGCTTCATGTTTGGGCACTTTTATGCGTCATTATTCTCTTTTTCACTGAGTTAGCAAAAGAAAAACATTCCCTTACTCTGACAAAATGGCTGCTTTCTAAGCGTCTGTGTTTACTTCTATATTCCTCTCAGCCATGCGTGACATCTGCCTCGTCACCCCTCTCCAAACACCTCTCGACACCTCCTCTCCTGTTTCCTCCCCCAGCGTGGAGGAGCGAGCGGTCGTTGCGCAACCCCTCTGCTTTCACCATCGCCCTCAAATCTGCGCTTTCAGGAGGAACGCTCTCAATCCGTCCTTGATTTCATGTCTGGGGTTGAGTTTAAAGCACTCGTAGCTGATTTGGAAAGTGTTCCTTTGTCATCGGTGGCAGCAGCGATAAGATGCGTTTATCTTCCTTTGAGCACGCCGCGCATGTTTTTCCAGAGAAATCACCTGCTCTTATCAGACGCCTGCCTTTAATCATAGTGAAAGCTACAGGAATATTCCCAAATGAAATGATGATAGCAGCAGCTCTGCTCAGTTAGCTTTGGTTTCTTTCACACCACCTAATTACCAGCTAACCGCGGCCTCTAAAGCAAAGTCACATGGACATAAGCAGCTTGCTCACTGAACAGAGTTTCGGCGTCGTGCCGTTCTGCCAAACTGGGGATTTCGGTGACTAAAACAAATCTGCTTGCGGACTGTGCAGCCCACACCTGACAGACTTTCCTGTGCTCTTAAACTGTCCCATGCCGGCAAAAAACAATCCTCGCTGAAGTGGGCACTGAATTCCTCTCTTGCTTGTTGTCAGCTCCTATGAGGCGCTCCCAGTAAATAAGAGGCACCGCTTTTCTATTCAGTCGCTGTAATTTGCTCTCAGGGTGAAATTGAAGTCGCTAAACTATCACGACTATAATAATTGCTCCCACAAAATTAAATAAACACTTGATAATAACAATTTTAAGGTTCCAATCTGCCTTCTTCTGTCCAACATCCCCTGAGGTTGAGACTTTCTACTACAACTGAAACAATAAAGATTCATATCAGCTTTAAACGGTGGATTAAAAAGACTCAGCTGCACATATAAAACTTTACCTCCTGGCAGTATTGCAGGATGCCCTCCTTGGTGCCGATGCAGCTCCTGGTGCCCGAGGGGTCCGGCTCCCACTTTCCGCTCTGCACGTTGATGTGCATGTTGAGTTTACCGCAAAACATGGCCACCTGGGGCTCTGCCAAGAGACCCATGGAACCATCTGTAGGCACCTGAAGGTGGAGAGACAGACGAGAGAGAGGGGGGGGCTTAATGAGATATACCACTCGTGTGAAACTCCTTGAGCGCTTGCGTTGGGGAAAAAAAAAATGCAAGACGGATGCAATTAAATTTTATTACTGAGATAGAGAGAAGGCCGGGAGAGGCGAGGAGATTAGCGCGTTAGATGAAAAGCGCGGCGAGGTGAGCCGCTTTAAGACGAGACGAGCGGGAGCGAGGACGGGGGAAGTCGGAGATAAGGTGTAGGAGCAAGTGCTCTGCTACGAATTTAATCAAAATGTACGATTTGACTCCTGGGTTCTGCTGGTATGCTTCCTCAGCTCCTTTTTTTTAGCTGGCGTTTAAAAAAGATGACTGACGGAGAAAAACAAAATAAGTCATGAAAAATAGATGCTGCTGTTGTGAAAAGAAGCAAAGTGACGAATAATTTATAAACGTCGGCTAAATTTTTCTTGTAGTTTCCCACAGTGCCATATTTTTATTTTATATTTCCACCATAAGACTTTGATTTAGGCTTCAGACGTTAAAAATAAACTCATCATTTTAATCTGAACATCTGTGCGTTAGCGTCTTAATTATATATTGCGAGACAGCAATGAAACCTTAGGTGTTCTGGTGAAAAGCTGAGCAAAATAAGTGATGGACGTGAGGAATCAATAGCTTTACAAGAATAAATTACCCCAGACAACAAGCCCGGGGCAATCAACACACACCCTCTGTTGTTTAAGGCGTTCATGCACGATCAAACACACCCACCCATCTGTGCTACAGGTGTACCCTTTATAGGAATGGCATGCGTGTTCCTCCGCCTATGAAGGGCTTATTGTGTTTATATAACCCTCTGTTGATTCATCTCTTGCTTCATTTCTCTCCGTCAGTGCAGTGAGAACGGGAGCAGGCTGACTGGAGGCAAGGGGAGAGCAAAACGTGAGTGTGTGCAAAAGAGAAAGAGAGCGAGCGTGTTTGAGCGCGCCTCTGGCACGAATGCATTAATTTTCGTGTTAATTTACACTCCTGCGTGTTGATTTGTGCCTCTGCGTATGTGTGCCACCGCCGTCCGCCCGCATAAGGAGGTTTTGTGCTGAAGTTCCCTGAGGAGAGGAGGTGCAGACAAAACACTGAATGTCTGCATTGTGCCGGCAAATGAGCTCGAACAAAATGGGAGGGAACGCGGGTAGGGGAAAAAAAAAAAAAAAGAGAAGGAGACAAGAGGGAGGGAGGAGAGGGACTGTAGGCATTGTGCGCTCCCTAATCTTGTTAATGGTTCTGAAGGCCCTGGCAGCCAAACAAATGTTGTTTTGTGAGATGGATGGCATATTTTTTTTCGCCTCCAGACTTGATTCTTTCCAAGCGGCCGGGAGCGCCGGGTCCCGCTCTGACGGGAATAGCTGGTGGCGGCCGTCAGTTCGGATTTAGTTTGAAGCCGAAAAGTCAAATCGTTGGATCGATTTAGTGGCCGCGCATCTGTGCAAAGATGAACTTTATCAGTTCTCATTATGTTTCATTACTTGGCAAAAAGAAGATGATGACAGTTCCCTCTGGAGCCGTTAGCTCCTTCTTCTATTTTCGGCTGATTGCGTCCAGAGAAACTAAGCACAGCAGAAGAGAAAGCCTGTCAGGTAGACAAGCGTGAGGTGAATGCAATAACATCAACACACTAAAGAAAGAAGAGTTATGTGAAGCTGGAAATGATGAGTTTAAAGCTGCAGAACAGAGACACTTATGTTTATGTTGATTAATAGAAAAATACATGAAAAGAGGGACTGTCAAGTTAAACTGTCATTAGGAAGGAGTAATTACACACATTTTTCTCTTAATTACAGCCCTCTTCATTTTAATGGATGTTTCTATTGTGAAAAGGGGAAAGATTTGTTGATATGCACTGACGGGCAGACGTTTAAAGAGCTACTGTGCACTTAAAATCCATCTTCTTTATGTTTTGCGTTGTTGCTGTTATTGCACCGGGAAGCAACCTGCATTGAAACGAGCAAGTTTGCACATTCGATTTGGCTTACAATACATGTTCTGACTACATTTATTCACACTATTCCATAATATCGTAACAAGACAATATCGTGACAGAGCTTGTGTAACGCAGTCATTAAGGGAAGGGTTTACTGGTTTGCTGGAAGTGCATTTTGCAGATTTTAAGTTGCACATTTTCTTCGCGATGGTTCTGATTTTCTCTTTTTTCTCACAAGATATCATTCGTCCCATCCAATTATGATGATTTGTCAAGATACACCACAGACTGCATGAACATAGACGGAGGAACTGCTGCTTAAAAATGAAGCCAAAGCAAGTAGAGCTCCCCCTGGTGGCTGGCTGCAGTATAGGTCATAAGCTCCGCCCCCTCCATGTTAGTGGGTGGGACATGGGCCAAACTAAAACACTAAAATACACGTCAAATACATTTTCTTTCAAGGATGCTTTCTGTCATTTCAGTTTAGTTATATGATGCAAGAAACTAGCATCGATTTGGCCAGTGCAAGGAAGTGGCGACGCATTGTCCATATTTATATACAGTCTATGTCATACACTCATGCAATTATATATAATAATAAAGCCTGCTATCTGTTGAGTCACTGAAAGAATCGTGATGTGACAGTGAGCTAAACGTCTGAGTATCCTGAGGCCGCACGCCATTACTGAACAAATGAAAGTCATTTGTTCTGAGCCATTTACTGCAGTCGAACGGCGGTAAAAAACATCACACACCGGCGTCAGATTACACTTCCGTGGGTTAAATAAGCACCTTCAAAGTTCACATCCCCCTCAGGTCAGTTTGATAACAGGCCAGCTGCACTAGCACGGAAATCAGTAAATCTCTCCCTGCACACACACAAAGCAGGGTGTCAAATAATCCCCAGCCCTCCTTAGCTCCCCCCTAAATGATAACTTAACACTAGTGGCCATCAGTCTTGACACTTAGCCATCTGCACCACGCAGGGTTACTTAGGGGTCTGCCACTCAGTTCCCACAGTGCCATCTGTGAGTGAGCAGCGCTTTAAGGCGGAGATCACTTCTTCCCATTCTGCTCATTAATAGTAAAACCCAAGGCAAACTGAGAGCGGAAAGTTTTCAAATCATCTCCCAAAAAAAGTTGTGCGCGTGAGCTATCTTTTAATTAACTGACTTTCTGCACGCCCGGTCTCAGTTTGACCTTATCTGTCCACCCTCTGGTCTCACTCTGTCGCTCACTGAAAGACATACACTGACTTCCTCTCAGCTTTGGGGCACAGGTAGGCAAATTCATACCAGGCACTTGCTGACATTCAAACTCTTTTGACTGGCAAATTATATCCAACTGCTGTCGTCTCCCTCCTGCCTCTCGACTGCGTCTCAACCGGAGGAGGAGGAGGTAGAGGAGGGAGGGGACCAGCCAAGCCTTTGCTGCAAGCTTATAAATCAGAGCCCGGAGGATGATGGCGAAGGCAGGAGCACGAGGAGGAAGAGAGAGAAAGAACAATAACCACAAAAGCGAGGGACGGGGGGAAGAGATTGGAGAACAGATGAATTGGACAATAAGCCTTCGGGCTGAAGCAGAAGGTCAAGAGCTTGGTACGACTGAGTGGATGTGGTGATGGAGGGCCGGTGACACACAGGGAGGCTGGAGGAAATAAGGGAAGGTTTAATAGGGCAGAGATGGGGAAACTATGCCGTCAGTTTGGAGGAGAAGGATGTCTGCATCTTCAAAGTACAACGCCGGTTACATTTGTCGTTCTCAAAGATCCTCCTGGCAAAGTCGCCTTTATCCAATCACAGAGACAATTATTTATTTTTTCAGCTTTCTTTTGGCTCTGGTGACAAACTGAGTGGGCAGCAGATGGTCTAAACGAAAGGCAGCCTGATAAACGGTGGAGCACAGCAGCAGAGTGTTGTCGGCTATAGAAGGAAACACCAGGCTTTCCTCGGCTCCTTCACTCTTTATCCCGCCTCAGCTCTGGTTCGCGGCCCTGCCAGTCTGACAGCCGGTCATCCTGCAGGGTGGGGAGGAGGGGGAGGAGGGGGGGAACAGTAATCTGTGCACCGAGGATTAGGACGGCAGCCTGGCCAGGAGAAATATCCCCCTTTGGTCTCAATCTGGCACGATAACCATCACCGTAACGACAGGGAATAAGCCAGAGGAAACAAGGCTGATGCTAGAAGAGATTGACCCTGAGGAGATAGTTCAATTAAAGTCTGCAGAAACCCCCGTCACATTCGGCTTGGCATGCTACTTCTGCCTCAACAGAAACTGGAAGGGATGCAACTGAAGCGCCCATCCATCAAAAATGCTTTTCAGCTTCTTCACACTTTTATTAATCATATTATCTGATGACAGGATTTGATGAAAAATAAAAAGTCAGTGAAAGGAAAAATACCGCCGTAACCTACTAAGCCTGCTGACCCATATAGCGCCGCAAAATTAAGTTGCATGCAGCGCGTGTCCAAGTTGTTAAAGCATGGCATGCAGCGCTGGTTCATAAACCATAAACAGCATCGGAATTTGAAAAGGGAGCATGTTTTACCCCGAGGAGGAGGGGGGGGGGCGCACATAAAAGAAAGAGAAACACAAACAGACAAAGCAACAATCTAATAATGTAATGCAATAACGCACAAGTTTAAAGCAGCAAAGCGATTAAAGTGAGATTATTTGGTGCTGCAATCTGACAGAGTGGTTCCGCAGCCCAAGGAGGTTTGGGACGAGAGAGAGAGACGGACTCGGTGCAGCAGTTGTGATGTGATTTTGTCACATGGATTTAAATCACGGCTCCCGTACGGATGCGTCTCCATGACCTACATGACATCGTGCTCTTTGCTTCATCAGTGCGTCTTAAAGGATCACTCTAGCTTATTTAAACATTTGTTTTATTCTGTTGTTTTGGGAAGAACCTACTTCTGTCCTCCTAATCCTTAATTACAGGATTAATCAATCAACAGTAGATGTTTTATAGCTCAATAGTACACTGACTGAAGTAAAAGATTCTCAGATAAGAACATGTTTGTGATGGTTCTCAGTCCTCCAGGTCATGGTACACCCAAAAAAACGCTGCAACAAGGGCAACTAGAGTTTCTTGAAGACGTTTCACCAATCATCCAACTCTGGGGATTAAACAGGCACATGTGTGGGTGTTACCGATCAGAAACTGGCAGCGCTGACGACCAGATGTCACCGGAGGAGACCGTTTGACCCGATGAACGCTGCTCTAACAACCAGTTATCAGTCAGAGGCTCCTGTCTCAAGCTGCGAACAGGGGCGACACGTCTTGGTGGACAGATGTTAAGACTGTGCTGTAGATTGATGGCAGATTATATCTCAGTCCCCACAGATGTGCCCGTTTAATCCACAACTCCTCACCGGGAACCGAGGAAGCTATTTGGACGAGCGATAGCGAGAGACAGACACACTGAAACATCATGTTAAATAGATATTTTTCTATTATTCTGATATTTATAAGTCAAAATATGGATGAGAAAGTGAAACAAAACAATAAAATACAGCCAAACTTGTTTTCCTGTCCGACTTGTTTGACTTTGGGAGGTACAAACTCTTAGAAGAACAAACCTTCTCAGTAATCTATGCAACGGCACGGCGCTCCAGACACCGGACTGTCACCCATATAATAACTCTTCCTTTACTTTATGTAAACTGCCTAACCGTTCCCCCCTCCTGAGTCATTGTGTGTAAAGGACGTGCATAAAGTCTAATGCTATGTGCTTACAGCGGCTGCATGCAGGTGATGGCCAGCGCTAAGCTTCACGACCCATTACATGTAAACGGCTTGATGTCAGAAAAAAGAAATATTACATCACAAAATGCAAATAAATGTGTCTGCTCACTCACACAGAACCTGAGGAGCTGTTAAATGTATTCTGGTGCACACACACACACACACACACTCTTTGAAGTGTCCCCATGGGCGCCGGTCCTGCAGTGCTATTAATTGTACAGTCTTATCTGAGTGGCCCAGGCCTGCCATGGGGAGACGGGTGAAGGTGGTGGCGGTGGGGGATAAGAGGATGGGTGTCTTAGATCAGCTCTCATCCCGGGGGGAGACTCCCTGGAGAGCAGGATGTGTCACGGGAGCTCTGAACACACACACACACACACACACATCTTTCCTGCCTGAACATCTTCAGCTATGTCCAGGATAAAAGCTAAAAGACAAGGTGTTATTGTCCAAACACGGGACAAACTGTCCCCAAAACAAGATAACGTCAGCGGGAGACAGCTCACAAAGACTCTGATACACAATAGCTACACAGGAGATAAAGAAAAGGCAGCGCAAATAAGGCCGTTATTGTGTTATCCTCGGTAGGCTTTCAGCATTTATGAGCGGCATAACGTGTTATGTGATGTAATAAACGTATACAGCTTCCTCGCGGGTCATTAATCAATCAACTGCGGCGGGATGGAGCAGAAGCCGTGGCCGTCTGTGGCTTGTTTACAAGACGCACCGCTGTGGGAATGTATTTACTTGGGAGGATATGTGACAGATGGATTAAATAAGACTGGCGTGGTAACAGAACAGAACAGGAAAGCTGCGGCGTCTGCCCACGTGCACGTGCTTCTACGTACACAATCACCTTGGCAAGCGGGTGCTGGTGTTCCTTAAACCCCTCAGATCATCTCTGACTGGCCTTAAAAAGTGTGCGCGCGCAGCAGTATCCCACTCCGCCCGTGTGTAAAGCTATCAGCGCCTGATGTTTGGGAAGCAGATCAAGTGGATGGAGCGTTTCGCTGATTACAGGGCAGCGAGGGGCCGTTCCCTTCCCCTCGCACTCCCCGTCAGCCAGAAGTTCAATAACAGACTACGCAGCGAAACAGGCCGAGTATAGAAGAAAAGGATGTCGTCGTGAAAAGAAGAAGCTCGCTCTGAATGTGTGTGGAAAAGAATGAGAAGCAGGGCGTAGAGGGGGTGGATTACCTGGCTCATCCTGTAAGCAGTTTAGACTGAGGTAAAGTGAGGCGATTCAGGTCGGAGCGAAACGTGAGCGCCGCTGCGTCACGCTCATCCAGGCGTCTCTCAAATCAATACCGAGTCTGGTGTGAATATCGATCTCCTCGCTCGTTTCACATCAAACGGGCACAATGAAACGTTTCCTCAAATCTACTCTAAGTTTCAACCTATTTTCATCTACCGTTCAAGATACGTGCATCCTTATTCCCCCCCCCCCCTTCCTCGCAGCTCATCCTGCAGTCCTCAAAAGTTTCCATCAAGTCTGAGAGGAGAGTTTGTTTGAAGAATTGTCTTCATTCATATTCAGCGCGATTAAACTCTGTCCCGCGGGGTTCCTCAGGAATTAGCATCTCAGACAAATCGGCTTCAAATCTGATTAGGAGTGTGTAAGAAAAACACTTCTGACTTTTGCCCACTTAATCTGTCTGGACGTGAAGGGACTCTTGGTTTCCTTGGGTATGATCTCCATGGATACGGAGGCTGCTCTCAGCCCTTGGGGAGCTGCGAGTTATAACCCCCCCCTCCCCTCTCCTCCATCACTGCTGTGGCAACCTGAGGCAACAACATTATCCAAGTCACCTGGGAGCAGGAATTTCATCATCAGGTTAGTTAGTCAAAGGAAATGGGTTGCTGTGTGTTGGTGTGTGACCTGCACGTCGCCGGGCGTGCAGGTGTTTTTTTGTGCAAACATTAAGCCAGCGTAATGACCGGCTCATTCTGTGGCGGCCTGGTAAACTGGCCCTGACCTCGGTGGCACACAGATGGAGCCCTGATCACACACACACACACACACACACACATAAACTGAGGACACACTCCATGAAAATACACAAAGCTGTTAGTCCGAAATGTCAGGTCACCATTTCTACACTAGATTTGTCTTTTTACACCCGGTTACGTCATTTTTTTTTTCTCAAAGGGCCTTGTCACGAAAAACAAAAAATCCCACAACACTCAGCATGTGAGGTGACGTTTGAGACAGCTTAGACTAAATGCAACAATCTTCTGTTCTTGAAAAGCGACGCCAGGCTTTACAGAGGACAAAAAAAAAGTGAAATCAAGTTTGTGCAAAGCTGCAAACCTGAGGTAATCCTTCATCACTGTTAGTCATGGCCCTGAGGAGCTGATGGGCGTGTATATCCTGAATTCATCATCATGGATTACAAGCCTCAACTACAGCAGGTGGACTGGGAGTGCAGTCAGTATTTCCAAAATAAAAAAATAAAAAGATAATTTACCTACTTTCACCTGCGTTATAAATTAAACGATATACTACAATCACAATTAAGACTCAGCTACACTCACTCCTCTCTGTTTGTCACTGTCCCTTCAAACATAAGGGATTTTCCTCACAATGGTTTCCCATCACCACCCACGCCAGCGCGCACACACACACACACACACACACACACAAACACACACTCTCTCCTGGCTCGTTCTGCATCACCCCGGCTCCAGCACAAACACAGGAAGTCCACCTCTATCACTGAGACCAAACAGGAAACAGGTCCAGAAATAGCCGGGCACTGTCGAGAATAGCCGGCCGCTTTTCTGACGCAAACTTCCATCGCTCCCGTACAAACACCACACGTCTCACACACACACAGGGCTCGGCATAAAACAAATGATTTCACAGCTGGACTCCGAGAGCAGTGCCACAATTGATGGTGTGTCTTGTGTGACTTCAAGAGGTTTGTAATCCCTCTGATATGTGAACGGCAAGCGGAAGATATGCCGTCACAAAAAAAAAAGAAAGCTCATTCTTCTGGTGGAAAATGAAAATGGAGAGAGAGGAAAGGAGAAAAGGGTGAGAGGAGCGTCGGGAAGAGCACAGCGGCCTAATTATAGTCCACGTAGCCGGCACCTGGGGAGGGATCTACTGCTATGGCAACACTGAACACCCAAGATGATGAGTGGAGACTAGGGAAGAGGAAAGTGAGAGGATGATGAGATCATATCTGCAAGGGGACGAATATAACCTTTAAAAAAAGTGAGCTTTTATATGTGTTGGTAGAGATGATGAAGCCCCCCCTCACCCTCGTCTTTAAAACACAGAGTCAGCAACCTCTGCAGGAATCAAAGACGATGCAAAGCCGTTTCCTTGCACACATCCATTAACTGGAAAAGGAAAAGTGAAGGAAAAATGAAAATGATGATGGAAACGAGGAGAAAACCTCAACTGTGGTTCCAGGAAATATTTCCATGGTTCATCCTGGCTGAAACAGTGAATAGCTTCTGAAAATTAAAAGATGATAAAATATGAAATGCCACATGGTCCACAGACCAAAATATCTCGGATGACGCTAACAGCTCGAGTCTGCCGGCTAAATCTTTACTTGAACATCTGCAGAAGAATGCGCTGCCCTTGGATTTTATTTGCCTGAATATATAGATTCATGATCAATGCAACAGGATTGTTTAAATCCCGTCTAGACACAACCAGCTTCTTGTTATTCTAGACTTGCATCGACAGCAGAGCCTGAAACTCAATCTGGGATGTTGCAGCTTCGTAGTATGCACCGTAACAGAACGCTTGCACGGTTTTCTAACCCACTTTGCTGCGTGCCTTTTTCAGGACGGCAGTACCAAACGTGCTTCTCTGGTTTCCTCATTGAGGACCCCACCCAAAATAAATTTCAAAACTTCCCTGGCACAAAAGTGAGGGTGGGACCTGCAAGATGAGACTACAGAAGGTTTATTTGGTCGATTACCCAACACCGATCCACCAGAGAGAACGACAGCAGTCAAACAGTCAAACACCTCGTGGTTGTAGAGGGGTCTGACTCACCGTGATTTAGCCTCGACAGCTACAGAATCCATGACCAGCGTTGGCCATATCATCACGACATCTGTGACAGCGCAGCTAAGTGAGGAGCACGCTTCCAGGAGGACGATCTGCGTGCAGCTTCCTCTTTGTTGAACCGAGAGCTGGATGGATGCCGTGCAGACGGCGAGCAGTTGCGCAGGACAGGTCGACTCGTTTCTCGGATTATTATTCAGATTTTGTACCAACGGCTGCTTACTCAGCAGCGGCGAAATGAAAAGTGTGTCTTCGTGGCGCACTGCTGATATTTACAGATGGATGTAACAGTCGAACGGCGATGCCGAGTGCGAGATTCGCTCTGAAATGAGGGGAGAGGATTCCCCGCAGGACATGTTTGACCTGTTAGAGCCGATTATGAGTCAGCTGGAAAGATGAAGAGAGGCTTCATCTTCACTGACTCCACAAGACTGAAGAATGAAGGACATTGTGATAATCACAAAAAAAAAAACACAAACAAAATATAGAAAACCAGGAAAAGCCATCTTCATCTGTCCTGCTATAGCGTTTCATGAGCGAACGAGTCAAACCCTGATCCTAAAAGACCGTAAGAGCCTTTAAAATAACGAACATGGCTCATCTTTAGCCACAGTATCTCGGTCAAAAGCCAGGTTGTGGTGCACAAAGCATTCCTCTGAGCTTACCCACCGGCCTCCACCCAGTGTAATCGGCACCACCAGATTCCTACCATACTTTGAAAAGCGAGGTACGCTACCTTTTAGCGTACGGACGCACAAAAACATAAATGAGAATGTCAAGAGACCAAAAAATAAATAAATAAAAACACTGGAAAAGGGTGAATCAGGGTTTACTGGGCGGACGGAGAAGAAGAGACATTTTCGGACGGGGGAGCTCGAACTCCAGTTGCCACGACAACAGAAACAACAGTACCAAAAGGTCAGGAATTCTTTTCTCCGGGACAGAGGGACGGGTGGGGGTGCAGGGCGGACATTAATTGGGAGCGCCGCAGTGTCACTGTTGTTGTTGACATGATGGACAGTGTGCTGTTTGGACAAGGACGATTCGGCGCCTGCCCTTTGCACCACTGGTTGGAGAATTCACAGAAGAATGATGGGGAGGACTTATTTCCTTCACGAGGAGGACATCGAGTCCTGCTGCAGGCCGATACACAGCAATGAGCCACAACATTAGGACCACCAATAGCGTTCAGAGAAACCTGCGTCCTGGCATTTATATATTTATCCTTTGATGCGTAGCACCACCCTGAACTTTGATCCCAAAGAAGCACATCCTGGTGGCTTATGTGAAATATGACGTCAACAGTCATATTTCACATAGCATTAAAAACTCTCACCACTATCTCTGGTTCTTTATTTGCGTGCAGAAAACCCTGGGTTAAGAAAAGTTCACACTCTGAGGGTTGCCACTAGGTCTTCAGCAAACAGTAAAACTGAAATAGAATCACTGGGGATGCAGGTGACAGTGAGCACAATAAGAAAAATAATAAATAAGAAAACGGAAAGCGAGAGGAGATTTATCGGTGTCAAGTGGATTCTTTCTTCAAAGAACCGAAACTGCAGTGAGCAGCAGAGAAGGTGCCAGAGAGACAAACAGTGGCAGTGCCAACAGGCATAATGGCATTAAGGCTCACTAATAAGGGGAGAGGGCTGGTCCGCCCCCGGGCTGAAAGACTGCAGTATGCACACAAACACCCTGCCTGCACCCATCCAAGAGCCATTTCCCAAGCTTTTACAAACACACAAAGGCTGGCATCCAAGTCCCACGCTCCGCACCGAGGCCAGCGCGTTGTACAGGGCGGGCCGCGGCAGGAAAAGCTGCTTCCTCCGGCATTTAGAAGTGTGCGCTCGCAAGGGCCGGTCATGAAAGAAATAAACAAGCCAGCCGAGATCAAAAAACGCCTCGTTCTCGAGTCTGATCTGATCTCGCTCTGATTATTTAAGAAAATGAAACAGCTGCTTCTTCTTCTTCTTCTTCTTGTGTGGGATTCGGACCACTTCCACCTGTGATGTTTGGAAGATAAATACACAACTCAAAGAGCTGAGATTGCCAAACTTAGCGATCTCAGCAGTGGATTAGGAACAAAGCCTTGCTTGGCGTCCAAACTATTCATTCCAAGTCCACTGATTACAGGCTACAGTACGTGCAGGAAACAAAGAAGATCAGCTGCAACATTTCACCGCCTCACACAAAATAAAACTGCAAAAACAAGTGGCATGAACCCAGCACAGAGCAATTCACTTTGACAATGGCTCCATTAATCATGCAAAGTAGCTATACAAGCAGAGATGAAAAAAACTGAACCGCTGCTCCTCCTAAACCACAACTGGACTTCAGATAATGCTGTGGCTACAGGAATGAGTCATTTCTGTCACAGCAAGGCTGCAAATAATCATAACTAAAACCTAACGCGTTAAAGCAGGAGAACAGAGGTGTTTCAGATGGTGTGTTCACGGTTTGGGGAATTTTCTAGTATCATATGTTAGGGGGCTAACCTTGATAAGGGGGGAACTGAAGGCTTCATTATGTTAAATGAAAATCACACATCTGAATATGATGACATGCAATATGGAGCACAGGAACACGTCTTAAATCGACAAAACAACTGCGATTTTTTTTTACATTTTCAGCCACACAGTAGCACAGACATCGAGTAAATGTCGCGATAAGAAATGATGTTTTCCACGGTGCGCATTCACAAAGAGGTCTTCCTGCCAAAAAAGAAGAAAAGAAAAAAAGAAATGCCCGAGCTGTGATTCGTGAACCCGGGTTCATATTCAAATGGCTCCAGTGTGACATGTGTTGTCGCTTTAAAAACTGCATGCGGCGGACTAGAAAAATGCCTGAAATGCAACAATGATAGCTCCTGTTGGCTTCCCACTTTCCCGACCCCTCGGTAAATGCTGCAGTGCACCGCCGCCATCTTACTTCTCTATTCTCTACCATCTGACTGAAATATGTGGAGGGCGTTAATGATGTTTGTTTTCCTTACAAATTGCCACCACGACGACTTGTTTTTCTTCTTCTTCTAATTTCCTCTAAATTTAATCTGAACCAGACGTCAATAAATCATTACGACAACAACAAAACGTCTTATTTACTTATTTCTTATTCCCAAAACACGCCCACTCCCTCAGATTTAGCCCTCGGGATATAGAAAATGAGACAATACGTTTTTCATGTATTCACTATTACTTTACTAACGCAAAATTAGTCCAAATGCCTGGTGAATACGCGCTTTGGTGGCGTTTTACGCAGCATTTGCTTGGGGTAAATAACGCGTTTTCATAGTCAACTGGTTTGTGACATTTTAAATCACAGAGGAAGGGGGAAAAGGCAAGCGACTGCTCGTTTTATCACAAAGCAAAAAGGGGAAACAAAGTGGGGGCAGCTTTAAATCAGGGGTGTCGGACATTCTCTGTATTGTCACATAGTCCAAATAAATCAGTTCCCACGGGCTTAAAGCGAGGTTTGAGAACACGGAGCGACGCAACAAGGGTCTTTAAATAATCCATGTGTGTCCGTATGTACCACCGAGTTTAGGAATTACGAATAATAAATAAAAAAAAATAATAATAAAACGCGACCGAATTACATCGCATCTAAACGGTATTTATTGAGACTGTGGTTTGGAAATACCAAAGTATTCGCACTGTCAAGGCAGCTAGGGAATTAAATTAAACTTCCGGTTAAAACCTTCAACATAAAACGACAGGCAAACGACCTGCCAGTACTCGGTGTTTGACACCTATTTGAAAAACACAAAGAGGTTAAAAACTAAAGGAAAAAAAACATAATTTAATTTTAAATACGTTACGTTCAAGTTATGAACTGAAATATGAAGGGATATATGTGAAATAATTTAAGGTTACGTCTTAAATCTCGAATAAAAATAGCTTTTTGGTGAGCGATCACAATTTAATGATTAAGTTTAAAAAAAAATTAAATTTCTAGCTTTAATTTTTTATCCAAATATAACGCTATGTTTAGCCGTGGAGGTATAACAGCTCCACTTCCGGTGTATAATGTAGCTAACGCTAGTTAGCTTGACTCGGCTGACAGCAACAATATGGTGGAAAACACTACACATTCTCGCACCAAAAACGGGAATTTTCTTACCTCGACAGCCAGAGCCGAAGCCGCCGCGGCCAGCAGCAGCAAAGCTACTCGGTCCACCATGTCGTTTCGCGGACACAACGCTCCTGAAGGGCGGCGTTTAACACCGAACGGTTTATCGCTCGTTTCAAGCGTCGGGCGAGAAAACTGCGTGCGTTCAGCGCCGGTGACTCCCGTTGTCTGATGGTGAGCGATACCGAGGCTGCACAGCTGCTCGGCGCCGGATCACCTGACCACAGCGGAGTGGGATTAACACACACACTGACAACACACACACACACACACACACTTCATCTGTCCCAGACACGATTTTTCTTTATTTATATATTCATTTTAAATCTTCTCACGCAGCATTATTGACCAGTGAATAAATGGAGACTTGATATTTATACTTTAAAAAAAAGCATCTTTTATTTACAAACACAGAAAACACTTATTTATTGGTAAACCTCCTTCCATCATTCACAGTCCAGCCATCACAGTGGTCACCTTCAAATTATTATTATTATTATTAATCCACAACAACTCAATTAATTGTGAACGTTTCACAATTTTGATCCAAGAATCAATGTGACCCTCCCAACATCATTTCAAGTAAGGCAATAAAAGCCAGTTCATTACCATCAGGCCATTATTATGCGACTGTAAGTCTACACATGACAGGTCCAGACCTGCCTGAAACAGCTTTAATTCATCATCATCAACAGTGATATAAATCAGTCAATTATTTTTTTTTCCTTTTTCACTTTCCATAAAAGCAGAGTCTCCGATGTGTCCTGGAAAGACTTTTCCCCTCCCTCCAGTGATGTCAGGTTCCCCCTCTGTGCTGACAAAAGTGGTCTTGGCCTCCATCAAAGCGGCGCGCTGCCTTTGATGGCGCACAGGCGGGTACGGATAAGGATATTGGTTATTACCTGCAAGAAAAAAAGAAATAAAAAGTCCCAGCTGCAGGCCAGCAGGGCTGCCAGCCAGACGTGATGTGGCATTCTTCAGCTGCCCTAATCCACACTTCGTTACATGATCATTTTCCCACCATTTGCCCCCCACTGCAGGGCGAAAGTAGTCAAGCTGTTGGAGCCCGCCACCGCTGGGTTGCACACAAATAGCAGCCTTTGTGTCCAGGTCTGAGAGTCCAGGCCGGGGGGGGGGGGTTCACTTGCGGGTGCAACCAGGGTAAGGAGGAGGCGGGGAGTAGTTGGCCGGTGGAGGCTGAGTTGGGGTGTAAGGCGGCGGGTGCATTGATGGAGGGTACATCTCGTAGTCGTAGGTGTACGGAGGTGGAGGACCTGAGTTCAAGAGAAAAATAAAGATGATTTAATTCTGCCTGTTATCAAAAGCAATTACATTAACTGTCATAACAAACAACTTCACAAATCTTCATGTTTAATGCAAATGAGGCCTTCTTTTGCTCACGATGCCCCATTTTACTGCGCGTTTCACAGGACAGTTGCGCCCTCTAGTGGCTGGATTGGGAAACTGCACAGTCTGGAGGACTTGAAACACAGAGGAGGGGTAAGAACATGGCAGTAAAAGGCCTTTTTGTTCACCACACTGTATCAGTTTCAGCAGGGGGAACTCACATTATCCAGAGAATCAAAGCAGCTCACACAAAAGACAAGATGATTGGAGTTAAGCAGCCACAGCAATCTGAGCGCTTCCACCAGCAAAACACGCCGCTACCAGTTCTGACTGCTTCGTTTTAACATCTCCTGTGTTAAAACTGAATGTCTTTGTGAGTACCACAACACCTCGCATCCAGTTTCAAGACTCTAAAAATAATTGATATGACTGCAGCTGCATACAGTCCATAAGCATTCATATTGCATTATGTCGTGGGGGCTGCGTTCACGAAACATGATCAGAGCCTCAGGGCGGCATAAAGAGCGCTCGTCCAGCGTAGCATGAAGCCGATACACAGAGGAGAATGAAACGCGATAAATAAATGATGAGCTCCAGGAAAAAAAAAAGGCATTCCTGCGGCTGGAGAGTGTCACAGAACACCGACTCCGACGTGAAGGACAATGAACCTGAGAGTACAATATGGAAACGCCACTGACCCCATTCATTCTGGAAATAATAACTCCCTGTGTTTCAGGAATAGCGCTCAAGGCCAAGGTGGAACCAGTAAGATACGACACCTGTCTCCACATTTACCATTTTCTAGTCAGTGGTGGTCGCCTGAGGGCTGGAGATGAGGTTTCACTGTGACAGAAATCTGCGGAAGAGACTACTTTGTGGGCTGAACCACTTCCTGATTAAGAAGAAAGATTAAAAAGCTGCATTAGCTTTATAAAATGCCTCAAAACTTGACTTTTCCCCCCCAAAAAAACAAAAACACAAAGCTCTTCCTCTCATAACGTCAGTCTCCTTCATCTTGTTATCTCGGGGAAAAAACACGAGGCAGATTCCTCAAGACAACTTCGGCGTCCTGATTTCAGCCTTCACGATTCCTGTCATGGCTGTCGGGCAGGATCCGCCACAGAACAGTTGAAACCCCGAAGGGCCCTCGCCTGTGAAGTCGCGGGGTTCGCCTTCTCCTTAAATGACAAGCACTGATCTGAGTGTTTTTGCGTTCGCTTCGAGGGCTTTCCGTGCAGAGAGGCTTTCCACTGTAGTGACACGTGGTTAAGGTCGAGACGGCGTCAATTTTAACCTAAACTGTGGCGTTTTTCCAAGTAGTTTTGTGGCCTCAACACCCTGTTCTGGTTTTAGACTGGACACAAACCACCTTACCTTTAGTTTTAATCCCCTAGAACGAAATAAGTCACTTGTGAACTTGAGATAACAACAATATAAAACGCTTTTTACCCTCCATAGATCAGTAACTGATGATGAATTCTTGGTAAATCAGTAACCTCCCTATTAAAGGGGCCATTGTGTCGTCCCGTGTGTTGACCCACCTGGATAGCCCTGGGTCACGGTGTTGATGTAGGAGGTGCTGAACACGCCGACCCGCGCTCCACGCCCGTTCTTCACGCACATGCACACGCACAGGAACAGGGCCGCCACCGCCCCCATCAGAAACACCACGCCGAAAACGATACCGGAGATGGCAGTGCCCCTGGAACACACACACACACATACATATACACACACCATCCAGTGAAGTGTGAGAGGAGGCAGCTGCCTCCAACAGACATGCTAGCATTGCTCCTAAGTTGCTGCTATGGAGATAAACCATCTGATGTAACTCAGCTGTGTCGTGCTCGTGCAAACGTGTGTGCATTGGTGTGTGTTCGCTGCAGAGGAGTCTGTGAAGCGGCAGTGTAAAATAGAAGAAGACTCGTCATTGACAGGTTTGGTTACGTCTTCGTGGTCGGCATTAGTCAGCGTGCCACATTCAGACCTGGCTGCTTTGAAGAGCAGAGGATTTTGATCTTCCAAGTAAAAATTAAATGAGCTAAACTTGACCAAACACAACTTTGTCTTGGCATAAACTGAAGGCGAATGTGCTGAAGCAGCTGTGCTGAGTAATCACTGACAGAGATCAAAGGTCAGATCCTCTTAAGGGTCCTCTGGCGGGTTGAAAGACAGCTGGTTTGTGAATTAGTTCCCTCTCATTTAAAACTTACTGCCTGCAACAAACCCATAGGTGTCTGTGCAGATCAGGTTTGTCCAAAATAGCACAGAGGGGATAGAAACATGTTAAAATAACACCACAATATCTTCATTTTTTTAGGATCCAACACAATCCAGATAATTGGGGCTTCCTGGCAACCAAGGCTGTTAAAGCCTCTGGACAGCCACACCGAGAGCTTGAGTCAGCCCCTTTATCCTCATGAAGGTGTCTGACGACCGGATTTGTCACTTACAAACCCTGTACCTTTGTAATCAGCTATATTTAGATGCAGTAAGGGCTGGCGATCATTATTGGTGGCAACTTCTTGTTTCATATTCGAACTGTACCTGAACTAGAGGATAGTTTTAGTTTTTCAGTGACATTATTAATACTAAAAACATCACA
Organism: Planiliza haematocheilus; assembly: GCA_005024645.1. NCBI lineage: Eukaryota > Metazoa > Chordata > Actinopteri > Mugiliformes > Mugilidae > Planiliza > Planiliza haematocheilus. The sequence goes on along the minus strand of SRSE01000183.1, from coordinate 772,492 downwards.
AATCTGTTTTCATTCATCGAAATGTTGAGGAGTTTATCAGGACAAATCATTATTTGGTGGAGCAGGTAACCCTGCTTCCGTGCAAGTTTTTGTGAGGAGCCAAAAATATGTGGAAACCACTGTTTTAATCATTAACATTGTGTTTAAGCTTGCTTTATTATTAATTAAAGCCCTCAGGTAAATATAGAGGAGTAAAAAGTGCAATATTTTTGCTTGAAAATGTAATTTAAGTATTTAAAAGCTGTAGTTTGATATAGAATGTGTACTTAGTTGCTTTACACCACTGAATTAATATTAAACTTCTGTTAATCTCTGAACAGATCCATCCAAGGGATGAGATTTTTGTGCCAGAAGCTTTCTGTGTTTGCTTTGTAGTCCAGATAATATTGACCAATCAAGTTTGAGTGAGGTTCAGTTACATGCAGGTAAACAGTCCATGGATGCACATGGATTCTGTGTAAATAAGAGTCATCTTTCATGAAAGGAAGCAAAAAAAAGGCCCCCGTGTGTGTGTGTGTGTGTGTGTGTGTGTGTGTGTGCATTAACTCACGAGAGGACATCTCCGACATAGGCGTAGTAGGAGCAGCAGAAAGGTGGTGTTCCATCGCAGCAGTACTCGATACAGCCTTCACACTGGGCCTCAGCACCACCTGTAAAAAAAAAAGAAAGAAGTGTTGATAGATCAGATTTTTTTTACTTTACCTGCGTTTTTTCATTTCAAGTTTTTAAGATAAAATAACTGTAATGAAACCTTTTCATGAACCGACTTCAAAGCGCACCCGCCTCAGCCGGCGCCTTCTATTTATACTTTTAACAGACAGCTTTAAAAGACAGTCGATTTATTATGAGCTTAGAGGACTGGAGAAGGACCGGTCTGTTTAAAAAGGAAGCCATCGATACCTGTGGAGCATGTGGGGAAAATAAAACCCTCGTTCCAGTAAACTCCTCTCTTAGTCTGATTTACCGTTTGGGAGAATTAAATACGTTCTCACCTACAGCTTCTAATTACTTACATTACCTCAAAAGCTTCTATAGATCGCTTCCCTTCTTTGAAAGACGTATTTGTTCAATCACGACTGACTTACTATAAGGATTACATGGTAACAAGCAGCCGTTACCATGCAGCGTCTCACCCAGTTAAAACCAGACATGCCTGATTTATTTTTCCATGCGCAGGCTGGCTGAGGCAGAGCAGCCCACGCATCTGAATCTGACATGCACACATGACGCCAACCGTAAAAATTATACCTTTCTTATGATGACGAGGCATTAGTCACGTATTTGGGTCAATTTTAGGAACCAGAGCTGTCTCTGTGAATGGACATATCAGTGTGACTGTACTTTCATTTGAGCTGAAGTAATTAGTCAGTTGAATGCATAGTGGCTATTTATGCAAGATAAAACATGATCCAGTTATACTTATAGAGAAATGAGTCAAAAACAGACTAATCATAATCAGCTCCTATGAATTTTATTTTAAGAACAAGCCTTTAAAGATCATTTATTCAAAGTCCAGCCTCTCATTGTGTCAGCTAAATTGAATCTTGACTCATTTGCATTTGAATCGTTTCACCATTCATCCGAGTGGCTACTTCAAGTCCCGAGGCTTCGTTTTAGGAGCATCACCCCTGATAACTAATGTGTCTCAGAGGCTTCAAGGAAGGTTTCCCTTCCCAGCGATTTCACAAACAAGAGTCGGCCGCTGGAAACCGCTCCTGTGACTCATCTCCAAGCCGAGGCTACCAGAAAGCATTTGTTCCAAAGTGGATGGAGTTTGAAAACATTTCCAAGGCGACGCTGCATCATGGGAAGTGTATGCTCCATCCGTTTTAGCAGCTTGACCCCTGTTAAAGATTAATAATCACACTTTCTCTGCCTCTGCTACTTCGTTTCAGTTCTCTGTTCTTTTAAAAGCTCTGTTTCCTGCAAGTCCATCAACTTTGGAGTGCTCCTTTACCGGTGACACGGGGCTGCTCAGGGGTGGATGGAGGTTCCTTTAAATTGTCAGAGACAGGGAGAAAGTGTGAACCCAGCAGACGGTGGACGTGAGATCGTGAGCCACAGCCACCCTGGAGCTGAATTAATTGCCGTTTGAGTGGGAGACCGGGCCGAATGGGATGCAGCGTGATGGGTGAGTGTTTGCGTGGGGCTCAAATTAAGAGGATTTCAGAGCTCTAACACATGTGCACCGACGCAATTCAAAGCATGATCTTTTTGCTGTTTACTGGCTCTGAGCTGATGAGGCACTGGAAGGATCCATGACAAGCTTTTTATGTGTGTGTGAGAGATTAATGTGGTTTATTACCCTCCCTCCCTAACTCCCTCCCTCCCTCAGCCAAAAGCCTACTTATTCAAAAGCATTGTACACACAGCTGTGTCTCCTGTGTACTCGTCTCAACCTGCTTCCACGACACGAGCCCTTTTCATCTGGAGGCTCTTCGTGAGCTGCAATATTTGTGTTCTTTCGCGGGCCGTGTGGAGGGTTGGAGTCTTTCACAATCAAACGAGCAGGACGCTGCAAAAGAAAACAAGCGGCGTGCATTTGTGCGTCTGCTTACGATCAGCAGTCACTCCACCAGCGGTGTGTGTGTGTGCCTGGAGGGGGGCATGCACGAGGGTTCAAACTCAGGTAGGAGAGCGCTGCAGAGCTCATTAGACAGAGGGCTTTTCTGAGATCAGAAACTTTTGATGGATGTTCCCTTTAATTTAACACCACCTCCCGGCTCTGAGGCTGCCATCCTCAGCAGACTTCTGGCGAGCTCTGTCTGGGTGGTCCTCTGAGGTCCTGGCTCCTGTCTCTCCACACGCTGGGAGACAATGGCACCATGTCCTTCACCCCCACCCATTTTCCCTCCCTCTCACTCTCTCTCTCTCTCACACACACACACACACCAGTCTTCCCCCCTCCACAGCAGCAGCAGCAGCAGCAGCACTGTACCACAGACCCGAATCACACCAAAACTTTCCAGCTGTTGGCATTTCAAATAAATACATCTAAACTTCCTGTTTACACAGAAGCATGCCTTTCCTGACATCCTATAATTCCCCACTTTCTCCTGCAGATGAATTGCTCACTGGAGGTAAATTACAGAGTATGTAAACTGTTTTCAAAGAAACTCACCAGTGAAGAAACAGAGCAGCAACGAGCTCCTCAGCCATTTCCATCTCACAGCCTGCGTCCTCCTCCTGCTGCTGCTGCTCCAGGGGTTTTCCATGAGCTCTCCTGTGTGCGCCCACTTTCCGGGCTGCTCTTATTTCCCTAACCAGTGTCAGAAGACAACAGAAAGAGCCTCTTCCCTCTGCCTGCGCCGGTCACCTATTTGGCTCGCCCTGATGCATTGTTTTCGTCCCCTCCACAGCCTGGACTCAAACCTTCGGCTGCCTCGGTGCGCCCCTCTGAAGAAGAAGTGGAGCGCCGTTTGTTCCTCCACGTGTGCGCGTCTCCTCTGCCGCCGCGTCCCGTTCCCACACCTCTCCTGACTGATCGCTGAGGTTTTTATCCCCAGTCCCCTCCCCCCTCCCCCGCCCGACGTCCCCCGTTTGCTCAAATTACCCTGCTGAGTTTACACCGAGGAGAAAGAAAGAGAGAGAGAGAGAGAGAGAGAGAGACGGGGGGTGAAGGCAGCCACGACGCGAATAAAGCCTTCTGATTAACACTTTCAAATTAAGAGCAAATAATGGAAATAAGTGGACACGCCTTGTTATTGTTGGAATAATCCATAGAACACAAACAATATTTACTTTATTTAATTATTTAAAGTCTGCTGCAATATTTATGTAGCACCAATTTGTGATCTCCGCATTTTTACGAGTCACAGAATATTTTGCATCCAAATTATCTATCTATCTATCTATCTATCTATCTATCTATCTATCTATCTATCTATCTATCTATCTATCTATCTATCTATCTATCTATCTACCTACTTTAATGGATTCTATTGTCGTCTGTGCTTTTATTTTGAAGTCTTCCTCCGTTCCAGCTTCACCCTTGTTGTGCTCGTCTGGCTTCATGCGCGTGCACGTGCATGGGTTTCTACGTACGCGCAAGTGCCCCACGCCTCCCTCCCTCCCTCCCTCCCTCCCTCCCCCCTTTGCTCGCCCTCTCTCCCTCCCTCTCTCTCTCTCAGTGGCCCCTGCTTCCGGTGCTTCCGTCACATCACGACCTCTATTGTGCTGAGAGAGGATCGAGGCTGCAGTGACCCGAGGCTGCACAGCGTGCCCGCTTTCACACCTGCCTATCGACACCTTGGGGGTATTTTCAGCAACCAAAAAAGACACGATGTGCCTCGGCTCTTTGTTAGAGTTGGAGGGGTGGTTTTTAAATGTGCCCCGGAGCCGCTTTAGCTGTGTCAAGGCGGGTGAGGGGCCACATATGCCTGCTCAGATCATCCCATTAACACCTCGGCTGTTAGGATGTCAAAACCCCTCAAAGACAAGAGAGCGTGTGGATCCACTTATTTCTCTTGCCGAGGACGGTTTCAAGACCTTTGAGTTGTTGTTTGTATAAACCGTGGTTAATGGCGTCCTGGGTCCTCATTTTTACATCCACCAGGAATTTTTCCGACCGTGCCCTGAGGACATTACATGCTAGACGGGGCGGAAAGAATCAAGGCCTCGGTCATGGAAGGTCACCACAGTTTTGAGCATCGTTTACTTCATATCTTTGACCACATGATAGATCAGATCTAACATTTGAAGGATCCCATGGAAGATTTAGGCCTAAAGTACAAAAGCCACCTCAACAATATGTCTCCCTTTGTTCTGGGAGTGCTCACACGCCCCACTCGCCTGTGGTGACTTAACTACAGTCATTTAAGATCTAAACAATATCTGAGCATAAACAAGGCATAAACTAATCTGATTTATTTGCGAGATCTTATCAGTAAAGGATAAATCTATCCCGAGACTGAAGTTTTGGGACTGATAGACGGACGCTTCTTTTGAAGCTGGATCAAATTTGCCATAATTCAAACAAACCTTTTACTGGCAACCAAGGGTGGCAAAGGGATGACGATAATTTAGCTCTCGGAAATGCCACCCACATCGAGCAGGGATGATTCCTAATGCCTTCCAGATGTTTCTTTTTGAGCTGTAGTGATGCTCAGACATGTAAAAACAAGCAGGTAAAAAAAAAAAAATGACTTTCCCCCGAGGCAGACGTGTTATTAATGACGCTGGCCTCCGCCATAATTTTCCATCAGCGACAGAAAAGAAAACGTATTACCCTCGTCCATCAGATCTGCTGTTTAGGCTACGTCTGTGGTGACACATTATGCTGTTCGGCAGATTACAGAGGTGGCCAATCTTCTTTTTAACCATCTGTAATTAGAGGATAATGATTTCCTTTGTGCTGCGTTGGAGCCGACGGGGCGGGAGATCATCTTCCTCAAGGCCCAACAGGAAGTGGAGCATGTTCTCCAGCTTTTAGTGACACTGCTGCTGTACCTTCTGGTCTGGAAAGTTCAAGGAGAACGCTCTCATTGCTGACTCCCCCAAAGCTCTTATGGGTCCGTGAAGGAAGTCTTACACTGTCTGCATGCACCAAGTCTATACTGTAGCTTTACGTTACAGCCGCTAATGACAACATGTTGCTTTGATTATGACAATTTTAGAGGCACAATAGTCTGGTTTACTCAGCGTGACGTCAACGCGCTCAGCTCAGAATGAGCCGATGTCGTATGGGAGCAATAATATTAATAATAGTGACAGTCTAAACCATAGCCGTGACTCAGAGGTGAACAAACAAAGAACCATGGTGTATTATTTTAGATTTTCCTTTATTCTTTTCTCTTTTTGAGCGCTTTTCTTTCCCAACCCACGCTCTATGTGTCACATATCGATTTGCATTAAATGCATTATGGGATGTCACAGTGCGTCCAACAAATGAGAGCTGATATTAGCTGGCTGTTATGTAGGCTGTAGAGGCTCTAAATCATATATCTACCCCTTTAACTGCTTTTAGGGGACCTTATATTTACATTCACATTAAATAAGGGCTGCTAAATGTTGCCCTCTGGTGTTTAATCAGACTTTTCTCCAATATATTGAGACCTCTGTAATTGTTAGGAATCCCAAATAGATGAATATAAATGTTTAAATACCCCCATCTACTGGACAAACTCTGAATTACACAAACGCTTACTCCCCGTAACACCTCGTAGATTATGAACATTATGTGTGTTGGGAGTTGAATCCACCTCTTTGAGAACTTGTTTTAGTTTCAACTCATCATTTAGGACGTTTTGGCTGCAATTTCCAGACGGAGATTATTTTTTATTTCCGTCTGTCTCTCTTCAACAAACAACTCTGGACACATCCGCTGCACAAGTCAACGTGATACTTTATTCATGAACCTAGGACCATATATATATATAGATACATATATACATATATATGTATATGCATATACATATATATGTATATATATATAAAACACTGTATAAATACTCTATATAATCTACTTCCTTCTGTGATCTCAATAACAAATAAAAAATAATATTAAAAAAAGCCACATGAATATATTTAACAGGCTGTACAAAAATAAATAAAGTTTGGATATTCTGTACAAAAGGAAAAAAAATATATAAATGTGGAAAACAGAACAGAGTGCCTTCGCAGAAGGCGGGAGAGACTTACTTATGAAGTAGTAGCAGGAGATAAGTCCCTCTTTAGGTCTCCACACACGCACGCACACACACACACACACACATATATACGTACACACATGCACACACACGCACCCACACACTCCTCTTTGGTCTTTGAAGAGTTCCCTCATTGAAGGCTGTGTAGACGAGGGCAAGATATGGCTAAAAGACGACGTGTACTGAGGCATTTAGAGAAACTGGGTGTTACAATGTGCCGCTGGCAAAAACAAAGATGAAGTGCTTCAGGTTTGTGATAAATAAACGCGGACTGAAGTCTGAACATAACATCACTAGAACTATGAGCTATCTTATTTTCCATACCTGATGGGGTGAGCAAGTAGACTATGAGCTATTCTCTTTCATTTGTTTCTTTATATACTCTGTTAATAACATCCCCCACCCAAAAAAACACTGTCTGTCCAGCCCAGCTTGGACAAACTAAAATCATATTAAATGCATTAAAAATCTGACACACACCTGCACACACACACACACACAGTCTCACACACATATATACGAGCATGATATTAGCATGGTAAGCAGCATGCTCTTTTCTTTTTACGGAAATCAGGAATGTCCGTGCGTTCTTCCCCTTAACGGGACGCAAAGTGTGCCACTTCTGTGCCATGAGGACAGACAGCTGTGATGAGGCGGCAGCGCCACTGTTGTTCACCGTTTGGCCCCAACACGGATGGAGGGAATGGGTAAATATCTGCAGCGATAGTCACAATTGGAACCCATGAAAACGTGTATAACACTCTGAATGTAAACACTCATCGGCCTCTTCAGACTGTCCGTGGAAAGAGTGAGGCAGGTTTTATTTGACGTCTTTCCGATCGCTGGGACGACAGGAGGTCAGGTTGTAGATGCAGTCCTTAGCAGGGGCCCTGATTGCACAGTTCCAGCAGGGGTCGTGGCCGGTCTTTGGGCTCGCAGCTGTCGTGGGATAGCGTGCGCCCGTCGTGGCCCATGCAGCGAAGCTGGCGTTTGCGGAAGCCTCGGCCGCAGGCCTTGGAGCACGCTGACCACTCGCCGAGGAGCCAGGAAGGGCACGACTGGGAGGCGCACGACCGGGAGGCCAAGGGGCGCAGTTCTTCTGGGCAGTCTCTAGAGGGACGTCCCTGTGGGTCCAGACAGACAACCTCTCTCTGCTGCATGCCTCCTCCACAGGTATGTGAACATGGACTCCACTCCCTCAGGGTCCACTCGGCTCCGCCCACCTCTCGGATGGCATTGATAGAGGGGCGCCGACCTGCGTTGTTGTTGGAGCCTGGAGCAGCACTGGTGGGCCTTGGAGCGAAGTAGCTGTACTTAACCCGTGGTCTTGGGGCTTCTCCGACAGACAACACCTGAATGGTGAGGGGCTCAGGGAGTGGGGCGAAGCTTCGGAGGCGCTCCAAGGCGGCGGAAGAGCCACTGTATCGCAGCAGCGCTCCACGCAGGGCGATGTCCGTCTCCATGGTCATCAGCTTGTAATCGCCATTTAACAGATAGGTTCCATCTTGGCGACGCACTGCCAAGTAGCTGTTATCTTGGCGACCGTTGCCAGGAGCACGTTGCTTGATGTCCACATGGGTGGCGCCAGCAGGGATAGTTACAACATCCTGGTAACCAGGCCTGAAACAGACACAAATGAAGGTCAGCTACAGCTAGAAAACATTTAGATTTATATGAAACCAGTAAAAACAGAAGCTTGTTAGGTGTTTACCTGGCGCGCTCCAGAGAGCCGGACACTTTCTTGCAGGTGGAGCCATCTCCGCCACACACACCGCACTTATCAAAACGGCGGCTAGAGCCGATGACGCGGTCACATCCGGCCTTGACACACTGGCCTTGAACACAAACGGAGGTGGAATCCGGGCTGCAGGGGGTGCCATCGGCCACCTGGAGTCAGCGGAGACAAATTTAGTTTTTAGTCCAGTGGATTGTTATCAAAAAGCCGAGGGACTGTTGCATAATCCCACAACGTAGCAATACCAGACACGCCATTATTATTATGCTGTGGCATTTAGCAGCTCTCACCTTAGATTTGAGGACAAAGAAGTATCCAGTCCCTTTGGCCCGGCACATCAGCTTGCAGCGGTCTTTGGGTGAAACTCCGGCATACTTGGGCACCCACTCGACGCCCTCGCCCGAACCCAACGACACTTGGGCTGACATGTCGTTATGGGCCAGACACTGTTCCTCACGGAACGACAGGCCTGAGAAAGAGACAGAGAGGTCAGATTTACTGCGAGTACGCTCCGAGCTGGGTGACAACTTTCACACCAGGGTGCAAGTTACATCAAAACACGACTACGATATGCCAGCGGAGAGACGTATTGCTCTGCAAACAACTACAGATTTTCACACGATGTTTCTCAAATTATTTCCATGTGGTGACCAAAATCCCTTACCATTGGTGTCAGGGCAGGCTTCGGTGTTACAGGAGCGGTACTGGATCCTCTTGCCCTCACAGTATTTGCCTCCGTTCTTGGGCAAAGGGTTGTTACAGGAGCGGAAGGAGTACTGCACTCCTCCTCCGCAGGTCCGAGAGCAGTCACCCCAGGGACCCCACACACCCCAGCCACCATTAACAGGAGTCTGAAAACAGAAGAAGGTTCAACATTATAGTCTTAAACTGGGCTAAACTGAGAGTTAAACTGTTTTGCTGCTGTTTAGATGGAGCCTGGTTCCTACCTGGTGCTTGGCGGCCTGGCTCCTGGTGAGACACTGTCCAGCCAGGCAGTAGCTGTCATGCCCGCATGACGTCCCATCAGCCCACGGGAAGTTCTTGGTCTGGCACACGAGCAAACCGTTGGTTGCAGTCACGGTGCACCACAGAGCTGCACACGTGGTGCTCAGGTCCGGGCAGTGCAGGGAATCCTCCCCGAAGGTGAGGCGACACTGATAGTCGGCGTCATACACCGTCCCGGGCAGAGGCTGGGGAAGAGGCTGAGGCTTGACCGGTTTATCCAGGAGGCACTGACCGTGGCCATTGTCCAGGAAGGTGGTGACCATGAGGGCGGAACAAGCAGACCATGGCTGCTGCTGGTCCAGGTTGGACAGGGTGGAGGCCATCATGTGGGAGCCCCAGTGGGCACCGTTGACACCAGAGCACATCTGGGCATCATCGTGAGGCATGTTGAAGACATGACCTAGAGATATGAAACAACACTTCTTTTAGCACCTCGAGTATGAAGTAAAGACATTTTAATCACATGAGAACATGTCTTTTTTCTACTCACCAAGTTCGTGTGCCACTGTAAAAGCTGCCTGCAGACCATCATCTTCAATTATTGAGCAGCTCCTGTCAGGATCACACACTGTGCCAACATCTGCCATGCCCAGAGTGTCACAAGACTGGGCACCACAAAGGTCCTAATGAAGTGGACAGAGAGCAAAAGGAAAGCATGAATACTTCTGAATGTTGCTTCTCCTCCTAAACCTCTACACTTCTGTTTCACCACTTCGTCTCCAGCTTACCGTCCTGGTGAAGAGCACAGCTGTGTCATAGTGCTCCGGGTGGCGGTCACTGGCGGGGTTGTGCTGCCGCTGCCACTGGCAGAAGTTGCGGAGGGTCATGGCAGCGTTGGACGACACCTGGGGGCCTTTCTCCTCCTCGTACACCACCAGCAGCTTGACCACTGCCAGGCTGATGGAGTTGTGGATGCTGGGGTGGCGGTAGAGGCGGGATGCCACCGCCATTATGGTCAGAAGGTAAGGTTTGAGTCCTGCACCGTGGAATTCAGCCATTGACTGGTCAGCCACCAGCATGATCTCCAGGTAGCGAGGGGTGGAAACGAAACGCCTGGTCCTGTGGTGAGCTGAGGAAGGAAACAGGGAGAGGTCAGACCAAACAGCTCAGGAGAGTTGATATCGGGCGTCATGGTTTTATATTTCCATGTATAATATTCGATATGTTTCATGTTATCTGGAACAGCGTAGCTACTAAAGCTCTTTTTTTCCCCCCTTCTCCTCAGAGAGCTCCTCATGTGCCTGGAGCAGCCTGGCTGCAGTGACTCAGCGTCACACCACCGACGGCTCCTCCTCCCTCAGGGTCCGCATTCCTAAAATGACCTTTTCTGGTGGAAAACTATGGGAATGAGAAAATCCTCTCTGGGGAGAAATGTCGATGCCGGTGCGACTTGTACCAGGAGACGGGTTTACACGTCTCAGCGCTGCCGGCCGGGCTCTGCCTGGCCCCAACCCCTCCGCTCCCCTCCCCTTCCTCCTTCACTCCTCCTCCTCCACCTCCTCCTTCCTTTTAAAGAAGTTTGCCCCTCTTTCCTTCCCTCCCCTCACTTCCTACTTGGTAGTGAGCTGACAGCGCTGTCAAAAGGTAGCTGAGTCCATTGCGCATGCTGGCACATGAACAGTTCCAGCTGACGGCAGTCTGCCCTGCATATTAACTAAACTCAGTGATTTTTTTAAAGACTGTTTTCTCTTGTTTTTATAAACATTTTCTATTTTAAATGGAAATCACTGCAGGATTTCCATTTATAGAAAATGTTAAATACACCATTCTGCACTTTTTCTCTGATAGTTTAATGTGAGGATTTCAGATAAAAGGAGTAAAAATGATGCGTAAAATGTGCCCAGTATTACCTGTCTGGTCTGCGTTAGGGGCCCCGTGGCTGGCTTCTTTTTCCAGATTCTTTGGCACCCTCTCCTCGTCCTCGTTGACCCCGCACTTGGAGCTGCCCTCCTCAGCCAAACCTGCTCGGCCTCTCCGGCGGATGGTGTGGACATCCTCCTCAGTGCCCATAAAGTCACTTGTGTTGAGGGGCTGAATAAAATACTCTGCACCCTGAAAGTAGAATCCGCCCCTGAGTCCGTTGCACAGATTGAGCGCAGCGGCGGAGTGCTCCTCTCCATTCACTGTGCCGGAGAAGAAGCAACCTGGCTCGGCTCCGCTCTTGGGCTCCTCTGTCGGCTCGAACTCCGGACTCCCCACAATGTGGAAGACAAAACCCGGCGCCAAGAAGGTCTGGTCAGGCTCTAGTTGCAAAACCAACTGTTGGCCGAATACGTCCAACCGGTACACCCTCATCTCCGCCTCCTTCTCTTTCTCCTCTGCGGAGAGAGTCCGCCATGGTTCGGTTTCGCTCTCAGACCGGGCCGCCGGGTCTAACCTGACCGGCACAACAGTGCTCTCCTCCCAGGCGCTGTGCGCTGCGCTGACGCACAGTGCGGCGAACAAACCGATGGAAACGCGTAAAACCCACATCATATAACTGTGAAATCCGATAAGTGGAAAAAAAATAAACTGAGAATAAAGTCTCTACAATGGAGCAAGTAAATCCTTTACAAAGTTTTCCACTATGAGCTAAAAAGTCTTAGAACTTCCACAAAACTGTCCCAAAATTACGCATATAAACCTAAGAAGGAATCAAATCCAGTGCAAAACTCATTCAAACTTATGTGCAGCTCTGACTTGTTGCAAAAAAAAAAAGTCCTTTCATAAAATGGAAATAAAAGCTGGGTCTCAGCAGTAAATTCCAGCAGGTCGCTTTTTCTATCTCTTTGTCTTCAAAACTCAAATGTCTCCGCTCTGTCTTTGAGTTCGGGGGCAGGTTTTTACTCTGCTGGCCCGTCTTGTCTGTTCTCTGCTCTTGCCTTGCAGTCAGAACAGAGCCGGTGCCTCCTATATATCCAACAGCCCGGGACCACCCCTTTCCTGAGGGCCCTTTGATCTGAAAGGGGCCAAATCCCGTGCGCAAAGAGAACGCACCAGCGACCTGGACCGTTGCCATAATAATCAATCATTGTGGAGGATAGAGAGCTTTGGGTAGAGAAACATTTTCTTCTTCAACCCGTACTTGTCAGTCACAAATCACACAGTGTACTACATGATATCCCCTCATTATTGGATACACTCTAGGAATATGCTGCCTTGTGACTAATTCCACACACTTGTATGATATGAGTGGCCAAAACAAAAAGCAAACCAATAACTTTGTCACTGCTCCAGTGATTCTGATTAACGTTTATTAAACTTCAGTTTATCCCAGAATAAATTAGGGTGACAGGCAGTGGCGGCTGATGTGGAGCTGTGTTGTAGTGTTAGTGCAACTGGAGAAGGGAAGGTCGGGAATGGTAACCATATCGTGCTGGCCACAGCTCCGGGAGCCGTACTCACCTCCTCTGTGCCAAGCCGGCTGTGGTGCGCCGTGGCCGGGTTCCGCAGCTCTGCTCCCCGGGGAGAGGGAGCAGAGAGGGGCCGCCGAGGTCTTAAGGTGGAGCAGCTCCTCCGCCGGGCTGTGTCTGCGCTCCAGCCAAGGCAAGCGGAGCCCCTGTCCTCCGGCTTCTTCCCCCGCCCGCACGGGCTGCTTCTCCTCTCCATTAGACAGGAAGAGTTTACGCTGGAGTTTCATTATAATAACTGGTAAAGTAGAGAGTGATCCTGTCATGAACGGTGCTCACATAAACTCACTTCACATTAAACAGGAAAGAGATTTAATGAAAACCACTTGACTTAAGCATCATCTTTCTTCAAATATAATAATAAAACATTTCTAAAAATTTAATAAAACAATGTGTGTAATTATTGATTTCAGTTTGTTATTTGATAAAGTGAAATCTTAGATGGATCCTACAGAGTTTATTGGCACCACTTCCAACTTCTGATTCACAAACATAACCTGATGAATCCTCCGAAGGACAGATCATGCAAGTCCACCTTAAAAGCAACTGGTCAGAAAAGGGGAATACCTGTAGCTTTGTCATTTCCCAGTAGATGGCAGACATTTCTTTAGGAATATCCCCACTTCGATCCAGAAATTTTCCGCTGCTCCGTGGCCAATTCACAAGTTCAGCCGGCAGGGTTTGCCCTTGCACCACATTTGGAGATGCGTGTAAAACTGCGAGCCACGAGCCACTGACCGCATGGTGGCAGCCTGTGCATGTGAAGAAATGCATCACAGGTCACAGCTTCTGGTTCAAGACCTGACAAACTGATCATTACATTTATATGTGAACTAAAAGAAGAGCTGATGAGGAGTCATCCCCTCAAGTCTAAAGCAGGCTTAAAGCTTACTTCACTATGCAAGAGATTTCACAGCAGGTTGGAATTTGAGGAAGGGAAATCTGCTCTTTTCCCACGTGAACCTCAACTAAGCATCATCCTGACCGATGAGGTTTTTAAATGTCACGGAACAAAACAGGAAAAATAGTTAATTCATATAGTGAACGCACTGATGATGGATGACGGTATTATTATTCGGCCTTGTGTTTTAAAATGTCCTCGGCCTTTTTTGTGCATCCAAACACTTAACCATGTGGCACAGGCTTCTAACGAGCAGTCTGTCTGAGTCTGTGTCTCAATATTTCAGTGTGCATTAATGAAAACAAATCAACTAAGCTGCATTTGCAGTCAAACCAGCGCGTATAAAAAGACAAGGCGTCATTTATTTCTTTTGCAAAGATTTATTCGTCGTCAAGCGAGCAAAGGAAAAGCAACAGTAGATAAGTCGAGGAATCTCCTCCCTGCATGGTGTGGAACTGAAGCAGGTGGAGAACATGGAGGCAGTGGAACCACACAAGACAGCCTGAGACACACTGGATCAGAGTCACTGTCATCCGGAGAAGGAAACCCTATGTTTCGTAAATCTGGGTATTTCTTCTCATGGCGGTGCCCCGTATATATCTCAGCGTCAGGAGGCAGAGGACTCGGAGGCAGTGGTATATCTGCCAGCTGTCTCAGAGGCAGGAAACCCTCAGACGGTGAAGGACTTGGAGGTAGTGCAACTACACAAGGCGGAAGTCTGAGATGCTTTGGATCAGAGTCATTGTCACCCAGAGAAGGAAACCCAATGTTTTTTAAATCTGAGCATTTCTTCTCAGGAGTAAGGCCCTCATCTCGATCATCGTCAGCAGGCGTAGGACTCGGAGGCAGTGGAACTTCATGAGCCATTACATCCAGTGGTTTGGACATGTAGAAGGCCACTTCATTATCCACACAGGAAAACCTTGTGGATTGCAAATCCAGGTGCTTGTCCTCATGAACATCTCCCAAGTTGAGTAAGTGTTCAGGTGGAGGACTTGGAGGCAGTGCAACCTCCCACGGCAACACCTCAGGTTCAGTTGCTTCCTTTATGGGACAAAACCTGACGTTTCCAAAAACCAGAGGAGGACTTGGAGGCAGTGGAACCTCACAAGCCACTGTGTCCAGAGATCTGGATGTGCAGCAGGCCGCTTCAACGCCTGCAGGTGGAAACCCAGCATTTCTGAAGTCTGGGGACATCTGTGCAGGCGGCAGACTTGGAGGCAGGGGAACCTCGTTGGAGAGTGAGCTGAGAGGCAGGCAGACTTTCAGGTCAGCTGACTGCTCTCTGTCCGGCAGCGGGACCTCCTCAGCGAAAAAGAACACAGTGTAGTAGTAGCTGTGTATATCTGGCGTTTTGGCTTCCACTTGGGAGCTGTGGGTGCAGAAAAAAATAGGGCTTAGTCGTGATTTTGGCATAATATAGCTCAAACTATGACAAATAAGTCATTATATTACAAAAAAAATTATCTTATGGATCAATTAGAAGTTATTAATGAGTCATTTGGTGTTTAATGTTAGACTCACCGGTCATTTTGACCAAGAGGACATGTACTACAGTGCATTTTGCTGAGAAGTGAGTGATGGTTGACCTAAGAAATGTTAGATTTCATTATTATTGGTTGTTTCTGAAGAATGAACATAGAGTTAAAAAAAAACAGTGGCAGAGAAAGTAACTCACCATTTTCAGAGCCATTTCAGGCGTTTGACTAACTGTCCACACAGGATTCGACTTGTTTGTGGAAGAAAACAGAGCGTTAGCCACAAAACAGCCCGGTTTTAAGCCTAATTCACAAAACTGTATCAAACTTCTCAAACTGCAAGGGTAAAACATTTTCTTTTAACAGCAACCAATCTGATTCCGCAATATTGCGTTTTTAAAGACGTTCAAAGACTTACTTTGACTTTTTCTGTCTCTGTGTTCGCAGTAGTAGTCAGGTTTTGTGAAATGTCGACGGTTTTGAGCAGATTTGGCAGGAGCACCAGAGCTGTTGTGTCTTCTCAGAATCTGTGCACCAAGGAGAGGGAATGAACAAACGGAACCCCCGTATGTGATGTCACAGTCTGGTTCTAGAATGGAGCGGATTCCGAAATGCAGGTGTCACAGTTTGATTCCATCTCCCCTAGAAACGGCTTGATCTGCACTTATCGATGCACACGAAAGAAAGAAACACGATTTCAAGTGGAAGTTCATCTTAAAATGACTCATTACATGTAAAACTACCCTCATGACCTTTGCAGCGGGGCCGCTGGAGATCTGCTGTACCAGTGGAGTGTGGGATTAATATCATGCCAAGATTTGAAATTGCAACTGCATCACTCTCTCTCTATATGTATATATGTAGTGTCTCAGGTTCAAACCAACCAACAGTGACTCATATACTGATCAGCCATAACATTATGACCTCTGACAGAGGAAGTAAATAACATTGACCTTATTGCGACAGTACAATGTTCTGCTGGGAAACATCTGGACCTGGCATTCATTTATGTGGATGTTGCTTGGACATGTAGTACCCACCTACACCAGACCAGGCCCACCCCATAGCAATGACACTCCTTGATGGCAGCAGCCATCCTCAGCAGGATGCAGCCTGACACAGGCACACACACAAAAAGGTTTTAGGAACAGCTCAAAAACATGAAAAACTGATCAAGTATCTGTGGGATGCACTGGAACAAGCCTGTTACCAGACACCACTGGACGCCCTCAGAAGACCCATGTCCATTCTCTGATGAGTCACAACTGTTTTGGAGGCACAAGGGCGACCTGGACAATATTAGGATTAGGGGTCATAATGTTATGCCTGATTGGTGTAATTCAAAGACCTGCAGGAGGGAAGGGTCTGGTGATCAATGAGCGACACACGTAGCACTGCCTTTATGGCATTCTTTTGTTAAAAGGGACTCAGCTATTCACAAAAGGAACTAATCATTGAGCTAGTTAACATTTTTCTTACCCAACTGTTTTTGCTGCAACAGTCATCATTAAGAAGAGGGTAAAGCACCGCTTTGAAGTGTGACGTCGTCATCTTTCATATCCTGAAATCATTAACATTTGTCCCCTCGTCTCTTCTCTGCTTGTACTTTTGATTCTAGGCGCAATAAACTTACTTTCATCGCGTTGAAACACACTGAAATAATTGATGAAAAAGACACAGACACAATGATATTTAAATATATAGATTTTATATACATATATTCATGTGGATTGCTAGAAATGAAAACACTATATTCTTACAAAGGAATGCTTCGGCACAGTCGTATTCCTAAGTTAAATAGTAATTTGATACAAAATTACTATAATAAATAAAACTCCTCTCATTGTTTTTATTTTATTCACACATACCAGTTGTACAAACAATAAATTACAAGTTCAGTGCTGTGTTTCTGTCGTTCAGCGAGAAGCAGGTTTCCCCCCGCTGGAAGAGTCAGAGTCGGTTGAGAGTCTGTGGAGTGTCTGAAATAGGCAATAGCTATGTAAATGATGGATTGTTTTCAATGTGTACATTTCTGTATAAATATGGTTGAATACTAACACATATATTGAAGGTCTATTCATTTTTACAAACATGTCTACATTGTGTAAATAAGTCTGAATGGGGGGGGGGGGGGGTATGAGAGTGGTACGACGTCATGGAGGATCTCACACTAGATGGGTGAGGTTTGCCACACAGGAATATGAACACAATTCCAGGAAGGTATTTTCAAGTCCGTTATGCGTGCAATTAAGTTTACTTCCTGAGCTGAGGTAATGTCTTCAGTGAAATTCATTTAGAAAGAGAAGCCTTGTCTTGCGGCAGATGAGCATTATCAATATACTTGATTAAAATACCAAATTAAAGGTGATACCAGGACGTTAAACACTGCTATCTAGTCAAAGCAGCTGCATGCAAGGTGCCCTTTATCGCCATTTGCTGTGGTACACTGGGTTTGCATTTGACTCCATATTAAAGGCCATGTTCTTGCCAGTGTTGCTCCCTTTTAGCCCCCATAAAAACTTAAGACAAAACACAACATGAAACATATGAATCTGGAGCATTTTCTCTCATATTGTCATATTGCAGCAGATGGGTTAACACTGCAATCCATTGCAAACCTTGGTATGTCACGACACTGACGCAAAAGGACACCTGATGTGACTCTCCAAGACGCTGGCAACTTAGAAAAAATGGCCGCTTTTAAAACCATGGGAAAGAAACTACATTAGGGTGGGCTTTAAAAAACTAATTTCTAAAATTTGCTTATTTTTTTTTGCTTAAAGAAATAGCTCAGCATTCAGAGAATTAACTTCTTGCACAGCATGAGCAGAGAAGATTGATACCTCACTCGTATATGCCCGGAGGTAGCAGCTTGTTAGCTTAGCTTAGCATTAAGGCAGGAAATACAGGTAATCTGTGGTACAGTTTAAAACTTTGATCGTAGTGGAAAACAAATAAGAAATAATGCTTTAGTTAGTGAACTTTAGAGGTGTTGTAAGACAAGCTAGGTTTATGCTAAGTTTACCAAACTGTATCCTATCATAAGCATGTATTTAAGATCGTATTTAAAGGACAAACAATAAAAGAGGTCAGTCTTTTTGGCCAAAGAAGCAAATAAATGCATTTTCTTTTTTTTTTTCATTCAGCAGCAACATTAGTTTCTATTATGCGAGGTCCCCTATGATGGTGGGGCCTCTCGATTGTCCAAAAGTACAAATTAAATTAAATTAAATTTGTCCGAACAAAGGAAACACATTTTTTTGTTGAGGGACTTGACCTTTACCGGAGAGAACAATATGATAATTCATAATGAACCATCTAATGGCACAGTGAGAGTTTTTGAATTGTGGCTAACCCCACCCATCAGTGTACGAAGGACATTTGAAAGCATCGACTGCAGAGCAAGGAAGGGAACAAGTGACGTCAAGAAGGAAAGGGATGAATTAGTATCTCTCCTGCTGTCGTTGCGAGTATCCAGGGCACACATTGTCATATTAGCATTGAGAAACAAACAGACATTAACGAACACGCACGCACGCACGCTTTTCCCAGCACCAGCATAATGATTGATACAAGTGGAACCAAGAGAACAAAAACCACATGCACACAAAGACACGCTCACACACTACACAGGCGTAAAAATCAAGCATTGCCCCAAACCTGTGAGTCATCATTAACCTCCATAAATGTTAAGGAGCGTCACGGTTACGTTGAACCTTTGTCGGTTTCTGCTTTTTCTGCACTGAGCACGTGATTATCAAATTCAGTAGAATCGATATTTGTGTCTTTGGGGTAAACTTTCTTCCCGAGCTGTTTTGGAGAGGAGGAAGAGCGCAAACACACAAAACTCTTATAGTCGAGGCATACAGGTAGCCCTGATCCAGAGTCAGTACATATGTACCTTCATGGAGACCTGGAAATCTCAAACATATGTCTTCGGGAAACTGATTGGGACTCAGATGATAGGCAAACACCATTTAATGGAATGAAATTTAAAGGAGACCCTTCTTGGTCTGAGTAGGCTGTTTTGTTACTTTGCCATTGCGACTGAGATTGGTTTGGACTCGGTATTTCCAACTAATTTTATCGGCTGCTCGATGACTGAATTATCAGGGACACAGGAGACCATCCAGGACTATGAAGTGTCATATGACAGCTGTGGTACAGGGCTACTGCACGGGCAGAAACAATGGCAAGATCAACAACGAGTGCTTCCCGTGGTTGGGGCTCTTGTCTCGGACAGACTCATGACAAATAATGTACTTGACTTTCAAATCCCCACAGTGATTAGAACACATGGAAGCACAAAAAGACACAAAACGCATGCCATTACAGGGCAACACACTCTAGGCCTCCAAGGTTTGGAGACTAAAGTTATTCTCCACGTAGAAATGACATGCAACTTAAGTCCTCAGCTTTGTCAGGGCGATGCTCGCCACGTTCATAAAGAAACTGTGCTCCGCTCTACTTGTGTTCTGCATAGCTACTATGATCCCAAGTCATTCCTCTGGCTTATAGTCAGGTACGTCCATGCCAGTCTGTCTCTCAGTCTCTTTGTGTCTGGTCCTAGCGCTATCCACAAACATTCATAGTCCGCTTTAAGGTTCCACGTCTTCATTTCCATTGGTCATCAGTTCATAGTTCCACATCCAGCACTCTGGACCATTATCACATGTACAGACGACAACTCCTTCCTACAAATTGATCACTTCCTCTCCTGCCTCAGCCTCAACATTTCTTCACCAGGCAGTGTTTGAAGGCAGAGGGGCGGGCGCTCAGCGTACACCCTTTGGACAGTTTCCCATCCTGGTCCTTACACTGCACTGTCCGGCTCTGCCAGCCAGTGTCACAAGTCCTGGAGCAGGTCATCCAGGGCCCCGTTACCCACTGAGGACCTGGGGTTGGCGTTGAGGGACCTGGAGCTGTAGGCGGCCCAGGGACCAGAACATGGGGAGAGGAGGAAGACGTCGTAGTGCTGCTGGTAGTGGTGGTAGTGATGGTGGTTCTCGTCGTGGTTGACACCGTTGTAGTGCTCTGCAAAGGGGTCAGCTTTGAATTGGAGATGAGTTGAACCGTTGGCTGCTGAGCTGTCGCACGGGGCATGAAGAAGCTATAACGGACATCCAGGGGCTTTTTAGCGTCTGTAGCTAGAATCTGGATCACCAGCGCTTCGTGGAGAGCTCCGGGGCCCATGCTGTGGAGCCACTCGTCCCTCTGGCTCCAGCCGCTGTAGTTGAGCACCGAGCCGTTGAGCGGGATGATTGTCTCGGAGGTGGAGATCATGAACTTGCCGTTTAGGAGGTACTCGCCGCTGGCGCGTCGGATGGCCAGGTAGGCGGTGTAGCGGGTCTGGTCCTTGGCTTTGTGCTGACGAACCTTGATGTGAGTGGAGCCTGAGGGGATCTTCACTACGTCAGTGTAGCCCTTACTATTTATCAGAAGAGGTAAAAAGAAAAAAGGAGGTCAGATGAGTATGTAATAAAGGATGCAGCAAATTAAATATAAACTGTCTCTGAGAAGCAAAATAGGACAAAAGGCATTCTGTGGTGTTATTTTCAAAAATGCAGCACAGGAGCTTTACCGCAACTTCAAAACTGAAGTCAGCCATTTCTAAGCCCAGTAATCAGATTGAACAGTCACTTCATTTTCCAAAACTCCGCAACAAATCAACAATCTGGGCAGCGGTTCAGAGGTGTGTGGGACTAAGCTGTCGTATTAACTTGTTACACAGACGACAAAGCTGTGGCTCTGTGAGGAAAATGACAACAACCTCAGCGTACAAGGCAATGAATAGCTGAACAGAAAAATATTCATGTGAATCAATTATTGTTCGGGCAAGCCTAAAAAGAAAAAAGTTAAAGTAGGCTACATCTTCATCCAGTGGGAGTAAAAGCTGCCAAAGAGCATGACATGTTGGATCAAGCCGGAGTATTGGGAGCTTTAACTGTTCTTTCCAGTCTGCTGACATGATGTGAATGTGGCTCTCGCACAAACTCATCTCTAAATGTGTGCACTCTGATGCGACCATACCTCTTCTTAGTGAAGTTTCCCACCACGCGTACGCATCCCGTGCTGTCGCCCCCGCATATGCCACACTTGTCAAACTGCAGCTTGGAGCCGATGATGCCGTCGCAGCCCGTCCGCAAACATTTCCCCTTCACGCACACCGAGCTGCTGTGAGGGCGACACTCCGTCCCGTCCACCACCTGAAAACGGAGCATTCACCGCATCATCTCCTGCGTATTTTTCTCCACTGAATGCGCCTTTGATGTGCAGCACACTCACCCTTTGGGAGAACACCACGTAGTATCCCGTTCCTTTGGCTCTGCAAGTCAACTTGCACACGTCTTTAGGGAGAACTCCTGCGTACTTAGGCACCCACTCGACGAAGGTCTTCACCCCTTTAGGGTCTGTCTGCGGGCCGTTGCGTACCTCACACTGCTCCTGGCGGAAACTCTTATCTGGAGAGAGGCCCCGTTAAAAGACATTTTAAATGAATAAACTCATCAAACCTATTGTGATCCAGTGTGCATTCTAAGGCGGTCACACTCACTTGACGCTGGGCATGGCGTGACGTTGCAAGACCGATAGATGGCTCTCTTCCCGGTGCAGTAGCGCCCGTTGTTCCGGGGCGGCGGGTTGTTGCACAAACGCTGGGCAAACTGCACCCCACCTCCGCAGGTTCTGGAGCACGCGCCCCAAGAACCCCAAGAGCTCCAGCTGCCGTGGTTGGACGCCTGGAGGAGAAGAGGGAGGATGAAAGGGGATGTACGCGTTGGTGGGGAGAGAGATCAGAGGGCAGAGAGGAGATGGAGAGAAAGGAGAAAAGACGAGAGAGAACAATTAGCGCTTATAAAACACTGTGCTGAGCGGTTTTGGATGAGCCACGTGTCACGGGAAAATCCCTTTGAAGAGACGGAGATCTGTGATAAATGAAAACGTGGCATTCATTGCGGCGTGGAAGAAGGAGACGACTCTCATGTGATAATAACTAAAGTCTGTTTAAGGCTCTCATTACGCCAGCATAGAAGGATTTGTGGTCTAACAGCTCACATGTTTCCCTTGAGCCTGAATGAAATTCTTCAGGTAGCATACTTATTTTTGAGTTTTTCCAACCACCCGTACACGAGTCATTAGTGATAAAAATGACTGAATAAGTAGCATTTAACATTTTACGACACAAAGTTGATTTTGTAATCCTCAAGTTCTGCAAACTGTCTTTAGAAACACGGCCTTTTCCATTTGGCTCTTTACAGCGCTTGCACAGATGCTTTCCGCAATAAAACCCACTTAATCTGCAATCATGCCGCGAGAAATATAGAGAGGCTAAAAGATTGTGAAGTTTAAATTGGTGTGCTCAAGGCTGCTACGAGCGAAAAAAAAACAAAAAACACTCATCGTCACACAAGGCGGCGAAAATGGAGGGAGTCAGAAACTGGGACGGGTCCATGCGTGCGTGCGGCCGGCCGCCAAGGACGGATCGAGGCTCGTCATGTGACAAATAAACACAAAGAAAATATTCTTTCCTGACGTTCACTCCCTTTTCCTCCCCTCGCTACACACACACAGAGTGTCGACTGCCTGCCAAGAACTGAATTTGGGCCTTTAACTCACGAAGGCCAAATTCAATTTAGATGTGTTTGAGCAAGGTCGAGAGAACAAATAGCTCAGATCAGCGGCGGCGTAAATAAGGCAGGCCACACAGTGAAGTCACATAAACAATACGTCTTTGTCTCTTACCGAGTAGTGCTTCTTGCGCGTCTTGTCCACACACTTTCCCTGCAGGCAGATGCGCCCCTTCCCACACGGCGTTCCCTCCACGGCCGGCAGCTTCTTGGTCAGACACACCATCTGCCCCTGGCGGATCACGGCGCACCACAGCCTTGCGCACACGTCCATGCCCGGGCAGACCGTGTACTCGGGGCCGAAGGCGAGGCGGCACTGGCGGACGGCGTCGTAGCTCTGACCCGGGAGCTCCTCGGGGCCCAGGAGGGGCTGGCGGGGCAAGTCGAGGAGACACTCAGCTGTAAGAAAAAAGGGGGAGGAAGAAATATGAAGTAACCTGCATGATGTCGGTGCTCAGCGCAAGCTAGGCCTGCATGACCTATCACTCAATAAAAGTGCTGGAGAAGAAGTAGATACTGTCAGTCATGAAATTACGGTGTTGATACATGAATTATGCTGCAAGGCATGGAACTGCTAACGAAAGTGTTTTATGGCTGAATGAAACTGGAAAGCAAGGTATGCCTCATCCTGATCTCTGGCGGCAATTCAACTGCCCCAGTTAATAGGGCTGTAAATATCTCATTATTAAAAGAGATTATAGCTTTGTTTGGTAGTAAACAGCTCTAAAAGCTCTAAATGACAGGTATCAGTGATCAGATTCACATGGCTGCAATCTCTGCTGGCCGGGAAAAGTTCTCACCATTAGAAAGTTTTACAGACGTTCCCCCCGAAAACCACAAGAACGTTTATTGCTTTCTACGCTTTCTCCCACGCTCACCATTGCCGTCGTCGAAGAAGTCGGTGATGGTTGCCGAGGTGCAGCGGCTCCAGGGCTTGGAGGCGTCGATGGAGGTGAGTATGGAGGACATGAGCCGCTTGTCGCTGTTCACGCCGAAGCGCTCCTCGCAGAACTTGGAGTCGTCGTGGGACAGGCCAAGAAGGTGCCCTGGAGCGTAGGAATTAGCGGTGATGTGAGGATTGATGGGACTTGTCTCAGATTTGCATATGCAGCCAGAATAAGAACAAAAACAGCTTAATAGGTCGATGACATCAGACAATACCCAGGCGATGTTTATCAGCGAGAGAGCTGCACTGACAGATGTGCATGCCCAAGCGTGTGTGTTGTGTTGTGTTGTGTGTATCCATGCCTACCTATCTCGTGAGCGACGGTGAACGCGGCGTGGAGCCCGTCGTCCTCGATGACGGCGCAGCTTCTCTCCGGAGAGCAGATGGTGCCGACGTCCGCCATGCCCAGGGTGTCGCAGGAGTGGTGGCCGCAGAGGTCCTGGGCAAAGACAATACTGCAGGTTTAGCCTGTTTCAAGACATATTTCAGTTGTTTTCTTGAAAGAAGCGACTTCGAGCAAATCACTGATCATTTATTAGTTTATTAGTCTAAAAGACACTGTAAATGCATAACATCCCTCTAGATTCTTCATAACTGCTATACCTCCCAAGCAAAATGAATGCATTTCAAGCACTCTCTCTAAAGCTGTGCCATGTTTTTGGCTGATTCCGCTCGTTTCATGCAGTGCCACCATCAAGAGCCAGATTTAAGCTTTGCCACTGCCCTGCTTCCCCCCCGCCCCGGCTGCATCTTTTTAATCAGCACTGGATGGCGATGCAGCTGAATTGATTTGGATTTTGATACCCGCTTCCTTCCTCTGCCTCCACCGCCCCTCCCCGCCTGCCTCGCAACGTGCCGGGGTGCATATTGATCTTTGTTTTGATTCCCACACATGTCCATGCAGATGAGGCCTCTGAGTCTGCATAGCCTGTCCCCGCCGAGCCCGCGGATCGATCGGCTAATCATACCGCCAGTGTGCATAAAGACTAAAAAATGCACAGGGACGTGGTTTAGATGGAGTGTCTGCGCGCGGGGACAAACATCCATGCATGAGGACGCCCGCCATACGTGCACATACACACTCATGTCCTGCAGAGAGGATGAATCGCCGCGTTAAGTGGTGCTGACAGGCCTGCTGGGTCGAGTGTGAGAGGCTCTGTGGGGAGGGTGTTTACCCGTTCCGGGCCGATCGGTTTGGAACAAACTGCCTTGTGTTCTGCACTCTACACACACATGACTGCCTGGGTGGGACCGTCTCTCATGCACTCAGACAACTAAAGGAATGTACATTTTTAAGCCGATTCCATACAATTGACAGCCATTCAGAGTGCAGGAAGACAGTGCACGCTTTCTGCCAATTGACTGCTGGATAACAAGCAGAGAAGAAAGGCCCGAGACGGACTGCATGGACGGCTGCTGAGAGCCGTGCAGTGCTGGATTTTCACTGCACAAGAAAGTTTATTTTTATCAGAAACTGAGCACATATCCAGAGGTTTGCCCTCAGATTTACTCAGTTTCTCCTTTCCAGTTTCCCATACTCTCTCACCCTCTTTACACCTCTCCCCGTTTCATTTATTTATCCGTTAATCCCCTCCCCAGACTCTGGTGTGAGAGCTGTTTTCGTTCCACTCTATCTTGTGTACACTGAATTCATTGCAACAACATGGTGTAATAGGAATCATGCGTGTGAAAAAAAAACTGGAACACCTGTTAGAGTCTGACCAGTGACGTGTGACTGAAAATAACCCTGAAACTCGCTTTCTTTTTCCCACTGGTTAAGCTTTCATCCAGAACTGTTATGGATGTGGAATGAAAAAGAAGGGAGGGAAGGAAAGAGAAATACGTTCAGGAATCAGAGGCCGGGAGGGGGGAATGTAGGATTGGCGGAAATTAAAGAAAAGAACGGAGAGAACAAGGAGTTACAGTAATATTGGCAGGAATAACAGGAGAACAGGTGGCAAGCTGGCTGCAGAGGTCAGGAGACGATCAGGCCTGTACTTATGTGTGTGTGTGTGTGTGTGTGTGAGGTATGAGACCACTTGCAATCTAAGCCAAGGCTGGAGTTAAACAAACAGCCAGCCAGACGCAGACACATAGAGAAGTCCCTGTGGCAGGGAGAGTTTCGCTGTGAAAACCTCTGCAGGCTGTGATTCTAGTGAAGCTAATGGAAAGCAGCCACTGCCTGGATAGCTCAATAATGACTGACAGACAGCTGGACGGTGACAGCTCAACACATATTTATCCAGTGGTAGCTTTGGGCAGTTTGACGCGGAATAATGTGTAAGATTTGTGCAGTCGCATCACATACGACCTCGAGATGGTGACCTCAATTATCCATCCAGCACTTTGATCCACATAGATATATGTAGTAGTGATGTAAGGCTTCCCATCAGGATGAACTGAACAAACTTGAAAGTCCTCAGCTTTCAAAACAGTGCCATCACAAGGTCAGAATATTAATTTGTCCAAACACTTTTCAATCAAAGTGTCTTTCAGTGTCTGTCTTGTGTTTCGTGCGAAAGTAGCAGATGTCTGAACTAAGCTGTTCAGCCTGTTAAACATCAGCTTGCTGGCAACATTATCACCAATTCTTGCTAGCCTAACAGTGATTACTTTCACGGTATTCTTCAGAAGATGAAGTGAACAAGCAGCAGCACGTACGCACAAAAAAAGCGGCCCCAGTGATGATCCCTGAGGAACACTGTATTTAATCTAAGAACAGGAAGATCCAGTACTGTATACAACACGTTCGCCACTTGCATAATGAGACAAAAGCCATCTTTTAACACGTCAAACGACATCAGACATGGCTGTTTGGATTGTACATGTTTAAAGAAAAAAATGTCTTTTCACTGGACAATTAAATAAAGCAAACACACACACATGCAGCAGTCGAAAGCAAGCGCTCAAAGGACCTCAAACCGTGATTGCAAACAGAAGTGTGCCTTAAATTCACTCATGCGTCACGGCGCGAGGAGTGAGGCTTGTGTGTTGTTACAGAGCAGGCCGAACCCTCCGGCCAGTTGACGACAGACCCCGGGGCCCGGGGTCGAGGACTTGGGATCCAAGAGCTGTCGGCAGGTTGTCAGCATATGGCAGACGAGGTGTAGCAATGTGTGAAACGTCAAGGACATTTAAAACAAATTGAAGGACAAGCCGGGGCGGGGCGAAGGGATGGGAAATGTCAGGAGAGGAGTCCAAACTGTGTTATATGGAGGAAATGGGCTAAGTTACATATTGACAATTCCCCAACATCTGAGAGCATTACATAAGTGCCGTCGCTACTAGACCTCTATTACATTTTCCCATCATTTGTTCATTTTTTGGCAGATGCATTTTAATTTGTACTTCTGTAAACGTGCCACATGTTAGCAATCGGGCTAAACTTCAACTGCAGGCTCTTTTAAAAATGTTCTGAAACTAATTTGGTGCACTAATCCACCTTCAATCCTCTTTTATCGTGTTTGGAATCACAAATGAAAACGCTTTATTTTCCTATTTATTCACATTTAATCTTCTCTGCTCTTTTTCTGTTTATTATCAGGCTTCTTTCTTTCATGAACCCAGCATGATCTGAACCCGCTCTGTAAATATTTATGAAGCTCAACACTTCACATGTATTCGTACGCTTATGACCTGAACACAACCCGAGTTGAAAAGGTCAGACGGCATCGCAAGTACCTGACAGTAATGTCTGCACAAATATATGAAGCAAATGTAAAGGGGAAGAAAAATCAAATAGCAGCATGAACGCACACATGTATGTCTCCAGAAAGTCTATAGAAGGGCTTTGTCTGCTGTCCAGAAATGTCCCCTCAATGTCTCTGTTGTTTTGTTCCGGTGCTGGTATGTGTGGAACTGGGTGACACCGCCACACGGGTCAGCTCACTGTAAGCACGGGGTGCTGGAGTAATTGGACCCGACCACAAAGAGAGGCGAGATCCCTCCAGCTCGGTGCACTCCTGCCCTTCCATCTGGGGGGACAATGGTCTGTTCTAACTCCACCGTCACTATGAGCTGTGCTTCAGCGGACCACAACAATCGGCCTCACAGTCGCTCCAAATCCACACATGAAAGAAGAGTCACTTCTTTCACTTCTTAACTACTCCCTGGTTATTCGCTGACATCCAGAGCGACGGAATACTTGGCAGACCGTCTTCTTGTACACATCTGAAATAGGTCTACATCCAGGCTTGTCTTTCTCTTTCCACTGGATCAAAAACTTTCCGAGAAAATAGTTAACACCTGCCTTGTTTATACACGTCTTTTTTAACTCCGAGTGCAGTAAGGTATGAGGCACCTGAGCCAAGCCGAGTTCTTTCTTAGCTGGCGTTCTGTCAGTGGAAACACTAACAGCTGCATTTGTTGGTAAAAGGACTCACTTCGCGCAGCTCTTAACATCGTCTGGGGATCTTTACTGACTGCAGCTCCGCAACAAAGCGACTTGTCAGCATCTTTACATTCCTGCATCCACGTGTTTTTGTTTTTAAACACATCTGCGAGGCGCGGCGGCGCGGCAGCCGTTCGTGCACTCGCTGATAATGGCCTTTAACAACCGACGGGGTCAGAGGTCAAAGTTAAAGTGGAGGCTGCTCTCGCTGCCTTATTGCGATCATGACCCCCAAAGCCGGGTCACGCATTACCTGTGTGTTTATTCTGCATGCCAGACACATTTAGATGTAATAAGGCTACATTTGTCTCGCAGAAACGCAACAGATATGAACCAAGAATTAGAGTAGTGTTGCCTGGAGGTCTGTGCTGTGTTACAGACCGCACCCTCTGTTGACAGGTTAAATCGACAGCATGGCCTCCAGGTTCAATAGCAAAGTTGAGACGTGTGTGAAAAAAGGCCTGGAGACAGGTTTATGAATAATTAATTCCAGGCGAGACACAGAGATTGTCCTGCTGATGTGACTTTTGTCTAAAATGGTGTAGAAACTAGACTCGTTATGCCAAGATGAGAATGAGTGTGAGTTCCTATGGACAATAGATGACTGACATGTCTCACAGGTGCTTTATGTCAAAGCTGCCTCAGTATCTGGATTTCTGTTTCCATGCCCATCTGACCCTGCCCAACCTGCCAAACCCAACCACCCGAGGATGCCACTTCCTCCTGCCTGCAGTCACACCCGTGCAGGTGCAGCAGCAATAGAGGTTACCGAGGAGCTGGCACGCAGAAACTGTGCCACTCTGCCAGCATGCCAACCTCAGGTATTCACTACCAGCTGCCCTGCCAATGCACAACGGTGCCAACTATCCACAAGTGCAGGAGATCCGATGTAACATCGGTGCTTGATCCTTCTGCCATGACAAGACCTTGCATGACTTGAACCCACCACAATCCAAGGCGAAGCTATCCGACACGTCAACTGGAGCAAACCGCCATAAAGCCACACCCGGAGCGGTGAAAAATGCACGCGGATCTGCTGCTGCTGCTGCTGCTGCTGCTGCTGCTGCCCTGCGGCTTTGGACCAGGCAGTTACGGAAAGAGGAGGAAGAAGGAGGGGAGAGAAAGGGATGGTGAAAGAAGGGATGGATGAGTGTGGTCTCGGGTAAACGTATGGCTTCGCACAGGGTGGATGTGTTTGTTTTTCTGACAGCTCCCAGCCCCAGCTGACAGACACTGGAAAAGTAACTGGGAAAAAATGTGCAGACTGGAGTGATGAGAGAGAGAAAGTAGGAGAGAGGGGGGAGTGACATACTTTGATGAGTACCTAATTAAATACTATTTGAGGGGAGTTTCAGGGATATTTCTGCAGCAGCTGATTTTCAAACCTCATACCCTGGGAAGAATGTGCGTGCACGGCCTGGGGCACGCGCCTCAGATCACAGACTCCGAGGCTTTGGGGCTGTCAGGGGACTGGGAGGGGGAGGCTGGAGACAGAAGAGCCTGCCTAGAAAAACACCAGGCGCAGGAAATACAGTTTTTATGGCCGTTTCACTAACGCAGCGCTGCATTACGCACGCAAGATTCAGCAGAAAGAAGATGAGGAGAAAAAACATAAGGAGAAAGAAAGCAAACACTAAAGGGGTGGGTATAACCAGATGCATGTGGGAAGCGGTTTGTGCGTTCCTCACGTCTAATTGAGAATGATTCAAATAAGGAAATGGCTCACAGTTTGGTAAAATGATCAGTTTATATGTCACTTACCTACCGGCTCAAATGGAAACAGCCTGGGCTATTACTGATAATATAGTGTGTCAGCTGTTTTCATTTCGCCTTGTGTTTATGCGCAGTGAGCCACCCAGGACGCATGGCATGTGCTTAGAAACAGTGAATCAGCTGCCACTGTTAAAATGAAAACAAACCGTGGCGTCACTCCGCTGCCTTGGCATCACACCGGGGCGCTAAGCTGCCTCTCCTCCTCTGCGTGGGAAGACAGACGGACCCGGCGCCTCGGCGAGAGCGCACGGCGATAGCAGAGGACAGGTGGAGGCGCGCAAAGCGAGGAGGGTTTGTTTACCTGCCTGGTGAAGAGGATGGCGGCGTCGTGGTGGTGCAGGTGGTCGTCGTCCAGCGGGTTTTGCTGGTTCTGCCACTTGCAGAAGCTCTTCAGCGTCGCCGCCGCGTTCTTGGACACCTCCAAGCCCTTCTCCTTCTCGCCGACCGTGGTCACTTTCACCACCGACAGCCGGATGGGGTTCTCGATGCTGGCGTGCCCGTACAACTTGGAGGCGATGGAGGCCAGTGTGAGCAAATAGTGGTTCAAGTCCTTGCCGTATTTCTTGACCATGGTGTCATCCGCCACCAGGAGCAGCTCCACGTGCCTGGCGCGCGAGACTGACCTCTTGCGCCGTGCGCCAGGCTCCGGGGCGGGCGCGTTGGCGAGCCGGCTCCACCATCTCCGCCCTTGCGAGCCGTGATCATCTTTACTTTCCCCCTCTCTGTCTCTTATCCCCTTCCCGCGACCTCTGTGCCGACGTTTCCCAGCCGCATGCCTGCGTCCTCTGCGCCCGTCGCGCGTCCCGCAGCTCTCTCGCCCCTCGCTCATAGCCTCGAAGCTGAAACTTTCGCGCGTGAACACGTGGAGCGCGCTATCCGCGTCTTTATCCTGCAGGGCGCGCACGTCGTGCTCGTGTCCTCTTGCCCTGATGATAGGAGTGATTATGTAGCGCGCGTGGTCCACCGCGAAGAAGCCCTCGAGACCCCCTCCACAGAGGTTGAAGACGGCCAGAGACTCCGGGTTGGAGTTCACTGTCCCGCGGTACGCGCACTCCCGCTGCAAAGGCGCAGGGCTCTGCCCCATCACTGCGAGCACATACTGGGGGCTGAAGTGATGCGACATCACCGACTCATCTCGCTCCATGTCCAGCTGAAACCGGCTCCCATTGAGGTACACCAGGTAGCCAACCTTTCCTCCTCCGTGGTAAATCCGGTCAATGGTCCGCACCACCCCGTCTGTCCGCCGGGCAGGTGTGAGGAGCGACCCGCTCGCAGGTGGAAGATAGAAACCCTGGAAAGTAGAAAGCCCGGCTTCCAGCTCCACGACGCACAGCAGCAGTAGCCGAAACCAGAGCATGCACCCGGCCAGAGCACCAAGGAGCCGCACCATTGTTCATTCCAACCCGAACAACATGTATCCACTAAAACAAACAAGCACCAGGCGAAGAGACAACTTTGAGTATCTGCTCCTCCAAAAAGCGCATCCTCTTGGTGTCCAGATACCCCATGCAAAAACACACAGTAGTAACCAACAGGGAAAGCAGGAAAACCACTGAGTAAAGAAAAAAAAATGGAAAAGAAAAAGAGCAGCAGAGAGGAACTGCGTGCAGGCTGGAGAGCACTGAGCTGAACTTGGAGAACAAAAACACAAAGTTTGCTCTTAATAGGACCCGGAGAGAAAAAGTCCTGCCCCCTTTGCGCTCAATCACCACTCCTCCACCCCCCTCTTCTCTCTGTCTCTCCCTCTCCCTCTCTTCCTCAAATCAGAGTAAAGTCAAGTGCTGGAGGAGAGAAACCTGAACAATGCGCTCAGCGGAGAGTTTCCCACTGGCTCAGCAAAGGAAAGAAGTGTCTTGTCTGCAAGGTGAATCCCCTTCAGATGCAAAAGAACTCAGAGCACATAACTGGAGACTTCACCAAAAACAGGTTCCTAAACAGCCGCGTAGGACCAACAGCGTTTATCTCCAGTCAGAAATGTCTCCATTGAACACCAGCCTGTTATTTCTGCACTTTCTCCACTTTGACTCCTTTAATAATTGAAGGCTAAGAGTCCGACAGGATTTGGTCGGAGAGTTTCAGCAAACTAAAGGGGAATAGATAATTTATGGCCATTCCCGAATAAGAACTCTGGGAGTTCACCGTTCCCGACATTTAATGGTGTGTGTGAGAGCAGGAGGAGGAGATGGAGGAAATCTGTGAGTGTGCATACAGTAGGCGCTGTATTACTCCACTCCACGAGAAAAAAGAAAAGAAAAAAAAAAAGTGTGTGACTGTGCAGGTGTGTGACTTTGCCTGGAACTGCCCTGGGAGCTGTCTCGGTTATTTATTGTACCTTAAGGGAAGTGAGTGTGGTGGTGCCAACGGGATGTCATACTTGTGCGCTGAGATGGACTTAGCCATGCATACCTCACTGATGGTGAAGTCACCGTGTCCCACTCATGCACAAACACAGAGGGCAGCCAACAAGACAGAGGCTTTTAAAAAAAAAAAAGTCTTCAAAGACACTGCTCATTTGCTGAGTCACCTCGCAGCTATTACCTTTGCACAACACAGAGGGGGGTTTTGGTGTACCTGCATGCCAAGGGGAAGGCCTCCCTTTGTTGACATGCAGAACCCGAGAACAGATATTACGTTTCAGCTTCGCTGGGAGACCATGTCGGCTCCCTGAAAGCGCTAATCCAAAAAGCCTGAGTGGTGTGGGCAGCGCGTCGCACGGATGCAGAGGGGAGTGGGCGGGCAGCTTGCTTGGTTGGTTGGTTGGAAGAGCAGCCAAAAATGGGAACGCGGTGTGCTGCCCCTGTCAAATCCCACCGTGGTACGGCCCACACACAAAACATCCCAAAGTCTGCTTTCAAACAAGCCTCCGGAAAAAATGTCACTTCGCGGTTCCTCAACTTGGGTGTACGCTGTCTTTTTGGATTTCATTTTCTGCAACCGATACTCGCCACAAATACACACAAATAAAACGTTTGAGCCAAGTGTCACAAAGGGGGGGGGGGCTCACCTCATGACCCCGGTGTCCATAAAATCAAAGCTACGGCCCTGTTCCTCTAAACAACACATGTAACACACAGCTGAAGAAAGTCACCACTGCATGGTGGATCCTCTATCACGCTGAACTTCTCTCAAATCACCGATTCACCCAGCTGTTACGCAACACATCTCCCACCCCCACTGCCCGTCTCCTTTTCCCTCCCTGTCCTCAAGTCTCAACACCGCCCCCCCCCATGACTGCTCCTCCTTTACACCCAACTGTCAAGTGTATCGCCTGCAGCGAGGAGGCGGCCGTAAAGGCAGAGCTGTGTGTGAGAGAGGATGTTTGATCAGGACAGTTTGATGAGAACGTGGTTAAGAAGGCTATCGGCCGCTGGTATCTTTGAAATATGCGTCTTGGAGAAATGTGTTTTTCCCCTGGAGTTAATGAGACATGAGGCCAAATATGTTTCGGCAAAAAAAATAAAAAAAAGGATTGTGATGAAAAGTGCTGCAGCTGCAAACTAGTGGCACAGAGCCCGGGGAGATGTTAAGTCTCCACAACATCTTTGAGAGCCACAACAACACGGAGATACACGCACGCTCTGGCTCGCATCCCTGCAACGTCCTCTCATCCCAGCCTCTTCCTCTCTCCTCCTCTTTGAATCTCACACACCCAGCCCGTTTGGATCCGCTTTAATCCCCATCATCTGAAACCAAGATGTGTGCCAAAGCAACCATATGGACATAAACCGCCCCCGTTATCCACACACACACACAATCACACAGTAACCCGGATCACACGTGCAAAGCATGCAGGGATGCGCGTCACCAAAACAAGTGTGTGGACCCCGCGTGCCGAGCCACGTGTGCTAGGGGTCCGGCCCACTTTCCTACGGCGGCTGGGAGGGGAGGGAATCCAATACGGTTAATTGACAAGCCAAGCCTTTTACATAACCGCCAGGCTGTGTCCAAGTGGTGGTGGTAGAATTCCCCTCGGCGTTATCTCCATGACTCCCTCCCTCTCCCTCCCTCTCCCTCTCTCACACACGCACACACACACATCCATCCTCTTCTATCCCTTCATGGATGTTAAACCAGTAATTCCCATCAGGATGAAAACGCTTCACATGAAGAGAGCGGCAATCACGGCGCTTGTTCTCTGTTTAAAAGCTTTTTTTTTCCTCCTCTCCCTCTCTTCATAGAAACCAGGTGCGCCCTCAGCATCTGTAACCACCACAGAGGGAGAGAGAGCAGCGTCTCCAGGGTGAACACAGGTATACCCCCCCCCCCCCCCCCCCCCCCCCCCCCCCCCACACACACACCTTCTCAATAAAACACAAAACAAACACAGGCAGCATTTTATCCACAATGTATATGTATTCATTTAGAAAAGAGATCGACAAATGAGAAATCTATTTTAAAACAAAGATGCACATGTATACACGTGTAAACAGATGATAACACATTTGAAAACTAAAAACCCCTTTTGAAAGACACGACAGGAGTTCAGTTTCTTAAATTAACCTCAAAAGGAGCGTTTGAAAAGGATCTGCGTGGCAGCAGTTTCAAGTTTGCATAAGGAACTTCTAACATAATAAACACATCACACTTGCATGAGAAATGTTCTTTGTCGATTTACACAGACGCTCCCAGTTTAAAGTACATTCTGTCCTAAAGCAGTTAATTTCGTATCGCAAGCTAAACCCTGCAGACCCTGAAAAAAAATAATAAAATAAAAAAAACACATCATAATGAAAGCAGTTTGTAAATTATTAAAGCGTCCTCTAGTCCAACACTGTAGCCTAATTGAGATTATATTACTATTTTGTTTTGTTGTTTAAAGCTTTTTGCATCAATGAAAAAAAAGAAAAGAAAGAAAAATAGGAGATTCATCACTTTTAAAAACTGTCTTTAAAAAGCTACGGCATTTAAATGATACAGTTAAAGAGGATCACAACGGAGTGGTTTTAACGTTTTAACTCAGGTGCACAGGATTTATAGATATATCTATATATATATATATATATGTGTGTGTATGCTGTCATAGTTATTTAGCAGCAATATTGCAAAATGTTGTTTCAGATTGTGTGATTGCATGTATCCCAGCTTGATGAATTACAGTGCAAAGATGCAAAAATAATGCCTCGGATTTCTTGTAAAAACGCCACCGAATACGTCTACACCTGCAGCCGCCGAGCACTGACACACAAACTGGTTACGCCGTGTTCAGTCATTTTTCATTTAAGTGTAGATTTCTGTCAGTAAAAAAAATAAAAATAAAAATGTACATTTGGTAATGCGACTAATGCATCAGCTCCACTTGGTCTGGATGTAAGGCATGGTAGGAACCATTCGCATCTCCGTGACGTGACCATCACGGAGCACATACAAAAAAAAAAAGAGAAGAATCCAGATACATCACTTTGCATAAACGTCTAACTCATGGAGTCATTTCACATGATAAATGCATACCAAATAACTCAACGCACATGTTAAGTGGAGAATCAAAAGCTAAACGGACATGCTAACACGAGCGGGGATCTCTCAAATCTCTCATAGAGAGTATACAGAACTGCTGGCAAACCAAGGGAACATGAGCGACGCGTTTAGCTGCACCCTGCGCAACCGAAAGCCTGCAGAGGCTGTAATCATGTGGTCCTCGAGCGCAGTGACTAAACAAGTAAATAAAGAAGAGGCTAAAGATGTAAAGTAATGAAGTTAAATGGTTAAGATCTGGGAGTGTGTGCTATGTTGCAACTCTGGTAGCCGGGAACTGAAAGGTTAATTAGCTAAACTGCGTCTCAGTTCAGGTCTGGACCCTCTTAGGAAGCATTTAAGGACAAAGCAAAACAAATGGTGCTTTCAGGTCGCCCTGGGTGAGATTACCAGTCAGATATCTCAGTTCATAGTACGAGTAGAGCCCGACTGAGAATATAGAGATACAGATATACAGCGTCCGTTTATATTACAGGTAGAACCGGACTGATACCAGAACTCTGTGGCTGATTATTGCTTCCTCACTAATAACTAAAACTGATGCTTTAATGACGTGGTAACAGGGTTTTGTTAAATTAAAAAGAGAAAATGATCAGGTCATTGATTTTTTTTTTCTTCTTCTTTTAACTTTCCATCAGTATATCACTGTGAAGGCACAATTTGGGACTAAGAGACAGTATTCCAGTTTGCCAGTAAGTGTATTTTTTTTTTTTTGTCATGTATAAAACAAATATATTTAAATATCTGGTAAAAAAAAACAACACAATGAATTTATGTGGACCGCCTGAAGTTAAATTGTAGACCTGTGTCCAGTCCAGAGTCAGCTGATCACGTCCACATTAATCAAAGCAGTTATAACGTATCTAGTCTATAAAGTTAATGAGAATCCAGACCCTCTACTGGGAGGCAGTAGAATCATCTCTAACCTCGACCCCCCTGACTGACTGACTGACTGACTGACTGACTGACTGACAGAGCGGCATCCAGTGTTACATTCTTGTTGATCAGGTCTTCTGGTCTTGGACGATCCTCACGATCGGCTCTTTCGTTTTCTCGGTGAGCAGCAGCGCCGGGCTGTAGGTGAGTGCTGAACCATTCAGCTGGAAGCTCAGCGACGTGTTCTTGGCCGGGCTGCACAGATGCTGGAAACGCTGCGGGGGGATAAAAAGGTCGCACTTAGCCGACTGTACGTTATAAAACCCTCCGTACATCCAAGGGTCAGTAGTATATCAGCAGAACATGTGCTGGTTTCACCTGTGGCAGCGTTCCAGGGGTGGTGACCAGGGCGTAGATGGCCCAGATGGGAAGCAGGGAAACGGATGAGAGGGTAAGAATCCAGCCGAGAGTGGTGGCCCAAACTGGAGCAACCAGTCCTTTCACGAGGCTCAGTGGAGACCAACACACCAGGGAAAAAATGAAGGTAGCCTTAAGAAGAGAGAAAAATGCCACTAATTAGAAGTTTTACATCATTTTTATTATGCCTTTAAAAATCTGGTATAAGAAATACAGAGTGTCTGTGTGTCTGTGTGCTCAACGAGCAGACGCTGAACAGCGTGAAAGCAGGTCAGCAGGGAGAGGTTACTCACAGTGCACACAGCGGGGGTCAAGTACTTCCAGCACAGCTGGAATACAGGCAGGGGGCTGTAGCCGGTCATATCCTGGATGTTGGCACTGAAGCGCTTGGCTCCTGTGGCCAAAACAAGAGCACTCTGGTTAGGGTTTGGTTGCGGTTCGGTTTGGCACCGCGGAATTGGTGGCGGCGGCCAGCTTGAGTCAGAAAACATGATTTTTTTTTTTTAACCCGGTTTCACCACTATAGTGGAAAATACATGAAAAACCCTGAAAGAGGATAAAAAGAAAATGTGTTTGTAGTAAGGAACAAAGAGTTGACATGAAATGCAACAAGCAGATTTAAATTTCCACTTGTTGAATAGATAAAATACGTGTTCAGTAGTTACATCAAAGTCAATCTGATGATAAAAATATGATATGATGGAGTTGAAAGCTGCAAATCAAGACCCAGATCATAAGGAATATATATTTTCTTAACGATTACTAATAAATATGAAGCCGTGCCGATGTTAGTTCCTCTCTCAGCAGGAACAGAAAAGGAGCATGGGACTTTCACCGTCTGCTTTAATCATTATACAGAATGTGATTGATAAGTTTGTGGCCAAAGAAAAGAGTAACGCCGGTCCTTGAGTTCAGCTCTCTGAGTGATTTTGCAGGAAGTTTGAAGTTATCTTACGTGGGGTTTCTATTGAGGGCAACAGAAAATTGCAACTCTGCACTGTCTGAGGAAACAGACACTGGGCTTTGCACAATGACCCGCTGCCTCCGTCTCGACTGATGGAGGTTGACACGGACATGAGGGGTAACTCGAGCGGAGGGCGTTCCATGCATTATCACTATTGTTTGAAACACGCCGCATAGTTAAGTCCAAGTTAAGGCTCCTATTACGCAAGGCTCTCCGCTTGTAAACTTTTTTTTTATTTCGCTTCCTGTTTGCAGGAGTTTTCACACATTCCTCCTTGCAAAAGTCTTAAGGCGCGTTGCACGCCGCCCTCTTGCCCCATCTACTCATTTCTGACGCGGCCAGTTGACTGCGAGGGCACACAGTTGCTCCACTTCTCCACCTTTATTTCACACCGACTTCAGAGCCGTCTCCTCCAGGAGCCCGTAACCAGCGGCCTGGCAGTGTTGGTTGTTGTCAAACTGTAAATTCCCACAGTCATAAAAAGGGGAAAAGGTGTAGTGAAGTCCTGACCGCTGCGTTACCCAGTCCATTTAAGGCTCCTCAGCTCCACGGCTGCCCTCGCCTGCTGCTGGGGGAACCATAAAAGCTGGCCGTCTTGGTTTTCATATGCACCCACACACTCTCTCTGCATCTCTTCCCATTATGTTTCTGGCTCTTAATTCTTTACTAGATATAAAGTTAATTGTCTAAATGTACGCGACACGTTCCTGCCCATCTCCATTTAAAGAAGCTGCGTTTTAGCGGTATAGAGCGCAGTGTCTGGGCTGGGATAGGGGCTCCATGGGGCCGCCAGACTGAGACATGGAGGCGACGGGGCCCGGGGGCTGATTTAGGGCCCGCAGGAGACAGGCAGGGGCCTGGCTAAGAGCCAGTCTCCTTCCAACAGTGGGTAGCTGCAGCCATGTTAATATACTGTCTACTGAGTCCAAGAGGAATGCAGGAGGAGGGAAGGGAGGGTACAGGACTCAAGGAATAACATTCATTGAATTATTTTTTAAATATATTCTATAGGAAATTACATATGGATATTTTCTGATTAATAATATTAATAATAGGGTTCATACCGTAGACCCAGCCGATGGCCAGAGACTGGAAGATGGAGAGGAGCAGCAGGCTGGCTCCACTGCAGGAGAAATGATCATAGATCTGGAACACATACAGGCCGCCCTGCAGGGGTGGAGACAAACACAAGCTCCATTATTCCTTTAACATAAAAACAAGCAGCATCTAAATATCTACCCATCCATCTTTTTATTCTGACTGACCGGCGTGACCATGACCAATCCGACCAGGAAGCAGACGACGCAGACAAACAGCAGCAGCAGCTCTCTGCGGTGGCCTCGTCTGATCACTTGAGGGTACAGGTCAGCCACCGACGTCATCAGGGCCTCCAGGCTCACGAACTGCGAGACACAGGAGGGAGGGGAGGGTTAACACCAATACATCACCGCCATTTAAAGCGATTCGCCAAAGTCAGGCCGGCGTCTACCTGCGTGTCCAGCCCCAGCATGATGATCATGAGGAAGAAGCAGACGGACCAGAGCTGGGGCAGAGGCATCATGGATACGGCCCTGGGGTAGGCGATGAAGGCAAGGCCCGGCCCTGAGAAGAAAAACGCAGCGTAACTTCAAGGAGGAGTAAACCGTGGATTTGCTGGTGACTATTTTCAGCAGAGGATTAATACACAATCTGTGCTCTAGTGAGTTTACACAGGAGGCTGTTTGTGTTTGGGAAGGACTTAAAATAAATCACAGTGCTTGTGTACTTTTAGTTTTTGGTGCTTTACGGAAAGTCTCAGCTATGTCTTTAAATGAGCATGTTAGCATGCTAACTACGTAGCTGGCTACACTGCTGCCGTCTCAAATGGCTTCCATGGATGAATTCCCAAGGTGCTCTGAGCAACAAACCATCTGGTGCATCAGGTTACCAGTACGCACCTTCGCTTGAGACATGAGATCATCCATCAGCTACAAGTTTACAAATTCATACTCAGCTACATCTAGTTTTGGAAGGAACTGAAAACCCTGCTTTACCCGATTGGGCCACGGTGGCTATGTCCACGCCCTGCTCCTCGGCCATGAAGCCCAGCACCGAGAAGATGGCGAACCCCGCCAGGAAGCTGGTGGCGCTGTTCAGGAGGCACAGCATGAACGAGTCCCTGGAAGCAAAATAAACATACACTTGTTTCAGTTAAGCAGGACACAACTTGGTTTAAAAACATTAATCGCAGCGATGTGGAGCTCCGCGCTGCTAATGTAAGCCAAGAGTCAAGCGCTTTGCTCTCCCTGCGACTGCGTGGGAGTCCTAGAGTGTGGGAAACATGGCAGCGAGGGCTTTTCTTTAAGGTGTGGCTGTATCAGCGTGTTTTCTCTGTCCATTCCAGCCATTCCTTCTGGGAGCCGTCTGACCAGTGGGAGAACGCATCTAACATTTCACGTACAGTTGGTGTGAGGCGGAGAGGAAGGAGCGGCTGTGTGGTTGCGTGCGTGACAAAAGGGTCTCACTTGTAGCAGTCGTTGTTGTATTTGTTGTAACTGCCCAAGGCGGTGAGGCTTCCCAGGCAGATCCCGTAAGAGAAAAATATCTGGGTGCCTGCATCCATCCATACCTACGGAAACAGAGAGAGGACGGGTAAGAGGCAACAGGAGCTAAATGACGTCCTTTATCAGTCTGCAGTCTGCTCTTTAGGGGTAAAGGTTAGTTTAGCAAGCTGTTCACTATTTACCCGCTTGACAGAAAACCTGCCACTTAATTGTGTGCCCTTTATAAGCAAGTTTACCGTGCAAACAAGACAAGGATAGCCAGGTGGCAAGGTAGTTTTTAAAGCTGTTTAGGCGGCAACCTGTTGTGTTTCCACTTTGGTGATATCTGGTGATAGACACTTTAAGTGTCTCCCTTTATTAAAGAGTTTCCAAAGAGGACTCACCTGACAGCGTGGCCCCTCCCTACCACCTGCAGGAGCGACCAGAAGAGCTCCCGTAGCCTTTTAAATGTTTAGCCGTCTAAATATTTCTGTGTACCTGGGGGTCTGCCAGGCGCGTGTGGTTGGGTTTGAGGTAGTAGACGATGCCCTGGACGGCTCCGGGCAGGGTGGCACCGCGCACCAGCAGCACAAACAGCATGACATATGGGAAGGTGGCCGTCAGGTACACCACCTAGAAGGTACACACAGACGGAGCACACGGGGATGTGGTCACAGGAAGGAAGAGACTGAGACGTTCTTAAGACGGAGGCAGCGGCACAGCAAACAAAAATGACAGCAGAGCCCCAGACCCTTGTTTCAAGTAGATTTATGTTTACACACCTCAGGGTTTTGTTGTTTCAGAAGACAGAGTCAAATAAAAAATGCATGTCACTGCGACAGGATACGGCCTAGCTTATTCATTATTAATAAGGGGTCTCTGCTTATTTTATGGTATGCCGTTTAGATCCGTCCAATGATGTATAAGCTGTTCAATTTAATATTAACTGCAACAACTTCACCAGGAATCTTTTTTAGGATCCCATAGGTAACACGGGAACACACCTCCACGAGAAGAATGACTCGAGGCTTTTTCTTAAGGATGTCCTGATCGGTATCAGGAGATGGGTATCGTGGCACATCCATTCTTTTTAAAACAAGCAGATCAGTATCAGCTGATCACTTAGGGAAAAGAAAAGCAGCCCAGTCGTGCTCGCGCGCCTCCCGCTCACCTTTCCCGTCGACTTGACTCCCTTCCAGACGCAGAAGTAGCAGACGAGCCAGACGACGGCCAGACACAGAGCCAGCTTCCAGTTGATGGGACCCAGCTCATCTAAAGTGCTGGACAGACGGAGCACTTCCCGCCTAGAACACACATGCTGCTGTTAATGCCAAACTCCAAGCGGTATTCCCAAGAAGGCTTCATCAGCGCCTCCATCAGTACTCTGAAGAGGCCACACTCACTCCCAAAACTCCATGACAGGGGAAGTGGCGTTCTCAGTTAGGCTGCTGCCGTTGGCCGTCTGGTTGTGGTGGTCGAACAAGACACACGCCTCTGCGGGAGGAACGCACACGGGATAAAAGCTTTCAATTCCCTTACAAAACGCCCAGATATTGCTCAAGCTTGTAATTTTCTCTGACCAGTGTTCCACGTGTTGTTGCAGTGCGACCACGGCAGCTCCGCCTGGAAGCTATAGGACAGGTAAAAGAGAGCCCACGCCAGGATGACTATGTAGTACACACAGCCGTGCAGGATCATCACCTGGCTGGCGTAGCCCAGACCTGCAGGGAGATAAAAAGGGCGCGATGAGTTACAACAAGCAGATCATATCTTCATCAGATATATACATAAACACATGAAATGAGCTTCAAAGCATCCATGCACACTAACTCTAGTTTCGTTTCCAAGTCACTTGAGTGTCTCGTGAATGGGCGCTTTCATCTGTCACTCCACCGCCAGCCCACACCTAGTATATCTTTGTCGGGAATGAGTGATAACCTCACGAGGCTTTGAGTGGGCTACAAAGTATAGGCTGTTTGTCCAGACAAATAGCTGCTTGTGGCGTCCGCTAATGACATTCAAGCCTTTATCTGATGATGGCGTCCCAAATGCGAAGGAATTCCCACAGAAGCATTTCTTTGTTTGCGCACAGTTATATATCGAGCCCGAGCACACGTGCGCCTGGGGAAGAGCTCAGTATTCTCAGTATGGGGCGCGGAAGCGGAGTTTGCGCCCATGCTGAACCAGTTGCCTTTAAATAACCGGCCGTCAGAGAAAAGAGTGTGTGCATCTGGAGGCCATATGGATCGAGGGGTACAGAAGAACATGCTGGCACGCTCATAATTTTTCATTGAACAAGAGGAAAACCATAGCTCCACGCACACTCGTATATAATCTATTTACAATGTGTTTGGCAGGCGGTCTAGCTAGCATGCTACCAGCCTTTAAGAGATCATTTTTTTTCAGGGCAGCAAGTGAAGTTGCTCGCCAGTGATGAGTAATGTCCAGCTCTGCCTTCAGTAACCGGCATGGCAGCCTGACAAATTGCTAATGTCTTTTTAAGGAATAAGTACAACTTTCCGAAGTGTCTTTGAGCAAACACAGAAACATTATCAGAGTTGTTTGAGGCTGCCAGGAAGAGTGACTAACTGCTCTGTGCCAACCTTCTCGCAGCAAGGTCCCTTTTGCGCAACTCGTCTGTGTCGTTGACGCCATCTCGCTGCCCTACGTGTGAACGATAAACTCAAGAGTCAGCTTTTGAACCAACACTGACGAGAAGTCACAAAGAGATAGGGAAAAAAAAAAACAGACGGCACGTTGAGAGTGAGCCGAAACTGATCTTACGTATACATCATGTGCTGTCTTCTCAGCTTGTGAACCAAAATCAATCTTGCATTTACAAAAAAAAGATTCAAAGCTAGAGTATGGGGCTTTGTCATAGGCAGGTTTCAACATCAATGAGGCATGTCTTCCTCCACAATGATGCTTGTCTAATCACTCTCACTCCCACAACCCGGCACAAAAGGTCCATGCTGTTGATTTTGTGTTTGGTTAGGGAAGGTTCTGAGTTATGGCTTCGTCAACCAATCACAGCTGCTGCTATTAAACATAAGGTTTGGAATTAAACGACACTGAATTTGAGGAAAAGCTGTTTGCGTTCGACTTATTCTACTGTGTCTATAAATAAATCCGTCAGGCAGAATGAAAGATCAAAGTCCTCTGTAGTGCTTTTAGTGAACGGGTGCATCAGGTTCATATCCAGTCAGAGCAAGACTATAGCACAGGTCTAATTTCCTCAATACTTCAATGCATTCCTTCCCTCCCAATGTTTAATTGTCTAAAGCAGCTTCCATTCCTGAAGGGTTTGGATTATCCAGGATCATGTGTACAACTTAAATAACTTCACACAGAGTTTAATTTCTCATAAAAAGGCATTGCACCGATCGCGGTGGGTTCTGTTTCATCGGGCGTAATTGCGTGTTAAGTTAATGCTTAACCATGACCCCTTGTTTGGACGGCAACATAGCATGAAAAACAAGACACTCGACCTCGGCCGTGTGTTTTTCTTGGCAGCCGATGGGGCGTCTTGCCTCCTGCACTCTTAAATTGTTTTGATACACGGGCTGAGATTCAATATGAACTCCACATGCATTCGGCCGGCAGGGACTGCCAAATCTTCTGATTGCAGACACTCTGTTTATAGAGGTTTACATTGATGTGGACAGAGGAATGCTTTGAATGCTCGCGCCAATGTAGAAAAGGATTAGGAAA
Source organism: Planiliza haematocheilus (assembly GCA_005024645.1). Taxonomy (NCBI): domain Eukaryota; kingdom Metazoa; phylum Chordata; class Actinopteri; order Mugiliformes; family Mugilidae; genus Planiliza; species Planiliza haematocheilus. The sequence continues at coordinate 728,641 of SRSE01000183.1, read as the reverse complement.
AAGACAAGGGGAGAGTAGGGGAGAAAGGCAAAATCAGCAAAAAGAGAGTCCTGCAAAACTCCCCTGTCTCGCTTTACGTTTGAGTCTTCAAATCAGCATGAGCATATTGCACTGATGAGAGAATGAAACAAGCTGACCTCCAAATAATGGGCAAATAGTCCTCCAGGCGCCGACCCCTCCCAGGCTGGTGTACTGTCCTAGTGAGGTCTCCAGGAGGAAGAGGGGGATGCCACATAACACCAGGAACAGCAGGTAAGGGATAAAGAACACACCTTGAACACAAAAGGTGACAGTGAGTCTGATGTCGTTTTAATACGTGCAAGTGGAAGAGAAAGCTAACAGATAATGAGTTTGTCTCTTTACCTCCTCCATTTTTGTAGCAGAGGTAGGGGAACCTCCAGACGTTGCCCAAGCCGATGATCTGTCCAGCAACGGCCAGGAGGAACTCAGCCTTGTTGGCCCACTGTCCCCTGGCGTGCAGCCCGTCTTTGGTGGTTACTTTCCCTCTGGGGAGGCTCCCTTGGGGGAACTTGGTTAGCAGCGTGTCGGCCTGGTGTGGAGGCAGTTGGTCGGCCATCACTGGTTCTGGCATGGGTACACACAAACCCCTAAGGAAGGGGGTAGAAAAAGTAAACAAGGGCACACAGAAAAGGATGGCACCAAGAGAATGAATCCATGGAGCGAGCTAGAAGTAGAAAAAAGTCAAAAGGAGTGAAAGCAGAACACGCACATATTCTCAGCGAGCTCTCGATAACATGAATGCGACTGTATTTTCTGGCCGTTGGTTTTGCTACCTCATTATCTTGGATGTGGGGCTCAAGGACGAGGTTGTGTGGGTGGGTGCTCTTTATCTGTTCTCTGCAGGACACTTAATTTGTCATGTCTAGCTCGTGCATAACGCTACGTGTGTGTGTTGCCTCAACAAGGTTCTTTCATAAAAGTAGACATTTTTCTTCAATTGTGCAAAGCTTGACCTCCAATATTTTTTTAAAAAAAATGGATGCAGTGTAGTGTTTTTACTATTTTCTAATATTTTGGTCAGAAGTGGCTGAATTTACTGATTAAGCCGCTATAATGTATCTTAAATAAGCAATTAAGATATTTTAAAGATCACTTTGATTTCTTGTTATGTCGAAATTATTGATTTTTTAATTTTTTTATTTCATGTTTTACTGTGATTTAGGGGTTTCTATCACACACTTACATATAAAGCCTCACTGGAAGTCGGTTTTATAATTTTACATCTTTAATTACAGAAAGGAATCCTGCCGGGGGGGGGGGGACAACACTTCCGGGTGTTACATATCATACGGACTTCTTGTTCTTTGCTGTAAACGTCGCGTAACCCCAGTCCCACTCGTCTTTTCCCTTCATACTGTCCCCTGCTGAGCCATGTGATCACATAATACTGATATAACACACACCACCCTCTCTGACTCAGCATTCACTGTCCCTAGGTAAGCATAAGACAATTAAAAAATAAAATAAAATAGCGAAGAAGGGGACAAAGACAATGTAACGGCACACGTGCTACCTTGCTGGCTCCGTTACGAAATGTATGCGACTAATGTAACGACTTCACGTAACATTATCGGTGCGGAATTGAACAGCGTGATTAAGTCTCAGGATGCTCTGTAAGTGATGCCAGAAAAAGATTTCGCTGAGACTGTACAGTAATAACCGACTGACATGTCGTTTTAATGGATACATTGAGGATAATTCAACATTACATCGCCTACCTCTGCGTTTCCTGTAGTTCTGTACACGGCGACCACCCCTCTGAGTGGGAAGTCAAATGGTTTAATCCAGGCATTGGGAGCTGCTTGCCGGCACAGCTCCACAATCCAAAATTATACAGGGTCTATGTTTGGGTCGAGTCTGGCGAATGGATGTTAACCGGCAATAAACAGGTTACAAAATGAGCCACAAGGCATCATGGGTACTGAGTTTTTTTCTTAGTTGATGTTACAAAAGCAAATTTCCTCACTGGAACACCTGCACCCCCCCACTTCCTTATTATCCCCTTAGATAATAAATGAATATATATTTAACAACCCAAAATGTGGGTTAGTGTGACTCCCAACCTGTTTACCTAGTTTGCTTTTACCTATAACCGACTGCCTGCCTTTCTTATCGTCACTTCCTCTGATAAAAATTCACAACTGTCACCACTTGTTTGTCTGTGGTATTTCAGTTGCCGGTGTGCCAAAAGAAATAAAAGTCACCACGCTCCCATTGATAAAAACCGTAATTCCACCTTGCGGAAAAAAGGGCGTTGCATGTCTGGCACTAAGACTTTGGTGTTTGAATAACCTAATCCAGATCCGAATTAATTTGGCAAATGCATACAACAATACCCACAGTGGATGCAGCAACTTCCAGATTGTGAAGGTAGGTAAAATTACTGTTTTTGTGAATGGAGTCTGGTTGATTTATTTTTTTATTTTTTATGTAGGCCTATTTTTAAGGAACTAAAATAAAATTTGACCTACAACATAGCGGTTGCCACATACAACCACATTTCAAAGAAACCAGACGGTCAGTTTAAACAACAGAGTACTGCAATATTGCTACATAGTCCACTAATAACATAAACTTACATTTCTCTTTGTCGACAGAAGCTGATGAAATTTGAGGCAAACACCAGAATTTAGCTCCATATTTTGACCTTGTTTTGGCGTCAATTTGAACAATTTAGGCAGCCCAAAGCTGTTTGCGGCTGTGGCATTACCTGCGTCCATTCAGCTGAGCAATTATAGCCACAGTAAAATAATATAAAAAAATCTGGACTTCATCCATAAAAACGAAATTCCACCGCCTAAAAGTATTAAGTGGCATTAGCAGGTGAATAAATCACATGCAGAATTAAAGCAGTGGAACTGATTTAAACCACAATTTATGCAACACGATACAAAGCTATTCATTCAATAGAATATGCTCTCTCCTTTGTCTGAAATATAAACAGCTTTCACAACTTTCACTTTCACTACTCGGACAAACACCTCTCCACCAATGTTTGTCTTGATTCATATCATGTTAGTGTTAGCCGCTGATTGCGGTTCATCTAAGGATTTACGGAACAGTACATGTTGTCCTGTTTATAACGTCTGACTGTATGTGCTATCTGCGGATGAAAGGTTTATGATTAGATAGGGCTAGCCGTATCACATGCTGAGATTATAGGGGGAAAAACAAAGAATGATTTACAACACGTTTGAATGCATACGCAAAAACACTGGATTGTTGTTGCACTGAATATATGAATGAAAATAAGCAAAGAAAGTATTTGAGACGCCCACACCTGTACATACAAAACCCGTCCCACAGACAAGCCCCACACACAAATATACATATCTCACAAAGCAGAAATGCTAATATTAGCATAGAGACGTGGATGTACACACCCTACAGCCATGTGTTTCCAACGTTCTATGAAAATTCAAGCCAACCTTTACCATTAACAAGCTTTATTTAATTCAAGCACCTACTTCTGTTGTGTATTACACTGTTTATAAATGAAGCAGACATGAATTTATGCCACAATTTACTTCTGTCCCTCTCATTAGTCAAGGAAATTCCACAAAGAAAATTAAAAAGTCAAGGGTCAAGAGCCAGGAAGTGCTAAAAAAAAGTCTTGCAAGCATTTACAATGTATGAATTCCTCATCGTTGTACGCACTCCACGCACACGGGCTCCGCTTTGCTTCCCAGGGGCCAAATAAAACCCCAGCGGTAAGGGGTCCTTCGATACAGTCCCCATTGTTCTGTCCTGACAAACCTGCAGACTTCTGTAAATGTGGTGCCATGGCGTGTAACTCAGACCAGGCATGGCTGTACTCAATTTCTAGATGCTTTATGGTTACTTTTATTGCTGTCTGGCATCCAGGGCAGTGGGTTAATGGTATACAGTGGTAAACATTGTGAAAAGCCGGCCTCCATCCTCAGTTACAGCCAGGTTTTCAAAACTTTTAACAGGAAGAATCATTGCGGCAGGTTAAAGAGAGCGATGTAATACCAAATCCGGGAACTCATACTCACAGAGTCACTCAACAATACAAATGCAAACACTCATAGAGGTAAGCAGCGGGTCAAATTACAGCAGAGGCAAAGGATTCATTCACAATCAAAAAGATTTTGAATAGAAACCTAGAGTTTGTAAGCAAGACCACGCCTTTTGTAATGTTTAAATAATGGAATCACCGAAGCCTTCTGCCAGTGTGTGAAACTGATGAACGTTTTGGCATTGGTTACAGAGATCATCTGGCAAGCTGGAGGACTCAGGTTCATGACGTCTCCGGATAGATATCTAATACACGCCTACATAGTGAGCCAGTCTGGTTGCTAGCCACTTGCTGAGAGAGCTATAATGTTGTCGTCCAGAAATGGCTACGAGGTTGCAGGTTGAGATCACATGAAGACGTGATGATTTCTATTTGATATTGTTGAACTGCATGTACATACCGTGGCGCTTTAGGCAAATTCTGCAAAAAATTTGACGCTGAAAGTTTATTTACTGCCTTATTGGACATCCAGGTTGGTTATACAACACGTGCACTAAGAGCCTGCGGCATGGTTTGGTTCGATGGCTATTTTTGTCTGATAAAGAGATTGGCTGATGTTCTAAACAAATTTCTGTTTGTGTATGGATTAAACAACCAAGATAAGGCAGGTTACTTTGAAAAACATGTCGGCACAGCCAGCCACCATTCCTTGAACATACTGGTTCCTTCTGGTTTATTGGCTGCCAAGAGTAGTTGAAGCCAAACCTGTAATCCTTGGCTTTCTTACTAAAAGCCCAATGCAGACAAAGTTTGACAACTAACAAAGTATTTAATGATTTGTTGATTTCATGAAATAATCACGTGGTATTTGACAGGTTTTTATTCACAACCGATCAGCTCCAGCAGCATGAATGTTTGACAACACAAGGCCAACCATCGGACAAGAATGAAATTGAATATTTGGAGGATAATTCAGCTTTTTTGTTTTGATTTGTTTGTGCAATCTTTATGTCAGACCCACTGGGAGAAGCTAAAGTGGCCTCCTTCCCTCGCCTGAACCCTTTAACAGCTGAGTGGAAAGCGGTCGACGTCGAACTCCTCAAACTCCTTCCCAGACTCTTATGTCCTAAATAGGTAAACATGCCTGTGGCTTAACCCCCTTCCCCTTCGACCTTCGAAAAAAAAACATACCTTGTAAAAGAGGAGTCATTTAAGTGTAACATACGGCCTTATGTCCACACTGTACATGGCTCCGCTGAGGTATGTGGTTTGCCAGATATTTGGTGCCGATAACACTTCCTTTTAGATTTTATGGGAATGTTTTGAGTGGCAGTTCCTTCCACGGGTCTTTTAATTACAATGGGAAGTTTGAGGAATGTCCTCACCAGTTGTTACATTACTTTTGCAAATATAAAAGTGTTTATTAATATTGCTATGCCACGGTTCAATCTGTTATTACACCTGCCAAGAATCTGACCATGGATTACAGCTGCAGACCATTTCACATTATTTCTCCAGGCTCCATATGCTGGACCACTTACCTCAGTCAAGTTACTTTTGTGCTGACTGAACAATTATCTTTTTTTTTTTTTTTTCGTGGCAACGGATTAGTCAAATTATCTAAACGCACATCATGCAGGAGTAAGCAGTAGGTAGTGCACCGTAAGAATGGATGGAGACTGGAGGTGGTACGCAATACTGTTTGACACAGCGTATATTTTCCCAAAGACGTTGAGTGTGTTTGATGTAAAAAGAGCATGAGATAGTCGAGTATTTTGCAATAGAGCAATCTGTATCACACCGTGTCAGCCAAAATGTCATGGGTACAGAAATTTTTACAGAAAGCACCAAAACACACCTTAACTGGCATTCTGTCTAAACTGGGGACTGGACTTGAGGTTGAGAGACCTCCCTACCTAGGCTACCACATTAGACAAGCCACTTTAAAGGCTAAGCATTCATCATACGTTTATTCCTGAAATTCAAAGTCCAAAGCAGTCCAACAGATGTATATGTATTTCTATGAACAATTATTTGATAAACTAGTAGATTCCATCAAAATGACGACTCTCGGAACGGCATCACATGTTTCTCCTCGTCCTGTACTCACCTCCGTTTGTGGATGCAGATGCTCACTAAGCCTTCAAAGGTGGTGTTTTAATGAGCTGGATTAATTAAGACCCTGCTCGTCCGGATCATTTTACAGAGAGGTGAGCTTCGACCCTGTCTCTCCCTCAACCATCCAGCGTGTGCCTGCGACAGACCGGGCTCTCGGGCAAGTCTATGGAGAACAAAACAAACCCAGATTCCTTTGGTTCACTGATCCCGAAGCCGGCGGCTAAATCATCATATCATGGGACTTTTACAAGTCAGGACGTTAGACTCATGAGGAATTATTTTTATTTAACACAACTTCAGCACTCAGGCAACATGAACAGTAGAGTATTTGTGAACAACTTGCATTTCCAGAGTTGTAGCAAAACGAACTATTGGATGCTATATCTGATGCACTTTATACTTTCAAAAGTAGTGGAGCAGTATAAACTCAAGTTGGTTACACTGATTCTGCAAAATGAGGATAAATCAAGCCTTTAGCCGGTAAGCCCGCTATTCAGTAATTAATCCATCTAATCTGGCCGCGCCTCCCAGACCTTCACACTCCGAGCTTAGGCAGCCCCAGGAAGGAATGCAGTGTTGGATTATCTCAAAACATCAAATAATAAGCCCCCCTCCTGCCACCACTGACAGCTAATAGAAAGGCTCCTGTTTTTCATCCCCGAAGGAAAATTAAAGAGCACAAAACTCTGTGGGAATCTGACTTTGAAGGCGCAGCTACGCCCCGGTCTAGGGGTTCGGGGGCGTAACATAAAGAGAAGGCGAGGAACAAGATGTATAGAAAACATTAACAGTTTTATTTACACCCGACGCATGACCAGCAGCAAGTGAGTTATATTAGTGCCACTAGCATCAGAGTGAACCCAGGCCAAAACAACAAACAAAACACAATCTATCTTGTTCCCAAACTACTAACTAAACCCCACATGCAAACCAAAGAAACACAAATAATAACCCTAACTCCCTAAACTAGCAAAAAGCAGGAGTAAAAAGTGACGGAACAAAAACGGCAGGTCACCCCTACCACTTTGTGCAATTTCTCAAGATATTAGCAAACTTACAAAGAAAACAACCAACCGGCTAACACTATGAGACGCACTCAATTAACAAGACATATTAGGCGAAGTGGCAGAGGAGAACACGGTAAACTCTCGACTCTCGTTGACAGATGGACGATTCAAACGGACGAGCCCTCCAAAGACCTCCGGGAAACCAGCACCTACCAAAGAAGATGTTCAAGAAACTGAAAAAAAGGGATAACAAGAAGGAGACTAATGGGAAACTGGAAAAAAAATGGAGAATATGCAAATAAGTCAACTTGGCTTGACTGGCATGTTGTAGACTGCATTCTGGCAAGTGTGTGGTGAAAGTTCAGCAAAAACAAACCGTTTAAATGGACGAGCCCACCAGAGCCCTCCGGGAAACCAGAACCTGGCAAAGGTCCTCAGAGCTAGAGAGGTCTTACTCGTGAGTGTAAAACGATTACCACGTGAGCAGGCATGTTCGCATCAGGCGCACTGATATTCAGAGTCAGCAAAAACAAAAAAATCTGATTAATTATTAGCGACTGGCGCCCCACATACCTCCATTGTTGTGCACCTGACAAAGTCGTGGGGTACCTGGGAAGTAATTATATCAGCACGGGTCATTGCTTCCATCGTAAGCCGATTTGCTTATTTCGTTACTGCGCTTTTGCTGACTTTGCAGCTCTGGCCGGCGTGGTTTGGAATTCCGTAGACGGCCGGGTCACACGCTTGGAGACAGAGAGACTAAATTGAGGTTAAGCACCACAGTTGGGAGCGTCTTAAGAATCTGGGATCTCTTTTATATTCTGCAACTAAACCGGGATGATGTGATTCTGACATCAATACAGCTCTTTGTTGAGATCGTTTTAGGCCAAATTCCCTCATCACGTTCCTGTTATATTTGCAAGGATTGGTACACATATAAGCTCACAGTAACCTTGACCACCGGAAAGAGCCCAACTGGAAATCTGAAAGTTACTGGCCACAATTGATGGTATTGGGCTGGGAATCTGAATTTCTAACATCTTAGCCTGACTAAAATAGAGCTAATGACTGTTTTTCTGTCATGCTGTTGTTTGTTCTTCCTTCCAGATAGTACAGGGAAACTATAATAGGTGTCATCAATGCACAGGAAACCAAAAAAGGTGTGATGACGACACCTAGTTACGGTAATAAGTGTCTTCTGCAGACATTCTTCCTGTGCTTCCAGTAGATCTACTTCTGTGACGAGGAAATGACTGAGAACAATCAACTCTCTGTGACTTTAACCCACCCAGCCTCCTGCAGCTACATACAGTTCATAAAAACATCATAGCAGGTTTGGCATATTGACTTGCAGAGGATGTTGCTGATTGTTCAGTGCTGATGTGGGGAAACCAGGTCCAGCATTACTGGTTTCAGCGGTTCCTTTTAATTTTCCCTGCCAAAAAGCCATCAGAAAAAAGGGGTCGAGCTTGTTCTACGCGAGCCAAACTCCCGCCGCACGGCGATGACAGTATTGCGGCATTCGCCAGATCCGAGTAGCTGCCTCAGCACTGCGGTCGGATCACAAGAAAGAGTTGGAAACATTCGCGGTTACCTTTGGCAGGCGTTTACAGAGAACGTGCGGCTAAATACGGACTGCAAATAAAACACATGTGCTGCAACACAAATAACATCCCTCTGTAGTAGCACGGGGGAGTGAAGTAGGCTTAATGTAAGTGCAACAACCAACTGTTGCTACTTTCTTTGGGGCTTGGGTGCCAGGATTGCGTGAGTTGGGTCATATCCAAACCTGTTATCACCTGCATTGATTGTACGAGTGACTGAGTGTAAGATTATTTGATAAATCATCCAGCTAGAAGTTTAGCTCAGACATTGCTTTTTTTTGCTAACATATTGAGCATCAGATCTTGCTGTTTCATGGGAGGACGCAGTGGAAGAGACGCCATCTTGATGACACTGCAAAATGCATTCTGGCTATTTGTTGCCCTCTGGATAAGAACGTATGCAGGGAATCGGACTGTACTTGATCAGATTGTGCACAGTGAATTGGAACGGCGCTTGGGCAGCGAGAGATTATGATTCACAAGAAGAACACATAAGAGCTCATATTTGTATCCGCCCAACGCTACGTATGGGCTGCAACATCTTTGATGTTCGAGAAATTGAAGAAAGACTAATTGGGAAACAGAAAAGAGAATATACAAATAAGTCAACTAGGCTCGACTTGCATGTTTGCATTCTAGCAAGTGTGCAGTGGAAAGGTATAGGTATGTATGCCAGCACGGATGAATTAATAATAAGTCACAGGTGCAGAAAGCTAGTGGAAAATAGAACAGGAAATAACTGAATGAGTTCACAACAAAACCCCAGTGTACTGACTTTTCAGATCTATCTAACCATAACTACAATATACTCAGGATTTCAGTTTTGCATGATGCTCTCCTGTTACTGCTGCTGTCACCGTGACATGCAGTAACTCACATGTTGCTGTGTCATGTGGGCGTGGCGTTGTGGTTACCGGGCTTCAGGAAGTATTCCAACAACGGCAGCCACGGCCGAGACAAAAGAAAGAAAGCTGCATGTGAGGGTGAATCAACCTGTGTTATATGTGTCTCTGGCAAGTTCTCAAAAGCCTTCTTCAAATTAAGGACGTACCACGCTACATTTCATAATCATATGAAATTCCTTGGTGCCGGGAATGACACAGCTGCTTCCACAAGCCAGGCTTTGTTCAAAGTGTGAAACGAGGAAACAGGTTTTTAATTAGCTATTACAAACTAGCTCACTGTGTTTGCATTTAAACCAGAAATTTGCATGTAGGATATTAATCACGCCGTCAACAAATAACGTGCACCTATTATGTTTTCATATTCTTGCACATCGAGTTTTTATAAATGAGAGACGACTTGAGATGAAACTTGACTCTCAGCCAGCGACACATGCCACAATCCATTGCGTTTCACACCTGCACACTTGTTTAAATACCTTGCACCCAAAAGCAGTTTCATCAGAAGTCTATACAGGTAAAAGCAGCTCATCTTAATTGTGATTATACACAGATAAAAAAATAAAAAAATAAATAAAAGGGCACGCGGAGAGAAAACAATGCCCGTCACTCACCTTTTGTGTCAGCAGGTCTCCTGGTGACGACTGACCCGAGGGCACTGAGGAGATCACAGGTGTACTGCGTGAAGGAGGAGGAGCAGCTGATGAGGAGCTTGTCCTCGTGGAGGCAGGAGGACTGGAACGGCTCGGGCTGTTCAGCTTATTAATCTGCTACAGTGACGGACTGTGGATGACAAAGGCATTTTTCAGCAGCACAGAGATTTCACACGTGCTTTATCAGGAGGATTCCATACTTTTTTCAAAGTTACAGTACGCGCCGGACTGATAAGGCAAAGATCTGATAAAACGTACAAAAGAAAAATAATCTGCTTTAAGGTGTGTCATCCTTTTGTAGTATCAGCCTCTTTGTTTTATGTGTATAAATATGTGTGGAGGAGCGTTGCCTCTCTGTGTTGACAGAAGAATCCAGCGTTACATTTCACTTTATCACACGCAACATCTGATATATTTGATATCTGCAAAGCAGCTGCATATATGGGTTATTTACAGAAGATGGGTTTAAGGAAGTTACAGTTTATTGCAAAGAAACCTCCTTCTCCTCCTCCTTCTATCCTAAATTCAAATTTTAGACCTGCCGTGTTGCTTTTCCATCAGGAGCACACCTTAGCTTTTGAGACATTTGGCACAAAATTGAGGGCTTGTTTCTCCTTCTGACCAGAAATGTCAGCTTTGCTTTGAGGCCTTGCACGCCGTTGCCTTGTTAATTTGTGTACAACACACAGAGCTGACCATAAATAGGAAAGAGTGTGTCAGAAAGAATGGTAAACAGCTCTCCTAAAACTAATCCCCCAGCAGCATAATTTCCAATTAGAAAAACGACTTCAAAATACTGTGCGGCGTATTTCAGATGTACTTACTTCCAGTGGTGGACAGTAACAAAGTAAATTTACTTGAGTACTGTACTTAAGTACAGTTTTTGAGTATCTGTACTTTACTTGAGTATTATTTTTGGGGGATACTTTTACTTTTACTCCAATACATTTGAAGGACAAATATTGTACTTTTTACTCCATACATATCTGATGATGCTCTCGTTACTCGCTACTTTTGAGCTTACGTCAGCTTATTATTATTTTATTTTATTTTATTATTTTTTCAAAATTCTGAGAAACTGTTTCTGTTGATTCGCTACGTCATGCCATACAATCCATACAATGCAGGAAGAAACTGGAGAAACACCTGGAGAAACTGAGCACCCATGGCCTTATCTCAAGCCCATGTTTGAGATTTTTGCCACAAAAAGTGACTTGTTTCAGTTTAAATGTTTGTTGTGCTTTACGTGAACAAATTATATCACGGCCTACAAGAACTCATCTTCCAACATGAAAAAGCATGTTGCGGTATGTGAAGTAGCTACTGACGTTAGCTAGCTTAATGTTTGTTAAATTGCTCGTGAACATTTTAAACGTAGTGAGGCTGTGGATTGTAGAGTAGATTGTATAATGACAATAAAGCTATTTTCCTTTCCTGTATTTCCTGAAATACTTTTACTTAAGTGTTTTTTTAAGCAAATACTTTAGTACTTTACTTAAGTAATGTTTGACTAGGCTACTTTTACTTGTATTGGAGTAATATTTGACAAGGAGTATCTGTACTTTTACTCAAGTAGTGAAGGTGTGTACTCTGTCCACCTCTGCTTACTTCTCTGCCTTACAGAGGTAGCATTGCTTCTATGAGTATCCATCGCCTGGCTGGCGGAGTTCAGATGTTACTCTGCCAGACATGTAATTATCTCTCATATAGGTCAGTTGGCTAGGCTGAGGCAAAACTAGATGGAGATTTTTACGTCATGTTAATGTGCTTCTGTCTGGCACTCAGAGAGGGAACCTGTCATTTAGGGGCAGCCGGGACCTCAGCGCACCTATGTCAGGGAACAGTGAGTCACGGTGATGTTTTTCGGACGACGGAGACACCAAGTGAAGAGCTATATTTTAAAATTCCACACTCTTTCTATATGAAACGTCCACATTAGCCTGCGTGGTTGGCTCCCTGTCATTTATAAGCCTGTCATCCCGGTCTATTGAGGCATGTTGATGACCCCCTTGCAGCTTCATAATCTCAATGTACACAGGCTGTCTGTGCTCACGTAAACACAGGTTTGTTATTTCACTGAGCGCCTCGAGCTTCAGGTGGAACATGAAGCCTGAGACTGTGTGTAACAATCCTGAAAGAAAATGTCCCGATCCTGGATTAGTGCTTCTGCTGGCTGCACGAGCCGTCCTGGAACGTATAAATCACAGTGATGAGCAAATGTTGGAAATCAGTATGTCTGTCTGCTAGCGCTGCCTAAACCCTTTGGCTTCCCAGGCTGGAGTGAAGTGTGGAACTGTGTGTGCATGCGTGCTGCACACCGTGTATGGGATTGTAAAAGCCCAATTAAGCCTGTAGCTGTTTCACCTCAGTAGTTTTCTGGAAACACCCAAAAGAAAGAGAGAGATGGAGACTGATAGAAGCCAAAACACTCTGTCATTAAGAGCGCAGTTCAGGGAAACGTGGTGCGGCTCAACTACCAGACACGTTGTATGTTTTAAATATCACTATAACAACAGTAAAGCCATTTGGTGCACAAGGCACAGAACATTTAGTCTGTTCCTGACGCCTTTTCTTAATTGTTTAAACTTTTCCATCCATTCTTTATACAACATTAGGATATTTGGAGTTAGGCTGCCATGGCTAATCCACACACATAGACAGACAGCCCTGCCACTGGCTGCATGGAGCATAATGTCATAATGAAGTATAATAGGGACTTGAGTGAGATGTTAACATGTTACCATGCTCACATGCTAAAAAAAGGGACAACATTGGGGAATATATACAAGACACGCTATCATACTTTAGTCTGTTAGCATGCTAACTTGTGCTAAAAGTCATAAAATCTTGACTCTAAATCATTAAAATTCAACCAAAGACGCATTTTCTGTGAATGAATCCCATTTCATAGATTTCGATTTAATTCATTACAATAGTTCAATCTGCACCAAACTGGTGGAAGTGAATGGAAACGTCTCGACTGTTGGCTAAGCACGGCTAAACCCGACGTTCTGGGCGGCAAAGACCTCAGAAGAATTAGGTTGAAGGTCTTCCTCCGTCTGCTCTTCACGTCTTCGCCTCATTCCCGTTGGGCCACGTAACGTGCCCTCTACTCTACCGAGTCGTATCGTCTGTTGATTTTGTCTCGGCATCAAATAATTTGGGACATTCCCAGCCACTGAGCCAGAGGTTAAGCTTTTATGCAACGCGGGCTGTTGTTCTTGAGAAAGGTATTTTCCTAAACTTGCCCAAGGAGCTCGAATTTTTCACATGACGACAGTGAAAGGTTGCGGCTGGAAGAACCCTTTAGGTATGCAATAGATAATTCCTCTGAGCTGCTTGAACTGGGAAACTCGAAACTGTAATTTGTGCTTGTATTGGGCTTATTTAACAGCTGTTTTTACACACCCACCATGTTTCTATACACCCGTGTTCATGCATATTTGCATAAAGTCTTACTTTTATCATTAGCAAATGATTGATTCGGGGGCTCTTGACATTATTAAAAAACAAAGTGCAGTATGAAAGCCTTTGTGCTCAAGGTTTGGGGTTTTTGATTTCATTGAAATCTGCAGCAGCATTTCTTTTATTTGTCTGGCTGTCTGGTTGTTTAGGGTCACAGAGCTGGAGTCAGGGCAGACAGACGGTGATGCAAATTACCGTTGTGACGTGTGCTGCTGTAACAGAACAAGAAAAAAAAAAAATGAAAAATATGCAGAGAAACTGGGTTGGTCAATAAAAAGGCAAAGAGGAAAATGGCGGTGAGTGTGTGGTTTAGGTTGTTTGCTTAACACAGTGGCAAGAAAAGCTGTCGCTGTTAAATATGTGTTGAAGGATCTGTTTGAAATCAGTGTTGGTCCCAAACAAAGTACCGATGAGCCCTGCGACGCCACAACAAGCGACTGCCAACCCATAATTCCCAATCTTGAGATCTGAAAATATGAATTATTCTTCTCGTTTCAGATGAAATACAGGATTTTCCCCCAAAGAAAGACAACACAAGGGCCTCTGAATAATCAATATGTTTGTCATCTTGTTTTAATCATGTTCAGCGACCTCCCTTCCCATACACAGCTTCCAAAATCTTTAAAAGTCGGCCCAGGGATCGATAACTCATTTCACACTCAGACATGTGGACCAAATTATCAACAAAGTGTGCAGTTGTGAAAGCACAAACAGGGATAAGACACATCATTTTACGTTTTCCTAAAATTTGATTAGTGGCGTTCATGATGTCATGTACTAAACTAGTTTTATTTCCAGTTCCCAAACGGTCCAAATAATATTTATCAAGGGATGGATAAGAAAAAGAGACACAGTGTTGGAGGATACGTGTTATTTAAGTGAGATTCTGTCATTTTTGGTGTAATTACACCCACACCCTTTTCCCCTCTGACAAGAAGCATTCCAGGCATCTTTGCTCTGAGCGTTTACTACAGCCTGACATGCTGTCACATTTCTCTCTATCTGATGGTTTGGTCTGATGCTGTCGGGCAGAGCCGGGAGAAAACAAGAACCCCCGGGGCCTGCAGGTGCATTGTTTGAGTTACAACTTCAGTTCAATGCACACACAGCTGCATGCCTGCAAACACATGCGGATGCAACACCGGAAAGGACAAACCAGGGACAGATGGCCTTTCTTGTTTGTGCTAAAAGTCAGTATTCCTTCAGCCAAAGGAGGAGCAAGAGATTAGTATGCCAGCAGGTTTGATACAGTTGATTCACATATGATGCAAATGCATGATTCTCCAAACATTTACCTCAAGGAAAGACTGGTGGTGGGTACTACCATCAAAGTCGCCGCCCTGTTAGTGGGATTTGGAGTAGGAAATAAATCTGCAGAACATTAAATCACATTAGGTTATCTTTTATTTTCCAGGGTTTGGATGGAACTGTCAACGCTAGCTAACCAAGCTAAGACTACAATATAATGCAGCTCAGTTGATCGACGTCATGCACAACGCACAGGTTTTTAACTGCATTCCACAGCTAATGAGCCATTGAGGAAAGGGGCATAAATACATATTTGGACCACCAACACAGGAGTCAGATTCCTGTTTCATTCTCTTACCGTTTGAGGATTTATCAAATCAACCTGAGGTATTTGTTGGAACAACATGTCTTGATTAAATCTAAACTGCTCTGTTTTTAAGTGCACTATAAATCAGTCGCTCTTCTTCTGTTGTTGCATGTGTTTGCTGCCCCTGGTGTTTGCTGGTGTCACCAACCAGAACCTGAACTCTTTTGATGACTCTAATTAATTTGTTGCTATGATGAAGTGAACATCAGTGTAGAAACCAGCCAGGACGGGCCCAGAAGTCATTCGCTGGCAGTGATTTTTTTTTTCTTAAGCCCTCGTCTTTAGAAGCAAAAGCTGAGATTCCTTCATTACGCCCTCCACCTTTCAACAACCACTTATTTAATAGAGCGGGCGGAGGAGAGGCATCTGACAGCGTATAGAGTTCCCATGAGGAGAGGAGCCTTGTCTTGTAATGACACATTTGGATTCCTCAGCAGTAAACAAAAGAGCTGTGATCAACAACTGCCGTCCCGCTGCCAGAACACGACTCCAGTGTGTTAACATTCTTCGGGAAAAATCTGCAGACTGTAAGAGGAGCCGAGGAGAGAGAGGGGTGGGCGCTGGTGTCATGGAATGAGGCATGTGTTTATGGTTTTTTTGGCGAAGGGTGAAGCCGACTTTTCGGACTTTGTGTGTGTGTGTTTTTAATCCCTCGCATATTTCACTGACTTTGTTGTGGAAAAGTTCTCTGAAGAAAAATGGGATTTGTGACCTGAGATGTGTTCATAATGTGTCAGAGCAGTGAACTGTCAGAGGGCCGAAGGGAGGGTCCACTACTCTGGACCAAATCTAGGCACATAACCTCATCAACCTCTGCTGGGACCTGTTTTATAAGAACCTTTGTGTGGTTTATTTTTGCCTTAATCCGAGCCAGAGTTGTGATTCATGAAAAGACTGAGGGTTTCATTTCAATCTGCGCCATAAAACAGTAACCTCCATGCACGCTGTCCGCATTATAAAACTCTTTGTTCCCGAAACAATGTCTCTCTGGGCACTTTTCATCAGAATTTCTCTGTAAAGGCAAAGTGTCTTTAGACTGAGCCAGACGGAGGACACATCATCACACCCAAAGAGTTCACTGTTTGTTACAAAAAGAGCAAACCCTCAAAACCACAGCACATAATCATTCAGTAACATATGAGTAATTGTCACAGGATGGCCAAGTGACACACTAACTTAAAGGGATAGTTTGGTATCTCAATCCACCAGTTAAAGGGGAACTACTGTTTTTTTACAACCTGGACCTTATTTCTAGTGTAAAATATGATCATTTGCTCACCCATATAACTTCTGCACTCATTTGCACTTGTTCAGGGGACCTACAGACCACGGATGATGTCTTCTGCTGTGTCTCGGTGCCCCAGTCACTCCTCTATGTGGATATACGCTGATCTTATTATCTCCTGAACAAGTGCAAATTACACAAAAGTTATATGGGTGAGTAAACAATCGTATTTTATGCTAGAAATAAGGTCCAGGTTGTAAAAAACAGTAGGACCCCTTTAAGAGGACCAGCAACTGCAGTTTTCTGCAAGGTAAAATATAGTTTTTATCAATGGAGTCTGGTGTCTTTGAATAGTCGGGATATAAAGACATTAGTTCCTTATCAAAAAAAGTCTGTTTAACTGCGAGTTAAATATTCTAAATAAAATGTATGAGATTGTTTTAAGTTGGTAAAACATAAACCAGTCCGCTGCCCGGTCTCCATGTCAGTATTCCTCCTGGTGTCCCCAAACTGGAAGTGGGGACAAACAAGAAACTGCAAAGAACCCGAACTGTCACTTTAAAGGTAGCCTGAGAAGTTTTTGACCAGCGGTGGCCCAACTGAGCAATGTCCTTACAAGGAATTTGCACCTGAATGGACATGCACAAGTACACAACCATCATGCTTGTCTCCTGGTGGACATATTGTGGTGGAGACCAAATATAATCAGCACAGACTTTAATCTTTTTTTGTTCTTTGTACTCAAGTCATGCTGATTCATCATTCCTTCTCTATGTGCGCTGATGCTACTGGATACTGACGTCCCCCCCCAGGATCAATAAAGTATCCATCCATCCGTTTAAAGACAAAAGGTTTTTATGTAAAACACACTCAATAATTTCAACAAGGGACCCTTAAAGAAGTCAAGATAATAACAAAAGAATCAGACTGTTGAAATGTGCGCACACTCTCTGCCACGTACTTTGACGGACAGGCACATCCGCGTTGAGTTAGTCCTCTGGCCTGCAGGCCACTGGAGCTTGGACAGATTTACAGCCGCCCCTCGTGTCCCCTCCAGCATTTTCATTACCTTTCCTCTTTGTGATGAATTGCTCCAAGACACAATAGGCACCCGCTGTCCTTTGACGTGCTTCTCTCACCAAAGTGATGGCACCCTTCAAGGCCGGGGGGAAATGGGAAAATTCTGGGAATGCAGGGTTCGTTCAGTGTGCAGGTTGACATTTGGCAGGCTCTATTTCAGATCTTTTGGATTCCATTTGATGCCGTAAATCTATCAAAGACCAGTGTCCCCGTAAGCTGCTTTGTCTCTGCTTTTCTTGAGAAAACAGAGCGGCCGCCTTTGCTGAAGAAACAATAAAGCAATACTTCAAGAAAATGATTGGCATCGTTTGCTCACAATCAGGTTGACCTCACATGACGTCTCCTCAAAGAATCTGAGCAAATCTTGATTTTTCTTTTCCTGGACGTGAGGGCCTCCTTCCTATCTAAGCTCTTAATAGCCAGTCAAATAGCATTCCTCCACATTAACACTTCATAAAACCGAAAACGGCTTTCCTTGTGACTTTGTGCTCGGTGGTGTTAGCACCACATCCCACATATGAAGACTTTGCCTCCAAATGGAGCTTATAATTACAGCAATTATGTTGTGATCGGAGGCTTCACAGCTTCAAAACTCTTTTATTCTTTCTCATCGTGCATCACATCACCTCATAAAACCTATATATAGCTGCTTTGAAAACATGCATTATGCTTCCCTCATTTAGTGGCTGAAGCAAGTCATCTCGCCTGTTTGCTGCAAGCAGTGATTTGCGGTACGCTGCACTTAAAGGCTAGAAGAAAGGAGTGATGGATAGAGAGAGAGAGAGAGAGAGGGAGAGAGAGGAAAAAAAACTACAAAATCTGTGGATGTAAGGAGATCTGTCTGGAATGCCGTGTGAGAGAATGCATGACCGAAAACCGCGGAGGCAAACTCTGCCTCTGCCCTGCGCCTCGTCTGGCCCGCTCCCAAAACAACAAGAGCTGAGGAGACAGAGAACCAGACAGCGGTAGGAGATACTTGATGCATACCCCTCAAAAATGCTGCTTAACCCTGGCAGCAACAAAAACAGCTTCAAACCCAAGAAAACATCCAGAGACTCCTCAGGTTATCAGCTATGAGCGTGCGGTGAAATGTTATCTGAGAATTTGGATGGATGGAATACGAGCCGTGGAAAATACAACATTGTGGATTTGCCTGAAGGGAGAAATTTAGCATTCTTCTTTAGAAAAACAAGGGTAATTTCAGACGGTGTTGGCCTTTTATTTGACACTGTTTGTCTGTTGACATCCTTCAGATTTCAGTCTTTTTAAATGCAGTGTTTCTTCCTTCTTTCTTCGAGGGTGTGGTGGAAAGTTTATGTGTCACAAAGTGCATCTATTTCAGTGCAGCCAGTGTACGTTTAAACATACAGTTACAAGAAAACCTGATTTCACCACCTGTGCCTGTGCAGATAGTTTTGGTTTTGTTCATCCAAACAGTCATTTCAAAATTGCCCATGTAAGTGGGTTAAGTCTGAGACTGCCCTCCTAAGAAAAATGACTACTCGCAGCACAGATGTGTCATGCGTCCGCGTCGGAAGTGTTTACAGCTCAAAAGGAGGATGACAGTGAACATATTCAGTCATTTCTGGAAAGCACACATCTTGTTTCACTTGGCTGGGTGTACGAAAAAAAAAAGAAAAGAGAGACAGAAGTTGTTGTTGTGTCACGACTGATTGAAGAAGGAGGTAAGTTCGAACTTCAGCTGCCTTCTCACCCCCGAGCAGCTGGCAAATGACGCCATGAGGTGGGTGTTAATGGCAGATTTCTGGTTTTGGAAAGTTGGACAAATGGTCCAAAGCTGATCAATGATCCAAGCGTTTAGTACGGGGGAAGAAAAAAGGAATCTGGACGCTTGACTCTTGTCGTCAAGTTTTAGAACAAGGTTGTATGCTGACCACAAACTTCGTATAAGTTGCCTAAACTTACACAAATCAGAAGTGTAACGCCAGTTTGCGACAGTTGTAGGAAATCTATTGTACTGCTGGTACAATATGGTTAATTTCAGAGGAAGAAAGGGATTAAAGGACTATCTTAAAAACTGGACAAACGAAACCAAAACCATCTGCTTGGAGAGAGGTTAGCGGGAAATATGCACCAGAGCTAGTACCTTAATGAGCTCCAAAGTCTGAGCTTTCCTGTGAGAAAGATCAGATGCTGCTGAAGTTAAATAATGTTTAGAAAGTCCTGTTGTTCCTCTCCCACTGTGGGTTTTGTCTCTAATGTCCTGGCGCTCCTTTCCTCTGGGAGGATGTTTGACAGGAAATGGAACTGGCCTGAATCCCATGCGGGTGTTCAGGCAGCCACTTCCTGTGCCAACCCATGCCGAGCCGTGCCAGCTTACGGCTCGGCCCAGACCACCGTGAGAAAAACAGCCTCGAGCGTCCTCTGGGAAACGGGGGACTTCTGGGCCTTCCCATCCCCCTGCCGCTGTCCCAAAATCAGTCTGCTGCATCTTCATACACGTCCGTGTGAGTCCGTCTCGCAATAGCTGACTTTAAAATATTTAGACAGGTAAAGAGTTGAGGTCAGTGGGTGCATACAGCTTGAGGAGGAGGTATGACAGATAGATTAAAGATGTGGAAAACTGAAAAAGGATAGGGGGATGAGGAATGAAGGTGGCTGGTTTTAATCTTCCGTGACGTTTAATTAACATTTGTTGAAAGACAAAAGCGGGAAAAAAAGTGCTAGAAACCTGACAAACAAGACGACGAAGAGCTGATAAAAAGAAGGTGGAAGAAGCGGAAAGGTGATAGTGGGGGAGGCGAAGGGGAACAGATGGAGAACTGGAGGGGAAGAGAGCCAGCTGTGGAGGAGGAGGAGGAGGAGGAGGAGAGCAGGAGCAGAGGAGGAAGAAGGGAGGTTTGGCGGTGAGGGTTTCCCTGATGAAGCACAGCTGACGGTGCGAACCTACAGCGCTCTCCTGACAGGCCTCACCACATCAACCCGTTGACATTATTATTCAGCTGTCCAGGGCCCGGGCCCACACACACACTCCTGACCTGCTGCACTGCACTGCACTGCGCCGCCAGCGTGTGTGATCCTCCATTCAAAGGCGGTGGAAGAACACGAAATGTTTACTCACCCCCCTGCAAACAGGTAACACACCGTCTGCTGCCGTCAACTCTCTTGGAATGAAGTCACACACCGAAAATACGATTCGCATGCAACCCCGAGCATGTGCATGAAGGTAGCCTTGTTATACCTTGAGCTTGGCATCGAGCAGCAAAAGGGAAGTGTTGCTATTATCTCGGCTGCCAGGCCTCATCCATTCAATCCCAAATGCGATGCCACCCTCAGTGTTTCGAGTTCTGGCGAAATTGAAATTACAAGAGAACCACACGGCGGCCCGCTAACATCAGCAGCTCTGCCTTTCCTCAAAACACCCTTCCCCATTTAGTCACCTCGTGTTATTTAGCAATCAAGACGCCATAAATATATCTTCTCATCTTCTCAACACGCCCTTTTCAGCATAATGTTATGAATGTCCCGGCCTTGCCAATCAAGGAACAAGTCTGTGTGGATTACTGTAAGGGTCCCTAGTGTTTCTCGAAGAGTCTGGAAGTGAGCCACGATTGGGCAACATCCCTCTTAATGTTAGATTCACTAAAACACTTGGCCAACAGCGTTAGAAAAGGGTTGTGGTTTTGCGTTGACTTTTTCTAGTATTTAACCACAACCCCAAGTGCTTTGAGCTGCCTAAACAGAACTAGAAGACATTAATCATCCTTCAGTTGCCGGGAGCGGATAACATACGGGGGGAAAAAATGAAATACATTTGCAGATATGTTTAATATAAACATTTCACTGTGCTAAACAAAATAGTGAAATTCCGTTCGCTATGAAACATATTGCAGATGCCGATTCCAGATGGCCGCAAACCAATCAGTAGGTGGGACTAGGAATGAGGTCTTCATTGTCCCGATGAAGGAAAAACAGTGACATGAAAAATGACGCGAAGCAGATGAGGCTTTTGCAACTCTGACAAATTCAGTCAGCGGCGTTCGCCTCAAATTAGAGGGACTGATTTTCATACTGCGCTCGTTAGCTTGCGAGCTAATCAAAACAAATGCTTGTGCTGCGTTCAAGAGCCATGTGTCTGAGGGTGGCAGCCATTGTGTGAACACTAGATATAATGCAGCAACCTATTTTAATGGTTTGCAACATGGCAATGTGCACTTAACGTTCAACTCCGACTTAGCTTGCCCGCCTTGTAACTTCGCATCTCGTTGCGTGACCAAAGACCTTTGCAGATTTATCACCAGAAGGTGATGCTGCTTTTGAGTTGTTCTTGCGTTACGCGAGCGTTTCTGCAAGATTAATTCCCGCTTGTGTTTCTACCACGAGGTCTGAGGCCAGTCCCGGAGTCCAACACAGTCTGGTGCTGCGCCACAGGTAGCCAGCAACATACATCACCTGACGAGCCATGTGAACAGTCAGCCCCCTTGGTAAACACAGCACGCACGCACGCACGCACGCACGCACGCACGCACGCACGCACGCACGCACGCACGCACGCACACACGCACACACGCACACACGCACACACACACACACGCAGATCACTCATCAGTCCTCCTATCTGAAGGCAAGATGGTTCAAGGGGAAGTTTTGTCTCAGACCGGCGGGGGGTTTGTCCTGTTTTGCCGCCCGCTGCTGCCACAAGTGTCTGCGCCGCGATGATGTGTGCGTGCCCGACCTCTGACCTCAGACTGTCTTTGTGTATAGAAGTTAGTTAGTGTCAGGCTGGAGGGCTGATAGAATGATGGATGGAGGCAAGCAGGCTGTTTTTCTATTTTGGTGCCGTAATGGAACACAGATGCACACACATTAAAAATAATTGATAAAAATGCACAGTTGCAAGCGAGGTATTACATTATATTCCCGGAATTTTCTGCACATAAACCTTTCAGTTAATGCTACATAAAAAAAAAGAAGAATGAACATGACTGCAATGTGTGTGCAGTACGTAAAACTTGGTTTCCATGGGCGTTAAGGCTGGAATGTTAAGCGTCTGTACTTCCCACAGCCTGGAACACACACACACAGACACGTACGTATACACACACACACACGTAATACCCTATAGGTGGCAAGTGTGGTGTGAGAGAGCAGAGGTGAAGGTCTCACATTGCTTCTTCCCCCCCTTTGGGTTTTTCTAAAAAATACACACAATACTGCGAACCATCCATCAGTCCGCAGCCACCTACGTTGCAGCTCCGGCCGCCTTCAAAAACACAAACCGGCCGCTGAGTAGTTTAGTGGTCAGCGTTTGCGTGCAGCAAAAGGTCTGTCCAAATGCAGATAATGACTTCCTCTTCTGCTCGTATTAGCTCATTTTGGAAAATTGTAAGCAAATCTCGGATGGGAAGCGGCGTGCCAAGACGTCAAGCTTAACGAGCTGAAAGAACGCACCGGATGAGTCAGCAATCGTGCACGAACACGGGCTATGAAGTCATTTATTTAGAGGAAACATTTACGTCACCGCAGGTCGGTGCGAACAATACGAAAGGCCGGGGGTTAATGAGCGTCAACGCAAGCTCAAATCACACACCGCTAATTTAGCTAGCTCAACGCTTGCCTTGGCGCTCGGGAGGAACCATGACGGGATGACGCAAAGGAGCAATCAGCAACTTCTACCCATTGCTAGGCGACAGAACCGGTGAGGCCTGGGTGGAGGTCTGGAGGGTGTGGGGCGAGGAAGCGGAAAGCTTGGAAGGGAGGGTCCCCCCTCTGCAGGATCCTTTTAGCCGCAGCCAAGGAGATCCTTCATGCGGTCACACACACACACATATATATGGAAACACACACTGCACACATCGCTCTTCTCCCTCGGTGACAGCAGCAGCTTCCTCTTTCACACACACGTCCAGCCAATATCAATACGCCCATATTGTGTTTGATCTGCGTCAGGTCCACAGGAGAAAGGAAACTGGGAGCCCTCAGCCTTTCAGAGGAATCGCCTCTAAATTTGTTAACGGACGTATTGCACGTCACGCCTCATGAAAAGCCGCTCCCTTCGCTCCGGAAATCACAAAGCTGATTTCAAGCATTTTAACTTTTAAATTTAAACAACCTGACTTGAATAAATCAGAGCACATTAAGCCATAGGTTTGGTATATAACAATAACATGCCTTTCAAGATTGGTATTTTCCAATGAGTTGGGACAGCTCAGGCCTGAGACAGTCATCAGTTAAAACCACACAGTTTCACTCTGAAAGCTGACGAAGGGGATCAAGCTGACATTTTACCTTATTACATTCGGTGTCAGTAAAGGCTACATGACACCTACAGGAATGTCTAAGCTTGACCCGCAGCGTGGATGACAGTGAAAAATGTAGGTGTTTTTGGAATGTCGTTCCAAACCTTCAACGGGGTGCTTTCTTGGAAAAACTCCGCCATGTGGTTCTGGTTTCGTCTTCTGGGAAGTGGCTGAAAACTATGCCGAGCGGGAGTGTTCACTGGTGCTGACTGGTGGACTGTCCCGGGACGCCAGGGAATGTCTCGACGCTTTGAGATGCCAGCGATGATGTTGGCGATGATGGCAGATGTCGCCCACGGTTTACCGTTCCGTGGCGTTAGGTCGGTTCCAGGGTTTGGTCATCGGGGCAGAGATGCGAGATGGGATGGTGTGACCGAAGTAATAAGGAACAGGTGGAAGGTGGGATGTGTTGAATGTTTGAGAGCGTGCAGCACACTGGACGGATTATAGGACACAGAGGCAGAGGTAAAGAAGAAGAAGAGACGTTTTAATTGCGGGATGTGTCTTTGGATTAAATCGCATCACTACTGGCTTCACTGGATCTGAAATAATGCAGTGAGGAGCTCAGGGTGGATGGATGGGTTGACTGGAGTGGACTTTTATACAAAAATGTAATCGTAACAGGGGATCCCTGCCTGCCTAAAGCTACTCTCACTTACATATCCATAAGATTCTCATTCCAGTGATAGATACAGTGATATGTGACAGCAGTCTGTTCTCTTCTCTTTCTTCTCCCCCTGCCCTCGTCTCCTCCGATTTCAACCTTTCTCCTCTCGTCTCTGCTTCTAATAAGAGTCAGAAGCAACACCACATCAGTCAAAGGAGGGACAGAATGTTTTCCAGATGACGTTCGGCTGGCAGGTTGTCCGTCTTCCCATCTCTGTCCCTCTCGCTGCTCGCTTTCTGCTCGTCTCGCCACGTCAGAGACGAAAGGAATGAAGCCAGCCCGTCTTCGGCTTCTGTCTGCTCCTGCTCCCCATCTGCCTGCCGGAAAACATCCGGCCCCCATTACCCACGTGCCTCGTCTTTATTTCAACCATTCATCATTTCTTTGCAGCTTGTCAGACCTCCTGTCTGCTTTTTTTTTGTTGTTTTTGTTTTTTAAGGAGCATGAATCACTTTTTTGATGCAGCACATCACTCGGTACGGACTAACAGCTGGAGCGCGTTATGCCCTTTATTGAGATCCACAAACCGTGCTGATACAATAATAAAAATTAAACAATTGAGTCTTATATGCGCCCATGTTGTCTTGTCGCACCTGTTGCTTCCCTTAGTCAACTACTATTTCCATTTGAGTGTGTTTACCCGTTACTAAGAGGAAGTTTGATACTTCCTTTCTGTCTGATCCTCCAGGGACCCTGTTGAATAAATTGTATTTTGGGTGTGCGTGCCTCTTCTTTTCCTACTGCAGCCTTGCAAGATGTATGTCAAGTCTCTGTGAAAAAAGGGCTGAGCTGTTGGAATCGCAGGTCACATGACACAAGCTAACCCACGAGGACATTGCATTACATGTAACACACTGCCCTTAATTTGTTTTACTGATGGGATTCCTTCAACTATACATGTGATCTTTGCTACAATTCATATGGCCAAGGCATTAAGGAAGGGCTATTAAAAGGCTGCTTGATTTAAAACACTGACTATTACACAGAACATCGACTAAATTCCATTTAAATTCCGCCATTTTTCATCCTTGCTTAACAGACAAATTGCTGGCTAACAAGACAAAGAAGGTGCACCAAATGTTTCCTGCCGGTCGAGGAGGCGCAGCTGTGCAGCGGGACTGCGGTTTCGCCTGGCAGGCTGTTTTTGCAGGAATCTGAATGGGCCGATGAGGTCTCTGGGAGTAGGTCTTTGAAAACTGGCGACCGTTTGTAATCGCGCTTAATAGGAGGGAGTCTGAGAAGAGCCATGCTGGTGTTTAATGGAGAGCTCTGGGAGAGGCCATTGTCTCCCGTCGAGATAGGATCTGTGAGAACCTCCCTGCGATTGGTAGCCGGCTGGTCGCAGAGATAACCCTCCACTCTGACCTCTGCATGGTGATCGTCAACCACAGGTTTTAACGCTTGGGCCGTAAACTACAATTCTCCTACGTTGAAGTCTGGTCAGTTAGAAGACGTAGCATGAGCACATGCAAATTTAATGTATGTTCATCTAATATTTAGAAGATGGTTGCTCCGGCTGTCTATAGATCTGCTTCTTATTTCATGCCTAATGGCTGGGTGTGACTGCTGTTACGGCTTCCTCTGGTTTCAGGTTTTCCCAAATCCATCCTATTTGCAAATGCAAGGTGTTGTGTGGTGGTTTATGTTTAGTTTGTCAGATCATATATGTACAAGAATACGTATACTAGTCAGTTAAGCTTAAACTTTAATCCCTTAGTACTAAATATTAAAGGGTGTGAGTCAATCTTTGAAGCAGACGTGCATTGCTCTTCTAAAGACACAAACACAGCCCTTACAAAACTTTTAATCAAAAGAGATCATCTCAAAAAATAAATAAAAATGTCAGCGGTAATGCAACATGTGGTTCTTCTTCTGGACTCTTTCCACAGTTGGATTACATGGATGTGAATGTGCGCGTGTAACCTTTAATTAATACAGACAGCCACGAGCCCCATCACCTGATGCAGCTTTACTCTGCCGCCATTGTTACCCTATTTTTGTCTCTCTCCAATTAGACATCTGGAGACGATCTGCACCCTGCCTGTGTGTGTGTGTGTGTGTGTGTTTGTGTCTGGCTAAATGCTGACGGCGGGGTTTTCAGCCGAGGGCAGACGGGGTTGAAGAGTGGGATGCTGTTAACAGGGCGACAGAGAGAGCAGAGAGAGGGCTTTCCATCCTTAGCGGTTTCGAGATGAGTCAGGTTGGTTGCTTTGGTCGCGTTTGAAGAAAATTATGAAAAATGGTTGAAAGGCTTTGATAGTCCGTGGTTAGCTGAAGGTGATTTACGTCCCCCCCTCCCCCATAATGGCCTCCTGTCTTTGAGGTATGTGTGTTTGCAGTTTTTCGGCTGACAGTATACTTGCTTAATCGCACAAATTCTTTTTTGATTGCATTAGCGTGTGGCAATGTCAGCCGCGCGCGCCAAACCAGCGTTCCCACAGCGTTACGCGGGAGTTGTGTAAGTGCAGCGGCGAGGGCCAGAGGACGAGGTCAGCGGCTGCAGCTGCTCGCATGTCCTCATCTCGGAGGCGAACATGACTTCACCACGAGTTCCGCCTCGCTTCGAGGACGAACTCTGAACTTCGCAGTTTAACACTCAGATCTGCCGAAATGTTTCGTATGAAGAGTCGTGTCGGAATTTTTTTTTTTCTTTTTTCCAATGCCGTTCCTCTGGCTTTGCAAGGCTTGGACACACTCTTAATGAGCTGTTGAGTAATTTAAATTGTGAAATTGATTACGAGTTTTTCTGTGCCAGATGATGACTCCATTCCTTCAAGCTAAATTGGCTTTTAAATGAATTCTTCCTGCATAAGTAGCCTGGTCTGTGTACGTACGTCCTCCCCACTGTCACGTTATCATCAGAGAGACACTCAATTTTACGTCCACCATAACCTTTCAGGCCTCGCCTCATTTCCCTTCCTCCACCCTGAACTTGCAGTGATACTGTCCAGAGGCTGCTCTCTGTTTTTCCTCACCTCCCTTTAATGGCTTCTGATGCTCCCCAGCTTTCAGGATCGTGTTCCCACCCCTCTAATACCCCCTGGACGAATGGCAGGATTAACCAAACACGCCCGTTTGGACTTCCTCTTGGACAACCACCCAAAATTGTAACGCTGAAACATTCTACTTCAATTAAGCACGGTAAAGGTTCCCTTGTGTCACTGCATCAGCCTTGAAACTCAATATATTTTCCCGAAATCTTCACTCTGGGATGTTTTGGGTGTACTCCAATGCGTGGATCACCCCGTCACCTCCCAGGCATCCTCTCCATCAGTGCAGCGTGTCACCCCTTGACTTTGACTGTTTATTTTTGCTCTAAGTGGTAATTCCTTTTACGGACTTGGCTTGTCTACTTAAAGGAATGTTATTGGACTTGCAGGTCAAAAGTTGTTTCTGGGTTTGACATTCATCAAGTGCAGTCGGGCGCTGTGAGGGTCTGGTTGTGTTTGTTCAAGCATTCTTTGAAAATTCACGATGCTCAAGCTAAAGATTTGAGTTTTTCCTGCAGCTGGGTGACGGGGGTGAATCGGGTGACTGTGTCATTTATGTCGTGCCGTGGTCTCTTGCGTGCAGGATCAGCGTCTATATGCCTGATTTAGCCGAGAGGGGGAAAAAAAAAAGGCACTTCCTGTTGTTGTGTGTCTGGGTCTCACGGTCAGTGACCTCGGGGTCAGAGGTTGACTTCCTGCGACGGCTCTGTCTGGCTGGATTACAGTACAGTAGAGCGTGGAGGACTGGGCTGAGCAAGGACACTATTAGTGGCTACTTCGCTGCATCCGTCAGCGCGCTTTCTCAGCGTGCGTCCGTGCAACAAAGACTCACGACAGGAAGAAACGTCGGTGAACTGTGTCACGGGCCTCAGCCAAAAACGGCCCGGTGCACTCTGACACACTGACACACTGACAGAGTGACACACTCACAGATAAAACGAGCTCCACGCACGCTCCGGTCACAGATAAATCATTGTGAGGGGACTAAAAGGACGATGAGCTTTAGGGGAAGTGGGTCAGTCCCCCGGGCAGGGCAGGGCAAGGCAGGGCAGGGCAGGCAGACAGTCTGCCAGCGTAGCATCATAATCACCAGAACAGCCCAAACATCCGTCAGAAAGCAATCAGTAAAGTACATCGTGATATGTCTTAAAATGGGCGAAGAGTATTGCATCCGATATTCCAAATCTATGACTGATTTCAGTTAAGAGCGAAATGAGAGGAGGCAAAAATACACAAGCTTCCTGTCGCTACTTTTATTGAGTCTCTGGAGTTAGCTATCACAGCTTTCTGAGTTACTCTGGGTCATCTTTTGACTTTGCTGACAAACGGATATCTGTGTGAATGAATACACAGGCACACGCTGACCCAGAACTGCAATCACTATCTCATTACAGTTCAAAGCAAACATCAGAGCGGCAACATGGCCGACGTCAGCCAGACATTTAACATCAACAATACCGCCGACTGTGTGTAAGTGAAGGTCATGTGCGCGTGTCTTCATCTTTAAGCTCCTTAACATGTCAGAATGCATTCGAGGATGCAGACGAGACAAAGTCCTGTCTTTTGAGCTCTGCAGCTGAAAGAATTTGTCACAACGACGCGCTGGTGGTGAGAGACGACGTGTTTACTTGCAGGAGCCGCTCAGTAGATCACTAGGCGAGTGCCAACAGATCTCGTCAAATGAAGTCAGGTCTCAGATAATAGCTGCAGGCGTAGTCGACAGGGATAAATAAAGGCCAGCCACCTACATAACGCGGGCCGGGCAACAAACGGGGGCGAATAAACTCTCTGAACGCCGTCATGTTTAGTAATCTACAAACACAATGTTTATTTATTCAGTGTAATCATTCTGTTGCTTTTGATTACTCATCTAAATAATCACTGTCCTATTTCAGTCACTGTGGGTGTATACTGCATACATACTTTGTCGTCATGTAAACACACAGCTGTTGTTGTATATTGTAGTCTATGCCTGTGAATGTTTCACAAATGTTACAGTGAAAATGTTCAGATGGATAACCTTGGGTCCCGGCATTCGCATGGATGTTACTTTGGTAAGTACCGCTCGTGTAAATATTATTGCAGACCAAGCCACCGTCCTCTGGCCTCACTCTACGGGGACAATGTGCCCCGGCCACACTGCAAAAACTGCTCAGGAGCGACAAAGAGCCCGCTGATCCGAACTCCAGAGTGTCCAGATCCCATCAAGGGGATGCACCGGAACAAGCCTAATCCGCAGAATCCCCACCCCGATACCCACGGGTCCCTGTGCCAAACAACTCTACAAAACATCACCCAGTCCAAACCTCAGCCATTTTGGCAGCACGAGGGAGACCTACACGATAATAGGCATTGTGGTTTACACGTTGTCGTTGATTGGTTACAGATCTAGGAATTTATAATTTCCCTTCTGACTGGAAAAATATCAACCACTGCAATATGTTTGTAGTAAAAGGCACCAGCTTCATAAATCAGTCCCTCATGAAAAGGTTTCACTGTGCCGTTCTTCAAATAGCATGTGTAGTTTATTAGATTAGAGGACTGTAATACATACTCCCATAGTCAGCCAGTAGTACACGTGGCCGCAGATTAGCTCGTTAGCTGTAGGGCAAGACTGGAAGTTGGTTTACGGGGCCGTGATCAATCATTGCGTTATAAAAAGATGCTAACTACTAACTAATAACCATGCTGAAGCTGTGCACTCGTAGTTTGTGCACAGCTTCCCTTGCATAAGTAGTGTAAGGAACTTGACCTGTAGCAACAGGAAACAGATGCTGCAACAGAGGTTTCTAGGATTATTCCAGGACACATACATGATATAGACACTATAACAGATCTCTAACTGGTCAGATTGTGTATAAACGTGTATGTAGTATAGTTTAGTAAGTCCCATACACACACACACACACGCACACACACACACACACACAGACTCTCCCTGCAGATGGAAAAACTGCGAGTTCACCACATGCTGTTGAATCCTAAGTATTTGAATGCCAGGAAAAAAACAAAAAAACAGCGCGTTATGAAATCTGTCACCCACCGTGGAGTCAAATCCATCATGTGTGGATTCTCTGAAGCAAACAGCAGGGAGTCACTTCTGCTCGGGATTCTGACGCCGGAGTGATTTATTCAAACATTAGAGCTAAAGTGAAAACAAAATGATTTCTTTAATCAGCCTGTTAAAGATTTCCTCCTTTCCTCCCTTCATGTTCTTGACCTGTCTTCTTGTTCTTCTCTCTTTTTTTTTTTTATTTCTTTGCACTAAAGCACACATACTTTCCCCTCTCCTCTTTCCTCCATCTGCTTTCTCGGAGATCGTATTAATGTTCTCAGGTTGGAATGTGTTTTTGTGACCCGCGGTCTTCGACAGAAAGTGTGCGCAAGTCAAACAAAAAGAGCAACGCAGCTGACTAGCCCACATACCGCGCCGTGAGCGCGCTCCCCAAAACCCTCCTTCCTCCTCCCCCTCCACCTTCATCCTTTTGACCTGCTCTCTTCCAGTGCCATATTTCTGTCAATTTTCCTCCGCAGCAGGAAATCTAATCAAGCAGGGAGTGTCCTGACAGACTGTGGAGGGTGAGAGGTTAGTTGTGGCTGGCACTAGTAAAACGTCATGAGGTGGAATGGGTTTGGACTGGAAGAGGTGAGAGAGTCTCATATCAATAAAACTCTGCTATAGTTGTTAAAAGAAGTATTCAGGTTTCTTTTGCCACAGTTTGAGGCCCATGTTCCTTGTCTATCAGTTGAGTGTCAACATACGGACACTAATTCTAACTTACTAAGGAGTTACAACCATTCTTCTTCCCCATTTATTGGTTTAGACCAGTTTTCCTGAACCTCAAGTTGCCTTTTCTTGCACAAAACAACAGTTTGAGCCTTAAAATAATGTTCAACATGCACACATGTGGGATTATAACAAGAGAGAGCAAGTGTGCGACCCTTTTAAAGTGGCACACCACCTCTTTTACATGCTGTATGAAAATCAGCCGTCGCTGGGAACCCTCCACTCTCTATGAAAAACTCAGGGTCCTCTGTAGTGGTGGTGAAGCTTTGTCAAGCTACGGTTTAAAAAGACAGGGAGGACAATATACTGTATTTGTTAAAATGCCACTTATGTGCATTATGGGAAATGTAGGATTCAGCATTTTTAGACTTTGCCTGTTGCACCTTTCTATCGATATCTGTAAAGGTATATTGATAAAATCTCAGGAGTGCTTCTGCAATTAGCAAATATTTGGGATCTGGCATAGCTTGATTGCTCTGGTCTGAATCAGCTGATGAGTTTGTAGTCTTGCTTTCCCGTGCCTTTCGTTTCAGTTTCCAAAGGATCCCAATCTGCATCGCTACAAAGGATGTGCGAACGTTTGCTCTGCTTATTGTGTAGTCAGACGGGTCTGGGGCCACGGCAAGAGAGAATACAAGTGAAAGCATGCGTCGCTAAGAAAAACATGGCAGAATGGGCAAACATCTGCGATATAAAGAGTATGTGCCATTTCGCAAAAGTCGTAGAGGTCAGAGGGCACTTGGGTCCCCACAGTCTGTCTGATAGGGTCAGTCTAGACCAAGTATATGCTGCAGATGATAAAGTACAACTGTACGATCACCTCAATGCATCTCCATCCTGTTAAATCTGACTACATCGCCTGTAATTGCAGCCAATTGAACCAAAACTAGACTGAAGTCTGCCTTACCAGTGTCTAATGCACGTGTACATTAATCACAAGCCTCTATCTGTGTCCGTCTTGTTTTTCTAACGTATGTGCGGGTGTTTTTGGTCTCTGTCCTCCTCCTCCTCCTCCTCCTCCTCCTCCTCCTCCTCCTCCTCCTCCCTCTTTGGCCCTGACAGAGATTCCTCCCTGTCTGTCAGCAAAGCCCCATTAATTCCTGCGAATTACTACTGCACACACACATGCACACACACACACACTCCCTTTCTGTGTCTGTCTCGTCCAAACACACATGTAAACTCCTCCATCAGCACCTTTGATTAAGGCTTACATGTTTGCTGGCCGCCACTGATTTAAATGTCCTAGAAGTACATCCAAGTCAAACATGAACTTCAATGGATGTTTCTTTAAAAAACAAGCCACGGAGTGAAAAGGACGCATTGTTACATCCTGTCGGTTAAACACCGCAATGAAAGGATAGCCAAGGTTATAACCCTTACAACACTCCACGTACAAAGTGGAAGCTTTTGAGTGGAAGCAACAGATCTATGTCTCTTAGTTCTGCGCTCAATCTGATATGTTCGGCTGGTCCCGATCAAAACAAAGTGCGGAGCCAGACAGGCAGCCAGAGAGGTCAGCGCTCGCAGTGAGAAAACTTGCAGCCAGACGCCTCCCCCGAGCAGTAGTCGCTACACGACTTAGATTAGATGTTTGCGTTGAGTGACGGAGTTTCGGGTGAGGATAACACACGAAGAAGACAGGAAAAGAAAAAAAAAACAGAAACGATACGCACACATGTGACCTCTTTCTGCTAGCTCCACACTCTCTGCTTCTAATCTGTTCTCCAGACACGACAAAGGGGAAAACAGGGAGCTGGAGAGAGGAAAAGTCAGGCAACTGGAGGGAGATAGAGGTCCCCCGACTGAAATTATAGCTCATTTGATGACAGCGCTGAAAATGTGTGTGCATATACTGTCAAACATAATGTGGAACTGTACACTAAGCAATAAAATGGAATAAAATAGAATAAATTATGCTTTATGACCTTAGTTTCAAACTTTACATGTAATCCTAATGAAAACTAAATTCCAACTGCATACTGATCTTGTAAAACCTGCATGAAAACAACAAAAGATCGAGTGAAATAATCAGATTTTTTGTAATTAGATTTTATAAAGTGAGACCGTGTGATTGGAAGAACAGCGGCCTCTGTGGCCACACATGGTATTACACCACAAAGGCACTTAAATGTTGAGTTAATTTCCGAGAATTCTCCTTTACTTGCTGCCTTTCCCACTAATTCCTTAATTGTACACGGAGGCTGGTTTTCCATTGCAGCTCGCTATTTTTCCATTGAGTCAGTTTGGACTTTGCTTAAAATCTGACGTGACTCACCGGATAAGCAACCTTTCCACTAACAGGTGGCCCCCGCGACCTTCTCCTTAACGAGAAAACCGACACAAATATGCACAAAAATGTCCTGCAAATACAAGCAGGTCTGCAGAAACATTAGCAACCACTCGTACAGTTTATATACTGTGGCCATGACTGGCACCAGATGATGTCAGCATGTGTGTGAGTGGGAAACACCAGACTAATCCTGTGGGAATAGCTGTCTGTCTCAATGTATAACAGGAGTGATGTCAGACTACTGCTGTATTCCCACTAAAGGCTGGGAAAAGTGTGTGTTCTAGTGCAAAAAAAAAGTGTTTTCTTGTCTGCGTGTGTGTGTCAGGGTGGTGTGGGGGTTTGAGAAGACCTCTCATCAGTCTGTCTGCTGGCTGCAGGGAAATATCTTTTCACAAAGTCACAACAAAGGTTTAAACTGGCAACTTGCTGAATGCCCTCTTGGGTTTTACCTATTCGCTCCACTGAATGTGTGTTTTCCACCGTGGGACGTGAAGCTTTAACCGTGTCCATTAGCTCAAAAGAATCAAACTCGAGCAAAAAGCTGGGCCCTGCCTACAAAACATGTTTACAACTACTAATTTGCTTTGCCGTTTTGTGGGAAAGGTAATGCACCAAAGCCCAACAGCCACGGGCAAAAGCCAAAAATAACTTTAATAGGGAGTTTGTGTGTGTATAGCCAACACTTACTGCAGTGTACCATCACAGTTTACTCCAATAAACTGGCTGTAATCTGAAGTTGTGGCAAGGAGTGATGTTTACCTGCAACAACATTGAGGCAGTATGCAAGTAGAAGATGCTACTAACATGTGATGGAAAGTAAGAGACATTTAAAGACATTAAAAATGCCTGCACTTGTTTCTAACCACCGTGGCAACAGTTAATATAGAGAGAGCTTCCTTGCAAGCTGGAGGGTTGTAGTCATGGTAGCCTGCCAGCGACGGCTCTTCGTGGGACATTCGTTTCAGACAGCAAACTGCAATATTTGCCTGGAAACAGCATTCTCTTCACGCTCTACTGGCTTTAAGACGTCCTAAATAAGAGCCACAAGCTGCTTTAGCGTATCAAGGGCCAGGCTATTGAACACAGCTCACAGTGGTGCAAGTCTGGCTCGCTTTATAACAACACCACCCAAATGCTAGTCAGCGCTGTGTCTTTTTTTGCCAGTCGGGTTCATTTTTGTTTCCAGTTCCTGCTTCACTTTCAACAAAGCACCCAAACGCTAACCTCAGAGAAATGATCCTTAAGCTAAATATAGCTCAGTAGCCAACATGGATAGACATAGCTGGTACCCTTGTCCAACCGTCTTCCATTAAAGGTTTTGGAAAGATTGTGCTTTTGGTCAAATATTAAGCCAATGATGACATGAAGCATGAAACAAAATGTGTTTCTTTATTTTCCTACTTACTTAACCACTCCAACGTTTTATACAACCCATATTGGATGAAGGAGAGTTGTTCAGACCGTCTATCAGGTTTGTTTCATGCTGTATTTTCTTCCCACTGGCCTCTAGTGTGGAAACCTTGACCGTTTAATAGACAGGCACAGTATTAATCAGCGGAAAGATTTCTGCTCATTGATAGACCGTCTGGAGGCCACGAGCTAGCGCGCGGCTAACGCAGCACTGGAGGAGTTCGGGGGATTCCAGGGGAGTAGCTTGCTTTCAGACCTGCAGCTGCTCACTTACTCAACTCCATCTGATCTCCCGGTGGACATGCAAACCAAGAAGTCTCTCCCAGCTCTTTGGCTCAGCTCATGGCATCTCCTTAGCATTTGTCTGTAATCTTTCTGGCCATGTCTCATTTACTTTCGGTGGCTCTAACTTGGTCAAATAAAAGCCAAGGAAATAAAAATGAATCTCGAATGCTTAGTTTTGCTCTGTCATCTCTACTGCCGTTTTGTCTTTTTTCCTTCTTCGCTTCCGACTTATTTTAGCTCCAAACCGCTGAGCCATATGTCTTTTGTGCTGGGTGTTGAGCTGCAGATCCCCTTCGATGTGGGTGAGTTGAGATTTCGTCCTTCTAGTTTTCCCAGAACACACCAAACCATATGTTTACTCCGTGCTGGCAGTGGTGCACAGCGAAATCTCACTGTTTGTAGTTTCATATACATTCTATGCACATATTGTTTATTTTATACGTCTGGCATGGAGACAAGATTGTGACCTAATTTTTAACTGTAATTATTTAAACATACGACTATAAACGGTGCTTAAATTGGCATCGCTGCAGTCCATTGATTTGATTTCCAGCTTCCTCCAGCTTTTTAGATAGCCAGGTCAGGAGCAGAAATCGCCGTCCAAGACTCTGAACCAGCAGCTGGATAAACACGACATCAGAGCCGCGGTCTGTGGGGTGAGAGTAGGAGTGATCTCGCGCTTGATTGATGGCTCCTCTGTTAGCGGATCCCTTAATCAGCACGCGGCTGACTCACTCGCCTGCGTAGGACACGCTGTCAGTGTCTTCATTAGCTGCACCCACACTGTTGGAACTAACGCAAAGTGCACATCAACTTGTTTGAATAAGCAGAGATGTTTTCTGGCAGGATGCTGCTGCTGCAGCTCCTAACATTAATTGCTGTTGAGGCTTAAAGTGGTGTAGCATGGAAAAAATGAAAATCAGTTGGAGAAGCCGTGTTTCAAGCATCATTTTATTACATGTGAGGACGGATTACCAACTAAGCAAAGCATGTAAATGTCCATGGGACTTAAAACTGAAGGTGCTATGGAGATCCAAGCTTGTTAATTTAGTTTTCCAATAATGTAATTTGATTTCATTGTGAATATGCACAGTTGAAGGCAACGCATTTTATCCACTACCTTCAAATGGAAGTTGTCATATGGTTAAGGTTCGTAAAAGATCGGAGTTGTTGTAAATAAACAATGACCAAGAAGGTACTTTCTGTACTGGCAAAGGATGCTGGGATTTTAGACTTAATCACTAGACAACTGAGCCATTTTTGAGCTAATAAAAAACGAAAACAAAGAAAGGGTAAGCTGCTGATGTTGGTCAGTGGGAAGTAGTATGTAGCTGCATTATGTTTCATTGTGATCAAGTAAATAGCAGAAGTAGAGGTTGCAAACCAAAACCCGAACAACGCTTTGAGGAAGGATAAACAAAATCAGCTCAGTCATAATGAGAGAGTGCTGAATTGCATGCACTAAAAAAATCCCTATTTCATTCTTTCATGTCAGCTAGTATTAACCACGTTTATGAAGTCCAGAGACAAAGAGATGCAACGATATTTTTAAAGCACAAAGCTGAGACCACAATAAGAATAAGGACATCATAAACACAGTAGAAGTGGTTTTCTTTGCTATGTCAGACTAAAACCACCTCAAGCGAGAACTGGAGAGTCCAGACAACCAGTCAGAGCCCCTTTGTTTAAACAACTTCAGCTCAACAAGTTACTCTACTCTTTGATTTGATTCACATGCATACAGTCCAAACATACTGCCCAGAAACAACCGAATTATCACTTCTCAACTGATAACTTTACACGGCGACTCCAGACCAACTTCCCCTGACGACAAAAGATTTGTGGCTTTCAGTTTAGGAAATATGGCTGCAGTCTCCAAGACTATTTCCAATACTTGTAGGCATTCTTGGCACCACATCACGTCCTGAAAGGAAGTCTGATAGTCGATGATCATCAGGTGGCGACTGGGCAGGAAGACTCTCAGAGCATTTAATAAACATTTAACTACAATTAAGTTGATGTATTGCGTACTTAAAGAAGCTAATTAATTTGCGCCTGCACTTGTGGGACTGCAACTATTTACGATTATAGCACATTTACATTTTGCAGCAAGCTACTTTAAATGAATTATGGATATTGGTGATTTCCCCTAAAAAGCTTCCAGGAATTTTATGTGCTGCTAATATATAATAGCTGAGGCTCACTGGGATAGTTTTGTGTGGAAATACTCCCACCCCGGCATCAGGTTAACCTGAGACACAGATGGGATCTTCAAACCGAGCCCGGCCTCCACGTTTTAAACGACACAAATCTCCACATTAAAAACCACCTCCTTGGCTTTGTGTGAATCGCTCCACTGTTACCGCTTTCACTTTTTCCTCCGGAAAGCTGCTTGTCCTTTGCCCTCCTTGAAACGTCGTAAAAGAATTCCGAAAGGGCATAAATTCATTCATTATTATGCAAGTTTCCGTGGCCTGACCTAAATGGTTTGTTTAAACAGATATGCTCCTGAAGTCTTGACTACTGTACACAAGGCGCACATCCTTCTGGTGCGACATACCCCCTACGTCTCATGTGTGCGAGCATTATCGGCTAATTTTTACAGCGTGTTTACAGCGGGACTCCTGCGGCAGACGGGCAGCTGAGGAATGCGGTGTTTATAAGATGCTTCGCGAGCCAGGAGTTGTCATATTTGACAGTTAGCTACCGCCACGTCGCATGTGTGTGCGAATATGCAGTCGACCTTGAGCGATGCACAGTCGAAGGCGGCGCCTGGACCAACACTCGCCAGTGTGGACTTTCCATTCTCTCCCACAGCACAGACAATTAACAGGGCAAGCGAGGAGGGCAGTACACATGAGGACAAATACAAGCTGAAATATTGAGCACCAACTTGACTTCCCATTAAACATCCATTTAGCAACAGCACAGACTGTTTACATGTACTTGAACTAATCTCTAGGCATTTCCTTATAGCACTCAGGTGTCCGGGTATACATTACCCATATATGCTGTACAATGTTTAGTGGGCATGTTGAGATTTCCTGACATGAAGGCTTTTGGGGGGAGTCGGGGGTTGGCTGCTCCTACCTAGTGAGTCTCCTGTGCCCAGGACCCTCTTAAGCCACATCCTGTGAGACAGGACGTCCACTCTGCACAGGAAATGACCCTGAGTGATTGTTCGCTGTTCACAGAGAAGTGAAGCAGTCGGCGGGAGCTGGAGGAAGTGGCGGGCGAAAACGAGGCAATTTACACAATGGGTGTTAGAGGGCGGATCGTGTTGTACATTACTCACGTGAATGTTTGCACTGGTGCAGGCATGGGACTGTGCCACTAATGTCAGCCTGGCTCTCAAACATTTTACAGCGGGACAATAGAACAGGGTATATGTAAAGACTCTGCACCTCCCCTTTCTACTTTACACTCTCTCCATGTTTATTTAATCAGATTGATGAAGCTCGCAAATACATTTTTTCAACTCTCACACACTCTCTTTATCCAGATCAAGTTGCCCAGCCATTAGCAAACTAGCCTGTAATTGCATCTTTCTATTGGTTTTACAAGCAATCACTCTGTGTGGTCGGGTATTTACTGGCCATGCCGCTTGTGCCATGACTGATTTTCCTACGTATACAAATCACAGTCAGAGACAACTAATCCAGCGGCCCAACATTTGTTCGCATTAGAAGCGGGGCGTAATTCACACAAATGCAACATCTAGTAAGTGAAGGACTTAATCGCAAATTCTTTATCTTAGGTAAAAGTCTGCAATCACGTTGTATTTGATGGTCCACTTGGGTTCATGGCATTACAGCAGGCCAGGAGACGAATCCAACTATTAACCAGCAGTTCAAAGGTCTGTAACAGATCTTCAGATGTCATCATTTGTCTGATTTATTCTCTCACGGCTCCTCTGAGTTAGTCATCGGGGTTACAGCAAAGCTTCTCGCTTCGTCCCGGACACTTCTTGTATTTTCCATCACTGGGCCCTCGAGCGTCCAGGGACCGGTCTGAGAGCTGAAAACGATACGTCGGTGGCTAATGACTGAAAATCACAAGTGTGAGCGGGAGGGATGTGTGATCTAATCTGGTCTCATGGGCAGCCTCCCACGGGACGAAGCCAAAATCAGCAGGTGTGTAAAACAGAAAAGCAGAAATGTTTATCCCATTAGACTCTGATGGCTGAGTGGCTTTAAATTCACCAAGGAGGCAATTAATGACAGAAAAAAAGACTTTGTTACGCTGTTGTTCTCTGTTGTGTTGATCCACAAGATTTCACATTATTTAATATTCGTTTAGTGTACTCCAACTATTTCTATTGCCCCAGGTTCACCATAACTGACACTGGAAGTAGTAAAACACAACCTATACAGCTGGAATAGACTAGAGCAAAGCAAAGCTAAATACACACTCATGTTAAGAGGTGGAGCTCAACAGATAAGCTAATGTTGACTTAACCCTTTCGCTGTGATTGCTTATATTGACATTGCCTTTGGCTTATTTTGGTAGGATATTCCAGAAAGACTAGCCAGAGCCATGTCAGGAGCTAATAAGGATCCATGCGAATAAGCCTCAGGCGTTAAACCTGACATTGACATTTGACCTCTGATCTTTACTGGTCGGCTGGAGCTGGCCGGACGCCATCCTGGCTCTGCGACGCGGCCTTCCTTTTTAAAAGCCGTTTGTTGGCGGAGATGGGGTGTTATTAACGGCAGGAAGCTAAGGGGAACAAAGCGAAGTGATTGGACACGGTCTACTGGCACTTGTGATAAATAAATACCCCAGCGTGGCCCCTTCAAAGGGACAGCTCATCATAGTGGCAGAGCTGATATGCAGGGTGATATGCGCACTTCCCTCTTGGTTCTTTCTTGGTTTAACATAATTATACAGTATGTTTGAGCTGTATGCATGAGTTGCATGTGATTCTGACATCAGGTGGGTGAGGAATATCGACCTTGCTTTTGCATATCCCCTGGGACGGCCCACACAGCGTAGACACAGCATTAATCTTGTGACGCATACGTGTAAGAAAGTTTGTCTCACTGCTGCTGCTTCTGGTGCATCAACTTGAGGATGATCTCACTCTTGGTGCACAGCTTTGGAAGCGTCCAAGCCAGTACTGATGTGGAAAATAGAGGTGTCGGGGCCTTTAACACACTGTTAAATGGGCACCGGCTGAAATGTCAGCAGTAAGCATTTCACTCGCACTTGCCTTCAGGTTGTTGCCTGCACTGATTTAATTTGCACAGTGAAATAAAGCTCTAATTATTATGCAGGTCAATTAAACCGCTCTTAAGGGGATCATTTATGCCAGGAAAAGGAAATTAAATAGCCACGATTAAATATGATTGAAAAAAATAGTCAAGGAAAGTAAAAATAATTATTTAAATTATTACACATGAATAAAACTGTGCATAAAAACTACTTTGAGGCAAAGTTTGGGAGAGTTATGATACTCCAAAGATTCCAGCTAAAAATATTTCATATTGATATTTTTCTGTCAATGTCTCTTTTGTGCATTTGTTTCTGAGACAGCTTTCCCATTTTTCTTGACCATCTGCAGTATCCACTATTGCTCCCATTTGTTTTTCTCTTTTATTGCGCTTTCTAAGTACTTCTATAAACCAGGAGGACACAGTTTCGCTCATGCTTTTTCCATTTGTTCTACGTTTTCCTTTCTAGGAACTGTGGGAATACGCCTTGGGGGCATCTTCATGCTTCTTGCTGGACGGGTGCTGATAACCCGTGATGTATTGCAAAAATAGTCCCGTCTGTCAACTCCCAATCTGGCGCTGAAAACCTATCCCGCTGCACAATCCATTCTTCTAATGAAAACTTAAATCTTTCCCAGGGTTTTCTGCGTAAGACATACTTCCCCAAAAACAAAGCCCATTGCTCATTATATGGTATATGAACATTAATAGAGAAAACAAAATACAAACCATGTGCTTAAGGTACATATCCCAGTCCTCATGAGGCCACAGGTTGCTGTAACAGGCTAATAGAAGACAGGCAGACAGGCTCAGTGGTACAATCTGAACCAAACAGCTGTATGTGCACTGAAGGAGCCAGTACCACCCTGTACCAAATGCTAACACTGCCCTGTAGGTCTTAATAAACTGCTGGAGAAATAAACTAAAACGAACACTCACTACGGAGAATTTTAAACAACTTAACGCCTTCCAAATCTAACACGTGTTATAATCTATATCCACCAACACACATCTGTTTGCTTCAACTTTCCTTACTGGAAACGCATCAAACAAACAACAAAATCCCCAAACTGAGCTTTCTTTTTTTTGCGAACGTACAGGTTCTAGTTATTTTTATGAATATTCACACATCTGTGTTTCAGATGTTGGGACTTTAAAGCTGCACAGAGAGAGGGAGACCTGGAGAAAATGTTAGTGTGCACCGAGCGTCTGTTTAAGGCTCGTTAGAAAATGTTAGCATGAGAACAGACAAACCAAGATGGTTAATGTGGGAAATATTCCACGTTGTCGTTGCAGCATTCTGATGCAAGAAAACGCCTTTAACTGGAACTTGTGAAGTTGTGATTACAACATGGGAAGGCGCGTAAAGAAATGTTTGGTATTCAGTGGGTAAACAGTCAACTCGAAGCAACAATTCATCAAGCTAACAAGCCCGGAGATGAATGGCAAATGAAATGAAAAGACTAGTCTGACAAGACTTGCTGTAAACAAATTCAACTCAAAGGTGCTCGGATGAAATGTGAGAACATCCGTCCATCACCACATAAAGCCCACCCAAACTACTTGACTGATCTGGAGCGACTCCAAACCAATATTTCCCTAAAAATCATGAACAAGGAAAACGCGACTACAGCTGAAGACGCCACATCTCGCGCAGCGTTTCCCTTCTCTTCTGCTTTAGTTTGTCGTCCAGTCAAAGCACTTCAGCGCCACTGAGCATGATCTAGTGCAGGGCACACACACAGATGTTTTACACTTCAGCTCATGACTGATGAACGTCTGTATGAACA
Organism: Planiliza haematocheilus; assembly: GCA_005024645.1. Taxonomy (NCBI): domain Eukaryota; kingdom Metazoa; phylum Chordata; class Actinopteri; order Mugiliformes; family Mugilidae; genus Planiliza; species Planiliza haematocheilus. The sequence continues at coordinate 686,277 of SRSE01000183.1, read as the reverse complement.
CTTCAGTCTGTAATTTGGGATAAATTTGGTAATAATTATCTCATTCGTCTTCCATTCCAAGGTGAAGCAGAGGTACAACTATAAATGTAACAAATGGGAGACTAAAACCTTGGCTTGGACTAGAGGATGGGTGGGGAAGTATCAGACCTGCTCTCAGTCGGTCCTCCTGCTCTCACAATTATAATCTATCACCTTCCCGTCCTCTCTCTGTTCCATTTATGCCGTGAAACCTTCACCTGCACCACAGACTCAGCCTCATTTCTGAGGTTTATGTCTGACATCCACAGGACATTCCCTGGCAGTGAGAAGCTGGCTCATCTGCGGGGAAATTACACCCAGTGGTTTGTTGTGTTAATAGATCTCGTAGCCCGGGTTCTCGGGGCGCAAACTGTGTGGTCCGTCGTTTCAGCTCCACGGTCAGGTGTGGGCTGTGGCGTTATTTGTTAACTTTTCTAACTCCTTTGTGCTCGTGTTTCATTCGGGAATGCGGCAGTTTGTCCGTGGCTGTGACTGCGAGTAATATTCCCATAATGGCTGCTGTACATTTAAATTGCAATTAATGCAACTAATGACATCAGCCACTCCCATGTTCTCTGGGATTCTCCTCCTTCAGCATATACATTTAATTTAAGGCGTTAAGCAAAGCATTGCTCTGCTGTAAGAAGTGCCTTTGTCCTTTGCATTGCCGATGTTACCATTTAGCCCTACAGTGCCAATGTATAGCCTTGCAAAACAACATGAAACAAACACGGCTTTACAAATCTTGGTTCTACAGGAAAACGTATGGCCATAATCGTTCAAACTTAAGTAAGAATTCAAAATGCATTAAAGAGCTTTAAGATCACATCAACCTATGATGCGACGGCAAAAGTCCTGATGGGTTCCAGTGTCTGTTGGCGCAACATAAAGGTGGCTCTGTGAGTCTGGCTTGTTTTTTAAGCTGCAGCACCGTGGCAGCGGTGACATGTTTAACCCCGGAGGACTCTGAAATAAACCTCTCTTTTCAGGCTGACATTTCAACCATAGCTGAGAAGTCTTTTTTTAGTTAATTTGCTTTCCTTTCAGAAGGCCAGACTAAATATGCCGTTATGTCATTTTACATATTTCACAGCTTAATCACTCAGGTGCAATTCCTGGACCTTAATTTCTGTGTAGGTATTTTTGGTTTTGTAAGCTTCATGAAGGGGTGATTCTCAGGGTTTAAATACTCTGTGGACGTAGCCCACCCCAGTGAAAAAGACGCATAAAAGTGAAAACGGTGCTGCGTAAAAATCCAAAGATTCCGGTGTCTGCGCATGACAAACATATCTTAAAGGTGTTTCCATTTGGCCCTGTGGTGTCACAATTTAATGTGAGACTGTGATCGTCTGACGGGGGGTTTGCACGGAAGTACCAGGAGGAGCCATTAGACTTTTATGAGAGGAACTGAATTTGCAGTCGCCACGTTATTATCTGACGCATTTCGTGGGAGCCGACTTTGGAGGACAAAAAAAGCTTCTCAATAAGGGAGAGACACACAAGCAGAGAGGGGGACAGTGTGGCTCTACACAGTGTGTATCCTGCACACAGGAAGAGCCCTCTTATGAGTTAATGCACCCTGTAAATAATCTGAATAAGCAGCCTGTTTTACAGGGTCCCGATTGGCCTCCGAGCGGCTGCAAAACTTTTCCACAGTGGGAGCTTGTAAACTACATCATTAACTAGCCAGGCGGCTCACATGGACAGCATTGTTGTCTGTCAGGTAGAGAATATTTTTATCCTTTGCCAAGGTCGTTGCAAATGGCGTTGCAACCTCTATAGGGTGTTTCCCAGCCTTTTGTCCAATGCATGCTGGGAAACGGCAGCTGCCATGGCACTGAAGGGGAATAAGCAGAAACTGGATGAATGGCGCATGGATGGAAAGTGTTTACTAGAGCTGATGTTGATCATCCTTCCAGGAAGAAATTACTTCTCATTTAATCTACAGATACACTTCCTGCAGCAGGAAGAGGACCATAAAAGTGTGTAGTGTTTGAACTCAGGGCGCTCCACAAAGAGACGTTTACATAAAGCGCCACATAAACTGTCATCAGACAGCGTCTTGTTTGTTCTCCAAGCCGAACCCTGCTCCGAGGCCGGCTAAGACTCGAGCTACCGCTCGGATCCGTTTGTGTCATCAGTGGGAGACATCTGCTGAGCATACAGAAAAGAGGCAGTGGGATCAGAGTTCACCATTACAGGAGAAGTTTTTTCCCCTCCTGCCAGCAGTGTGCCTCGGAGACGGCACTTTCAGGCCATTCAGGCCTTCCTGTGAGCTTATGTTTTCACGATCATGATCTTAAGCTGCGTTCATAAACATACCTCCCCAAAGTGTTTTCCCTCATGCCCCTGACGCAGCTTTCATCTTTGTTTTATCTGCTTTCTTCTCCTCCCACCCCCCCTCACTCTGCTCAACTGGGTTAGCCAAGTGTTAACTATAATACGCATTATAATACGATTATTTATGGTATACAATTCATAGGGGATAGATGAAGATATAACAGGTGTACACTAATGTTTTTCTTAAAATGATCAGAGTTTATGTTGAAAATCAAAAAAACAATACATATCTGTCTCTGCAAAGAAAATAGCAGAGGACCCAGTCATGATCCCTGTGGTACTCCTTGGTCAGTTTTGAGCTTGTTTTAAAATCACATGCATGTTTCTCAATAATCTGAATGACTAATGTGTTTTTAATATCCAAAAAACAGAAAATGATCCTTTAACAAACCAACATACCAGTGGTAGAGCGTGGAAATATTTGTTTAATTCAGAATCATTTCACGCAGCTACAACTACATGAGGAAATGTTTTCAGTGTTTCGAAATAACAGCCAACATTCATTCTGAAAACATTTTTAAACCGAGATTCATGCAGTAAATGTTTGTGTTCCTTATGAACTCATAAGGAGAGTAAAGCGAGGAGGGCTAGATGATATCATTTCCTCAACTGCAGCTGTCCAGAAGAAGGTCTATTTACTGTAAACCCGACCTTGACAAACGACTGTCTAGATAATAATGCTCAAGTTATGCGTCCCAATAAATCACCATACACTGAATATTTTCTTTCTCCCCTTACATGTACAGCGCTACCACTGTGACCTCAAATTACAGCAACACTCAAGCTTCAGACTCTAGTTTATTTATGCAGTGCTGCCATGACCACAGTAAACGTCACACTGTGCCTCTGCCTCTCAGCGGCCGACGGCTTTCTCAACAGGAATCTCGACTGTGCAGCTATGTTTCACCGAACGTGAAGACAAGACGCCGCGATGCTTTTGGGAAGCCCAGCAAGCCGCCGTAGGCTGTAAGCTGAGGCCAAGGCCAGATCGCAGGCTGCCAGAGACGGGGGGCGTGGATTGCCGCCTCTGGCCGTGCTTGCGGCTTGCTGCACTAGCTGACCCGGTACCTGTGTGTGCATATAGCGATAATGACATATGCAGTCGTTTCAGTGCATTGTGTTGGGAGCCAGGAGGCAGCTGCTGATGAATGTGTTTATTAAGGTGGCGCACAAGCTCAGTATGACACAAGAAAGTCTTGGTGGGTGAGAACATGTTTTTAGAGCATATGGACGGCCGTGCATGTGTGTGTCTGTGTGGACACAGTGTGCTGTACGTCTAGCAGCTCCCCCTTGGACTGCTAGACACTGTTATTGCAGCTGCGACTAGCCCTCCTCGTCTTCCTCCCCTGACTAACACTTCAGGTGCTTTCCAGTCTTGGCTCTCCTCCTTCACTTCCTTCTTCTTCTTCTTCTTCTTCTTCTTCTCTTTTTTCCTCTTAATTTTGCTTTCTCAGGCGGCCCACCGCTGTTCTACCCCCTCAGTCCCACTTGACCAGACAGTCTACCGACTCCCTCATTAACCCCCTGCTCCCATTGGTCGTTACCAAGGCAACGGTCAAATTGAGTGGGTTTACCTACTTCCTGTGCGTTAAGCCAAGCAGTAATTTGAGGGTGTGTTTTGTAGGTATGACCCTGAGTATGTGCATGGGTGGGTTTTTTGCTCGCATAGTCACATTTATGTCCAATGTATGTTTTCTGTGAATGAGCGCTGTCATGGACAGTGGAAAGCCACAATATTAAAACATGGCATTCCTCTTCTATTTTCTGCATCCAGCTTTAGTTTACCAAACTCCTTGGAAATATAATATATTGAGCTTAAACGCAGCGGCAATTAACTTGGAATGTCCAAAGTAGAGGTTTTCCAGCTAAATATTGGATTTTGGATGAAGCCTAAATGAGGCAAAGGGTTTGGCAACAAGAATGAAAGAGAAGACTCTCGCTGAGATGCAACCCTTATTCTGGCAGTGTAGGTCAGCCGAGGATGCATATTTCCAATCACAGCCTGAATCATTTGGGAATTTTCGACTGGATGTCTTCTAGAGGAGAGAGGAAGTTACTCAACAACTTCCAAAGCGCACATTTTTTCCAGTCGCTCACATGCCTGCAACGTCTCTGACCTCTAAAAGTGCCCGAAAACCACATGGCAGTGATTGACGAAACCAGAGGAATTTGAAAACTATCATTTTCCAACTTGGGCATCCAAAGTAGGACAAAATGAAAAGAGGGCAAAGGACCAGTCTATTGCATTTAGTTTGTCTTTATTTTCTTTGTTCTTATGATGTTGAAAACTAATTGCAATACTCAACGTGCAGAAAACCCTATCAGGGCGATCACACAAAACAAAACACTCCACTGAAACAAAGTCTTTAAATAAGATTTGTGCTGGAACTAAGCACAGTTCTCTCACCTCATTTTCATTTTTTCCACTCGCTTCAAACAGAGCAATCTCTGAAAACCAACTATGAGATTGAGTGGCTTGTTAAAATCGGGCTCAGCGTGTCTCCCCTTTTCCGCCTACCCTTCTATTCATTCGCCGGCAGGTACAGGCCAGATTCCCAGGCTCTCTCTTGCGGCCCTCAGGCTGTTTTTTCGGGCTCGGATAGAGCCATTAAAGCCCTTGACCTGGTGTCTAGTGGTGTGGCTGACCTGCTGGTGACCAGAGCTGGCGGTGAGGAGCTGCAGGGAGGCTTCGCCCTCGGTTTACCCTGCCTAGGCCTGGGTGGGGCTCAGCTGGGCAGGACGTGAAGGAAGAATAGGTAGGATGGATTTTTTGCACAAAAGCGTCCAAAAACCACAATATTTATGGTTGACTACGCATTATGGGAGTTTATAACTTATTATGAAGTCAGCGGTCACACATGCAGCTGAAGTTGGCATTACATTATAAAAAGTAAAAGCGTAAAAGAGAGATAAAATGTGGGTTAAGCAGCTGAGCTCCTTGGCCGTGGTCAGCTAGCGACTGTAAGTGTGTCTGAGACGCAGCTGTTTCCGTTCAGCACATCTGGAAAGCCGTACACACACACACTCACAAACACACATATACACACACCTCTCTTGTGATAATTTGTAAGATATTGAATTGGCTCGCGCATAAACGGCTCAGTCAATCAGCCAGAAACATAAAAGTGTCAAAGAGGCACGAGCCATTCTTCCATTTCCTCAGAGGAGCCTCACAAGTTAAAGCATCGCCCTGTGTCATATGCAAAAGAATGTCACAAGCTTCAGAGTGGGTTGAGGCAATAACTTACATCCCAAGGCTATAGAGGTAATTTGCCAGCCTTTGATCGGCTGAGGGAACTGTTTGTTTGTAGTTTTGTAGTAGTTTAGAGGGAGGAGACAGAAGAAGAGAGAGAAAAAAATGTCCAGAAGGCACCAAACCACTTCTTTGAACAAAAAACAACCAGTCAGGATGCAAAATGTCCCTCTGCAGCACTCCCACATGTATTGTCCTTCATACTGACAGAAGCCAGCACATTTTGACCTTTGACCTTCCCGCATAAGCCCGCGATCTGCTGTACAGACAGTCAAATGTCCGACCTAAACTATGCGGATTTAGCAAACAAATATACCGTACGCATGGCCTTGCATGTCAGACTATACACTATAAGGCACAGCGGGGAATTTCATTCAGCTTTCACAGCCCACTAACTGCAGGATAAACACACACCGACATGTGCTGGCATATGTACTTTCAGATCCAGAGAGAGAGAGGGGTGCACATGTAAATCTGACCTTCAGTGAGAGCATGTCTTAATGATATCCGGCCTCATGTCCTGCAGCAGGTTCAGTGAGCTGGCTGCCTGACTGACTGACTGAACAAATCAGTTTTCAAGCGTCAACTATGGATTTATGATCATGGTTGTATAAAGGCTACAAAAACTGGTTATTATTGATATCTCAATATGGACCACTAGCTGACGGTATAAGGAGGTGGACGTGTAAATCAAAGTCTGACCTGTGTCCATCCCTATAATAAACCATCTGCTTACCTTATGATATGGAAATGCTTCGTTTTGCATCAGCTTGAGTCCCGATTAGCTCTAAGAAGATCCATTATAACTCCATCCCACCCATTATCTGCACTCTTTTAACACAAGATACAGCTGAGTTATCTTATATTTAGCTTTAAGTACATGTACGAACGCACACAAGACATCCTGAGGACGCATTTAAGATCCACTGGCACCACATTTGCAGGTTGTCTGGGCCACTTGTGCCCACATTCTTTCACTAGTGTGAACACACAACACGTCCCGGGCCACATGTATGCGCCGCCTACTCTAATGACATCCTCTTGCACAAGATTGTGCCTCATTCATTTGCGCTACAGTACGACTAGCCACTATTATGAACACTTTTAATATCCTTGCTCTCTGTAGCAGTTAACTAATGAAACTAAACACATAAATCTGAACAAGAATGAGTGAAAATATATTCGCATGTGGTTAATTAGTCATGTGTTCATATCTGTGAGGCGTTTTGTTGAGGCTTAGAAAAACTCTAAGCTCTCATGGTGACCAAAAAGATATTAGTTGGAGGGACATAGCTCTGGAGATTGGTGAGAAATCAAGCTTAAGTTGTGGGTGTTCACACATTTTAAGCCAAGGTCAACGTTGGGTAATTTGTTTTCGCTCACTGCGTATGGTCTTTCTGTTGACACACTTCAGTATGAGCTTCTAGGGTGATTTATTACTATAATGAATTTAACTTTTCCTTTGTAAGTGGAAGAATGTGATAAAAAAGGCTCCTTTCAAGTCGGCTACAGCAAGCCCATGAAAATCAGCCAGGACAATTTAATTCAAAAGAAATGTTGGAACTAATTCATCACCGCCCTCAACTCCATCTTACTTTTTGTCACTACGCTTCATAGTTCTGCTGTTTCACATGTGACGTTTCCTCGGCTTCAACAAACGTGACCGGCTTGGAGCCAGTCGGGTGGCTTCAGGGATCAGTTCATGTACAGGACTACGGTGAGGATAAACCATATACGAGGACATAAATAAAGGCACGTGGATGTAAAAAAAGTTGCATATAGAAGTTCATCCAGTCCTTTTTTGAAGCCTCATTGCACAGCAGAATTTATTTTAATAAAAGCAGCTGATATGAACATAAGCAGCGACCACAGCTCGTTTCATTTACGGGGAGATTAAGACGTGACGCTCAATTTGACGTCGTTGAAAAAGGGAGCTGGGGTCAGTTCTGACGCATGTGGATACACTCAGAGATGGTGTACATAACCCACTGGGCATTATTCAAGCTCTTTGTCAGCATCTCTTGGCCGTGTTGTTTTAAACCTTTTGGCAAACGTGAGGAGATTTATGCCCTTTCAAGTGTCCACTTCCTTTGTTTCCGTCTCTGACAGGCTTTCTTTACGGTGCAAGGACTTATTTTTCCAAAGGCAGGACGTTATTTTCTTATGAAGAGACACCGTACTATGAAAAGTCAACATTCCTTTAAGAGGACAATATTTTTCCAGCATGAAAACGCCAAATAACAGGCTGTTTTTTTGTTTTGTTTTGTTTTTATTTAATAGAAGGGGATTTCACAGAAGAGGAGCTGATATTGCACAAAGGAAATGTCTCAATGATTCACAGAAGTCACACGTCCACCTCCATATAATTTTTTCCCATGTGACATGTGGTGTTTAGTCAGTGACCACACGACAACGCAGCCGAGCCACAGTCCGACACATAAAAACCACAGCTACAAGGCTCATGATGAAAAATGCCTTATCTCAGGCAGCATGTCATCAGTCGCCCTCCTTCATCACCACTGCCGCCGCGGCTCTCCACTCCCTAATTGTATGCGAATATCTTATTGCGTGACCTTCGTGGAAAGTTTTGCTGTAAATGAATACACCGCACAGTTGCCAAAGAGGCACAAGGGACTGACTGCTAGCAGTGTCAGCTTACTTTGCTGCGGCAGAATCAGATGTCCGGGAGTATTTCTCAAGCTACACGCGATACTGCGTGGCCTAATGTGGAATGTGTATGAAAGCCCTTGGACAATATCTCATAAAATGCACTTTAAAGCAGCAGCATATGATGTGTATAGTGGTTGGAGGCGGGGGGGTTAATGTCAGTTTTAGTAGGTGCCTGCTTTTATGGATGTATGTCAAATAGTTGCTTTTGCTGCTTCCTATCATGCAGCCCAATGAAAAAAAAGCCCATTAGAAGCACTGCCAACTGTGCAATCATCCATTCCCTGTATCCTGCTGGATACCAGATCCCCGGTGGGGTTATAGATCAAAATAAAACTGAAATCCAGACAAACACACACACACACCATTGTCCTACTAACCCACTCTGCAGCCTCCGTGCGCGTGCAGTCTGGGGAATGTGACTGCACAGCAGATCCGAGCCGACAGGCCTCGCAGCAGAACGGGCTCCAAGCTGCGAGGCCACAGTGAAAGACACGGGCCAGACTCAGACGGAGGAACTCCTGACCAGGTCTAACCGTATAAAAAGACGACATGTAACAACCTTGAATTGCTGGCTGCAAATTTAATGCGGTCACTGTAAGTCCAGCTTGAGAAACAGTTTCTCATGTGGCATGTCCATGTGTCAGTACAGTGTAGTAAAAGTATTATAAAAACATAATCATGCAGTGTGTCCATCCTTATCTATAAGAGGCATGTGTTTCCCATCAGCTGAGGTATACATGCACGTGAAGACATTCCTGCTTCGTCTTTGACCCCCTCAAACCATCACGTGTTTGCGAGCATTGAATAAACTGGGTCACCTCAAAGATGGCCAACAGTAGACGTGGCGTATTTGTTTGCTCACGCTCCGACCAAAACAAATACCATTTAGCAGACAAAGCACAGACCTGAGGAATTAAAGCAAACTTGGGTTGCGCTGAACGTGTTTGTCTCCTCAGCCTGTTTCTCATTTGCTCACATGCACGCACACGACCTCTCTCTAAGCTCTGCCTCACATGTGGTTTTGTGATTATGTCCTGCAAGTATGTGTGATGGCACATGTCAGGCTGTGGACGTCCAAAGGTTGCCTGTATGTCTGATGTCTGGAGGTCACGTGCGCTACCTGTTGCTGTTGGATTAAAAAACAAAAAACAAAACACAGCTTTAAATGGGCATGCATGTAAATCTAGGATAGGAGTAGGAATCTTTTAAACCGTTTTGGACTTTGAAGTCCCACAGAAACAGGGGCTTTCTCAAATGTATCACATCTCATTCACCCATATTGACAAAGATTTGACGAAAATCCAAATTGCAGAAACAGCCGGTCCTCTGATTTATTCCTGTCGAAGTTCAAACGGTTTCCCCTTGATTCACTGTCACCACAGACACGCAAACTCACAATAAAGCAATCACTCAAGCCTGGAAAAATCATTAATTCACTGATTGTTTTCAATTTCTGCACCTTGTGTTTTGGGTTACGAGAATATACGGGCTAACAGGTTCCTCAGCAACAAGTGCTTATTTACACACCAAACAAACACAACATTAGCATTAATTTATCATTTGCATAATGAACGTAAAACAAACTTTTACTTTTAGCTCTGTTTTGTTCTCCACCAGCTCAAAGTATCAGGACTCTTTAGCTACTAAATGCAAACTAGTATTACTTTTAGAGGTATGTGTCTAAATCTCTTTTGAGCCACTGTTTGGGCTTCAAACTTTAAGCAGGTGGGTCGGAGGTTTTAGCTGAAAACACAATAGACTAAGGCTGCCGACTAAAACCAAAACAATGAGCTAAAAACTAGACAAAGCACCTCTAAGACAAACTTTGTTCATACAAGTATTGTTATTATCTAATTTACTCTCTTTTATTTTGAAAAGTGTTGACACTTCCTAGAAGCAGTGCATCAGAACATGCTGAGCTTGAAAAAGTTGCAGTAGAAAAGATCTCTCATGTCTCGCCAGCATGAGTCAAACCAAGAAACCCTGCCTGAGCCTGCAATAACACTGAAAAAAAAAGACCTTCAGCGCAGCAACGGAGGAAGGTGACGACCTTCACGGTGAAGAAAAATACTCTCATTCTCACTTCGCTCTTTTCCATTTCTTTTACCACTTCGTGTTAACGGTCGCGGGGGAAGAGCGAGGGCGAACGCTCCAAAACCAATAAACTGCAGCGTCTTCAGAAGTGTCCTGGAAACACGTCTTTCCAGAGAGCGAGGGAGCGGGACGACGCGAGAAGACGAAGTGTCCAGTGCAGTGGAAACACGCACGCGCACGCGCCATCTTCAGGTTTTTATTTACAAGGCTGTGTCCTGAAAGACAAACTACCTGCACTTTGGTGTTGAAAGAGACATATTTTAGGTTTTTGACTTATTTGGCATGAGTAGCATGAAAACAGACACATGCGGGCGCATAGAGACACCTTTACATATAAACACCACCCACAGCCATTAGTTTTGAAGTCATACTTTCCCCTGAGCATACTTTCCATATTTTTTTCTGATGACATAAACCAGCTCAAAGGTGCGTGTGTTTTTTTCATAACAACCCATAAGTCTTTATAATGTCATTACCCACCTATGTCCTTACACAAACAGAACCTGCAAATATAACCCATTTCAAATGCATAACACTCTGACAGGAAAAAACACAAGTCCTTTTCTGGACACACATCAAACTACCTGGCACTCTAAGAGCCCCAAACCGAGGCGGTAATATTATTCTGTTCGCAAATCTTTAAGGAATTTTTTTTTTCCAACCTCGCTGTGGTCGCAAAAGTTATCTCGTAATCCCGCTCTTGTCCTGTCCAAGACATCAGTCATCATTGTGGAAAAGCTTTTAGTCACAAAACCACTCTGTCAACCTGGAAAAGTAAACAAGACAATTAGTAGCTAAAATTCCCAGAAAGCTTTGCACCAAAACAGGCTCTGGCCCGACTCTGACCTGTGTGCAGTCAGACGATGACTGTGTGTGTATTTGTAGATATGTACGGCTGTTTTTGTATCCTGACTGGCGGCTCCGTGGGGGAACTGGTGACACACTGAAGAGCAGTTAGATCTCACATGGGGTCTCAGCAGAGAGACAGGTTTTGTGGTCTGAATCCCCGAGGCCCCGTTGCCGCTTCCTTCTTCCACTTGCATCTTCAGTTTTGACAAGCAAGGATTTATTCAGCATAATAACACACGGAGAAGTACCGTGACTTGTGACTTTTAAAGTTGCACAAAAACTCTTAGGGAGGAGGTCGGGGTGGATGGTTGGGAGTGCAAAGCCTCTGATTTGAGGTTTTCTGTTTTCTGACCAAGAAAAAGCAAATGTTGGCAACAGATGTGGCAGATAGTGGGTCTTTCCAGTTTATAATCACATTAAAACCACAATAAAACACCATATGTACTAGCTACACATTATAAAAACAGTCTGCAATCTCCACCAAAACTACACAGGCCAACAAGGGTCAAACCACAGACAACAGTCTCTACAAGTAAGATTTCCTCCTCCATCCCCAGAGTGCTTATACTAAGGTTAAAAAGCCATTCCTTACTCCTCGCTTCGTCACAGCTGCAGCTCTTGGAGTCTCTCCAACGCTGCCCTCACGTTTGACAAATTGATACGTCGCAGCCGAATCAAAACAAGAAAAAAAAGAAAAGCCGGATGAAGGGGGCGCACATTGCGGATCGCGGTTCCTGCATGCATCGGATAAACGGCTCCCTACAGAAACGTACCTAGAAACACTTGTGACCACATCAACCGTTTTTTTTTTTTGCTTTCGCAGCAGTTTTTCCTAAGCGCAGGAGCAACGACACAGATTGGGGCTCGCTGATCGGGCGTGACTGGCCTGTCATCTGTAGTAATCACAACCTTCTGGATCAGAAGGCTGTGCACATGGAAGTATGGGAAAGTAGAGAAAAACACATGGTTTGTTCCTCTTTAATATTCCTTTACCATAATGTACTATAATATCTTGCAAACCGCAGGGCCCCCTCCCGACCCTCTGCCCAACTTGGCACGCATACACAAAAAATACATACAGTAAAATATGAGCTTGAGGCAGTTCCTGAGACAGAGCAGGAAAGGTTGTGAGAGACAGAAACAAAGAAAAGTCCAAACACGCACACAAGCAGAAACCCGAAACACATGACCTGTCAGTTGTTGACGGGGTCGTTTTCTGTGGCTTCACGCCAGATCTTGGAAAGCACAAAGTGAAAACGGTTTCTGTGACCCTGCACTGACCTGATGAACCGACTGTCTAAGCAGCTGCTGCTGTGGGCAGAAAAAGTCCCCTGTGCCACAGACCAGACATAAAGTCAGAAACAATATATACAGAGACATACAGTACATCCATTCACAATGCAGACATGCACACAAACAAGTGACTCTCCTTGATGTGACACAATCAGCAAAACACCATCTGACCTCCAACTAAGGTAAAAGCTGTAATTATTGACATTACTGTCATTCAAGCCTTCAGCCTCACAGTTCAGAGTCATTTCTCCAAGCCTGCGGTTTGTCAGCGGTGACAGCTCGGGGTCCATTACATCTGTCTGTCTCCAAGATGGAGAGGACTGATGCCTGGACGACCTGCGACGGCTGTCATCTCGTCTGACCTTTGTGTCTTTCATCCTTTCTTTATTTTTCGTTCATGTATCTTTGCGTTTTTTCTTTTCACACGCCAATTTGGGTGCGGGCCTTGCGACAGAGTGCAACGGCTGAGTCACAGATAGTGATTGGTCAGTTAAATCATGGTGGTACTACAGTTTTTTCACTAAAACAATGTTAAATGCTAAAACCGTCGTGGCTTTGTCAGTAACAAATTAAAATGCATGTGTTGTTAGCATAAGAAGCTAGCTTACAAACACCACTACCAAGTCTCTGACAGAAACGTGAAGGCCTGGAATGGATAATCCAGGGTCACTGAGTGAGGTCCCTTCCCCCAAGCGCTAGCGGCTCCCATCAGGTCTTAGTTTTTATGCTGACAGATTGACGTGCCAGACGTCCTCTTAGCATGCAGCTGGAAACACAGAACAACTCCCTTTCGCCCTCGAGCCCGGGGCAGGAAAACACACCATCGCTACTCTCCTGCTAGGGGCACCCAGTCTAAAAAGACACCGATTCAAAAAGGAGAGCCGTGTGCTGCGGTGAAAGATTTGTAGAGGATGAGAAATCAATGCAATGCGAGACATTTGAAACATGAAAAGGTGAAAGCGGTAGAGAATGAAAGGAGAAAAGGAGAAAGGACGAGTTGGATGAAGTCCTGAAGGGTGACTCGAGGAATGTGGAAAGATGAGCCATGCAACGACAGATACACTGCATGTTTGAGGAAATAGAAGGGAGGGAAAAGCAATATAATAAGATAAAGAGGAGAAACTAAAATAGGTCAACATGTTTCGTCCTTTTATTTCGTAGCAGGCTGTTTTGGTTTACCCCAGCTGAACCGAGAGAATGTTTTGGCTGCCTGTCAAACTAATTTAAGCCCGAGGGTTAATCATCCTGCCTTAAGGGAATTTAGGTGATAGGTTCACTATAAGTCATTCACTTTGGTAGATTTTTCTGATTCAAGCATCTTCAACAGAGATCTCCAGCCGAAACAGAAGTTGGTGCAAGCTCTCAGATCTCCTTTTTCTAACGTTAATTAAAACTAATTGCTCTTTGACACATCGCATTTAGTAACTAAATGGTATTTGTCTACCTGTGCATAAACTCTTAAACGTAAATGAATGTGTCAGGTTTGTGTCAGGCTGAGATGTGTGTTTGCAGCCTAGGACAGAAAGCAAATACCTCCGAGAGCGTTTTTTCTCATTTAGTGTCTTTATCAAGTCACAGCAGGCTCCTAAGTTGAAAGTGCAGCAGCAGAACTCAAAGAATTCTTCAGCGGATGTATTTTTCGACTGTCAAGCGCAGCGAGAGGAGGATGATTTGTTTTGACGTTTATTAATAGTCGCCAGGGGTGGAAAAGAGGCGAGGCCGCGGCCGTATTTCTGTCAGGGCGCTGGAAAACGTCCGCCCACTCTCTAGTAAAGGTCGCGAGGTCAACCGCTAAGGCCTCATGAACGGCCGTGAGGGATGTGCCGCAGTGAAGGCTCGGGCAGGCTTATCGGCCCGTGTGAGCAGAACGCGGGTCTGTTTGACGATTTCCATGAGGCAGATTTCAAGGGGGCTTAAGAGAGATTTGTGAGGACAAAGTCAGGTACAAGTCAGGCAAAAACATCAGCGTCTTAAACTTTATGACACTCCACCTCCTAGGCGAGCTAACAGCCTGATGGCGCCAGAAAAAAAACAATGTTAAAGGTTTCAATTCTTTAGTTACACACACAATGCTGATTATACAAATGAATGACTCTAATATAACCTTAGACAATTACTTTTTAAGATGTACATGCAGTTCCAAGAACTGACTGAGGGGGCAGCAACAACCACCCAGAAACCCAGCACGTGCCAACAATGGCAGCAAAGAAGATGACAAGAGATTTAATTGATTAGTTAAAGATTAGAAAGCTCCAATCTGTTCATCCAATCTCACAAAAGAAAAAAACTCTTGGGTGTAAATGTGTTTTGTAAGACTGCAATGAGGAGGCAAGTGTTACACCTTACCAAACCCTGCTAGGGTGGATTCACTGGCATGCAGACCTATTTCACATTGGTTTGTCGGCCAACTAAAACAATGCTCACCCCCTGAACTTAACTCCAGTCAGCAGTCAGTCAGTCAGTCTGGAATCATCTGATATTCACATCAACTAACGCCATGGAAAATATGATGCAGCGAGCCAGAAGGGCTTCTTGCATTTGGGGAAAAGGGGTTTTTAGCTGCACATCTAAAAGGGGGGGGGAAGGTGTGAGAATGAGAACATAAGAGCTCTGGACTCTTATATTTCTTCCTTCCAACCTCCCACCTGTTCCTACACAGCGCACACACACACATTACTACACACACTTCCCTTCCTGGACCCTAGAGCTTTGATCCTGAGCCCGTCTGCTGGTATGACTTGGCACATCTGGCACGGTGCCCCTTCTGCCCTCCACTGTGTTTTCCCCCGTTAGAGGAGGGGAGGAATGGAGAGATGGAGGAAACGAGGCAGGCTGTAACTTTGCACCTGCAGCGCTCGAGAGCTGTCCGGAGGCCAAGCTGTTGATCGCAATGTGGAGAATTTACCTGGAATTTACCATATTTCTCTCTCCGTGTCTCTTCTTCTTCCCAGGAGAGATGTGGCTTAGTTGGCTCCTTGTGATTTTTATGTGTCTGACTCACACTCACATGCACTCGGTTCAACTTTAAATCCCTCTCTCTGGGCTGCCATAAAGCCCACACTTCAAAGTGGCCTTGCTACCCACAGTCCCTTGCCGTTCTGACATCACTTGGTGCCTGTTTTCGCAGCTGCTGCTCCCAGTGCCAAGGCAGCCCACTCCTCACACTGCAGCTCCCTTCCGCTTCAGTGTGTGACTGAGCTGTGTGTGTGTGGAGGGATGTTTATGTCTGAGGGCCATGTCTCATGTACGTATATGAAGGTGTATTTGTTGGCATGGTCACAGATGGACAGACTTCACATGCCAGGATGTTTTACAGAACATGCCCTTCAAAATAAAACGTGGTTCACCATCTTGGATGCAGCATTCATAGATGCATGCATATGTATGTGTGTCTGTGCATGATTGCTTCACAAACACAGTGCCTGAACTTTGTGATTTTGCAAATTTAAAGACGCAGAAGTCAATGGCATGAGGTTTTTCTCTTAAAGTGACCGTTTCTCTTTCACATCATCCATCATAAGAGCGAAATATAAACTTTAATGTCATGCAATTCCTTCAGGAAGTTTCCATTTTCCTTAGCTTTTGGGGCTCTACATGTTCACACCATGTATAATGTAGGTTTCCAAAGCAGTAAACATAACAACAAATCATCTTGAGACTAGCTAGAAACAACTGTAGCTTCAGTTTGACCAGTTTTAACACATCCTGTTTAAGAAGGATCCTTTTTCTTGTCCATGTCTCTCTACGGCTGAACGTGCACAGAAAACTCATCCTCCTTCCAGCTCCAAAGACCCAAATCTAGCTTCGACCTTGCAAACTTGAGAACACGTCATCACGTTTCCAGCGACTTCTCCCCCTTTGCTGGCAACCAGGTCGCCGATGTTTTTTTAAAGACGAGAAGAAAAAGCCATTAGATGAGAACGGAAGCCCTGTCCAACGCTGACATACAGCCACTAAAGTGGCTCCTCTTCTTCTGACTCCTTAAAGTATAAACAGAAACAAACAAATACGAGATATTTAGAACAGTTTGGTAACACTCTTCCCACTTCGACAGCATCATGACAACAAAAATGGAATCACACTCCCCCGCTCCCTCCCTCCAGCCTGATGTCAGCATGTGGCCCATCCAGTCCTGTCATGATGGGGATTCCCATTATGTCACTGGTGCCTCGGGAGGGGAAGGAGGGAGAATGGGTGTCGTCACCTCCCCCCCCTCCATCAGATAATGGACCCCCAGAGGCGTCTGTCACATTGGAGATGCTGGCGTGACTTGGTGAGGAATGGCTGTCAGTTTAGCTCCTTACATCACTACAGTGGACAGTTACAGCGTTACAGCGAGGCTACGTCAGCGTGATGGACTGTGAGACAAGGCATTATGCTGAAGGCGGCCTGAGCGGTGCGCTCAGTGTTGAGGCATCTTTTGGCTCGATGCACAATGACGAGCTTTCATGACTCTTAGTGTAAAACAATAGTGGCCCTATAAGAGTCTCTCTATGCGCTGCTGTGGCTAAGATGAGGCACAGCTCAATTATACTAGGGGATCCATTGTGGGTGATAAGTGAGGTCAAAAACGACAGACCAGAGGAAGTGTCCACATGTGATATATCATTTCATTTCAGCTTTCTCCCCGTCTGCTTGTCTTCTTCACCATTTCTCTACGTGTCAGCATGTTAACATCTCCCCCTACAGGCCACTCATCCAAAAACCTTTTACTTTTTGATCAGATTCAAACCTGATACGTGTGCAGGAAACGCTGACAGACAGGCTGAAAGTGGCTGGAGTTCAACTTAAATGGTGGTAAGGGTCTGCTGCTCTGCTTTAGCTTGAGTGTGTGCATGCACTGGCAAACACAGGCCCAGCGGAAAATGCACACCAAAGACTGCAGATTGTAAGTCTGTCAGTAGGCCAGTGAGGCAGCAGTCACAGGAAGCCCACTGGGCCAAGATTAAACCTCTCTTAAGTTTGCATGACTCCACAAAAAAAAAGAGAGAAAAAAAAAAGAAGAATCCCAGAAGAGGAGGATGGGTCCAAGACGACCGGTTCAGTTCATGCAGTCCCGGTGCAAACACACTCGATGACCCCGTTCATTCCTTAAATAAATCAAAGCGCGCGGCTGTATGTCTCACAAAGTGCGTGCCGTTCACATACTGCAGCTGTCAGCAGATCTGGGAGGATCCGTCTTGCAGGGAGCTCGTTGGCTTTGTCTGATGCTAGACGCATCAGCAGACTTGGTCGCCCACTTATTTACACATATTTACACAGCAATTTATGCGGCATCTAAAAACTGTTTGGTTTGCTGCATGCGTTTTCCATCATCCATCTTCCATCTTCGTTGTTTTTGTGGTTCATGGATCAGTTTGTAGGCTGTGCGCAAAGCGAGCGAGCCTGAGTGACTGTTGGCTGGTGACTGCTGGATACAGCGTTATTGTTTTGCGGAGCTTGAATGCCTCAATTGAATTTATGTCTGTCATACGAAACATGACAAAATGAGCTGGAAATGTGACTGGCTGCCAAGATGTCCTCATGCAACTCACACAAGGTCACATTAGGACACAAACAGACATGCTTTTGAACACAACTTACTGGAAAGAGGAAGAAATCTCATAATTCATATTTTTAGAGACCTCATTAAGTCATCTGTTCGACCATCTGTCTTTGGTTGTCAAATGCGACGTGGAGAAACTAAATGGCACTTGCAGCTAGACGGGAGTGCAAACTGGGGTTTACGGTCAGGTTCGGAGCAAAAGCAGACATCTCAGGAGATAGGAGTGGAGGAAGAGGAGCAGATAAAAGTACAGAGGAGTTCACACAGGAAGCCACTCTGGATGGAAGGAAGGAAGGTCATGGAGTTAGCAACAGGCAGGCTGAGAATGACCAGGAATCAGAGATATGAAGGAAGAGGAAGGGGCTGAGTAGAAAAGTAGATAGGAGGGTCTGT
Organism: Planiliza haematocheilus; assembly: GCA_005024645.1. NCBI lineage: Eukaryota > Metazoa > Chordata > Actinopteri > Mugiliformes > Mugilidae > Planiliza > Planiliza haematocheilus. The sequence continues at coordinate 667,822 of SRSE01000183.1, read as the reverse complement.
GTAGGAGTCTTACCATACTGTAGCAGTAAAAACCATGGCTGCAAGTTTTATTAAAACTGGTTAAAGTTAGCATGAAATATGTTTTCAGTCATTGAGCAACTTTTACGTTGATGTTTTAATGCATTAAAAAAAAAAGGATTAAGAAGGGAGTTTCCTTTAGTGACGGACACTTTAAACAGAAATGACAGCTGGAGCTGCTTAGCACTGGCTCGTGTCATTAGGTTTACTCGCATTGTTTGCTGTCTGCAGTGTTTTGTGTTCAGCTGTGTGTGGCCTGAACTCCGCTTGCACACACGCTGGAACCCTCCTTAAAATCACACAAATATTCGTTTTTTAATTTTGTTTATCCGCATTAGCGAACACACATTTTTTTGGTCTCATCATATCACGCTCTAATTTGATTTTTTTTGGATCAAGGTGAAGCTGATAAACTTCCACCTGCAGCCGGACAGCTCCACCTGCTGCTCGGCCTCCACACACCACCCTCCAGCTGAACGCAGCAACTTTTTGCTAACGCTGCCTCCTGCAGGTGAACCGAGGAACTGCAGATTCCTGCTTAGTCCTGTGCAAACGAGCACTGCTGTACAGGTGAGCAAACACCAGGGGGCAAAAGGGAGCTCGATGCCCAAAAGTAGGGCAGCCAGTGGTAAAAACTTTGTCCAGAGGCCTTACTTCACTTTGCTTTCAACACTTAATCTGATTGTGTGTGTTTCTCCTCTCTGATCATCTGTCACTGATGTCAAAGCTTTGCACAGCTGGACGCTCAGGGTTGTAAGTAGCGCCTAATTCTAGAGCGCTCTTTCCCTTTCTTTAAATATGTCACAGTAATTCATCTTAAGTCGTAATGTAGCATGTAAGCACATCATTTCACATCATATCTGCACACTCTCCTCATCTCTCAGCCTTCGCCCCGAGGCTTTTCTGCCTCCATATCCTCAGGAATGTCTAACCGTGCAAACCCACCTGTAGCACAGGCACACACTCATGTAATAGAGATGCCATTGTCCTCTGTGCGATGCACATATAATCACACGGTATGACGCATTGCTCGAGGAAACGATATTGTGACAGGGCTTCTCTTCATTTGCTGGGCTCGATTCCAGCCTTCAGAATTCAAACTTTTGACGAGTGGCTGCAGCTCCGCGCAGCCCCAAACATTCTTCGCCTCGTGCACATACGTGCCGTCGCCCACGCTCGCAGCTTCTCACTCATATTCGAATGAGATAAAATTTTAATGACCGTTCTGGGAAAAGCCGGGCATATTCCCACACACGCCGAGGCCAAAATACACACACACACGGCGGTGGCAGGTGGATGTTTGGCCTGAAAAGGACGGTTTGGGTGGGTGAGGCTTTAATGACTTAAGCAGGACAGATTGGAAAACCACACCCAGCAGGGACAGGAAAGGAAGGCCAGGGCAGCTGAAAAAGAAAAAAAAATGGAGTCTCAAATGGAAGAAACAGGTGAGTTGCTGTGCGGATTCTTTTAGTGCAAGGTAATGACTGGCTAAAGGAGAAATGCTGGCTTATAGGCACTAATAAAAAAAGAGGGAAAAGAGGCTAATGAGGGGTCAACAGGATGTCACTGTTTTATATCTTCTCCACCTATCAGCTCATCACTGCAGCTTTAACCTGCTGCAGCTGAAAGAAAAGGGGCTGTGCTTACAAAATAAAAGCATTTATACACCTCTACACGGCATATAGGGATGATTATATACCCAAATGTACACACATGTATACACACAGTAGCATACATGCTATCAAAGCCCCTCATTGTTTCCCCCCTTATCACTTTCCTCTCTGCTGTTTTTCCCCTTCCTGCACTCTCTTACCTGCCCTTATCTCCTCTCCCTTTCATCTCGAGAGAGGCCTCCGAGCAGAGACAAAGAGCACAGAGGAGGAGGAGGAAAGAAGGAGCAGCAACAAGAGGGCATGAGAAGAGAGAGGAGACGAGGGGAGAAGGAGAAGGAGAGCAGGCCGCCTTATCTGAGATGACACACACACACGTATGTGCGCGCACACACAGGGGCCATTGTCTGGTGGTTTTGCGGCGGGGCCCTGTGATCACACAGGCTGAGGCTGATGAACGTGTGGCCCCTCTTTCTTCCTCACTTCTCCTTTCATCTCCTCCCTGACCCGTTCTCTTGACGCTCAAAAAGGAGCCCTCTTCCTCCGCGTCTCTCTGAGCTCCTTTAGTCCCTCATCAACAGGAGATTTCCATGTGAAAGGAAACAAAACAAAAAAATGGCATTAGCGGACGCCGGTCCCCGCTTCCAGCACTATTAGTGCACATATTTGTAGCGGGGATGGCTCCAGTGGGAATCAAGGGCCTTGCTTTGATTTTGTTAGGGTCAGGGTTTAGAGTCTAGGTAACAAACAGCAATTAGTGACCAGACTGTAATTATGCTCACTACAATATGGAGATCTGGCCCAAAGTCAAATAACATTTGTTCACATGGCACAAATTTTGTTTTTTTAACCTTTAGGCAAAACATTATGACCACTTTTCTAATATTCTGTTGGTCTCCTTTGTGCTCATCATGGGCCTTCTTCATTGGTGTCCTGTGGTGTCTGGCAACAGAACGTTGTTAGTGGTTGAATTTGTGTCCTACGGGTTGAGGGGATCATGGGGACCTAATGAATTTGGAAGCCAGGTCAACACTTTGTGCCGTTCTTCATGTGTTTTTTAGTTGTTCCTAAAGCGTTCCTGCGTGTGTGCCTCTCTCAGGCCTCAGGAACTAGCCTGGTTCTGATTGTCTCCAAGTTCTGCAATAAATGCAGAACAAGACAAGCATTAAGTGCTCGTTGTGTCATCAGTATTATGAAGATTAGTAACCAAACAGTCTCATTAAATGCAGCTTTTGTTACGCCAACCTCTTGATATTGCCAGCGTGGCATTGCCTTGCAAAACGACGCTACTCTGAATGCATCGGACAGTAATGGATCTCATTCTGGATCCCTGAGAATTAAAAGAAAACCGCGGCAGACTGAAAGAATGCCGGCTTGTGTGAATTCCACACAATGCTCCAGTTTGAAAGGAGTCCACAGGCAAAACAAAAAAATAAAAAATGGCACCCAGCGCTTCAGTGTTTTGACGTCCGCTTACCTCGTTGCCATGAAGACGGCAGCGCCTCCCTTCTTTCTCCACATTCCCAACGTCTACCGTGATGGACAGGAAGTGGCGCGGGAGGAATGTGCGAAGAGTAGTAGCGCCGAGATGTCCGGCAGCGGTTTGCGCCCTCCCATTTCCCAGCAGCTCTTGACCCCCCGGGCTGCAAAACTGTAACCTTTCAACTCTGTTCTGACAGGTAGAGAGGGAGGTGTTTTAAATATGAAGGTGGAAAGGTGCTAGGGATGAGGAGATGTGGATTAGGAGGAAGATCGTGGGTCAAGGTCTCTGGATTAAGGTTTCTGAGGTGTAGATGATGATGGATATGTGTTCGTCCATCAGTGTGTGCACCACATCCATCTGCAAATCATCTAACTCTCATTCCTACCTGGTGCATACACACACATATCCTACAGGATGGAGGATAAAAGAAAAATCTGTCTAATCATCAAACATGAACCACTCCACATTCTTCCTATTCAGTCATTTCTCCACCTCCAACTCCAACGAGGAATGTGGCAGGAATCTCGGCAGAATGTTTTGGTACGCTCAGCCGACAAATGCCGGCGTTGCCATGGCGAGACGGGCCCCTTCCAAGCTCATCGTTGTCGGGGAGCGCTGCGGTAGCGCCGGCAGTGTGGGGTAGCACCACTGCTTTAACAAGGCACTTGGAAAGTATGTGCGATCGCATGCTGTATGCACGAGACACACCGTCGCCATGGAGACCGCAAAATGTTATGCTTGAGTGTGTATTGGGAGGTGGAAGGAACTGGCTAAGATTATGTAATCAAGTAATCTGACCTCTGACCCTTGACCTAAGCAAACTGGAACTTGTAATTTGGCAAATGGGCTGCGTGGTACTTAGATGTATACCTGGGAAGTCCCATTTGACCCTTTGACCCCCAAAAAGGGTTGTATACACAAGCTGATACAGAGCACGACTGTGATGTCATTGCACCAGGTAAAGCCGTGTGAAGTGTCAGCAGCCTCTTACTTCCTTAAAGATTTGTGCTCTTCCCGAAAAGCATCTGGTATGTGCCTGCAAAACTGTGCATTAGGCACGGATCCCTGCACTATCTGAGGTCAAAAGAGTAAATCCTGGATATCCAAAAGCTTGGCCAGGTTAGTGATGTGCTTCTGCACGCTCGCACAATAAAGATAAAGCTGAAACTTGGCTGCTGATTAAGAGTTCCCTTTGAAAGCCAGGCCAAAAAATATGCTCTGAGCGAGGATAAGCCTGTGACATATAGTTTTTGGAAGCCTCATCCTGCATGAATATTTAAAATCTAACCTGTGCATTACTGGTATTATAATATTAAGCGACATGCTAACAGTAGCTCAATGTCATGCAAAGACAAAAACATGAACCCATGCATCGAGATCCATCCATGTATGGCTGCACTGTGAGATAGCTTGCATGTGTATGGCTACATGCACTGAACACACAGAGCCTACACTCCAGGTCCACCCCTTCCCAGAAACCGCTGTCCGTTGACCAGTGGCCCTTTGGAGTCTTCACACAACTCGAGCACCGGCGCTCGGACACAAACAGGCAGAGAATGCTGCTTCTTGTATTCTTTTTGAGCCATGTTGACGATTCTCATGACAAAGTGCTAAAGTTGGCGCTGCTCAAACAGCCTGCTGTCCAAGGTAAATCTGCAACTGCCAATTGAAAGGCGAGGGGTGTTTGTTTTCAGTGAGGCACCTAGATATGACTTGAGGAGTTTTTGCAGCACCGAGACGCGCATATATGTGTCAACAGGGCTCGCACGTGCACCGGTATCGACACACATGTCCGCGCATGTCCATGTGGGAACACAATACGTGTGGTTATTAGTGAGGAATGAACCGCTGGGAACCCTCTTCAGCGCTGGCTTCCACTTAAAGTCATCCTCAACAGAGAGGCCTCAGAGTCCCTGTCAGCCTCTTTCCTTCGGCGTTACCTGGATACCAGGCTACTGTTTGTCTAACACTCCTCTCCCATAGGCTCCTTCAGTGCTCCGCTCCACACAGGGGTCAGCTGGATTAGTTCTCGCTTATAGTACCTGTGTGTGATCTGAAATGCCTGAGCAAAGGTTTTCAGTCCGCTCTTTGTTCTAGCGCTGTTGATTTGAAACCATCTTTAGCACACAGAGCTCCACGGGGGAAAGTGTGCAAATGTATGTGCAAGAGGCAACATGATTACAGGCCAGCGCTGCAGCGATGGAGGAGGCCTTCATTTGAAGCACACTGCCATCAGAGGCAGGCCTTTATTTCTAATGACCTCTGTCTGAGAAGTATTTTTCCGATTTTTATTACAAGCATCAAACCTTCTTATAACAGTTTAATCTTGTACTGAAAACAAACCAGTTATTTCTACCAGGGCTTTTATTGTGAAACATTTACAGGCGCACCATAACCAACAACAGCTGGACGGATTAAAGCACCCGCATCCATCCATCCATCGTCTAATCCTACTTCAGATGAGAAATCCAGAAGTGTTGAAAATAGCATAAATATATTGTTGAATTCATTCAATTGAATTAAACTGGAGGCAGCGTTCGGCACCAGGAATTAATCCGGCCTTGTTTATCCCTGGCCTGCTCCTGGGGGGGCGGGCTTTATTAATTTGCTTGGTTTGCAAAATACATAAAAAAGGTTTTAGTTTTGTTTCCAATCGAGTGGAGTTACACAACTTTCCTGAGTGCTTTGATGAAAGGCTAACGTCAGAAGAATGAAACTTGACCACATGTCAAACAATGCTTCAAACAATCAAGTTATATATATATATATATATATATATATATATATATATATATATATATATATATATATATTTAAAAAAAGAAAAAAAGAAACTGTACCTGGAATAACCTTAGCCATGCTGGATTTTATGTATGTGGCTAACTTTAACTCTCTCCCCAGATGTGGGTGAGACTGATCTCCAGCAGGTAGCTATGCCCTGGATGTGCCTCCTTTGTCTAAACCCTAAATGATCCCTCCTGCGAGCTGGCTGGTGCACCTGGCTGCAAGGCTGGTATGTTTCGGCGGGGCCTGCGTGCACGAATCCCAGGCCCCGGTGCTTTTTGGGCCCTGACACGCCCACTTGGGCAGCGGCGGCTATTTTTACCCGAACCCAAACAGACCGGCACGCACACTTCAAACGGACTCGCCTCACATTCCACACCAACAAGCGAGCACTTTGAACGCGGCGCCACGGTGCGTCCTCGAGTGCTGGGAAGTCTATACGGACATCATCGCAACCCTCCGCGCCACTCTGACCGCGTCTGAAGCCGGCCCTGTCGACCTGCTGTCAAATGCCCGTCAGCACATCAAAGGGGACGGAAAAAAGAGGGAGGAACAAACTGGTGGAATCTGGATTTTCGAGATTTCTCTGGATTGAAAAGATAAATTCTCTGCCAGACCAAAAGCATCTGCTTGTTGTGCAATGCATGATTAAAGCGCAATTATATTTTACTCGGAAACATTTTAGCATTGCCGCTAACACTCGCACCAAATGACATAAATTGCACGTCACTCGAAGGACTCCGTGCCGTAAAGAAAATGGTTGCCTCTTATCTTTACCAGACTGTACATCTAAATCTACACCATGCATCCCGTCACTGGCTGTAGTGGCGTGTGTAATTTGTTTATTCTGGCATCAACAGCCTCGGCTCTCGCGGTGATTACTTTAAATGCATGTGCGTGTGTGTCTTGGCTCGCAGGTTTTCTATGAACGCCAATCAGTGGATTTCCAGTCTACCATCTAGACCCCAAGCATTCTGGTGATTTCAGATAATGGAGGTGACGCAAGCCCTCAGGCAGTGAGCGGTCTCAAGGAAACGGGCTCAATTAGGATTTCAGACCCTCAGCGTGAGAGGTTTATTATGAGACATGGAACTTCTCATGGTTTGTTCTAGTGAGAAAAACAACTGAGATTGCTGACAATCACTAAAATATGAAAAGAAAACTGTCTCTTTCCTGTAGGTGTGGACGTGTTCTGAGGGCGGCCTACCTGTGTTAATATTTGAACCTCCCTTTCTCATCTCCACATCCTTCAGACAGCCAGGCTTGAGCCCTTCATCCTCCTTTAGCTATGTTTTGGATTCTTTCTGTGCGTTTCTGACTTGGTTCTCAGATTCTCTACCCTCTTGATGTGTCTGCCCGCCTTGCCAACCACTAATCAGCCCCACACTCAGCTCAGCTCTGCCTCTCTGGTCACCAGCTTCAGCCACCTAAGGCTACAGTCTTTGGGCATTTGCACATTGTCCTTGTTGATTGTAAAATGAAGACATGCTACAACTTCACATGTTCTTTCTTAACAGCAGACGTAGAACCATCTTGGTTCAGACTGGGAAGCTAAATCTGCTATTTTCATGCAGTGCAGCAACATATGGAAGTGTCACCTGGCTCGGGAACAGTTTGATTGGTGTCTTTTGAAGATAAAGCACCAACAATTAACTGCCAAATGGACAACGTGTCGCCACTTCCTTGCACTGGACAAACTGACACTAGTTTCCTGCAGATGTGGGTAGCGCCATCTTGCAAGTTTGGAGCCGCATGGTGCGGTCCGAGAATGGAGCCAAGTGGAGCTGCGATATCAGTGACTAGACCAAGCTTCCTCTAAACTCACTCGCATTTTCATTTGACAAGGAAACATTGGACTATACACTGTACTTTTTTACAGCTCTCATGGTCCTACAGGACTGGTTTACGGAGCGGTTGGCATGGCAGCCGGTGGTCGCCTCTATTTGCTTTGTCTTCACTTTTGAGGAGCAGCTCCGCCGTCCATCTTTACGCCATCTATGATATAACCCCAAATCAGCTGGGCGGTTCCAACTTGAAGTGGACAACAACCAATATTTTGTCCTTCCCACAATGCAGCTGGCTTTGGGATTTGCCACATTGCCATTTCCAGTCAGAGAACCAATTCAGTTACATCACTCTCTGTGTTATATCACACATAACAAGCTGGGACATCTCCTGTTTCTTTTTAGTCAATGGACCTATCTGCTAAACACGTCTTAATCAGAATCACATTGAGGATTTTCTTCAATACGAAATAACTCTCTGAAGTTACAACGTTTTAACAACTAACATACATCTCCCATACGTGCACAGCATCGGGCCGCCGCATGCACCGTGACTCAACCTGTAGGTATTTGTCCTTAAGCTATGGTGTAAATTGCTGCCATGTTACCTGACCGGTGACCCAAGATGGCCGGCCCTGTCCCTAGCAGCTTTGACGTGTAGCTGCAGAACCTGATCTCGGGGAAAACTGCACGCTCGGGACTAATGCTTGCCCCAAGATGGAAGTGGAGATTGTGAGAATTACGACACATTTCCCCCAGATAATCCTACATCTGGATTAAGTCTCCATGCTAGATTAGTAACGCTCCAGTATAAATAAACACAGCAGGGGGGGATGACAAGGGGCAAATCAACACTGAAAACACGTGACTGCAAACGGGAACCCACGGCGCTGCAGTTGATTATTTTTTGGTTAGTCAATACATAAATATTATAAAAATCACAATATTTATTTAATTAGCTCAATTAATAAATGTGTAATGGATTTATTGCCATGACAATTTTGTTTCTGTTTCAAAAAGCTGTATCCCTATTGTTACCTTCCAGTAAACTGAATCATCTAAATAATTAGAAGCACGAGGACAGTAAAAGAAAATATTTGACTCCCTCCGTTCAGATCTCCTCCTCTCCCTGCCGTTTATTCTCTTCCCCTCTTGGATCACAAGACTCTTTTCCACTCCATTTAAACTTCAGATTTAACCCCGATAACTGTTCTTGTTTAACGCGTCATTGGCGGTTGGCGCACGCAGCTCCTTTTAAAAGCAGGAACAACAGAGTGGGTCGTCGGGAGTTGGCCCTCGGCCCTGCGGTTCTGCGTTTTGGTGCGTGTTTGTACTCTGCGTGCTTTGTTCCGGCGTCAACTGGCGCATTATGCGAAAAGCCGTATTTGATGATGCTCTCGTCTTTGTCATTTGTTTTGTTGTGTACCATTCCCTCGAGGCCTCCTTCCTGTCAGCCACTTGAATATTCCCAAATAGGATCTGATTATTCCCGTGACACCGCTTCGACTTGCACAATCAGCAACAACACAACAAATACAAGCAGCTCAAAAACAGGAAACCCTGTGTTTTAATTGCCATATGCCACAAAAGCTCAGAGGGGAGAAAACACCATTATAAATCAATCTGCCCCTTCCCAGCAGTTCGCCGTCGAGGCCGCAGCTTCATACGTCCACGTCACCAAATTACATCACAGTCGTCTCCTAATGTTGCTCCACTGCGCCGCAGTCATTAACACGCGTGCGAGATCGTGACTAACCTTGTGTCAAATCGGACACGAAAGCTGCGACTGACCTTCGGCCGCCTCGTATCTGGGGGGCGATGCGGCACGTTGTTTTCGCCCCGTCTGACTTCGACATGTGGTTGCGTTCGGGTGTGTTTTGGCACCGCTCGTCTCCTTGTTATGTCTCGGATGAGTTCAGCGCCTGCGTTTCAGACGTGTTCTTGGACATGTTACGTACGACGGCATGTGCTCTGGTCAGGCCTTGCTCAACACCACATGTCTCCTACATCTGCGTGGCTTTAAATTTTCCTCTTCCATTGCTTTCTTTTCGGCTCTCTTTTTTCCATCCTTATTATAATCCGTCCTCCCTCTGAGAGAGAGGTTCTCTAAACAACTTTTTCTCAATTCTTCAGCCTGAACATTTTATATTTAGCCTACTGTAGTGCCCCTTGTTGTCTCTTTCTTCTCTCTTCATACAGTTGTGAGTACAGCTTGAACTTGTTCTAGTTTGTAGTAAACATGTTATCACTCTCAGTCCCAGGCATCCCTCAGCCACTTCCGCCGTCCTCAGGCTAGCAATCCATCTACGTCAAAGAAGTCACTGAGCGGCGCGCGTATGTGTGTGTGAATGTGTAAAGGAAGGTTAGGAAATGAGGAGAGGGTACACATGTTTGTGGAATAGAGTGAAGATGTAATAATTTATCAATGAGGAACAGCTTGGAGTGACTGTCTGTCCACTCTGCTCCAGACTGTACGTATTCTTCTCCTAAGCTTCAGCTGACTCATTGTCCCTGCACTCTCTGTCAGTTTGCGGCCAAAAACATGTTTTGACTTTGAAGGAACATCTCTGTGTCTACATGCACCCTTAAAGGAAAGCTATGACCCCACTTTAATCCATTAAGGTGGTTATAGGGAGTTATGTAAGGCAGGTTTTAAAGGACGAGCTCCTCGCCCACTGTATTCATATTTTATAAATTTGTCTTGCAGCAAGACGTCATCTTGAGATAATGTGTTTCATGATTTTTTTCTTTGTGCAGCTTAGTTTGTATTTCTGGTGCAAAATGCGGTTTGAACAGACTCAACACTCGGTACTCAACAGCAGACACCTCCACCCGCCTGCTTATTTTAAATGATGCAAATCGGCTGCGTGGAGACGCTCCAGGAGACAGGGGAAGTCAGACAGCCGCCGCCAGTCGACGCAACTCTTAAGTCCAGACACACGGACGTCATTCGTCAAAAGGTGAAAATCCATGTAAAAGTTAAGGAATGCATGTTGGAAAGCAATGAACGTACAACATCGCGAAAATGCAACTCCACCAGGTAACCGCACAGCTGTTAATGTGACCAAACGCAGCTCCATTCGTTTCTTCATATGTTTGTTATTCAAACCTTTATCCACTGCAAGTGACAATTACAGGAACATCTGCTAAAACACTGCATACAAGGAAAACGAGTGGAGAAGAGTTGCATGGAAATGTTGGACTACTGTTCACTAGCAACCACAAGCTAATGCTGCTGCGTGTTTTATTGCTTATAAAGAGTAACAATGGGTTATTTCCTCTTCCATAGCTCACTTAGTATATAAATCAAATTTATATGCAGTTTAAATATATAGACATCATAGCTCAGCTATACTTAGTCAACTGTAAACTTTTCCATCTTGTGCATGCTCCTCCACGCTCATGAATGCTGCACAGTCTCCGCTAATGGCGACATTAGTTTTATATTCCAGTTCACACCCACTAGCCCGTCTCTGGCTTCCATTTAGGGCCTCTTAATGGAAAGCGGCCACGACAGAGTGGCCGTGGGGTCTGCAACGAGGGGAGAAGGAGAAATGGAATGACGGTTTCCCGTACGCACTGCAGGCCATGCAGGTGTGACGCACCTGTCCTCCGAGACAACATTCCACCCTGGAGCCTGCAGTCCTGCTGACGCACCGAAATGTTATTCCACAGAGGGGTGGACGCGTGTTTTTTTGTGTATGCTTTGGAGGGGGGATTGGATGGCAGAGAGGGTGAGAGGGTAGGTAAGGGGTCTGGGGCTTTCCCATCTTTGAGGAATCCCATTTCCATAGCAACGATGGAAAACAGCAACAATGAGCTTGTTGAAGCCGGGTTGCCCCCATCAACCAAAACCCCCAAAATTTCCCCGTTGTCAGCCTCCACATCCTGCCCTGAACATGAGCCTGTAAAGCCATGACCCTCTTTTATATTGTCCATGACATTATTGGATAGTGCATGTACAATGGAGCATCTGACTCACCGAGAGGCCGCGGACCGATCGCCAGAAAGATTGAGGTGTACCTGGTTGTGGTCCTGGTTCCCCTGGCAACCCTGTCCCAGGGGGCCCCGGTGTGTTTGCACTGCACACAGCTGTGTGACTTGGAGGAGCTGGTGTGAGGAGGGAGGTGGGGAGATGGGCACTAATGTCAACAACTTCACACAGGCTCCTTCTTCGACCAGTCACAGAGATAAAGACGGAGAAGCAGCCTGCAGCAGAGCAGAGGTGCAGCCCACGTGCAACACTTCAGCATTTTTCGCTCCAAACACAAGTACAGTGTACATTTGCTAAAAGCTCTGCTGATATTTATGCTTACTGTGCACATAGCCTGGAGAAATAAATGGCCGGGCTCTAGCTAGACCAAAGAAGTCAAATATTTGTAAAGCAAATTCAATTTAAAAGCTGTAAAGCTCCTAGCCTACTGACACAGATTTTGCAAAAGGCGTGACAAATGCACAAGAGACATAATGGAAACGTCGAAAGCCTTGGAAATAATGGTTATTTCTTCTTGACTATTTGACAAGAAGCACGCTCTCCGTCACACAATAAGCTAGCGGTGTACCGGGAATCGGTAACGCTGAGCTCATCACTTTGCAGAAACTTCATCCAATAAAACAATTTATGGTTTTCTGCTGATGTACAGCTGGCAGCCTGATTGCTAATGGGTTTAAAATGTGCCGTCTCTGGCCCGCAGAGGCTGGGAGAAGAAGAAGAAGAAGAAGAAGAAGAAGAAGAAAAAAAAAGAGGGGGGGGGGGCTGAAGTTAGCGAGGAGCGAGAGAGTGAGAGGGAATTCTGATTTATGATCGCACCTTCGTCTCCAAATTTCAGCGGAGCTTTTAGCTCCTCTCAAGCCTCAAAGTGGTGTGATGTTGCAATGTGTCCAGATATTTTGACATCATTGCTTTCTTTGTGAAACCGAGGCCAGAGCTTCTGAAGCTCAGGCCTGATCTGTGCCAGTGTGATGAGCGGTGAGCCAAACACCAGCTGACTGATAGAAGCCTTTGATGTTAGCGAGGCGTTGAGAATACCTCGGGACTTTTCTAATGGTAAGTGATGCTGAACCTATAGGCCACCCAGAGAGAGAGAGAGAGATACGCCTACGTGAGAAAAAAGATTTTTAAATGCATATGAACTTTTATCGTCCATATAATTGGCTTACAAGCTCATTCTTTTGAGTTTAAGCAAACATTCGATGACAACGTTGATCTGTTAATGTGCAGCCAACATTCCTTGGACGAATAAGCATAAAGTACATGCGCCATTAAAAGCTGGGTTTCCATAAACATCTAAATACATTGATTGTATTGATCTGTGCTGTAAATAGTTACCTGAACGCCTAAATTATACACTTGCACACCTGCAGAAATGATCAAGGTACTCAGCGATAGACGCAGTACAAACGTTGGCACTTTTTCACCCCCTTCGTCGCGTCTGATGCTGCGTTGGCGAGTTGCTAGGACAGTGGAGCTCCTCGTGACTCATCACGGCGCGCTCTGTTTACATTCTGCCGCTCACGGCCTGTGACGGAACACAAAGATTTCTGGAAAATGAGGTAAATGGGAGCGGTTCGGGTGGGCGGGTGGGTTGAGCTTTTACAGAAGGTCAAGCTGTATATAGGTTGAGGGCTGCCATTGTTTATACTGTCAATCTCTTTTGGTTATAAAGTTTTACGAGGAGGCGCGTTGGCGTTGATGAGAGACACGTTGAAATTTTGAAATTGGGCACCTTCGCATGATTTTGGACTTTCCTACTCATATTTTCGAACTTGTTTGCCGTTTGCCAGGCGCAGTCCATCTCGACCTGGACAGTTAGAAGGAGTTGTCTTCTCGGGCTGTCAGGGTTTTAGATTTGGGTCATCAATCATTAAAGTGTTTATGTGCAGGTGAGGAGGAGGGCACGCATGTGTGGCCACTAACCTGTTAACCCTTGTGTTTACAAGGGCAGACAGATTTCCCAGAGACCACATCATCACGACCTTTGCCCTCAAGATTACGTTGTCAAGCTGTGACCTCATTAGTACAGAAAAACAATGGGTCAGTTCATTTGATATATCTATATCTACATATGTATTTAAAAACACAAAGACTGATCAAATGCACTAGGACAGTCCGAGTTTGAGCCTGGTGAAGTTTGCCGTGGCAGCGCATTTAAAACACCGGAAACGATGACTTATTAGCTTGATGACACTACTTCTTCGGGCCTCAGGAAGTTTTTCCAATTACCCCAAATCTGTTTTACTTGTTACTGTTGTAGCAAATTGACCCTGAATGCCACAAGCATTATTACCGCTTCTGCTAAAGCAGTTTGTGGGAGCTTCGCAGTTCTACGCGCTGGAAAAAATGCTGATTTTCGTACTACTTTTAAACTATGTGGCTGGCAGTATACTGTATTTCACTTGCCTGGTACAAAAAAAGGACAAAAACCTTTATTACTGTGAGAATCATTGTAGTTTAGACTGACTGGTCCCAAAAAACACCATGGTGAGGTACTAAATACTCACTAGCACACCAAATGCGTATTTATCAGAGGGTTGAAACAGCTCTCCACAAACACATCTTTACTGTTTAGATAATTCTGGTTAAAAACTACAAATTCACATTTTCAAAAGCTATATTTGTCATTCAAACGTGGAAACTGGAAGTGCTCCTGTTACCTGAGAGGCTAGAAAGCTACGAAGAGCTGTAAATCGTCACATGGTGTTGGCATCTCCTGAATCAGTCACATCAGTTTGGTCTTGGGTTTATTCATTCTGGTAGATGCTCACCAATGGATCTCCACTTTGTTGTGCAGCTTCATATTACAATGTGGCATCAACTACTCTTATTTGCTGCAAAAATGCCCGTGGAATCCCCAATATGTCAAACTCTGGACATGTTTTGTTCATAATGTGCGATTCAGTCGAGCAATCTTCCCTAAAACTATGGTTCAGCATAAAGGCTTCGACATAATGTTCCCTATTTATGGCGTGCAATTAATGTGGGCATGTTCTGCAGTAGCCTCACATAGCTCCTGGTAAAAACGGTATACAGCGTTTCATTTAATTTCTATGTTAACACAAATCCCCAACCATCCCTCTGCGGTTGCGGTCAACATATATCTTTAAGAGTGAACCTTCCCTGCAGCCGGCTGTGCAGCTCTCGTGCGGGAGGGTGCAGGGGTCTGTAGCCTCTCCTGTGTCTGTGTGCCATTAAGATGTCGCCACTCTGGCCTACAAAGCCGCTAATAGCAGGGTCCTGAAGGAGGCTACTTTACACAGTGGGAATCTGTGGCCACAACAAGGTCACTCGTGGGTTTGGATGGAAAACACAGAGGTCTGCGTACCATTTCTGACGCCGCCTCTTTTGTTCCAGCGTACACCCCAGAAGAAGGAGCAGCTAACCGCTGCAGGTAACCGTTCGCGATTGCCGATACTTTATGTGGTTTCAGTTATCTGTGTACGTGCGAGAGCGTGTACCTGAAGTTTGTGTTTCTGCTTGGATTACAGACAGCACGGAGAGGGCCTCACATCTGGCAGGCTGGCTGTCAGCCCACCCTAGCGATGGGCTCCAGTTGTGGCACTAGGCAACGGTTGTCAAGGGGAGGGGCCAACTGGAGCAGGACCAGCTGGTAATGTATCATCCCTCTGTCCCGGAGGGAAGCGCATCGAGCGAGCACGAGCAAAAGCTGATGAAACTTTCTATCACAACTGTTAATATTATGAGAGCTCCACCCGATATCCAACAGTTTTTCACGGCGCCGAGAACAAAAGCAGATTTTTAAACCACAAAAATAGACAACTATTACTTGCATTTTTAAAATGTAAAAGCAGCGAGAGCACCAGCTAAAGTCCTTGATAGCAACGCTGAGTTGAGATTTGTGGAAATCCCTTCTCTTTGTCAAGACTGGTCTCTTAAATCCCAATTATGGAAATGAAAAGATACAAAGCTGCTGATGTGCTGGTGAGTCTGCGGCTGTTATCTAGACTTAATCCCTGGAAACAACAAAGGAACACTGTGTCTCCTCAGTCTGGCACCTAAGACCTACCTGGATGGGTTGAAGGAAGGGGGAGGAGAAGAGGTAGCCTCTAGCAGGAAGGGGTGGGAGAGAAAAAAGAGGAAAAAGAAGAGAGACTGGCAACAGAGAAAGTGAGAGACAAAGCAAAAGAGGAGAGCTGGGTTCAAATCGAGTCAGCACATGCTGGGAGATAGGAGACAGGCTGGCTGTGAGAGATTATTGTCACGTTAAAAGGACCGTAAAAATGAAAGAAACGGGTCCAACAGAGCTCATGGGTTCACAGCCGGGTTTACCTGGAGAGGAGGGATAGAGAGAATAGAGTTGGTGGAGAGTATACTCGCGGGCCTCATAGCGGAGCTGTGTATCATTTGGAGTCGGCCTTTGTTTCCTTTTGCTCTGGAAAATGTATATATCTTCTGTCAAGTGTTCCGTGAGTTGCTGCTCGCTCCCATCCAGGTCACACTGTGATGCACGCATGCACAGGCACCCATAAACGCAATGATGTATGCACATCCCGGTCCTGCCAAGATACATAATCAAACTACTCTGCATAGACGTTCATATGTTTTAGTCTTGTGAAGAGATTAAAGGAGAGAGGAGAGCAGCCTGATAACAGCAGCGGAGAAGACACACACATAAATGTGCATTTGTGCCGATTTTCAACCACAGCTGTACTTTAAATACTCAAATACAGTTATATCAGTCCATATTTGCAATTTTGATTAACTGTTGTTGCATACAATGTAAAAAGTCTGCCCTGTTTGCATGCCTAAAGCCCATCTTCATCCACTCTTTTGTTGATTTTTATTTTTTCTCTTGGTTTCCTCTGGGTTTTTGTTGCTTTTGGCATCTTCTATTACTGGCAGTGTGGTTTCTGTCTGCAGGCCGTGAGCTTGGTTGTAAAAACCGCAGCATTTTTCTCAACCCAGATGCACCAGGAAGACTCGCCCTGTTGCATGCTATCACAGTTGACCACATTAAATACACAACCGCTCACCTGTCAGCCCTCGTCTCCAAAAAATCAGAATAAACTATCCAAACGGGACGTTCAGTTTTGATTGGGAAAGACAGTAAGGATGCAAAACTCGTGCAGCCCACACCCAGCATGTGCTTGGACCAACAAACAGCCACACGCAACCGTCATTTCAAATCATACGGTTTTAGGCGCATAAACACGATTTAGCCCGCTAATTCAAACACAAACTGAAAAATGTTCCACCAAACCCCAAACCTGACTTGCACTCGAAGCCATGTTTACATGCAAAGGCGACATGAAATGTAGGTCAGACCAGAAAAGACCAAAAGAAGAGCAGCGCTGCCCAACGCGCTCACTCTGCAGCACCGATTTCACCCCACGAGGAAGGAAAAGCTCCAAGTTTTGAGATTGAACCGTCAGATTTTCTATATCAGTGAACGCGTTTCCACTGATGACTCACAATTTGTGCTTTTTCCCCCCAATTGTACGTGGCAGAGAACGTATCGCATTTTGTTAAATAACCCAGAGAAAAGGGAAGAAAGGAGGCTGACAAATTGGAGGCATGTGTGGGTTTCTGTGGAACTGGATTATGAAATTTCCAGACATTATTCACCTCCTAAATCTTAGTTTTACATACTTTGGTCAATTGGCAATTATAATAAAACAGTGGTTGTTCCAGTCAGTAGGTTAGGCCGTTTTAATATGACCATCATTTTTAGGCCCTAGAGGCAAATCTATAAGCAATGATATAATATTGTTGCTTACATATTATATCATTAACACAATATATTGGAGCATAAGAGGACTTTTTTAATCAATGTAGCAGTGAAGAACAACTGAATAATCATGTAAGTAAAAGACCATATAATCATACTGACTAACAGCGTTCCAAATATTTGACCAGATGCGGCTTGGCGAAATTTTGTCTTTAATCATTATACCGCTGTCAAACTGTTTCCTCCATCTTCCTGCCTGTCTTGCTCGTTACATCTGGGTTTGTCTTTTGCTTGCTATCTGTAAAACCACTGGTGCCAGACAGGTCAGAGGGATTTGCAACCAGGAAAATCCTTAAAGTGTTTTTAGGACCTTATCTGAAAGGACTTTTGTCACAAAAAAAAAAAAAAAGATTTGTTTATAATTGTGGAGAACTGTGAGAGACTCCTGGGCTTTAGTTTCGTGCTGTTT
The DNA here is from genome assembly GCA_005024645.1 of Planiliza haematocheilus. Lineage (NCBI taxonomy): Eukaryota > Metazoa > Chordata > Actinopteri > Mugiliformes > Mugilidae > Planiliza > Planiliza haematocheilus. The sequence goes on along the minus strand of SRSE01000183.1, from coordinate 649,988 downwards.
ACATGGGTGTGTGAGTTCAAATAAACAGGCTGTGCGAACTTTCTAGAAGTTACATTTTTACGCTGATAATCTGCAACACAGAGGGATCTCATGCGCACGTTCTCTTGACGCAATGAGGAAACGCTTTTAATTAAAAACGCTCATGCGTCGCAATCGCTGAAGCACGCTTCGAGTGTCAGCGGTGACTCAAAGCACACGGCCTCCGCTGACTAATCTGCGCAGAGCGCTGCAGATGATTACGCTCGCCACTTGCAAATGCCATTAGATCTCTTCTGTGTCCGTGCCAGGAGGCAGGAAGCAGAGCCAGGCGAGTTCAGATGGAGATACCGGGGCCAAGAAGCACAAACATCAAGCCGCTGCAGTCGCTGAAGCAGGTCAACACTGAACGCCGTGTGCTTCTGCCTCTGGAGGTTAATATACAGTTTCGCTCGCCGGCTGTCTTTTCTCTTTTGACTGTCTCTCTCATCTGTTTCACTCACAGAACGCGGTTACGTAACTCATTGGGTCATTGATACTTAGAGAGGGGCTTCAGTAGTTAAAGCCTTACGTAACATATAAGTACAGAGAGGGAACGCTTCTTAAAAGTGTCTCTAACACCTTGTACTTCATCTCGTATTTCTTGTAATAAGAAAAGAAATAAACAGTAATTTCTCCCGGAATCATGTGACCTTCAATTTTGCAGGATATCTTGGTTTGAATAGTTTGAACTCATCCTGCAGGGTGGTGGTATGGGAGCATATTAGTAGTAATAGTTCCCTAAAGCTGCAACGAAACTTTTTCCATGCAACATTTTAGAAAAGGAGACGCTAAAATCCATTTTTGCCTCAAATATTGCATCCACTTTCTTGCATCTACTTGTGCGTTTGTCTATCGCTTCAATTAGGCTCCATATAAAAAAAAGTGGCAGACAAAATGACACAAATATTTTCTCACCCATTAAAATAAAAAATTAGCTCAATTGAGCAGAAAACCACACCATCTGGCAGCGCTGTTCTCGCCTCCAGTCCTCCAGCTTGTTTCAGTTCTCACCATGCTCTTCCTGCAGCCCCTCCACTCCCACTCATTTAACAATCCACAGCAAACATCCATCACAAAACCTCGCTCCATCAATCTTCCCCGACGTCTCCCATCCCTTCATCGTCCACCTAATCTGAGAAAACGTCTCGTTCTGAAGTGGGTGTTGTCTTAGTTAATGGAATTAGCATGCTAGCCAAGAGGCGTGTGAACGCACTACAAAGGCTCCTCAAGTCTACTTGGTGGTAAGTTTGGGGTTGCATGCACACATAGATTTCGCTTTCATGCTGCTGCATTTTAATATCCCATTTTCTTCCCCTCGAGGTCGAGAATCAATAGAGACATTTGCAGATTTCACCATCCCCGTCCTTGGCAGGCCTGCGGGGTCAGTGGTGGACATACGACTCCGCTGGGCGTCCCAGTCCACCTGTAATACCAGACACTCCTGAACGCTCCAAGTCAGACGTCGAGTAAGATATCAATCCCATCCCTCCTTCCGCCGCGGCCCGGCCTGATAGCTTTAAATCATTTCCTGGCTGTAATGACTCCTCGGTGTAGCCCTAAGACCACTCGCACCTGTAATCCCGCACGTGTATGTATATGTGTGTGTGACAAAGAATGACCACTCAAAAACTGCCGCAGTTTCGCATAAAGGTCAGCACTGCTGCATTGATTAACTGGAGCCATTTCATTTCATACACACACACATATATATATATATATATATATATATATATATATAAGCCCCTTAAGGTCACAATGAAAATACAATAAAACACATGAGGGATGAGGAATGTGTGAGTGAATAAATGCAGATGACGTGGCATGTGCATGTGCATATGTGGTTTTGCAGATGTGTCTTAACACATAATGTTATATATTCTATAGCTTTCCAAGTTTGGTTGCTCTCCACAGGCGGGAAGCAGGCACGGAGGTGTTACATAGCAGCTCATAAGTTACAAAAGCAATCATTTCTGCTAATGAATATCATTTTATGGCGTGAAAACTGGTGTGTGTCGATTTGTGTGTGTGCGCCGATACTGCCTGCCGGCCCACAGTGTTCTGGCGCCAGTGTCAACATGTGCTTTGTAAGCAAGTGTTGAATTTGGAAACATGCATTGTTACTTTCAGCAGGGATTTGATTATGATGTGGTGTACGTATGAATGAGGAGAGAAACCGTGTCAAAGCCAGTTAAAGCTTTATGTCACTCCGCCATGTGCTTCGCGTTAAAGCCTTGTTTTATATTTTGCGGCTTTGTGGGATGGTAGACAGCTGATTCTGACTCCTCAGCTTGTTTTTAATGGAGTGTCGCTGGCTCACATGTCAGTTATTAGAGATTCGAAGCTGTTACAGGGTAGCTTTGATTATCGGGAACTGCGCTGAGTGACAGCACACACTGTACGATGTGTCGAACGTGATGTACGTTAAAGGAGCACCAGCATCTTGTCACTATCCCGCAAATGGTTCTGTGATTGTCATTGGAAGCATCTGAGTCTGGCTTTGGTGAGAAAGTTGTGTAACGCCATGTTTAAATGTTGTCCCAGGTTGTAAACGTGCCAAAGGAAGTCAGACGCAATGCAGCGTTCAAATATGGAAACTTTATGTGTCATTTTCTCACTTTTCCTGACTAAAATAACAAAACGGAGCAAAATCAGCCTGTTTCGCGTACAGCAGCAGTGTAAGTATGGGCTCACCATGAAAAAACTTGGTTCCCAGATGCTCACCCACTAACAGCCTGACACTGGCATCAGCCAACCCTTGGTTTGGCAGCCTTACTAACGGGGTCAAGCTGTGTGCCTGAAATATCAGCGAGATATTTCTTCTATCATGAAATATAACAAACGGTTTAGGCTGCTGCATCAATTTAACGCCAGAGCTACGACAGCCCAGACCGTACGCAGACGTACACCTCCTCAGAAATGTAACTACGCGTCGCGGTGACCACAAGGGCTGTGATTGGTCTGCTTGGTGGTAGCGTGCCGCAGTTTTCTAATTTTGGATCAAACAAGATGGAATATAGGTCCTAGAAAGGTAGGAAAACTTAGTTTCTCCTCAAAGCAAGAAGACGTTCATTGAACAATAATGCCCAACTAGCTTTTAATAAATCTCTCTCTTCTCTGTTCAAAGAACACAACCACATGTAAGTTAATCACGGTAGCACTCACAGTAAAAAGGACATCGTCAGCATTTGCGTAGCAGTGACGCCACGGCCTCTCGCTCTTTGGCCGCTACAAAGTCTTTATGACGCCAGTATCAAAACAGCCAAAGAGCTCATCAAAATGAAGTGCTTCCTGAGCTAATCTGACAGTTCTGCCATGCAGCTAGCACACTCAGATTCATCTCCTCATCCCATATGGCGGACAACTTCAAAGCCCTCCTTTTGAAGTGTGCCCTGACAAGCCTAAAGGCTCGTAAGTCTTAAAGAGGCTATTGCGAAGGAAAGCAAAGCAGAGAACACACTGAATGTACAAAACTGACTGGCGACGTAAATCTTGGTTGCGTTTTAAAACGAGAGCACTGTATGACCTCAGAAACACCTCTTTCCTATTATGACCTTATGTCATAATAGTGCTGTGAGAGAGAGAAAACGAGGGAGAAAAACAGGTCCGACTCTGCCAAAGCTTTATGTAAGACTAATGCTCGCTGTGCATGTTCTTGCAAATTCCTACTCCGAGATATCCAACATATTACCTGAAAATGTAAACCTCTGCGTCTAATACATCACACCTGCTGAGGCCTTGCGCCTGAGTATTCCCGAGGCCTGTCAGAAACGGTGAACATCCGACGGTGTTTGACAGTTTGACCTGGAACCAGCGTGAAAAATGAGCTAAACACTCAGATATAAGGTTGCTGCGGCGGTGGCGCTTAGCCTACCTCAAGGTAACGAAGAATCCCATGACAATCACACATTCCCGGATTGATAATACCACCATTGTGCTGCAAGACTTACATTAACACCCCCAGCTCATGTTGTCTTTTCATCTGCTCCCCCCACGCTGCTGCCGGACAATGGAATACTGTTATTAATCCTTCTGCCCCAGGAGACGCGCTTAATGAACGGGTTTCTGCCATCGCCACTGCCACCAAAACAGATCGGGTTGGTAGGGAAACAAGACAGGAGTCAAGAGAGCTTTATGTGGCGTTTACTCCCCTCAGGGCTGTTGAGTGTCAGTGCCCCCCTGAGTGTCAGGCTGCGGTTGAATGAAGTGAAGAAAACAGAAGTAAACACATATCGACACTCGAACAGTACACAAATCTGCAACTGCACAGAAAACACTTGACGTTGCTTCTCCAGCCTGACAGCCTCTTCACCTCATTATCTCTAACAGGGAGTCTTGTGTGCATTCGCTTTTCTGTGTGCAAAAAGTGCACACGCTGACAAAAAAAATAAAAAAATAAAGTAAGCCGACGTTTGACAGGCAGCTTACATGATGCGACATGCGATGTGCAGACTGACGTTGCTGTAGGCGGCTATAAAGCTGCAGCTCCCACCGCTCGTTACGAAAGAACCACCCAGTTTTTTCGGTAGCATCCATTGGCGAGCGGATAAAAATGTTAGGTACTGCAGACCTGTTTGAGACTTGTGCCTCTAGATTTAGATTAAAGCATATACACTATGGAGGTTAAGAGTCATTTATGAATGTACACAGATCAAATGACCATCCAGATCCCCACAAGTTTTAAAACCGGGGCACTGGCTGATGTCTCCACTCACTTTTTGAAAACCACACTCTCAGACCTATCCGTTATCGTATGATCCACTTTTTGTTGGCCAATAAAAATCACACAGGAATAAAATAAGCAAAGGAATTAGTCTCCACCCCTACAAGGCCCATACACCCATACCCATAGCCTACTGTTGAGCTTGCACATTACTGAGCAGCCTGAACTGAGATATACTATTTTATGCTTCCATTTGCTCGACGGAGACCAAGTATGATCAAAACGCTTCCTTGTTTCAGCAAATAATCCAGAGCTTTCATCAGGTGTGACCGTACCCCTGACTCAATCTTGATTTAATAATTTGCCATTATTCAAGATTACAAGAAAAAAATAAAAGCCTGTTTTCAACATTGAATTGTAACTTGCTAGCCAGCCCCGGCAGGCTAGTGCTCGTCGGCCCCAGAACTTTCCATTTTCCCCTCACTGCTTCTCATTATGTTGAGAAGCCAGGCGATGACAAGCAGATATAAAATTTACGGCCGACTGAGAGCTGCAGTAAATGTAAACATATTTTTGTGATCTTTAAAAAAAAAAATACAGCTTAGCCGTATCTCAGTCCCAGCAACTTTTAGTAAACATATTTATTTTTCAGCCATAAGGAAAATCTAAATGCAAAACATGTTTACAAGTCACCTTCAAAGTCGCGCTACCTGCCGTGTGCACGCATGCACGTGTATGTAAATGCGTATAATCTGCTCATCTCCAGCACGGTCTGTTTTGGCTCATCGGTTCACCTGCTCTCAGGCTCTTCTGTTAGTTTAAGATCCCTTATCTGCATGAGAACCGGCTCACACACATGCACCGGCGACTCGTTCTTCCATGAATGCACATGCAGCTTTCACCTAAGGTATAATAGAGCGTAGAAGGACGGATGGAAGATGGTAGGCTTAAGGGAAGGGGATGTTGTGGGGGTGGAGTATCCATCAAGCCATCAGCAGTGAGTGGGTTGAGGGAGCACCAGACCGACAGATTGTCTTGATGGATGGGCTCATATGTTCCTAGATAGGGCTAGAGATATGAACACACACATATAATGGCGAGACTCAAGCGCAGAGGATGCACGCACTCAAGGTCAGGATCGGAAAGTTCTCACCATGCTTAAGTAGAACGTTACGTGATACAACACAGAAGCTCTACGTGCTCTTCACATTCACAACCTTAATCCTCCTCTCACCACTGCTTCATAAATGCAAAAGCTGCAGAACAAAAAAAAAAAGACCTCTGTGGCTTCAGTGTGGGGCCACAGAATAGAAAGCTACAAGAAGCAGTCCGTGTGGTTTATAGGTGGTAACCTGGTTTATATAAACCTAATCCTCTTTATAAAATTTCAACGAAAGAGCAGTAAAAACTTTCTAACGTGCCGTTAAAAACTGTTGCGCTGCAGCTCAGTGGGTGGGCCGTGTATACACGTTATCGGTCAACCAAAACAGAACGCTCCGAAGCTAATGAGCCTGAACGTATCAACTTTATAACCTGTTTATCTGTATGATACTCGTTAAGCTGTGAAAATAAGAACAGATAATGAGCTGAATATAATGGGAAGTTGTGAGGTTGCAGAACGTTTTATAAACAGGAAATGGAACTTCTGTTTACTAGGTTTCACTTTCATGCACATGGGAATCAAGGTTTGCAGAAACCACAGTAGAAGTTAAGAGGATAATGCTGCGTTCGAGACCACAGAACTGTTGTCTGGCAGTCTTTAAAAATGTGTCACATATCCTTTTGCCTGTCCAACCTAATGCAAAAGCGCTTTTGCTTATTAAATTAGTAAAACGTTACGTAACCTCGTCAATCCGTCGCCATAAAACACTCGGCACTGCTGTGTGTGTGTGTGTAACATCAATAAAACCTCTTTTTAATGGCACTCAAATGCAGGAAAACCTTCTGCTCAGACGTATGATCTTATGAGGAGCAGCTAAACACACACACACACCCCACATTTACAGCGCACTGATTTATATACTGTCCTGAGGTGAGGTTGTGTAGTCCTGAAGCCGCTAACAGTTGGAGGTTGCCGCCATGCCTATATAAGGACAAACTGTGCTCCTGTAAAAGCCACTGCTGCGCTGGCAGGTTAATTGCATGTTCTGTTTAAAGTTTAAAAGTGCTTCTTTTGTGGTTAGTTTCTCAGAAAGGGAATTCACTCTGTCTTTTAAAGATATTTTTGCAAGCTTAAACAATAATACTGGTTTTGCGCTTTAAAATACTGGTGCGGTTCTAATTAGATCTAATCCAGACTCAGGAAGAAGTTTTTTTTTAACCGCTGGTAATGCTCCCTTGTGTTTAAGAACATGATGAACCATTGTTTTTTCAGCTTTAACGCATTGCAGCGTGTCGTATGATTTATGGTCACATGGCCTTCGGAGACGGTACACACACTATGAATATGTGTTCAACCTTTCGCCGCCTATTCAAACTATCCCACCTCATTTGAGGACACTGAACATTGTTCTGTTTGTGTGTTACTAATTTGAGCCGAGAATGAGCTTGGGCTCCGCAGCGAGCTCGTGGATGGGATGGGAGTCATTAATCACGATTCTGGCATTAGCCTGACAGCCAGGTGTGCCAGATTTAGTCATGTGTTGGACTCGGCAACAGTAGATACCTATGAACCTGCATGAAGACGGGAACTGCGCTGCAAAAAGCGCTGATCACGCGCAAAGGGCTGCAACCGCTCATTTGACAAACATCGCTCTGCGTGCATTAGCCCTGAGCTAACCGCTTCCTGCGAAAAACCGGTGACAACTGCAATCCACTACTTGTTAGTTTTGGATTTCACACTCATTTCACGGGCTCTGTGTGAAATGAGCCGCCGCATGTGCCGCCAAGTTTGCGGCCAAAAGTGCTCCATCAATCACCGATGGGCCCGTCCGTCCATGCATGTGAAAACAATACACAATAGGGCCTGTGTGCATGTGTTAAGCCACGCCCTCTCTTCGCTCAAGTGGTGTGATGAGACAGGTACCTAATGCCCCTATTGTCTTCCTTCCCCCCCACACACACACACATGCACACCTTAAAGGAAACGTGACTCCCTGAGGAATTTCCTCTGTCAAAGCTGAGAGGTGATGAGCTGTCGGACCCTGGTGATTTTAAGGTATGATTATGTAGGCAGGTAGAGGGAAAAGAAGCGGCGTGCACGCAGCCCTGTGTGGTCCAACACACACACACACACACAACCACAAACCCCCATCACAATGAGGCTATTGTCTGTCACGGACAAGCCTGAAACAGTAAGAGGAGAGCGTGAAACAATGCGAGGGGATGAGGGATAGGGTTGGGAAATAAATGACAAATGAAAGAAAGGTTGACAAAATAAAAAAGAATAAAAAAAATGACGCCTGCAGCGCGGAATAAAGTATAAAGATTAAGGGCCGGGATGGAGACAGAGGTGGGATTATGACAGCGAGGACAGTTTATTTAGCAGCTGCTCTTGAACGCTTTGTATAGACTGTACCGACTGAGTGTACATTTGGCTTGCAGACAGAGCTAATTGATAATGACATTCTGTAAATAAGGATTATACTGTACAAGCAGTTTGAACCGTGACGCCTGTTTGCTTAGAAGACGTGTTCCAACCACTGAAAAATGGAAATCATTGAGGGCGTCTTTTTTTCTTTTTTTTTGCTTTCAGCGCACACAAAGACGAGAGCCTTTGCTTTCTTGGTTCTTAAGTGCGCTCAAACATCCTCCGGTAACCATGACATCATACCTGAGAAGATGCTCTTCACAAAGACGGAAGGTTTTGCCGCATTAGCGCTCGGCTGCATCACCGCTGCACCCATAACAACATCAAAGATCGACGATTTTTTTTTTCCTTTATTTGATATAAAACACTACGCTTTGGAAAATCTCGCTTGGCGTCAGCACAGAACGGTCAACAAGTCCAACTTGGCTACGCGGCGTCCTACACATTCAAGGCTAAGCATGAATACTCCACGTGACGGTGGTGCTCTGTCATTATGATACTTCAAATGAAAAAATTCCATTCATATATCACTCAATGAGGAAGTAATTCTTTATAATGACTGTGTTTAGCTGCTCTGCTTCAGGGTCTCAAAGCCAAAACAGTGCAAACAAAGCAATTGCCCATTAAATAGGAAGAGATAGATGTTTTATTACCTGGTTTAATTACAATGGATGAGGGCAGGAAATCCCCCCCAGAAACCATGATTACAAAGTGTTCATCTTTCAGCAAGAGTTAATGGACATAGCTCGGGTTGGGACGGCCGCATTCTCACAAATATATCACAACCACATGAATCGCTCCCAGACGCCACGGTCTCGACGTCGACTTTTTCACTGCATTGCACGACTTTGATTTCATTTAGAGCTTAAAAGCTTCTGTAACTCCAGCAGATACAAATATCCAACAGATTTTTAAGTCTGCATCTGGTGTGCATGCGAATAGTTTGCTGCTGGCTGTTACGGACTACACGCTTAGCATACATATTCTCTCTAGCATCATGCAGGGTTTTGTACTATACTTCTAGCATGTTTGACTCTAAGGTAAACCTCAGTTCCTTTGTTGGAAATATTATTACTTTAAGCAGAAGAAAAAATGTCGACTGACTTTTTTTTTTGTAGTTCTGCGAGCACCATAAATTTAATTATTCACGTCCAGCGCATTTGGAGAAAGGCATCAATCTCGGGACCAAATAAAACCAAAACCATCTGCACGGCTAGATACTACCGAGTCAAACACGCATAGCCCTCGTAGTTATGCCGTGTCCTAAATCATATCCAGCTAAAGTACTGCCGCCCCGTCCTCCCAAAAGCCACAGCTACATGGAGCTATGTTTGACTTTTCTTTTAGGCGTTTCAGAGGCCACGCCAGACGAGAACTTTGTGCAAGAATGTATTTCTTGCCAAAGTTAGTCAAGATCAGGGCTGCACTGTCGAGACAGGCTAACTAAGTAAAGCTGAAAAAGAGGGGGTTGGCCAGGTAGCTACCAGTGACAAGCATAAACCCCCTTAAACCTACGAAGGCCTTACAGTTCATTAACAAAACTCTGTAACTCCCCTTCTGTTTACCCCATGACAGATTTCACTAGTTTAGACTTGGAAGAAAGCTCTCCTGTACCTGGACACTGATCCTGAAGTCCTAAAACATGACTGATTGGCTTCTGGTGATCAGTGCCAGCCACCATTCAGGATCAACCGGTGGCCTGACCTGGTAACAACCCACGGCTCCTTTATGAACAGATCAAACGCTCCTCCTTGTTCTTGACATTTCCTCAGTGCTGCATGAACCCAACATCCTTTTCTTTTTCCGGGCTAATACATTACATTTAAACATCTTTAATCTTCACTGCAACTCGTTTGCTCACTGCCTTCACTGTGGGATACAGCATTGATAAAGGATTGGGGGAAGCTATTCGATTTAGTAAAGAGGCCATGCAAGCCTCTGATTCACTCTGACTAAAGAACCGTGCGGCCATTTGTCTAAGTTATCAACAGGAGAAATCCAACGCCGAGGTATGAATTGCGCACTAATCCGGATAACCCGACCTTTTAAAGTGTCTGCTTCAGGTGGATTTATTTTGGTTGGCAGAGTTTCCCTTCATGCTGTCAGAGTGGTGACTTAATGCAGTATGTTTTGAATAATGACTGCATTCGGGGATAAGAAAACAACTAAAGTTCAGGCCTGTTTCAGTGAGCTAATAGCATCAAAAATAGATAATACAGCTAGGATGATCACTTTAAAATGGGCAACATCTGCACGCTAACACCACATTTAAACATCAGACGATTGAAGAAATTGTTAAAATGTAATTTAACATGAAACTGAGGAACGACTTTCTGCAAATAGAAGGTGCTAAAATTAAAATCTGCCCGGGGCCGCTCACACTGTGCCGAGGAAAACAGACTGATCACGACGTTAGAGGCCAGACACGTACAAAGCTGCACAATGCCAAGCAGCATTGGTCACACCTGAGAGCAAAAACCACACACACACACACACACATAACACACAAACACTCAGACACAAACACAGACGTAGACATAAATACACAGACACGCACGCGCAGCAACCTCGTACACCACTGTGGGCACACAAAAAGACATAAAAAAAAAAAGCAGACCAAAATACACACACATACACACACTCATTCATAAACACAGACAGATATTCACACAGAGACAACTAGAGATGCAGACATGGACACGCTGAGCCCTCGGGGCATTCACTGTTATTTTTTCTGCCACATCGCTGCTCCAACTGTTTGAAAAATGAAGCCAGAGCGTCGCACCGCTAAGAGCCGATTTAACTGTCCAGTCAGGCTTTTTCATTGTGATGGTCAGCAGCGGGCGGCGACCGCGGGCCGTGTAACCGACCGGTGCAAAAGCATCCCGTCGGGTCAACGTTAGCCGGCGGAGAAGACGCCGTGGCCGACACACAGGCCGGTTTAGGCATGCTCCACTCTGCGGGCATAAATCAAGCTTAAGTAAACTTTAAGTCAAGAGGAGAATGAGCTAAAGATTTTCAGTGAAAGAAGATGCATCACATGTCAGTGGGCGAGTAAGAGGGACACGCGAACCCTTCGTCAGACTTGACCTATTTCACCATGTTTTCATTCGGTTTAAGCTGTTTAGTTTATTCAGCCACCTGTCAGCGGGAGATTTTAGGCTTGATTTGTGGAGCTTCTTGTCCAGAGCTATTTAGCTACTTTGTTAAATTTAAAAGCGAAATGTTATAAGCCCGATGCTGGGAATACAAAACATCCGGAGGGATATGGGCGAATGCGGTCAACACAGTTTGATTTAGTGCAAACTTTCCCGGCTAATTGGATGCTTTAGGCCTGAGTGCATGCCAGAGTTAACTTGGAAGTTTTGATGTTACCAAATATGTATATTTGACCCTACGGAGGAGCTCCAAAAGGAAAATCACGAAATAAGCATCAAAATATGATGTAGGAATCACAACATTTGCCCTAAAATGCCTTAGATATGTGTTACCTTTTGGTTTCTAACACCACAAACTATGATGTAACCAACATAACAGCTTGACCCCATAGAAAGGATGGACAGAGATACACAAAGAAGAAGTTAGGAGAGCTTGACCTCTAGTGCCGGCCACCCGTGACCTCCTGTGCCACGCACAAGAACACACAGAGAAGACCATGGTAACTGTTGCTGTTTGGCTTTTCTTATTCCACACAGAGCCCACCACCACCACCACCACCACCACCACCACCTCTGCCAGCTCCAGGGACCTCGCTTGGTAACACATTTAACTTGATTTGACTTGATTAAATCATAATCGCCCTTTTCTTTTTCATTCAATCCTACGTACAAGCGATCCATTACCTGCACTTTCTCTGAGTGCCTGTGTGCATACCATGCATGCATGCGTGTGTGTGGTTTCAGGCAGGCCCGAACCCTGATGAAATCACAGTAATCCCCGGGGCCGATAAAGCCCTGTTGGTGGCAATCCGGGAGGCCCCCAGAAACCTCGCCACCCGGCCCAGCCAGGACCAGGCAGGGACCAGGAGCTGTAAGCTGCTTTCTCAGTGTCAGCCTCCACATGCCGCACCAAGACACAGCCAGCTCTGGTGCTAGCAGGCAGCAGAGGACATGAACACAAACAGACTGAGGCACATGCATGCACAGAGATACGGCCACAATAAGAGCGGAGACACAGTTGAAACTACAGAACTCCTCAGAAACTTTTAATGTTTGGGCCACAGTGTTATTCATTTTGCTTTGCAAGTTTCTAACTCAGGTTCAACCCTCACAAACCACCTTAAGAACAAGACCCTCCTCTCGACACCTGAGCCTGTCTGGAGAGGATTTTACCACAGCCCAACAGTGACACCGGCAGGCAGAAATGAAGAACTGCAGGCGAAAATCTCTTAAGGTGGACCAGCGAAGATGGAACAGGCTCAACAGAAAATACAGATATTGTATTTAGTGCTGAGGAGATAGATTTCTTCACATAAAATAAATAAATATAAAGCTGATTTGACTAGATTTAATTATTTTTAACATTGCACTTGTGACAGTGGTGCTCAATTTGTCCAAAAGAGGGAGGGAACGTCCTCAGAGGTGGTTAGGAAATGTAAAACAGTCAGATTCAGTGGTCTCAATAATCCTCACACACAAACATTCACAAGTCCAACAGCCACAGGGGACTCGAGCCAAGCCCAATGTCAGCCAAAGCAAAGCATAAATATAAATTGTGTGTATCAGCACACAGCACGCCACCCCCTCAGAGTCAACACACATCACCCCCACAAAGTGAGGGGTGAAGAGCTGCAAGGTCAGCTGTTTATTAACCGGTCAAACCTGAAGACACACTATGGATGTGGGAGCAGGAGAGGGTCAAGTTCGAGACTCGAGGGTAATAATTAAATGGAAGATCAAATATGTTAAAGAAGAGATCGCACAGAGGAAGAGCTGCAGGTTTTACAGCCATACATGGCAAAGTCCGCATGAAGGAAAACCTAAAATAGGCACGATCCTGGCTTGTTTTTCCCATCTGTACATAGATGGGATGAAAGACCAAGATCAAGCACATCAGACTAATAACCTGAGGGGCCTGCGGGTGAGAGACAGAGAGAGAGGGGTAAAGAGAGCAGATTAGATAAAGCAGAGAAGTTTGGGGACACAATAGCCAGACGAGAGACGAGAGATAAGGGGATCAGCGAGACACACCGCAGGACCGGCGCTTTGACAGGAGAGGGGAACCTGCAGGGGAGTTGGGGGCACACGCAAACATCAGATAATCCTACGACAGGGACACGCACCGTGCATGCACAGCTACAAAAAAAGAGTGCACATGGAGGAGCACGCCACATGCACATGTACGGCAGTGTACACACAAACTTCACTACATCGTTTGAAACAACACAAACATTTCTCTCCAGCAGCGCGGCACGCTCCACTGCCAAGTCTTAGCAGAAATATTAGCAGCAATTGATTTAGACAACACAAAACACCAGGCCCCATCGGATGAGCTGCAACATTTACAGCCTGGAGCTTATTATTTCCATAATAACAAGCAATAAAATGAAACACAGACTCACTCTTAGAAGATCTCGTTTTCTTGGCAGCGCCGTGTCTGATTAAATCCCGGCGCGGCAGTCGTTTCTGAGCCGGCGTCCACTCCAGGTGGGGCCGGGTTTTTGGCCTTCTTCAGCTGTAGACCTGCTTGTTGCCATTAGCTAACATGCTAACACACTAACTTCCAAAGAGTCAGAGTGCTCTCACCTGTGGCTCTCACCTGCCACTTCCTGTTTCTAGCCTTTTAAAAAGAGGCCCCTGGAGAAAAGTCTCATTTCTTTCAGGGTTTTTAGTATCTGAGATCATCCTGATAAAAAAGTCTAAAAGTTTATTTGACAGTTTATTAAACAACACGTCAGTTCATTTCATGGCTCTGATTTCTTGACTGGTCAATATTTTTGGGGCCTGTTATCAGTATCTATAGAAAAGGAACCAGAGGGATCGCTGCAGTGAGACTGAAGTCAGTCGTCGCAGCCAGCGAGTCTGTGCAAGGGAAGCATCTGTTGTCCTTTACTGCATATTTCTCTGTCTTTATGTGTGGTTAATGGATGACTGCTTGGCAGGGAACTGTTGTGTTTTGTCTCCCTTTCCCTCCGTTTGAGTGGGATCAAAACCAAAACAACTTAACTCAGCGAATCCTCTCGTCTCTACCAGCAACAATGCATTGTCTTTGTCCTCTTTCATATTTGACACAGATTAAAGTACTCTGGCTATGAAAAATGCTTCTCCTCCTCCGGGGAGACATGAGCCTAATGAAAACAGAGTGCAGGAGTGGAAAGATGAAGCGCGGGCCAAGATTTCAAATCTGAAGAAAAAGCTTGAACAACAAAAACTGATTGCAATGCGATCACAGGGCCTGTTTGGGGTAGGCCGATGGCTTATCGTGAAGTTTAAAACAACAAGCTGTGTGGATGCAAGGTCAAACCTGGGAAAATGTTGTTTTCACACAGAACACAGCTGATTCATGTGATGACGGAGCTTCACTTCCGGCCAACGTCACTCCTCCCTTTCCCTCATACCGGGAAAAAGTCAAGTGATTCACAGATCACACCACGGCTGGACGGAGTTCGGGATATTCTGATTGGCCGTCAACCAGCGTAAAATCAGCATTTTGCTAACGTCACAACAAATCCGAGCCATCGAGTGTCTTTTGGAGCAGAAAGCCGAACCCAGCGGCCAAGTTTAGGCTAAGATAAACAAGGATGAGAACTGACATCTTTCGAGAAATGGAATAGACGCGCAGCTGGAAGCCCCTGACCTCTTTCTGGTACTGTTTGGGTTTGGACATTGCGCTGTGTTTGAAACAGAGAAGTTTGATGACTATTATTGTTTCTCATGAAGTCCTTCGGGAGAATCAGGAGTGGGCCAGTTCCAATGAATGAAAACTTTACAGGAACCAATTTTCCTACAGCCATGCAGGTCTGCGTCAAGTCTTCCATGGCAGATTTCACTTGCATGCATTAATCACTTGCAAAGCAGTAGGCCACAGCACGGCTATCAAAATGAAATTCCCAGTCACTTCAGAGTCTTTACCAGAACAATTTTGGGGCTTTCCTCAGAAATTCAGTTCATATGTTTGGCTTTATCCGGTGCCAGCATCGGAAGTTGTTCGTAAAATAACTACTTCCTGTATTGACTCTGGGATGGAGGTCAGGGTGGTAGATGGACTATGTAGTCCATATGAGCTTCAAGCAGGAGAATGCACCCTGCCTCTCATCACAATAAGATAAGATAAGATAAGATAAGATAAGATAAGATAAGATAAGATAAGATAAGATAGGACTTTATTCATCCCCGTGGGGAAATTAGGACGTTACAGCGGCAGGAAACAACAGTGCAAGATGCAGAAGATACAAGAAATACAATAGAATAAAAAATAGAATATGGCAGACAAATATGTTATGTACATAAAATATGTTCATATTGCATCAGAGAGATTCACAGTGTCTAAAAATTAGGTAAAGGTTCGTTTAGTTGCCGGAAATATGGGCTGAAATCATTTTAGAAAGACATATTTAAAAGTTCATGTAAAAAAGAAATTAGGATGGATGGTTTAGTCTCCAGAGATGAAAGAAAAGCTGTATGATCTGCACCCTTTATGACCGGCCAAGGCTTTAATTCAGCTGCTACTGTTAGCTGGCTGCATGAATAAGCTGCAATTTAATACACCATCAATTACTAAAACATAGTGAAGTCTAAGAATATCAATTTAAATTTACCGGTAAACACATGGACATGATGTTCACCCTCCTTTCCCCTTTGTTGTCTCCCTCTCCTGTGACATCCTCATTGAACCACCAGCCTCCAGATGAGGACGTTTCTCTGCCACCGGGGTAAACAACCCCTCGTCTTCACAGTCTTTTCGAGAACACCACACACGCCGACCGAGCCGACGCGTTGTTTTTTCCCAGACAACAACCTGGAGTGATTGGGAGGAAAAGGTTTCGTATTCAGATGTTCGCAGCTGGTGTAAGCATTCAGAAAACCGGCAGGGTCAGAGGCCCGGCTAAGATCCTCAAGGGAACCATTTCTCCATGTGTGATTTATTCCATAACATAAAACAGCATGTTACTAAATACATCAATTCCATTTATGTGTCTTCTCTTTTTCAGTTGTTTACAGTGGCTAGCGTTTGTTGTGCACTCATGCCGTACGCTGCCAGGCCATCACATGGACATACAGGGTGTCTTAATGGGAGTGGAGCATAACAGTTTATGTTGGATGAACTCTTCTTCATCTGCTCGCTTCCTTCTCGTGTCGAATTATTATTGGCCCTGTCAGCTCTCTTCCTCGTCCATCTCCCCCGCTTTCCTTTCTTTCTTTGCCCTCACGTTTTTCATCCCCATCTCAAATTCTTCATCTCTCTCTCTCTCTCTCTTAGCCAGAGCTTTCCTTGATTTCATCTTCCTGTTTTAGCCCACAATGTCAACCACGCGGGACCATTAACCTCCAGAGCATCTGACTGTTCTATCAACAAGGCCAGCTGGGAGGAAGTCCTGAAGTGACTCTTCAGACTGTCAACGTTGTCTCTTGAAGTTAAATGCACACACGTTCAAGAGCCGTACATCCGATGTAAAGCCGAAGAGGCTTTAAAATGAAGGTGGTTATGCAAGAAGGTCCATCAGGGTGAACTCTTACTGTAAAAACAGCCTCAGCTTCTGTGGAGTTGTAGGTGGAAGTGTGCAGTGCAGCCGGAGGTCAATGTGATACAAAAAGGAAGTGAAACACAAGGCTTCCAGAAAGAGAAGATGAAACAAGAGGGTGAAAAAGAAAAGGGGAGGATGGGGTGGGCATGCATGAGTGTGCGCTTTATCTCCTCCACACGCGTGCACGCAGTGGCTCATTGTGGCTCCGTGCTGAGTGTGTTCTCTCGTCGTGTCCTCTCTCCCTGTGTCCATTATGGCGATAAGGTTTTCATTGAAGTGCAGCCAGCCCACAGATAAAGAGCCACAGAGGAACTTTCTGTGAACATGCCGCTCCTGCAGACCCCCACCACCCCGCCCCGCCCCGCCGGTGCCAGACTCCCATCAACATCCACCCCCCTCATCCCTCCAGTTTACATTTCTTTTTTTTCATCACCTTGTATTCTTCTTATTAGTTCCTTTGAGCCAAGCACAAGTACATTCTTACACTTCTGCAAAACTTCTTAGAAAGGAATTTAAACACTGCCTTTGGTCCTTGAATTTGGTTACGTTCTTTCTTCATTCAATAAGCCACATTTTTTTGATTTCTGGTCTGAAATCATTTTTGCCTGGAGGCAAACTCTGCCTGGAGTAGACAAGTTCTAAAGTTTGTTTGATTTGGACTTGACGTATGTCTGAATTAGACTAATTAGACCCATTTTTTTGGCTGCAAAATGCATTTTGGGGTAGTAATCATTCTTAAAAGTTGATTGTTTTACTTCTTATGAAGTGGAGAGAGGTCTGATTTCTGCCTTCAGGGCCTCTTTTTGAAAAAATCATTTTCTACACTAGACGACCCACACGGCTCCTGGGCGTCTTTCACGTTTGCATGACTGGAGCTCTTGGTAAAAGAAAAATAAATTGCCATCGATTAGTCCTCTGTTGTCTATCTATTGTCTATAGATCTGAGAGGTGACCACGCTTGGGTAAACCCTCACATGCACTTTACACATCACACGTTTTTCTTGCCTCAGCTGCCCGCACACTCACTCTTCACTCACCCATGCTCATGCCGGCTGATAAGCACATGGTGCATTCACTCAGGCAATGTACCCGGAGTCAGATGCATGTGTGTGTGTGAGAAGGTAAGAACTTTGAAGTGCTGCCTGGTGGGTTGAAGCCACACATTGAGGGCGCAGCGGGGAGGCTGCTGTCGTGCCATGCAGGTCCTCCTCCATGCCCGTTTCCTCAAAGGACCCCAGAGAGCATTCCCTCTGGTGCTGTTTACCGAGGCCTGCCAACAATAAGCCTTATTAAAGCACTTAAGGCGGCACAAGAGCTGGACTTAATGTCACACACACAGCAGGGGTACTTGATGTTTCTGTAGCCTCCGTGTACATGGGTGTTTCTCATTTTCAGGAACAATGCTCTGCAGAACGATAAGCGACGCTCTTCATCTTTGGAGAGGAAAGACAACAACACTGGAAGCGTGCTGCTGAAAAGAGAGACTGGGGTGGATGGTTGGGTCAACACTGCTCTCTATTAACCCAAGAAGAGGTCACACACATGGCTTGAGCTTTGAGTAACCCCTTTACTTTGTTCTGTTGCCTAAAGAGAATTAAACTATATCAAGCTGGCAGATCACAGAGTCAGCGTCCTTTTAAGAGCGACCTAAATACAAGAAGCTGAGCGTCAGCGAGTCAGTAATTATCTGACATACATATACAGTCTATAAGATACGTGACAGGACAGTGGAAATCACTGACGCACATGGAAATCAAAATAAATCTAGAAAGGCTGCGGAGGTGTGATTCATTTCCAAGAAAGGCACCCACTCTCAATACAAGCCATCATGGAACCTATTAAAGCAAAGTGCAAGGACAAAATGAAATCCACCAATTTAATTTAGCTCCAAAATCAACTTTATTCATGACTGGATTACAACTATTATGCCCCAGGAGAGGATTCTGTCTCCTGAGCACCAGAGACACAGTCCATAACGGGACAATGTCTCCGCAGCCTGGGACTCATTCCCTGCTTTCATTGTTACTTAAAACTGTGACAACGAGCAGAAGTGTTGCTGGAACAGAAAACCTTCTCACATACGAGAGCTCGAGGAGTTTCATTCCAGCAACCCCTGACCCCCATTTATACACAGAATTACTCCTGGCAGGAGCCAGCACGGAAAGTTTGGGATACACAAGAGCGTTGTGAAACTTTATGTTATCGTCCACAGCATTGCACGTGTTTTAACTAAGCTCTTCCTGGGTGATATGAAAAAAAAAAAGATAAAACAAAAGGAGTTGTGACCCAGTTAGGAGCCTGCCAGTGGCGAGGGTTCACTCTGGTTTTTATTTATATGGGATTCTCCGGACCAACGGGGAGCAGACGGAGAGAAAATTTGTGAAGGGGTCTGGTGGAAGAAATGAGGATCACCGTCCTCTGTGTTTGTCAACAAAGCTTCCCCTCCAGCTGTGATGCTGGTGTTAGCAGATTTTTCCACAGCTGTGCACCGTAGCAGGACGTAATGGCGACCTTAATCTTACCGTGCATCCTTGTCCCTTTGCTAAATATATATATTCCATGCATTACGTCTTTATTAATCATGTTATAGTTGCAGCACGCACAGAGACAGATGCCGCTTCACGGTTCTGCAGGATTATCCAGCGCTAACGTTCTTGTTACGTGATTTGGGTTTAAATATATTATTATCATGACCTTTCATTCATTAATTTTCTATTTATCTCCTCTGGAGGGTCGCGGGGGGTCTGGAGCCAATCCCAGCAGTCTATTATTGTGACCATTTGCAGATATCATCAGTCCAAACAGTTTGCACAAACGGTAAACAGGCACATGCTCGGATATGTCTCTGTTATCCATAAATCCATTAACTCGGTGCACGTGCTCAGGCGACGGACTCAAGCTCAGCGAAGATCCTTATTGTGCAAAGCGATCTCCCACTAGAATTTTTGTAATCTGTTAACCAGATATTGCATTAGCGGGACAATGATTAGAGCAAAGGCTTCTCCGATTTTCTCCGGCGAAACGCACAAATTCTGCAGCATGTTCTGCCTGAAGGTGACACGGGAGATGTTTGGATTATTTGGTTTAGAAGTGGAGTAAACTTCCATTATTTTTGGACTAAATACATACAAACAAGGCCTAAGCAGATCCAAAATAACACCCTATGAGAAACACAGCTTGTTGTTTGTGTTCCTGAGAACTACCTATAATAACACCTGGCTCTAACTTTAGATTTACAGATCACATCATTTCCGTACTCGTAATCAGTCTCACTAGGAAATTTAGAAGATCTACGTCAAAGGCGACAAGGTACGTTGGGAAAAAACGGGCACACCGAAACATTCCCACCACAAAGTAGCATCCAGAAAGTGCTGAGAGCAACGGACTGACGATGCTAGAGACAGCCCGTGGGTGTTTTTTCCCCTTGTTAAAGTCACGCTCAAGTGAGGGGAGGGTAACTCTTCGAAGGGTGGTTTTGTCATTTCTGTGGTCCGTTGCGCTCCGCTTTATTTGTTTCCCGTCTGAGCTCTTCCTGGCAAAGCGCGTAGGCTGCAAAGCCGTGGCCGCCGCGTGAACGCTGGTGGGGATCAGCAAACAATAATCAATATGTTTGCGTAAATAAATAACCTGATTCTCTTGGTGCCAGTTTGAAGTTTGCAACATACCGTTTCTGTGTTTACCGCCAAGGAATGGGACGGCCCGCATGGAAAAATCGTCAAAATTCTTCCAGTTAATCAAATTAGACAAATACAAATAACCTTCTCCTTTATTTAGATTAACTAAGTACGGTAAAGCCACTGTGATTGCATGAAATCTTTCAAAGGGAGGCATATTTTTCCATGCTCGCTGGTGTCTTTGGCGGATTGCGTCGAGCCCTGCGCTCAGAGGGAGGAGATCCAAAATGTGAATTATACCTGATGCTCTCTGCAAGCATGGAAGGTGCACGGGCAGCTGCAAAAAAAAAAAAAAAAAAAAGCTGCGGTCAAATAATGTTGGCTTTTGTTTTAACGTGGATGGAGATCAAGAATGGAGGAATTTGCAGTAAAAAAAAAAGAAAAAGAAAATATTGTTCACCTCTTGTCACTGCTATTTCCCGCCTCCATTCACACCTAATCTTTAAAACGGACCCATAAATAAATAGAAATCGCCTACATGTGCGCTGTGACACGTGAGAATATGAACATCCATAAATGGTAGCCATCCATATCAGAGCCGGTTTGTGGTGATGAAACAGGACGAATGTTGAATCCACAAACTGAAAGGGGGGTGGGGGGCCTGGACCCTGAAGCATTTTAAGCTAGTCTGGTGCATATGGCAGCTATCTGGCTTAATTGCTAGGGATTTCCATTGCTTCTTAGCAGTTTAATCATCTCTCGTCGATTTTTGTGGGCCATCTGGAAATGATATGCTCTCAATTAAGTCTCCTCTTCCCTGTTCAAGGTTTTAAGACTTTCTACCACTTTGAAGTCGCTTCCAGGCCTACAGCAGACCGCGGGCTTTGCCTCAGCTTCACCTACGCCGCAAACGCTAAAACCCCGTCGGAGACGCAGGAGCTGCTGCTGCGGCTACCGCACATCACTTATCTGCCGGCCTAATTTTTCCTGCTCCCTCGCCCGGTCGCACTTTGAAACCTGGTCCTCGTTACCCCTGAAAGTGGAAAATGGCGAATGATCGAATGACTGCTGGGTGAAATAAGGAGAGGGGCATTTTTTTTGTTCATTGAGACTGACGGGCGGTGACGTTTCTTACAAATAAGAAGACGTCAGGGCTTTAGTCTGTTGCCTAGTTCTGTTGAGACCCTTATTTCTGCGCTAGTTTTTATTGATGTGATCACCTCTAAATCCCCCACGCAAGTGATAAATCTTTATTTCGCTGTCATGCCAGGCAGTATACGCTCGTGAAAGTCTTTGAGAAAGTGTTTTGTTTTACACTTTCTAAGCCAACATGCCTCCAGTGTAAATAAAGGTGAAAAATGAGCATATTCCAATCTGCCACCCTGGAATAAGAAAATGAGACCAAACAACAAAACCCTCATAAAAATTAATTAACTTCACAAGCATGGAAAAAGTGATGGATGCTTTGCTTCGTTGCTTTTTAGTCTCCGGATCCTCGCCAGGGCTATAATTTGCATCCTAGCAGTGATGTTTATTTAGGAGCAGATGTGTGTTGTTGAAATCTGGGGCAATGCAAAGCTTCTATCCATGCGGTCTTCAAATCAATCGACCCGGCCGCCTTGTTTTCCTTCTAAATAAATGAAAGACTGCATCTGATGGCTTTAGCCTGTGCGCCTGAATGTATACATTCGAAGCACATGTGTGGGGTGTTTGGGAATGTGGGAAATCAGACTTTTGGGTATGAAGTCACATGGCGAGTTGCTGGCTGTGTGATGGCGGAGGGCCAGTTTTCCAGCTTCTGATGAGAACCATGTATCTGGTGCAACACGTGCGGCGCAGAGGAAGGTGTGTTGTCAGAGAATACCAGCGCTGCTGCATCATCCCAGCCACTCTTCAACCACCTCATCCATCCCTGATCCTGTGGCTTTCTCCTCTTGCTTTATCTCTGTCACCTCTTTCTTCTTTATTTTCCCTCTCTCCCGTGCATTGTCTGGTGGGCTCCTGTGCATGTGTGTGTCCATATGTGAAGCTAAAAGCAGGTCAGGGAGAATCCGGGTAGGCTTTGTTTATGCATCGAGGTGAGCATGTCACAACAGGATTGAATGCTTCCCGTGGTCCTTGACACTCCGCCGGGCCCCCTGTTCCCTCAGCCCTCTGTTTGGATAAAGGGCCTCCCGTCCTCCTTTCCAGGGGCCCCCAAGCACTTACAGCTGAGATGCAGGCTGGAGTGATTATTTGGACGGGGAGACGTACACGTGCGCACCCCTCCCCTCACTTTCCCCCCCAAAAGTTTTATGCTTGCAAACTCACCAGCTCAGCAGTGTGCGTCCCCAGTCCAGGGGCCAGTTTCTTTTCTCTGTTTAGATGCAACAAAACAGGTTATTGTTTATTTACTACGGGATTTATTGCTGCATAAAGAATTAATGAAGCTGTGGGATTACCTGAGTGAGTTGTAAACGTAAAGAAAAACGATCCCTTCGGGTTTAAGGCCCCAACACTTCTATGAGGTGTTTAATACTCACCTTTTTTTCATGTTATTTATAGCACTTACAGCTGTTTAAAGGTACAAGCTTCAACTGTGGTTCTGACTAACTGAGAGAAAACTGGCTTCATTATATAGGAAAACAGAGACCTATATATTTCATAATATACTTTATATACGATGATTGCAAGTGCAATATATTTCTTTTATTGTTTCTGTTTTTCATTGAGAGGAGCATCCACATGTATAAGTCTGCAAAACCAAAGATATGCATAGACAATACACTAAGTAGCAGGGCAGAGGAACAAGTAGAAACATAGGAGTAACATTACACTTGCTTTGTCCTGTGCTCATTAAATCTCGTAGGATCAACATTAAGACACAACAGGACTGCTGCCAGGGCCTCGGAGTAACAGACAATCAAGAGGAAATCTTTTGTCTTTGCAGTGTGTTCCCACCACCAAGATTGATGTAATTCTGCTTTAAGCCTTGTCTGGAGCATAAGGCTGGTTTGATTCAACCAGACAGTTGTACAACGGTTGAACTAAAATAAACCCTCATATGACTGTTCAATTTAAATCAGTGCATTTATGTCAGCTGAAGACAGACATTTACTTTGTTATTCTGTAACAAATAGATAAGGCCCTGCCCACTTAGAAGAAGCTTAGAAGCTTCATGTCCTTATGCTAAGCTAAGCTAAGCTAGGCTAACTCTCCTGGGTCTAAACTCAGTTTTAGCATATATACATGTGTGGTATCAATCTTCTCGGCTAGCTCTCAGCAATAAGCATTCATTTAGCTTACTCTTTATAATGACACTCACAGAAGTACATTATTTAAAGCGGGAGCCGGAGTAGCAATTAGTTCACTTTAAATGCTAAACTTCCTCTGTTTCTGCTTAGCAAAATAACACTTACAAGAAGTGGTTAGACTAGTTTCCCCTTAGCTCATACAACAAAGGGGTTACATTTTCATTTACGCATGCAGGCAAATTTCCACTCCAAAGTGAACATTTGTTGTGGCTGAACAGAGGAGCCATTTCCACACCGCAAATAGTAAACAGTTGTTGAGAAAGTCCACTCCACACTGGAGTTTCACAAATCCTGGAGCGCTTTCAATCAGAACGAGTCTGTGGAATCTCCCTCACCAACACTTTTCACAAAGGTGGATGAAATTGCGTATCCGAACCAGCTTTTAGGATCATTAAGACGCAATAAATATTGAAAACAGAATCTTAAAACAAACAGTGTTGTTTTTAGATCAGGACTTTTGCAGTATTATATTATAATATCATAATAAAGCTACTTTTTCCTGAGCGACCCTGAAATACTACTGGGTGTCATTAAACAGGGAACAGAGTAAGTCCACCTGAGCCACTGTGAAAAGCCAACACGTTCCACAGATTCCTGCCTCGTTAAACAGAAAAAGGAAAAAAAAAGAGAAAAGAAAAAGAAAAAGAAAAGATCTTTTGTGGATAATTGCTACCACATTTTCAAGACACACTCCAGGTCTTGGATGACCAAAGAGATCAGACAAAGAAAGAGTGACGGGTGAAAGAAAGGTAAAGCAAAAGTTTTTTCCTATCAGTAATTAAAAAGCTACTTCAAGAGTTTTATTGCCCGCAGAAGAAAATGTGCGTTTTATTCCTCTTATCTTCCAGTGTCTTTGTGCTCTTTTCTTATATTTGTCTCTTTGTTATGTGTCAGGTAAAATGAAGTGATGTCCCATCATCACTTAATTTAGTAGCCATCTGGCATCAATGAAACGGTTGCTTTGTGAGCTGGATGTCGCCTGACGCGTCACGAGTCCGCCGTGTTTGAATCATGTTTACTGTCTGTAAAAAAAGGCCAGTCAGCATAAGATGTCTGCATCCTAAATCTCATTTCAAACAATGAAATCCTGGAGGGATTACGAGCGACTGTAAACACTGTCTCCGCGACGATGAGGTTGCAGCTTTGATGGACGAATTGCCAAGAAATATGACTTTGCAAAAGCAGCTGGGGTGAGGAGCATTTCTGCACGTTTTAACAAATGTTTATTTTAAAGCTACACTGCAGAACTTTTGTCACCCCCATCTGGCAGTGAGAGGAATTACACAAACACAGTAGATGCATATGCATGATGCAGGTGTGTCTCTTCTCTTTTTAATACGGATCCTCCTGTGTTCAAATACATTGTCCCTGCTCACTTGAAAGAGTGAATTCATAGACCCTTGGTTACATTAATAACTTGTTACTCCACTGTCGGTGTTGTTGTTGTTGCTACTCCATCTATTTTGCTGCAGCACAGTTTTAAAACTGAAAATGCACCAATGCATCTTTCCTTTAAGTTGTTCAGGCACCTTTAATAGCTTTTTTTCTGTGACACAGCTTCAATAATAGAAGATCAGTTGAAAGTTGTTGCAGGTCTCCATGCCTTCAAACCTATAATGTATAAAATATACATGTACAAGCACACGTGAGCACAAAAAACAGGATCCAGGTGCTTTTAATGCTGTCAGGTTTTCTGTATTGGTCGTGGTTATAGTCATCACTCTCACATGGGCTCAGAGGTCCTTGAGCAAATACCTCACAAAACCAGAAACTCTTCCACAGTCCATGTGGATGCAATTCTTTGGTATTTAGAGCGGAAAGTCTCCACAGGGCTACTGGAGAGAAGTTGAAATTAAAGCCCAGAGCGCGCACGCACACACACACACACACAGAGCACATCTCCCGTGCTAATTAGCGGGTTACAAGTCCCTTGTGTCTACTCTTTGACGGCGGATAGTAAACAGAGGCGCTCTTTGTCGATTGATCTGCGCTTATTGTCCGTCAGCTGGGACGTGGGGTGTCTCTGGACATGTGGGAATACAAATTTGTCCTCTCTTGGCGCTTCAAAGTGCCCCCATTCATTCCGCCCCTCGCTGGTGGAGAACAGCGAGCCATAAACGAGGTTATATTCAGAAGATCAAACCCAGAGACAAAGGGAAGAAAAATAAAGGACACTGGCACGTTGTGTCCAGGAGCTACACTGAAATGTCCCTGAACTCTGGAGGACCTTGCTTTGATCCCATTTGTGCGAGCAGTCACCTGTCTGTGACCTTCTGACCTTTGTTCACAAACAGCTGTTTAGTTGTCAGAGCCCAGTCAATTTCTGTCTGTCCACCTAATCTATACCAGGCCTCTCCCTTGATCCCAGGGTCCACGGGATAGTCTGAGAAAACACAGAGCCGTTTCGCTGTGTCCTGCTTTGTCCTATTTACAAGAAGCCGCGAAAGGCATCCATCCATCGGCCCTGCCATCGGCCCCATAACTCAGCACATGGCCGGGGCGTCCAGTTCACTCCCGCCCCTTTCGTGCCTCGACTTTGGCCATGTGCTGCCTTGTCCTCTGTCCCGTTTGGATCTCATGCCTCGCTCCCCTCTTTCATCTAGTCTCTTTCTCCTTACCCATTCTTCCATCCCCTTCAAGCTGGCGGACATTTTGTCTGATTCATATTCTATAACCCAAATCCGGGTTTCCCCCGAGGAGCTTGCCCCCTTTTCTCAATTTCTTTCCATCCCTGCATCTAGAGGGAATTCTCTTTTTGTGTTATTTTCCTCACAAACAGATTCAGGGAGAGTCATTAAAACACTAGTAAATATTTTCCACTCCATAAAAAGAAATGAAGTTTTTATCTACAGTTTCTTTCCTGCAGGGGAGAGGGACGCAGCCTGATGATGCTTAACTCATGAGCGGCTCTTCATCTGAAGTGTGGCTGGAGACAGAGGTACCTGCCATGTATGAACGAACCGCACAGAGCAGTCCTTGTTCCTGTAACTCTGTGCATCAGCTATTTTTTTTTTTTTTTCTTTTTAACTCATATTCCTGTCAGGGGCCTCCCATATGTGCTGCGCAATGTGTGCTTTGTCAAGGAGGAAAGAGGCCGAAAGAAAAAGAGATAGATCGTTCGGGAAGGTGCAAGCTCTCTCTTTTCACAATGCTGAGCCTGCACATTTCCCCCTCCGCTAGGGTTGTAATGGAAAGTGTCTGGATGGAGCTGTAATGGAACCTCAACAAATCTGACACATAAGTCGAGCCACTAATTGAAGGAATGCAGTCAAAGCAGAGCGGCGGCATTGTTTTTGACACTGAATTCAAGCAAAGAGTGGCTACTGTTACTTCAGCAGTTAAGATAAACCTTGGCAACAACAGATTGAGTAAAGGGATTAACCCGGACTGTTAGATAATGTTGCTCTCTGTTTAAAGTCATCCGCTGCGTGTTATACCTGCTGCCTTTGTGTTGAAGTCGTGACTTTAGAGGAATGGGTGTTGGAGCGGTGGAACGGTTTCTCTGCCAAGCTCCACTTTGAGTTCAGAAACTTTCGCATTCCACCGTCTCTGTAAACCCGGTGATCAGCCGTCCTCCAGCGCTCACATGAAAAAAAAAGAAAAAGAAAACGTGAGCTCTTTCTATTGATTTTACTTCGATCTGGAAGGTTATTTCTTTTCCCGGCATCCTTCATTGTGTAAAGATGTTGGCTCTCGCGGTGCCCAGGCGGAGCGCGCAGCCAAAGCTACGGGTCAATTTGTCTGTCAGTCAGGGTAATAATAAGTGCAAAGCTAAACATTGCTCCCTTTATGGAGCGATCCGAGGCCGTGCTGTACATCCTCCCAGCTTGCTGAGACATTTCAGATGATTTCAGGAAGCTCTCGTGTTACTAAACGTGTGACACTAACTTGTTGGGGTTTCAAACGAGGCCTCATTTTGGATCGAAAATTACTGCCCGAGTGGCGGTTAATGCAAGGCTTATAGCGCTACTCACTGTCATGCAAACTGTCTGTGCCGTTGCTTTGGGGATTCTCGAAGCGGTCTAAGAACAGGAACGCTCCCCGTTCCAACAACAGCCCCTGATTATTGATCTTTGTCTAACCTTTGACCTCAGCTTTAGAGAAAATTAAAGGCTCCAAGCACCACTCAGAACAAGTGCTCATGTCTCCAAAGGATTAGATACAGTATGACAGACTCAACTGAGTTATGTAAAAACTGAACAATCACCTTTTAATGGAGCGGCCCATTTCAAGGCATTATCTGATTTGCTGTCCTTTGGCATCGTATGTCAGATTCATACACAGCTACATCCAGTTCTGCAGACTAATTCACATTAAACAGAGAAAATTCCTAACATTACTTT
Organism: Planiliza haematocheilus; assembly: GCA_005024645.1. Classification (NCBI taxonomy): domain Eukaryota; kingdom Metazoa; phylum Chordata; class Actinopteri; order Mugiliformes; family Mugilidae; genus Planiliza; species Planiliza haematocheilus. Next base: position 621,848 of record SRSE01000183.1, on the reverse strand, counting down.
GCAATTCATTAGGCTTGCATGCAGCATTACCTTGATTAAAACTACAGTCGTCCTGTTTTTGTTTGGTATAAATGTAATAATGCACTCTGATAATGATACCAAAAAAACAACTGGAGGAGAACACATCAGCCACAGTCGTTAACGTCTGTGACTTCTTAAGGTTGAGCAAAGGGCAAGATCAGAGTTACATAAGATGTCGCGAAAAGTGGTTCGCAGTGGTCGCCGATTAAGATGTTGTATAACGCATCAAAAATATTTGAACAAACGCTGATGCTTTGACGTTGTGGAGACGACGCTTCCAATTGAGCTGGGGAAAACAAGCGGGCCCATATGACTCCGGTTATCGCAGGTTCATGAAAGGAGAACTTTTGTTTCGCATTCTTGAACACATTGGGTTTATTTCAACCCGCTCTCAGAGAAAATACACAGTCGCGTTTCGGACAAGCACAAGGGCCTCTGCTCTCTAGCAAAAGAAGACGTTCTTGGCCTGCTTCTTGGTTTCTGTGCATGCGCCGGTTTTTGGGAAACATAACAAACTGGGAACCAGGAACTTGTAAATCAGTTCCACTTTTTCTACTGGGCTGCATGAGCAGTTTAAAAGTGACAAAACTAAATCGAGTCCCTGGACCACCGTGTCTAAAGGCTCCATTTTACCCATATTTCCTGTATTGCATCATTACTTTTTAATTGCTGTTAAGGTGCGGCATGACCTTGACACTGACCCGGAGTTAGGCCTGGAACCAGAAACTGACAAAGCTTCAAAGGCTGCCATCAGGGGAGAATGATCTGTAAGACATTAGTCAATGGCTTAGACACTGTAACCGCGACATGAATCATTGACAGCAAAAGTGGGAAACAGACCATACATCATTACTGTATCTTAGTGTTGATTTGTATTTGCTGTTTTACAAGTCTAATAAACTTGTCTCTGGCAGATTGAGGTGCTCAGCTGGACAATATTTACCGTACATGCGGTCACTAGGAGACTCTGGGTGTTTCTGGGCACAACCACCTCCGGAAAGTGTGAAACAATGACTGGAAGAGTCATACTGCCCTCTCTTATTGACCAAGGTTGTTGAGACACACAGAGCGGCTGGAAGTTACTCAGCCCTCATTGCTTCCTCTTTTGTTTCCCGATGAGCATCGTGGTTAATGAGCTTCACCAAAAAAGCCCCTTTCTCATCCCCTGCTGCAGCCCCCGTCCCTTAGCCAACACCACCCACGAGAACAGAGGGCTGGGGGCAGGTGCAAAAAGCTACAGAGCGGCGTCATATCAGAGGGAAAGTTGGAGCTGGGCAGACAAGGCTCTTCGTGGGCAGGGGAGAAGTATTTCCCTCAGGGTATGCCAAGTTCAGGGATGATGCAGAGATGATTTCACTAGGGGAAGTAACAGATTGGTCAGTGTAAGGAGGATTTCCCCTTTTTTCTGTTTTCTCTGTAATTTTATTTTATCAAAAACTGAAATTTGAATTTGGTTTCCATTTAAAAGCAACGTTGGCAGCAGCTGCACGTAGTCATTCATTCCCAAAAACCCAGTCTGAGCACTGTAAAGTCAAAAACATGGCTTTGATAAAAAACTGCAGCTCTTAATTACTTCAAGAAATACTACAGCAACCACCATAAAACTCTCTCCCCACTCTCTCTATCTCTCTGTCTCTGGCTCTGTCTGTCTCTAAAGGGTACAGCGGTTAGGCGACTCCATTAGTATTCTGACTTTCCCTGGGAAATTCTCTCATAAACAGCTGGGAGTCGCAGCAGGGACCCGGGCACACAGCGCACAATGCGTGTTTGTGCAACGACAAACCAGAGGCTTACTCCTTCATTACGCACCGACCAATGTACGTGCACACCAGACAGGCTCATGCCAAGTCACCTTTATTAACTGGTAATGTGTGAACGCTTGCGTTAATGTTATTTTCATGACGAGGCGCCCAGGGGTGCGCAGCAGGGCAGCTGGTGTCACGGAGCGCAACTTATGACGTAGTTAGGCAAAAGGCCTGCATGAATGGGTTTGAGTCACACAAAATAAAGAGTGTTATAAAAAAAACAATGTGACATTTCCCTTCCTAAACACCCACGTCATTTAAGTAATCATCTACTAGAAGAACTATTGGGTGCCCGGTTAACCGCTTCCTGTGTTTCATGCCGCCGGGCAGGATGTGTGTGAATGTTGGGCAACAAAATTATGGACTTGATTTCTTGGTAGGATTTAAGAAAGATGAAATTAACATGGCAAAACCTATTTCTCAGGATCTACTGGCAATACTTGCTTTGTCATGTTAGCTGTTAGCTTGCAGAGGTCAAAAACACATGTTCAACTGCTTTAAAAATGATGTTCAGTGTCAATAAAAGATGTATTTTGCCCTTTACGTCCTTTTCAACTGATGGAACCAAGTTAAAAATCATCAAATTATCTATAATTCCATAATTAAATGGATTTTAGGACTTAAAAAGACGGACAGCAGTGTCCACCCCTCGCTCCACCCCATCTCCTCCTAAGTTAAATAGGCTTGAGGATTCGCCGCAGTCTATTTCATGCTATGGGCGTCATGTTTCAACAGCGCTCTACAGTGACCGTCACCATTTACAACTTGGCGATACACGATATACGTTTCTTCGAAAACCAACTTTAGGAACAAAATGTTTGGGGTTAAAAAGAAGTTAAGGATTTATGGTGCCAAGTGTTCATTCAGACAGAGTCTAAGTGGGGATGAGTGGTGACAGCTTGCCCCTTGACTTGGCATCAATGCTTCGTGGATGTTTTGCCAGGTTCAACAGCGAGTTCTCTCGTTGGCCATTTGAGACATGGCTGCTTCTTATGTAACGGTCTGTTTTTGAACCAAGCGGCTCCTGTTTGGCCTTACGGCTGGAACACAGCAGATCCTCTGGCTGATAAAGAGCACAGCTTTAAAAGCCACAACATGATTTAAATGTCCTAAACGATACCCAGGAAAATACAGTTCAAAGAAAGCAGCAAGGGTGTTTGCTGCACGGTGTTTATGTGCAACCCTGAAGAGCATGCATCAGATATAGACAGTGACAGGTGGCAGGATCCTTAAATCACGATGGAGCTGCTCAGCTCATCTTCAGACACACGAAGCGTCCTGTCCTGAATTGTCTGATGGACTCACTGCAGGTTTCACATTCCTCCGTCCTCTCCCAAAGTGGCCAGTGCCTCAGGCCGTGGCAGCGCCTGCAGTTGCATAACCTCCACTAAAGCTGTATATCTCCTGACATATTTACCTGAAACAGCATGACCTCTGCTTCTGCTAGCGACAGCAGCCGCCGATGCCTGGTTTTCGTGAAAACATCACGGCAATAAGAGCCTCTCAAACAAATATGCTTTACCGGAGTTTTGGAAAAATAGCTTTTAGACACATTTTATTTCATTAATAAAACATCCCTGAGCTGCGCGGAGGGATGTTTATACAGCTTTTAGGCACTCGACACTGAGCCTGTTGAGGTCTTAGCGCAACACTGGTTCAGTTAATCAGGGGCCAGCAGCGCCTACTGACAGCTACACTCAGTTTGGGTTTACTACCTTCACACATACCAGGAGGACACAATTGACCCCTGCTAGTCTGCTGGGCACAATAACTCTGAATGCTATATGAACTTCTCCCTCGCTGATCCAGCTTGTCATCATTTAGCCACGAAATATTCAATCTTGAGAAAGACAGACCACTCATCTTGTAAAGTGCGCGCTTAATTGTGTTTTTTAAGTTGTTTTCAAAGGAGGATCATTATGATAGATATGTTTTGCTGTGCGAGATACAGCCCCGGGCAGAACTCCGCATTCTTTCGCATGCTTCGAATTATGTGCGGTATTTGGAAAAAGGGAGCTAAAATGTGTCCCCGGTGGTTCCAAGAGCGCGCAAGGGTATAAACTCTCACTTAGGAAAAACACTGAGGATATGTCAGTAAAAATCAGAAAGGAAGCACAGCACATGGGGAGAGACAGCCTCGCGAGTTATTACCGAGAGGGAGGACGCCAAGTTAACCGACTCCGTAACTCACTCGGCCCTTGTCTCGCTTTCCTCTGACGGGGACGTCTGTGATCTGGCCTGGATGGAACCGATGGGTCTATGGGTCTAACATACAACATACTACCATCTGCACGGAGCTTGAGAACGTCTTCTCATGTTTGGTGATCCTCCTCTACGTCGTCAGCCCACACACCGTGTCCCAGAGAATGCATACTCATATAATTGCTGTGTAAATCATGCCAATCAATTAACGTAGTACGGGAGGTAAGGAAAACAGTCTGATGAGGCCCTTGGTGAAAAACAAGTCTGGTGGCACATGTGCACATCCATGAATTTCGCACTGGCACTTGCACGGCCGGCCCCCCTGACTCATGTGCAGACGTGAGGCAGCATCACCCTCAGCTCAGGACGTACGCTGACGTTAAAGTGTCTCCTTTTAATGCTGTTATGAATGGGGGCCGCCACTTGAAGACGCAAGGTTTGGGCGGTTCAGCGCGAGAACTATAATGTTTGTGTATTTGTCAGTGTTTTCAAGAGCATGCGTAACGTTTAAGAGCACCATTACACATTTCTGTCAAAGAGTGTTTGGACCTACGCAAGCAAGTGGGTACATGACATCAGCCCCCTTGCATAATTCTTAAGACCACTCCCCCCTACGCTACGCTACCGTCCCCTGCTGGAAGAGCGCTCCTATTCTCCTGCGTGCGAACTGCGTTATGTAATTGTACCGCCGCAGAAGATAAATGGTCAGAGGTAACGATGGGAATCTCTTGACAGTGTACGTCAGCACAGAGTGAGAAACCCCAGATAGAGATATATGTGTGTGTGATGGAGGCAGTGAGAGAGGGAATGAAAACAGGAATGAGACATGGAGCAGCTGTGTGGGCCAAGGAAGACAACAATGCATTAAAAACCACAGACTGAGATAGAGCAAATGAGCCGGAGCGAAACCAGGGACTTGTGTCTTTTTGACCAAGCACGATCCACGTCATCGACAAAGCAGCGGGCTCAGAGAGAAGGATTTTCCACGTTTCGCTCGTCTACGATTAATTCCTCTCCTCCGACGGGTTTCGTTGCGGTGTACCTTGATTGTCTGTACATTCTGGAGGTATCACACAATCTGCGAGACGTCCGCGCCGGAGTTAACAGGGAGTTGGCTCCCGGTTAGGGTTGTTTGCACACACTCAGCACATCTCCTCCGAGCAGTCCAAGCCACGCATTTAATCTTGGCGAAGGGAGGTCTTTCCAAGAATGAGGAGTTATTGCTCTCTTCTGATGCAAAGGTTGACCCTTTTGACTCCGCAGCTTTCAACAATCAGTAAATCAGAGGTGAAACAAAGCAGGGGCGGTTTCGCGTACGTACTACCGACATCCAAAGAGTTTTCTGCATCTTGATGGGATTTTACGCTCACATGCAATGTTGCACTGGTCCACTGGGTTTAAGAATATGCATGCAAGATTGAATTATGGCAAGGGTTAAGATTAGAGCTGGTATTCTGGGCTATGGGCTACATTTTCAAATCAGTTTCTTCCATTTAATACACTAAAAAGACAACTGAAGTAATCAAAACCCTTTTTCAATGCCTTGCACTAGTTTGCTCTCTGCAGCCCTTATTTGATCTGCTATTAAAATTTCTGGGGTTTCCAATAATAAACAACAGAATTCAAATGGTTGCACTCAGTCATGAGAGCAGATCTATAATAAATTGTTCCTCACCACCGGCTTTGCACACAAGGCTCCCGGAATAACACATCTGAAATTTCCTCCCCACACGCTAGCGGCGCACCGGCAGCGACTCATCGCCGAAAGGGGCGAGCTTCCGATCCTGGAAGGCCGGGCCTCGACACCCGGCCCAAGAATGCAAGGTGCAAGAGCAGCAATTTCCCCCCGCTCGGCAGGCTGTCTTAACACGCCACACACACAGGCCATCATTATGGCTGCAGCACACTCCCACTGAGCTTGGCTCCAATGAACTGTCGAACACGAGGAAGGAGAGGTGGAATGAAATAAGCTGAAGATATTTGGTATCCTTTCTACTATTAGAGGGGGATGTGCATGCAGAGTGGCCTTGGGTTTAATGCTTGTGAGCTGCATAAGGACACAGTTACGCTACAATATGTATAAAAATGTAATTTTCACATTGTTGTATTTGTCCAGGTGCGTAGCAGCAGTCTACTGGGCTTCACTGAAGGGGTTTATGGGGGGTCTCGTTTCTAAGATAACACGAAAACACAATTAACCCCCCGTGACACATGAGAAGCACTTCCTGAGCCCCAGCTAAAGCAGCAGTTTCTGCCAGCCAGCGCTAGTGAGGGGGTCTATTGTAAAAAGGTGTGTTTGCTTTGGCCTGTGCTCACCTTTTTTGGCGTGACCTCTCTCCCTCCTCTCGCCGCACACATGCGAACACGCCGGAGATTTTGCAGATGAAATCCAACCCCTATTGCAAATTATTAGAAAAAAAGGCCTTCCACCTCGTCACGCCCATCTCCTCTCAGAGAAGCCGAATGTTATTTTGCCGAATTTCATTGGCAATTTTTGGTTAATGCCCGCCCACCCCTCCCCAACAATCCCTCCTCACACACACACACATTCCTGGCAAAGTGCTGTAAAATAAACGGCAGGCCACTAAATTTCAACGAGCCGAGATGGAGCGGGCGAGAGAGAAAACAAGCACGCGGCAGGCAGAAAAATGGACAACCGGTAGAACACAGGGCTCCGCTATTTGTTGTCACAGATGGCCGCGCTCTTAGTGGTTGATTTTCATCGCGGGAGAGCCGAGTGAAAAGTGAAATCAAAGAATCAATTGTGAAATTTGAGAGAGGTCTTGTGCTGGAAACGTTGGAGGACACGCAGATACCGTAGTTTGAAGGTTTCTGCAAGCAGCACACGATTGATAACAGGTTAGGTTTCTCTTTCTTGTGTTTATCCCAAAGCAGCCGCATCCTAACAAAGTGCTACTCTTAAGGGTTTGAGCGTTTAAGCTGTTTTATGATCGGTGCACATCAAGGCATCGGTGTCGAAAGCAGAGTCCTGCAGGTTTACAGTGAAGAAAGTGATGATCCAAACCATCCTCGGACCATTATTACATGTGACTGAAGCTCTCCTTTTGCTCAGGACTGCACTATAAATACCATATACTAACACAAAAAACCCTGTACTTGTGGTCGTCTGTGCTGTACAAACTGTAATCAAAGATCGGCCCTGCGGAAGTCGTAAATGCACACAAACACACGTGCATGCTTAATCTGGCGTGTGTACAAGTGTACAAAATGTTAGTTTTTTTTTCCACAAGAAGGATGGACGGGGAGGTGAGGCAATAGCCAAACAGCTGGCTGTGGCTCTTGCTAGCCTAGATGCTTCGGCGGCACATCGCAGCAGACAACAGCTGGAGTTGTCACCACTCGGATACGCCACCTTCAGAGTCCAGCCACCTGGACAGGAGTGGGAGGGAAAGAGCCAAGTCGAGTCGAACTAAATTAATGTTTTATGCAAAAAAAACCCATTTAAATCAGTTATAAAGAAGGACATTTTTAAAGCTGTGTAACAGAAAAGAAGAAGTTAAAACACTGACTTCATATTTGTGCAACATGTCCAGCTCACAAGGACAAATGCTAAGAAAGAAGAGCAGAGTCTAAACACGGACAGTCCCGATCACGAGGAAATGACAGTAAGGATGACTCAAGGCACAAGGGACAGCACCAGCTTCATCACAGTGAAAAGCAGAGAAATCGTAAAAAAGGCCTCCAGACTGAAGTTCAAGCTCCCCTCCTCTCAGCTCTGTGGTTGCAATTTCCCCTTCTTTAGTGTAACCCAAGCCCAGGCATCTCGTATGAAAACACTCTATCTGTGGGCTTGGAACGTACTTTGACGTCAAAAGGGTTTTCCCGTGAGGCCGCGGGGACCCTTCTCAACAGCGGCGGCCCACGTCAACAGAGGTGAGCGCGCCAAATCGCTCCGGTCTGATTGCCAAATTACTCTTATGCTCAGGACGTCCCTCTCCTTGGTCCTCTGGGACGGAGGCTTTTGTTGCCAGGCACCGGTTCAGTGATGTAGGCCTGTGTGATTGTTATTTCCAAATCAAACATGGACCTCTCTGTGGTAGTGATCAGCTGTAGGATCTGTGTTTTATTACTGCAGCAGACCTTGATTTTTTTATTTTTTTTTCCCTGCTGCTGTTCTGACTGAACACAGAATCAGTTTCTGTTGGAGATTTACTAAACTCTAACCAGATTAAGTCACTTTCATTTTATACATGTGACCATACAATTGTAATACCGGCTGACCAGAGAGTTGAAAAGATGCCTGTTGCTGGGTGAACATCACTGAATTCTCTTAACAGCGTGAGGAGGTCAGCAGGGGAACCCGGTGTCAGGCTGCTGGAGATTCACTGCCCACCGAGACGAGAAACAGGCCGAGGAGAACACCAGAGGGCTGAGATGAAACGCTCCAAGCCCTCCTCGGTTGCTGTAACTCACCGATACATAATCTTGTGCTCTGGAGCCCGGGCCTATAAAGGTCAAGCAAGCGGTGCAGGTAACACCTGTCCGAAAAGCAACAACATCAGCAAAACAACAACAGCAAACCCTCATCCTCAGCAGCCCTCTCATCACCCCTTCATGCGGGGCTTCTTCACAAGTTGGTTGCGAAGGTGGGAGGGCCAGCGCCGCTCTGTAATCATGACTGTTCCCTCCTAACAGACAGCTGCGTAACCAGGTGAGTTTCGGGGCTTTCATCCTAATGACAACCCCTGGCTGACTGCTGTCAACGAGGCTAAAGGGGCTTAGGGCCAACTGCAGCGAGGATTAGGAGCAGAACCTGGAACGGCAATAGGTTTTCCATGCAGCTTTTGGCTTGGTTACATAACAAAATCTGCCCTTTCAGAAGGGATAATTCTGCTGCAGCCACCGCCGCCGCCGCCGCCGCCGCTGCTGCTGGCGACCAGTATCGTAGTGATATAATCAGAGACGTAGAGGTGTTTTCACGCCAGATGGACACGGGACCAGGTGCGCCTTGTAGAAACACGACGGCGAGGCGACTGACATCGAAAAACATACACAGCTGAATGTCAGTATAAGCCCAGCCACATGCACCCCGTGTCCACACTCCTGCAATGGGCTTTCACATGTGGACGGAGAAGAAGTTAATAAGCGAGCGGGTGCAAAAAGGTTCAACACGTGCAGGTGGACACAGGAAATTTCAGGAGTTTGCAAGTACATCTGTGCAGGTGTTATACAAGTGCGGTGGGTTTTGTTTCTCATACAGGTCACAGCATTCTCACAGCGTCGTCATTGCTGAAGATTAAAACAAGGATCACGTATCATGAACGTAATTACATTCGTAGCACAGTCCTTAGCAGCCTCGCTCGGTCCGATCAATTCTGAACTGACAGTGGAACTTTTGCTTTGCTTGCTAATTTTTATTTTCTCGGCCCCTCTGCCGCTGACACTTTTAGGGGCTGCGGCTCACCGATCTTGACATTGACATTGTCCATGTGTCAGCTTAGTCCTCCCCCTCCTCCTCCTCCTCCTCTACACACACACACACACACACACTCCTCCTTCTCTGTCTATTTCTTGGAAGAGGCGCTGGGGGAACTGTGGACAGAGCGTAGGCCTCTCATTCACCGCCACTGCCCAACCTCTCCTGCAATTTTAACTTTCTGAGCTGATGTGTTGAACATCTTGAAGGCTACCTGCTACTTTTAGTTTATCCGTTACTCCGTTTGAGAGATTGCACACAAGATTTGACCAATTTCCGAGTAATAATAGAATTCCCACATCCCCCAGAATGCATTTCACCTTTCAAAATCGAGAGAAGAAGCGTCTCGACTTGCTTTTAGGTCTTGATTCATATATATGCTACATTTAGAATATTATCACCACTTTACCTTTGCCTTTATCATGCTCTTCAAAGCCGCCAGACTCCATTGACAAAAACAGTAATTTAACCTCACAGAAAAACGAGAGATACTGGTCCACTGCTGTGTGACTCTAGAGTTTCAACGTGTTAATTAAACGTTAACACATCAAAGTCGTACAATAGCAGCAGAATAACAACTCCTGTGTCCTGCAAGCTAAAATGCACGCAACCCTGAATGCGAAGAGGTCACGAGGAAATCTGAAAAATGCTATCTGTAATCTATAAATACAGTGTTTATGATTTATATAGTAACATTGTAGTCACTGTCCACACTCACAGTGCTTTAGCAGCTGTTTGAACTCATCCTGACACGCTGAGGTGCCTTCCAGTAACTTTAGCTGTCCAAGCAGAAGGTCCAGAAGCAGCAGCCACATCCACCTGCTGATGAATCCATTGGAGCAGAGTCACAAGAGCATGTGGCCCTGTAGGGGGAAAAAAAATCTGCTCTGGGGTGCAGACAAGGCTTAAAACTTCAAATTAATGTCGCTCTGCCTCAGCCAAACATTCACTCTGAAATCTGTGTTTAGTTTAATTGGGGATTTTTTAAACTTCATGGATATTTTCACATATGTGCGCTGTAATCTTGATATTAGTTGCTTAACTCTGGCATTTTGGCATAAACAGCGGGGCCCGGCTCGCAAAAGAACAGTCTGCTGCGAGAGCAAGACCTTGGTCTTTGTGATAAAAGAGCCGCTCCAGACGCCTCCACGCAGAAGAGATGAAACCATACTGCCCCCTAGAGAAAAAGAGGAGAACTATTGGAAAGCATGTTGGAGTCACACTAAATATCTTGTCAGCTTTTGCTGAGTTTATATTTTCTTTGCATGCAAGGATAGAAAAAGCCAAATTTTAGGTGTAAATATTGCTTTCATGATTGCTAAAGTAGCACCAAAGATTTTCCTTTTGAACAAACTTCAGTCAAGCAATCACAGAGGAATTCGTTCGCTCCTGCCTGCTGAACTTTAATTAAGATTCCTACACTCGTGGACATTCACAACATCCTCTGTCAAGCTGAGAAAACCCATCAAAGCATCAAGCAGCACGTTCTGATGACTCCTTCCAACTGCAGTCGTGTTTTACAAGGTATGCCGTGTGAAGAGCCTCTGCAGAGACTTTGTCATTGTGTTCCAAGCTTTCTTTTTTTTTTTCATCAGTTTACTTTACTCCTGTAACAAAAGAGCCCGGTTCCATCCAATTTAATTTCGCTATCCCTGCCCTCAACTGCGGCATTTCTTTAAAAAACTTTTCAGGAGAGGAATGCAGTCTGTCTGAGGGCATAATTCTGTTGCATAATTACGTCCCTGTAAAGGATGCGGCGGCTTCCAGGGCGAAAGGCCGCGACAAAGCGACCGCCAGACTGAGGTTTATGACGCTTAGACTTGCTAATTAACTGACTTGTAGTTGCACGCTGAGTGTCACACCATTCAGCAACATGTGGACTGAAGAGCCATTTGTGGAGTCCATATAATCAGGTTTCTTAAATTGAACCAGGCTGTATATAAATAAGCAGTTTTACTTGGACATTAATGCACTACCATGAAACTGGCAATGGTGTCCATAAAATCTCAAAACATGTTTTACTGTTCTAATAAATGGCCATCATGGCTACCACACACACTCACACACATGCAAAAGCTTAGCTTAGCTTAGCTTAGCATGAAGACTGAAATCACAGCTGCATTTTTTAACATTTTATGTATCAGTTAATAAAACAAAACAAGGTATTGGTAGGCAGAGCCGGCTCTTAATGCCAAGCTAAGCTAATTAGCCACAGGGGCTTCAATAAAAAAGGTAACTGCATAGATCTGCAGAATGAGGGTCAGTATATCCCAAGCATAGCCATCCAGCATTCACTTCAGATGCATCAAATCCAAACCGTACGCTAACTGCTTCCATTGAAGGTTGAGGGGCCTTCATTTCGCAGTAGAACTGTTTACCACTTGGTACCACCACAATAACCACGATTAACTACCATGAAAGCTCAAAACATGTTTTATACCCCTAATAAAGGGTCATGCGTAGCTGCCCCACACACACTCTGTTCCGTGCAAAAGTCTAAATTGCTTCATTCAAAACTTGACGCCGACAGGCAATATAAAACAAAGATGCATAAAAACTTTTATAGCTGGCCATTAGCTGCAAACACATTGGCTGCAATAAGGGATGCTTCATTTTATTGCAAATTGGTGGAGCGCTCCATTGTTTGAGCAGCTTGCTGCCACTTCAGGCCGCTTTGGTTTTAAACTGAAATCAACATTTTTACCGATTCTTAGAAGAAGACGTCAAGCAAGTGGTGGCATCAGTTAGCTCAGGTTGAGAGGCAAACCTCAGCTGAAAGGTGCAACTGAGCAAAGCAGTGACCTCTCACAGTTTAATGTCATGCATGTGGGAAAGGAAAATCTGCTTTTATAATCTTTTTCCTGGAGAGTCAGGAATCTAAAAGGAGAGGAAATGTTTTTCTGAAGGTTCATCCAAAACTGCAGGAATCAAGTGGGCCACTCAAGCTAAAATTGCAGTTCCTTCTCCTCTCTGATCTGTCGTCAACTCTTCTGAGAGTCACATTTGGATGCCCCTACTTCATATACGCCTCGGCCTCGTTTTTATTACCAGCTCTTGTTTGTATCAGTTATCCTTTAGCCGAATCTTTCGTTCCATCTTTCTCCTCTTCTCTGCACTTCTACACCTCTTCCCATGGGGTGAGTGGGTAGGATGTGACTGTTAGAGTCATAACAAGCCGGGGGAAACGAGTCAGACACGGGAGCCGGCGGAGGAGCCCTGCTGCTTCGCCCACCTTCTGATGACTTTACAATGTGACAAAAGCACTCATCCTTGTTTTACCTTGTTTTACTGAAGGAGTGTGCCAACACGCTGAGAAGCACCCAACAGGAAGTTAGGCAATTTGGTGAGAGGTTGGAAAAGAGAACTGAACGTGTGCACGTGCTGCTCACCAAAATGTCCACCAAGCCTAACAACGCATCAAACTTCCTTCCTTTGGGAAAACTCAACATCCCACTGACTCACTGACGAGCTCAGCAGGCATCAGGAGCCTCCCAGGCCACAATTTATCTAGCTTTCTGCCTTTATATGTAATAAGATATCTGTTAGCTTGTTAGAGCTATCTTGCCACCTGTCGGTTAAATTAGTGAACTATAAACACCAAAAGAAAAAGATGAAAGGCTGTTGGTTGCAAACATGCTCCTAAATTGGACACAGGATAAAGAAACAGGTCCCGCAGTGGAGCAAGTTCTTTCCTCAACCATAAAAGATTTTTGGAAATACTTTCAACAAACAGATCCAATTGGGCTAGAAAAAAAAAAAAAACTCTTAAATAAACACACTGAAATGCACACACAGTGCAACAAGAGCTTCTCCAGCGAGAGTCTGCTCACACTCTGCCCTCTGCAGGGGTCCTGCTGTGGTCAAGCCGGCAGCAGGAATGCAGACTGGTATCCCAAGGGCAGTGGGTTAAGAATCTCTCTGTCTGCCTCTTTTCTTTTTTCTCTTGGTGCAGGGCCTTGGGATGGCGTTAAAACAACAAGGCTCTCTTAAATTAGCCCAGTGCGAAAGTCCAATTCAGCGTTTCCTTCATGCTTCAAGAAAAGCTCTCCCTCTCTCCTTCCTTGGCCATGCGGGGGTCTTCTGAGGGCCGCCGCTATGTAAACCCAATCCCTTCAGCCAGGTGATGGAGATGGAGGCCTGACTGAGCTTGACTGCGATGGCAGTTGGCCAGCTGACCCACTTTCCATCCGAGTCCTTTGAGAGCTAATTTCTAGGTGCAGGTTGCTAACTTAGTGTTACTTTAAACAATACTTTCAAGCTGTAGTCGGTTTAGCTGCTTTCCATTCACCATTAAACCTAACAGATGGCAGGATGTCTGTTGTTTTGGTTGTATTTATCCAGACTTTATGAACCCAATGCCCGGTTCTTGGAGCAATGCTAAGCATATTGTCAACCCATCAAAGAGAGAGCAAACCACTGGATCTGCGATTCTCTCTGCTCTTGTGAGTCTCCTGCCGTCTGTGCCATACTGATGAAGATTGATTTATCTGCATACCGTGACTGGGCTAAAACAGGACGCTTTTCAGGCCGATTTGCTTTACATAAAGGATTGATCCAGCAGCGTGCATGTGCACTTTGGTTTCCTCTTGGGTCTGTCTTTCTTTGTCTCTCACACAGTCGGATGCTGGCTCGGACTGCTCCAACTTTTTTTCCCAAGCCAAACTGCCTTTGTGGCTTCTGTATTATTGCCAGTCACCCACAGGCTTCTGACCTACTGACCGCGAGGCCCGTTGGGCTCACCATCATCCCCACTAATGACAGAAAGAGGTTGTGACCTTGACATCCAGATCCAAAGAGGGCAGATGCAAGGATCTAGAGTTTTCCCAGAGTTCCTCCAAGACTTCTGATTCATGCTGGACTCCTTCCCTTTCCTGCTCCATCGCCCTCCCTATCTCGCCATCTCCAGCCTAGATACCTCTCTCCAGAGTCTATATGTCTGAGTGAAACAGATACATCAAAATATACCGGGGCGGTGTAATTTTCCAAGTTTGACTTCCCGGGCGTACGCGCAACATTAATGCAAAGGAGGAGAGGGGGGCTGTGAATCAATCTCCACGGCCTGTCTCTTTGCTCTGACACACAATTCTCATATTGCCAAGGCTCATTACAGGCTAAAGTAGAGGCAGCAGATCAAGGGAACTCCCCGGCAGGTTAATTTCCTCAACTAACTAAATCTCCTACAGCAAATGGATCGTCTTTCACTCCACCTAAGCTCTGGAGCTCTGAAGTCTGCCACTGAAACTCGGAGGACCTCCAACTTTAGCTTTGAAGTCTCGGAAATCAAAGTAAATGTCATTTGAGAAAGAATACCTTAAAAAGGCATTTATAAGGAAGATAAGCTTATCAAATGGACTGCAATTTCCTTATGAAAGATACACTCCACTATAATCTTGAAAGACCTTGGATTCTGAATGATCCCCCCTGTGCTGTTTTAAATTGGAGCATTTCTCCATCACCGTAGCACATTTTGCTGAGTCACAGTGCGGTGCCCGTATTTCCTGAAAGCACTTTCAGCTATTGTGATGGACTTCCTCACCTCCCTCCCATGTATTTTATGGCATCGCCGTAAAGTTTCATTTCCCGGTTCCTGACACACGCCCATGCCCTTTCACAACTGGTCGCGGTAATGCTGGGAATAATCAAGGTCAGCTCGGCCTCCACCTGACGCCCCACATCTGCAAGGCTTTACACGGCTCGCACCGTCCCGTCTGGGCGTCCCAGAACAACAACCTTCCTGCACCACGAGCTGAGGCGGGGGTTAGTCATTCACATGTGAGATAGGGGAGGAAATCAGGGCGTGCACAAGGGAAGGATAACGTCTAACTTCCTTACACAGTGAGGCAAGGTAACATGTTGTTCTCACACATCGTTATGAAGGTATGACAACTCTTCCTTCCTTACTGTCCACAAGTGAGTAATGACTGATAGGACAATAAAACAAAAATATAAAAGAATAGAATAAAAATAGAACACAAATGAATACAATAGGCTTCCAGAAGTACGAGCAGGAGAGTTAACGTGAGGTAAAACTGAACCGAACATGCCATTCAGAGAGATTTGCACTGAAGGTGCTGAAAGCTTCTCTGATTTGCAGTTTAGCTCTCCGTCCACAGAAACATCAGCAGCAGTAGCAGCAGGCAGTAACCCCAGGGTCTTAAAAAGAAAAAAAAAAGAGGTCAGACTTCTGTTTGGATAAAAGCTTGCTCCAGCTGATCAATGCTCTTGGAATAGATCAAAAGGCATCCGTTGCAAAAAAAAAAAAAAAAGAGACTGAAATCTGTAACATCTGAGATGTTCTTTTGAAATCGTATAACTTTCAGGCTTTATCAAAAGTGAAAGGACTGGCGAGTCTTTTTAAGAGTTTGAAAACAGCCAGAGAACAATTTCAAAGGCATGTGAGGAAGAGTTTTAAAGAAACTCCAGATTCTGCACTGCTAATGATTAGCATAAAAAATAGCTCTTAGCTGCAATTTTAGTACAAATCACAGACAAGCCGAGAAAGCCACAAATTTAGCCCGGTGCCATCCATTCAAACACATTTGGCATACCGTTAGTGCCTTCAAATATAACTTTCAAAACGCTTATTGGTTGGCCCCGTGTGCGAGAGAAGCCAAGAGTCAAAGACGGCCAAAGTTCTTGGCTGGAGAGCAAATTCAAATTAATAGTAGCTAGTGGGACCTTTTTGACTTGTTCCAAAAACAACTGATGACCCTCTGGCACCTTTTAAATATATTTGTCCTCATTTATTTCTTAAATAGTGGTGATTTTCCACATGACTTACACAAGTGCAAGATGAGGGGATAACCCATCTCGCAAATTAACTGAAAAGGGAAATATGAAAATTGCTAAATGTTTCTTGGCCTGGAGGAGTTTAATAATTTTAATAATAACCCATGACCTTTTCTCGTTGCTAGCATCATGATGACGGCGTTCTCACACGGTTTACAACCACAGGCCATGTGCTTAACAGTAGATGTATCATGGGGCATGTGGTTCCCCCGCATTGTTCAGCACTCCTGCGTGGTGCTGCAAAACACAATCTAGACAGGCAGAAACAGCTTCCATGTGTGGCTTATCTGTGCTACAACAAAACAGTGGAGCCAGGCCAACTCTACTAGACTGAGATTATTGCTGACAATAACATCAGTGCAGTAGGTAACCGGGTTAATCACAATGGCCTGTGTTTAAACTCCAGCAATCCGGCACATTACTGATGACTTAATGCTTCCAGAAGTTTGTGCACAGCCACTTAATCACTCCTCAAGCAGCACTGAAAGATAAAAACGCCAGCAAATATTTGGGTTCTTAAACTGTACCTCTGCTGTGCCACAAGCTGCCTAGCCACAACAGCCAAGGTGTTGACAGTCTTCCACGTAAATGCCATGTGCTTCTTGGCAGTGGACGCTAAGTAGCCCCCTATGCCAGCCCCCTTGCTCTAAGCCTACTGGAACAGAGCGCCCAGTCCGGTAAATGATGTCAGAGAAAGTGGCACCACCGGAAAGCAACAGTGAAACAACCGGGAAACTGACAGAGTCACCTGTTTCTCAACATCACTCAACTGACTAATGCACTAATCGCTTGACACGGTACCATGTGGTCGATCATTTTAGATAGGGAGTGACGGTATTGTGGAGCCGAGTGTGCAGCCTCAGCATTTCACTTGGTGCAACTCACATCCCACAAAGTTTTTCTGTTCTGGCAGCGCACTTTATATTCTGCAAATCCACAGCCGACTGCCAGGGAGCCAAGACAAGAGAACCATCCATGCGAGTTCACATTTACTCAAGTCCTCTTAAGTAGCACAAATTTAAAACAGAGGGATTGAAGCACTTTAAAGTTTGGAGAGGTTGAGATCAAGGAGTCTCCTGTGTGGTGTAATTCAAAACTTAAAACTGTGACAGGAAATACAGTTATAGCTCCACCGCGACAATCAATGGGGCTGTAATTACCCTTGATGCAGCCCAGGAGTCTAGTAGCTGGCGGAAATGAAGATGATATAGGATACAGACTACGCACATGCACTTCCTGAAAATAAGCTACGCTACACACGCATACGAACCGGAATCAGACCCCCCTCTACAGGAACATCCTTTACTTGACTGGACAGCAGGTCAAGGAGCTCAGGTTTGATCCGCTTTGGTGACACGGAGGAGAAAGATGGAGAACGAAAGAAGAGAGAGAGAGTGGCAGAAACAGAAAGGAGCACGGGAAGTTGCTTTGACTCGTCGGTTAAGGGGCGATGAGAGGAACAGCTGTCCTGAGCTTCCTTTTTGGCTCTGCAAATCCAACTCCACCCCCACATGCGTACAGCCGTGCTCATCTTAACTCAATCGCCATGTCAAAAGACCTGCATTGTCCAGGGTGGGGTGACGATGGAAGGTAATTGCAGTGACCCCTCGCGGACATCCTGCAGCTCTCACCAATCTGCGTCTTCCTGCTTTTTCATCTATCTCTACCCACCCACCACCCTTCACTCCAGCCTGTTTAGCACAGGGGTGCCCTTCCATTTCCATCAAACGGCTTCCTGACGCATTTGTCGGTGGTAGAGGTTGGGAGTGCTGCACTGGGAGGATGCACTGGGCGTGTGGACACTGGAGGCATAGGGAGAGGGAGAGAGCAGGGTACTATAGCTCTATTTTGGCAACGGATACCAAGGCCCTTTTGCTTTTTTTCCTCCCCTTCCTGTGGTTTTATGGCCTACTTACTGGTAGCAGACTTTCATCTGGCTATGAGAGGGGGATCTCTGGCAGATCTGTTGCAGAGATTTTGACAGGGGCTCTCAGCGGAAAGGGATCTCCAGCAGGGTCTCTGGGATGGACCGGATGGGCCTGGGGGGCTTGCTAGTTCCCCTGGGTGGCCCATCGAGGTGTGAATATTAGCTAGGCCTGGTTGTGCAGAAAATACTCTGCACCAATTGCAAATTTAGTGTTGGACAATCTCCTGTCACTCAAAGAATCTTTGGCTTTATCCCTTTTGGTCTTGGGTAAAGGTGTGCCTCCATGTCAGATGACTGCTACCTGGACAGCGACCCCCTTTTGGGATTCAGTAGCCCACCATCTGGAGGACGAGACTCACCAGAAACCTTCAATAACATGGCTGCTAAAGGACATGATGGTGGTGTCAGAGAAGACCTACCATTTAATGCTGTGGAGCAGCCCAAGATTAAATGTTTTTCACCTTCTTGAAGTCAGCTGACACCATCCACTTTGACATTTGACCTTCATTTTCACACATAATGCTGTGTAGACGTGGGAATTTGTCTCTTCCACCACCCGGAGACAAATTCCATCTATGCACTACACATCATAAACACAGGACGTGAATAACGTATCGTAAAGAAGGAAAGCAGGCAGAAACAGCTAGCCTGGCTCGGTCCAAACAGCAGCAGAAATGCAGCTACCAGCACTTCTTAAGCTCACTAATTAACTCATTCACTTGTTTGTCTAATTCATTTACGCAGTTCCAGGCGAGTTGTTTCCTAACTATATCGCACAGTGAGTTTTGGCTCAGTACTCTTATTCCCAATGCAAAATAAAGCTTTTACGGGAGCTAAAAAACTTTATTTTGCCATGTACGGTATCATGTTTCTTTCAGGGTTTGGACAGAAGCTCAGCTACAAGGAGAATAAACATTAGACTTATGTTTATGAGGTGAGCAGAAACGCGGCTCTCAGTTGCTGGACGTGTAATTGTTTTGCTGACACACATTAGCCAAAACAGCTTCATAAGGTGTATCAGATGTTGTTTTTGTAGCTTGTTGCACGGCCCCCAAGTGGCCACTGAAATACTTTACCCTTTAACTGTATATTTTCCTACGTTCGCCCCGTTCTCATGCGCTGTATTTGACACTCGGCAGAATCACCGAGGGGATGGCAACATCCAACCTTGAGCAAACTCCCTGAGAGCTTATAAAGTGCAAGTGAGTCGCGCAGCGCACCTGAAACGAATTAAGCAATTAGCTAAGCAGGGAGGAGGCTATTAAGAAGTTTGAAAGCATGCACCGAGTAACAGCACCACACACGTCGAGCGGCTTCACCGAGAGGAAAGCTCTCAAGACGGCGTTTATTGCAAGTTTGCAGTTTTAGCTTTTTAACAGAAAAGCACTTTGCTTACTCAAGGCTCATAGGCCATGGACATGGAGGGGTGGGGACGTGAGCCTGCAACCCTTCAAACCACTACGCCACCACTCCCCAAAAATGTAATTCTTTTTTTTGTCCTTCTCCTCTTTCTTGTCCCTGTGTGTATGAACGGATGGACGGCTACTAAAAACACTGCCCTTCACCTGCTTAGCACACATGGAACATGTTTTCCAACCTTGCTGAATAAAACCCAATGTGAAATATTCAAATATGCTCAAGTGCTCGGAAAATATCATCCAAAATGATGAAGGCGTCTATTATCGAGCAGTTCGCATGAAACAGCTGCAAAAATGGCTCCCATTGTAGTCAGCAGGAGTTTCAGTCATCAGCCGAGGATGGGTTTCATTACAGAGCCGGGCCACCCAGATGCCAAACTGTAAGATCTGCAAGAGTTTTGGACAGAGACGCGTATATGTTCTGCAGTTTGTTGTGCTACGATGCTGTATCTACGATGACGTGTTGATGGCAGAATCTCCATCACCACCTCGCCTTATGTTCTCCATTTGCCAGTCACGACGAGCTGATGGATGCAGCTGAGAGAAAAGAGGAAACAAAATCATGAGTTATTCATGTGCCTTGAATGGGCAGTTCTACATTTTTAAACTTAAACTCACGAAAGGTTTAAATTACCCGAAAGATCACGTGTGAGCTGAGCGCTGGTCAGAGGTCAGGGTGAGGGGGAGAAAAAAATGATAAGCCTTGTGTTTCTAATTTTGTGGCGTGAATATGTAAAGGTTCAAACCTGGGAGGTTGTGTGAGAAAATCCTCTCTGTAGTGCCAGAGCCCGAGGCAAAAAAAAAAAAGTCAAGCATGACCCATTAAGCACCGTGATCTGGATCACCTGAGAGAAAATGTGTGTGAAGACATGAGACGATACAGGGAGTGGGAAAAGAAAGCCAAAGATAGACGGCAAGAGTCTGGTCCATGCTCTGAATATCACACTGGGTTTGTTGTCAAAACATCACCGGGTCTCCATGTGTCTCTTGTGAGTCAGAGAAGAGGAGGGGGAAAGTATTTTAGACGGCATATCTGTGCCGGGTCAGTGTTTCCTCTTTGTCAACGTTCTATCGGTAAAATGTGCCACTCTGCAGGCTCTCGCTTCAGGAACGGTTCTGGGTTTTTGACATTGATTAGCCGCAGCGTCTGGACCGAATAAGAGCACAGTGTGTTCGTGCAGTGATCCACCGCTACCTTTCTATGCTGGAATCAAAGAGGACGTAAATCATGATTTATGGTTAGCGGGGGAAAGGGATCCAAGAAAAGCCAGAGAGGAGACATTTTGTTTTGGTTTGTGCGGCGTATAAAAGAGGACGATGACTTGATTCTCTGCGAGATGCTTACGTGGATGCATTTCACTGGTTGCATGGGTTCCTTTTTGGCAGATGGGAGACTATAATTGTTATGAAAGCATACAAAACTTGAGTCTGATCTTTAACATTTATCAAAGTAAAGAGACTGAGATGGAGCTTAAAATGAGATGACCGCCGTCCAGTTAATACGCTGATAACTTGGAAATGCTGCTAGCTTCGTCCAAAACTCCTTCCCTCAACCGCAGGAAAGGACAGAAAACAACAAATATATTACCTTCCAGCGGCCGTTATTAATGTAGCTGGTGGATGTGTTTTACGTTTTTAGAAAACCCAGTCATTTTTCTGCATGTTGGTTTATGAATTTCTGAGCCAAGGGGACACCAAAGACCTCGGCTTGATTTACAGGGGCACAGACGGGGCATTTTGGCCCAGGTTGTAGCACCTCGGCAGCTCAAGTTTCCCCCGTGCATGTCCAAAATAAACGGACGGTAAATTGTGATTTAGTGTTGTATTTACACAGGGTTTGACACACATTTAGTCACAACCTTGTCAAAGACATTGTATCCTGCAAATCCCGCGCCATCCTTTCTTTTTGTTTTGTTCCCCCGCGATAAATCCACATCTTTCAAACCTCTGTGCCACCAGTTTTTTTAATGACATGTAAAATTGGTTCAGAGAGTTATATTTACAAGCATATTCCTGAGCATCCAACCTCATGTCAAAAATCTTTCCAGTTAGCTCGACTGCGTAATGTATCATTAAAAACAGACTTTTTTTTTTTTTGTCCACTTTTCCATTTGACAGGTGTTTGCTTTAGACCTTGCGTCTCGTAGACGTTTGGTTTGTGGTGAGCCCCTCTACCTCTTCGCCACTCGTTTCAGCATATCCCCTGCTGGTATACAGAGTAAAAACATTTAGAATTCATTGGGTAATTTTCCTGTCAAAGAGAGATTATGTGTCTGCTCCCCAACTCCCCCCGGTCTCCTCGGAGAAATGTGTCACCAAAAGTGGATCCGAACAGAAACTAGATCACTTTTGTTTTTCTCAGCAGTGCAAATATTTTGGGAGTGGGGAGATTGGATTACTTTCTTTTTTCTTTTTTTTTTACTCTGTTTCTTTCTTTTTTATTTAACCACCCATCGTTCCAAATTGTCGTATTGGAAAAACTCCTCCATGTGGAGTCTGAGCCAGGAAAGTTTTCCCCCCGAGCTGCAGGCTCGGTCTGTTTTTATGGTGCGCTGCGAGGCTAATTGGCTTTGCAGACGGCCTTTCCCCACACTGACCCACGGTGCTAATGGCTTCAGTGCTCATCCAGCAGTGACAGCTTCACTTTAGCTCGCTGACTGGCCTGGGAAAATGAGTGGGGTCAGAATTACTTAAAGCCTCGGATGTGTGCGCGCGGTCTGCTTTGTGTGCGTGCGTTCGCGTCTTGGAGTGGGCAGACAGGTGAGGCGCTTCTACAGTGACTCACCAGGACACACTGGATCCAGAAATCTGCCTCAGCAGCTTCTGGAAAAACGTCGGATCACGTTTCGACCTGATGCACTCGCGAAGGAAAGGCCAAGCGGGATCAGAGTGATGTTTTGTTAAGCCCTTTTCGTATTTCACTTGTCATTTTTGCATGTCTTTGGCTTTCTGCACTGATAGAAATGGATTAGTGTGTTTCGGGTTCCTGACAGATTTGAAAACAAATCATTTCCAAACCACCTACGTGCAACTGAATCACCCCTCAAGAGACAGACCTTTATGGTTGGAGAAGCAGCTCATTTTTATTTTATTTCTTTTTATTTCATTTAGCCTACTCCCACCTGCATGGCAGAGTACTTACATGGTGGTATTTAACATTAATCCTGAGTGGGAGTCAAAGCTTGGCCAAAGCACATAGCATCAGCAAGGCCCTGTTCACACTTGGCAGTAAAATGCATCTTGGGTGACCTGATCACAAGTGGACAGCTCCAAGAACATCCGTTCACACTTCATGCATTAGGCATTAGGATCCACCAGTGGAGTGAACACATTAGCCATATGCAAACCAGACCAGCTCCACGTGGGCTCTGGGTAATCAGCTCCTATTTCTTAGGGCTGTCCATTTATTATCAGATCACCCAAGAAGCGTAGCACCATAGTGCTGATGCCACAAAATGCTATCAACTAAAACCTGCCATTATCCTAATTAGCATGCTCCACTCTGAGTGTGATGGTTGGGTGGGAGAACACGTGAGAACCCCACCAAAACACTGTAGAGGGCAGAGAGTGGGAACCGAGAGAGAGATGGCCTCCCCAAATGAGCCGTGACCTGAGGCCGCAGCAAGGTGGGAGTCCCACGAGGCAGCGTGGGCCAAACAAGGGCAGGGGGAGGTAACTTGAGACGGCTGATGGGCGGGCGTGCGGATGCAACGGACGTTGGACCGGTGGGGTTTACACAGAGATCCAGCGCAGGGCAGACAGAGAGAGAAAGTGTGTGTGTGTTAATCCAGCCTGTCTGCTCTCAGACGCTCTTGTCTCTGGCTGTGATCGCGTAAAAAGTAGGTCACGTTTTTATTGCGTTTGATTTTGTTTTGTCAAAGCCAGAGGGTTTAGATTACCCAGAAGGCTTTAGGGGATGGACGGCGAGGAGTCCCCGGCACAAGGCTGTGAAGAGTACATAAACAAAACGCATGCGAGGAACACAGTGATGGTCCACTTGTGCAGGAGATGTACTCAAATAAACTTTGCATACCAGAAAAAGTCATTCTCACTTTTGAAGCTAGTGAAGGATTATATATTTAGATTTCCAGATGCCTAAATTTACACCCTTGAACAAACAAATGAAGCTCATTTGTTATTTTTCCATCAGAAATTAGCTTTTTACATCGGGCTCAGCACAATCTACTGATGCAATGCACTTATGCAATTTGTGAAAAATTCAAGAAAACACCCGCAAGCTCGGCTAAGGTCGTAATTCTGCCACAGCAGATTTTGGAAATATGCTCGTAATCTTCTCAAATCATTTTTCTTTTTTACACAATCACTTGATTGTGAGCTTCGCCCGCAAACCTAAAAATGGAAAGATTATAAACTTAGCCTGCACGTCAACACGCTCCTGGGGTCTCGTTCTGCAGCCCCCGTGGACACGCTCCTTTCTAATGGGCCCAGTCGGTGACTCCCACCAAGGTGTTTACATGATAACACAACAAAAAATGATCAGATGATGAGTTGCGTTTGCACTCAGCAGTAAATTTTTCAAAAAGATGGAGTTTGACACTTTGATTGGTTTAGTGTTGTGGTTTCACACTGAAGCAATAGGATGTAAATGGATATACACACATAATATTGAAGGATAGTTGTCCTGAAAAGATTAGGTTTTTGGAAAACAGATATTATTTGACTATAAATATGTCAGGAGTACTTACTGTAAGTGCATGCAGCTGGGCTTTGGAGCAAATGCTAATATCTAATGCTAACCATTTCAGCTATAAAAATATACATATGTTCACATGACTGTGGTGCACATAAAGTAAAGTTAAGTGTTCTTCAAAAGTATTACAACCAGATTTCACGCCAATCCATTTTATAGTAGTTATAAGCTCGGTTGTTTTTTTAATTTTAAGCCTTTATTTTGATAGCTGCTGGTGGAGACAGACAGGAAGTAATGGGGTGGGAGAGAGGGGACGACATGGAGCAGAGCTGTCTGTAATCAAACCTGCACCAATAACAGTGAGTGTGCTACGGGGCGCCCACTCAGCCAGGTGAGCTGTTGAGTCAAGGGGTGATGAATCTGTTAATTAGCTGCTCAGATATTGTAGCTAGCGGAGGACAACCCAATGAATCAAGCTGACTGATATCTCCAGACATGCAGGCTATCGATACTGTACATGCATGCACCTGCACACACTTGCAAAGAGTCGTACAGTATGTGAGGCACCGGGTCGCTCTGAATCCCTCACTTTTTCCTGAGCAAACCAGCTGCACTCATCGTCAACACCACAGCTTGTCCGCACTATTTTCCCTCATGATCACCCCAGTATTGCTTCACTGTGTGTTTACCAGGCCTGGAGACGTCCTTTCCAGACAAAAGCCTCCGTTTCCCAAACACTCTAGTTGTATATTTTACTAACAGATGTTTTTTTTTTTTTTATGACTTTACCTCCTCTCTCTATCAGATATGTTGAAATTGCCTCCTCACTGTTTACCCGACAGCAAGAGAAGGACAAATCTGTCACGTTTGGAGCCCCATCAAAGAGAAAAAGGCGGTTTATTTGGCTTTGGTGTGCACATATATCCACATTTACATGGTTGCAGAGACCCGCACATGACGAATAACGCTGCCTCGTCTTTGAGGGAGAAAATGTTCCTAACAGACCGATACACGCAGGTCTCTCTATTTGGGTCATCTGGATGCGTGCACGGATGCTCAGGTGCACTTAGATCCCATCTGACAGTGTCTGTTTCTGATCACATCTCTTATGAAAAAGAAAGAAAAAAAAAGGTAACATATACACTTAAGGGCGCTGGCATGTTTTCCATCGCTCCTCTTTGATTTGTGAGAGTGATTTGTGTGAAGTTTTTATGGACATTTCAGCATGAAACTGTAATGAGAACAGAACAAGGAGACATGTAGAGATAGCAACAACAGAACCGGCTGACGAATGCATCTGGACTACTTTAGGTTTTTATTTCAAAATTAAGTAGTTTTGTAACAGTTGTCAAATATCCCACTCAGCCACGAGCGATTCATAATGGAAAACACGTGTTTTTGAGCACAAAGCATGTTAGATTACCATCATTGGTCATTTCTGAAGTTTGGGTTTGGGACGCGTTCAAAGATAAGCCTGACACGTTTGGTAGTCTGCAAAGAATTTGAGATCTTGTATTGTTAATAATCGCAGAGAGTGGGAGTTAAACTGATACGTATCTTTCTGCTTTAATTCTGTTTTGGTATTCATGAATTTGCTGCTGTCGTCTCACTGTTCGGCCCGATCCAGCCGGCACCTAATCGGATTTTAAGCATTGTTAGCTGCATGGCTGCTCAAACTCAAACAATGCTTATGTTATTATATTTTTAAAAATTAGGACATGCCGGTTTTTTTTCCCCTACCCCAAATCTCTAAGCATGAACTTTAACTAGATGCCAGATTATTGTGTAATGTGAGCAGTTTAAGAGACTTATCATACTCAATAAAACAATAATGCATGTGTGCCCGTACTGCATGTGTGCGTCGCTTACGTCCACTCACGTGCACAGGGGCGCCTGGGAATATGAAGCAACGCTGTAGTTTTGTTCGTGCAGACGTGGCCCTGACCACCTCTGAAGCCCCAGAAACTGTCCAGCTGCTTCACACTGCTCCACATCTGGGACGAGTCTGTTAGCGGTTAAGATGTGAGCACGTGCACACTCATAGTCCCACACACTCCCAGGCACACAGTAAATCCCCTTACAGATCCATACATACAGGAGGCATTTCCCGAGAAAAAAAAAAAAAAAAAAAAGCCTACCTCAGCGATTTGCAATTGTTTTTCTACCGCGGCCTTGTTGTGGCCCGTGACCTCCTTTTTCAATTCTGTAAAATGTGAACAGATTTCAAGTGGAATGGGGGTGAATAAACACAGTCTCTCTTCTTCTCTCTCTTTCCCTTCACCTCTTTCTTCTCATACAGCTCCATTAGTGTTTGTCTCCAGTAAGACTGACCCACTTGGCAGGGAATCAACAGCGTGGTTAGAGCAGGATAAACACAGATTCCCTAACCCACACACATGCCTTTCGCAGATTGCCATCGGGAGCTTTCAGATTTAAAAATCCATATTAAATGACATTTGTTCCTGAACCAGCAGTTCCCCTCCACTAGTAAACACACTCAGACGTGCATACATATCTCCCATGAGCAGTTCCATCAAATAGCAAATAGCCGCTTTTTCCAAGAGGTCAAATGAGGTCAAAGCAGGATCACAACACGATTCGAAAGGGTTGCACGTCTCTGCTAAAAGTGCTAGCACACAATGACCCAATAATGTAGTATAGTCAATGAGTGTAGGATTAGTGTTCTGACTAGTTAGCATATCCTGGCTAAGCAGCATGCTAGTGTTATTTATTACTGTATTTTAGTTATCTGTGATTTGTTGTTCTAACATTAGTGGATAGCATGCAAGTGTCAAAGGTCAAAGGTCACCATAAAGTGAGACTACCACTATGCCTTTGATTGTTTTCCTCTCTCACATGCACAACTACTGATCAGCCCAGACCACAGCGTAAATGATATAAAGGCTAAATAGTCATAAAAATGTGGCCCTCTCAGGTTTTGACGTTGTGTTTTGAGTGTGTGAAGCTCTAAAAAAAACACAGTGCAGACACAAATCCACTGCACTCTTATCCACATGGCTGCATTCTAGTCTTGTCTAGACAAACACACACACACGAAGACACGCTCGGCTGCACAGACAGACACCGACACTGACGCGCTGCTAACTGGATACACAAGCGCACGTGAATAAATTGATACGTGCGCACACACCGCCGCCGCCGCCGCCGCTGCTGCCGAGCTGCACTCGCTCACCCTCTCATCTGAAGCACGGGGCGCCCTGTCAGCGTGTGAAATGAGCTGGAAAAGAGCAAAAACAAGAAGAGTATAAACGGTGGAGAGGAATTCATCAAAATCTCCCAAAACGGGCAAATCCCTGCCCGACAAAACCGCCCCGCGGCGGCGCGCAGCCAGAGGCAAGCTCGCCTTGCAGGAACGCAAATACTTCTGAAAATGATCAATGTGGGCACTTTGGGGTGAACTTGTCTTCCCGAAGGCTTGACAGCTGACTCATAACTGTGAGCGGGTTGTTGGCCTAATTACAGTGACTTGCCATATGCTTGGAGACGGGGGAACGATACATCATCATTGGACATATGAATACAAACATCCATGTGCACGTGCGAGCATGCACACCGAGGCCAGAGCTGTGCCACACTGATAAATCTAAATCTACAAGGTGCATAGCAGGAGGTTTTCTTGCCTGTCACATAAAATTCTGCATGCAAATATCTGGCTTTATAGGAAACACTGCATGAGTGTGTGGGATTTTTTGGGCCTATAGGGTTGTTTTTATTTTATTTTACTACCAGATGGTTGCAACTTTACTCAAAGGACAACACAATGAATCCCAGAGAAGTTTCAGCAATCCCCCAAAAAACTAATTTGCAAGTAATTTTTAAGAAACTTTTATGTCTGAATCTGGTGCTGGAATCAGGTCAAAACAAATCATGCAGCGACAAAGTGTGGATGAATTAATAAATGAATGAAGGCGTTTTATTTCCGCTCTTCTGGACGTTGTGTGTTCGCACAGGAGTCGCAGCCGTCCACCGCCGGGCCCCCGTTCCTCCTTCAGTTACACTCACGCAGCGGGGTTTTGTTGACTTTGGTCGGACTGACGTTGTCGCA
Source organism: Planiliza haematocheilus (assembly GCA_005024645.1). Taxonomy (NCBI): domain Eukaryota; kingdom Metazoa; phylum Chordata; class Actinopteri; order Mugiliformes; family Mugilidae; genus Planiliza; species Planiliza haematocheilus. Next base: position 593,532 of record SRSE01000183.1, on the reverse strand, counting down.
CAGCGGGAGCGCTGCGCCTCTTTCGCGCTCATTTCGGGGTGGAAAGTCACTGCCGTCTTCCTTCTTAAGAAAGGAGCCAAACAGAAATAGGTGATCCCTGCTGCCAGAGACTCAAACCTAGGTTCCCCTCAAAGCCAACCCATCACTGAGGACAGCTCTGTTCTCCTGTAAGTCAGCGAGGGCATTTGAATTTCATCCTATAATCCAGCAGAGCAAAGCTCTCAGTTACATTTTTAAGAACTCCAAACCCCAAAACCTTGATTTGCTGGGATTTAGTGATTGGAGATGGATGCTGGCATACAAACACCATAATCTGTTCCCAATTAGTCGTGTATCTGTAGTCTCATTCAAACCATTCTCTTGATATGTATTGGAGACTTGCGGCTAACTCCGCAAAGGAGCTGTGATCAAAATAAAAGCTAGAATTTAAGAATGAGATCGAAACCTGTAATATAGAATGGTGAATTATTTATGACGGAGCAACCTGTGGCGAGGCCCTCATTTCCATCTCTTAGAGTAGGTCACATTCGCAGGGCGCGTAAATTTCACACACATTTGTAGGTCAGTTATGTAGGCATGGAAAGGAGCGAAAAAGAAAAACAGCCCACATGAGGCGGCCATGTGCCAATCTTGTAGAAAAGCTGCACCGTCCTGACTGGAAATTCCCAACTTGAACTTTCCATGGAGGGTGTGCGGCGAAGCACTGGTGCTCTTGGTCTTCACCTTAAATTGGTTTACGCTAACAATATTAGACAAAACCACCAGTTAAGCGTGCCAATGCGTAACCTTTTTTTTTTTTTTTTTTTAAATAAAAGGTATCATTGTCAAATTAACGGTAAGGCCTCGGTGAAATTTCCGTTAACAGACAAAATGTGAAGCCCCCTTTTTCATGCTGGTGACACTGCTGGTGCAAGCATTCCTTAAAAGAAACCCTAATTCCTCATACTGTTGACGCTGCTTGTTTTTCTTTCTGCTTTACTTTCTTTCACTCTCTTTTAGGAGATACAGCGAATAAGCAGTGCCGTGCATCTGCAGCTGCCTTGGTCCATCTGTGGTGTTTCAAAAAATATCATGGGATTTGTGATATGTGTGTTATTAACATCTTACTGTGCATTCACATGCTCCTTACAAGGTTTCATTTCTTGAGTTTTGGGATCTTTTTTGGTGTTTTTTTGTGATTTTAAGTCAGAATGTGGAAACAACATGGACGCTACAAACAAGATGTATTTATTTTTTGCGTTTCCAGTATTTGTGTGACAACGAGGAGATCGGAAGCTGCGAATATTTGTTTCATTCTCTTGCCAAAGCAAGTAGCGCTCCCCCTGGTGGTTCGCTGCAGTATAGGTCATAAGCTCCACCTCCTCCACGTTCGCAGATGGGAAACATGAAAATACACGCCAAATAATTTTTTTCAAGGGTTATTTCTGTCATTTTAGGAGAGCTAATCCATAAAGCATCTTGTTGGACTGTGAGAGATGTAATAAATAAATTGTGCAGACTCTTTCTACAAACATGCAAGATGGCGCCATCCGTATCCCTGGGAAAACAGCATCAGCAAGGAAGTGGCAACACATTGTCCATATTTATATACAGTCTATGATTCCTCACAAATATGTGGATGTGTGGATATGTTTCTATCAATAAAATATTGTTTTCAGATGTAAAATTGGCTTATACGAGACTAGTTTAAAAAAAGTTTTGTCCTGAGTCTAGCACGAATGGAAAGTTGGACGTTCAAAACATAATGATTATCGTTTTGGCAGCATGAATGCACTCATTGAATTTCCTAGCAGGCTCTCTATTAGATTATAAGATATTTTATATGCGATGTAGACATAAGTTCATGGGGGTCAGCGAAAACTATTCTTGAGCCCTGGGAATATCCAAAGAAAGTGGTCGTCATGCTCTGAGATTTGGGAAAAAACAAAAACAAAACCGTGAACATGACAGAAATCAGTGTTATTAAAAATGACATTTTTAAAAGAAACTCTAGAGGAATAGAAAATGTCCAGCAGCAGCAGTAAGAGAAAGATCAAGCCACAACCTCAGATCTTAAACCTTTGATGTCTCCGTTATTGTGTTACTGGATCGTACCTGTATATGATATCCATAAAGGGCCTCAGAAGCCTGACAGAATGATAGTCATGCAAATAATGATAAAAAGGCAGACAGAAAGGAGGGCGGGGGGAGTTGGGTGAACTGTTCACACCAATTAAGCCGCTAAGCTGGTCTGAAACCGTAGACAACACTATATGGTTCAAGTTTATCTCTTTCCACATCAAGACGTATTCCTCCATGGGGTGAGGAAAATGAAGAAGACAAGCCGATCTGACCCAGTTGTAGAGAACAGAACATCACATCCTGACTGTTTCTGACCTCAAACATTCGCTCGTGCTCTCCTCCCTGGAAAAAAAAAAAGAAACGTTTCAGCTACAGAGGCAAAGCGATCAGTCTTAGTTTGAAGCTGGTCGGAGTAGGAGATGGCTGTAGCCAAATTCAAAGTGATAGAGTAAGATTTTACTCCTCTGGTTGGTTTGCGCATGCAGACAGCTGCAGACACACTTACAGGCTTCCACGTCTTCTCATTACCCAGGCGCAAAAACAAACCTAGTGGTTTGGTTAAAAAGTATAAATCAAAAACGACGTCAATGCACTTTGTCCGCACGTGATTAACCGTAGCCGTAGCAATTAGTCACAGCCAAAACACGTAAAGGCCGATTACTGGTGAGAAGATTCATCAGACCTGACGGGAAAACCGTCGGGACAAAGGTGATAATGGAGCAGAGAGTGTGTGGAGAAGCATGAGGGTATGATTAAGGGGGAGCCATTGTTTTTATTGGTGTGCTGCTGAATGTAGGCCAAGTGCTGGCTTTATGAGATCCCATCACGCACACACCGTCAGTATCCTAATGACCCCTCACCTCCCCCGCTCTCTCCTCCTATCAGTCTGCTAAGGCGAAGGCTGACCCTAACAGTCTGCAGCTGTTTGAGCCTGTGAGCCCAAAACAACGAGATGAGCCTCACATGACAAGTATATCTGCACAGATATCTAGGCGAATAAACATGCGTTCATAAATACATATGCACAGAATGATGCTGACAATTGATTCCCGCCAGTCAGAGATACGGAGGCTGGAAGCCACGCGGCTGATGAACATACCAAGCAATGATGCCAATATCACAGTAGGTGCTTAATAATCTGGATTTACATGCAGAAGCCCAGGGGCCTTATGGACGACGGCCTCACCTACAGTCTGAACTATTTGTCTGGGGAGGTTCTTGTGTTTCAGAGGTGGAGGATGTTTGTCTGCAGATTAATAGTTGATCTTGCTAAATTTCTGTCTGAGATTTGAGCACAACAATATTAATTTCCTGAAGGATCACAGGTGTCATTCCTTTTGTATTATTCCAATTTATCATCTTAAATCAGCCAAAAAATACCAGACAGCTTTATTTTTAGCTTTAGCTTTATTTTCATCCAAACCAGATGACACAAAAAGCTAGATATTTCATGACAAGCATGGATTAACCTGCAATGTCGACTAAAATTCTGGTTCATTATTTGTTTGAATTGACCCGATATCACACATCTGGGGCAAACGTCAAATCACACTGCACCCTTACAGTTTTCTCTTTTATGCTTTCTTTCACAAGGGGATTTTGAGCCCATGCTCTTTTGATAGAAACATGTTTTGTCTTTGTTTTGTGTCCGTTCAGTCTGCCACATTACGAGAAAAGCTTGGGTTTTACGACTGTGGGTTTGCAGTCAAGTTGAGGTTAGAGGCCTACGGCTCTGAGGCTCTCGCCTCGGTCGCCTCTTTTCATGGTTGACTTTTATAGGAGGCTTATTAGATTGCCCTGGGACGCTAACTGGCCACAGACTGACACAATGACTGGTCTGCTTTTTGCCAGGCCCAAGTTAAACAACTACACAAAATTCTTCTTTAATCTGCTTTGAGTAGCAGATGGGTGGGGCTTGCCACATTAAAACAGCTAACCGAGACTTGCATTCTTTTCTGAGGAATAACTCTCCAGAATTTTTTGCGTTTTCCTATGAGCTGACACCCAAAAACACATATATGAGCAGCTCTGGTGTGTATTCATTTGAAAAGTTGTGATGGGAGAATGCCATAGGAACTAGGCTATTTGCATCAGTGTCAAGTCTCTTAATTAAATATGCAGTTAGTAAAACACTGTGATATGAGTTTGAGTGAGAGAATGCATTCATAGAAAAACACAAGGTGCGGTACAACCGACCCAAACCAAACCCAAGCCAACCTAAGCCAACCCAAACCAAACTAGAGTGTGCGCTCTGACACCTGCAGATATAGGTTAGCAATCACATCAACCCAGGTGTCAGCCATCACTCCTAATGAACCACATCCCTACCACCATCAAATGAGGACGCTGGTTTTTAGGCTTGGAAGATGTCACACTTCTCAAACGGCTAAAATATGTACTTACATGCACAAACTTGTAACATAAAATTGCAAATTTTCAACTTACTGTCCTTTCTTTTAATTTTTTTATTTACTAGAAAAGCTGTTAATTACTTCAAAATGCATTCATGTGAAGGTCAGCGTATATCATATATATCATTTTTAATAGACTGATGATGTTTTTCTAGCCAGACTTGCTGTTGGTATATGGAGAATGAACTCTCGCTGACTCTCGCTGGTGCCTTTTATGGTAGAATTGGAAAAATGATTAATATGGTAAAAGTTCAGTTCAGTTCAGCGATTGGGCTAAAACCTTCCACCAAGCCCCTGTGTGTTTCCCATCAAAGGAGAAAACCAGCAGTCTATTAAAAAATGTGACGCTGAATGTGTTTTCTTTTTTAATTAACTTAGCTCAGTTATTGATGTGTCTGCGTTGAGGCGGCAGCAGCAGGGTGGATGAGTAGAAGTGGTCCCCAATGGAGGAGCCCACTGGTTAATAGTATGAGACCAAGCAGCTCCTAGGTGTGAATATGGATGCGTGTGCAGCTTCTTCCCCATACTCTTCCTGTCAATAACAGTGTCCTCTCAGGTAAAACACACAGGTTAAAGAGAATAAACAAACATGCTTACAGCTGAATCTGCACGCGTTTAATCTGGGCTTGCATGAATCAGCAAGTTGCAACCATCTGCAAAGGTTGACTCATGTAATGATGATACAAGCTGAAAAAAGTCTTGCAGTCCAGATGACCCTTTGTGGTCCAGAAACTGACACAAAAATAAATTTACCACAGCAGGACGAGGATTTGCTGAGGCTTTTGCTGTACTTGTGGTGATAAAATCAGTTGCTGACTTGCCATTTTCTTTGCTCTTGATATTCATCACTCATAAAGATGCCACTCTGACATCTGAGAAAAGCAATTAAAGTCGGGCGGGCGAGGAACTAAACATCCCAGTACGATCAGTCTCCATCAGCGTCAGTGTCGAAGGAAGCTGGGAGGACTGCAAATCCTCTTGGCCCTGGAGCTTGTATGCCTGGTGTGAATTAAAGTGACTGATCTCGTTGCTAGTAAAACTCAAGAATGACATTCACAGTAACGAAGCCCCAAGTGTGACCTACAGTCACCACAAAAACACACCGAAAAACAGCATCTTCTGTTCTGTGTCTGACTTAAGTGGCTCAGTATGCAAAGTAAGGACCATGTGTTTGTGGTTTGGCGTCTCTGCTTCTACCTTCACTGCTGGTTTGCTTTTGGGCAGCATCTGCAGGGAGTTTGTTTAGTATGATTATGTGTGAAGAGCAGGGGCTCGATCTCAGAAGGACAAAACAGAGGTTGGGGAAAAGGATGGTTGGAAAGATTTACACTGCCCTCCAGTGGAAGTGGGTGGAAATATATTGGTGATAAGTGTAGGTCAAAAAATCTAAATAAATAAAACTATAATATATAGGTATATAGTAAGTCAAACAACTCCTTCCTTCTCAGCAGCAACTGTTCCTCAGAATAACAGCTACAGAGCATGCTGTCAGCAAATTTAAAAAAATAATTTTTACTGAAAGAAATTACTCCAGTGGAAGAAAATGACCAGAACATTTCTAATACGACTTTTTCCCTTTGGATTTTACAGTTTTCTTATGAGCCGGGCAAGTAGCACATGCTAGGCTAACGTGAAAGCAAACGTTAGCAGGCTATAACATGCTAAACTAGGATGGACTAGCTGTGCCTGAAATAATTATAGTTATTGTTTGTTTTTAATTTACCTTATGTTAATGTATATATTTAGTGTCTTTAGTGAACAGTTACTATTCAGTATATAATTCTCAAAAAGGACCCTAACGGTTGAGTTAATGCTCAGTGTTTGTGCTAACAATCCCTCAGTGTGTTGCTACTGAACGAACACCTGTGAGTATGCAAAGATTACAGTTGTTATAAGTGGTCAACATTTTATTTCACTGTTGACTTCATAGCTATATAGTTAAACTATTTAATTTACACAGGGGGTAATAAATGAATGATGAATAAGGAAGTGATTTCAGAGTCCTACCATACAAGTTAGCCTACTAACGTTAGCATTTAGCTCCATGCACAAGCTAATTGCAGCACAGAGCTGCTAGCATGGCTGTAGTTAGCCACCAATGTACTATGTGTCAGTAATATCTATGCTAAATTATTATTAGCCTCATGAGTTCATATATGTCTCATGAGTTCATATATGTCAATTAAGTGTAATTATTCCTGTTTTTTCTGCTTCTTGTAGATTGAAATGTGGACACAAGAGGGAGGCATTACCCCATAACTCTGCATGAGTGGTCATTTTTGCTCCCAGCTCTGTACATACACTGTTTAAATTTGTGAGCCTGAAAGCCACCAGACCTGCCTCAAATAATTACCAAGTGTTCATCTTAAGTTATATTTATTAGGTGCTTTGTGTTTTCCAGATCCAAATGAGCTAATGCACAGTTTTCCTATGGATATCTGCCTGAATACTAAAGCGCATGTTCATCTTTTCCTCTCTTTGGCAGGCTCCTTTTCAAATGGTGCCACAAGCACAGTAAAGCAAACACCTCTAATTATTTGCACACAGTGTTTGCTCTCCGTCTGAGTGCTGTGCTGCAGTCTTTAAACTGCACAGTAACAACCTTGGCAGGATCACGAGGAGCTGCTGTAATTTTCAAATTTCTCCACCTGGGGGAAGTAGAGAACAGCAAGAAAAGTAAGAGCCGATAACTCGCAATAAAAGAACAAAAGCAGAAAATCTATGTGCTGGTTTTATCAAGGTTTTTCTGGTATTTTTCCATTACAGGTGTTGAACACAAACAAAATGAACCTATTGCAGAAGATGGCAGACTGGACAACAGATGCGTAAGTTGCACGCCCGTTTTGTCATTGCTGCATTCTGATGTGTAAGTGGCATGTGGTTTGCTCCTTCACACACAGAGAGATGTTGTGTCTTGATTCTTTACATGCACATTCCTAATGCTGCACAAGTCATCGTGTGTGCTGTCACATGCAGCATGTGACAATAAGGATCCCATCTGGGAAAACTTGGCAGGGGAAGTGAATGAATAAATCTCCCAGCGTAGTGGAATTGACATTTTTCCTCCCAGTCAGCCTGAATGAAAAGTCAACCTGCCTCGCAGCTTCTTTAAGCTTGACTAGCTGAATTTATCGATTGCTATTCCCTCCAGGTTAAAAGTCTTATTGGTGTAACCTCCTTTAAGTCTTCCGTCTTTGTTTATTTGGCGTGTTTGTTCTGTCTGGCACTCAGTTCTCATCCACTTCTGGGTGTTTGCTTTGCACTCCATAGATCACATGTCAATCAAATAGTTAGAGTTTTATGTAATCAGGTTTGGTAGCTATTGGCGATGTCCTTCATCGCATCGACGCCTCCGTATTCACTGCGCGCCTTGTGTGTGCAGCTTCTTATCAAACTAAACACTCATTTCATTTAGTTCTATTCAAACTTGTCAAGTAGTGTAATGTTCTGCTATTGTCCATTAGAGAAAGGTGTTTTACCCAAAATTAAGCCACTTTAAATTCAACAGTCAAATAGTCTATTAGTCAGTAGCGCCACATTCCCATGGTGACTAACTCAGCTCAACCGGCCGTTTGTGAGCAGTACAATAGGCTCTGATTGCATGTGTGTAACCGTCCACAGCTACGCTATTTTGACCATTTCAAGTCCGTCATGTACATTTTGCTCTCCTTGCTTTTCATTACAGTAGAGTACACAAAGCACCTGGACAGCAGCTGATGTCATATTGCAGCGCTCAAGGATTTGCAGTCCTGCAGCTCATCTGCAGGCGAGATTATCAAGCCTCATTAGTAAGAGTTATATGTGTAGGAGCATCCACCGGAGACAATGCCTTCTAAAATATGAGTTACGGTGTGAATATAAAGCACAACTGAAGCTCCTCTTTGCTGACTGACCTTGATTGGTTTTATAGTGTGTTCAGTTTAAAGTTGGAAGTCCGAATTTCCCTGTTAAAGTTTCTAATTGCCTTACTTTCATTAGCTGAAACCCTGGCTGGCCGTGACAAGCCTTTTGGCCGGTGATGCATAATTAAAACATAGATGCATATACGAAACAGATGAAGAAAAATGGTGCAGGAGGAAACAAATCATGCATTTTATGTTCTTGTTCTTTGTTGTATTTTAATTGCTGGTTTACTCTTAATTGTGCACACCTCTGTGGGCGCTGTAAGGGAAGATGAAGCACGACACCAGCTTTGAGTGGTGTGCCGCTGCAGTATTTTGTGAACAACTTTGGAAAATCTTGACAGTGAAGTTGACTGGAATTCAGAAAGCTAACCACACCCAATCAGTGATGCTAGGTGTTGTTAGAGCTTCAACAAGACTGAAGCAATTCATTGTACAAGTGATTTCTATAGGTTTCTAAACATCTAAGCATCTAGTGCTATCCTGAAGATGGCACCACCTGGAGCTTGTGAAATCTGCCTGACTAACAGTGACATGCGCATGTGATTTGGTGAGTTGCAGTCCAGTTTCTTATATCTTAAAACGGAGGAAGTCTGGTTGAGGATGCAAACATTCTTCGTGCGTGTTTACTCCTGTATCCCTTCAAGCAAGAGTTTCAGTTTTTCCGACAGCGCTTGGAGAAACTAGACTCTGAAACTTTTCTCCTATAACTGTCGGCAGTGACTATGTCAGCAGTGTACAACTTTTCTTCTTAAGCTCACTGCACTGACCACCCACACATCAGCTGAGTTTCCCCGGTCACTTAGCTCTATAGGACAGCCATGGACTCCTGGTGACTTTTATTGTGTTTTGCCTGCAGTGTCTCTGCAGAGACACAGCTATAGCTAATTGAATTATGGTATGTATTTTGACCCGGGATGGTTCAAAGTCTGCTTTCATTCGTCCTGGGAACAAATCACAATTTCCTCCAACCACCCTTACATGTGACGGGGGAAGGAATTCCACAAATCAACTCTTCCAATGTCCTCACAGCATTACAGCGAACTTAAATTACGTTCACATGATAATAGAAACTTCATTGTTCATATGTGTGAAACCTCTTAAAGGCAATCCTCCTTTTGGACTACTGTAAGCGAATTAAAAGGAATTGACCCCAGCCCTGCATGGTACTGCTGTTATCTTGTGATAAGCCCTGATACAAGCACTGTTTCCCCTCCTCAGCCTGCGTGGAGGTGTGAGAGGGGGGCCCGATAAACCCCTCTCTATTTGCTTTCCCCTCAAAGGGACTATGTGAGGAATGCCGGGAATTTAACTGATCCTAAAGTGTCCCGGTATGGCTCCCAGCGCTCCTGCCCGCTCACGTTCTGGGAACAGCCGAGCTACCTGAAACTGGACACCGGCTGACCACCCTGCTGTGGGAAAGCGGGCAGAACGTAAATACATTCAAGAAAATGTCTCAAATAGATTCCCAGACCCACTCGTGGAGTGGTTAAGATCACAGTAAATATCACTCGGCTCACCTTGGAATTCAGTATACTGACAATATTGAATAAAGTATAACTTGGAATTTATTTTCTGGCATCCTCTCTTGAGAAACACAATACGGCGGCTCTAAGAGCACAGCACAATAAACTAAAGCATGTGTTTCTCAGTCATATACTTCGCCTGTGGCATAGATTTCTTCTTTTTTATATATTTTAAATGGGGAATATATCCATCTCCAGACCAATATCAGGTCCCGAACAAAATTAGTTTGGAGAAAGCCGACACCCACCCACTACTGAATAAAAAAAAAAAACACTTAAGTTGAACACAAAGCCACAGATGATGAAAACTGGGCACCACATTATTCCTGCAATGCTATGCGGTAATGTAATGGAGGCTCAGTTCAATAGGAAACCTCAAGGCTGCACAATAGCTGAAATAATAGTTTGAAGATACGCCTCAATGATGACTGAGAGAATAGGCTTTATCCAGCATTCATCTGTCAGATAGGTTAACTACTTTGCGTCTAAACATGAAATAGAAAAATAAATGCCCAACAACTGCTACAGGAATTAGATCCTCCTGCCCACTGCTCCGAGCTTGCTCACTACTATTTGTGTGTGCAAACTGGACGTGTGTGCAAATAAAGCTTTCAATCTATAATGAAGAATCCATCTATGGGGGTCATTAACGCACGCCCTGGGTGGTCATAAAATCTAACCCAGTAGCTGCAGAGACACTAAATATGAACCTCATATTGGTGGGAAAAGAGGAAGAGCCATGGGAAATTTTGTAGGGTTAACCCGCTGTGGGCTGTGAATGTCTTGTAGAAGATTTCATACCTTTCAATAGATGCTGTTTCCTTTTTTTTTTGAATCATCAAAAAGATTTTCTTGGCCTCTACCTGGATTCAGTTGTGTTCTTCTTCATATAATCTTTGTTGGACCTTCGCTGCTCTCAGTTGCTGTAACTGTTAGAGGTGGTTTATGCTTCTGTGTCAATTTGACGCTGTAGCCAAGGCGACAGACCCTAGTGGTGTAGCTGGCGCATGATTGGTCTGCTTGGTAGTAGCGCATTTCCACTTTGGTATTTCCAGACGTTTCTCCGTCTTTGAATTGATTGTTTTGGGTTAATAAAGATGGAACACAATCGAGGAAAGGTTGAATGAGGAATTTCCGCCATTGTTGAAGCAGGAAGTCGAAACAAAAATGAACTCGACTGGCAAACAGGACACAGTGCCGACTAGCGTTTGGGTGGTGTTAGTAGGTTACCCTAAATTAGCCATTACTCCGTTCTGTGGCAGGTTTTGAGCTCCGGCAAACAATCATTGCCCGTGTACGAGCACTTTAATGTCACGTCATAGAAACCAGATTTAAAACCCTGGTACTGGGTAATACAAAGAGATTTACAGGCATTGTGTGTAATCATTTGGCAAGAGGTTTAACTTTATGTAACTTTAATTCACCTGTAAAAAAGTCCCACTCTGCAGCTTTAAGAGCAAGCTCTGGCACTTTAAGATTTTGTTCTTTGGATTCACAGTTGGTGCCCTCAGCTTGTTCCCATGCTTTGAACCGACTTTTTCTCCGACTCTCTCTCAGTTCCCTTCCTCATCATTCCTTCTTGCTTCCTTTCTAAAGTTACTCTCCTGTCACACTCCCGTCAAGCGAGATTATCGCTCCATCTCGGCCTAAACAAAAACAACAACAACAAAAAAAAAAGTTTTTCACGCACCTCCACCTTCCTTTTTGACCTGCGCACCAGCCTCCTCATCGGCTCACGCTTGCACATGGACGGATGGGGGTCGTCGTAGCAGCACAGGAGAAAGGGATTGTGGGGGGAAACAGTGGAGAGGCCAATAAGAGCCCTCCAGACGGATCGCTGCCGGGCATCGCAACCCACCTATGACTGCTCTTCAGCCGTTGCCTTGGCAACAGCAGCGCTTGAAGAGAGAAGATCCTGATTTTCTGGCGGAGAAGTGTGAGTGCCAAACTCCTCACTGTTGACCTTGAGACTTCACAAAGGGGAAGAGGCACATGTCATGACCTCGAAGTTAGATAAAGTTGAGCTGGTGCAGATGTCGTATTGATTTTTTTTTTATTATTCTTCTACTCTGGCTTACATTTTAAAATAATCTTGTGTGTGTGTGTGTGTACATGAAAGGTGAGGTGAAAGTGATGCAAAAAGCAAAGATTAGTGTGCTAGGGTTTTCTGTTGTGTGCATGATAGAGAGAAAGGAGTGTATGTACTGACATGTTTACGTGTATTAAAGAGAGGTAATGCGGAGGGATCGGCGTGGGTGGAGCTTGTTCATGTTTATTCATAGCAGTGTTGATCTCTTCACAGGTTTGGCTATCATTTGCTGTTTTCTCCCATCTCTGCCTCTCTGTCTGTTGCTCCCTCTGTTTTGTATTTTATTTTTTATTATGTCACATCCTTTTATTTCTCTCCACTGCTCTGCAAAGCGTTGGAAAATTAGCTCTATTTTTTTTTCAAACACTCTGACTCTGCCGTTTTGTTTTTTTGTTTTCACTCCATCTCACACAGGTGTGGGTTGCTCAATAGGAGGGAGAGTTGTACAGAGCCTACACACACACACATGCACACATTTAGAAGTGAGTCGTGACCAGCGTGGAGTTGACTCTGCGAGACAACCGAGGGCTTAAATGATCTTGGACTCTGGTTTAGAGCGAACACAGCAAACAAAATATCACAGGCGAATCATTAGAGGTGATTAAGTCATTTAGATAATTAATATAACATCACACTAACATCCCTTTCTCAATTTTTCCGTGCTTGATTTATAAGGTATTCTGCAGTTGTGGCACAAAAAACAAAGTCTTATTTTAAAGGAGCACTGTGCCACATTTGCTGAGCAGTGAAAACAGCGGCCTCTGTGGCCACACGTGGTAATTACAGGGCACTGGTGCATGAAATTAAATTAATTCTACGTTCAAGCGGTTAAATGGACTGAAACGCAACCCGTTTGTTGTTAGTTTAAGAAAAAAATAGTTGCTTTACATCTGTTCCTATGATGGATGGGGTATGAACGCTACTTGCATGTTTCTGTGCTTCAGTAGCACCAGTTTCTGGTGAATATGGAGAAATTGGAATTATTGGAAAAGTAGTCCATGTAAAGGCAAAGAAAATGAGCAAAATGGCTCAGTTTACTGCATTATTTTTGCATGGCCATTTATTCATGGCTGCCTCCTTTAACAGTTTATCCTTTCCTGCTCACAGTGATCTAAAATGTACGGATGTCAATCAGCAGCAACAGCAAGGATTTGAACTCATTCATGTGCTAGACGTCTAAATGGAAACGTCAAATTTGTGCCATCGTTCTGCACAAATGGCCTCCCTAAGTCAGACTCTTTCTCCAGTACTTTGTCAGTGTTGATCCTGTAAATTCACTCGGCTTTCCGACATTTCGCCGACTTTCCGACTTATTCATTTTCCTGTCATTTGCATAACAAAGTCAGCCGTTCATTCACCCGATATGCGGGCTCTGGCTGATTGTTAGGTAATGTGCCACAGCCTCAACGCCCCGGCTTCAAACCTGATCTGAAAGCAGCCTTTTCTTCTACATCACCTGCCTCCTCCTCCTCCTCCTCCTCCTCCTCCACCACCTCCTCGTCCTCCTCCTCCTCCTCTTTACCACTTCCACCCACGCTCAGCTTTTGTGGACTCTTGTCCTAAGTGAGTGTGTTCGTGAGCGTGTGCTTGTGTGCCATTTTATTATGACATTTTCATGTTTTTTTTTTCCTTCCATGTATTCCTTTGACATATTTTGCTGAAAGAAAAAAGAGGAGCCGTTCAGCCTTGAGCTACACAGGTAGAGGAGGAGATTTTTTATTTTATTTTACAGTTTGTCCACAGAAGAAAAACAAACATGTTAATTATCATCCCTAAAGAAACCAGAGCTTAGATTTGATTTACCAGCTTTCCAAAAAATAAACCCACATAATTTTGATGCAAATATACCTTCTGAGTGGGCGTATATCTCCTCACCCTCATCCAAACAAAGAGATATTGGCATGGTTTGAAAGTTTAAATCACGCAGACTATCATATGATATTTTTTGTGTTTCTAGCGTGTTTAGTCGCTAGAACCGAGCAGTTTAATTCTCTGGCTAAGCCGACAGTGGACTGCGTTTTCTCTGCAACAGACTCCATGCAGGAGAATTAACCAACCAATTTCTGTACAGCACAAACACACTCGTCTCATCAACGGGATTCACACTTGACTGTTGCCATGGCTCTGCGAATCTGCCAGTGTCTATCCGTCAAGGCCAGAGTGTTTGACAAAGATATTGTCTGGAACGATGATTCACTTTGCACTCAATAGGTGGGATTTGTGTGTGTCGCTCGCTGCCTGCCTGCGGGTGTGTGTGTGTGCCAGAGTGCAGACTGTTTGAATTGGTGTCTGTCCCCCCTATCAAGGGAAACAAGTATATGAAAGTTCAACACGATGTCGTTCTCGACAAGCAGGAGCTCCAATAAAAGAGGATTAGCCAAGGATTTGGCCTTCGAAGTTCTACTGTTCAGCGAGGTTACCGCTCAATACACATAATTCAACCAATAACACACATATATATATATATCTCGGCAAGGCGGATGCATTTCTGTGGAGTGTTAAAAGTCTCAACAAATCAATAGTTTTTTTCAAATTTCCGTACGTCGCTGAAAACCAAAACGTTTCCCCGTTTTCTTTCCCAACAAATTCTCCAGACATCAGATTGACTTAGTAACAGATTCATGACATTCTCGGCTCCACGCTGAGAATCTTAACTGGCAGATATGAAATGTAGCGTTTCTTGCCTTTGTTGTAAAGGAGGCAACGTGGCTGTTCGTTGCCAGAAGACGCCCACGCGGCCCATGTGTTCGTGTTCGCTTCTTCTTGTACACAAGGCACACATAAACGCTTCGATATACATAAAATTCATAGCCTGCTCAGAGATGAATCCATCTACACAGTGGGAGGTGGTGATAAAGGGACGCAGTAAAAGCTCACATTATCTATCTATCTATCTATCTATCTATCTATCTATCTATCTATCTATCTATCTATCTATCTACAGTTGCTTCCAATAAAGTTCTTGTCAGAGGGTCGAGCAGAATCTGAAATCCCCAACAACACTCTGTTCTTGCTCTATTAAAGAAGAAAAAAACCTGCAGAAAAACCTTCTGCCCAAGGTTTAAACCATGAAAAAATAGTTTTATCCATCACTGAAAAACAGAAAAAAAAGAATATGAAACAGGATTTTTAAAGCCTCCATGAAACGACGAGCATATTAACGTGTTTCCCGTTACCACAGAACTACGAAGCCCGCCTCCCAAGGCCGTAACCTGCTGTGATTGGTCGGCTTCGGTTTGACTGATGGGGCCCCGCCCGTACATTTTTAAATGTAGGTGAATGGGGCTGAACGTAGGAGAAAGTAGCGATGTAGGGGGGATTAGTATCCACCCCCTTGTGCAGGATGAGTCATCAACATTTTCAGTTTTTCTGAAATAAGTGAATATCCAAAATAAATAATACTCTTTTGTTTTTTGTTTTTTTGTTTTTGTTTTTGTCGTCATCTCAATCAATCTGCATCAGCTGTAAATGCGTAATGGCACAACTTATAACAGAGGATTTTGTTAGACGGTAACTAGTTTCGGTCCTTGCCTGAGCAAGCAATAAACATCCCTCACAATTTCACTGCATAAACTTTAGGTCGTGAACTACCGCTCAAGTAGCTTTGGAATAAACTCTTCACTGGCTCTGCACTGAAGCTGTTTTTCATCAATAATTATTCCTGCTCATGTGGAGTGTTTTCGAAGCCGTTCAGACTCTTTGCTAAGTGCCTGTGTCCTCCCAGGCTATCACCACTGCTGATCTAAATTGTTTGCTGCTTTTCAATTAACTTGCATTTATGCATGTTTTTCATTGTAGACACTTAAATCCAATTAAAAGGCATCATTTCTCTACCTGTATCTCAGCAATAGAGCCTGGAGCCGATGGTAAATTCCAGCATGTTTGTGCCAAGCCTGGACGGCACAGGTTGATAATGTTTAATGCTTTGACTCTTACACTTACACTTAATTTAAAGCTTACTATACCACCAGATGCTGCATAATAATGAAGAATAGCTGATGCCACTTCTTGTAGAGCTCACTAAAACAAAACTAAAACTTAATTGTTTTTACATATATGAATATTCCTCGCAAAATCTTGGAAAGCAAACTATCTTGGTGCTGACTTCTTGCTCAGAACAGATGGCGTACTGTAAGAAAAAAAAATACTGGTTGTTGAATAAATATACACAAAATGTACAGATTTACATAAAGCTGCAATTCCTCTTTCCGCTTTCAGATGAGGCACCACGGTTAGAAAAAAAAAAAAACGAGGCGAGAAAAGGTGACGCAGAGAAAGTATTGTGGTCGTAAACTGTAAATCCTAATTTATGGCTGACGAGATTATTTTGGATGTGCAACTGTTGCACCTACAGGGACCCAGTGCTAAACCTTTTGTGCCTGTCCGCTCTTCCTCAGTAAATAAATATATTTTTTGCTGCGAAATTCTACATTATTTATGAAAGTTGCACCACAAGTATAAGAGCCTAGAGTCATGCTAGCAGCTCTGTGAGGCTGCACATTGGAGCAGCAGTTATACTGCATATACTTCCATACAGAAGCCTGTCATTAGCATGCTGAAAGCATATCAACACAATTTTCCATGCAGTTTGGCAGGTATTTGAGCAAAGTATTGGATACATAGAGTTCAGTTGGGACCGAAGATGTGGACCAGATACCCTTACCCAAGACAACATGAAGCCATTACCTGAATTTATTACATTTTTTCCTGTACATTGGTAGTCATTTGCTGCCACTGCTTTCTGTACATCATCTCTCTTCCTGCTTCTTTAAGCACTGATTGGTTAGAGGAAGCTTATGAAGCCACAAGGGGAGGCGTGACCGTCTCTCTCCACCAACTTAAATCTCAAATCTGTGTCTGTAATTATTACTGGAGTTTGGAGGCACCAGCAATTCTGTTTAGTTCATTACTTTGGGGGCTCCCATCTCTTATTTCTCCGTATGTGTGTGTGTGTGTGTGTTTTGTAAGTATTACATTTCATATTATTAAGCTTAAACTGCAGCAGGCCACGGGCCATCTCATATGTTGCATTCGACTGGGACAAAGTTTTTAATGCACTTGGTTAAATCCCAGCGAGTGAAAGCCGTTAAGATTATTGCACTCTGATTTCTGATGTGCCATAATTTGATGTGCCAAAGTTTAGCTGCATTAGTCTGTTTGGGCTTCATCCAACCCTTAAACCGCGTACAAACTGACTTGCAATGATTTTGTGTTCTGCGTGTTTCACTCTGTAGCGTGTGGGGTGGGAAATGCACAGAGCATTAGTAAGGCTACAAGAAGTTTAAATGACATTGTAGTAGTGTGAGTATGTGTGCTTAAGCTGCTGTATTTACTTGCTTCAAGTCTGTTACCTGCATTTTAGACACAGAATGAAATGCATACTGGGTTTTGAATGCTTCTGAAGCGCAGGTGACCTGCAGCTACTACACCTGAGCACTGTGCACAACGCACAGCACCCAATGCTTGTTAATTTGAGCTATACCGCAGCTTCATTATCAGCATCTGATTGGTTTCCCCATTAAGCAAAAGAAGCGGCTCACCTGCTTCATCTTGGAAGACGAGCACCGCCTCGTCTGTGATCTGTCACTGATCCCAGCGGCCCCGTCGATAAACTCAGGTGATGATGAAACGGTGGAAACGGAGGAGGAGATTTTAAAGCTTTAGGTGCAATCAAAGACAAAGTCCTCCGCAACAGAACAAAGAAAAGTTCGATCTTATTTATTTACCTGAGCACTCGTGTTTGAAACTGCTTCCTCCGAGGTCAGTGATCACCTATTCACCGTGACTCATTTGCCTAAAGCACACATTCCTTGAAAGTATGAACTCCCGTTAAAACGAATGTTCCTGCTCTCACACTCGCACCCACACAGTCCTGCCTGCCCACACACACACAAACACGCATACAAGGGCGTGCTTGCACGTGTGAGTACATACACCGCACATGCTCGCACACCTACAAAAACACGCACTTGCAGACTTGTGTGTGGAAGCGAATGCTGTTCATGCATGTCTAGTAGAGCTGAGCTATGTGGAGAGGATCTTTGATCTCAGCAAGGCAGCCTACCAGCTTCTCCACTATTTGCATTTAGTCTCCTGGGTCTGTTGCCTTCTTGGCCCCTCACCAGCTTCAGATGCAGGTTACAGAGGTAGCCAGAGGGAGATTCCCACACATTCCTCTTTGCGAGAGTGTGTGTTTAAGGTTGCGTTTGTGTGATTTTGTGCGTGCACCAGCCTGTGTTGTTGTAGGCTAAGAATATAGCCGTGCCGTGTGTGTGTGTGCGTAAGAGAGAGAGAATGAAGAAAGCGGCCAAGCGAGCATACCTGGGCCAGCACCACATCAAAGTGCAGCAGCCTGACAGAGCGAAAGAGTGAGTGAGAGACTGAGAGAGAAAAGAAAGAGAGAGAGAGGGAGAGGGAGAAGGGGGGCACGCTTTGAATAGAGGAAGAGAGAAGGGAAAAGATACAAATAGGGAGAGAGAGTGCGGACAAATAGAGTGAGAGGAGAGGGAGAAAAGAGAGTGAGGCCTCTCCAGGAGGTCACTGAGTTTCTGGATCTCCGCTCCTTTTGTCCCACACCACATTCCATAGCAACAATCTGACCAGTCAGCCAGGGAGCCGCAAAAATGAAAAGAAATATAGAGGACAGAAAAAAAAAAAAAAAACTCGACAACTCGGACTGGTATAGGAACATTTGCCGCTGGGCGGTTTGCTGGGCAGCGTGAATTCGCTTATAGCCCACTTCCTAAAAGTCACAATCACTTTACAGGTGGAATTTAGATTAATAATTTAATGAATTATTTGAATCTCCTGGTGCGTTTAAGGGATATAAGGTGTATAATATTACCTCAGGTGTTGAGTTGGAGAGCTTCATCATATGAGCCGTTAAACCAATGGTGATCTTGGGCGTATTGCCATATTTAAATGGCCAGTAGGAGAAATAAATGCGTATTGCCTGCTGCAAAAAAATAAAAATGCATGGAATGTAAATACAACTATCTCTGTGTGACACCTTTAATTCATTGCTGTGAACATATTACCCCACAGAGAGCATTTTCTACACCAGTCAAACAAATCTACAAGGAGACTTTTTATTCTGTGATAATTAAATTGTATGCGTTGCTTTACGTTTATAATCAAGTCCACGTGAAGCGCGGTGCACGGTTTAGGGAACTACCGGATGCGAGATGCAAAATAAATCTGATTTGTTGTTGAGTGAAGTGGTCCTTTAAGCTGGTATTTTCAGCTATGCAAATCAGCACGGCCTAAACACAGGAATCCTAGAAATTACCTATTGCTCACTGATTTCAACACTCTTAATGCATTTCCCCGCTCACCAAAGTCAGGGAGTTCGCTCTTGTTCCCGTCGGTAATTTGAAATGTAATTACCCATCATTTCAGAGTGCTTCAGGATCCTGACACCTACATCTCCCTCTCTGCCTCTCTGTCTTTCTTCTCTCTCTCCCTCTCTCTTCCTGCCTGTTTTTATATGCTGGTGGAGGATTGTGTATTTTCCACCCCCGCACATTTTTTTGAGCACTACCCCTACCATTACCTATGTAAATGATTCGGGCTCAGACAGGCGGTTTACACAACCACCTCTCCTACAGCATGACTAAATGAGTGCTTTTACATGCAGACAGGATACCGGATCGTGTCCCTGCAGAGGTTATGTTCAGGAAAATCTGTTTACGTGCATGTTTGTATCAGCAAACATCCATGTGTGAGTCAATGAGCGTTTAGCTGATGCGTAGCTTTTGGGCTGTTAGTAAAATAAACTATATTTCTTTTGAAAGTTAGCACTTAGTACTTTGTAAATGTCTTAAACATCGTATTAATGTTGAAGCCCAACAGTTTAGATGCAACATTTTAAACAGGACTTTGAATTAAAGCCTTTAGGAGACATGTATGTATCATGCTGTTGTGATGCATTATGGGAAATGTATGTCTTGGAGCATGCCCCAGCTTACCGGGGAGTAAAGCGAGGATATCTCAGTTTCTCCTGCTTGGATTTTGCCAATTATAATTATTATTTTTACATTAATCTCCCAAATGTTTGAATATTTTACAGAGCAGCCCTTTTAAACTTTGGGGCTTCGTGTTTGTGAATATTTCTTTTGACTGGTGTTCATTCATTCTGCTCAGAAATAGGGCATTTATAATGAACTTTCTCACTTTCTAACTCCATTTACTTGCATCTAAAATAAAATCCAGCAGCTTGAAAGAAAAAGGGGCGATGGTGTGGTTAGTTAATGGAGTATCAGTGGGTGGCTGTGTGATATAATATCACTGTTTCAGGAGAGTCTGCTGCCGAGGCTGGAGTGATTTTACTGTGGATTTTGTGCTGGAGGAGGAAAATGCGTAAGTAATATTCAATGTTTTTACACTCCAGCCTCAATTTTCAACAACTGCGTGGTATTATGCATATCATGCTTCGCAAAAGCCAGCCTTTATCTTCGCACACTCGGCTTTCAAGATGAGATTTTAGTCTGGAGAGCGTCCACTGAGAACTCCAGATCTGGTTTACTAATGAAGCTGGTCCAGCGTCCACAGACCTGTGGGGTAGCCGGGGGCAGAGCTGAGGCCAATATTACAAGTGTCCTCGCTGCGAAAAATCACCAGTCGCTTTAATTCAGCACCTAACACTACCTGAACCAACATGACCTCTCTGAGTGCCTGGCAGTGATCTTAATCACAGCAGAAATTGAATATCAGCTTCCTGTGAGCCTGGCTTCAGTCCGGCCACGACTGGCTTTGATCAGAGAAACCAGCGTTTTTATTTGGGCACACTTTGTCAAGCATATTTAAAAGGAAATACAGTATCAAAGGAGGTACATGCCTTCCCATTCATGTTATGATTTATAGATGTATTGTCACGATAAAGCGAATGTGTATCTCTTTTGTGCCCCATTCACCAGACCAACACCTGGCAACAAACCAGCATACAAGATACAGTTTAAATCCGTGATCTCCAGCAGCGCACAGCGTTAAATTGTTTTCAGCTTTAAAAGGCACGAATGAGTCACCGACAACCTGCAGACTGTGTGCTTTTCAAAGCGCCCTTGCTTTTATTTACGCGTTTGCGTTCACCTTGCCTAATGCACGGACACTAAACAGTGACGAAACGCCGTCAGTCAAGTCCGGCAGCCACATTTGTCTTTTTCGTGGTAATAAAAAACATGACAGAGACAATTATACTCCAATTAATCTGTATTTGATATTGAAACTAATCAACTAGTTAATTTAAAATGTCAAATTGTATTAGATAAGAGTAGTAAAGGGGTGAAAGACTTATCAACACAAGTTGTTCTGATGATCCAGTTTGATATTTAAACCCTAATAAATGTCCCCAAAATACCAAAAAATATATATTTATCGATGTAAATACCAAAAAACCACAAAGTGATTTTATAAAAGACTCATATGGTTTGTTTACTTTTTAGTTTGTGCATATGCAGCAGCCAAGCTAGCTTTATTGACTTGAGTTCTCTGTCATCTTATTAAATTTTATTTACATTTTCACAGATTTCAAAGCACTTAGTAAAGATTAAAATGCTTATGATTCCATTTGTGGTTATTTTGGTGGGTTTGTTGGACTTGCAGGTCCGCTAAGGGCCTTAGACATTCAGAGGACACTTGGCATAAAGCTGCAGCTTCTTTTTTTTTTGGTGTCAGTTGAAATGGGTTAAGCATCCGGTGACACAGCCTCCAGAGCGCCCTCCCTTTGGAGGTTTATAGACAGCAAGGTGGAGACCCTGAGTTAGATATACATCCACTGGAGGGATAATATAACTCATCTGGGTCAGGATCCCTCATGGGAAACTGTGAAGCATTGCTACTGTAGAGAAAGTGGCCACAAATGGATGGCTGTAGGGAGGATTTAGCGACACATGTGGTCATTGGTGGTATTGCACAGACTGTTAATGTCACTTTTATCTATGTGTTTATATCTGTAAATAGTCTGAATTAATGACAGCTGCAAGTGTTATCAAGAAGCCTAACCCATGCTGCATGGATGCTCTTTCAGTTTGCATCCTAAACCAACCCTGAAATGTCCCACATCTTAACAACAGCTCGGAATATGATGCAAAGTCCCTGTCTACGGAGTCATAGTCCTGCGTCTTGTACATTGAACTGTCCACCAGAATCCCATGCAACACGATTCACATCCTCATTTCATGGTTTAAAAATAATATAAATAAAAATAAAACATGCCATGCTGGCTGAAACTGTGTGTTATCTCTATGTAAAGGTAAATTGTAGGACTCGTGGCATCATTCAGCCTCCCCAGAATTACAGGGCTGCGCATTTCAAACTGTCCTTTTGTAGCGCTGGCAAATGCGCATAAGACTGTAATTAAAACTAAAGTAGCTCCAAGTTCATCGTCGCCCCCTTTTTAGTCCCACCTCCGTATTTGCTTGTGAGCGCTCATTATTATATTGTTTTTGAATGACGCCTGTCACCTGTCAGTCAGCCTCCCTTACCTGTTCAGCCATGATGCAATGCTTTCCTCATTATCCAGCTCCTATATACGCTGCGTCTGCAGGAAACACGGAACAAAAAAAAAGCACTTATTTATTCATTTTAAAACGTAGCAAATAGTTTTTTAAAAATGTAATAATGTGATTTTGAAGCTATGGGTGGTTGTTTGTCTTAGGCTGCTCACACTAGGTCAACGTGTAGCACTTTGGGGCCTCAAACCGGTAATTTCTCCGTCGTAATTAGATTTAACCCCTCGTGATGCTGCTGCCTGCTGAATCGCTTGCATTTATTCTCATCTGATGGCTTCTCCGCCTCACACAGCAGCCAGCACGGGATGGATTTAGATCCCCTATTTATAACCCTGTTGCAGTGCAGGTTGTTCGGATTCTCTTAATTTAAAATTAGCTTGAGCTGCTGATGCATTCAAACCCAAGTGTTTGAGATTTGCGTGTCATGCCACAAAAGACAAAATGAGCAAAAGTGAGCATTGCTGTTGCGCTGGCAACATTGCAACTAGATTAACCGTGCAGAAAAGTTGCCGGATAGCCTGTAGCTGCCTCCTCAACCGCAAAGCCACCTGGTTATGCATGTAATGGATGTAACTACATCCAATTATGTGCTGCGCTGTGGGAAACGAGATGAGTCACAGGTGTTCAGAGCTCTTTGCTAAGGATGCTTTGCTGCCCTTCTTAAGATCCCCCCCTTCCAAAAAAAAAAAAACTCCAGGTGACACTGAAATGTGGACTTTGCCCTTAATGGCTCTACTGTGTGTAGGTGTGTTCGCACACATGCTCACAATTGATGCGTAGGGGTGTGGAGTGGTCAACTGATGAGGCACTGTGGAGGCTGAGAGCTCTGGAGAGTGGTTGTGTGGGTTGGAAGCCTCCTCTCCTCGCAGCGAAACGCACACATACACGCACACACACAAAGCCGGGGGAGGTGGAGGCAGCTAGAGCTTGCTTCTGCCGGCTGTCCATTGATCAGTGGGGAGGTTTGGTAGACTTAAAAGATCAGTGTAGAGACCGGTGGAGAGCAGAGAGAGGGGATGGAGAGGAGAACGCCGGGAATACAGCAGAGGCAGAGAGAAAATGTGAGAAGAGGAGGGGAATCAGGTTTAAAGGCAGAAAAGCAAAGTGAGTGAAGAGACAAGAGGTTAGGGTGAAGGGGAGGGGGGCATAAAGAGGCACATCACGGCGTCTGGGGTCGCCCTGGCTTTTAACAGTCTGGATCTTATTGGTAAGCACTTGATGTTTCTGTGTTTCTATATGTGATGTATGTTCACATACCGCCTCGGTGCCCATTTGTATGCCTGCCCGTGTCTCGTGCTGCCCATGCTTCGGTGTTGAGCCACTGCAGAGAGAAAGAGAGACAGAGAGAGAGAGAGAGAGAGATGTCAGGCGTTTGTCTTAACAGTGCAGCAGCAGCAGCAGCAGCACAAATCTTCCTTCCACTGCAGACAAAACCATTCAGTCTGTTATCTATTCAATTAAAAACAGCAGTGCGCTCCTAAGTGGCGTTTCTGCTGCTGCTGCAGGATCCATTCAGACCGTGCGCATTGGTTTGGACACAAAAAAAAAAATCGCACACGGACTTGCTTTCATTTTCAAGTTCTATTCCCTAGATGCAGCTCGCAGCTGATTGATGTCATGTAGCAGTGACTGATTGTTTCATCGCATCCACACATTCCTATTAAATCACGTCGCACAACGCACGCATATCCCTTGTGGTTGCAGGTCATTGTGAACAAAATAAATCAGTGTAGTCACTCGGGCACAGTCATTTTCCTCCTGTTCACATTGAATCATATAATGTAGATATAACTGCGGTTAGAAGTGATGCAGTCGGTGTTAAAAACACGAGTTAAGCCGTAAACTGTCAGATGACCCCGAGAGACTCACCGTTCAGGACTCTGACACACTTCTGTTTTTCATTTTCAGTATTATTTAACGCGAAAGTTGCATTTTGAAACGACACATTGGGAATACAGAGAAATGCACACATCTCCTGCTTGTTTCTGATTGGCTGAGCTATTGTTAAATATCCAATAAATGCACATGTGCAGGGAGAAAAAAAAGAAACTAATATGCACCAACCAGAGAGATCAGTGCTGATGATGCCATTTTATCTGAGGCTTAAAATCCTTTTCACATAATGTTGTTTAAATCAATAGTTTATTTTAATATCCTGTCGTTCTCATATCTTTCTGTTCAATTCCCTTATCTCCCTGGATTATTTCAGTGACTTCAATAACAGCCTATTAGATGGAGACTTTAATGGAGTGACAGTGATTTCATGCAACATTACCTCTGAACATCTATTTAAGCCACTTGTAGCTTGTGGCACTCTAAACTATTCCCACTGTTCTTACATCGGGGCCCAGGAGAGGTCCCCGGACCCCAGTTTGTGCACCACTGAGCCAGGCAGCAGCTGAAGAATCCCCCTTATGATATGGAGGCAACACGCGTTGACGTGTCGCGCTGCGCTTCCGACCACTAGTATCGGTATGCGTCTTGTGCACACACGCACAACGCTCTCGTGGGGACATGCGGCCAGCAGACGCAGCCACGGTAAGTGGAGCCAGTTTTCATACGGCACTTTATCTCCAGGGAGGGAATAGCAACTTTCTCCAACCTCGGTCTGTGCTTGTTGTTGTTGCCCGTGTTGGAGAAAGGGAAGTTTAACAGACTTTTTCTCGTTCGTCGGAACCACTCGCACCGTTCGCAGCTTATCCATGCAGATTGCGCAACGCGGCGTGAGATCGGTGTGAAAAACGTGAAAACGATTCAGTACTATTGTTTTTATTTAACACCAGTGTCGGTACGGAACGCTTACTTTGGCCAAACTCCACCTCATCATCTTGGTTATGCTTTGCTTTGGCCATGCGGGGCTTCTCCAGAGAGCACATTTCAGTCTCTCCACTTGGTTAAAAAAAGGGAGATTTTCACGCACCAAGTGTCGTTTTTTTAAAAACCCAAAGCCACATCTACAGCGCGGCTGCGCGTCCACTCGTGTTTTTCTTTTTCTCAACTTCAATGTTTCTCTTCTTTAAGGACCAAATGTGGTGTTTGGTCCCGTGTGTGTGGGGGGGCAATGCGCAAAGTGTGTGGTCTCCAAGCTCTCCACCCCCGCAGAGACGCACGGCTTGCGCGCACACACACACACACACACACAACACAGACACATGCGCGTAAATGCACACGCGGGCGCGCTCATACACACACACACGCAAGTTCTGTCTGCCTTGGATCGGGCATGGATGTCTCTGGGTCTCAGGAATGCGCCCGGCGTTTTCTCTGTATTTTTCACATTAGGAGCAGTTTGGGAACCGCTCTCAAAGCTGCTCTCAGAACCGCTGCCACCAGAGTCGGCAGTGTGCGGCAATAACGCGCAGATATCCGGTCACAGTTTTCATAATAAGAGTCGGAGTGACTCGCATTAGTAAAGCAAAGTAAACCCAGTTTTCAATTTGTGGCACGCACATATCGGATCCCCATAATTTATTAATAATATAAAATACCTCCGTGTGTTGTTTTTTCTCAGAGCGCTGAATTATTGTTGAACCTGCACCACGTCTGATCCAAATTTCCATCACTCACTCAAGTTATTTTAATCATTTGAATGTTGAAATAGAATAGTTTGTGTTTTAACGTATCTTTTCAGCCCTAATATTGCTTATAAGCGATGACAGTTACTATTTTTTAATATCGTTTGATCATTTACATTTATTTTAATTGCTCGTCAACAGATATGCGCAATTTTAGTTATTCTGAATGCCTTTATTGAATGCTTTTGGTTCAGTTTTTAAGATTCAACAGAGCAGACTGCTTTTATTCTAAATGCAAATGGCACGCAGCTTCCGGTTTGTTCCTAGTGAACTTCTGGTGGCTTAATGCTATGGAGGAAGGGGGGGTAGCCCCTGCCTGGAGAGGATAGAGGGGGAAATTCTTGTGTTTTTGGTATGCGATTACCCAGCGGAGAACCCATGACTGAAGGGGAGGAGGAGGAGGATGAGGAGGAGGAGGGGGGAAGGAGGGGGAGGAGGAGGAGGACTGGGGTTGAGTTTAGGATACATTCCTCGCTTTCCTCTTTAAGGTAACCACATTATTGGAACTGCTGACATGTTGCCTCCTCACATGACGCCCATAAGCTCCCAGCTGATGCATTACAGCCGGACCAAGTGGTCAGATGACCTCAGCGCCGAATCACACACAGATAGCGCAGGAAGACTACAAATCCCAATCAGAGACACGGCAGTCAAAGGTCAAATGATTGCCACCATAAACCCAATATTTGATTGAAAACAGAGCATGATTTGAAGTAAATAAATCCTCCCCAAATGCTAGTTCTTCATTGCAACTTGTGTCTTCTCAATCTTAATGGGTGGGATGTGCAGTTTATCTGGAGTTTTCACATTAATAAAAACCTCTCTGTTTAGGTTAGCCCAATTTACTGCATTTCATTTTCCAGTAGCTGCTGCAAAGAACAAGCTCTCCACCTCCAAACAGACTCAGGATTTATTCCCACACAACATATTCGGAAAACTTGATTTTATTGTAAATATCCAAAGGAAACAATGAGATAAGATACAAGACGAGGGAAATTTAGCAGGACTGCACGGCCTTCCTCCCTTCTCTGGCCCTGTCCCTCTCTAATAACTTGTGTGCTTTCCCCTTAAAAGAAGTCAAATAAAAGTTGACTGCATTCACTTCATTACGTCTATCAAATTCCTTTTACTGTTAACAACATCTGCCTACAAGCCCTCAGGTGGTCACACACACACACACACACTTTCCCCGGCCCGACGTAGCCGTCAGAAATTCTGAAATTACATCTGACATATTAAATGGGGCTTGCCAGATTTGCATAAAACCAGCGGAGCTCTGCTTGTTCTTCAGCATCTCTGTCGAAGCCATAATCGCCCACTCACTAACGACAATTACTATAATGGACTGATTGTTGGATTATACCACCAAAGTGGTTTTAGCGCACATCTGCATAATTGTTCTTAGCATATATGCGCTCGTGGGCTCTGAGCTGCCATTAGCCGGGAGTGATTGAGGAGTAGTTTGACGCTTGAAGAACAGCGGTAAATTGTGTACCAACTGCGTGGGTGCTTTGAGCGTCTGCCGAGTCTGTGCTGGATGGAAAGGCTCTAAAGCATTGTCTTATTAAAGAGCAGATCTGTTGTTGAGATCGAACAGCTTTTATGAGGGGGTGAATCCCGGTGCAGGGTTTAATCTCAGGGGTCAACTTGTGGGCACTTGCACGAGATACAAAACCTCGAATGTGCAGTGCTTTTATACTGTAAAGGTGAAAGATGAAAATGCATCTGAAGGTTGTTGAGGTAAATATTTAAATGTTGGTTAGATGCTTCTCAATGCTGCCTTTCCAAGTTTGAAATTACATTTATACACCTGAAAATGCATCAGTTTCTACTCAGTTTTACCACTATCGTCTGCTTTTTCAAATTAAAAGTGAACTTTTTATCATGCATCCATTAAACTGTTGGTTAAATAATCACTTTAAATCAAGATATCTATGCTTTTAAATTGGAAAACACACAGCATCATCAAATATCAAATATTACATGTGATTTATTGGACAAAAAAAGCCGGGATGCAACATAGAGATGCGTTCCTTTGTTCAGCTTTTGTTAAAAATCACATTAGTGAAACTAGCGTCACATGACCAACAGATGGACAGACACATCCGTAGTACATGGGGGACTGTAGCAGCGTGAGCCAGATCAACAGCTGAACCCAGCTTTCCACTCACAGTCTCTGTATAAACATGCGGCGAGGCTTTGGGAGGGGGGCCCAATAGGAGCAGCAGCGAGGAAGTCTGTCCGACTCTTCCCTCCAGCAAAAAAAAAAAAACTGCTAATTTCTTAATCAGATTCACTGGTGAAGGATTGAGGCGGCGCGGGGGAAGTTTATTGTCTGTGCCCAAATGTGTGTAGCGACACCTGAAACCTGCACTGTTACTTCGTGTCCTCGTGTCTCATTTCTCATCTCCTGAAAGCTGGCCAACATCCCACACACACACACACACACACAAAAAAAAAAATCACAAACCCGTTTCCTCTCTCCTTCTCTCCGAACAGCACTCTGTGCTAATTACTCCCCGTTGCCATGGCGATGGGTAGCACCTCATTTTTTTTTTTTTTTTGGTTATCTTGGATAGCCCATCACAAACATGCCTCACATCACATCATTCGACGCAGGCAACAGGCCTTAATTTGGTAGAGGATTAAGATTTATTTGGACATACATCATAATTAGTTACTGAACGTTCATGCTGTATGCAAGATTTCCCAGAATGCATTATGTCAATTGAATATATATCAGTAAATAGACATAAAACAAAAGTCTTGCATTACTTACATGTCTGCAGTTAAAACAGACATTAAACTATTGCTTTTAAACACAATTAAAGATCTTACAAACCTCTTTTCTCCAACGAGCTCACCCACTATGGGTCCATCGTGGCACAATTTTCACCGTGAACAGTTTCCGCGTTTGAGTTTTCATCCAGGCTTCAGGTTGTAAATATGCGACTCTATCTATTTTTTGGCGTTAAGCTTTGCACCAACCAATTACCCATAGCTGTGTTTCCTCAATTGGATTTAACAGAACGGGCCATTCAGTTAAAAAAATACTCTAGATTTAAAAGCAAATTTTCAGGGACTTCAAAAGTTATTTCCTTTTACAAATCCCAAACAGGTTAAATCATGTCGTTGTGATTTTACAATTTATTTTCCTTACATCTTGAAGACACAAATGCAATATGTAGTTACTGCAAACTAGTAATGATTAACTGTTCAGTATACGGAGAACCAGTGCCATAATAATAATAAAAAAAATATGTACTTTATAAAACGCCCCAGAGATAATATTAAAAAAGTTTTAATTATCTTCTGTATTTATTAACATTTTTCTTTACTTTCTCATTTCCTAGTCTGTTTTATTTATTTGCTGCTTTTTCAATTGACTTCATTTTGTATTCATTCAATTTTCATACTCACATATTTATTTTTTTATGCTTCACTTTGCAAAAGAGTCAACTTTTTAATTTAAGTTTTGCACTCTTTTTAATATTTTTGTGCATTTCACGGAATATAAATTCTATATAGTTGACAACTTTGGTCCTCCATATGAGGTAGGAAGCCCCCCCTTACTCCCTCTCCACAGCTATAGGCCTGTGTTTTCTTAATGTCACACATTAGGCTCCACATAAGTGAGTCGCTTTAACACAGTCGCACTTTTCTATATATAAACGTGTAGGCCACGGCCAAGGGGAGGGGAGGAGAGGGGGGGCTAACTTTGAAACGGGTCCAAAAACTTAGCAGGGGTGGTAATTGCAGGGGAAGAAACAACAATGGACTGCCTTTGAATCAAACCTGGGAGAGAGGGATATAGGGGCCGAGAGAGTGATAGCCTGAGAAAACAACAAAAAAAAGGGGGTAGGGGGGATTATCACAGTCCGAGCGGCCCTCGGTTCATTACTTATTAAACACACAGGAATGCGATGTCTCTGTGGCAGGATGAAAGGGACGCAACTCTAAAGGAAATTGAATTTGACTCGCAGCTGCACAAATTTAAGAAAGAGACTTTGTGGAAGTAATTAACATGACTGGAGATTAAGTTACCGATGTGCAGAAATATCAGCAATAAAACAGTGAAAAGCATCAGTTTGATGTTTTTAGGGGAGTGACATCGGTTCGCAGCGTCAAAATGTGGTGAAGATGTGTCGCGCTCAATAAAACGTGGGCTTACACCCCTCCTCTTTTGCGCATGCCTTAATACCACATTATCCTCAATGACCCTGGGTTTTATGAATGGGCAGCAGGAAGCTCTGCCATTGGCTTGGAGCAGCAGCCAATCAGGGGGGGGGATCATTTGCAACAGAGGTGGGAGTGGATGAATGGACAAGTCAGACATTTTTAGAGGTCAGGGTCCGGTGTGTGTTTGTAGGTGTGTGTGTGTGTGTGTTTCACATACTGACCTACTTGGTTTATTGCAGGCGTCTATACATAGCTGTGGGAAACGTAGGCAGACAATCGGCCTGGTTAAAATTAGCAGTCAGGGCCACCTGTCTGCTTCTCACAAAGGCGGAAACGGCAGGCGGATGGAGGGATGTAGGGGACATCAAGGCAGGAAAAAGGGGGATGAGGAGGTAGGGTAGGGATGGAGGGCATTGATCACTCTGCTGGTTTAACTCCTTCTCACTTGTGCTTTCTTCTTCTTCTTCTTTTTTTTTCTCCCCCCACTGCAACACAGGGAGACATTGTTAGGGGGCTGGGATTTGAGGAAAGCGGATGGGGAGCAGGAGAAGGGAGGGTGGATGGGAGGGGGTTAGTTGGTGGTCCGGGCCAAGCGGAGTTCACATACCACACTGTTGGAGCAGTGCCAGACTTCACAGAGCATATAGGTGGAATATATTGAGTTAACTATTGCAGCTTCTCTGGGCCTTGATCTCATTGAGCACCTTGTGTGATGACAGAGCTCTGGCTGCTCTGCTCTGCATGGCGTGCATGCCAGGACTGAACCATACCGTATGTTAAAGAAAACAGAACAATGATGAATGGAGGCAAAGTAAGAAGAGGGAAAAAAAAAAGACACTACTTTGCAAATAATTACACATCCACTCCTCTCCGTGAACACTTCCTTCCCCTCCTCCCTTTCAGCGTGTCACACTGCTGTTAGTGTATCGCAAAAGTCAAGTTTCCTGCCTTTGTCGTTTCAGACAGCCAACAGGAAGTCTTCGTCTTCTTGACTGACGTTCACATTAAAACTGGCATCTCGTTTCCTAGAATCACGATTTCTCAGCCCACACTCGGTTTTGTTCCTGAGAAAAAGAGAGTTTGTGGGTGGGCAGTGGAAAGTGTTTCAAAAAACGCAATTGCACAACGGCAAAAGCAAAAAAAAAACATACAACATCAGAGGCCTGCGACGCAACATCAGCACTGATTTATGACCCAAGATGTTAAGTTCTCACCTGAGTCTATTTCTTTTCCAGAACTCCACCCGGAAGAGCGAACAGAAGATTGACTTTCCGGTAGAGGTGGATGAAAAGTCCTCCAGCGTCCATCTGTGGCAGGCAAGATGGACGCCAGCGACCGGACTCAGTCGGCCATCTTGTTTTCAGCGTGGGAGCAGAAGGACTGAGAAAGGGAGAAATGTGGAGTGAAATTTAGCCTCTTCCCCACCATGCACCCGAACAAATAAATGTTGCGTACGAGGCTGCATAAGCAGAGCCGTGCTAGCAGTTCTGCGAGGCTGTATTTAGACAAAGCCGTGCTTAAAGCTAAACAACAGCATGCTAACACTCGCTTTGGCAGACAGGCTACCGTTCACCGCTAGCGTTAGCATGTTGACATCTGGTAATGTGCGCTAAACAGAAACACTTTATGAGCATGCTGTTAGCTTAGCATGAATATAAAGCTATGCAAACAGTGAAATGTTAGCATGCTGACATTTACTAATTAGCACTAAACATAAAGCCAGCTAGCATATTTTAGCAAAGTAGTAGTTAGCAGCGCTAAACAGAAACACTTTATGAGCATGCTGTTAGCTTAGCATAAATATAAAGCTATGTAAACAGTGAAATGTTAGCATGCTGACATTTACTAATTAGCACTAAACATAAAACCAGCTAGCATGTGTTAGCAAAGTAGTAGTTAGCAAAGTAGTATCCCGAAAACTAAAATTGACCATAACACGTCAGAGCTCATTCTTATTCTCATAAATGTATGTACTAGTATTTTACTTTTACAGTTATTAGTCTGGTTTACGTAATCCTGGAGCAAAAATAGTCAGTTAGCATCTTAGGCCATTAGGCTAATATATACCAAAGGTGCCAAAAAATACCAAAAGTAAATGCAGTATCCACTTACTTCATCAGATTTGCTTTTAAACAGTGTGCAGTGGCTATACTATAGTAGTTTTCCCACTTTGAGGCTTTGTTATGTGAAAACCAGTAACTACATCCTCACCCTCGATGTCACAGGAAGTGTAAAAAACGTTTGAATAAATCCAGCTAAAGGAGAAAAGTGACTCCAACAAACAACCTTTTTACACATGTTGCAGACAAAGGTCATTTATGAGTGAAGGTGCAAGTGGGAAAGGGGCGTCTGTGTGCTGTGTTGTTACTGTAAGCTCTTCCTCGTACGTCTGGTCAAATGCACTCAGTTCACCTTGAAAGGGATTTTGTATCGGAGCAGTTACAGTGTCGTATTTAAAGCTCGCCAAGGAGGATGCCACTTCACATTAACATCCTCACCTGCACCGGTACCAGCGGCGGCCTCAGCGTGAAGTTGTTTTTCCCTTCTCATCATTTCCGATCTCGGCTGGATTGCGGCAGCTGGGCCGCAGTTTTTGGCTCCAACCTGAGCTGCAGAGCCACGCGGCGCCCAGCGGTTGCTCAGTAGTCAGTGTAGATCCTGTGGGGCTGGCAGCAGCTACATCTGGCTACTGGGTCTCTGCTGACAGCCATGTTATTGACACAGACTATGAAAACTGTTTTATTCCTTTTAGGATATCATTAATTTCCTTTTAGTCTTTTCTGTGTTTTTCAAACCTACCCTTGTGAGCCTTTCTCCCTCTGCTGCTTTTAAATGTCTAAGAAATGAATCAAATTGTCAACAGCTGTGATGAGAAAAGCCTCCAGTGACATTTCAAATAAAAAGAAATCCATTTTCTCAGAAACTTGGTAAGACCTGGACCTGGCATACAGTGTAGGATTCTGTGTGTGTCAGTCTACAGCTACATTGTCTGCTGGGTTTCAGGCCTTTACCCAATTACTGCATTTTCTTTTTACCGTTCAAAAAAAGTCACACAGGGTACAGCGGCGCGCTCGAGGAACCAGAGAGCGTGGATAATTTGACAACTTTGTGTTTATTGACTCATCATAAAACATTCTTCAAACAATAAAACAATTTTAAATGTCCGTTTCTGTACAATGCTTGCTAAGCAATTTTATTTATATATAGAAAATGTAAGAGGAGTCGTGTTAAAATGACAAAACTCCTTCAAATTTAATGGCAGGTACTCTGGAAAAAATAACAGCATTCCATCAACAAATATTTTCAAGCAATAAATATGTATTTATAAATAGTGTAAATTTACATCAAGATTAGAAACGAAACAAAAAAAAAAATCACAAATTAAACTTAATTTCATAAGTCTATGTGCAACCCATTTTCTTTGTGACTTGGCTAGTAAGTTGTTTTTTTTTTACTATTTTTTAGATTTTTTTTTACCTAAGAAACAAAAAAAGTCATAGATTTGAAAAGAACAAGACAAAAACGTAAAAGCTGTAAAAAAAAAAAAAGAAAAGAAAAGAAAGAAAGAAAAAATCACCTAAACTCTTCACATTACAAATTTTTTTTGGGAGATTTTGCTGTCCAAAGAGTCTTAAAATTACTATCTACCATAGAAAAAAAGAAGAGGCTAAAAACAAAGAAA
Organism: Planiliza haematocheilus; assembly: GCA_005024645.1. NCBI lineage: Eukaryota > Metazoa > Chordata > Actinopteri > Mugiliformes > Mugilidae > Planiliza > Planiliza haematocheilus. The sequence continues at coordinate 559,599 of SRSE01000183.1, read as the reverse complement.
TCTATAAATCAAAGCCAACATTTCATCCTGTTACCAGAATAAAAAGTGAGAAAGAGAGAAAGAGAGAGAGAGAAGAGAAGAGAAAGGGGGGAAAGGGTTGTCAAGTCAGTAGTCTTTTACGGGTGGTGTTGCCAGTTGTGACAGTTAACAAGTATCTACAAAACATTTTCATCATTAAGAATCCCACTCCTCCCCCTCGTCCCCCCCCTGTTCCCAACCCTATTTGATTGAGTCCTCCATTAAAACAGGGCTGAACCATTGTCTGCAGAGGGGGCTGGGAGGGGGGAGAAGGGAAAAGAGAGAAAAAAAACAAAAAAACAAGAGAGTCCTGTTACCGAGCTAGGTTGGCGCCCCCTTCTGGAAGGGCCCCAGCGCGTCAAAACAGGTTGCATAGACAGACACACTCGGCCGCCTCAGCCTCCAGCCGTCGCTATGGAGACCAGCCATACGAGAGGATGGGGGAGGGGGGAGGGGGGGGGAGCGGTGGTTGGCGACGGCGTGGGAGACGGCCTTGGCTTTCCTGAATATCAGAAATGGTCCGTGTATGTAGATGTGTGTTTGTTTTGTTTGTTTGTCCGTTTCTTTCTTTTTTTTTTTTTTAATACAAGTTCCTGTGAATGGGCTTCATGGCTCCACAGCAGAAGAAGAAGAAGAAGAGAGAGGGGTCACCTAATGTCAAGATGAAGATGAATGAAGAGGAGGGGCCTGAGGGGAAGAGATGGCACAAGAGGATCAGCTCGGGGCCTCTGCACCGATTTAAAGTGTCTTTATTTTCACTCTAAATACATCAATATAGATTTTATTTGTATGCATGTACTGCAAGTATGTAGTTTATTGGAATTAAATGATGATGAGTGGAAAAAAACTTTTAATAAATGTCTGGTATGTTAAACTTTCTGTTCAGGAATCATGTCAAGAAGACGACGACCTTTCACCACGCTGCATACGTAGTGTAGGATTTTCTAACAGTAGCTGCATACTGGAAGTACTTTAGGATGAGAGATGATACAAGCACGTAGCCAGACTTCAGTCTTTCAAACTGATAGGAAACCTGGTGTTAATAAGTGAACTGGCCTGTGGTTATTTCCTGTCATTAAATCATCCAATTCAAGCAAAAACTGCTCTCATTTTCTTTCACTCAAGTTTCGAATCGATAAACGGGTGCCGTGAGGTGCATCTCTTCTCTCCCTCTGCGTGAAGACTTACTAATGTGAACTGGTCGTAGACCTGCATCAGGTCCTCCATCCGGTGCTGCTCCAGCACCACGAAGTCGTCCAGGGTGGCGCTGCCTTTCCTGGCGCAGTCCTGGCAGTGGACCACGCACTGCTTCTTGGACAGGAGCTCGCGGCGCACGAACAGCAGGTTGAACACCTCCACCTGCAGAGTACACACATACATATATGTATATACACTATTGCGTAGGTCTCCCCTGTGCCTCCAGAATGACTCATCAGAGAATGAACATGGGGCTTCTGAGGGTGTCCTGTGGTGTCTGACAACAGGATGGTGTTAGTGGGTTACCTTGGGTTAAACCCTAACCCAAACCCTAACCCTGCATCCTGCAGGGGATGGCTGCTGCTACCAAGGAGTGTCACTGCTATGGGGTGGGGGTGCCTGGTCTGGTCTAGGTGGGTGCTACATGTCTAACTAACATCCAACATGAATGAATGCCAGGTCCAAAGGTTTCCCAGCAGGACATGGAATTGCCACAGGATGGTCAACGTTATTCACGTCTCCTGTCTGTGGTTTTAATCATCTATTATACTGCAGCTCTGAACGGCAGACACATGATGCGGCAATAATGTCATCCAGAGACGGCTCCTGGAACAACTGGCCGCAGACGTTTAATGAGCTGTGGATTATTTTGTATAGAACAGCTGAAAGCCCTGCATTCACATAAAGCCATTAGCAGACCCGTTAATTAGCGGAAACCAAAACTGAACGCAACAGGCATTGATGCAGTAAAAAAAAATAATTTCTTTTAACTAGAGACTTTAGTTAAGACAGATTAAAAGGTAAAATGTCAAAGCTCACGGTTTGAGGGTGAAATACAGGTTAAAAAATAAAAAATAATGCAGCCAGGTGTCTCAACGCTGAAAGGCAGCATCCGTTTTCGTTTTTGTGAACTCTAAATTGCCAATTATTGGACTGAAACCAGCAGAAAAACAAAATCAAGGGACAAATGGATCTGGCTCTCGTCCAGCCCGTGGGGTGTAGTAATATTCCCGGTTGCGAGCGGAAACACAGGAGACAATTATTTTCTTGAAAAGAAAGTGTGAGCTGCCAAGCCAGAAATGTGAAATCCTGTTAAAATTCGCACCCCCCCGACGCCGAAATGTTCCCGGTGCGCTCACTGACCTCACAGATGGTGCAGTAGTGGGCCGGCTCGTCCCTCGTCCTCGGCCTCAGCACCGTTTCCTTGCCGGCCGACACCAAGGCTTCCTTCACCCACTGGCACTGCTTCAAGGTCCGCAGCAAGCAGTACCTGACAGACACACACACACGTATCAGATTAAAATATAACTAATGCAAAGGCGAGTCAAACCATCAGCAGGTAGTTAAAATCCCGTGACTCACTTGATCATCTCAAACAGCTTGTGGTCGGACACTTTAATGTTGCGTGCCATATTCCAGGAGAGGTGCACCATGGGAACCATGGACTTGACGCTCTGGAGCTTGTTCCACTCGTAACGCTCCACAGCCAGCTTGTACTGGTGGGCTAGAAAGAGCAGATTAAAGATTTAAGATTGAGTCACGTACATGATTGGAAAAAAACAAAACAAGGGGGCCACTAGTGATTTAAAACGTCACGGCAAACGTCAGCTCATCGGTTGAGGACTCTGGCTACTATTTGTTAAATAAATCTGCATGCTTTTCTAGTAGTATGCGCACAGATTTGTCCTTTTGCTGCATTAAAGCAACACTACGTCACAGTTTTACCTTCAAATAAACATTAATTTTAAATAAACAGTCGTACGAGCGGCGAGGAAATGGACATAATTAAAAAGCCCCGCAGCGAGGGACTGCTTCTACAAGAAGGAGGCGGCGGTGTGGATGAGAGCAGAGGACGGATAAAGAAGGCTGATAACCAGGCTGAAGGCTCGGGCAGAACAGGATAAAAGACTATTGAGCAGCTCCACTCTGACGCCTAAACACGGGCTGACGTCTTTAATCCCTTCGATCTGAATTTCTTCTAATTAGTGATGAAAATGTGCATTTAAGAGAGTGTCGTTAAGGCTATAATTTCAAAAAGCATGCATGCACATTTCACCCACCTGACCTCCTATTATATGTCAGAGGGATTTGAATAAGACAGTATTAAGATACTCTGAAGAAGTGAGGATTTAAATAAATGAATTTAAATGCAAACTTTTTATGTTAATACTCTGAAAACAGGCAGCGTTATTCCTCCAGGCTGAAACATAAACGTCTGCTAATTGGTGCCTGACGAAAACTTGCATTTAAAATTTAAGTGAACTTTTTCCTCAATGATTTTTTCATTGCATAGAACCGATAATCAGAACTGGCTCACTGCGATCGTTTGAAAGTTTAAAGACAAAAGAAAACGTACCGGTGAGAGGTCCTACGTTCCAGGCGATGTTGTTGCACCAGCCAATAGCCTGCACCCAGTGGACGGTGCCCGTGTTGAGCCACACCAAGTCACCTGGACGCTGAATGAACCGATAGACGGGCACGTCGGCCTCGTACAGGTCCTCCAGGTTGGGCCACCACGAGCCCATCAGGAAGTTGATGTTGTTCCTGGTAGAGCAAAGACGTGTGATGAATATATGAACAAAAGGAAGTGAAGGAATCAGATCCTAAAAAAAAAAATATACATACTTTTCACAGAAGTTGCTCATCACTCCCCAGTAGGGCTCTGGCACAGCAAACCATTCACAGTCTCCCGGTCCGATGTTGATGTTGACGGCGCAGAAGTTGTTGTGCTCCTGGTGGCCTGGTATCCTGCTCCCAGGCACCTTCATGTACAGCTGCACCGTGTTCATGCCCAGGATGGTGTGGCCGACGTGGCTGAGCAGGTTGCCGGCGGAGACGACGCGAGCGAACGCCGGCAGTTTGCTGAGCTCCTGGAGCTGCTGCTTCCACCTGAGACACGACGAGAAGCGCGAGTTTGAGACGCATCTTTAAACCATTTCAACGTAAAATAAATGGCGTGGGGATTAAACCTGTACTCACTTCCTCTCATCCGACACGTCGATGTTCGTTCCGAACTTGATGTGTTTCAAGGGTCCTCTTCGTTTGCGAGCAGCACTTAAAACAAAGAGTTTACAGTCATTCACGTGCATTAATGATTGCATTTATAATAAAATGCAGAATTTTGAACAATATCCAGCAAAAACTGTTGTTTCTTTAAGCCTGTAAGTTAATAAAGGAGCAAAATAACCAAAGTGAGTTAAAGCTATATGAATAACAACAGTGTGTACCTCTCTGCTGACGCTGGCTCTGCGTCCGAGGGCTCCTTTAATGCCTTCTTTTCATTCTCCTCCTGAAAAGATGAAAACAAAACATACGTACGTTCAGCCAGCTTCACACTGCAGCTGAACCTTTCCGCTCCATCAACATATTCTCCCTTGAACTGACCCGGAGGGATTCCTGGAAGGAGGCAGCCTGGTACTGGGCGTATTTGGCGATGGTGGTGTGGGCGCGGGCGCTCTCGCAGCGCCACATCTTCTTGGTGCCCGTCGGGTCCCAGTTCTCATCGGCGGGCTGAGAGAGCTGCGTCCAGACCTCCACCAGGTGCTCCGGGTTGGCCTCTACCAAGGTCTTTGTGGAGAACAGACCCAGGTCTACACAAACAAAGAGGAGAACAATTTGAGTATTTATATTTCTGCGATTAACAGACATTGAAAACAGCAAACTGGAAGCAAAGCATTTACCCAGTTTGAGTGCTCCGGCCAGGCCTCGGATGACGGTGACGGGGTTGGAAGGGTTTGTGCAGAACTGGTGCAGAGGGGGGAAGAACGCGTCCCTCTTGTTCTCCAGCTGGTCCACGCAAGAAACAGGAAGTCGACGGTTATCAAACTACCACCACCTGCTTTTATTTGCAAATGTGCAAATTAACCGCAGCTTTCTTTCATATACTTACATAGATGCTGGGCGTGGGAGGGTTGAGCTTGTCTTTGGGCAGGGCTGGTGAGGGAGGAGGGGGCAGCCGCGGCGGGGGGCACTTATCAAGGAGGATGCTGCTGTTGGACAGACCGTTCTTCCCCAAATTTCTGCGCAAACAGAACGCGGAGCATGTTTTTCATGGCAGCAAAACAGAGTATAAACTTGCAACGGCACGGCTGGTGGAGAAATAATAAACAATCGAGCAAATGGATGAATTTATACGGATGGTTTCTGCATGGCAACAAGACTGCCCAGTAGCCTTCGGTGTTGTTCACTCTTACATAATCATTTTTTTTGCTCGGTTCTGTAGTTGCGCCGCTATTCCACCGGGAGGAGACATGTTCAAAGCAAACTGCACACTTCAACTGATCAAGTAAACTCAGCTACAGTTTAGGTAAACACCATTTAGACGTATTTCAGTTATTAAGACATTTAAACGACTTTAAATGCACAGTATGGTCATGTAAGTCTCAACGTCTGCATGTGATTGACATCAGCCCATTTCTGCTCATCAAACCTATTTCCTTTTGTACCTCAAAGCTTTTTAATTCATTGCCAGAACCAGCACGAGTCCACAGGAAGTTACAAAGTGAGTCAGAGAATTTGCCTCATGCCAGAAATCTGCTGTAATACCGCTGAACTTAAAGCTCCATCGTGGCCTGACTGCGCGTCATTGTGACTTTGTCAACAAAACAATTTCCCTGCCAGGAGGAATTAAACAGGGCCAGCAGGGGCACTGCCTGATCTGCGGGACTCGGCGATGCCAGTGGAAAACAACACGCCATTTCAATCTCACCTGCAGGCCTTCAGCACGTCTGTGGAGCTGGGGTAGATGGATATCGACGACGAGGCTGAGGACGAGGAGCTGTGCCCGTGCGGAGGTGTAGCTTTGAGACTGGTGACGGCAGGTGGCTCAGCCTTCAGTGGGCTTTGAGAGTCCTCAGAGATGCCTCCTTTGCCGTTACCGTTGACGGCGGGTGCAGCAGACGTGGCGGTGGCGGGACTGTGGGCGCCTGTTTGGGTGTGTTCTGAGGATTTGGGTGAGGGTGTGGCGGTGGATATGGCAGAGATGGGCGAGGAGGCAGCTGAGCTGCCCTGTGCGTGGGGGGTTGGGGGAAGGACGGCCGGGTGGATGTTGTTGACTTTCTTATGGGAGTCGGGCGTGGCGGATGAAGTCCCTTGTGACGGCCCCTCGCTCTCCTCAGGGCCCTTCCCCCCTGCCAGCAGGGCAGATAGCCTAGGATTGTCTGCGCTAAGGCTCGGCTTCTCGCCGCCTTCTTCCACCTTGCCGCCCTCCCCCGAGTGGACGTGATTGGCTAGGCCATCTGCCTGCGCCATTTTGCCATCAGCTGACGGCAGCGGCGATGGTGTTTTACCCTCGGAGGCACCATTGCCGAGGGACGCGGCTGCCGTGTTGCCATCTTTGGTAGCGGACGCACCGGGTCCTGCTCCACCTGAGGTAGAGGAGTGGGGGAGGGAGGGAGGGGACGGGAGGTGGTTATGAGGCTGCTGCTGTGGCGATGGGGCATTAGTGGAATGTCCAACCTGATTGTTGGGGTGCACAGGGGCAGAGGAGTTGGGGGTTTGAGGGTGAGAGGGGGTCCCCTCACTGCTGGAGCCTGTCGCATGTGGAACAGACCCCTTCTGAGGCCCCTGAGGAAAAAAGAGTGAAACTGTTATAAAGCAGAAACACGTGTAGATACTGAAAACTGTTGTATGTGTACATGTTCTAGCCGTGTGCCATTAGAGATGTGTGTAATGCTTCCTGTATACTTTCATTTTCAGACGTCACGAGAAAGATTTCACAACTCACTTCATGACTTTTCTCAATGGTTTCAGTAAATATACAACAGAGCCAAGTAGGTCAGAAGGATAAAAGAGAATTATATTAACGACCTAACTGAGCAACAGGGAACTTGCCAGAGGAGATTAAATGTGTGCGTGATCTGTGACAGATGAGCCGTGCGTCTAACCTGAGAGGAGTTTAGGTGCAGGGCCTGGCGCGGCGTGGCGTCCTGTGTTTGCGTGCTTGTGCAGGTGTGAGGTAGCAGTGCTGCGTCGCCGCTGCCGGCAGGTTGCAGGTAAGGCACGTCTCCGTTGGGTCCTGTGGCCGCGGGCCCCGGCTGATTATTACTACTACTGTTACTAGTACTGTTACTGTTTTCACCCACAGGGAGCGAGTCCGAGTGTCCGTGTGTCCCGGGGCCTACAAGCCCGTTGGCCAGCGGCTGAGGCGGGCAAAGGGGGCGGTGGGGTCCGAGGTTGGGCCGCGTGGGGTGGAGGCTGGGGTTGGGGGAAGGGAGGGAGTTGGCGGTGGGGCCGTTGGGAAGAGAAGGGCGCACTTGACCTCCTGAGGCATTCTGTCTCATCTGTAAAAACAAATAAAAACAATGAAGCCTTTATTACCATTTCACAATCAGTGTCAGGGATTATTTAATGCTGTGGAAACAGACGGTTGCGCTGAACCGCCAGAACAGTAAAACACGTTCACATTCTCACCTGTCATGCTGAAACTTCTCCGCACTCTCTTGTGGTTTACCACGTGACGCAACAATTTAACGCCTCGACACACTATGAAAGGGTTTCGAGAAGTCTAGGCCCGGTCTGCATAATGCCGTGGCCTCATAAATCATGCAGTGTTTACACACTCTGGATTAGCCAGTTTATTTATTCTCACTTGCCGCTTCAAGCCTTCAACTACCCCGTGCGCACGTTTATAGACAAGACAATGCATGAGGGATTGAAGCATGGATCTATAGGCACACATGTCTGCGAGAAGAGAGTGTGCATCTCCTGTATAGTGCAGTAAATTGATTTTAAATTATTTAAATCCTTGACTGAATAATTCAATTAATGCATGAAAATGGCGCTAGGTATGTCTCTGTGTGAAAACATACAAATTAATCAGACCTAACCCAAACAGATGTACGACACTTTGGTTGAGTCTTAACCACCACACACCACAACTCTTCTGCGGTGTCTGCTCTAGATTTCAGTTTTTGATTTGGTATTTCTCATACCTGGTGCTGGTGCTGCTGCATTATGGCGAGCTGAGCCTCCAGCTGCTCCAACATCTGTAGCTGTGGCGGCTTCAGGGTGGCCCGGTTACTCCGCAACTGTTCCAGCGCCTGAAAGGGTAACGGCGTGTATGGTGACCTCTGCTCAGAGCACACATGATATCATTTTTAAAAGACAGATTATGAGTAATTTTACCAACCTGTAACTTCTGCGGGGAGAGGTACCAGTTGGGTACTGGCTGCTGTGCTGGATTACTGGCCCAAGGTTCACCCTGAGAGGGGGTTTAAAAAAAAACACATTATGAGGACTTTAAAGGCAAAAACTAAAAACTTTACTTGCTTACAGACATGCCTGCTGGGTACAAGAAGATAAAAGATTCTTTCTACACGTCTGCTTCACATGAGGTACAAATCAGGTGAATATTTTACAGGATGGACAGAAAAATGGAGGGAGGAAGTGTTAAAAAAGATGAATTAAGTCTTCTGCTATTAAATAAATTCTGTGTCGTCTTCTTCGTCTGTTTAATTCAGGCAGATTTGTCAGATTTGTTGTAAAAATAAGTCACATTTTGATTGACTTGTTGGGGTAATCCGAGTCGTTATCGTGCATTTAAGAGCGTCATAGTTACCTTGGCGGGACTGGAGGCTCTCCTCCTCTTGGCTGGGCAGGACTGGTCCTCCGCTTGGCCCAGCGAGCCCGCGTGAGGGGGCAGAGACTGACCCGAGCCCCCGCCCTCTGCACTGTGGTTGGGCTTACAAGCCTGGAAGGGAGGGGACGGAGGGAAGCGCAGGCAAGAGGAAGCAAAGCAAAAAAAAAAAAAATAATATATGGAAAAAAGCCAAAAAAGAGGGAAAAAAAGGGAGGAAAACGGTGATGGGGGAAAAAAAAAAGTATTTATCAGGAAGTAAAGCGGCAAAGGGGGGAAATAAAGTACGGCAAGAGGGAGGAGTCATGAAGATAGGAGAAGAGAGAAAACAGAGCAGAGAAATGCTGTGATTCTGTGTTGTAAGCTCATAAGACACATAGAGCAAAACATTCCTGTGTATCTGAAGGTGTCGCATCAACAACGGCCCCTGGGGCGTTTCTCCTGTTGCAGAGGAGAGCTTGGTGACATCCCTCCCACCACCCGCCCCACTTAGTGCCTCTAATCTGCAAACGTATTGCTCGTGTCACACGGCCGAATTCGCTGTCTCCCTTTGTGCACCGTCAGACAACGCGAGCCAGGAGCGTTAACCTTTACAGCAAAAGGTCACAGCACACCCGACAGCCTTACAGTGAGCGAGGAGGGGGGGGGCATGAGTCAGATGTGACCGCTTGGAAATTCAGTTTAGAACTCACCTGCTTGCTGGTTGCGTTTTTCTTTGAAGTTTAAAAATTATTAAAAGTCACATCTGAGCCATGGAAATCATCCACAACCGATTTCCAAATCATTCGCGCCGAAACTGACTCACCAGTTGCAGAGGTCTTAAGTGACTATACTCCAATAAGATCGATAAATAACACGACAATGATCACACACAAACATGGACACAGCAGAGCTACTGAATGGTGAGCATGGTTGAATGAGGTGGCGGTGAAACACTAGGGGGCAGCGGCTGCGGACGACTAAGGTCAGCTACTCGAGAGGGGAGGAGGAGGAGGAGGAGGAGGAAGAGGGGGAGGGGGAGGTGGGGGAGGAAGATGGACAGAGCTGATGGGAAGCCTAGGCAATCGCTACGGCAGCACGACCTCACCGATCACACTAGTGCGGGGTCAAAGGCCGAAGAAAAGGCAAAAACAAGTCAGCGAGTGTGAGAATTAAAAAAAAATGAACTCTTGACTTGGGAGTAATCTCATCAGAGGTCTGAACAAAAGCAGATTAAGAGCGGCGTGGCGCAGGTTCAGCAACCTTGCCGCCTTAAACTAGATTTGTTAATTAACTGTACAGAGAGAGAGAGAGAGAGAGAGAGAGAGGAGAGGTAATCCTGAATACCACATTAGATTAAAAAAAGGAGGATTAAGAGAAAGAATAATTGAATAGGTAAGAATTAACAAATGCCTTTGTTGATTTTTTCTTTTTTGTTTCGAGCGTGATGGGTGAAGCCGAGTGTGCTGTGGGAAAGAGAGGGAGTGCAGGACTGGGTAACACTTGGCCGGACCTCTGCTCGTTCAAATTGGATGCCGTGGAGCAGCCCGACAATACCTTAGTCGCCCAATTGAATTAAAGCACAGCTTGCCTTCGCCGCCTGTCACGGTGAAGCAGGAACTGTCAAAAGTCTCCAATTTGAGTTATACATATTTTTTTTGTCTTTTACGGTCGGCCTCTCCTGACATCTGTGTCAGGCAGTGTGGGAGTTAAAGCTCAAGCGTTACCCATCGCTACGTTCAACAGTGCATGCGCGCGTGTAGACCTGCAGGTATGTCCATGTGTGCATTGCGTGTTTGAGTGCCCTGTGTGTCTGAGTGTGCACTCAGTCAAAGGGGGAGGGAGGGAGGGAGGGAGGAGGTGAGGAGGAAAAGGAGGAGGAGGAGGAGGAGAAGGGGGGGTGTAAATTGCTCTATCTGGTCTCTCACCTGCTGTGGTGCACTGCTCAGGCCTCCCTGCCTGGAGGTTAGCTCAGCTGGGATTGGTAGACTCCATGCCTCCTCAATAAGAGGGAGCATTTTACTTTTACCCTGTAGGCTACTGAGCTGGGGGTTACTCAACTGAGCCTAGGGGAATGGAAAACGACGTGAAAAAAAAAAAAGAAAAAAAAATACGATGACCTCAAAACAAGGAAATGATCAGCAATGGCAAATAGGTAAGAGGTTATAACACAAGTGAGGCTAAGTTGGAGAGTGATGTGCGTCTTTTCCAAATTACTTTAACTGCATGGTCTGGCTTTTTAAATCAATCAACCACACAAGGAGGCACTTGAAATGACATTCAGCAAACAGTAATCCCAAACACAGTCACAGTGCCATTAAAACAAGCCGCTGAGCTTGTCTTAATGCCGTGAATTTGTTTTTTTTTGCTAACATCACTGGTGGAAATGTAACATTCCTTACATGCATGTGTAAAGGAAAATGCATCGGACAAAAATATAGATGAATAAGTCAACGCATGAGATCCGGGGCCTGTTAAAACCTCCAGTTTTTGAGTCTGCGGGAGGGTAAGGGCAACTGTTCTCAACTATCATTAGCCTCAACTTGAATCACTCTCTCTTATAAGGACGAAATAATTAATTCTCAAGGGCGCTACTCTGTTTGTTCTTCCTCTTCCTCTTATATTACAAGCACAGGAACTTTACCCAGCTACAGCTAGGCCTGAGGTAAGGTCTCAAGAGAACAGGAGGTGTAAAGGCACCCTCGGGCACCTCAAGGGATTTGATTTTGGATTCAATTTCTCCCTTTTGCGTCGTCTGAATTCAGGAGTCTCCTCTGTGCCTGTGTGATTGCTCTAATCACATCCCAGAAGAATAAATACATGGACTAATTTATTGCTGCCTCGCGGGGACATCAATAAAGAACAGCAAGAGGCAAAAGTAGTAGTACAGAAGAAACCTTATGAGACCCCATGCTTTTTCTGGCTATGAAAGTTAAAAAAAAGGGAGTTTTAAGCCACATTTCCACCTGCAGGAACTTTTCCCAGGAACCAGGAACATTTGGTGGTACTCGGCGAGTCCCCACTGCGCGGATCAGGGTCTAAATTAAGTCGTGGTGAGTAATTATTTCACTCCAGATAAAGGGCTTGTACTTTTTAACAGCACGGGGAACTTTGGGGGCGGGGCTTGCTGAGTATTTGAAAGAATTCGTCTACAAGATAGCTCGTAAAATCCATTACTTCAAGGATTTCACGCGTTTTAAATCCTCTTTTCTACTACTGCTCCGACTCTTTTCCAGGACTGACTCAACGAGCCCCATTGTTGAAGTGTTACATACTGTTATTGTTGCCTACCGCCACCTGCTGGACTGGAGTGGAGCATGCGTGCTGCGTTTACCGCGCACGTTTAAAAAACAGATGTCTTCAAACATCAGCAAACTATATGAAGGTCTTCAGACTGTGTTGGAAACAACCAAAAGTCTGAAGGAACCCTTTTGTTCCTTGGAAAAAAAAAAGTTCCTGGGACTAAATGCACATTGGGTGGAAACGTGACTTTAGGTTTAGGAAGGTTCAGAAAAGGGAGAGGCTGCTAATGTCGAGGGAACGGACTAACACCTTGCACTGATCAAACTTTGTTGCATTGCATTTTCGTTGCTGCATCGTTCTCTGCCCACAATCCACATGATAACACACTAAAAACAGTTTTTGGGGAGACTCTGGACAATCGGTCCCCAACTGATCCAGCTACTTCCAATAAATTCTGATACCTTCTCAAGTTTGGTTAGGTATTTGAGCTGTCAAATACGCCAAATTGAGCTGATCCACAGTGCATTATATAAAAAAAAACAGCAGCCAAAGTATCAGTTAATAGTAGCCCTTCTCCTATTAGGCTTTACACAGAAATTATACAATCAAAATCAAAAGTTAGCTGTAGTGCTTCTCAGCTGGCAATAAACCATCAAAGGTACGTCCCTACTTTTAACTCATATCCACACTGTTTTGAACATTCGTTTAAGTTAAGCTGTATCCATCCACACAGCCTTCGCATGGACGACTCCTGCCTGAAATTCCTCTCTCCACCCACCTGCAGGCATTTGATGCGGTGGGTTAGCGCGGCGGTGTTGGTGCAGCCCTTGCTGCGTGTGGCGTTGATGTAGCACTTGATGGCGTCGTGCGGCTGGTTGCAGGACTCGTACAGCGTGCCCAGGTCCATCCAGGCGGCGGCGTGGCTGTGGTCCAGCTGCACGGCGCAGATGTAGGCCTGCAGAGCGTCCATGGGCTGGTTCTGCTGCTGGTACAAGACCCTGAGAGGGGTGGACGAAGGAGCGGAAGGCACCAGAGGAGGCAATGAAAGACGGGTGAATCAGAGGAGAACAAGGCGTAATGGAAGTGAGGGGCAATTAAAGAAAAGCTGACATTAACTTTGACTAAGACGAATGGCTTCTTACCCTATAGAGCACCAGGTATCTGCACTGGCCTCAGATTTGTCTATGGATTGCCGATAAGAGATGAAGGCGTCCTGGACTTTCCCAATACTTGAGTAGCACCTGTAGGAAACACAAGCTGTCATGTTGGGCTACAAGCATGGGAAATATAAAAAATAAATAAAAAAGAGAGAAAGAAGAATTAGATCTCCTCTCTACACTGCATTCTTCTTCTGCACCAAAAAGGTGCTCTCAAGGTGGTGTGTGTTAGTGCAACGTACCTGCCAAGGAAGTACCAGGACTGTCCGGAGTTGGGATCGGCCTCCAGAGATTTCTGCAGACACTGGATGGCATAGCTGTCCCTGCTCGATCTGTCCCCGAGCTGTTCCACCGTGTGATGCATCCAGCCTGAGCACAGGAAGTCGAACACAGCAATCATTATGTTTGGAGACGGAGTTTGTGATTTCACAAGTGCAGTTTACACCCGAGCGACGAAACGACGCGCAGCACTGATAATATCTCTGGTGAAGCAGAAGAGAAACTGCGGTGATATTTCTCGGTTTCGCAGGAATAGAAAGTTCCCCCTAAAAACGTTATGTTTTCGAAGAGGACAACTTTCACGGTTTCGATTGTTTTCTGGCAAAGCTTACCTAGCTGCTGCAGGGTAGTGGCCTTCACCTGTGCAGGAAGATCCTCCGTCTGCAGAAGGCTTTCATAAGCCTCCTTGGAAGCCCGGTATCTCTTCTTGATATGGGAAGTAATTGAGGGCAAAAGGGAGTGATGGAGGATGAACGGTGCCGAGAATTAAATAGAGAGGGTGATGAGGAGACAGAGGAAAAAAAAAGATTAGAAATGACTGCAGTTTTTGCCAGATGATCTATATTTTTCCATCATGGAAAATGTGCAGCATGCCAAGATATGAATGCCCAAGTACTCATTCGGTTTATATCTATATTAAAGATTTGCTGGTGGATGGCTGCACACGTTATAAGACTACCACTGCAGCTGACACAGCATCAAAAACAAACGGAAGAAAAAACACATTAGTCGTGAAGCGCTGCCGCTGCTGCTGCTGCTCCCCGTGCTGGCGAGAGCTACTGTACCTCTCCACATAAAGAGAGATAGAGAGAGAGAGAGAGAGACCACCAGCATACAAAAGAGGGGGAAGACAGACTTTCTTGTTTCCGTGGCAACCCCGTCGATCGGCTGAGAGTAATATCCTATCCCCTCCCGCGCACCACCCACTCACGCACCCTCCTCAATTTGTTAGCACCTAGTTCAAAATAAATAAATAAGTAAAATAAATAACAGGGCTATCCCCGGCATTTAGGGGCTCTTGCGATTTTACAGTCCTCGCCGAGCTTCTCCACCGCACATTCAATCAACATGCAGCACTTACTCTCACGTTACACGAGACAGAAACATATGTGCCCTTGGGAGCAAAGCGCAACTGAAGCACAGGTTAAGCAAAAAAAAAATTAAAAGAGCAAGCACTTACCTGAATCTCATATAAATGAGCAATGTGGAACTGAACTGTAAAAAAAAAAAAAAGGAGAGAAGAGGAAATGTGTTAGAGGTTATTTCACATTTAAGACAGGTTTCACCACTTCATCTCAGAGTCAGTCCTTCCTCATTTGTCATTTTAAAGTCTTTGAAAAAGTAGTGCTGTGAAAAGATAGGTGTCAGAAACCCAAGGTTGCCTGTCCGCGTTAAGTGTAACAGACCAGATAGGTAGCTGTGCTCCTGGCGGCACCTTCCTTTGTCTGGAGCGCTGCAGTGTCTGATCTAAGCTGCCTGAGTGACTCTCAGCAGATGGAGGGAGAGAGAGAGAGAGAGGAGGGAGAGAGAAAAAGGGAGAGAGTGAGAGGAGAGAGATGAGGGGGGGGGAGAAAGATGGGGGCTGCCCTTGCTACGTATGTGTGTTGAGTGAGAGCGGGAATGAGAGGGGACACAATGAGGCAAAGGCAAACAGCGAGAGGCTGGGCAAAAAGAAGAAGAAAAAAAAAAATGGATATTGCTGTCGCCAAGGTAACAGGTACCGGGGCGGGAGACATGAGATGGCAGCAGCATATTAAATAATACCAGTAGTCTACCTAGACTGAACCGAAGCGGCTCAGCACGCACTCAGCACAGAGGACAGCAGGAGAGGTTGTTTAGGGAGAACAAATGCAGATGACTTCTCCTTTTAAAAGACGAATTGCTATTTTGCAGTTGCTTTTTGTCTTTGATTAAATATGCAACCGGCATACCACTATTACAGAAAGCACTGCACTAATCATTGGTGCTTAAATACATGCAAATATTGTGCAAAATAAACAGTACTCACTTTCAGCTTTGGACAAAGTGCAGGGGTTGGAGTCAATCAAAGCCAGCTGAAAATGCTGAGAAAGAACATTAGCAGAAATCATTAAAAAAAAACAACAACAACAACAAAGAATGAGTAATTTTCTCACGGCTGGCTGATTTTACAGCAGCACATTAATCCCTTCAACACACACAATAACGCTCCATTCATCAGCAGCAGTTCAGTCGGTGAATAGAAGCCCCGTCGTTTTTATGTCCTGGCTAACCTTGATGCACAAAGCTACTTCCTCCGTCATTAGCAGGGCTCAGCGGAGGCACGGAGCAGAGAGAGCTTTTGAGCTAGGGACGCACCTTTAGGCTTGACTCGTAGTCTGTGTTGACCTTGAACATGAGACCCAGGCGCAGGTGGATCTCCTTGGCCCGGGAGAACCCCGGGTCGATGTACAGCACCTCCTGGAATGCTTTGATCGCCCTGCGAGGCACATGAAAGGAACAAAAATAAATAAATACCTCCACAATCAAATTAAAACGTAAGCAGTTAGAGGTTAGGGATCATGCTGGTGATGCTGCATGTGTGCAACCTTGAGCTGAATACTAAATATAGGAAGTATCCGGTACGTCATCAACGCGTCTTTGCTCTGCTTGCTTCACAGTCACAAGTTATGATGCAATAAAAAAAAAAAAATGAGTGGCAGAAGTGAAGTGAAATGCAGAAGTGCTGCTATTAGAAACTCGGCTATCTGAATCCAAACAATGCCTTTGATATTTTAATAACTGTTTATGGAAGAAAATAATTTACGACTGGAGTTTGTCTGCAGCCAGAGCGCAGCGGCGTTTTGCTGATGCTTGCACCTCTGCTCTTTATCTGGCCGAGTTATGAGCCGACTCTTATTGGCAATTCAGCCACAGCCGAGGCTCCGCTGGTTGTGGGGTTGCTATGGAAACAACGCAGGACAGCTACCCTTCTATAGGCTTTCTGGGAGGAACACGCGTGTAAACATACACAGATTACAACTGAGCCGTGTACTCCCCAGCTTCGCTTTCGCAGATGCATCGTAAAGTGTGTGCATTACGACCTGGGCTGCTTTATTGTTGCATTAAAATGCAGTCGCCATTCATGAAGTATTCAGCGTCTGCGTGGTGTCAACAACAGGCTCATCTGAACCCAGCAGGAAATGTGCACCTCGTTGTCATGTTTCTTTTACTGCCGGAATATTTCATCCATGCATAACGCCGCTCGCCGTCTACTCGGCTGTAACTAAGCTCCAATTTCTCCTCCGCTTTGTGAAAAATCCAGACCTTCCTTTGCAAATAACCAACATGTCAAAATCCCTGGTTTTTGGTGAGCGGGTTGCCTGGCAACTGCTCCCAGGAAAGACACCGTGAAGTAACGGAAAGATGGTTGTCAATGTTTTTTTTTGGCGCAAAACAAACTAATACGTTTATATACAAGATTCTTCTTGAGAATTGACACGCTAGCTTTTTCCACTCTCTATGCTAAGCTAACACGAGAAAGTAACGGATGGCTTTGTTGAAATACACCGTTTTGTGTTAGCATTTTCAGCGCTAAGAAAAGCCAAAGACACGCAGACAGAGTTCACCCATAATTCATAGCTGGGCAAAGCCAAGCCATCGAAACGCTAGTTGGCGCCGTGTCTTTTTTGCCAATCGGGCTCATTTTTGTTTCTACTTCCTGCTTCAACAATGGCGACTGAAGACGAGTCATGCAAACGTTTGCATCTCCGGACCTCCTCAGTTAACGTCTCCACGATGAGTCCCATCGTTATTGATCAAAAACAATCCAAAAATTGCGGAGACGGAGAAACAGACGTAAAAACACGCTACTACCAAGCGGACCAATCACAGCTACAGCTACATTTCTGGGCAGGTGTACGTCAGTTACATCGTTTGCAGCTTCTGCGTCAAAATACTGCAGAAGTCTAAACCACCGATTAGATTAACAGTCAACAAAAGAAGTTTGAATTTTTTGAGCCAAATCTGGACACAGTTGGGAAATGTGAACTGATCGCCAGCCCAGCTGCAAACAAGTGTGGCCGGCAGCCAATGAAAGAGAGAGGGTGGGACACAGGAAAGTAGCAGCAATATCAAAACAACAACGGCGAACAATGAGAGAGGGAGAGTGACGACAAAGCGAACCTGGACCACGGAAGCGGAAAAGAGATTAATTGACTTGTGGCAGGAGCAGTGGTATTGCGGTGCATACTACAGCTGGCGACATCGGGAGGGTTTTGAGTCCGGCAGTGAGAAATATGTGAAATAAAGAAGGTTGGTACTCACCACTGAAAGGCATTATAGTGGAAGTAGACCATCCCGAGGCCATACAGAAAGGCAGCATTCTGGGTGAGACGGAAATCAAATAGATTTAGAAGACCTGCAAAGTTTTCCGAGATCACACAACCCCTCCAACTAGTAACAAATCTCACCTCCAAGTGTCAGCTTAACACAAAACAAGTTCAAAACGACAAACATGACACCTGAAACCGCATGTCACACAGCCTCTTACCCAACTGAGACCATACATGCTTCCTGTGTGTGAGCGAGTGAATTTACAGGGAAAAATGACAGGCTGCGTGCAACTGACTGGAGGTGAGAGTATCACTAAGAGCATGAGAGCAGCGGGCATGTGCGTCTTACCTTCCAGTAGTCCGACTGTAAACTGTAGTACCTCTGGTATGCTGATAATGCTGTAATTAAAATGAGAGGAAAGCAGGGAATTAATTAAAAGCCTGTGCATACATTTAAAAAGGAGTTCGTTAAACCAAAGATTCTCTGAACAAAAGCGTGCGAGCGAAGGACAATCGTGCGAAACCACTTGAGTGCAGGTAAAGAGGGGAGATGACTCACCTTTCGGATAATCCTCCAAGAGGAGGTTGAAGTGGCCTAGCTGGCAGAATAACTCCGGCTCCACTTTGCCCTCAGCCTTAAGGATGAGCGAGTCGTAGCAGCGAACAGCCTGCGGGGCACACAAAAATAACACAGGCTCAACTCTGTGTCACACACGCATACGGAAAGGAAAAAATAAAAATAAAAAGCCACGCAACCAGCCCCGTATACTGCAAATAATCCGCAGTGGTTGGGAGAGAGGAAAGTCGGAGGAGAACCAGGCAGGAAGACAGCAATGTCACACAGAACTTTTCAAAGTCACAGCAGTGGCTGACGTCAGCCCCCGAGTTCTGGCCAAGCCGACTCAAGATTCTTTTCAGCAGATAAATATCAGGCCAGGAATAAAGCTCGCCGTAGATAAGGACTTCTCCTTGCAAGTTTTTTTTATTTTCTTCAATTTATTACAGATCTTCCTGTCCTGATAAAGCAGAAACATAAAAAGCAGCTGGTTCCTTTGAGCTGGAAACACACAATCAGAGCTAAAGGGACCACATCAGTGTTTCAGTTAAACACACACACAAAAAATAAAAAAGAAACACAACCCAAGTCTGGTGCATTCAGTGAGACGCCCAACACCGCTCGTCGCTACTGTCCAAAGACTGCATTAGAATTTCTTTTTGTTGACATGGCATGCAACTAAATCACAGTATCTCTACGGATTTCCTGAATCTATTTGAAACTCTGTATCATTTCATCTCATCGCACGGACTTACAGAAAGATCTGTAACGGGAGGCTGCAGGAAAGGGTGCGTCCCTTTTAAAAGATCGATCTGAGGATTTTCAGACCCCGCACTGGAACTTTTGAATAAGATAAGATAAGATAAGATAAGATAGGACTTTATTCATCCCCGTGGGGAAATTAGGGCGTTACAGCGGCAGGAAACAGCAGTGCAAGATACAAGAAAGTAAAAAATAAAAAATAGAATATGGCAGACAAATGTGTTATGTACATAAAATATTTACATGTTGCATCAGAGGGATTCACAGTGTCTAATCTGAGTTGAAGCAGCCGATTTTTAAATATGTTTATGTCGACATTCATGAATATCATGAATAAAAAGAATAAAACAGCATCGAACTCCAATAGGAGTTAAATTACCATGTACTGTAACTAGAAAGGTGTGAGATGATGGTTTTATATATATATATATATATATATATATATACATACTGTACACAGTACATAAGTCAGTGAGAAGAAGCCCAGCAGCAGCAGAACAGTTAGGAAATGCTGATGTTAAAGAGTCTGTCAAGATAGACTTGATTCGGATGACTGATTATTCAAAGCCAGCCCGAGTCATCTTCCGCCACACCAGGGGTGGGCGGCATACGAGTGCTTTCACTGTGACAGATTTTGCAATATGGCCAGAAAAACGATTTTGGTTGTAACATGCTCGAGGCACATCTACTTCTCACAAAACCTCATAAACTCACTCTCCCAGGTTACACGCTGGTTATGTTACCCACAAGGTCACTCTTGTTAAAGGAGGTCAAGCTAAGGAGCCACAAAACCACAATCCATAGGCGAAACTGAGTGGGGCGCCTAAACTGAACGCTACCAGAAATAAAAAGAGTTTCTTTAACCACTGCATATTCAAAGGGTATCAGAGGGGGCACTGAGCAGCAATGGTTACGGCTTAGGAAAGTTTTTTTTTGTGGAGACCTTCCGACGCAACTGTCAAATCAGCTGTTCCGTCTCTCGTACGTGCCTCAGATCAAAGAGGGCGGCTCAAGCGACGGGGGCCGCCGCTGAGCCGAGCCTATACCAGAGAAGTCAAAGTTGAAATGGAGCACATGCTGGCGTTATCGCTTTCTGCACGAGGGGCAAACAAACACAAGCGTGACCAGCCCCGGCGCTCAAGTTTCCCCCGCTGCCGCACCGAGATCACATCAAAGACGCCGCAGCTGGCCCGCGACGTCTAGCGGCGCTCCGGCGTCCCGACGCCGACGAGAGGCAGCTGCACGAGTGAGCGAAACTGAGAGACGATGACGTCTGAGATCATACAGCAGAGGATAACATGTCATCTCTCACGTTTTTACTGAGAGTCAAACACAGACCACCGCTTTTAAATGGAGGGGGAAGAAAACATGCTGTTTGGCTTTTAGAGGGCAGCCATTTCGTAATCAAATACATTTAATATAATGTACTTAGAAACCTTTTTAAGGCAACCAAGGACTTGGGTCGTCTCATCAACAGGTTAACATAGTCAA
The DNA here is from genome assembly GCA_005024645.1 of Planiliza haematocheilus. NCBI lineage: Eukaryota > Metazoa > Chordata > Actinopteri > Mugiliformes > Mugilidae > Planiliza > Planiliza haematocheilus. The sequence continues at coordinate 539,049 of SRSE01000183.1, read as the reverse complement.
TCAAAAGTTAATATATACAAATAAACAATCAATCACATGTCGAGGGAGGCGGGAGAATAAATGTAATTTCATAATGTGCTGACTGGTTCAGCTCTACACATGGAGGAGGAGGCGTGCCGTCTCATTCTTACTGAATAGTAGACCATCGCCGTGTTTACATTCTTCCATTCATCCTGCCTGAGAGCAGGGACTGAGGTGAGTGGGTTCGCAGCAGAAGTGGGTTTGTTCCTGGGCGCGTTGGAGAGAACCAGCAGGCTCATGCTTGCTTCCCCACCACAGCACAGATGCATAGCTTTATTTCTGAGTAGAAAACTACACGTTGGTGCATCTACAAAATATAGACAAGTTGATTTTAACATAAAAAGAATGGACTACAGCCACCTAGGCAATAACAGGCGTAGAGATTTTGCAGCTGCGTGGTAAACCTGACGCGTACAAATGAACGTTTGCCCATAGCAACGTCTGCCTCGCCGATAACAGCTCAGTACACGCTCTTCCACGTGGAAGTAAAAACAGCAACACCTTCAGAGTTTCGCTCCGTCATCACAACAGTAATTTGCTTTACCAAGCGTGCATTCAGGCCCTGTGGGAAAACTGCATCCACTTTCAGTCTCGACGCCCCGCGCCAATTTCTGCACCGGCCCAACAAAAATGCCACACCCTTGTCCGAGCTTCTCGTCGAAGGCAGGACTTCAGCGAATGTAGGCCAGCCTAGAAAATAAACATGTTTTCAGACGTGGACCAAGGCAAATCATGTCAGCACCGCGACTGACATTACCGGCAACAGCACGTCCTCATGAAGAGGTCAGAACTAGGTCAAACACAGTCTACCTCGGCTGTGTTATGCAAGGAACTGAGGCCATTACTAAAGGGGGATGATTCAACCCTGCACGTTTAGTTTACATATCATTGACATGTTTTGGCCTATACTATAGTTTCTGCTGTATCCCATTCATATATGTTGACGTTTAGGACAATTGCACTTGTAGAAGCAAACTCCTGAGACAAAAACTTGCCATGCAAATGAGCTTTCTTGATTATTTTAGAGCTGCAGTAGTGAGGAGTGCTTCTAATTCCTAGCATACATGTCTTTTGGTGTGTGCTCCAACGACCTGGAGGCAAAACCCAAGCAAACGTGAAGAGAACATGCAAACTCCACTCCAAAAAAAATCAATTAAAAACGCAGAGACATGCTGCTAAAACACTCCAAGGAAATAAAAACAACAAGACACCCACGCTGAAAGCTTCTCTTCCATCTAGTTAATTCAACTTTGACTCACTGCTACCTAGTTACCGGTTGTGATACAGTGACCCAGTTCTGTCAGCGATGTTGAACGCACCCCGTATCTGCGACCAGACAGAGCAACAGTGCAGCGACGCGGCCATTACAAAGCGCCAGACAGGGCTACCGCTCAAAGCTAACGAGATGCGACTGGCAGTGGGAGACGTTAAAAAAAAAAAAACACGTCAACGCCTTAAAACGTTTACGTGAAGAATGTGACAACGGGAGCTCATGTGAACTGAGAGCTTTAAATGATTCTCAAGCAGGGAACACTGGGGAGGTTAACAGCTTGTGAGGCCGAAGTTGTTTTTAAGCGCCGTTCTCAGGTGAGACCACAAGAGAAAAAACGTGATTCAATGTGTGACAAATGCAAACCGTTCACTTTAATGAAGCCAAAAAGAGACATTAACAACATATGATACGTTCCTTTTAATCTGCAGAGCAAAAATTACATACTACTGTAATTTCTTGAGGAATAACTTTGTGTTCTGTATCATTTGATCATCTATTATGCATCTGCATTGGCCCCTGAATACCTTAATTATGTGTATTTGCATATTGGGTATGCTTTCCATATTTTTTTTTCTTTTGCAATGTAACCTTACCTGCAGCTGACACAAGATCATCTCTGTGGTTTTCATTTTGTCAATACTAATTCAAGACACTAAAAAAAGAACTAATCACATTTCTCCAATATGTTACACCTCAGTAAGATAAGTGTCCTGCAGCGACTGATACTTGCATTCAAGAACTGTGCATCACCGCAAAAGAATCCACTGTCCATGCTTGGTATTATGAGGTCAGTAATTAGAGGACTGCCTGTGTTGATGCAATACTGAAGGTCAAGATGTTGCTCGTCGTTGACGTACCCGTATTACATCAAGTCTGGAGCTGCGGGGTCAACAGACGAGAGCTGCAAAAACCTCAACATCGATGTGATCTCTGGTACTGACTGCATAAATATTTGTGTGGGATATGTCGCAATGTTTACATTCATTCCCAATTATGTTGCATCCAGCAACAGGGCGTGCTGCAAATCAGACCCCGGTTATCGAAAGCGCAGGTATTCTTTAAACCGAGACCTAATGGAATAGAAGCCACACGGCACAACTGGCTTTTATCCAGAATAGTATCAGTATGTACATGTCAATTTGAAATCTCCATTCACAGATTTCATGTCAAAATATGTCACTATAAGAAAACGTTTCAATAAAAATTAAGGGTCCTTATTTAGCAGATTACAGTCAACAACCTGCTCACAGACCTCTATAGGAGCTGTGTGCATATACCATACCAGTCGGACTGTAACAGGAAATTCGGGGAGCAGATGTCTTCTGCGGATCAAGGCCTGACTTATGACACTGTCAAATTGCACTGCCGGCATAACCCACCATCAGCAACGCATTCAAAGGCATAAATCAGCCTGCGTAACCAGTGGCACCAAAGAAACTGCACAGGATACGTGACAGAACAGACCCAAAGTACGACTGTGTACCAAAACAAAGCATGCGATTGCATCAGTGTAAAATCCAACTACATAGCAGCATACACTCGTTTGCAAATTCACTAGGTACACCAGTGAAAACAAATGCAATCTAATATAAGAGTCCTGCACTAACCCCACCTCTTCACGACTGCACTGTCAGAAAGGTGGTAATTCAACTGATTTTATGGTGCTGTTAAAAACAATAGCATTTCTGTTATTTAGCCTATCCCACCGACTAAAATGGAGTTGGCAAAATAATAAGGAACATGTGTACTACAAATCACCACACAGCTCAATCAGCTACTCTCTCAGCTATTTTAAACAAATGCTGGACAACATAACAGACATGACGCTAGGATTTAGTGCATGGCTGTTGTATTATAATACATGTGTACCTAATAAATTGGCATGCGAGGGTAGGCACCACGCTCTACTTTAAAACACAGGTGCAACACTGATTTCATTTGCACGTATGCCTTAGCAGGTGCTTTCTGTCGCTCCTGTGCAGGTACACGAGTAGTTAACACTTCCTAGGTATCCCACACCACCTAGCGAGCAGATTCGTGGACGGGCCCCTCAAACCATGAGCTGTCAAAACAGCACCATCTTCTCCACGCCATGCACAGTGCACGATGCATTGACAGGATTTGAAGGGGGGGTTGCTCTTTGTTAGCACGGCGATGGGTTTATGTCCAGGTGGGCTGTTTGGCTCTCTAGTCCGAGAGCACATGCAGAGCCAAACAGGGGCAAAGGAAACTGTAAACAAAGGACCGTGACACCACCTAGGCCAGAGAGGGGAACACATCTTTACAAAGCCTCAAGAGGACACTCAACGCGCACTTTAGCCAAAACAATTCGGAGAAATGTGGTCACATCAGACTGGTTATATAGCCGTCGGTGTCACTCCGCCATGTCCCGCCATCTTGGACAGGCAGCCAGCCATTAACGTTACTTGTAACGTTTGTCAACTCGTTCAAACGGACCCCAGTGAGCAGAACATGTCCCAAAAGGGGTCGATTTGACCAATGCAATGTCTCAAAACAACCCGTGCTAGTGTGGCTAAGATCGGGTGACTGCAAACGCGACCGAGCACTAGCTCACCAAATAACGTCAAGCTGTATTTGGTGCACCCCGAAGACAACGTTACTCCCACCAACGTTATGTATCAACCATGGCCAGATGAGGGTGTATTTAAGGTTAGATGGGACAGTCCGATGGTTGCGATTACATAATCACACGGTGACATAAAACTTTCCTCATTAAAAGTCCAATGTTTCCAGTATGTGCAACACAAAAACCGTGACGACGTTATGTTGTTGGAGGTGCACAAGGATACGTTGTGTGGAATAAGCTATCCTGCTAACAGGGAAGGGCGGTTGCCTCACAACATTTACATATGGTGAAGTTATCGGGATAGTTATACGTAGGAAACCACAGATATCTACACATGCAAACGACACAGGGTAACAGTTAGCCGCAGGTGCAGGGGTCGCCGTTCATCTGATGAGAGCAGCTAACTAGCAAGCTAGCTGAGAGGCTAACAGAGGGGCTGCGGCTAGCTGGCCTTGGTCTCCATAGCGAGTGGGCCACTTGCATTCACACGGGCTTGCTACTTGGAGAGCAAATTCGCTGCCGTGCATGATTGTCGGTGGGTTTACGTGGGTTCCGTGAACCGGGGTGCTGCTCGATTGTAAAATACACCCGTGTTAGATGTGTTACCTTCATCAACAGGGCCTTCGTTCTGGCGCCATCTTCATGAAGCTTCTGAAATCCAAACAGTGAGCTGCAAGCAAGAAGACAACATAGGCGGCTCAGTATCACTTGCAGAGCGGCTCGGGAACATTTTCGACATGCAAGGGGAGAAAACAATTAATTTGCAAACTGTGCGCTTGTGTGAGTGCACGGGGTTGCTATTCCGACCTGTCGATCCCGACCAAATTGTCCCTCTCCTGGGCTGTCAGTGTCGGATAGTCCTCCTCTGTTTCACTCGCTTTTCCCGCCGCCATTTTCTTTCCCTCATCACCACTAGAAGAAGCCGAGCCGAGACTCCGAGCAGCAGCGCAGGCAGCAACGGCGACAGACACACCGCACGATTGCATGGAAAATCGCGACGCGGGGACAAGCGGGTTGCTCCGCCGAATCAAAGAAGGAAAACTGAAGAAAACAAAACGATCAAAAACTTTTTCCCAGGATGAAAAGATGCGATTCGATATAGTAAATCCTTTCGGGGGGGACAGAAGCGCTCTCCGGGTAGCTCCTCAAACGTCACATTTTTCATCACAAAGTGATATTGTTCCGCTGTTTGTATGTGAATAACTGACTACAATATCCAAGATGTGAGTATTTCACAATAAAATGCGTTTCGGCCGCGAAGATAAAGTTGTTACAATTGTGTCACCCAGCGAACCCACGCGCCGCTCTAGCCACGCCCTCGCCTCCCTCTTCAGCCAATGGGAGCGCCGCTATCCCACCATATGACTTCCCTGCTATATCATTATTTTATCCTAAATATTCATATTTTCATATATCTCTTTCACCCCGTCCATCCTGGAATCATATTCAAAACATTTAGTATCTCTCAAACACACTGACTAAACCTTTATTTTCCTAAAGAATTACGTAATTGCCACGGTAACGCGTCAACTCATTTTCAGTAATCTATATTGACATATTAAATTGGGTGTCAGTTTTCTCTTATTGACTGGTTAAAGGGTGTCTGCCGTGCACCGGTCCTCCCGAGCCTTTTTCATCACGCAACCTATTCGCATGCAAACTCAACGATATCTTCATCATACGCAGAGAAAGTTGCAGCGTTTTGGCAATAAAGCTGCCAAGTTGCTGAGCCTAATCAACTGAGATGAAGCATTTTCAACTGACGTGGCAGAGCATCATAACGTGGGCGTGGCCTAGCATTGTCAACATCCTGGTGACATAACTAGCTTTTTCCAAAATGGCGACGGCGGACCAGAGGGAAGGTTAGTGATTTTGTTTGTTAGAAATACCGGGTGATATTACCTTAATTAAAACCTAAGGTATATTTTTTGCACCAACGGTATTTAAATTAGGGGATGGTCTTAAAGTCAATGCTCATAATACCCTATTAAGGGGATTTTGGTGTGCTTGATGTCGGATGGGGAGCCATTTGACGTTAGCGTGCTAATATTAGCATCCTTACTCATTTGCATAGAATTAGGATCATATGAGCCAAATAGATAGGTTTGAAGGGCTGCTGTTAAGTTTAGTGTCATAAACATTAAAATCTAGAGTTCCTACAAGAACCGAGTTCAGGTTTAATAGTTTTTATTGTCCTTTCAAAACGAAAGTAAACGAAAGTCCTGAGGTTCAGTCACAGCACAATAGACAGAGGATAAACAATAAATCTCGCAGAGATCAATAAAATAAACCAAACTATCTTAAAGCAATGATAAAAACAGCAGTGCAAGTCGCTTAAAGTGGGTATCAATACATAAATACGTGTGTAATTGCACAGATATTGCACATGAGAGGGTTACTGCACCTAAGGAAATGAGTCTGATGGATCTGTACCTGATTGTGTGCAGCCTTTGTCATGAGGAAAGGGTGGTAAACACACCATTAAATGAAATGCATCCATGATATTTGTGTTTTTTCGATGTTTGGCAGGAAGCGTAACAGCAAAAGTAGGGTTTTGGCATCCCTTTTTGAGTTTCCTCCTCACTCACAGCAGGTCAGGACGACCCAGAGAGTGAAGATGAGGTCTATGAGATTGTGGACCTGACAGAATATGCCCGGAGGCACCAGTGGTGGAGCAGGGTGTTTGGGAGCAACTCTGGCCCGATCGCTGAGAAGTATTCTGTGGCCACACAGCTCATGATGGGAGGGGTAACTGGATGGTTAGTACACATCTTATTATTTGGTGGCACATGTGGATCAAATGAGATTATACGATAATCTCACATACTGCTGCTGTTTTAGCAAAGGTATATTAATACACTGAAGATATTAATAGTAGAGAACACTACTACATGTGACTCAGTTCTTATGATGAGCAAACGTAGTGTTTTTTAAGGAGGCACCCGTTGTCTCAATGCACACAGGTGTGCTGGGTACGTCTTCCAGAGAGTTGGGAAGATAGCAGCCACTGCTATTGGTGGAGGATTCCTTCTTTTACAGGTGAGAACAATAATAATGTGTTCATGAAAGATAAGACAATCATTTATTGATGTAGCAGTGGGAAAATGTGCAGTGTTGCTGTGACAGAGGGCATAGAGTCGTTATGAACAAGATCAGTTCATAAAACCATAGTCGTCCGATCGAGTATTGTTGAACTATAGGTGGAACTCATCGGTAAAAGCAATCATTCTGATTGGCTGATCTGCTTAGTGAACCTATGCTTGATAAGAGAGTCTTGCTTCCCCTCACTCAGGCACAAAACATGTGTGGCAGTTAGTAGCTGTGGTAGTCTTTGTGTTAAGACACAGGTGACATAAGGCAACGCCATAGTCTTCATTCTTCAGTGTTCCCTCTCCCTGATGTGGATTTGGGTCTTTAGAATTACATTTTGTCGGTTTCACTAAGACCCAAAGATGCCAGCGACACAGCGTGGCGCTCAGCTGGTCCCCTCTCTACAGCAGAAAGACCAGCATTGTGTGTCAGCTGGCACTACATGGACACAAGCCATCTGGATGCTTATGGGGCATTGCACACCCATTAGTGTGTTATTTTAACATTCTCTGTTTACTTTTGACAGCCTTATGACTTAATTCATTGACTGGACACATAAAATACAGCTGTGAATGGTCACAATAGCTTGAGCTTTAACCATTACTTGATGTTTTTTTCACCCTGAAAGAAATTGAATCATTACCTTTTTGTGCAGTCAGGGTCTCAGACAGGTTTCATATGAGAATCTATGTCATCGTCCCCTTTCCCTACAGTTCGCCAATCACAGCGGCTACGTGCAAGTGGACTGGAAGAAGGTGGAAAAGGACGTAAACAAAGCAAAGAAGCACCTAAAGAAGAAAGCAAACAAAGCTGCCCCTGAAATAAACACATACATTGAGGAGGTAAAGGTATCTGTAACAAAGCTTGCTTTTTCTTCACGCTTTGGCTTATCTTTGACTGAATGTAGCAAAATTTAAAGATTTCTGAGCTGCATGTATGCTTTCTTTATATTTCAAAACATCTGTTAAGGTGCAATTTATTGCACAACAAAGTTGATATAATAATATTTTGTATTAATAAACTAATAATACATATATATTAATATTAGGGTGGGGAGGTATATTTCTTTATTCATAATCCAACAGGCCCCTCTAGTGTACAGTTTGTTATACTACACCCAATAACTGTGACATAAGCTAGCTCAGTAGAGATGGTAGATTTGAAAACCTGTGCAGATGTTTTGTGGTGCATGGACATATTTTCTAATCTTGAATATCCTCCTTTAGCCAGTTAAAATAATAATAATAAAAAAATAATGCTGGTTTTAATCACATTCCTTTCCTATGCAGGCCTCAGATTTTATAAAGAGGAACATCGTCTTGTCCAGCGGGTTCGTCGGTGGCTTCTTCCTGGGATTGGCCTCTTGAAGCTGCTGCACTCACAGCGCATGCAGTCTCCACTTACTGTGAATCACATCCCTACATAGGTCACTTTCCTCTCCACGGCTTCCCTCTTGGCCCAGTGTGTCTGTCTGTCTTCATTTAATGAAATGAGCAAGGGGGGGTTATGTTGGACATTAAGGCATGATCTGTTGTGACAGTGATATTTACTGAGTTAACATTATTCTACCCCCCCTGTTGTAAGTCGATCATTATTTCCATTTGAGTGCACATTCTGAAGAGTGTAGGGTTTGGTGGTTCAGGAGTTAACCTGGATTATGCTGTGAAGATCTGAGGGACTGACTGGCTATGCTTACATGGACTCGATTATTCCACTAACAATAGTCTGTGGAAAGAAAAAGTCTGTTATACTTCCTGTCACTCGCAAAAGTACTTTTGCATTTTAAAGTAATGCGTACTTTTATTTAGTGTCCAGGTAAACAGTTAAGTTGGAATTGTTAATCAGAGTGATTACAGTCAGTCTGAAGACGTATTGTCCAGGTATACGTAGCCATTCATGGTCCTTTTCAGACTGCCGAATATGTCAAGCTGCCATAAGTTAGCACAGATTCCTCTTTGCTCTGCCAAAGTCTGGATCATCCTGAGTGTTTTCCTGCTGGATCTCAGAAGAAGGTTGGCGCGTGTGCAACCATTGTAAATATATATATCCAACCCCTTTGTTTTCTGAGCTGTAAATACACACAAGAGTAAATATTATACAAACAACAAGAGAGTGAGAAGTTAACACCAACCCCCGGTCTAGTGCCGAGAGGTATTTCTGTGGAGCTGTGAAGTTAGTTGGGTTTACATGCTGTTTAAAGCCTGCAAACACAATTCAGTTTGGGCCACACTGGCTGGGGGATATATAGAAGGTTTCCTCTCTGTACAAGAGTACTGATTGATATCCATCTCCTGAACAAGTTAATATGAAATCTGAATATATTTTATGCATCACAAGGAGTGTTGCATAAAGATCTTTTATTCTCATAATCGCCAGCTCCACAATGCTGTTTAATGGCAGGATGAGCATCTGCTGAACACTAATTACCATCATCACAAGCTGCACACCAAACGAGACACCAGTCCAGCCGTTAAAAAGCATAATGGAGCAGCGATTGTGACTTCTACACCCTCACTATTGTCGTTGCGCATTTAATAGTGTCAGTGTAGCAATAACAAAACAGCAGAGCTGCAGCATCTTTAATTATCTACATTAGACTCCCTCTCACAGGATCACAAGTTGCTTACTTTGATTTCATTTGCCTTTTTCTTTCAGTGCAATATACAGAAATATTTTGAGTGTCATTTTTCTTTGAATACCTTGTCTCCTACTGTTGTTTTGTATTCTCATGCCTCATGTTTATTTTGAAAAGCTTATATGAACTGTTGGAATTTGTGTCTTTTTGCAATAAAGCTGCCTGATTTTGTTCTGTAACACAAATGTGGGATTATTATTATAAATGATGGTGAAGAAAACTAATGGATTGACTATATATACATACATACACATATTCTCTGACATTTGAGCTACTGCTAAGACAATGCCTCTCAGCTAAACCGATTATTATTGCTGCCATATTGTGCTTCAGTCGTCAGCCTTTTTAAACTTTTATTTACAGCTAAATGACAAAAATATATACATGCACAAATATATATATAAATTTTTAAGTATTTACAAAAGGATGTGGCTTATGCTTAAAGAGAAAAACTAAGCTTTTCCTCCACAATCATAATAACCTCCCAGGTTGTACTGATGTAAAAGTTCTATGAAATATGAAATGAGAAAAAAGCTCTGAACAGAGATTTAAAAATGTTTTGCTTTGTTGATGAAAAGTAATTTTAAAAAATTAAAATCCACATGTCTGGTATTTCCTGCTGCTGAAAAGTCAGTTTTGTCGTACTCAGATAGGCATTTTGAGGAGAGCACACTCTGTCAGTAGTGTCAGGGTAGTGATCACATATTTGCTGTTGGACATCTGAAACAAAATGAAACAAACATTAGTAGTGTCCTATGTTGTTGTTTGTTTGTTTTAAAATCACGAGAAGAGCTGCAAGTACCTTAATCTTGCCGCTGAACTTTGCTGATCCCAGTGCCGTGGCGACCTGGTTCAGACTTCCCGCAGACAGATCCAGCCTGAAGTGTCTGTAAAAGTGGCTCTTCAGCCCCTGCATCAACCTCATCACCTCTTCAATGTCAATACTACTCGCCTCCTCCGCTCCCTCACTCGCCTCCGTCGAATTCTTTCTCACGCTGCTCCACAGCTCCCACGCATCGTTAGGGTTAACCGCGTATGTGACTTGCAGTGGTGGCACAGACGGAAGGGTCCAAATCATTTTGAGGTGCTGGATGTTTGACTCCATGTGGCAGTTAGTCCATAATGCCACTAGCCATTGTAGGCTTGTGTGGCTGATTTCTAAGGGGCCAAAGCAGCAGTCAAATGTCTGCTTGAACCAGGATTTGACCGAAGAGGTGAGACTTTCAGACCCACTGCTACCAAACAGAGGTAGACAGGTGAATTCCTTTGGAAGGGATTGCAAGTAGTCAGGGTTGCCATTGATACAGGAGAACCAGCCGCTCCAAACTGCCTTCTGTGGTTCATCCTGCTTTGCAAACAATGGCTTTGAAAGGATCTGCGAATGTAAAGAAAACATTGTTAATGAACTCTCCTCTGTCTATCAAATCAATGATGTGGATAATATGATTAGTATAGTCAAAATATACCTGTATGAAGACTGTCTCAGGATCATTATCTGTCGCTGCCATCCCTCGCACCACAGAGAAGGACACCTTGAAGTTGCTCTGCAGTCCCTCCACCTCCACTGCCAAGCCTTGCTGCTTTTCTGCAGCAATAAACGCAGAGAGCTGCCTCGAGTAGCTCTTGAGCTGGGTGTGTCTGAAGTGGCAGAGAGGAGTAACGTATGACAGCTGCCACTCCGTTTTCACCAGCAAGGCCAGGTGCTCTGGGTTCACGTTCTCCTTTAACAAGGAAAGGACATGACAGCAAAGTGGAAAATGAGTATGTAGGTTTTGATCACATTTAGTGAAATAAAAACTACAGGCAGCTATTGGCTGGTATGACTCACACTGATGCTGTGTTTCTTTGGGGCCCTTCGCTTGGTGTTGAGCCTTCTTGCTGTGAATCCTGGAGTCAGGCCAAGCCTTGAAGCAGCAGCTAAGCTGTGGTATGACTGCCGGTAGCTCTTACTTTTGCTCCTCCGCTGAACTACAACACTGGTGGAGGGAGTCCTCGTCTCACTGAAAAATCCACACAGAACATCAGTTTCCCTTACTATTCAACACCTTTCCACTGCTCTTGACATTAGTTTACATTGTGCTTTGTAAAACCTTTCTTACAAGCTCAGATCTCATACTTTTATGGACTCATGTTAATTTATCTTTTGAATACAGCAGCTGCATCAACAAGCATGTACACATTTGTGCCCTGCTAACATAACATTATAATTTTATAATTAATTTAAAACAAAACAGCAATTACAACAACACATAGTCCGGATAGTAAATAATAAAAAAAAAACAGATTCAGCGTGCATTCCCTTTTGTTTTATTTTGGGACCATTATGAAAACGGAAGAAGAAAGTGTGAAAAAACAGTACGCTTTAAGGTAAATAAGCTCCGGCCGAATCAAGCATGGGAAGCCTACAATTCTTAAAATGTCTTAAAAACCATTATATCTGAGTCGTACATTTCATAAAAAGCAAAACACCTTAAAGTACTTGATAAGTGAATGTTATTTGGCTTGACGGACGACTGACATGAGGCCAAAAGGCGCCGTAACGCAATGCTGACAAGATTATGCTATATTTGCAATCGCAAATGCAAACATACTATAGAAAAAGATTATCTTTAATATTAAATACCATTTAAAACAAAGAGTTCTACCTGTTGCGAGGTCGCTCCATGTTTGCTGTACCGACCGAAGCTGAAAGAAACCGGAAACAAATTTGAACATCGCGCTTTCCCAGGAGTCTGCGCGGTTGAATTCAGCCAATCACATCGATCCAAACAGGAAGTGGGAGTTTTTGATTTATTTCGTCCAACTAAACCTAAACACGAATTATTTCCCAAAAAGTTTTGTACTAAATTAATTAAAAAATACAAATCAAAGAAGTTCTAACCTTCCTCCATAAATAAATAATATATAGATTATGTAGGGGGCAATCCTAGTATATACAGTCAATGGGGCAATCTCGTATTTAGCAAAATAAAATGTATTGCAATATAAAACAAACTCCCACACAGAAAACACTTTTTAGTAAATAAAATACTCTTTGCTTCATTGCATTTTATGCTTTGATAATTTATCATACATTTTGAGCATTCCGAAACAAATCCGCTTTTTGATTTCAGTGACTATATTAATATATTTTTATTGTTGTATGTCTGATTAAATATACTTTTAAAGAAAGAAAAAGAAGAAAGAAAAAATGGCCGGCACTTAAAAGAACAACACCTGAAAGTCACTTTGTCTCTTGTAGATTATTTTTCTCAAGGGAACAGCCTGACACCACATAGCAGCCTGAGTAGCCGCTGCTCCAAATGCTATTCAGACTACACCTCAGAGAACAGAGAATGAAGTAATTAATAACACAATATCATTTACGGCGGAGGGGAAAAATCAGTCTGACAGAACATGTATCCCCCTATAACATTTGCTATGATTGAAGAAGATCCTCCATAATTCCCAGAATTATTATACATTAACAGAAATATGTCAAAACTAAAACACCTGTTTATATGCTTTTTTGTTATAAGGAGGGGATACAATTTATGGCAGAGGGGAAAAATAAGTCTGACATAATATATCTCTATGTTTGATCACTACATACTGACGATAACCACTGAATTATATGTTTGTTTGTTGTTGTTTTTTTAAGTAAGGTCACTGACAGGTTAGCTGTGAGGTTAGGTGGTGAGGGTTTGTGTAAGTCTGGGTAATTCTTGTAAGTCGGTGCGACCTCCTCCTCGGTAACAAACATAAGTGTATGTGTGTGTGAGTGTATATTTCAATAGCTACTAGTTTCACATGCAGCCACTAAAACCATTCCCCTCCCTGTTACCATGGAAACAGAGCTCTTTTCTTTTTTCTACGCATGCTTTCTATTTTTTTTTTTTTTTTCATTTCATTTCCTCTTTTTATTTTTTACCACACACGTTTGCTCATGCTTACTGTTCATACTCTCACGTTTATTCTCATGCAGTGTGCGTGAGTTTCTGTGTCTGTACGTGCATCTGTATGTTTTGCAAGTAACCGTGTGTTTTACATGGAGGGCTGTTCGATAGCAGACAGTATGATGACCACATCAGCAGCCAATCGGATGATCAGTAGCTGCTGGTGGGCTTCAACCAATGGGGGGAATCTTGCAGATGATGAGCGAGAAGGGTGGGGGGTGCGGCACCATGGAAACTGCAGAGGGCGCCTTGAGAGAACAGCGCGCTCTAGTGGAACCAGAAGCCTTTGTTTATCTTCATCTGCAAGGATTGTGCTATTATTTACATGACTGAGTCAATATTTTAGTTACTTTGTGTCTCTCGTCAGTGATGGAGATCTACATGATCAGTCTTCAGTACTCATATTTTACCAAATACGTAGGGCATTCTTTTAAAAGGCATTTCACATTGCTAGATCAACTATAACTTGGCAGAATTTAGATTTTTCTAAAAATACAAGAAGTTTTTTACTACCTTCGTAATTCAGATACTTTTTTGCTTTTACGCATTGTTTAAAATGTCTACATATAATATAGTTTGTGTGAACAGTCAAATAGAAAAATAATACTGGTCGTGGTCATACTCTATGAAATAACACCGAAAATCAATTGTGTGTTTTGTGAAAATAATATGAATAATATATTTATGTTACTGATGACATATAGGGTAAAATTAAAGTTATACTATTCCAAAAATATTGCATACACATTATAAATTCTGCTTTGTTTTTCAAACAAAGATATTAATGCAGAAATTAATTAGATATTAAAATCTAATTTGGGTAATTTTTTATTTTTATTTTTGTTAAATTTATGGCGAAATGTTTTGCGCGTCCTTCGAGTACAGTCAAAATGGAGTAATGGGAGATGTACGATTCCTATCATCACCCCTAGGGGGCATCGCCAACACATCCCCCCTTGTTTTTCCACACCTGAGGAAATTCCACCTGTGTCTCTGCACCTGCCACCTGCACCGAAGGAAATCCTGCAGCTGTAGAAAGATTAAATTAAAAAAAAGAAAGAATAACTAATCCTAATATCATTGCACACTAATCGTCTTTATCGCAGTTCTCAAGAGGGTGACAAAATGTTGCCTATTTCTAGACAGAAAAGGCGTTAGATTTGCTAGACAATACATTACATGCAAATTCCACCATAATATACACACATGAACCTTTCTGTCAAATTAATGAAATAATATAAAGCCGAGGAACCTCCCTAAGGGCCCATGGGAATTTGGGAACCTGAGAAAATTGCTGTACTCCATCTTTATATTCCGAAATATATCAGTTTATTGGTATGGCTGGCGGCCAATATGTGGTGAATAAGTTATTATAATTTAGAGAGGAATAACCTGCATGTTAATGTGATGGAGATAAGAAGGAGAAAAGGCTGACGTAAGGTGATGAGGTTTGTCTGGTTGACGCCTGCGCGGGATTCACTGGATGCAACCGTTGGAGGGGATTAGGAAACTGTTCCTAAATCGGACCCCCACCTCCGTACGCCATCTTGGCTCGAGCGACGCTAAGGGTAGAATCTTGTTCCCCTCTCCCTGGCCATTTCGGTTCTGCTCGGACCAGTTTCCTGGACGATAGAGGGAGGAGCCTGGCATTTCTGGAAGTCGGAGGAACAGCCAGTCAAAGCCAGCCAGCATCTGAGCCAGCGTAAGAACTGGAGCAACGGTGGAACGAAGGGGTCGGCTGTGTAGGAATATAATTGAAATATTCCCAGGCACAGACGGTGTATGCAACAGAGCAGTTGTGGACATGACGGTCTTCCATTTGGGCTCGGGGAGCTGAAGCATACTGCAGCCAGGTCACATTACCGTTTTTTTTTTTCTTCGGTGGGATAAGCCATCTGTGATACACTGGGTGTGCACAGCGCAATAACGGCGCGAGCCAACCGGTGATTCCATCGACAGCTAGCTCGCATTAACCCAGCTAGCCAACCGTTTTTTTCGAAAGCCCCGTTAGCTTGCGGTGAAGGGAGCATCTTTGTCGGTGCGGGAAGTGTCCACGGATGCTGCTGAGGGGAGTCGTGTACCTGGGAATATTCGCCAGACAGATACAAAACCGAGGCATGCAAAGAGGGGTGTTTTTCAGCAAACGAGCGAGGAAATCTCCACGCCCTGGGGTCTGGTCTGTGGCTACTATTTAGCTAGCTCGCTGGCTAGCCAACCTACCAGGGAGAGTAGCTCAGGAGAAGGTGGGGCCGCGGAGTGACAGCTTTGGACGCCAGCTAATGTGGCTAGCCGGCTAACTTGGACTCTTGAGAGGCTGCTGGTTTTCCTGTCTTTGACATTTGGGGGGGTTAAATTGCCAGGGGCGTGTAGTGTGGCACAGTAGTAACCGCATTTAGCGAGCCCAAGTCGTTGCCATTAATTCTTTCCAAACCCGTGTGGGTGGGAAATCTTGTGTAGAGCATCCCCGTTTACCTGTATGACCATGGCGGACGACGACGTGCTTTTCGAGGATGTCTACGAGTTGTGTGAGGTGATTGGCAAGTAAGTATTGACATTTAACACTGTTATTGTTTGTTTTATTGTCGGGTTTTAATTTTGGGATGTTGTACATTATCCCTGCATTTTGCTCCTTACAGCACAGCTGCAAGGGCCATGCTTAATTAGGCTGGGTGTTCCCATGTGTAGGACCGTCTTCTTTTTTTTTCAAGGGGAAAGTTCAATATGACAGGTGCTATTTAATTGCACAAATGATTTAATAACACATAATGTCCAATCATAAAGATGATTTTTTTTTCAGTAACTATAACATGTCATTTTTTTCTCTCTGTGTGTGTGCACCAGTTACATTTAGATCAGAATGAGTGTACAATTGTTTACTAACAGATTCAGCTTGAAACAGGACATGTGGGGTAATCACCTCGCCTGCAGATAGGATAGGATATTCCTGACCCATAATCCCCCTGTTTGACTCCTGCCACACCTGCATATAATTAAGGGCAGATGGGCTTGCCAAGATCTTGGTGAACTGGTCACAGCTTGGCTCACTTCTCAGTGTCACAAACCAGGCGCCTGGCCGAAGCACAGTTAAAAAAAAACACGCGGTGCTAAGGTTTAAGGTACTGGGAAAATTGAAAATTACATGTGCATGTTTGTTCTGTGTGGTTAGACATGGCGGGAAGGCTGACATGCCTGGGCTACCAGTTAGTCCCCTCCCCCCTGCATGCTACCCTCACTCGAGGTCTGAGGGTCCATTAAGTTTGTTGAAGGGAAAGAGGCACATGCTCTTAAGACCCTCAGGCCCAGTTTTTTATATATATATATATATATATATATATATATTATTAGAGTTGTTGTTGCCTTGGTTACTAATAGATGCTTGGTCCAGGACCTTGAAGTCCTAGAAACAGATACAAGGAGCTGGTGATTGCGGGCCATACATTTGCATTGTTTAGTCGTTTGACAATGGAAGTTAGTACAGGAAAGTGGGAAGAAAACCCTCATTTTAGTTTAATGTTACTGTCCAGACTTGGGTGAAGCATTTATACTGAATTTAATAGATGATGTGTACCTCAAAATGTGCTCGTGTCAGCCTACTTTTCAGTGCCTGTACAGTCTGTATCACAAAATAAAAAGCTAAATATAGTTTTTAGTAACCTCAACCTCAGCAAACACTGAATGAGTGCATTACATATTTGTTCAGGTATGGTCACACAGTCTAGATGGGCCAGTCAAAGAGAAAGACATAACATTAGAGTTGAGGACATTTAAAGCTTTGGTTAAGAAGTGCAAGGCCACATTTATATTCCAGAAAAGACCAGAAAATCCCTCTCATCCAGCCAAGTCTTTTGTGAAACTACAGTTGATGGATCAAGTGTGTTGAGTCCTGGTGTCTTGGGATATGTTGCGGGAAGAAGAGGAGGAGGAGGAGGAGGAGGGTGTGGGGGGTCATTTTTCCTCAGCCGTGAGGTGGGAGTGGAAGGGAGGCTGAGGCAGATCAATGGAGACAAGTGGAGTTGGGAATGTGATGGCCCTGAGGCTTAGGGTATAAATAATGCTAGCAGACATTGACTGCAGCACTCTGCCATCTCCCACTTTGTTTTTAACCTCGTGGTTTATTGTCAACTGTACCTTAGGTAGTGGACAGCATGGCAAACAGCTGAAACCAGTGAGTGGATATTGCTCCCTTATTTGTGCATTGGTGTAACATAAGCCAGGCCATTTAGTCACATTATATAATAGATTTATCTGATGTTAATTTGGCAGCTCTTTATGTTAAATGTATTGACAACATGTTGCCAATAAAGGCCTCCTCTAGGCTTTCATTGCTTTTTTTTTTAAACACCTCAAATGTGACCGCAGCACTGAAACTGATAGTTATCCATTAGTTCTGAACAGCTAACCATCATTAATATTTATCCATTTTGTTTTAAACCTGACACTGAAGGATTTCATCAGCTGTGACTGATCAGGGCCCTCTAATTAACAAAAAAAAAGAAAAATGTGAGCGGGTGAAACCAACTTAAACTTTGCTGTTATTAGTTTGTCCTCTACGAGTTGTCATAGTAATTTATTTCACGCTATTGGATGGTCCTTGTGCTGTTGTACACACGTCTCCCACTAACCTTTCACCTCTGCTCCTTTCAAACCTGTACATAAACCCTTTCATACTGTCCATCGCCCCTTCAGACTTCTATTGTTGCTCTTAGAAGCCGTCTATTGTTGTCCATGATCGGATTGTGTTGAAGGACAGCCCGGCTGGATGGGATTGGGAGCGCTGGAACTCCTTCACTGTCCAGTAATCTTCTCCCATGAATGCAGGTTTTAATGATAGTCATGTTCAGGGTGGTTTCTATTGAAAGATTTTTTTTTGCTTGTATGTTGAATTTAGGTGTGATTTCATTGTTTTATCTTCTAGATAAGCTGTTATGGCATGGTCTTAAGAGCTAAAGCACAAGTCAAAATATCAGAACTTTTATTAAGTCAGACCCCTGATCCATCAGAGCTTACAGTTGCATGGCAACAGTAACAGCTGCATATGACTGTGTGTAGCATTGCCATAAAGGCCAATATGAGCTGTTTTTGATTTGTCATGTGTATGCTCATTCAGCTCTCCTGTGGGTTATACTAGCCCTGTTTCTGTGGAGAAAGATCAGATGGTTCAGGTGTCAGTTGAACTCCTGACTAGATTAACTCTGGTGAAAGATGACACTTGCGTAGGTGGCTCCACGCTGCTGTTGACGTGCTCATTGTAGTTTACATAGTTAACCTGTCATAAACGCACTGCAGTATCCACAGGCCTGTTTTTGAGATTTCAGCTATAGTCAGAGTGTTGGCAAAGCACTGAGGCAGTTTAATCCGTTTCTGTCTGTAATGATTCTGTTTGAATAGGACTTAGGTTGTTGAGTAGCTCTATTGGAGTCACAGTGCTCTTTATTTTGGCCCTGGGGTGCTCATTAGAGCCAAGGATATTGGGATGTGCGACTCACTCCGAACCAATGAAGTGATCAGTCCTCTGGCTTGTTCTGAGCTGGATAATTAAATTGCTTGGGCAACATTTAGATTTTAAATTTTCATTGATTGTTTTATAGTTTTTAGTGCTCTAATGATTCCCTTTTCCCCAAACAGATGCAACATTTAGCATATAAATCTGAGACAAAATACTTTGCTGCAGGAAGGCCAAATTGTTTTCGTGTCTAGAACCATTTGCCTTAGATGCTTTTAACTTCAAGTAATTAATATAAATTTTAGTTTTAATTTGTCAGTGTTAACTTTGCTTTAGGAACTTTAATTGGGTTTAACTAAGAAAAACAAATATCAAATGCATAAAAATAGGTACATTTTCTGATAATCAGTACATTTTAGAGCGTCAAGGTTAAATAATACAAAAAAAACCTTTAGTCTAAATCATATATGCTTTTGTATGATAATTTTCACACAAAAACACGGAACACAAATCTGCAAATTCCCTGTGTTCTCCAACCAATAGTTGAAAACCAAACATATTGTGTTTTTAAGTAATTATAAACAGAAAAGCTTCAGATGCTCATATTAGAACAGAGACTGTGGGAGTATCACTGCACTTGTTTATTAATGATCAACTAATCGTTAAATTCAAAATCTAATATATCTAATGAGCTTGAAACCACTTGGAGGATTGTTTTCTTGCATTGGTCTCTGTGGTGACTGATTTCAATAATTGACAGACATGTGGTGTTATTTTATAGGCATAGTCGTCGTTTATCTAGTTTTAAATTACATTTGAAGACGCCTATGTTTCCTCATACATGTATATGGCTTAGGAGAGCTGGAAAACTCAGAGTTCAAGTCCCCAGCTTGGCAACCATCCACTTCTTTGTCCTGAAGCAAGACACTGCTGCAACCTCCTGCTGGGATCAATAAAGTGTCACATTACAGAATGTGTCAAGTTGTCACCAGTTTTGCAGAAGAAGATATCAAGAGAGAGCACTGTTTGTGTTACTAAAACGCTATGTTGTCAGTGGTTTTCAAATTGTTTTTAGGTTGTGCCAACACATAGGCTATAGTGTTAGTTGTGTTGTAATCTTAGTTGTTTCCTTTCACTCGAGTGTGCTTCTTCTCTCTACGTTAGACCCTTTTAGCTGCCCACACACAGCAGATCGATAGTTGTGAATGGAAGCTGAAGGTTTCTTTCAGACAACAGACACTGTGGGGAGGTTTAAACAATCCTGGATCCCCTTCTGGCTTATGTAGAAGAAATGATATTTCTACCAAAGCTTTAAAATCTCCTGAGGTTATCTCTACTCTGAATTTCAGTTTGTAAGTCACTGAATGTTAATTTTTCTGCAAATATTCAAGTGGTTGTTTCTCCAGTGTGCATAAGGAAGCACTGTGGTTACTGTTGCTAAGACGATGGTTCAAACGCATTGAACTTGTTAAATTAAAATTAAAAAGTCTTTGTGCTTCAACTCCGATTGGGCAGCAGGACAAAACAAGCTATCTAGGAATTTGCTGGTTGGAATTGTATTATGAATTTGCGTAGGAACTCATTTTCTCTGTTGAAATCTGAAAAGTATAAACTATGCTCTGTTGATTTACAGGATTCGCATCAAAAATGGTTTTCTGTTCTGAGTTACAAATTATGTTTGTTGCAGCTGCACTTTAGTTTTGCACTGTTTGGGAAACAGTAGCATAGATTTATTCCATCTGCAGGCTGCAGCTAAAGAGCAAGGTTCTGCTTTAAGCAAAGACTGTTGTTCTCGTGAGAGCAGCACTGGTAATGTGAGAGGCTACAACCACAGATGTGTCCTATCTCTGTTTGGGAGAAAGAAAAACAGACACCTGAGAAAATTAGATTCCTGAATAGTGTGGATGTTAAAATGTTCCTGACATCCAGTCTTTGATTTCCATAAAGAAGAGAGCTGAAATGAGCCAAGGAGCAGACTGTAAAGACTGCCACTTTGGGCTAATGTTTGATGACTGCCGCTGTCGGATGTGAGCCATGTGTGGGCGTTTTGTATGGAGCCCACTCAGCACAGCTGCGGTGATGTCAGTATGGCATGCGGCTCCTCTGCTTCCTCACACTCGGGCACACACAAATGCATTCACACACACTTTTGTACTTCTGTCTTTTTGAGGACACTCATTGGCATGCTGTATTCCTGCTTAGCCCCTAAACCATCACAACTACATACCCAACCCCAACCTACACCCAATTCTAACCTGATCCCATGTGTGAACCCTGAAATTGTTCTCTGAACGTGTGTCAGGGAGATTGAGTTTGTTCCTGAATGTTACTCCAAATGTCTACAACTGAAACAGGTCCTCAGAAAGATAGCTAACCAGGCACACATGCACACCGTCTTGGTTTCTTACAGTTACTTTCTCTCTCATAATAGCTACTTTATATGGCTGAATGGTCATTATTTATTTTTATTTGAGATGAGATGAATTTGTTCACAATTGATTACATTATATAGCAACCAACCGCCTTTTCTCCTGCAACACAGCTAATGAAAAACAACACAAATTGGGAATTGATTCTCCATGGAGCAGCCTTCGAATTGACAGAAGAGATTACAAATGAGGTTGATGCATAAGATGTGGCAGGTTCACCCAACCCCACCTCATTGCTTAATGGCTGTAATGACTTCTATTGACATGACTTACATCATCACCAAAATGCCCTTACCCTCTCTGCAATCATTTGTTTCCCTGTGGTTGCGTTCACTGACTTGACTTCCCCAAACGTTCACCAGTCAAACACACCTCTGAGAAATGGGGTGTCGGGATTTCCCCGCACTCAAGCAGCACCCCACACCTCCCACTTCTTAATGAATAAACACAGCTGCTGTAGCACATCAACCCAGGAGTGCAAAGGTCACGGGGGTTTGTAAGATCCTTGTGGACTCTGAAGGGAGTCGTGTTGTGTTTTACAGTCCTCAGTGGGCACATGCTGCCCACAATTGTTTGTATGGGTTAATAATTACGGCAGATGTTGGAGACAAATGTGAGAGCCAATCAGCTGCAGCTCACACAGGCGCTTAAACTAGATTGCTTTTACCGTTTGTTTGACACTGACTTGGTCAAGCAAGTTCATTCACTAATTCATTTAAAGTCATGCCTGGTAATGGCCTCCACTTTGCCTCAACACATGGGTGCTAGTGTGTCTGGGTGGGTGTGTGTGTATGCATGTGTGTCGCCAGTAGCACTGATTGCAACTCTGAGGATTGTAGACGTGGAAGATGTAGAGACAGCTGTAACACTGCAGGGGTGTGTGACTGTGTCTATGACTCTCAGTGGACCTGGAGTAGGAAAATGTGCCTTTTTTTTCCCACCACTTTGTTACTGGTTGAAAACAATTACCATATACACATGTGAGACTACTGAAACACAAGCTATTCTCGCTCCCATGTGGATATATTATCGATTTATGTTTTACTCCATTTTACTCCACGCAAAAGAAAACGCATCCTTAAAAAAAGATAATTTTCTAACATGCCTCTGCACCTGAACCAATAAAAATTATTGGGGAATTAAATGGTCTAAATGTACCTTAATTGATTTAAATTTTTAGCTTTAGCTGCTAGCTTTAAGCACATTTAAAATATTATTACAAAAGGTAAATTAACCCTAATGTCTCATTAAAAGTTAAGTTACCCTGCAGTGTATAATGAAGCCCGGTGTGCCAGTTCTGTTACGACTGCACCGTGTTTGAGCCACAGTTGATTGTCATGCACAGTGGACCCACTTCTTCCAAGTCCCAACAGACAGCTCTTCCTTCAACCCACTTGCAATTATTTCTCCTATGTACTATGCTGTGTCAGATGATTTATTGCTGTACCAGTCCCAAATCACACTTTTCAAATCCTCCTCTTTTTGTACCAATATTTCTGCCTCTGTAACCAGCGGGTGTGAGTTCTTATGGTCTTTTGGGAAATGGTGTGTGTATGCGAACATTTTTAAACCAAAGCACTTGTGTTTACGATCTACAATTTCTATATTGTTATTTTGTACTTGGTTAGCTAATTTTATTCTATTTTCATACTTTAATGGCTTGCTCTGGGACCAGAGTAACTAATTGCAGTCCACCTCATGTGCCATCATGTGTTGAAATGACAGTAAAAACTCCTTGAACCCTTGAGTGATGAGGATCTATCATGTGCCATGAGAAAAGTCTATATATGTATACAACAAAGTAGTGTGTTATTCATAAACGGTGTTGTAATGATTCATGTGATGACTAATTAATCTGTCAGTCATTTGATAAAAAAAAAATGAATCAAAGATGACATATGATTAATAGTTTGTCATCCATCAAGGGAAAATCATATGTTCTTTAAATTAGATGGGAAATCCCACCTAAGAACAAAATAATAAATACATCTAATTGATCCTATTAGCGTCATTGAGATTAGATCTGTTAATATCTGTCAATTATTGAAATTGTCCTCTTATAACATCGGTTCTGTATGTAACTTAAAATCAAATCTTTAATGTGAGCTTTTAAAAATTGCTGTTGGAAACATGTCTGGAAAACATGTCTTATATCTGCATTGGGGCTGACATACTGAAGGCTATAAGTGGAAACACAAATTTGAAATATCTGCCATTTCCTTTTCCTAGAAATAAACAGGGTTGTGTAGGTCTCCCGAGCACAGGTCTCTATAATAAAGCTTTTATTTTAGCTTTTACAGCTGTGCTGCACCCCTCTGCTCTATAATTCCCACTGGCATGAACGTGGCGACTATGGAGCGTAACTAACCACCCACTGTAAATCCAAAATGTTCTCAGAAACAACGCCATGTTTTGATATTTATGCACTTGTAGGTTTCTATGACTTAATGTGTGTGTGTGTGTGTGTGTGTGTGTGTGTTGCAGGGGTCCCTTCAGTGTGGTGAGGCGCTGCATCAATCGAGACACGGGCCAGCAGTTTGCTGTAAAGATCGTTGATGTGGCCAGCTTCACCTCCAGCCCAGGCCTCAGCACAGAAGGTGAGGGACACCGCAGACATTTTGTGAACTGTGGCTGCAGATTAACCTTAGTGTTTTGTTATTCAATTGGAAGACCTGGTGGACTAAGTGGAGTTAGCAAATTCAGAGCAACAAATGAAGGACTTAAATGTGCAAAGACAACAAATGGGTTTCTATGCTGTTATGCAACCCTTGTTCTCTTTTTGTGAGTATATCGGTAAATATTGGATAAGAAGTTTGGCTCAGATATCAAAACACCAGCATATAATTTCATTCTCGCACATAAATAAATGAGGCACAGTGTCACACAGACTGCACCAGTTGAGTAATATGTTGAAACTGCATGTGTTTGTCTGTGTGTGTGTGTTGGAGAGACATAGCGTGCAACAATATCTCGCACATCACCGTCTCCATCTAACCATGTGGGTTTACGCTTTGTCAAGCAGGCCTGCGTGTGTTTGACTAAGAGGAAAAGAGAGATCATAGGTGTGTGCGAGCGTGTGTATGTTGGTGGCAGTGCTGGCGTTCACTGTGTGCCATCTGTGATGCCACAGTCAGAGATTAGCCTGGCAGCCAATAACAGCAAGACAAGGAAATAACCCAAGGGAGGAGAAACAGTAGAGAGAGCAGATTTACACCTCTTTTTCCACGACCAAGGTCCATGGCCTAACTAAGCCTGTTACTAAATTTATTCACCAGTACATTAAAGTGTTTGTCTTACTTCAGAAATATATGAAAGATGGTTGTTAGTCTCAGGCATGCTTCGCCCTGTGGTCACTTGTAGCAAGAATGGTACCGTTTAGCTTGCCCACAGTATATACGTGAATATGAGGAAGGATTTGGAAGACTTTTGTTTCAGTAGGTGATGGTAGTGTTCATGGAAAACTAATTCTGGTTGCACCAAGAGTAATTCTCTTTGTAATTCTTGGTATTGATCAGAGCTGGGGAGATCATTTCACAAATCTAAGGGTGTTCTGTTCAAGGTCATTTCACATCAGTACATTGGATCTTTTGGTATGTTTATGAGAAATTAAAATCAGGCTTTTAAGGTCTATTGGTGAGGAATATTTTTGTTACTCTTAGATAATAGTATCAGCTATAATTTACACCACATTCAGATTAAACAGAAGTTGCAGCCCATCCAGAAGTGTCTGCTCAAGCTAAAGTGAATTTGGTATTTATTTTATTTATTTTTATCTGATCATTTTTAATTAAAGCAATGACATGTACTGCCTGAAATTACTGAAATATGCCAGAAAAAGTTTGACATTTTTGTGTGGTTAATGACTTAGAAAGTTAATCAGCTGTTCAGGCTTTTGTTAATTATGTTTCCCAGTCAATTAATTAGTAAATCAATTAATTATTCCATCTCTGTGAATCTAGTTTTTACGGTTGGTAATTATAGATTTGCCATTTTGTTCATCGTTTACCACACACACCATTAAGATACCATGTTACCATACATATGGTTCTTTTGTCCTGTGGTCAGAAATATGTGATATTATAAAAATCATAAAGATAACGAGTTAGAGACGCTGTTAATATTCATATATAACCCAAAAGTTTTAACATAGGCGTTTCTGACATTTTAAAAAGTTGGAATAATAATAAAAAAAGCAATGTGGCCAGTCATAGTGTCAAGGTAGGGAACTGGAGCGCAGCCAGAGTGCTTTCCTGAGACCACATACCTTAGCTTATTAAGAGAGACTCTGCATCAGCATAAATGTGACTGAAAAGGAGATGGAACTGCAGGTTGGCTGAGCTACAAGCTGAGGGACAGACATTTTTAGCTATGTATGAATGTACTTGTGTGCGAGCATGCAAGAGTAATAAATGATTAATACTATAATTAAGACTTTTGACAGGTTTGAATAAAAGCAAAATGACCGAGCGATGGAAAATGTACGATTTCATAAAGATGGATGTGAAGTGATGGACACTCAATTACCATCAAAGCTTTATGGTTATTGAGTTTCAAGAAAAATACAATAGTGCAATTTGCAATATTATTAGTTAGATGTGTATTGAAAGTTTAGCCAATGGAAATATTGGAGAAGTAATTTATCAGTGAGAGCGTGACGAGCCATTTGGACTTTTCAATGTGATTTCTGCACTTCAGTTTGTCAGAAGATAAAATGGCAAGATTGCTTCCTTCAGTCATTACAAACTTCAAAGCGAAATTATTTAAAATTACATCACAAAACCGACCCGAGTCCTCTGTGGAAGAATTGATTTTAAATGGCGTTGGTTTCATTCAGACTGTTCCAGGCCTCTAACGCCCCCCCCTCCTTCTTCTGTCTGAGTGGTTCCGTCGTTGCTGTGTAGACACTGGGCAGCATTGTTGAATTCAAGAATAGATGGTTCGACGAGACGGGTGAGGATGAGTGTAAAAAGGAGAGAAATAATGGAAGCAAAGAGACAGGAGAATGGGGGCTCTGTAGTGGGGACATGGTGCCATTTTGCTGTGTTGCATAATGATACTGGTCTGTCACGACACAAAGAACATACACACAAACACAAAGAACATACACACAAACAGTAGATCAGTGGACTTGCAGATGGAGAGTGGAGTGTATAAATGAGGTTTTTATGGACTGAGCAGGCCGACATCACATTGCAGTCAATATTGTCTATTTCATTTCCTTTAAAGACAGAATAACCAGTCCACTTGTCTTTCATTCAGTGGAATCAATCCCAAAAAAACCCCACAAGGAATGCCACCAAGTCGTGTTGTTACTTGTATCTGCAGTGTGATCTGGATGTAGTGATAATAAGAGGGGATGATGTTGATGACAGTGAGCCAGATGTGCAATTAAAATGGTTTTCTAGTGGTACCATCTGGTGTTACTTGCCTTTCTGTTAGAGACCAGCTTGTTTATCCATCAGCCCAACTCTCTCTGTACTCTGTTTATCAAGAAGGGGACCCCCCCTCTCTGTGTATTAAGTGTGCTTTATCTCCCTCTGGTGGTGAAGTAGAGACCTTTTGAGGTGTGAAAGGAGGAGGGTGGCATGCGTCACCTAAATCTATACCTGTTCCCAAGACACATGAACAGATTTAACAAAGCAACTCTGTGTTTTTGGTTTACATATTTATTTGGCTTTTTTAAAAACTCATGTTACTTTCTCTTGCTCAGACTGTATCTGTCATCCACTAAAAGTCCCTGTATGACCCAGTAGAGGTAACGCACACTTATCTGAAAGCATGAAGACTGAGTCAATGTAAATAAATGCACTGGTGTCTTAAGCCTAGCAACAACTGATTTCTTTTTGCTTTAGGTGCATATACCTTTACGTTTGGGGTTAAAGTCACTGTAGTGTGGTCACAAGTTTCTCAAGAGGTCTGACTTTTTTTGTGCGGTTTCTTCACAACCTCACGACCTCTAATAGTTACAGGTTGTGAAGAAAGGTGTTAATTCTTAAAATATAATTACAGTGTAACTATGTTTACCCTTGAAGTAAACACTAATTGTTGTGTATGTGGACCGTGTCTCACCATACCTCCTGTCAAATTTCTGTCTGCCAGATCTGAAGCGAGAGGCCAGTATCTGCCACATGCTGAAACACCCCCACATTGTGGAGCTGTTGGAGACCTACAGCTCCGATGGCATGCTTTACATGGTCTTCGAATTGTAAGTCGGCACGGTTAAATTTGCTTTTTTTTCCCCCCTCTTAATCAAAGCAGGAAACACCTTAAACCACCAGCTGCTGATGAATCTCACGTGGTGTAGAGGAGATATAGATGCTGGAAAGTGTACAAATAACCACAGACTAATTGTGTCTGCAGCTGACAGATGGTCCCTGCTGATAATTTTACATCAGTCACCAACGTTATCCAACCTATCATGTTTGTGGCTGTCCTTTACTGACACAGTATGTGTGATACGTGTGTCTCGCTTGTATTTGAAGATAAATCTAGGTCAGGATCATATTAATACTTTGAATATGTTTGACAGGGGTGAATAATTAAACAGGTTAACAGAAGCATACACTGTTTAACAGTACAATAATAAAAGAATGAAGATGTCTTTATCTAAAGTATCGGCGCTCGACATAAAATACACGGGACACATTGCCAATGCGGAATCAGGGAACAGCCCCCAGCCTTTGCCATTAAAATAATGTTCTTGCCTGGTTAATTAGTTTTCTCTGTGTGGATTTTAAATTTTAAATCTGTACACCATCTTCTCTGGAAATGTTTTCCAGAGGATAGAGGCTGAAAATGCCGTAATGAGAAAGGAGAGCCTTTATGCAAGTGACAGCAGGTCATGAAATTGCTCCCGGATTGATTGTCGTGTTCTTGGCTCTTGGTTTCAACAGCTGTTTTGTGTGAACAGCTTCGTCTGTTCGCGTCTAAGCTATTACCTGTTATTAAGAGATAATTTTTAACTTCTTTATCTTAGTATGGATGGAGCAGACCTGTGTTTTGAAATAGTGAAGAGAGCCGATGCTGGGTTTGTCTACAGCGAAGCAGTGGCCAGGTAGGACACACACAAGTTTGGAACAACTGTACAACTTTTTAAATATTAATAAAGGTTGAAATAAACAACAGTTTGTGAATGCTTGTTTTTTGCTTTCTGTCCATCCAGTCACTATATGAGGCAGATTTTGGAGGCACTTCGGTACTGCCACGACAACAATGTGATTCATCGCGATGTAAAGGTGAGATCTTTATCATATGCCCCAGACGAAACCACTGAAACAATCAAACACGTCACTTGGCTGACGGTATTGGGCTGGAAATGTTAAAACCATTTGCTTATACTACATATTCTCAAGGTACTAGCGTGCACTTTGAGAAGGTTATCTTCCCTGTATGTGGGAAGATAAAGGTTAAAAGCATTACACTGTTTTTGCTCTTTTGATTAAGTTGTAGTTTTCTTGCGGCTCTTGGAACAAACGTGTCCTTGGACAAACCACCTAGAAGCAGTCTGCAACTCGGCAAGATTCATGTAGCTGTATCACATGACCTATAGCCAGATTAGCAGTAAAGAGTGATTCCAACAAGATTAGCCATTTAACACAGGTGATTGACGCTACCAGGCCAGATGGCACCAGTCCTGAAGCAGGCATTTGATCCACACAGCATCCAAAGCTGTTAACGTAGCCTGGCTGGAAAAGGAGTTTTATTTCACTTCGAGTGCCTGATCCCTGGGTATTAATACAATCAGGCCAACAAGTCACAATTGAACACAAACTTGGCACGGTTTATTTTCTCTAGTGTACATTGTTTTTTAAGCAACGTGCAAGTTTAAGCAGAGTGTGAGGAAGGATGGAGGCCCTCAGTTCTGCATTTAGGTTTACATTTTCTTCCTCCGTAACAACATCATTATATAGATTTTACAAATATGGTTTTCAATGCAACAACAAAAATACTTAGCATTGTCTATGTACACTCAATTATGAAAATACATATCTACTTCTTTGATATCATCTTTCCAAAAAACATTTTCATTCCCTATCACAGTGTACAGTAGTATAGTCATTCAATGGCTAACACAGTTTTTTACAAAAGAAGTATCTGCAGAAGTACTTTTATAATTTTTACAGAAAATTATCCAACCAGTCCACATGATATTATTTTATCCAGTGATTCCAACGTTTATGCTTACTTGAGTTGCAGTCCAAGTGTGTTCACTGTAATGGAAGGTGTAGTAACTCATATACGGCGCAGGTTGGAGTTCATGACACACACGCTGGTTCTGGGGGTGAGGGAAGGAGTGTTTAAACCACTGTGAGGTATAGGCAGCGGTACAGATGGCCGTCTGAACTCGGTGGTCGAGCTGTTGGATGTTGCATCTGTGAGGAAGAGAAACCGGTTGCCAAATTGGTGTCCTAATGCTCTGAGAGCGGTCTTGCGCACGGAGCCAGATAACAGGAAGTACATAACCGGGTCCAAACAGCTATTAAAGGCGGAGAATAACAGCATCACCTCATTGGTATGGTCCGCCATGTGCAAGTATTCACACGATATTGTGTTGCTGAGTTGGGTGTGGATGTAGATGGGGCGAAAGGCGTGGTAGGGTCCGAAGCAGATGGTGAACAGAAAGAGGACGAAGAAGGACTTCTTAGCAGTTCGTTCATATCTGTGTGCATTAGGAAGGTCCGGCTTGTCGCGGGATGCCTTCAGCAGCTGGCAAGCAATCTTGGCATAGGAGATGACGAGCATGATGAAGACGAGCCAGAAGAACAGCACCAGCACTGCGTTGAAGTATGCTTTCCCTTGGGCTTTGCGTCGTTGCTTATACTGGAAGCATTGTTGGTTGTTCTCTCTGTCTTCTGCTGTGGCGATCATGGGCACCACTGCCATGAGTGACAGGCCCCACAGAGCCCCACACGCCACCCAGCTCCAGGGCTTGCTGTGGCCCCACAGCCTCATCCTTAAGCCTCTCCGTGCTCTGCCTTTCCCCTTCAGCCTCAAATATCTGTCCAGGCTGATGAGACCCAGTAACGCAATACTGATGTACATGTTCATGTAAAACAAATTCCCCACCACTTTGCAAGCTACAGATCCTAGTACCCACTTATTTCCATTAACATGGTAATACACTCTGAAGGGCAGGCAGGCCAGGAGGACCAGATCAGCCACTGCACAGTTGATGAGGAATACGCGCACCGAGTTGCGACTTGAATGCAAGAAAAGAAAGACCCACAGAGCGAACAGGTTACCCACAAGCCCAAAGATGAAGAAAAGCGAGTAGAAGATTGCCAGTGGCAGACGGAGGGTCATATCATCCAATGAACACTCTGTCTGATTTGAGGGAGCCGTTGAAGATGTGATGGAGAAAGAAGAGGCAGAAGGAGCAAAAGAATGGCCCAAAAACGATGGCATAGATTCAGGGAGAACTGAAGTAGAGTTTGCAAGAGAGAAGTTAGAGGAAGCAAGAGTTGATGTGACAGTAGAGGCAAAAGACTGCATGGTCACTGTGGTGAGGAATTGACGACTCGAGAGGTGTTAACCGTCAGGTTCTGAGAAAGAAGATAAGAAATAATTCACATAGTCAGTTCACAGAACAAATACAAGAACAGACATGACCTTAAAGGCTGAACCTGTGTTTACGTATGTTATGAGTAATTTACAGATGGGTGAGTAATGTGAATATGGTAGATTTAAAGGTCACGAAGTGCTCTGACTGAAACGGAGCGGGACGACACACAGCTCTAGAAGTTGTTGAACTTTATAGTTTGTAACAGGTTTCCCAGTAATCTACACTTAGGTTTCAATACATGAACTCTCACAAAGTCATGCTGCTACACAAAAATGTTTAGGTTAAAGCACCTTACTCACCAGAAATATTCCTTCCATAAGAGATTCAGCACCGCTGTAGTTACAGTGTGTAGGAATGTGCAAAGTCGCGCAAGAGCAATACAGTCCCGTGTGCGTTATCCTCCGTCAAATTTCCAATTTCCTTAAATACGACCTGTAAAATTAAACTGGTTTTAGTTGCAAGTGTGATAAAATTACTGGCCTTTTCTTGAACAATCTTTTCTCGCCATCTTCACCTTTCACTGCAGTCTCGGACTGAGTCATAAATGCCAAAGACTTGACTTGATTCACATTTTTTTTTCACCACATCTGCTCCGCCCAGCCCTCCCTTTAGCTCTCTGTTCTCGGCTTGCTGTCAGTCCTCTTCAGTCCACTCTCTTCCTCTCGCAGTTGCTGAACCTTTTGTCTTGCCTATTGTGTTCTCTCTTTCTCCCTCCCGCTTTCTGAAACTCTCTGATCTAACACCTCATAGTCCTCAGCGTTCACGCCCCTTACCTCCCCCTCTTATGAGAAATGCAAAAAAAGAAAAAAAAAAAAGTGATGGCAGGAAATGAGCCCACCACAGCCTTACAATTACACAGAATAGTTTTTTTTTTCTCCTCCCCACAGATGCGAATGTATGCACTCATCGGTATCATTTCATCATCTTTGCCACTGTGTGTAGAAAAGAGGTGTTATTCTGAACATTTGCAGCAGCCTTTTTTTTTTTTTTTTTTTGCAGCACCCTCGTTGATCCTCTCCTTGACATATTGTACATATTCACACATTGCATTTTAAATGGCACCTGAGAGATTATTAGACGTGTTTCGCGTTGTGTGTGTTGGGTCAGTTTCGTGTTTACTGTTTGTGGTCTCCTGATAGATGCCATTTTTTTTTTAACCCAAAACCTGGCATGGAACAAAAGACGCTCCGCTTGGGGAACAAGACCCTGCCAGCTCATCAGATGCGTCTGCTGACTAGTTTACCCAGTGATTAGGTTGTTTTAGCGAGCCATCCAAGTATTATTCAAGAAAATTGGATAGTAAGTAAAATGTAATAATAGTACTAAGTAATTAAGTGCGGCAAATATTTTATTATACTTTGCATAGTAAAGAATTAATCTTGTATAAGTGGATGGGATTAATTGAGAAACGATGTTCTCACCACTTAGATGCAAATGCATACTGAAACAGAAAAAGGGAAGATTCTTGATCATATGGTTGAGGACATGATTGACCACATATCTGCCTATTGAGTTCTTGCCTTTCTTTGTGTTAGTGTTACGCTCTTTCTAAAATGTGTGTCATAAGTTGAATTTGACGTGCCTGCTCAATGGCGAGTTGGCTTCAAGACTTTGCTGCACAGCGCACAAAGTGCAATGTCAGAGTGGCACTTTGACATTTAACAAAAAAAAAAAAAAATCATGACTTCCCATTTAATGCATAACATCCTGCATGTACATGCTAAAATCCTGGGGTGATATCAATTTCCTGTCTGTATCGGCATCATAATAATACTGTGGTAACATTTGCTTGAGTGTGTCATTGTGAAACTGAGGCTCACTTGCCAACAATTGAACACATAGGATCTTGCACTTTTGCACAGAACGAGCAAAGCAATGCTCTGCACAGAAATTGTGACCTGCAATGATTCAAGTCGTAACATTGTATTTTTTAATGCTTCTTTCAGTTTATATGATTTAAGGACTGCTCGGGTGGTTTAACCCAACCTTAAATCCACTAGCTACATTTTTTTCATGCACTGTTTGACATGTCTCTTGTATTCCTCACCCAGCCTCATTGTGTGCTGCTGGCGTCAAAGGAAAACTCTGCTCCAGTGAAGCTGGGAGGTTTTGGAGTGGCAATACAGCTGGGAGAGTCTGGTTTAGTAGCTGGAGGTACAGTTCAACACAGAAAATGCATAATTGGACACTTATAAACCCCAACAAATTACGTCAGTGTAGTTAATTTGTATTAGAAGATTTACATCCACACATGGTCAGATACTTTTGTTTGCAATAAACATAATGAGGATAAAATCAGTATCAAATTAAATTTAAATTTCAAAGGAACTGAGCAGATTGCATTATAATTAGGTCATCTTTTTTTTCTTTAAATCAAAATGGCATTTACCTGCTGTGAAATGACTGTGGCAACAACATGAGCAATGCTTTGGATATGAGTAAATACAGTGTGCTTTTTCTACTGCAGCTTTAGTTTGTTACCACAGTCCGAAGACGGACTAGATTAATCAGAGTGTGTCGTGTTTTTGTAGTGGTATGCGTTTTAGTTAATAGAACAGCAGCAACAAAAAGTATTAATCGCAAAACATTTTCATCTGTCATAGAAACAATGCCATGATAATTAGTCTTGAATGTGCCTCTTTGCCTTCTGTCTCCAGGTCGAGTGGGTACTCCCCACTTCATGGCCCCAGAGGTAGTCAAGAGGGAGCCATATGGCAAACCGGTGGATGTGTGGGGATGTGGAGTCATCCTCTTCATCCTCCTATCTGGCTGTCTGCCTTTCTATGGTACCAAGGAGCGCTTGTTTGAGGCCATCATTAAGGGGAAATACAAGGTAAGAGGTGACTGACGAAACACCCACACTATCCGTCAGTGTACACGCAAAAGCTTTGAATGCCTCTGCTCTTTGCCCTTTATCTGAAAATACTAGTAAACCATTTGTTACTACGCTGCAGTTTTTGTCAAATACAAGGCAGAGCTCCTGGATAACTCAACTGTTGAGTGCACTGCATCACTTCAGTAGTGGTGTGTTGATGCTGTAATGTTTGCTCTGTTGAGATAACACTAAATCGATACTTTACTATTAGAAAAAGATCGAAGATGCTAAGTATTTCTTTTGTTGTGGTCTTTGACCACTATCTGAAACTGAGTGGGAGTTGATGAATAAAGTGACGATAGCTGCACAAAGTACAGAGATAAAGGTCTGTTAAATTAGCTGATTTCAGCGGAGTGTGAATTTCCTGCTTGGTGTGCTAATGTTTTGCAGATGCAGTTGCAGCAGGCAAGTTGAAGGACGAGTTATCTTCCATCAAGTAGCTGCTAAATTCACACATATAATTTTTGAAAAATATAAACTATTGCACAAAACTGCTCATTTTTAGGTACAGTAATGCAGCTTTATTCACAAAGCACACTGTTAAGTTTCCTTTATCTCTTTTAAGTTTTCTCATTCCTTATCAGCTGACCATGGCATCAATCAGTACTGTGGTCCTTGTTGCTTCACATGCTTCTGAAAGTGTATGGCTGTTCTCCTTTGTGTGTGTGTGCCTGCGTGCGTGTGTGTGTTTGTGTATCCAGATGAATCCACGCCAATGGGCCCACATCTCAGAGAGCGCCAAGGACCTGGTGAGGCGCATGCTGATGCTGGATCCCGCTGAGAGAATCACTGTCTACGAGGCCCTCAACCACCCCTGGCTGAAGGCAAGATCACACACTCGCACTCATTACTGCCATCATTTAGTGTCCTCAATATATTCAATACAGCTTAATTGCTCTAACTTTGTTGTTGGATTAGAGAATAAGTACTATATTTAGAAAGCTATTATCATTGAACTTCCAGTTTTTGTAATCGCATGTAATATTTCAAAACCAACAAAGAGGCGCATTATGTGAAATTATTGGGCGTCTTTTGTTTTAAAAGTCGCCTGCTAACCACTGGTCTGCTTGATGCTGACTCAAACATATTTCCTTCTGCTCGGGACCACAGCTGTGCTTTCACATCCGTTTGATGATGGCTTTGTTCTGTCTTTTTTTTTTTTGTGTGTGTGTGTGTTCTGTCTCGTGTTTGTGGTTTCAACAATTGCAGGAGAGGGACAGGTATGCCTACAAAATCCACCTGCCTGAAACTGTGGAACAGCTGAGGAAGTTCAACGCCAGGAGGAAGCTGAAGGTCGGTACAGTACAGATGCAAACCTCTGTGGTGCAGTAATATCTGAGATAAGAGGAAATGTGACCTCCTGCACACTATGCAGCTGTTTGTTATGACCCAGATGAATATCTTGACACACACACAGTTTACATCAAGCGTGTCTTTTTAGAAGTGCTAAATGTACTAAACCCACGCAACGCCAATGTTTTATTCCTTCTCTGTCCCTCTCAGGGTGCAGTGCTCGCTGCCGTTTCCAGCCACAAGTTTAATTCCTATTATGGCGACCCTCCCGAGGAGCTCCATGACTTCTCAGATGACCCCACCTCCTCAGGTACACTAGCCTGTTTTAAATGCGTTTGTAACACAGCAAAGCAGTTTAGCTTGTGCATGAGAGCAATCAATTGGTGAAAGATTACCAAATAGTTTTGTGTAGATACTTTTCCCTGCCCATGAATATCCACTGGGTCACGTTAGGTCAGTGATGAAATGTGTATCTTCAACAAAAAAAGAACAATCATGTTCACTTTCTAACGCAGCACCCTCTATTGTTGTTTCTATTCTGGTGTCTAAATGTGACAACTAGTGGTCTGCGAGGAACTTCCTCCGTTACAGATATGACAGAGGTTGCCCAATTCCCTCACTTCTCTGTCTCATTCGCACATTTTCACTTCCTTTTATCAGAAGACTCCGGGCTTTAGATGACAGTGGCTATCAGTACATGGTAACCGCTTGTGTCCCAGTCATAAACGCCAGAAAATGAGCAGCGCGTCTCAGCATCGACTAATGAGTGCTGTCAGTGAAATGAGCTGCACACTTTATTTCATACGCAGCAGCTGCTGCTGCAGCCACATATACTCGTCTGTGCGCTTTCTGCTGATGCTGACAGTCTGTCGCAGTCATGCTTCCTGGTGACTGGTTTATTTTTGACATGGAGTTGTAAGGCTCCAGACATGTTGCTGATCACTGACTTGACTCTAGATCCCTGCAGCATTTTCACTAGATTTGGCCACTGCACTTTGCGTTTGTCCCCTCTGCCTCCTTTTCCTCCCTACCTGCCCTCGTGCTTCTTTACTCTGCAGCCCCTTTGTTGTCTTCCTTTCTTTGAGGTGTTGAACTCTGCATTTGTAGTTTGCTGTAAACCTCCTCTAATCGCTAACCTCTCTTTCTTTGGTGGTGTTTTTTGTCTGCTATGCTCTGTCTAGGACTGCTAGCTGCTGAAAGTACGTATCCCCCTCCCCACCCATGGATTCTTGATGTGTGATATCATCATGCCATGATTTGCTTTTTAGTTGCATATTTCCTTTCAGTGTTAAATGATGTGGATATCGATCTGTCTCCCTCTCCCTTCTTTCTTTTAAGAAAACCCACTTCATTTAATGTGTGTACTTTTTATTCCTAATGCTTCCTCCTGACTTGTAAACATGACATTCATATTCATTAGTCCAATCACTAAGTTTTGAAATCTGGGTATAAGCTTTTGAGATGAACAAAGAGGATAAGATGCTTAAGTCCTGACTAACAGTGGGTTTCTGTTAATAGTACATATTGCATTACCATAAACCTAATTCAGCTTTAATTTGGCCTTCATATATAATTGTGCAGAGGTGTTGTATCTCTCATAAATGTTAGGTAATTTAGACTAGAGTAATACAACTCCAACTGTGATTTGTAGCTTAAAGTGTGTTTTTACATGTATTTGTAATTGGGACGATTTTCAGTTCATCTTTCAAGTTTACTTGTTAACTGACCAAAGCAGTCACTCTTTTAAACTCCTAGAACAGGAGCCAGTTTAAGGCTAAAGTAAATTTAAACCGGCTCTAAATTTGGCGTGATATGTCTTTCACTAAATTCTTGGTAAGTGATAGACATCTTGTATTTATTTTTTATTTTTTTAATTGTGGGGACTTCACAGTCATAAGGTGTCATCTTATCACACACTAAGACATTATGTGGTAAGATGGAGCTTGTGGGTTCAAATTTATCACAGTCAAACATTTACACTACTTCCCCTTTAGAGCTTCAGTTCTCCATCTTCTCTCCTGTTCGGCACTTCACCACTTCTTATTTTTTCATTTTTATTTTTTTAAGAGTTTACTTATATGTGGTCAAAGTCGAGTCGATGCCAACTAGTCGCCGATGACGTCACTAATAAAAACAAATGATGCTTTGCAGCAGTGAAATCTTTATTCTTAACCTTGTGGCGTCTCACACAAAGGAAGCTACTGAGGCTTTTCTGCAAGTTTATAGAAGTTTGATCCGGGGCTGCTGTCCACATCCCACCAAAAACACTGTCCGCCTGACACTTCTAATATGTGGTTCTTGCTCGGCAAACATTTAGCTCTACAATAACTTCCTCTACGACCGCAGCAACGACATCAACTAGTTGAAATTTATTTTCAGTTCTCTTGTGTTCTAAGTAATCCATTACACTGAGAACCACCAGCTCATGCGCTACGTACTGTGCACTGCAGATATCTATAGCTTATAGCAATCGTGCATGTTGTAAGATTGCAAAGTTTGCGGCTTTGAAATAACTTTGACAGTGAAAACACCTTCAAATGAACAATTTGAAGTTAATTGTACTGTTGGTAGCGTTAGCAGATGCCCTTTAAGATGTTTGTGCAGTGCAGTAGTACTAGTTGTTGTGTTTCTGGACTTGCATATTCTGCATGACACGGGCTATGGGCTTCATCTTTAGTGAAGTACTTCCACACACTTTATGAACTTCTACTAGTTTGCTGCAGTGACTGACTGGGCTCTTCATCTGGCTTCCATGTTGTTGTCATGTGATCGGTGACTAGTCCAACAAACATGCATACATATACCTTGTTTACTTATATTACATATATTTCACAAAGACTTGTTAATTTGTGTGAAGGCTACATGTCACTGCATTTCCTCCTAACCCTTCATCCACACTGACTTTCTGAAGTGACTTTCCTCTGACGTTTTATTGATGCCATGTACCGCTGTTTCTCTGGTTTTGCTGCATGTGTGGGCGATGCAGCAGGTACTTGGGGGTTAAATTGTTCTGAGTGTTTGTGTTTTCTGTCGTGACTTCAGTTGTTTGTGATCCTTTTTGTGTTATTTTGCGTTTCTTGCCTGTTCGTGAATTTGTAACTGGTCGTCTGTCGGTGGGTGAATGTGTCTGTCTTGTTCAGTGTTTGCATCTGCGTTGAATGTCTGCAGGGACTGCTTGGTGTACTTGTGAACGTGTCTCTGTGGTTGTGATTCTGAGCATTTCAGTGTATAACCTGTGCATGTGTGTGTTCAGGGGCAGTGTCACAGGTTTTGGACAGTCTAGAGGAGATCCATGCGTTGACGGACTGTAGTGAGAAAGACATGGACTTCCTGCACAGCGTCTTCCAGGATCAGCACCTCCACACCCTGTTAGATGTGAGTAAACCACAGTGTGACATACGCCCTCTCTGTAATACTAAAAGTGGCCAATAGGTGTCATGATATATTGCTATATGCTATAATTTTCCATCATAAAACATCTACTGGTGATTCTGTGCACTGTGTTGTTTGGATTGTACATCTTTGCTTGAATTGTCATTTGGGGCTAATTATGCTTGTTACTGTCTGTCGTTTCAGCTTTATGACAAAATCAACACCAGGTCGTCCCCTCAGATCAGAAATCCTCCCAGCGATGGAGTGCAGAGAGCCAAAGAGGTGATGAATCTAAATAAAGGGACACGGATATTTCAAACCCTTTATTTACATTTCTTTCTCTTGAATTGTTTTCCCTTCGCCAGGTACTGGAAACCATCTCCTGTTACCCAGAGAATATGGAGGCCAAGGAGCTCAGGAGGATCCTCACACAGCCACACTTCATGGTGGGATTTTCCTGAAATGCACAGCAACACACACAATTTTAAGAATCTGGCTGTTTTGTCTGTGCATGCATGTGGAGCATGCTTGTTAGTGTAATTATAGTCTGCTGTGCTAGAAGCAGCCTTCCTTTGACAAACCACATAACTCCCTCAGTCACAAAGCTGCTTACTATCTGAGCTTGGTGAGCCCTCAGGCGGGGATGGATACACCAGAAGAAAGAGAGTGGAGACCGAAGCATTAGGGCTTCAGTTAGCTTACTGTGTGGATACATTAACATTCACCATGTTGGCCAAATGAGTAGTGGCTGAAACATACCAGAGGCACACAGATGGGGAGGATACTGTTGACAGACTTGGTAACTGAAAACTGAGACAGAGGGAATCGGTGATGGCTTTCATGCAAAGGTATAATATGTTGAATTGACTCACCTGAACATGGCTGGTTTGGTTGACTGTTTTTGGATGCAGTAGTTTAGTAGGGCATAGGTTTTGCAAGCTCAGGCTTTGTTCTCTTCTGTTGCTATGTAGATGTACTTATTTAAACCGTGTCAGCTACTCTGCGTAGCAGCCACATGAAGGGTGATGCTGAGTATTATTTAGCTTGGTTAGAAGCACAAGAAGTGGAGGTGTTTCCTTCTGCTGATTCAGTCTGTGACACTTAGTGGAGCTGTCACGCCTTAGGTTCAATCCAATTAGGCTGTGCTGCTCTCTGACCTGACTGGCTGGGTTTTTCATCCTGCCACAGACACTTAACACTGCTGCTGGCAGAATAGATGTGAAAGGATTTAGCATGGTGGCTCATGATGGAAAAAAAAAAAACCTGTCTTGCTAAACATTTTCGCTTGAGATTTTGTTGTATGTGCTGTAGGACTTCATTTATGAAGGAGAAATGCAGGGACACCTTTCGTCCTGTGAGTTATCGACTGATTGTGGAGATTTGGTGCAGAACACTTTTTAATCCACTGTAATTGCTGTGTAAACATGTTAATAGTTATTCTTCTCAGTCACTCTGTTTGCTGTAAGTCAAAAGCCTTTAGTGCAGCTGTTCCCAATCACCATGACTGTCAGGCATCATCAGTGTACACATTGCTGCTCTGATGAGCAGATGTGATCGTTTGGCAAGCTCAGCTGGTAGATGTGTTTGTAAAATGTTGTGTCAGTGACATGATTAGTACCCAAAGAGGATTAGTGTAAGCCACACTCTTCTGCCACACTTCAATGCTGGCGTTATCCACGATGATTCTATGACTGCAAACACACACACACCTTCCTCCTGACCTGTTATTTATTAGATTATTCACAGGCCACGTTGGGATTCCAGTCACAAGTCAGATTTTCTGCTATAACACAACCGATGTGTGTGGGTCTGTGTGGGTGTGTGCAGCATTAATATATTTTACATTCGCCTTTTGCAGTAGTGGATCATAACCAGGTTGTAAGTAGCGCTTGAAAATACATTATCACATAGCCAGTCTTTGTGTCGCTTCTAGAACGTTTGCGTCACAGGTTCTACAAGCAACACAAACGTTCTCTAGCCAGTGCCTTTAAGGCACATGTTCTACAAGCGATGCAAACGTTCTCTAGCCAGTGCCTTTAAGGCAGGTGTTCTACTAAAGAATGTTTGCATCGCTTGTAGAACTTGTGCCTGAAAGGCACTGGCTAAAGAACGTTTGCGTCGCTTGTAGTACCTGTGCCTTAAAGGCACTGGCTAGAGAACGTTTGTCGCTTGTAGTACCTGTGCCTGAAAGGCACTGGCTAAAGAACATTTGCAACGCTTGTAGAACACGTGCCTTAAAGGCACTGGTTAAAGAACGTTTGCATCTTTGTGTTGCTTGTAGAACTTATGCCTGAAAGGCTGTGGCTAAAGAACATTTGCGTCACTTGTAGAACACGTGCCTGAAAGGCACTGGCTAAAGAACGTTTGTGTTGCTTGTAGAACCTGTGACACAAATGTTCTTTAACCAGTGCCTTTAAGGCACGTGTTCTACCAGTGCCCTTCAGACACAGGTACTACAAGCGACGCAAACGTTCTCTAGCCAGTGCCTTTCAGGCAGGTGTTCTACAAGCAATGCAAACGTTCGACGCAAACGTTCTTTAGCCACTGCCTTTAAGGCACAGGTACTACAAGCGACACAAATGTTCTTTAGCCAGTGCCTTTAAGGCAGGTGTTCTACAAGCGTTGCAAATGTTCTTTAGCCACTGCCTTTCAGGCACAGGTACTACAAGCGACGCAAACGTTCTCCAGCCAGTGCCTTTAAGGCACGTGTTCTACAAGCGACGCAAACGTTCTCTAGCCAGTGCCTTTAAGGCACGTGTTCTACTAAAGAATGTTTGCATGGCTTGTAGAACTTGTGCCTGAAAAGGCAGTCACTAAAGAACGTTTGTGTCGCTTGTAGAACACGTGCCTTAAAGGCACTGGCTAAAGAACGTTTGTGTCGCTTGTAGTACCTGTGCCTCAAAGGCACTGGTTAAAGAACGTTTGTGTTGCTTGTAGAACCTGTGACAAACGTTCTCTAGCCAGTGCCTTTCAGACACAGGTACTACAAGCGACGCAAATGTTCTTTAGCCACTGCCTTTCAGGCACAGGTACTACAAGCGATGCAAACATTCTTTAGTAGAACACGTGCCTTAAAGGCACTGGCTAGAGAACGTTTGCGTCGCTTGTAGTACCTGTGCCTGAAAGGCACTGGCTAGAGAACATTTGTGTCACAGGTTCTACAAGCAACACAAACGTTCTTTAACCAGTGCCTTTAAGGCACGTGTTCTACAAGCGACACAAACGTTCTCTAGCCACTGCCTTTAAGGCATGTGTTCTACAAGCGACGCAAACGTTCTTTAGCCACTGCCTTTCAGGCACATGTTCTACAAGCGATGCAAACATTCTTTAGTAGAACACGTGCCTTAAAGGCACTGGCTAGAGAACGTTTGTGTCGCTTGTAGAACACCTGCCTTAAAGGCACTGGCTAGAGAACGTTTGCGTCGCTTGTAGAACGCATGCCTTAAAATGTTCTCTAGCCAGTGCCTTTCAGGCACAGGTACTACAAGCGACGCAAACGTTCTCTAGCCAGTGCCTTTCAGGCACAGGTACTACAAGCGACGCAAACATTCTCTAGCCAGTGCCTTTAAGGCAGGTGTTCTACAAGCGACACAAATGTTCTCTAGCCACTGCCTTTCAGGCACAGGTACTACAAGCGACGCAAACGTTCTTTAGCCAGTGCCCTACAAGCGTTGCAAATGTTCTTTAGCCACTGCCTTTCAGGCACAGGTACTACAAGCGACGCAAACGTTCTCCAGCCAGTGCCTTTAAGGCACGTGTTCTACAAGCGACGCAAACGTTCTTTAGCCACTGCCTTTCAGGCACAGGTACTACAAGCGATGCCAGTGCCTTTAAGGCAGGTGTTCTACAACCGACGCAAACGTTCTCTAGCCACTGCCTTGAAGGCACGTGTTCTACTAAAGAATGTTTGCATCGCTTGTAGAACTTATGCCTGAAAGGCACTGGCTAAAGAACATTTGCAACGCTTGTAGTACCTGTGCCTGAAAGGCACTGGCTAGAGAACGTTTGCGTCGCTTGTAGTACCTGTGCCTGAAAGGCACTGGCTACAGAACGTTTGCGTTGCTTGTAGAACACCTGCCTTAAAAGCACAGGCTAGAGAACGTTTGCGTCGCTTGTAGAACACGTGCCTTAAAGGCACAGGCTAGAGAACGTTTGCGTCGCTTATAGAACACGTGCCTTAAACGCACTGGCTAGAGAACATTTGTGTCACAGGTTCTACAAGCAACACAAACGTTCTTTAACCAGTGCCTTTAAGGCACGTGTTCTACAAGCGACGCAAACGTTCTCTAGCCAGTGCCTTTAAGGCACGTGTTCTACAAGCGACGCAAACGTTCTCTAGCCACTGCCTTTCAGGCACAGGTACTACAAGCGACGCAAACGTTCTCTAGCCAGTGCCTTTAAGGCACGTGTTCTACAAGCGACGCAAACGTTCTTTAGCCACTGCCTTTCAGGCACAGGTACTACAAGCGATGCCAGTGCCTTTAAGGCAGGTGTTCTACAACCGACGCA
Source organism: Planiliza haematocheilus (assembly GCA_005024645.1). Lineage (NCBI taxonomy): Eukaryota > Metazoa > Chordata > Actinopteri > Mugiliformes > Mugilidae > Planiliza > Planiliza haematocheilus. Next base: position 496,025 of record SRSE01000183.1, on the reverse strand, counting down.
AACGTTCTCTAGCCACTGCCTTTAAGGCACGTGTTCTACTAAAGAACGTTTGCATCGCTTGTAGAACTTGTGCCTGAAAGGCACTGGCTAAAGAACGTTTGTGTCGCTTGTAGAACACGTGCCTTAAAGGCACTGGCTGGAGAACATTTGCATCGCTTGTAGTACCTGTGCCTGAAAGGCAGTGGCTAAAGAACATTTGCAACGCTTGTAGAACACCTGCCTTAAAGGCACTGGCTAGAGAACGTTTGTGTCGTTCTTTAGTAGAACATGTACCCTAAAGGCACTGGCTACAGAACATTTGCATCGCTTGTAGTACCTGTGCCTGAAAGGCACTGGCTAGAGAACGTTTGCGTCGCTTGTAGTACGTGTGCCTGAAAGGCACTGGCTACAGAACATTTGCATCGCTTGTAGTACCTGTGCCTGAAAGGCACTGGCTAGAGAACGTTTGCGTTGCTTGTAGAACACCTGCCTTAAAAGCACAGGCTAGAGAACGTTTGCGTCGCTTGTAGAACACGTGCCTTAAAGGCACAGGCTAGAGAACGTTTGCGTCGCTTGTAGAACACGTGCCTTAAACGCACTGGCTAGAGAACATTTGTGTCACAGGTTCTACAAGCAACACAAACGTTCTTTAACCAGTGCCTTTAAGGCAGGTGCTCTACAAGCGACGCAAACGTTCTCTAGCCAGTGCCTTTAAGGCACGTGTTCTACAAGCAACACAAACGTTCTCTAGCCAGTGCCTTTCAGGCACAGGTACTACAAGCGACGCAAATGTTCTGTAGCCAGTGCCTTTCAGGCACAGGTACTACAAGCGACGCAAACGTTCTCTAGCCAGTGCCTTTCAGGCACAGGTACTACAAGTGATGCAAACATTCTTTAGTAGAACACGTGCCTTAAAGGCACTGGCTAGAGAACGTTTGCGTCGCTTGTAGAACACCTGCCTTAAAGGCACTGGCTAGAGAACGTTTGCGTTGCTTGTAGTACCTGTGTCTGAAAGGCACTGGCTAGAGAACGTTTGCGTCGCTTGTAGAACGCGTGCCTTAAAATGTTCTCTAGCCAGTGCCTTTCAGGCACAGGTACTACAAGCGACGCAAACGTTCTCTAGCCAGTGCCTTTCAGGCACAGGTACTACAAGCGACGCAAACATTCTCTAGCCAGTGCCTTTAAGGCAGGTGTTCTACAAGCGACACAAATGTTCTCTAGCCACTGCCTTTCAGGCACAGGTACTACAAGCGACGCAAACGTTCTTTAGCCAGTGCCCTACAAGCGTTGCAAATGTTCTTTAGCCACTGCCTTTCAGGCACAGGTACTACAAGCGACGCAAACGTTCTCCAGCCAGTGCCTTTAAGGCACGTGTTCTACAAGCGACGCAAACGTTCTTTAGCCACTGCCTTTCAGGCACAGGTACTACAAGCGATGCCAGTGCCTTTAAGGCAGGTGTTCTACAACCGACGCAAACGTTCTCTAGCCACTGCCTTTAAGGCACGTGTTCTACTAAAGAATGTTTGCATCGCTTGTAGAACTTATGCCTGAAAGGCACTGGCTAAAGAACGTTTGTGTCGCTTGTAGAACACGTGCCTTAAAGGCACTGGCTGGAGAACGTTTGCATCGCTTGTAGTACCTGTGCCTGAAAGGCAGTGGCTAAAGAACATTTGCAACGCTTGCCTTAAAGGCAGTGGTTAAAGAACGTTTGAGGCACTGGCTAGAGAACGTTTGTGTCGTTCTTTAGTAGAACATGTACCCTAAAGGCACTGGCTACAGAACATTTGCATCGCTTGTAGTACCTGTGCCTGAAAGGCACTGGCTAGAGAACGTTTGCATCACTTGTAGTACCTGTGCCTGAAAGGCACTGGCTAGAGAACGTTTGCGTCGCTTGTAGTACCTGTGCCTGAAAGGCACTGGCTACAGAACATTTGCATCGCTTGTAGTACCTGTGCCTGAAAGGCACTGGCTAGAGAACGTTTGTGTTGCTTGTAGAACACGTGCCTTAAAGGCACTGGCTAGAGAACGTTTGCGTCGCTTGTAGAGCACTTGCCTTAAAGGCACTGGTTAAAGAACGTTTGTGTTGCTTGTAGAACCTGTGACACAAATGTTCTCTAGCCAGTGCGTTTAAGGCACGTGTTCTACAAGCGACGCAAACGTTCTCTAGCCTGTGCCTTTAAGGCACGTGTTCTACAAGCGACGCAAACGTTCTCTAGCCTGTGCTTTTAAGGCAGGTGTTCTACAAGCAACGCAAACGTTCTCTAGCCAGTGCCTTTCAGGCACAGGTACTACAAGCGATGCAAATGTTCTGTAGCCAGTGCCTTTCAGGCACACGTACTACAAGCGACGCAAACGTTCTCTAGCCAGTGCCTTTCAGGCACAGGTACTACAAGCGATGCAAATGTTCTGTAGCCAGTGCCTTTAGGGTACATGTTCTACTAAAGAACGACACAAACGTTCTCTAGCCAGTGCCTCAAACGTTCTTTAACCAGTGCCTTTAAGGCAGGTGTTCTACAAGCGTTGCAAATGTTCTTTAGCCACTGCCTTTCAGGCACAGGTACTACAAGCGATGCAAACGTTCTCCAGCCAGTGCCTTTAAGGCACGTGTTCTACAAGCGACACAAACGTTCTTTAGCCAGTGCCTTTCAGGCATAAGTTCTACAAGCGATGCAAACATTCTTTAGTAGAACACGTGCCTTAAAGGCAGTGGCTAGAGAACGTTTGCGTCGGTTGTAGAACACCTGCCTTAAAGGCACTGGCATCGCTTGTAGTACCTGTGCCTGAAAGGCAGTGGCTAAAGAACGTTTGCGTCGCTTGTAGAACACGTGCCTTAAAGGCACTGGCTGGAGAACGTTTGCGTCACTTGTAGTACCTGTGCCTGAAAGGCAGTGGCTAAAGAACATTTGCAACGCTTGTAGGGCACTGGCTAAAGAACGTTTGCGTCGCTTGTAGTACCTGTGCCTGAAAGGCAGTGGCTAGAGAACGTTTGTGTCGCTTGTAGAACACCTGCCTTAAAGGCACTGGCTAGAGAATGTTTGCGTCGCTTGTAGTACCTGTGCCTGAAAGGCACTGGCTAGAGAACGTTTGCGTCGCTTGTAGTACCTGTGCCTGAAAGGCACTGGCTAGAGAACATTTCAAGGCACGCGTTCTACAAGCGACGCAAACGTTCTCTAGCCAGTGCCTTTCAGACACAGGTACTACAAGCGACGCAAACGTTCTCTAGCCAGTGCCTTTAAGGCAGGTGTTCTACAAGCGACGCAAACGTTCTCTAGCCACTTCCTTTAAGGCACATGTTCCACAAGCAATGCAAACGTTCTTTGTAAAACATGTACCTTAAAGGCACTGGCTAAAGAACGTTTGCATGGCTTGTAGAACATGTGCCTTAAAGGCAGTGGCTAAAGAACGTTTGCGTCGCTTGTAGAACACGTGCCTTAAAGGCACTGGTTAAAGAACGTTTGTGTTGCTTGTAGTACCTGTGCCTGAAAGGCACTGGCTAAAGAACATTTGTGTCGCTTGTAGTACCTGTGTCTGAAAGGCACTGGCTAGAGAACGTTTGCGTCGCTTGTAGTACCTGTGCCTGAAAGGCACTGGCTACAGAACATTTGCATCGCTTGTAGTACCTGTGCCTGAAAGGCACTGGCTAGAGAACGTTTGTGTTGCTTGTAGAACACGTGCCTTAAAGGCAGTGGCTAGAGAACGTTTGCGTCGCTTGTAGAACACGTGCCTTAAAGGCACTGGCTAAAGAACGTTTGTGTTGCTTGTAGAACCTGTGACACAAATGTTCTTTAACCAGTGCCTTTAAGGCACGTGTTCTACAAGCGACACAAACGTTCTTTAGCCACTGCCTTTAAGGCACGTGTTCTACAAGCGACGCAAACGTTCTCTAGCCAGTGCCTTTAAGGCACGTGTTCTACAAGCAACGCAAACGTTCTTTAGCCAGTGCCTTTCAGGCACAGGTACTACAAGCAACACAAACGTTCTTTAACCAGTGCCTTTAAGGCACGTGTTCTACAAGCGACACAAACGTTCTTTAGCCACTGCCTTTCAGGCACAGGTTCTACAAGCGACGCAAACGTTCTTTAGCCAGTGCCTTTAAGGCACAAGTTCTACAAGCGATGCAAACATTCTTTAGTAGAACATGTGCCTTAAAGGCACTGGCTAAAGAACGTTTGTGTCACAGGTTCTACAAGCAACACAAATTTTCTTTAACTAGTGCCTTTAAGGCACATGTTCTACAAGCAATGCAAACGTTCTTTAGCCACTGCCTTTCAGGCACAGGTACTACAAGCGACGCAAACATTCTCTAGCCAGTGCCTTTAAGGCACCTGTTCTACAAGCGATGTAAACGTTCTCTAGCCACTGCCTTTAAGGCACCTGTTCTACAAGTGATGCAAACGTTCTCTAGCCACTGCCTTTCAGGCACAGGTACTACAAGCGACGCAAACGTTCTTTAGCCAGTGCCTTTAAGGCACGTGTTCTACAAGTGACGCAAACGTTCTTTAGCCACAGCCTTTCAGGCACAAGTTCTACAAGCAACACAAAGATGCAAACGTTCTTTAACCAGTGCCTTTTTTTTCTAGAAGGTAGAAGCCCTACCTGTAAAGACAGTCGCCAAATTACATTAACATTACTTTACTTGTGCTCAGGCTCTACTGCAGACCCACGATGTGGTGGCCCATGAGGTCTACAGTGACGACGCATTGAGGGTGACCCCCCCACCTACTTCACCGTACCTAAACGGAGACTCACCCGACAGCACTAACGGAGACATGGACTTGGAGAACGTCACCAGGGTCCGTCTGGTCCAGTTTCAGAAGAACACAGATGAGCCCATGGTGTGTAGACCCTTGTTGATAAAAAGTGAACATTAATTCACTGTTATTCAAGTCTACATGTGGCAGACAGCATTGTCCCTCTTTCTCTTCTAGGGCATTACTCTGAAAATGAACGAACTCAACCACTGTATTGTGGCTCGCATTATGCATGGTGGAATGATCCATCGACAAGGTATGTGTCTGTTATGTGTCTGTGTGTGACAACCTGGGCTCCAAGTCTCATTGTTCTTCCTTGTTTTTGCACTTCAGGGACTCTGCATGTAGGGGATGAGATTAGAGAAATTAACGGCATCAGTGTTGCTAATCAGACGGTAGAACAGCTCCAGAAGATGCTGGTAAGACACAAGTCATTCATTCACTCGTCACATAATCTGTTGTGAGACAATGAAACGCACAAATTTACACTTTCTCTACAGAGAGAGATGAGGGGTAGCATCACCTTCAAGATTGTACCCAGTTATCGCTCCCAGTCAATGTCCTGTGAGGTAAGAACCAGAGGTAGACATACAAGATACTGTTCCATTTTCCACAAGGTCGATTAACTATTCATATTTTCTGTTGTAGAAAGAGTCTCCAGACTTGTCTCGACAGTCTCCTGCAAATGGTCACGCTAGTGTCACCAGCTCTATCCTGGTAAGTCTCATTTTGAAATAGTGGCATGCTAGTGAAGACGTGTTACAGAAAGCTGTTTTATAATCCCATCTAGGACCTGCCAGCGATGATCCAGCCCAAAGGCCGTCAGGTGAGATATCTTGATTCTTATAGGACAACTGCACTCAGACTCCAAACAAGCACTCTCTTTCCCATTCTGTCATCTTTTGTTTAGTCTGACTACTACTCTCCAATGTAAGGCCTTAACTCCATCAACATTGGAGGATTACTACTCGTACATTAGAATATATTTGTTGATTGTCCTTTTTGTCTGCTGCATGCATGTTTATCATGCCCCAACATCACACACACACGTATGAAATGCAGTATTAACACATTGTAATAGTGTCCCTCATCACACCTCCTTTGTTTTTGCCCCACAACATTTTCTACTGCATGATATATGTGTGTGTGATGCTCTCAACCCCATAGATCTCCAGACCTGCTATCCAGGACAAATTGTCCATCAAGGTAAGACGTATCTAAGTGGACCCCCTTTGTAGAAGTAGATCCTCCCACACTCTCCATCGCAAAGTCATCATAGTGGTGTTTAGATTCCGTGCTAGCTATCAAATCTTGGTCATCGCACATAAAATGCACATGCAGACAAACTATTAGATCGGTTACTTCCTGCTCTTCATCACTGGCTGTACCTTCTCCTGCTTTAACTCATACAATGTGTCTTTCACTGTTTACTGACAAATGTCGGCACCTAACACTGTTCTCGTTTCACTGTCTCACAGATTTACGTACGAGCTCAGTTTGAGTATGACCCGGCAAAAGACGACCTCATCCCGTGTAAGGAGGCGGGCATCCGCTTCAGGGTGGGTGACATAATTCAGATCATCTCCAAGGACGACCACAACTGGTGGCAAGGAAAGCTGGAGAACACCAAGAATGGCACGGCAGGGCTTATTCCCTCACCTGAGCTACAGGAGTGGTAAGGATGCAACGAGAGTTTGACAGTGGCTTAAATCTGTGGCTACGGCCGAGACGAAACCGGACACTACTGCCAGGATTTTAACCTGGTACTTCCATCTTGTGATAGATGTGTTGCCAATATAAAGTACATTTAATTTACCTCGTGTTGTCGATTCCAGGCGCGTGGCATGTATAGCTATGGAGAAGACCAAACAGGAACAGCAGGCCAGTTGTACCTGGTTTGGCAAGAAGAAGAAACAGTACAAAGATAAGTACCTGGCCAAGCACAATGCAGGTAAGCAAGCACACACTGTAGAACAACAATTTTGTATAAAGGTCTTTTCATTACAGTCCTGTGATTGGCAACTTGACTCACTCAGGTGACTGTGTACAAGTATTTTCTTACTATTTCTAGTCAGATTTCTATTCAGATTGTGGTTAGATGTGAAATGTGTAGGAGACAATCGTTGTAATCGTTAAATCTCGGTCTCATAATGTGGTTTTTATAACGTATGTGTAACTGTTGCACGTTCGTTGCGTTTTCCCTCTGACAGACCTCTTCCAATGCCTCATTTATAGTGACTAACAGTTTTGTTTTTTGTTCAATTCTTTTACGGTGTCTTTTTTATTAACCCTTCCGCTCCCGCCCTTTGTCCATATTTCATGCTGTCTCTTACCCAATGACATGGCTGCATGTAAGTAACTCCAGCTGATGTGTTTTCTACCTTCTCTCTGCTTTCACACCTCGTCTTTTCCTAATGTCTCCTTTTAGATAGCGAATGCTTTCTGTGTAGCTTAAAAATTATCCACCGTGTCACAGCTAAATCTGTTCTAACCCAGTGTTTCTCCTCTGCTGTGTAGTGTTTGACCAACTAGATCTGGTGACATATGAGGAAGTCGTCAAACTGCCTTCATTTAAGAGGAAAACGCTGGTTTTGCTCGGTGAGTGTGATTGCGTGACTTCTGCTTTGAAGCGACAAATTAAACACCAAAAAAAAGCACCACACGCACGCTCACATTCATCAAACTGAATCAGGGTTTTCTCTTCTCTGTCTCGTTTGATTCAGGTGCACATGGAGTTGGTAGGAGGCACATCAAGAACACGCTCATAACCAAACATCCTGACCGCTTCGCCTACCCTATTCCTCGTAAGAAGGCGGACACACGCACACAACTACAAAAGCGTGATAACAAAACCCACAGAAGCATACTCAGCCTCTTCTCTTTTCATTCATCCGTCTGCTCAGATACAACTCGGCCTCCAAAGAAGGACGAGGAGAACGGAAAGAACTACTACTTTGTCTCTCACGACCAGATGATGCAGGACATCAGCAACAATGACTATCTGGAGTACGGCAGCCACGAGGACGCCATGTATGGAACCAGGCTGGAGACTATCAGGCAGATCCATGCCCAGGGCATGATCTCCATCCTGGACGTGGAGCCACAGGTAAAAGGAGTCAGTGACAGTTTCGTAACATAATAAATTCCATCACATTAGTTCAGGTGAAAGAACGACTAAGTGAAAATGTCCTTTTTTACCCCCTCTATCAGGCATTAAAGATCCTCAGGACGGCCGAGTTTGCGCCCTATGTTGTCTTCATTGCAGCTCCCACCATCACTCCTGGCATGACTGAGGTACAGTAACACACACTATGCTGCTTCTTCTCCTCTTATTTCCTTGTGTGCACATACTAACACTACTTTACTCCACGTTTATGACCAAACTTTAACTAAGCTATCATTTAACTTCTGTTCTTTTGCTCAGTGTTTCTTTTAACTGCACATGTCCTGTTTGCTTTAAGCATGTTTGTATTTTCTTTGGCATGCACCTTTTCATTTGCACCCAAGATCCCAAAGTGGTGCAAGAAATTGCCTGTAAGTACTGGTTAGGTCATAGAGAAGCACATCTGGCTTCTGTGTTTGTAGAACTAGCTTTGTTCACTCCTATTCCTTTAATTCCCCTAATCCCCGTCATCCCTCTAATAATCCCCTTATTTGGGTGCTTCATCATTCGTGCATGGTTGACTCCACTCGTCATTTCCCTTCATCCTGCCGTGTTCTGGGTTACACGTTGCATTATTTCTGATATTTTACATTTGCTCAGTACAAGAAAGGGCATGTTTACTCCAGATTTGTTAAAAATAATCAGTTTTTTCTAATATTCAGGAAGAGATTAGAGAAGTGTTACCTTGTCCACACCTACTGCTTCCTGTCTGTATTTATAATTTGATCTCTCTGAACTCAACAACCGAAGGAGCTCTGCCCTAATTCTGGACATGTGTCGAACATGATCACAGAACCGCTTCACAAATCGAGCCTCGAGGCAAATCACACGAGAACAAAACATGTAGTGTTTTTACTTCCATCAGAGCCAGTCATTGATCTCGCTCTCCTCCTCGCTCTCCCGCTCCCAGGATGACTCTCTTCAGCGGCTCCAGAAGGAATCAGAGATGCTGCAGAAGACCTACGCTCACTACTTCGACCAGACCATCATCAACAACGAGATTGACGACACCATTCGCCTGCTGGAAGAGGCTGTAGACCTGGTGTCTACCACTCCCCAGTGGGTTCCCGTCTCCTGGGTCTACTGACACACAATCAACGGCCAATTAGCTTCCTCGCTCTGAACGATCCATCTCCACCTCTACATGGAATCTGAAGCCCCTTGCAATCATGTCTCTCATCAGAACATTTCTGTAGATAAAACTGTTGAAAAAGAGGGAAATGAAGAAACTAATGACTGATGCCTCATCACAGAGACTTCATCCTGCCCCTACCCCCCCTTTTTCTCAACAGCCTCAAAGGCATATTGTTGTGTACATATATACATATATATATAAATGATAAAAAATTAAGTGAATATGGTTCTGTCCTCATATAGTTGACAGGTGGGGGAGTGGCGGGGCAGTGTAGTTGATATTTTGTACTTTTCTTTTTGTAATCGATGGATGGATGGTAACATTGGAAAGGCAATAGTGAGCATGACCAAGCAGTCTTATGAAGGTGCCTGTGTGTGTGTGTGTGTTGACCTTTTAAGGCACTTCTTGTGGTACTCTGTGTCCTCTTCTCCAACAACCACCCCCCACCCACCCAAATCTCCTCGGCCACTGTGACAAACAAGCCGAAACTCTGAAGCACATCAGAAGCTGCTATAGTGGCGACAATTAACTCCCTCAGCTCCAAATGCAAGTTTGAGTGAAGCAAAAAGCACAGGAAACTTGGCAGTTTCTTCCTCCCTCCCTCTGTCCCCTCAGCCTTTAATTTATGCCACTGGCCCTCTGTGCCTCTCAGTTTGTTGAAGGAGCACACTGCATCTCCCTCTACGCCGTCTTTCCCCGTGTCGCTGTAGCCTGCTGTTCTATGCTTCCCTTCCCCAGCCTTCAACGGTCTTTGTTTACATCTCAGTTTGCACAAAATGGACAATGAAGAAAACACGTGCTGCATTTTGTCACCTCAGTTTCTCATTTTGTCTTGCCTAACCTCTCTCTCTCTTCTCTCTGGCTGTCTTTACCCCACTCCCCTTCTTCGCACATGTAATGCTAATCAGTGGACCTGGGACACTATAAGCTATGGAAAAAAAAAAACACTGACATTCACCACTAAACATGGCTCCTGAGCCGGAAGACGACGACCACAAAAAAGAAATAGGAGGAAAAACTGCCTTATCAGAGCCTCGGGGGAAGAAGTCAATAACACCTATGCACACCCCTGGTTTCTGCCAGGCAGACCGCCACGATAACCGTTTTCTTCATCTCAGACAGTGAGCCATGCTTGTTAAAGCTGAAGTGTTCATAGGAATGTTTGTGTGGAAGGATAGGGCCTCATGTAGGTGGGACACAGTCCTAGAGACGCCATTTTGGAACTGTTAACTGTTGTCTTTAAAAAATATAAGGAGTACTCTTGTTTTTTGGGAGGGGGGGGGGGGGGAGAGAAAATAACAAAATTTTGTGTGTAAATGTTTCAATGGTGCGTACGTCATATGAGTGAACTACCAAGAGCCAGTGTATATTAACCCTTAAAAGAAGCTCAGTATGTGACATAACCTCTACAAGCTTTACCAGAAGTGGCACAGAGCTGTCTCGCCTACAGTGGGTACGGCACATCAGATGATGTCTCAAGAAAATAAAAAGCTGGAAGAAGAAGAAGAAAAAAAAAGTTTTAAACTGGTGCGGCTGCTGTTGTGCCACTTTGAGTAAAGTGTTTTCATTTCAAGTCCTGTGTAAATTACCTCTGCAAATGACAAAAGCAGCTCTTCTGTATGAAATGTTGTTCTTTTTTTTGTTATTTCATTTTTAAAAAAAAAATATATTTCCTTTTACGTGTTTAAAGTAAATAGCTTGGTCTTCTTTCTCATTTGAATTTGCAAACATATATATAAAAAACCTAAACCGTTTTTTAAATCAGTGACTGCGTTTACATGGCCTTTAGTATCCCGATATCCCAGAGTACTCCGATAGAAGCCGGGATACTGGAGCATGTAAACACCTTATCCCGATTTCTGACGGCTGCCCACTGTCTGCACAGACGCAAGTGACGCACTAGATATACAATCAACATGGCGGCAACGAGAACTTCTCACTTTTGGAGCGATGCAAAGACATAATTTTCCCTTAAACTAATGAAAGAACTAAACATAACGTGTTTAGATGGAAGAAAACACCAGAAAAGCAACGTGACGCTTGGTTTTCCACCATGCAATCTGTTGTAAAGTAAACAAAAGACGTAACACGGGTTACTGGTATTTATCATGTATACGGGGATATGAATAACCAGGTTTCTCCATGTTCCATGTAAACGCCACATCCTGAATGTGCACAAAGCCGAGATAAGCCTCAAAATCAGGACACTAAAGACCATGTAAACGCCGTCAGTGTAACTCTCAGGACACTGTCTCACCTTTGAAAAACAGATTTCAGTCTTTTTTTTTTTTTTTATTTGTGATCCTATTTAATGAAGAGACTCCCCTACAAAATCTTCTCCAGATTCAATGTCATGCCCAGAAGGAAAGCATCGTGAAGGCCTACATAAAATCACATGCCTCTCATAAATAACACAATATAAATCGAGCTTAGTTCAGATGGATACCTGTGGGGCTAATAAACTTATTTCTGTTTGTCTGCACTGATCTAAAGCATGCAGGTTAATTAAAATTATTGATGGTAGTTTTATTCAAATCTATTCAGAAGAAATAAGAAATTGAACGTCCTTGTTTATTTCCACACTATTCTCACAATCCTTTAATGATACTAAAGAGTTTAAGTTATTGGAGAAAACTTGAGATGTTTGGGCACATTTAGAAAATCGTTCCAAGTACGGTCAATTAAATAATTATTGCTCACAGGATTTATTTAAAATTTCAAAAGATGTCCCATTAAATTGGACGTTTGTTCTGTCTGTTGGAGGCTCTAGTCAAAACACAAGGACTAAGTCTGTTTAAAAAACAAAAACACACACACACCACCCTAAAAGCACAACGATAAAGAACGCCTTAGTTCACAGCAAGTTCAGAATAATGAATATCAAAGCAGCCGGCTGAGCTTTGGTCATCAAGGACACGCTGAGTGTTTGCCTGCAGGCTGCAGCTTCAATCCAGTAAGTGATGTAAGATCCTGCATAATATGAGCCGTGCGGTTTGGGACGCTTCAGCGGGGTTGATAAAGCACGACAGCGAGCGCAAGTCAAACACTCCCTGAGAGCTGCTGCTGTATAAAAATCAACTGTAATTACTCCCATGGCCAGAGGGGGGAGACAAATGTTCTGCAATATAAAGCTTAAAATTAATTTCCTGCTAATTAACTACGTTTTAACCATATTAAACCACCAATTTGGATTATTAAGCCTTAGATCACCGGCGCCATTAAAGCAGTAGTTATAGTAGTTGAGCATTTTTGAGCTACTGTACCAATAACTGAGCAAAGACTGTTTAACTCGCTGACTTGTAACACAGTATTTCAGACAAAGCAGCAGACAGTCTGACTCGTGAAGAGTCGTTTTCATACTTCTCTTCCTAAAGTTGTGATTCATTTGTGAATTACCGAAGACTCAGTGCAGGACTTTCCCTTTGATTACTTTAAAAAGGTCAGCAAACTGCCTGCTGCATGCTCTCGTGTCTAACGTGTTAAGTCTTTCCACTCTATTTAACAAATGAGCAAGCCAATCAGCAGGAGATCGTTCTATAAGCGGGATATAAAGACGAAATCTGAAACGAGGGGAGAACTTCCTATGTTTTGATTCAAGGCTTTTTTTTTTTTCCAGGAGCTTGTTTAAGTGTGAAAAGGTGCGAAAAGCCCCAGATGAATGAAACACAACCCTGAGAAACACAGAAAAGGATCATTAGCAGCGGCCGCGATGAAAAGCGTCAGAGTCCTTCAGAATTCAGCATTTTATTCAACCCACTCTGATGATCTCTGTGTAATCATCAAGGTTTGTTCTTGGTTCAGATTCAGACGTATGTTTTCCTGCTACACTTGGTTACTATAGAAACGGATTCCTGTCCAAGGAGAAAACGTCTGGCCTTGTCAGGTAATTACACACCGAGGGCAGCTTTCCCCTTTATGCTTGTGTCAGTCTGCTGCTTTAAGCAATACAGCCCGGGGAATTGAATCAAACACTAAAATGCCTCTGATGAAAAATAACTGATCAGGTGTGATTGGTTTCAGCCTCAGAAAACTTTTTTACATTCCTTTAATGCGTGACAAGAAGTATAAAACTTTGCTTCAGTCTCTTTCTATCTGTTCTGACTCCCAACTCTGCAGAGTATCCATGCTCGGATCAAGCGGATGACGGTTAACTAAACATCACTGACACCAACCTGTGCAGCCTGTGGTATGATTTTGAATTAATGCCACTTCTTTCAAGTTAACAAGAGTCTGCTCTGTCCTCTAAAACACACCTGCAGGAGTTTGCTTTGCATAGAAAAACAAGACTGCACAACACCTCAAATTAAACCTCAGAGATTGAGCAGAGGAGACAAACAAGCAACAGTATCATCCCTATGCAAAACACACATCTGATGCTTCTCAATGAGGTAGGGTCCGGCTCAGGGCCCCTCGCAACAGATTTTGCTCATTAGCCCAAAATAAGCTGAATCTGAATATCGCATCAAGCTGGCAGCAAAAAGCAGAAGCAGGACTGGAAGTTGACTGGATTTGGTTTCAAAAATAAAGTTTGTATTTTATATTTATGTACTTTATTCACAACTACACACCAGTAGTTCGAATATTGGCCCAACTAAAACGTTGAAATCAGCAAAACTAACTAAATAACTGCATGAAATATACTGTATTTTAAATCTGGAGAGGATATTTTACATTAAAGTGAAAGATACTCTCACGTTTTGAATTATTTTGATAAGATTTGCCTGTTGCTTCGTTGCTGAGCTTTTATTGTGGAAACATTAACCGGATGTATGCTGGGCTGGTCTATAAATACCATGGGGATGATATTCCCGATTATAAAAGCTCGTAATCAATGTGTCCGCTCCGAGCAGCCATGTCGTGCTGCGAGTGTAAAGGCAGCGAGGACACGGGGCAGGGCAGCATCCTCTACAGGATCCTCAACAGAGGCGCTCTGAGCCCACAGGGACGCACGGAGCCAGCCGCTGCGCAACAGCTCTGCTCCTGCGCCGTCAGCAAGAAACTGGTGGCCATTCGGGCTCCACAGTTAGTTTTCAAAGCAGCCTCACAGGTGCTTGTGAAAACTTTCCGGTTCGTGAAAAGTGTGCCGTGCTTTCGGGGCTTGCCGGCGGAGGACCAGCTCCGGCTCGTGCGCAACAGCTGGGCACCGCTGCTGGTTTTGGGCTTGGTGCAGGACTCCGTGGACTTCGACACGGTGGAGACGCAGCAGCCGAGTCTGTTGCACAGAATTTTAACGCACCACAAAGAGGGAGATGTTCAAGACTCCGGGGTGCCCGTCGGTGATGTGGAGGGCATCAAAACGTTCCTGGTTAAATGTAGAAGATTGAGGATCAGCGTTAAAGAGTACGCGTTTCTGAAAGGAGCGATACTGTTCAGCCCAGGTAAGGATCTACAACTTCTGCACTAATTAAGGTCATCATCTAGAGCTGCATGATTGATCGGCGTCTGTTTCAGTGACAGAGCTGGAGTGTCGGGACTACATCCAGGAGCTGCAGGTGGAGGCTGAGCGAGCGCTTCATGAGCACGTGAGGGCGGTGTACCGAGGTAACGCCGGCAGGTTGGGCAGACTGCGCGCGGTCCTGAACACCCTGCGCTCCGTGGACGCGGACGCGGTGGCGCGGCTCTTCTTCGGACCGGTGACCGGGAGCAGCAGCAGCAGCACGGAGGAGCATGTGCTGTCTATGTTCTATGAGAGGTAGAGGACCAGCCGAGACGTTTGGGACTGAGCACGTGTTCATTAAAAGCTGTTATCTATTTAAACATCTGTCTGCGTTTTAAATCAAGTTCATATTATGACTATTTGTGTTTGTGTGGAGACACTGGGCGGCACAGATCTCATCTGAGAAGCAAAAAAAAGTTCACACACACTGACTAACAGTTCCCCTTATTTGCATAGTAAAGCAGAACTGCTATAAAAATGGAAAATATGACATTTAATAAATTCTGGGTAATAGATTATGTGGAAAACGGAGAATAATACAAAGTAATGACTTCATAAATAGGCGTTTAATTTATTTTTGGTGCTTTTACTGGCGTATAAATGTATTCAGCTCCTAATATTTTATTATTTTTCTTATTATTATTACAGCACTGACTCAAATACCTTAATAAATAATGATAAAACACAATGAGAAAGACTATGATTACTATAAATATCCTGGTAAAAAAAGCAGCAAACACATCCTCTGCCGATGAGGTGGAAATCTGACTGACCGACTGAGACATTATATGTGCAAAAAACTGCTCAAGCTCCATTCATACCCATCAGTCCTCATCGTGCAGCTCAAACCATTTCATCTGTTCATTCATAGCTTGAAAACACGCACTACAGCTGCAGAGCACAAGGAAATGAGAGCCAAGACAGACGCACAATACGAATCAATAGGCATCAACTGAATTGCCTCTAGCATTTCCATGCATCTCAAAAAGTTGCTCAAAAAACAAAGCAAAGAGTATCAGCAACAAAAACCGGGCGCATTGTGAATCAATCAGCATCAGCAGCGAGAAAACATGTCATCAAAAGATTGCACCCACAAAACAAAGCAAGAGACTCACAATCAAAGTAAAGCATGAAGCAGTTCCTACCATTGATGATCTGTTTGAAAAGGTGGAGACGATAATCCATCGCTTTCTGAAAAAAAAGAAGAAGCACATATATATTAAAAAAAAAGTCAAACCCGTCAGGTGATATAAAGCATATTTTGGCACAAGCGAAACCTGATTGATGTCATATTTTTCACAGCTCTCCTCCAGCGACACCAACAAAACAAGTTAGAGGTGTCAATTAAAACAGGTGCTAGACAGGCTACCTTATAACCCACCTGTGGTTTGGGCTCCATCCTTTTCTCCTGGCAGACCGAGTAAACACGATCTCCGCTCAGCAGGAATCACTTGCCGCCTCGTTTCATTAACAGCTGCGCATTCTCCTGCTCCCATGTGTGAGGTACCTGGGAAATACCAGCCTGAATTAAAGCCCACATAATGATACAGATTATCCCTCCTGAGGCACCGCACACATTGTGAATTAACACTTTGGGTTGAATCACCTTCCAGGATGTGCACTTATTTGTCTTAGCTGGAAGATTTGTTCTGTTTTCTTTAAAATACTAACTGACTTTAACAGAACAACCTGTATTGAAACACCCTATATGTGTGTGTGTGTGTGTCTACTTCTGTAGTGACAAGCACTCGGTTTTAAAAAAGTGGCTATTGACCAAACTTGTTATGATAAATTCAATTTTTGGGGCTGCAGCTTACAATCGTTTTTTGTTATTATGACTGATTCATGTGGCAATTAAAGCCACCCCTTATCAGTTCCCAAGAGGTGTCTCGAAATTGACGCAAATCAGAACAAAGCTACAGCCAGGCAGCGCAGCTCGATGAATACCGCCTGAGTCTAACGTCCTTATAAAAAAAACACAGAAGCTACATCGAGTGAAGATTGTACAACGTCTTGAAATGCTCCAGTAATTTAACCTGTACTTGATATTTCAGAGACTTCTTCACCTGGAGCATTTCAGTCTTCAAGGCCACTGGCTCTGCATTGTTAAAAGTCAGGTATCAAACTCCACAACTTACGACAATGAGCAAATGCAGAGCACAGCTTCTGAGCTTCTTCTCTCAGGCCTTTTCTTTTCTCTGGACACAGACTTTCAAGGTAGACAGAGATATTAAGCTTGGCCTTGAGCTTGAGCACCACAGTCTTCCAAGCATTTGCATCTGAGAGTCTAACACGAGCTAAGCTTGTCTAACAACACTGTGTTGTTTTTTTTTCAGTATCTCACATAATGCACAGCCTGTGGGCTTTGGCTTAAAACATCAGATATACGTGAACTCTGCACAAATTGATCTATAATAAATAAATAGCATTACAACAGAAGAGTTAAGATATCTGACAGAAATGTGACAGATTTGAACATCTATTTATAGTTCCTCAAATGTGTTGGTTTTGACCCCCAGCTGACATCATGAGTAGGGAACTGCATCACAAAACTAACTAAATAAAACAATGGTTCAATAATAAAATACAGTAAAGTCAATTGCAGCTGACGGGACTAGAACAGGTCACGTTTTATGAAATATGGACAAGATTTCAAGATTTGGTGATGATGGTAAGATTGTTAATTCAAAATGAATGCCTTTTGAGCGCATAGTGGTGTGGTAGCACTGATGCCTCACAGCAAGAACGCTCTGGGTTTGAATCCATCAGTTGACGGTCTGCGTGGGTTCCCTCCAGCTTCCTCCCACCATATAAAGACATGCTCGATAGGCTAACTGGCCAAAGGTGTGAATGGTTGTTTATCTCTTTTGCCCTGTGATAGACCTGTCCAGGGTCTACCCCCACCTTTCAAACAGTGACTGGGAGAGGGTCCAAATCAATTTTAACGTTTTCACAATTAACATGTTCTGTATCTTGGAAACATTGGTGTTACATACATGACAAATCTCTAAATCACACTAAAATCTTTTTTAAATAAATTAATCTTAGGGATGTATTTCTCATGTGAGTTTAGTTAATCACTTACGTCACTTTATTACTGTTCTATTGATTTCCGGTGTTTCAACATCCGGGGATTTAAATAAGCGTAAGTCACGCAGGCAGTCCATATTTGCCATGGCGTTTGTTAAAGGTGTCTTCTTTAACTAATAAATAAATAAAATAAAATAAAACTTAGCACAGGACCAAGAGTAACTTTGAATGAAGGTAAATAAAAAGATAAGACAGTGCGTCAATCCTTCTGTTCTCAAGTCTTTTATCTGCAGAGGCTTTGTATTGTAGCTAATTAAACACACCTGGCGTGTCTTCCGTAATTAACGGAGTTTTTCGTCTTTTTGTCTGAAAATAAACTAAAAATAAGCTCAAAAGTTATTTTAAGTTACTTAACAGTTTGCATTAAACGCTTCCCTTTAGATGTGTCTCTAAAAACGTCGAATAATTTATATTTTTAACAATTTGTCCGGCTCCACACTTCAAATTAGCATATAAGCATATTTTCTTCTTTTTGTTAGAAGTTATGACATTAAAGTCATAACCTCTAACAAAAACAATACGCTTTTAAAATGTGTTTATAAAGTTTCAAGTGTTATAGCATAAATGCTTACCTTTTTAGATAATCCTAAAATCCAGTAAATCCGAGAGGTACAGGTGTTTGGGAAAAAATCAAAACAGCGCCACATTTCCCACAATCCCCACAATCCCTTGCGGTATACCTTGTGTGGCTATTTCCGGTTTTAAATTACGCAAGTCGACAATTACCCATTACGGAAAGAGAAAACTTTTATGTGAAAGGAGATGAAACAACAACTAATCAACCATTATATATATTTTATTTATAAAAGTGAAATATTCTATTATTTTATATTATAATAACTTATAAACAGAGACACAATGAATGTTAAATAAATGTAAATAAATAATTTGCAGACAGAAAAATGTGAGCAGTTTGATTCCAACACTAAGTTTTATAAGCTAACTTGATGCACAGTATGCAGCACAAATTAAAATGACATCCAATCATTATATATGTTCACCAGGTGCTTAGGTGCGTTATTTAGAAAATCAAAATAATTTAAAATTGCTCGTTTGGGAGCTGTAAAGGGGGCTTTGTAAGTAACAGCAGTGGTTTATCCAGTAGCAGTGCACTGCTTTAAAGGAAAAAAGAGCAGAGCGCCATTCATCACAATTATAGGTTTCAAATGGCAAAAAGATTTCAGATGGGGGCAATTTAGAGACGATGTGTGTGATTTTTATCATGACTGAATGATCTACCCGTCACAGCTCTTTCCCCATAATGGCTCAAATTGGGTGCTATCCTCCCAGCATGCCTAGCGAGGGGCAAGCTCAGCTGAGGTGCAGGATGAAAAACGTCCAGCAGATGACAGCGTTTCACTTCGAGTTCACTGAAGTGACCACCTTTCTCTGTCTATCTTTTCATGGGAGAAATCCAACACTTCTTCTATTACAGTATTTTTTATGGATATGTTATGGATAAAACCAGCTGTATCCACAGTCAAATCAATATCCAACATTCACCTCAGCGCACAGACATCGATTCTTTATAAATATAATAAATAATTAAAGATGGAGCCACTATTGCAGGAAGTAGCCGTAAATTGAAGGGCTCAGTAAGTGATCCGTGATCCATGGCTTCCTCGCACACTCACATGCCGGCAATTATGCCGTACTGAACCGTGGTGAGTTCAGAATTACACTCTGAACTCACACTCACACGGCCTCCGCAGCCACCTATCCGTGCACAGACAATTGGCCCGGTTCTTCGAGTGGAAGGCATGTCACAGGGGGCACAGAGCTCCAAGTAACAAGGCCCCGTGGGACGTGGTATACCTGCCAGAGTGAGTAATACTCCTCAACAGTAAGTGTGTGTGTGTGTGTGCGTAGGAAGAAAAAACCAACCTCCTGCACACGTACATGTACACTCGTAGCCTGATCTGCTCTCACTGCAGTGAATGTCAGCACTCACCTCCCACGTCACATGCTTTAGTTCAGGGAGCTTATTATGCTGTGACACCATAATGAAGTGAAAATTATTTTTTTGTGGAGGAGGGGGGCTTAGGGACTACCATTTTTCACACAAACATTTGCACACACACACACATGCCATATGGCGTCATGTCAGCTCAGATGAAAACATCTGGGAACATCATGCTCTCACAAGTTAAGAGTAAAAGTGCAGGAAGCAGCTGCTTGAGTCTGACTCATCTAGTCTGGCATATATATATATTTTTTTACCTTCTTCATGCTGCACTCTGGAAATGTTCACTCAGCTCGTCTGTGAGAGAGAAATATTAAATCCAAGTATCAGTCTTTATATAGTTTATATTACAAACACGATTACAGCGTCAAGAATGAACACAATTGTGCATTTTGTGGTTTAAAAGGCAGAGAACGTGCTAGACAACTTCTCGGCCTTGCACAGATTTTTGAGGCAAGTACATTAGATCCTGTAAAGCTGCAATTTGAAACTTCTACCATATTTTTTTTTTGTCTACTTTGGACCGAGGCAAGTTAAGACCAGAGTCCAGTCTTGTCACTAAGCTGCAGCTATGTGTGCCATTAGCTTGCAATTGTGCAACGACAACTACACAAGCTTTTCTCATATATTTGCTTTTCTTTTATGCACAAATCTGAAAGGATACACTATGGGCACAGCACACACAAGCATGGGAGGAAAGTCTGGAAGCGTGCTGAAAGAAAAAGCATCACGTTATCTTTAAAGACAGTAGCTGTGACAGTTTCCCTGAGTAAACTCACCTGTTCTTTTCAATGGACTTCAAAGATAAACCTTCAGTGGTGTTCCAGAAACAGTCCGACTCAATTTGCATGGTGCACATAAATAACAATACCTGTGCCAGCGGCATCGAGGTCAAACAACAATCAGGACGTGGAGGATTTTAAAGTGTTTCTCAATGCATCGACTCCCCTGATTTAGCCTTATTCCAAAACGAGGCCGGGCTGATTCAGTCTGAGTGGAATAAGGAGACTTATTGATTGTTGTTTCAAGGTTTTTACGGGAGACAAGAGAGTTATGGCGGTTGGGGGGGGCGGGGGGCTGCGCCGGCTCTCCGCCAAGAGAAGGGATCTGGGCCTCGTCAGCAATCTGTGCCGCCGCTCCATAAACAAAGTGAGCTGGGTGGTGTTTTTTTTTTGAAGCAAACAAATAAAGCACTTTCATCCACCACACACACAGCACACACAGGGGCAGAGGAATAACATTACCATAAATGTGGTTTTATTAATAATAACAGTATCTCTTTTAATGAACATTGCAGATACATAATAGAAAATAAATCAGAAAACAGAAGAGACGTCGTCTCAAGAGTCGTGAAAGTGCCTGGAATAATTCTGTGCTATATATTGTCATTGTTATCATCATTATCACCGTTCTCATCAAAGCCATGTCACCAGAAATTCATCATGAAACTAAAGTGTGTATTGTCCCACTTGGAAAAAGGTATTCACACAGCTTCCCAAAGCGGGAGAGCTGGCGCCAGACTCCGGTCAGTATTAGTATCTCCACTCTGAGAGGCCCTGTGAATGATGACCACTGTTTTCATGAATATGGCTCGATTGTCTTCATCTTAATCACGTTATTGTCTCGATTATATTTACACAATGCCACATCGAAGAGGCACAACTGACTCTTCTTGTTCGGTGATGGTGCTCTTATCCATAAACGTTTCGTAGGAGGGAAAGGTGAGGTGGTTTCGTAACGCTATTTTCACTTATTGTTTTCACGTTTTTGCATATTTCACGGCACTAAATGAAACATCTGTGAGATGTCGCAGGTGTTTTAGTATGAGGTTAGTTTCTCAAAAGAATAAAAAATGGTATGGCACAGGTGCAGGTGCAGGAGGCCGCCTCCACAGGTCAGAGTGGATATGAGTCTATAGCTCTTTGACGATTGTAATGGGTAAAGTATTAGCTCACTTTGGTCTAAAGTAGTATTTCTGTTGTAGTTACATATTCACCAGGATTTCATTTGTATTTTTTAAATAAATCTTCTTATTTGGAAAGGGTTTCCTTCTTAAAGGCTGTGATGATTATCGGTCAGTAGGTCAAAAATATAATCCTCTACTTTCTTGTTAATAACTAGTCTTTAAAGGTGTTTCTTGACTATTTCCTAGATGTGAAAGCCCTGTTTTATTCACCCGAGAGTGTAACTCAACGGACCAAACCACTTCCGCGGACGAGGGGATGGCGAACAAATAACAGCGCTGTCATTTAAAAGGAAATGAATAACTGAGATAGCGGTTTTAGCCCTGGACAGCCTCGTTTGGTCCTACAGAGGAGACCAGTAAATGCTTCAGGTGATAATGGATGTCATGGCTTTCTCCTCCGTCCGCGCTGACATCATCGATAGCTCCGTCCTCCTTGTATCGACTGTGAATCGCTGCAATGACTCTGAAATCAACAACAAAAAAAGCCTGCTGAGCTGCTGTCGGCGGTGGATTTGAAATGTCAAAACTCCCCCTTTTTAACGATGAAAACACAAACTTTTTTCTCTTGCAGTATAAGGGTAAGACATTTAGTGAATGACCTATCGGTTTTTTCATGAGCTATCCACATAACAAAACATTGCTCTTTTATTTTATTTAGTTTTTTCACTGTTTTCACCAATTCCTTCTATCAGAAACTTTATAGGTATAACTTCTCTAAGCAAATATCCCTCAGTTACAAAAATAGACTTTTCTTTTTTCATAAAATAATACACATAATTACTTTTCAGTGATATAATCATCTGTTAAGGTAAATAGCAAGGCTGTTTTTTTAAAAGTAAATATTGTGAGAGAAACAGAGATGTGAAGCCTAGCACCATGTTCTTCATTTCCCCCCCCCCTTCACACAGTTTTCCGAAAGACGTTCCATCCATTTGGGAAACCCATCCATCAATCCGTCTGTCTGTCTGTCTGCTCTCTGGACTCCATATTTTGCATATTCCGGTTGAGTCCCAGATCCTCAACCCTTACAGCAGCCGGAGGAGCTGAAACTCAAATGCAAGTCTTACTCATCTCCAAAAAAGGCTGTGACGTTAACCCCTTTCCCCAACCCACCCACCCAACCCCACCCTCAACAAAACTCCCAAAAAGCTTTATAAACTACACGAGCCAACAAATTAAGATAAAGGTAACAACGGGTTTAACCGACACATCTCACAGGCCATTGCTTCACTTTTGTACAAACGGAAACAAAAGAAATAATAATAATAATTAAAAAAAAAAAGGAGTCCCAACTGATGATAAAACATAAAGAAAGTCCCAAACACTGTTGCTACAAAGAATTAGAAAAACTTATGTACAGGACCCTGTATTCCTTGACTCTCTGGGTAAATTATCATAAGTGTTGGCTTGTGTTAACGTGAGTGTTTATACAGGCATACAAAAAGAGTTCTCCTTGCTTCTTTTTTGTCGTCGTAGTTGTTCAGTTTCATTAAAAGCTCTTATTGGTCAAATATTTGCCACCATCTTCTCCAGCTTCAGTTTGATCCCCCTCCCCGCCCCGATTCCTCCCCCTCCTGTCTTTTCTTGGTGCAAATTCAACAGCAGCAAGTAGCTTAGTGCCATTCGGGTCCATCTGGCTCTGGTGCGTTCAGGGTCCAGGCTTGAGTCCTCCCTGTGATGGACATCATTTAGATCCACAGTTTACCCTGCCCGGCACCGTCTCTGTCACCAGATGACACTGGATATACTGGTCTCTCTGGGAAGCAGCGGCAGCATGGCGTTGTTGCCGTGGGCCTCCTCTACACTCTGCTGCCGTGGCGATTTGGACTGCGGCCGCTGTCCGTTGATGAGCGTCATGGGGATGTTGCAGTAGGTGTGCTGGTTGCCTAGCGCGGAGAGCGGTGGGAGCGTGCCGCCTGGTGGCAGGTCGTAGTCGTAGCTACGGTAATAGTGTTTCTGCCTCATCTGGGTGTGGCAAGAGTTGTGAAAGGTCGAGCGCAAGTCCGGGTGTGCCGTCGCCATGGCGGTGGAGGTGGCCGCTGCCATGGAGATGGCTGAGACGGTCTGGAGCTCGCCGAAGGGGCCCTGCTCGCTGACGTCCAGCACCTGCTCGTGGGAGATGCCCAGGGCCTCCATGCGCTTGAAGGGCATCTCGTAGAGCAGCTGCTTCCAGAACTTGGAGTTGAGCTTGTTGCTGGACGGCCCGCGCCACTTGATGACCGTCAGCATCTTGATGGTGTGTTTGAGGGCCTCCACCTCCTGGTAGTTCATGATGCCGCGCAGCTCGGCGCACTCGATCAGGATGACCTTGATCTCGCCGGTCACCAGCATGTTGCGCAGCCTGGTCTCCAACTCAAAGATGCTCCACCCCCTCCTCAACACGTAGCTGGGCGTCATGACGATAATGAGACGCTTGCTCTGGTCCACACAGCGCGCAACGTCCTCGATGTAGGCTGAGTACGCACGCAGAGACAGAAAGAAAGATGCATTACTCCGATAGATAAATAATACAAATAAAAGCAAATTTCTGTTTGCAAGATTTCTATTTATCTATCTAGATAACTTTAATTGTACAGGAAATTACACAGAGCTCATGAAAATATGATGAAGAACTCGGTTTCATCATCTTTTATCAAAGTCAGATTAGCATTTAACAAAAATACTGATGTTTGAGCGAACACTAAATTATTTCCACCATCTGCCCACGGGAATAATCATATGTAACATGTGTGATTATATATTCTGATTCAAATAAACAGCCATTAAACTGAATAATAAGATGTACAGACAGTAACAAGAGGAAAGGGGGTCGACTGGTTTTTACACTCAACACTCAAAGCCAAGCAAGACACCTGTCAGCTGAAATTAAATTAAAATAATAGGTGTTTACAGTAAATACAGTGTTGCGTTCGCGTCCCTGCTGAGCACCTGAGCTGCTGCTTGTGTAATAATGAAGGTGATTAAATGTTTCACCAGGCCTCATCGTCTTTTCCCCAAGTGTATTAACGGACGTGCGTGAACGGCTAATGTCTGGTTTTAGGTCGACGAAGACTGAGCGACTCCTCGGCAGCAGGTAGACGGGATTAACTGGGCTTCACTTCCCAGTGAAAGCTCCTGACCCTCTTATGTGCGTGTGAGAAGAGAAAATGTGAGAATGTGTGAGAATAATACCTCGGCGAGCCTGCTGGTCTTTAAGCAAACAAATGCCACATTTCCTCTTTGACCTCGTCTCGGTGAGCTGCTGCTGCTGCTGCTGCTGCTGCTGCTTTCATGTCTGTCTGAGGCTGCTCCGTGATTAAACTCAGATCTGAAGTCGTGCTTTATTTCAACGTGACACGTCCGTCTCTTTGCTTGTTTGGCAACCGGTCCTCTGTGTCCCTGATGCTAAAACTCTCCTATGAGGTCTGCCCTCTTTCTTTTTTCTCTCATCATGAATAAAACAAACAGGGAATGGATAAATGGATACTACATAATTAGCTAATGAGCTGTAGCTTCATTTTATGTTTTGAATTGATTGAATCGAAAGTAAATCTGCCCTCTGCGGATGGCGTCCGCTAACGCTTTATAGCTTTATAGATAACATTCCTCCTTTTAGAGATTTCACAAGCTTCACAGTCAAACCGCTCCACGTGTAATAAGTGAATCGAGCCCGCATAAAAGCTAAATCAATGCTAAATTAAAGCTCACGGGGCAAAAAGTGTAGCGAGTTTTGTATTTAAGCCCGGCTTCTTACATTGGACGTTAAGCACAGTGTGTTCCAGTAAAGCAGCAGCTACACTTTAGTGACCCATTTAATTACATATTGAACTTATGTGCAAATAATTTCTTTTTCTGTTTGTACGACATTTTCATGCAAATTCGACAGGCAAAGTATTTAATTTCTTTTTCCATGCTTGCTACACTTATAGCTGCAAGATGATCCTGATTTGTGTATTTTGCAGTTATGCGATGGGTTTATGGCCGATATTACTTTAAAATTCATGTGTGCTGTTCTGCATCTGACTGTCAGGTTGGTGATGCCACATGTAGCTCATAAATTACATCAACTTAAAACACAACAAAGCACTTTGAATCCATCTACCTTCACTTTTCACACCATTAAAACACCAAAAACCTTTTTGTATTTGTTCTTTAAATCATAAAAATCACCACAGAAGTAGTTGGAGCTCATGACTTTCAAGCATAAACTAAGTCTGTGTCGGTGTGTGATGACACGAGCGTTAGAAATCTGGGGAAAAAAAGTACCTCTAAGTAGTCTTGTGTCATCCTGGAAATGATCATTGGTGAAACCTAAACATAGATATTTACATTCAAAGTGTGAGCAAAAGATCTGCAGAACATTCGTTTGCATTAGAAATAAATACACAGTTTCCGTCAAATGTGGGGACATGGCTCTGGCATAAACTGTTGTTTCTCCACTGATGCTCTGCGGGCGGCGGTTGTGAAACAATAATCGCTGCTGACCAGTTTATTCCAGTTTAATATGGGACATGTAGCATAAAAAGAGCAAAGAAAAAGCCTTTTGTTTTGGTGCTAGGAGTTCAGCCAAGTCTTACTGCTGCTGCAACATGTTAAAAAATAATAATAAAAAAATTAATATGTAAGGAAATGTATCAGAGTGGAGAGATGCTTAAAATAATCTAGCACACTGTGGAATTGGCAGCTCTGGAGAAAGACTGCTTGCACATGCTTAAAATCCACATGGCCAAATTGTGTTTATCTACAGCTACGGATTATTCTTTATTATATCAACTGCTGAGATGCTTATACATTCCCACTGGGAGCTAAGTGTTTATACATAGAAACAATAAGCTGGCGAGCTGTGCCACCGAGCTGAAATTGAAAAATCAGAAGTACTTTTTCTCTCAATCTTTGCATTTTTATGCCATTTTCCCATATTACAAAATGCTCCCCCCCCCTCTCCCATCCCCCCACCCATATGAGCACATAATCACAGCAAGGGATTCAGTTTATAACCTTGGCACAATGCCACTGTGGAGATAATTAGTGATGGAGGTATGTGCAGGAAGACAGGCAGATGCAAGTATTCAAATGGAGGCTAATAACATAATGATATTATCAAACTCATCTGTGTGATGAGTTAATCAAAGATAAGCACGGGGCATGGCGAGAGGCTTCATTAGAAATATATACTGTGGTAAAACATGCATTAATATCCATGCATAAAGGGATTTCTGATTGTACAGCTGACATCATTACACAGCGGCATGCAAAGAGGCACAGTTTATACGGAGCTGGATCAGAAACGTGGACTGTAATAACAGGCCTGGCTCCTTCTGCTAATTATGTTGCATATGTAATGTAGGTTATTATGCCTCCTACAGGCTTTCACTAGAGCACAGCGTGCGTTTTGAAGACTACAAGGACATAAAGAGTGAGTAAGTTCACATGTTCTAGTGTAGGTGCAGCACATTTTGCTTTTCAGGTCATGGTGTATCCATAAAACACGAGCCCGACACAGCTGGCCTTGTTTTAGGTTGTTTAACTGGATTGATTTACTGCACGGAAGTTGAATTAATGTGGCGAGGAAAAAAAATGGAAATAACTTATAGCTAAGTGACCAATAGTCAAATTGTTTAGTAATGATTCATGAAATGCAATCACTTGAGCTCTGCCTCGATGTTAAACGGTATAATATGCTGCAAGGAGGAGCATTTAAAATTTAAAGCATAGCCAGAGTCAGTTTCAGAGGCGCTGCAAAAAATACTAATTTAAAGACCCCAACAGGCTCTTATGACTGTTCTTGACATAAAAACTCCTTGAATAGGAGCATGAATTGTGCTTTATTTGTGTGCTGAACGTTGTGTAATAGTAGTAGTTATCATCTCTGTGCAGTTTGACTTGAACGCAACTTCTCTACATCTTTAAGTATCTATAAAAGTTATAAAATTCTTTGTTTTTGCGTGATTTCTTAAAGTTGGAGTTGAAGAGGCTAAATGTTTCAGTGTTTTGCAACCATCCCGTGATAAATATTGATGCACGCTCAGGTTGTGCTTCGCGTTGGTTGCTGTCGGGACTGATGCTGTTCATGTGACGTGCACCACTCTGTATGCTAGATATTCATCGATAAGTAAAGACCAATAGTTGTGTCTGAGTAGCTGCTAATGACTAATACTGATCCACTTCAGTTCAGTTAGAAAAAGCCGATTTCATTATCAAATGAAAACAATGATGCTCCTAACGCGTCCTTGTTATGCCGCAACACAAACGCATAACAGAAAATGGCAAACAAGGCATCACCACCGCACTGACAACAGCGACACGAGCAACACCAAGCGACAAGACATTCGACACAGGTTTGACATCGCCGTGAGAGAGAGAGCTTACTTCCTGTGGGGATCAAGTCCCTGTCTGGAATGAAGAGTTTATACCCATAATGCTTCTCCAGCACGTCGGGGAGGATCTCCAGGGCAAAGCGCTCCTCCTCTCGGGTCTCCTGGCTCCACTGGTCTGGGTCAACTTTGGTGTAGGACAGGTAAGCATCGTAGTCCTTATTATCTGCAGAAAGAGTTAAGAGACGGACACTGAGATGGAAATATCTCCTGTTATGCATCGGACAACTCAGTGTGCTATGTTAATTTTATTGTTCTCTTTAATTTAGTTTCAAAAATCAAGGTTTGGTGGAAGCACACTGAGCGGAAACACAATATCTGCTCTTGAATCCTTGCACGGCCTCTTCTAGGGGCGATAAAAGCTCCCAAAACCACTTTGCTTCAATTAAATGTGTGTATGTTTTATGATTTTAACACAATGTTTCCTACCTTGGTCAGCAAAGTTATGCTCTGTTATACCCCTGATGCTCACAATCTATTTTCATTCTGGCGTACAGAGAGCTATTCATTCACTGGGAGACTTCATTGAGACGGGACGCCTCCATTATACCGACCTCTGGGCACCTCTGCCCATCTGAGTGCTTTTCATTACAGCTCCGTCCCCGCTGACGAATAATGTTGCCTTGATAGCTACTTTGCCCACTGCAGGCAAAACAAATTAGACTCCAGCCTGAGCTAAACGCCCAACACTGCCTGCTAGGCCGGCACATGGCGCGGCTCCATCACCCACATGAAAGCTCTGATTGATGATGGATTTGAAAGGACTGAGCTGAGAGATGGAAAGTGAGAAGGGAGGGAGGACTTAATGTCTTCTTAAGCTAAAGCACTAGAGCACAATGAGTCAGGAGAATGAAGATGTAGAAATGAGATAACACAGAGCTTTTAAATAGTCCTGGTATGTCTTCTGGTTGTGCAAGAACGCAGGGATGCAATGCTGCTTTAGACAACTACAAGTTTGTGGCAACTGTTTCTGCTTCGTGTACCCCCTCTGCAGAAAGCCTGGTCTGGTGGCATCTTTCTTGCTTACTCTTCGTCCACCCTTTCAAAAAAACCTAAGTTTATGCATTTTGGGCTTTTGTTTTCAACGGCAAACGCTAATCTTGGTAACGGGACTTTTGAACAACCTCCAGGGTTAAAAAATTAAGCCTACACAGAAGCACCAAAAAGTTCCTTGAATGGTAACTTGAGGCTGGACACAATAGAAAGTCAATAAACATAAACCATCTTCCTAATATTGGGTAGGTCTCCCTTGTGTCTCCAAAACAGTTGGGACTCATCAGAGAATGGACAGGGGCCTTCTTAGGTTGTCCTGTGGTGTCTGGCAACTAAGGGGGGCCTTTGGGCCTCTGGACCATCCCACAGATACTTGATCAGTTTGGGATTTAGTGAGTTTGGAGGCCAGGTCAACGCCTTGTGCTGTTCGTCATGTTTTTTGAGCTGGTCCTAAACCATTTTTGTGTCAGGCTGCATCCTGCTGCGGATGTCTGCTGCCATCAAGGAGTGTCACTGCTATGGGGTGGGGTGATAGGTCTGGTCCAGGTACATGTCTAAGTAACATCCAAATGAATGAATGTCAGGTCCAAAAGTTTCCCAGCAGAACACTGAACTGTCACAAGATGGTCAGTGTTATTCCCTTCTCCTGTCAGTGGTTTTAATGATGTGGCTGATCGCTGCATGCAATATTTTGAGGCCATATTATTCAAAAAATGAAAGTCACAGATTCTACGTGTTTCCTTATTCACTCAAATTACCATATCCGTGCTGCAGAAGGAGGGAAACATCAGAACTGGGACAGCTGCAGTGTGATCACAGCCTTTGAGGTAAACTCATTAGAGACGCGAGCAGAGTTTGGAACTATGAGTTTCTGTTTTCATTACGACTCCGGTCCTTGTGCTTTATAACAGCCACCTGCAGTGCGGCAGCCATGTTTGAATGCTTAAGACGTCTGAGACGGGAGCTGAGGGTGGCAGAGTCAGGTTAAGGGGAAAAAGGGGGAGAAGCAGATGTGTTTTGGATTCTCAGTACAGCATCCCGGGCTTTGTGTCGTTTAATATCCTCTCCGTTTTACACTCCAGCTTCTCTCTGGGCTGTGAGACTGTCAACAAGATTCACTCACTTCCCGGTGGGTAATCTTGATATTTGGCAAGTGCACACCACTCTGATGTGACACTGTGTAATTAATCTAACTTGTTTTTATAACGTGCAATTCATTTTACAACATCAGGGACATGTAAAAAATAATTGAAATGTAACCTCATAATCACTTAGTATAAGTAACTCTGAGGCCTAAATTCTGCTTCACGGTGACATAAATCTCCCTCTCTTGTTTTTTTTTTTTTTTTTCTCTGGTAGCCTTTAAACGAAAGCTGTGTAGGCAGATCAAGGGCTATTTTCGAGGAGATGATTCACTCGTGTGTTGTGAGAAGCAGAGAGGAGGGAAGAGGGAGAGGCAGAGGGTGAATCTGAGAGGCGGAATGACCTCCAGTCTTGCATCTTGAGAAGTCGGTCCTTATAGGAAACGGTTGAGGTGTATCTGAGCACACCCACAAAGTCTTTACACAGTGCCGTCCCACATGAAGCTGCAAAGGGAGCGCCTTGACTGGAAGCTCTTGTCCTGTGTGTGTGTGTGTGTGTGTGCGGAGCGAGGGAGAGGGGCAATGGATGCATGCATGCTCAGAGAGCCTCCAGTTAGATTGTGAACTCCTGAACTCGCACTGGAGAGAGCCAAGAGAGTTGGAGGCGTAATCTCTGGGATATATCTGGGCTCCATTACATTTAATGGAGGGGAGATTGGAACGTAACACACATACTTAACTCTGGAGCTACGAAAGCACATGGTGTGGACTGCTAATGAGTAGCTGAGCACTTTTTTTTTTTTGTGCCCAAAACATAATGTTTTGTTTTTCCCTAATTTAATTTTGCCAAAGCTTGCGTCAGGCAGCAGAAAGCATCTGAGAGGAATCTAGTTTAGAAATGGAGCTGGCATTTTGCTTTTGTGTACAGTATCACACCCTGCGCTCCGATAACACATTTGATGGGGTGTACTCGTCGACAGTTAATTGCACAAATGGGCTAGACTAAATATGTGACGGCTCTCTGAGTATAAAACAAGATAACTCAACTACAGACATCACAGTTTCAGCAAAGCCTCGAGATGCATCGCCGCAAATCTCCCCCCGGATGAAATTAGCCAATATTATTATTTCAAAATTAAAAATGTGGGGTGAATAAAAAAGCAGCTGCTTCCTTGAATTTGAGATTTCAAACTTTCTGATCTCTGCATCTTACATTTTTAAATTAAACAGGATACATTACCGTCCCCGTGGATGCGAGATGTGAAAATTATTAATGTTTAACATTGCCAAACTGTACAGAACATCGACAGAGCCTCATAACTCAACGCCGACATTCGTATTTATGGCCGAGTGCTGATGAGCTCCCACCTCGCCTGGCTGTTGTCATCGTGAAGCCTATTATTGATTCCACTGACACCCACACAATGCGACAAGTGAGCGCTCTTTAACTAAATTGCGCCGCTGACAAATAGCTGACAGTCCGTCCCATTGTTACGTAAAGCTTACTATTTTACATCTGGCAGAAGAGGGAGGCAGACGTTCAATTAGCACTTCGAGTGGCCACAATGAAGCAAGCACTTTCTTGGCATTGTGCGCAGTACTGGTGAAAGAACATCTCCGTTCATCCTGGCTTAGAGCCTTTTATTGATAAAAAAAAAAAAAAAGAAATGTGTGTGTGCAACTATATCTCACAAGCAGCTATTTTGCCCTGTCAGTGCAGCAGTTACCATAGAGATGGGATCTCGGTGTTAACCACCTCCTGCCATTGCTTAGAGACTGTGATGGTTCCACTCGACTGGCAACCGCTTCCTGATTGGAAATCCCTTATCCTACACCATTCACCTGCGGTTCACTGTCATTGGAGCTCATAGATGACGTGCAGGGTGCAGGTGTGGGCTCGCTTCTGTGTGCCAGAGGTGGCGGCGAGGAGATGTAATCGACCGCGGCGTGGGGGAAAGTATCAGGGCTCTCCTGAGAGCTCTGGAGGCAGCGTGCTGTGTCTTATTGAACCTGATCCCCTTATACCGGGGAACAAATTGAAAATCTGTTTCTCTCTCCAAGCACTCACTCGGGTGGCACAATTAAAGGAGACAATTGCTGTTTGGCATTAAGTTCAAGGCCCGACATTTATTTATTTTTTTTATTCCTTTTTTCAACACAACTGCTTCTGGGAGATCCATTACGGGAAAGTTTCCCTTTTTCAGGGTCGGAAATCCAACTTAACCAGAGGTAATGACTTTCAATGAAATGTCTGATGTAGCGGCCGTCACTTTTTACCTTTTAATGCACATAACTCTCTCGCTGTCTCTCTTTCCACCACATACAGTCCCTCAGCTTCTCTGAACTAATCTCATTCCCCCTGAATTCATTGCAGAGCTGCTACTTGAGAGACTCATTACAGGGGAATCAAATTAAAACTTGCTCCTTGTCTCAGTTTGATGCATTTTTAAGCCAAGACTCATCCACCAGGTCCAATCAGTGTTTATTTATTTATTTTTTTCTCTTTTACTATTGCTGATGGGGCCTCAGAGTTAATGTTTTTGTCTGGCACAGGGGGGCTGTGTTTTGCCTCACTTTATGGAGAGCGTTCAGCAGAATATATTGCCCTGTCACTCGTGTACTTACTCATGTGCAGTTTGCATGCAGACATGAGAAATCACCCACACAGGCAGCGCACAATCACAAACCTCCTGCGTCTAAACACATCCGTCTTTCCTTAAGAATTCTCTTCGGTACCGTCTACGCTTTCTATGCAAACAAATATTTAGCAGAGTGAGGAGCAAGAGCAACACTGGTTTCCTCTTTTGACAAAAACTGAACTGACCAAAAATGACAACACATTAAAATATGCATATTAGCTTTTACCAGCTTTACACAGCTGGCAAGTCTTGCATTTGAACTGCTGTGTGCCAAGCACTTAAGCAGGACTTAAGGCTATTGTCATGTGGGAATAAATTGTATCTTTGGCTTCTCTATAATAGATTTTTCTTTGTGTGATTGAAGCCATTGAGACTTGATTGAATAGGAGAAGCACATAAATCTGATGATTTGCAGCTCTTAAACTCCACCGTGGGCTGCTCCAGAAATATCTAAGTTAATCAAAAGTAGTGTGAACAGCTCAGGAGAAAGGGCCCTAACAATTGGGTATTATATCATTGAACACTTGAATCCCAGTAGCTATTAACAACATGGCACAATGGGTGATGCTTATACTCATAGATCCTGGGGTTACAGTGTGTAACCTGCATTAACCGCCATGGCAGGTTAGCTAGGATGGCAGCAGTTGGTTAAATAGTTGGATATTTTGTTCTCCTGCTTTAAAGACACTGATGTACTAGATGCTAGTTTTGATGTAGCATATCTAAATATGAGGTCGCAGGAGAAAACTGCATTTGTTGTCGCTATGTTTGAGGATTTAACTAGAAAAAAATGCACTGCAAAATTGTATCAGATCCCAGGAAATGTGCATACGCTGTACAGTATATATACATTAACAATTTGCATCTTTACACTAAGTACTTGTACTTGCATGGAGTTCACATTATTATTTTTTGCCCCTGTCTTCCTTCTATCCAACAGACAACCAAAAGTGTGCCTAGAAATACAAAGCACGTCACAGGCTGCAGCTGCATTCAAAGTGTTTAAGCGATCAAGGCAGAGTTTTCCCTTTAAAGCTAAACTGTGCAATGTTGCCTGTTGGAGGCTTTGAAACGCTGCCGGAGGGAAGTGTTTGAAAAATCCAAACTTCATTACCCATAAGTCATGCGTTGTGATGTCAGGAAGCAGAGCTCGGCATGAACGTTATTACAAAGCGGGCTTGTGATTGCAAATATGGGAAGAAAGGAAAACAACATCAAAGATTGGTGAGTTGCTGTTTAGGGGACAGTTTACTGAATATATTTCCACGCAATCATTGATCTAGCTCTTCCTGTGGGCTCCTGAAAATTTTTTGATGGAGGGTCTTTCTGATGCAGCCGTATGTCATTTATGAAACAGGCATATGTTTACACACAAATTGTGTCACATGCAGCTGCAAGATATGAAAAAAAGACCAAAACAAATATGTTTGCAGAGGAGCACTGATCCTGTTTAAGTTTAGGAAGTTTGCACAGTAGCACCACGTGAGCCTGTAGACTGTAGCACCACAGATTGGGAAATAAACAACCTCTCATCTCTTCTTACCTCCGTCTATATCCTCGCTTCCAAAGTGGTTCCTGTAGAAGAGCATGAGCTCGATCCTGTAGCACTTGTACAGCGTCACCAGGCAGATCAGCAGCATCAGGATCGCTCCCAGACCTCCGGCGAGCTCCACCGTGTACATCAGCTCCGCTAATATGTCGAACACGGCAAGAGGAAGAGAAAACAAGAGACTTTAACCAAGAAAGAAAGCATCGTTGATTGATCACAATCAAGGTGTTTATGGAGCGTGATTTGTTTTCTATCAGTCACATTTACAGCACAAAAAAAAAGACCAAAAGCCTGCGTGTGTCTTCCTTGAGGTAATACACAAGATTTCCAATCTATTCAGTTACTTTGCTAGAAAGAGTAAGCGTGATGATCAATGTATTCTGCAGAACACCTGACTGAATTTGTGTTTGATTTCTAGCTCCTGTCTTTTGAAAGTTTCAGAAAAATAAGTTTAAGGAAGCATTAGCGCTTAACATCCATAGGCAGTTTAGCTGAGATGACTTTTATTTTTTATTTTTATCTTTTCCCGGCAGACACTTAACGCTGTGAGACCACATTTACTCTCATCCTAAGATTCTACAGACTCTTATTTGTACTCCATCTTATTTCTATCGTAAGAGCAGAGCATCAATAGGTAATCAGTGGAAAAGGTAATGCACGGTTTTGTTATGATGGATAAGAAAAAACTCCGTGTTGTGAAATGACTGTGCCGAACCTCCATTTGTTTGAAAAAAAGGGGGGTTTTCTGCATTTCTCGTGCATAGTCTATTAATTCAGACTATGTTAGTGTCAGCCCTTCTTGTTTTTCCGCTCCGTCTTTTCACAGCGTGGCTGGATTGGATCCAGATGACATAACTCAAACTGAAAGTACAAGCGCTTCTGTATCCCATGTCATTTAATGCCTCCTGGCTCGACTGGATTGTATATATATAAAAAAAAAAAAACTCACACTGAGGCAACTGGTGCGACAATAGCAGGTGACAGAGCAGACTGCCACGCTTATGAAGATGGGTTATGTGTGTACAGGTGCAGAGAGGTAAAGCTCCCCGACTGTTAGTTGTTCTTCAAGCGATCGAAGCGGTCCACTCTTCCCTCCATCCGTCATCACTGCAACCTGACATGAACTCGTAAAAACACGAAAAGGATCGGAGGAGGAGGAGGCCTGATTCTGAAGTGCTGCGCTTCACTTTTGATAATTCACTTTTAAATCGGGTGAATTTGGTTTGAAAACCAATCAGAGGCCAGTGTTACTTCACAAAACGAGACAGTGTACTCATCCATTAGCCTTCACGGTCTAATAAGCTACCTTGAAAACCAAGTCGTGTCTTTGTCTTTTCATGATCTTGTCTCTTTTTCAAGGCTTTTTTTTTTCCTTTTTAACAGAGTTTTCTGTCGGTTGTCACTCCATCTTTTGCACTTCAACATTTCCTCCTGGCTACGCCTCACAAAATCTGGGTGGTCAGCCTTCATTGGTTGACTAATGGACAACAGTAAAAGGCTGGACTTACTGCAGTGCTGCACACACACACACACACACATATAAACATGGACGGAGAGGACTTGCGTGCATCACCATCCATCACCGACGCACATTTAACCTCGTTGGAGTGTGCGATGCCCATCCCACTGCAGCGGCCATCAGGCTGACAGCTTCCATGATGAAGGATGATGTTCTAGAGAGCTAACGAGCATGGTCCGTGCTGCTTCATCACGCCTGTCCGGCCACGACCTTCAGCCAAACTCACGGACGGACGTATGCACGCGTACGCAAACAGAAGAGCAAACAAACTCGGGGCAGCATGAACACAGGTCCCCCCGCTGAGCCTCTGATTTTCTCTGCTTAGTTTCTTTCCTGCCAGCCACGGGAATCGTGCTGAATTAGTTTACTTTTCAGAGAGAGATGCTGCGGCTAACAAGCACTGCGAGAAGCCGGATCCAAATAGCCCTATTCTCCCTCACTTCCTCTCCACCTCTGCTCTGCCCTCCCGCCTTAGTGCACACTGCTACTCCGCTCAGATATCTGGACAGTATAACGAGCAGCTGCTTCTCAAGCAGCAAAGATTACAGTCGAGGAGGCCAATCCTTCTTCGCCTGGCATCCATATTGTAGCAGTGCTGCAGTGGGACAGATTAAGACAAATTAGCTCCTGACGACTGGAAGGCTGGATTTGATAGAGCCACATGGCATCGGGCGATTCATCAGCTTTTTCTCTCCCTCTATTTCTGCATCTCCTCGTCTAGGGACGAAGATGAAATTATGGTAAATGTGCGAAAGCTGAGCCTGCTGCTCTTCATATTCACACATCAAGAATTGCAGTATACAGTAAAGGAAGTTATTTACTTTGATTGCTGCCTATTATCGTAAGGAGAAAAAAAAGTTGGTCAGGAGCACAACTTCTCGACTGCACAAAGTTGTTTAAAAAGTGAAAATAAGGACGCAGCGTCACGCCAAGAGACATAAAAGTGAAGACACATTCTGATTAACGGCGTGCGATTCAAAGTGTCTGCGTGTGCGCGAGCGGGTTCAGAAAGGGAGGCGAGCAGAGTAAAGATGTGCTCAGACTGAACCCAAAATTAATTTGGTGTGCTGTGCGCTGTTTTCACAGCTTCGAGAGACAAGTGCGGAAAACTCTGACACATTTTGAAAGGCAGTGTAAACACTCACTGGTCTTGTACTTGCACCCACACCACAGATTCAGAGGAGGGAGGAGGGAAAAAAAAAATAAAACATCCCAAAAACATGGAAACAACTCGATTTTCCTTGTACTCCCGCAATCCTGTGAGGACTGGGCTAATCTTCTGCAGTTTATTCCGAGATTCGACTTTGCAGCATAAACCCCTTTAATATAGCAAATGGAGGGGAACTGGGCTGGCATCAAAGCTGGATCCAAAGCTGCAAGCTTAAAAGAGAGTAGAACTATCTTACTATGTAAATGTATTCATCACTGACAACTTTTAAGGCTACAGAGACCCCCCTAGCCTCACTAAAAAAAAAAAAAAAACTCCCTTACATAACCACACTGGAAATTCTGCGCATCTCTTTTTGAAATCATCACGGACTCAACTTTCAAACACACATCCTCGGTGAGGCAAAACCTCAAAAATGTTTGCGTGAATAAAAAGACAGGGAGGAGGGACAGAGGCAGCAGAGATGTGAACATGTTTGAGTGAGAGTTCGCCGATCAAAGAGGATTTGTGGGCATGTGCGTGCGTTGGGAGAGGTCATTTCCAGACAGTCAAACAGCTTGTCTGGCATCATAACGCTGAGAGCTGCCTCAGCCCGAGAGCAATTTTTCGTTCACTGCAAACTAATGCTTCCTCAGACCGGGGTAGATGAATAGGCTTTTTACACTATCCACCATAGTGCCCCATTTTTTTTTTTTCTTCCCTGAGGCGGGACACAACTGGTCAATTCCCCGAATCCCGCTAGTAGTTCTTCTTTGTACTCCGTAAAGTGCTTCAGGAGATCCACTTCATTGTCGGCGTGAAGGCCTGCGCTATTAAATTGTGGTTTTCACCTCCAAAGTTGTAACGTGTCATTATTAAATATCAAGGCTGTCCTATTCATCTGTGAGATTTATGGTAAAATACAGAAAATGCTTTGAATTCATCAAGTGCTCGTGTGCTCGCACGCTTGGCTCACCTTTCTTGGTGAGCTGGATATTAGCCTGCCGCCGCCCGTTGCCGTTTTCCACGTAGCAGGAGTAGTTGCCCAGATCGCTCTCCTCCAGAGAGTCGATGGTCAGAGAGATGGAAACCTCTTGCTCCCCGAGGTGCTCCCGGATTGTCCTGCAGGGGACAGCAGAGAGCGTGTAAAAAATTAATGCATGGATGCAGAAGGTGGCTGGTGCACATGAAACCTGGGCTGGAAGCAGGGTTTGTAGTGAGCAAAGACAAGGCATGGGGCCTGCTACTATGGTCAGTAAACTAATACCTACAAATATGAAAATGAAAATGTATGAAAATGTGAATTAATTCAAATCTGTACTTACATTGGAACAATTGAGGAATGCACCTAACAATTGAGGAATGCACCTAGAGATAATGCTAATCTAGCAACGTGTAAGATCACTGTTTTGGCTTTACGATCGTCAACTTTATTTTCACTTTATTATTTCTGTTTTCAGCGGAAAAAGCTGAAACCCACAGCGCTCTACTGGAGTAGCACCAAACAGCAGAGCAATTTAGTGCAGCATCCAGATGCAGCAGGACAGGAGTGAGTATTGGATTAACATTTCCCTTGTGGCAAGGCATTAACGCCGAAGCCGTTACTCTGCTGTATGTGTAAAAAGGCGGCAATACATTTTAATACACGCACAATTAAAGCTTGTTGGGCTGCTTCCAAATATGTCCAAAAAACTTAAACCTGCATTTATTTGGTCACTTGGCGGCAGCATGACAAGCTGACAACACAGCATCTAATATATCTATACACAGAACAAAAATATCACCCCGTTATACATGTGTTCCTGTCTCACTAATGAATGAGTGCACTATTCTCTCTGTGTTCGGCTCTGTAGCTGCTACAGGTTTCACTCTCTGCAGGAGCTAGCCTCTGCCTTTGTCTGACTTCTCTCCGCCTGTCGAGCGGCTGGGTTTTAGAGCGGATTGCAAAACCAAAACCAAAAAAAAAAAAAACCTCTTAAAAGCCGAGCAGAGAACAGGCGAACGGCACAGTCAGATGACGTGGGTTTGTCACAACACCAACAGAGCCTTTCACGCCGATACAGTGTTAATGTCAAATATTAATTGCTGCAGCTTTAAATGACGGGAAAAATGGTGAGTCACCTGAAATAAAGCAAAGAAAACATTCATGCAAACCTAATTTGCTGAGTCAAATATGTGCGTCTGTTTACATATATGGGAAAGTCTGATTCTGATCTTCAGACTGCCTTAAAATCTTAATTTTCACTTTACTCGTTTTAAGAAATAGAGAGTGTTTGACATGTGTGGAAAACTAAATGTGGTACAGCTTTTGAGCCCACTCTACAGTCGTCCCTGCCTGATTTGGATCCAGACAGATCAGACGGCGCTGGATCGTTGGGCTGATGAAAGGATGATTTGGAGTTCGAGCCAGAGACATGTGTTGAACATGAAGTGTCTGATGGCGGCCAGCCTCTATCAATTAATCAGGAAGGGATGACTGATTCATAACTGTTCGCCCTAAAACTCTTAGTAGGTCAAATGAAACCGGCTGTTGGGTAAAATCTGCCTTCAAACATTTCGCCAAAACAGAAAAGTCCAATCAACTCATTACTGAATGTGAGGTGTGCAGGCATTTGTTTAAGAAGTGGGTTTGAAAAGAAGAAGAAGAAAAAAAAAAAAAACATCAAGGAACGTGCAGAAGTGAATTTTAAATTTTGCAGCTATACAGGAATTGTCAGAGTTGTGCTCTGTGACTGCAGATTCAAAATAACAAAGCCAGTTCAAATGCTCTGAGTTTGTGTCAGAAATAAAACTGAAGTCAAAAAGTCACAAGTAGAAAGCACAGACTCTTAAATAAAATATGGATTTTATTCCGACAAAAACAGCTTGCCCCGAGGAAATCAGAGTTTTCTCTACACCATGCATCCTAAAATCCATAAATCATGACCTTAGATTTACACGCTTCCATCTTGAGTCTGAGACAGACATAAGCTATGCACTTTATAACTGTATAATGCAGCTTTACACTCAAAGTATCTTCCCCACATCATAAATATGCAGGTAGCCACGCCAGACAGGATGTTGGTTTAATCCCAAGTTCTGTAGCAGCTTTTTTTTTTTTTTTTTTTAGAGGTGACATCAATACAACTAAACTACACAAAGGTAGGAGCCGGCTGCCCGTGACTGACAAGGAGCCAACGTTGCATGAGTCATGACACATTTCCCCCATGAAAAATACTGCTCGGTTGACTACGCTGAGGCTCTTGATGTTGATTGGTTGTGACATGCTGGTATGGGGATAATAGTGTGACTGTCACGATGCACTACGGCGCCGACCTATCACACAACATTTTGCCAGGAGGGTTAGTGAGGGGGAGAAAAAAAAAAAGCTCTTTTGATGCTTTTGTTATAAAGAATTCAGCCATTTTTCTAAAAATCTGTGTACTACATAACAAACAGCACGCACAAAGAGTAGAAACCAACGCTTTTATTGTTTGATCACAGAGCGCGAACGCTATGATAATCCGTGTTGCCTTATTCTCTCTTGGCAGGATGTTGTGTTCATTAGCATTAAATGGATTTTATCAGCCTCCTCTCCATTATCAGCATCTCCCTCGTTTAAATGAGGTGAAAGAACTGTGTCATATTGTAGTTATTGTGCTTTAGTGGGGAGCACCGACCAAAAGCCAACAAGCCATCAGGAGGAGCTGACACCCAAACCACTCAAAATGTCAAGGTGCACTTTAAAGGCGCTCAAACAAAGCTCAACCGCACAAGAGCCTGCCTGTTGAATAATCTACATTAGAGTCAATCCAGAGTAGAAATAAGATAATAAATGATAGTATGGCACAAAATATAGCCCCACAATAAACAAACCAATAATTGAACTGTGATTAATGCAAACTGAATCTGGTCGCAGCCTTTTCCAGCACAGTTGCAGTAACATAACAACAGAATCAGCTAAAACAAATAGAAAGCTAACTTCTACACGACAAAATGAAGACAAAAAAGTTGGTTAAACCACCCGTAACAAACTCCTGTGACAAAAGAAATAACAAGAAAACAATGACGGTTAAAAGAGAAGATTGTGTCCCGCTGGGCGGTTGTGCAACAACAAGGATGATGTATGAGCAGATAATCTCTTTAAGGTTACAAAAATTACAGGCATTTCAAGCCCCCGGTTTAATGATGCATGGGGCTAATTGTGCGAAAAGGTGCGAGCGCCACTAGGGCATTCATCTGCCGCCTGCTTCTGGGCATTTGAATATGAAACCTCGTCTAAATTTTTGTTGATCAATGAATGAACTAAACAAAGGAGATGTGTGCAGGGCTGGGGAGATAAAGAAAAACTAGAATGCGACCGCTGCTGCCATGGCAATGTCTTGCATTAGCTTTACAAATAGCCGCTAATAACTGGTATCCCACTTAGAAAATATCACGCTGCAGTGAAATTTACAAAGATGAACCATTAGAGGTGATCATTTCCAGCTACGTGGACTCACTGCCTCATAAAAACTAATAATGAAGTCGTACTTTTTAAGACGCTCTTCTACGTAAAGGTTACTTCCCGGAGTGAGGGTTGTGTGGCTGCGCGTGTGAGGAGGAAATGAACGCAGTCTTTTAATTCTCGTGAGCTCATCGCTCTCCATTGTGCAGCCAGTCAGGCGGAGGCGTGGGAACGTCACAAGGTTGGCATCCAGATCCGCGCTGATGGAAAGAGATGGCAGCCATATGTGACTAAACACTGACTGATCTGAAACACTCCAGGTGCTGGAGGGAAAAATAAATAAAAAAAATCTTTGTTTACAGAAAGACGCATGTCCATCTTACTTGTCAGTAAAAGCCCTGAAGCATGGACAGAGCCAAACAAACATCCGGCAGAAAGTCAAGGGCAGTGTAAATCTGGTGCCGTGTTGCTGGATGGAGTCGCACACGTTCAGTTCAATCACACTTTCACTTCACTTTTAAATGCTGTTTCCCTACGTGGGCACAGGCTACTAAATCCAACCTGAGGCTCAAAGTGATGGAAACTACCCAAAACCAAGTCTGGGAGGCATCATTATTCACTTCAAACTTAAGCAAACATCACATATTAGCCTGAAACCTTTTATTAGACAAACACACATTTCATCCCATAAGCATATCTAAGCACTGTGATGCATCTGCCTCATATTATCTAGTTCAGTCTCTCCCAGCGCAACACCTGAACTTCTGAACTCCTCCGTGTTTTCATGCTGCTCTTTTTTTGTCTTGGCCGGCTGGTTGCTTGATAATATTTTTCCCCTGCTG
Source organism: Planiliza haematocheilus (assembly GCA_005024645.1). NCBI lineage: Eukaryota > Metazoa > Chordata > Actinopteri > Mugiliformes > Mugilidae > Planiliza > Planiliza haematocheilus. The sequence goes on along the minus strand of SRSE01000183.1, from coordinate 453,991 downwards.
CCTGCGCTTCTCCTGGTTACACTCCAAAGGTTGATTTGAATTTGATCCGACTCGAAAAATGAAAAATTGCACCCAATGACAGATCGCCCAGCAGGCATCGGCTTGGAGGTGGCTTTTGCGTGTGCCACGGTGTTGCATCAGTTACCGCTACGGGTGCTCCACTTTTTTAAACTGTCTGGCCGAACTTGTTATGGATATGATACCGAGTGGAGCAGCGATGAAACCAGATCTCCTGTGTGCACACATGCACGACCTCTCCACATATCGCATATTTCTAAATAAATGCCCAAAATAGTCCTGATATGTTGGGGTATTCTAGGAGAGCTTCATAGCCTGGCCAGCCTCACTCTGTCCGACCACTAACACCTCAAAAACCTCAATAATTCACAGTTTACACTCTTTAATCTCTACCAAAACCACAATTTTTATAGATATGCGGATAGAGGTTTCACCATAACATTTTATATTCCTCCAATCCAGCAATGGGTTTCTCCATTAAATCACCAAATGCTATCACACCAACAAAAGTTTTTATCGTTAGACTTTCATTATTAATGTGAGACTGTTCCGGGCGGTGCTGAGTTCGCAGCGCTAACAGGCAGTGGAAGTATCGCTGGACCTTGTAAGTACCCTGATTTCCCATGAATATATCTGTAACAGCATTAATTAGAGCTGGAAGATAAAATGAAATTTTACACTTGAACTGCTGCTCAAAAGGGTGCTCTATGGCCATACACCAGGGACGGAAACTTCCTCTGGTTTAAAACTTCTGCTGCACAGCCTTTATGTGTGCATTCTGCGCTGAGACTTCACCTCAGAGATCCGCGTAGTCTTGTGTTGCAGCCACAAATTTTTATATCAACCCCGAATCTCAGTGGTGAAACATTGTGCCAAAAGCTCCATTTCATGTATTACAGGCAGCCCTTCAGGGAATACTCCTGTGTGATTAATTTCCATTTCAAAGCTAAAAGCTCGTGGAACGATGTCAGGGAGTGGGTTTGAAGTGGTGCACATTCAAATGGGAACAAAAAAAATAAATAAAATAAATAATAACACACAGGGGGAGAGAGTGTCACACAGTGGCACACAACAAAAATATGCATTTCAGAAAACTACTATACGCACACGAGCTTCTGAACGTCTGCGCCTGCACACAAAGTAGCTCAGGGTCACAGTTTGGATTTCGTAGCTTGGTACCTCATTTAACTATCGCATGAAAGCAAGTTTCCACCCGCACACGGTGCAGTTCCCGGTGTTTCTTTCTTCTCGTCTTTATTGTACCACCTACCCAATGCCGCCACCTGCCTCCCCCGCCCCCTCCACCCCACTCCACCTCCTCCACCACCACCCACTTAAATCCTGTAGGCTCTAATTGGCCTGGTGTCCTTCACAACGGAGAGCGGCGCTGAGAGCTGGATGGAGCGTGCTAGCAGGCTAATAGAGACATCTCGAAATGCCAGGTCACTGACTGGGCCGCTAACTCTCCTCCCAGCCTTGTCATGGCGCTTACAGTTAACCTTTTCATTAGACGGGATTTGTCGACAACAGGGATTTTGTAGTCACACGTGTGGTCTGTCAAAAGAGTACAGTGGAGCGGGACATGAAAGGTTGTGTGATGTGTTTATTTTGGTTCGCATGAGTCTGTCCTAATAGTTAATACATTATTCCCTCTGTAGCGTGATGAAAATCCATAAACCATAATAAATTCACAAAATCAATCCATGGTTTTGACACGATGGGAGTTTTTCAGCTATCACGACCCAATTAATAATTCAGAGTAGTTTTTGTTTCTGTGCTGTACCCAAATCGCCTTCACACACACACAAACACACAAAAAAAACATAAAATTATATCTGCCAGTGTCACTGTTTTAATTTCACTCCCACAGTAACACCCCAGTTAGCAAATATTACCTCCTATCGCTGCTTCTCTGCTGTGCTTTAACAAGGCAAACCTGAAAACTAGATATCAGACGGATCTTGTTTCCTTGGACGTTAAAGCCGATACACCTCCTTGAACTTGGCCTTGTTTTCCAAATGCCCCAGTGATGATAGCAGAGCAAAAGAAACACACTCCTTGAAGATTAAGCATTTCCCCTTCGCTGCTAAAACTTTATTTATTGCATTTCTCTAACAACATCTGGGAGGTAGACGCCACGCCGCTGCACAAACTCATTGCATTTTGTGACTAGATGTTAATTTCCTACTTTACATGTGCAGTATATTTGATTTGTTTGTAGTCTTCAGACAGTTTGCTCTTGGTGAACCTGTCTGTGTGAACTCACCACGGGGTCCTCTATTGATGATAAGGACTGATTATTCTTTAAAGGAGGACGCTCTAGCTTTTGATCGACCTTCGCTGTCTGAGGAGCAGCTCATCATTTAAAAACAAAAAAAAACGGTGTTGTTGTAATGTTCTGCTCTCCACCAAATGGGGAAAGTGTGACCTTTTTCCAGATGGCCTATAATAAAGCGAAGAACAGCTACTCTGCAATTCTGGCAACACATTACACCAGTTAATCAGTAATAAAAGAATGGCCCAGTCCATCAAACTGACAGTACTGTAAGTATCACGTATAAACTCATTTGACCTGTTTGTGTCGGCCTAGTCGTTTTGTATTAGGGATATTTTGTACCCACTCAAACTGCTTTAACCTAACAACTCTTTAGCAAAGCCAGCGACGTATGCTGTTGTATTTTTCAGAAAGTAAATAAACTTGTCATCCAGCTGAAAGCACCATGCAAGTGAAAGTGTTTTCTCTACAAGTCTGGCTGCTCTTGATCAACTTTTATTATTCATGGCAAGCGCCGGTGGTTCAAACACAGAAATACCAAGAAGCCCTGACACAAAGCTATATGAGATTTTTTTTAAAGGCTCACTGTAAACGAAAACAAGGACTCAAATGTGTGTTTGAAAATTTTCTACGCTAAACTGGAGCTCGCAAGTCTGACCTGAAACTTAAAGAGGCCGACATTGTCAAAAGCGTGCGTTGCTTCTCAGCAGCAACCCCTAAAGGAAGAGGAGCCATCCGATTAGATTGCATTGTTGGATGGTCAACCAGCTTCAGGTGGTGTGTGCGTGTGTGTGTGTGTGTGGGCGCATGCACGTGTGTCTGGCCGTCGGGTTTCCACCTGACTTTGGAACAAACAGTTTCCACTGATAAGCGTGAGCCAAAAGATGGAGGTCACCCAAATGGAAAAGAAGGCTAACGCGGGCATTCGGTTGGAGTTTCCATCTGTTGTGCTGCTCTGCTATTACTGCCTCCACTTATATTTCACTGATGGAGCAATGCCTGAACTGTGTATTTGTAATCTACACAATAAAGAATGCATAGCTATCTGCATTATTAAACAGCCACATAAAGCATTCATGAATATCATTTATGTGATAGCTCGGTAGAGAAAGGTTCCCTTTATAGTTTGGCGTGTTGATGTGTGGTCGCACAGGTTGCGGTAACTAGGCTTAAATAGGTATTTACCAGATCAGCTCTAGGGCCCTTTGCTGCTTTTAAATAAATTAGAAGTAGCTTACCTCATGAATTTGTTATAATGTTTTGTTCAAGCTCTGCTGAACTGGTTTACTCATATTCAGATGTAAAAATGACATAACTGCACTTTTTTTCTGTTTTCTTTCTTTAGTAATTTAAACGAAATTTAAACAAAGGTCACTGCATCTTACTTTATGTCGCTCTCTTGAACCCGCTCCTCGTCCAGATCCTCAATGAACTTCTCTCCCTTCATCCAGTAGATAAGAGGGCTGACGTCTCCGCTGTATCCAAAGAATGCTCTGCATGTTAGGTTGACGGGACTTCCTGTGAGACACAAGAGACGAGAAATGAGGAATGACAAACATCGCTTCCAGGACGATCTGAGGACGATCTGAGGACTATTCATCGCAGGACGAGTGTTGATTAGAACGTCCTCGTTGAAACAAACCCAGGCACATTTATAAAACAGAAAACAACAGATGACCTAGAGGTGGTGATAACGGATTATATCTGATGCCGCTTTAACAAGCACCTGCTCTCGATGCCCAGATTTACACGCACGTCCTGTTATTAAACCCGTTCTCTTACCAGACTCCAATTTTTCACCCTTCAAAACTCCACAACAGCCTCCCCCGATTCCATCAATCTCCACACCATTTCTCTTCCTCCAGAGGTGCCATCTTAAAACCATCGCGGACCCCTTTAAATTCCCTCGACGGCCTCTTAAATTTTAAAACACTCTCTTGAACCCTCTTTCACACCAACTTGGTAACACTGCTGTATCTTCATAAAAGCTCTTATGCTGTTCAACAGTCTCACTTCACCGCCACGTCCTACTTTTAAATTTCAATCACAGCATATTGCGGTGAGAAAAATTCAAACTCGGGAGCACAGAAGAGCTTTAAAGGACAGTGATTTATGCAGTTAATGAATCCATATAACCTACTCACAGTTAACACAGACTTTTCTTCTGTTAGCAGGCACTCTGATTGCAGATTATTAACTCAATTATACTCTTCCTGTGATAGGGAGATGACGTTTTCCTTTGCAGGTCTATGAAACTAGACTGCGATTAAGTCAAGCTTCATTCATAGCTGGTTCTCCCATAGCAGGTAGCTTTCTTTGGGGAACAGAAAGTAAAAGGTGTTTATTGCCGGCAGAAATCAATGCTGCAGCTCAGTGGCTTGATTGAACCCCAGTTGCATCGTAGGAATTCAATCTGTTTTCAAGGAGGAGTGCCCAGTAATGGTGGACATGCACAGTGTGTCACAAATTGTGCACTTCCATGTGTGCACTTGACATTTTGAGTGCATTATGCATTCAAAATGACAAGCATGGAAACATGCAGTGCACTCAGTACTTGGATGGTATGCTCATAAAGGTCAAAAAGGTAGTCAAACAGTGGACATTCCTCATCTCTCAATGGTTTCCATCCTTGCTTTGAAGCAGAAGGACATGGACTACTAACCAGTTTTTTGGAAATTGTGAAAATGCAGGGCAAGAAAGCTGCAGCTGTTGGTGAACACCGTACCATACATGTATGAATGTGTCTGTTGGGCTAGTCGCTGGCTTTATAACTAAAAGCAAAAAAATGCTGAATAAAGCTTAAGGAAACTGCAGAGTGAATACTCTTTGCGGATGTATCATGACAAGCAACCACTTTCACAAGATGGGAACTGAGACAACAGCGCTGAAAGGAATTCCAGTTAGCAAATTAAAGACTGGAAATTTAAAGTGAAAAGTCATAAATCAATTCACCATAACATGTCTAAGTCATTTCTTTATACTAGCATGCACAGGCATACAGTCCAAGTGATAATCATGAGAAGACGGGGATGAGATTGTTCACAGAAAACACATATCAACACTCAAACCCTTTCCTTCACATCAGCAGGAGCTCTTCTATCTGCTCAGCTCATTTGGAACGCAAGTCCTCTGTGACAAACCCTCTTTAAAACCGTTTTTTCCTCCCTGCTTTGGATTAGAGTCCTCTCACTGTTATCACACAAGCCGCAATCGAAGGCACATGAACGTGTGGCCCGTGCTGTGGAAACGGGGAAGGGAAAAATGGAGCAGCACCATCAAAGTCGGCGGGAATGACTCTGATCCATACAATAAAGATCCCAGCGATCAAGGAGGCTCCACCAGCTGTGTGTCCAGGAAGGCAAAAAGGTGATTCAGCATCTCTTCATTAGCTCTACTTGCTCACTGGCCCTGTGGCGAGGAATCAGACGTCTTTGAGATGAGAGATAACTGTGGCATATAATTGGGTACTTGCTAGTTCAAAGATAATAGGGATTTTATTTTACCAAGGCCTGCTCTAATTCGGCCCTCTAGTGCAGTCTAGTGCACTCAGATAATAGCTAAAACATTAACAGGAAATACCTGGTTTGGAGATATAGAAAAGGTCCTGAGCTGGGGGACAGTTTTGCATTTTGACTTCCGGCTCAAAATATTTTATTTCTTTCCGCCGCTGAGACAGAGGATGTGTACGTGTGTGTACAAGAGATGGAGATAATGAGTTACGTCGATGCTGGGATCTATCCCGGACCACACACACATATTGTATATTCACACACACACACACACACACACACAACACACGCGCACATGTTGCTATGCCTCTCATTACCACCAGGGGTCCCTCTGGTGCCACAAAGCAGGAGGGCAAGTGTGCTGGAGAAAACAACAATAAAAAAAAAAATCTAAACACACCATTTTGACAGGTGCAGACAACAGTTAAAGGAAACACGGATCCTTTTGTGTGCCACCTTTGATGTCAAGAGGCTTCACCCATGTATCTGAACAGCATGTTGTGTTGTAGCATTGACAGCTCCACTGCTGTGCTGCCACCAGCCGCAGTGTCACTCTCCAAGACTAACTCCGAGGGACTCTTCGTGCACACGGCTGCGTGTTATTCCCTTAACGATGGCATGTTAATTTGTGCCAGCTTTACTTTGAGCAGCCACGGCTGCAGAGGCAAAGGTAATGTGCTCACTCTGGGAAATGCACAAACAGCCATGCAGGGATTTAAGTACACAGATACTAACATTCAAATCCCAACCTCTGGTTTTGGTAGGAGGTGGGGAGGGGCTAAAGTGAGTCTTAATGCGATTGTCTCCTTTCTCTTATCTACTTGCGCCTCTGGAGCGCCTCTCTTAGTCACGTCAGCAAAGATTCCCGTGGCTAAGCAGGCAGACCGAAAGCTATGAAACCCTGGAACATCACTGAGGAGCGGGAAAACAGGGGCAGAAAGACTCAGGCAGAGAAATGAGGAGTGCATTTCTGCCTCTCTGTGCATGTGAGACAGGTACAGCATGAGAGTAAATGGGCATATGGTCATGACTGAGTTCATGAGAGCGGGGAAAACGGGAAGGGGCTAGAGAGAGGACACACACAGAAACCATTCTTCACGGTGAAGAGTTTCTACACTGAGCGAATAGAGCATTGCGTTGATCTCGTGTGTTGAAGATTACATAGATTACAGATCACTGTATCTGCATGCAAGGTGTGCACCATCCACGTCGAGTTAATCTACCAGCATTTCCCATTCAGATCCAAACAATCAAGCTCTTGAGTGGGGAAGCCTTTTGTTGTCTTTCTTTGTTTTGTTTTTTTGCGTTAACAGACTTGAATTAATTAAGCCCTGCAGCCAACAGGAATAGTACTTCAGAGAGGGAAGCTTTTTAGAGTATTTTTTTTATTTTTTTGGGAAGGACATTTGCAATCTTAACTGCACTAAAGATGTTTTGTTGTTAAGATGGGAAACAATTTAGAAGCTGGAAATTAAAAACAAATAATGCAACACACGTATATAGTCATCTGCAAAAACAGCAAGATCACTGTGTAAGGCAGAGACATTTAAAAAGTATTACTGCCTTGCTGTCGTCTGCCTTCCAACACTTTACCTCACTGCACTTTACATCTGCATTTATTACGTATTTTTTCTTATTAACTGCGTTCAGTTTTGTATTTCTTGAATAAAAATTTCTCATTGTTCTATACAAAGCACGGAGGCTCGCTGAGTGATCTGATAACGGACTCGACAGACACCAGATCTCAGACTAATTAAACACCTATGGATGGTGTTGGATTGCATTCTTCACCAGCCTCATCAAAACACAAAGCGAGAGACTACGTTTTGGCGGATCGCTGTTCATTCCACCGGCGGACGGCAGAGACTAGGAGAATATAAGCATGCAATCCTAAGACCTCTCATGATGCGTTCTTCCTTTTTATTCGCACACATCTATTTCAGGGTAGGATGGTAAAGTAAATCCTCCAAATCCTCCTTGCTTAGGACAGGAGTAACAACATGTGCTTTTAAAGACAAACACAAAATGTCAGAATGACCCTTCCATTATTTGATGTTGCTAGTGCAAAACCCCTCTTTTCTCCTTCGTCCGCCTGGAATATAACTCCTTCTAATAAGTTCTTTCTTTAATGCAGCAGTCAGGACTCTACATAAAATGAAGATTGCCCTGCTTGCTTGTGATCAGCAGGATATCTGGACCGACAAAAAGCCCCAAAATTGAATCAGTAGTTAATTGCCGATGGTTAAAGTGGGCTTCCCAGATTCAGCAGGGCATCGGGGCATCATGAATTCATGAAAATATTTTTACTGGCTCGGAACAAGAGGGATCTTTAGCTTTATCATCTGCTCCATCATTCAGCCAGTGAGGGGTTACAGCAGTGACAGAGCCCTGTAATTGTGGCGTCTGGGTACCCACTCACAACAGCGTTGCCAGATGTGGCGGTTTAATTGTCTCTCTGTACCGCGTTCACATTGTTTGGCTTATTACAGCCTAAGCCTCTCCAATCATGCATTTTAAGGCTGTCACTGACTGCGCTTTGTTCGGTACTCATTTAGCTACGTCCCCCTCGCGTATGGTCAATCTCCTGTTATTCATACTTGGCAATGCACCTCATTATCACTAAGCAGGCAAACTGCTGCCACTATTCTCCTTAATTAATGCAGGTAAAGCAGACATCAAGAGACACAACACAACGTTAACGCTATTCTTTCTTAACTCTATAAGTATGTTAGCATGTGGCAGTCATAAAAACTTCAAATGCATGACGGTTTGTTGTAAAATTACAAATTTCTCTGCTCTGCACAACTTTTGCAGGTGACAAGATGTTCTGGAAATGAAATAAGGTCTTACAGTTGAACACTAGAGGAGAGTGGGAAACAAACACGCCGGTGGGTTGGGTTTGGTAACGAGTCCACTTTCGAGCCTTGTGAAACAGAGCATGACATTTGTAAAGATCAACACCCACTCTCTGCATTGACGTTCTCATAATACAATGTTCTTCAGCACAAAACCGGCGTCTATTATTACCGCCCAATCTAGTAAAGAATCATTACCACTGTTAAACCCTGTGTTGCTTATAATCTTGTGTGGAGAAGTCGCAGTTGAAATCTCCTAATGAAAAGCTCATTAGACATTAATGAAACACTTAAGGGGTGCTTCACAAAACATTAGAGAAATGCCATGTTGAATGGAGGAAACAAGGTTGTAGCACAATTAAAAAAGCATCAGATGATGACAGCAGTTGCCATGTCAACTCGGAAGCAGATGCTATTTTTGCTAGCAGTTATGTGAGGCGCTGAGAAGTGTTTGTGTTGTGCATATTGAGGCTTTATTGGTTTTTCTTCGGTTTGCATCAGTTATTGCCACCGTTTCCTTGGTAGCACCATTTTTCCAGTTAGGTCTCTCATCCATCTCGTTGCTAATCCAAGTACATTTCCCCAGACACATAAAAAACATGTCCTGCCTTTCGGAAGGGCCCTGTCATTTATAATGATACAGCAGGATTGTTGGTTTGAATTGCTGATGCTGCTGTTAGCAAAGAATTTAAGAGTTCCTCAAGGAAGGAAGGAGAAGGTGGAAAATGCAGGGATTGGACACCAACAGGACCCAAATGATCTCTGGGCTTTGGTACAGGGTTATGCAGGCAGAGGAGGGACTCCTGTCGGGCTTAGCGCACAAGGACAAAGCTGTGTCGAGAACCCCTAAGTGGCACCATGTAGTTTAGCTACTGATGGAGGGGCGGAGAGCCGGAGAAAATGTAAAGTAAAAGAGACAGATGTACAATGTCAGGGAAGAAGAGACCGATGGCACTAAATAGTAGGTTCCTCGAGGGCTTGCTGGGTCACCTTTGAAGCGTGCCCACACCTCCAGCAGTCCCATTTCATAGCGGACGCTCCCTGTGGTTAGATGCTCAGCTTGGGCCGACTTCAGCAATGTTTTCAATAAATTTTCTTCCTTGTCCAGGGGATGTGAAGTGCTCTCTGTCTCCACACAGCACAAGTAGTCTTTTACTTTCCTCCAGAGTGCTGCATGACTGCAAACCAAATCTGCAGCTGAAATGAGGGTTTTCTGTTCAAAAAGTCTCAGCCTTGCTTACGTACACTTGAGTTTCCTCATTACTGATGAAATGTTGTGACTCACGGCGGTTGCCATGGCTGACTTTTAGGATTCGGAGAATCTATCAGATGATATTTATAGCCGGAGTTTGGCTCATTCAGAGATGTGTTACTCACACCTACACACTTAAAGAGGTCAACGACAGTCCCAGTGAAGGGAGTCACTTCATGTACACAAAGCCAGAAACTAAGCTTTCATTTCAGAGGCTTTAGAAGGAAATGTTATTATGCTGGGATCAGACAGTAGATATAGAAAACGACATGGAACAAAGACCCTTGTGGATGCTGAGGTCCATCATTAGACTCTAAAACCCTTTGGCCGCAGGAGTGTCATCCTTGGTTAGCCTTACAACCAGCCAGTGTGCAGTGATAGCGTAGCCATCTGACATTTATGAGCTTGTTTGCTGGAGAATTAGGTTTTTCTTTAAGTAACCAAAACGACGGCACTTATCATTTTGCCGTTTTTTTTTTTTTTATTGCACGTTCATACAGTATGTTCAGAGGTTTAGCAAAAAGTATCGATCGGTTGTACCATATTGCAGTAGAGTGGCCCCATCGGTAAAAAAAAAAAAAATAAACAAATAAAAATCTAGTCCCTAAATGGTCCAGTGGAGCAAACTCACTAGCAAAGATCAAGACAGCTTACTGTGCTCAGTGAGCGAGAGAGAGAACGAGACAGAGAGAAGGAGTAGTGAGTTGAGAGTGAGGGAGCACTGCTATATCCATACCCTCTCCTGGGGAGTCCATGTAATGAAAACAGGACACAGCAGAGTGGTCGGGACTGTAGGTGAATTTCCCAGCGTTACAGGAGGCACTGTGTTGGATATCTGCGGCGCACGTGAGCTGAATGAACAACAAGGTCCGGGCAGCAACTTAACTGAGGCTGCAAGTGAATGAGTGGAACAGGTTGGGAAAAAAATAAGGAGGAAAAGCTGTAACTTATCACTTCAAATCTAGCTGCAGAAGGAGGGGAGGAGGGAACGGAGCGAGTCGGCGTTAGTCGGGTTGGAAATGATTGCATCACATTTCTCTGGGGAGAAGTGAGAAAAGTGGAGAGTACATGTTGGGAGCGGGCTGATCTAGTAGTGAGGATGTATGTAGTGAGATGTTCAGTCAAATATGCATGCGGGGAGAGATTTTTCTTAAAGGTCCAACGCGTAGGATTTAATAGCATCTAGTTGTAGGTAGCAGATGAAAACCAACTAAATATATCTCTCCTTCTGAGTGTGTAGTAGACTCTACAATGGCTCTGCTTCCAACACAGAAAGGCAACAAGCCGTCTCCAGAGCTTGCAGAAATACTACGACCTCATTAACATCGCGGTGCAACATGACGGATTCTGTGGAAGAGGAGACCTCGTAGTTTTAACATGCTCATTCTACGCTAATGGAAACACAGGTATTCGTAGTTACAGGTGACTACACCACTAATGAAAACCTCATACTCCAGCCTCAAAGAGAAAGCCTCCTTAATAAGCCTTCCAAGTCAAAATTTCAATAGGTTATTAAAGAGTTTGATGCAAATGTGTGCTACCTGTCTAGCATCAAATTGTCGAACAACGGAAAACTCAACATGTGTCGAAGATGTTTTGCAGCGTATGCATGGGTTAAGCTAACCCCTTTCTCCATGTTTGCAATGAACACAGCACCAGACCATTTCCCATTCATCACTCTCTCCTCTCCTTTGTCTTCTACCTCACCTTTCCGCCTTCCCCTCTCATGCCTCCCAGCGTGTCTTAGGAGAGTTTTGTGCATAAACAGGTTCCTATAATGAGTGCCGAATCAGGACAGGGACAAACAATAGGACTGTGTGACAGAGGGGCCGGGAGGAACAGAGCACTCTCTGCAGGAAGGACGCTGAGGGAAAGGTTAAAGCTCTGGTGAGAGCAGGCATCATCTACACAGCATCCTGCTGCTTTCTCCCTGTCCGTCATGTTCACAGAAAAAAAAACAAAAAAAAAACACACTGTGATATCTCTGCCTTTGTGTGTGTGTGTGTCTGAGTGAGTGCATGTTGCAGGCAGGATAATTGGAGTGATTTGTATTTCCTGTTCTGGTGTCCTTCCAATTTGCATGAACATATGGAAGTAAATAAATTCATGTTCACATGTTCAAAAAGGGCACGCTGGGATTCTGAGCCGCTTGGCTACAACAATCACGCTCCGGAGACGATGTAAAACTGATAATGTGCATTTGATAAACACGGCGTGGTCAGAAAACACATTTAAAAACCCTCCATGGATCCATCTGGACGCATTTCCATAAGATTGACACAAGCATCTGGGGACGACAAAATGTCAGCATGATAGGAAATATCTGCAGCGGGGGAAAAAAAAGGCGACAAGAACTCTCCTTGGGGGCGCTGACATGTCTGGTTGAATGGTGCATTTGCAAAATAAAGGATTCTAATGTTTTAAGGTCAGAGTGGGTCATCGGAGCGTGATTGCTGAATGTCAGATCACCGTGGGAATTAAATCGTAGTCTTGTCAATGGCTACCCAGAGCAAATAACCTTTGAGACGCACTCTCCAATGACCTGATCTATAGGGAGAGCTCTTTTAATGCTATAGAACAAACCCTCCACGGTTTACCCACTGATTATTCAGACGTACATCGCAACACCACACTGTGGATAATCAAATTGATTTGCTCGTTTCCTCCCACGACTCCTTACTGCAGTATATTTTCCTTATTAAGCACTCTGGTGGTCTGACGATGCTCTCGCCATGTTGCAAGGAGTGGACAGCGGGGTCAGGGGCATGATGTGAACTACATGCACAGATACTGGAACTAAGCAATTAGATTTGCCGTTTTAATTTTTTATTTTCTTTGCTTCATAAGACGTTCAGGCGCAGAAATGTGGTTTGATCTTAACACAGTGAAGCAGTGTTGTGCTGAGCCTGCTGTGACTCCATTTAATTTAAAGTTCTTCTTTATCAAGGCAAGCATCTCTGTAATCCAAAGCTGCTTTCTCTCTGATCCTCTGCTCCAGACTGCAAATACGCCCGCCTGTATCTGTGGTGTCCCGATGTCTGTGAAGTTTGTATTCACCACTACCCAGCCATCGCTTTATTATCCCCGCTCTTCTCTTCTAAAGGTGACATTTGTCTAACTGTTCAATCCCTCTAACGCGGAGTGGCGCAGTTTGGGACCTATTCAGCTTTATGGTGCTCGCTTTACAGTAGGTGTGCCCAGAATTTCGAATTCAGATAAGAAATGGTACATCTTGGAGCCGCTGGGCACTTAAACCTGCTTTCCATCCATTTAATTAAAAACAATACAATAAATTACAAGCGGCGCTATCAAGATGTGGGAGAGAGGGAGAAGAGGAAGTAACTGGAAGCAAGGTAAATTACGACCTGAGGCCGGAAAACATTTTAAAGCTGGGGATATCATGACGCGTGCATAAATCTACGAGTGCTGATCTGTCAATCATGCATCTGTTCACTGAAAAGATCCATATGTTATGATATATTCCACGCTGTAAATATCATATTTGTGCATGCGTGATACCTGAAGAAAAACTGCGTGGTCGGGAACATCACCCCTTCACTGCAAAACTCAGCAAGCAAGCGTTTCCTTTAAGCAGTTTTAAGCACAGTGATCCGCGCTCGTCACCAAAAAAAAAAAAATCCCGTCACTGTGTGCGGCCGTCACATTTCAGCACAAAAACACACAGACAAACATCTGCTATAATCTGTAAACCAACAGGCACATTTTAGGCTTATTCGCTTCATCCACTGTTAGACAAGTAGCTTCTCTGCTGCAGAGACATGAGAGGAGCTTGTATAATCCACTGTGTGATCAGTGCTCTGTGATAATCCACAGAATATCTCAATATTTAATAGAACACATGTCACTGCAATGGTTCGGATGAGGCCGAAAAAAGAAAAGATTCATTTGCTTGACTTAAAGGGGCGCTGCACCCATTTCACACATCAAGGTCAGATCATAAGAAGAAGATCAGAAGCCCGAGAAAGCAGTTGTGTGATGTCTTCTGTGGCTGCGGATGAGATTTATCATGTCTGACAAAATAACCCCAAAGACATCATGGTTGTGTCAACACGGTTAGGGCTATACATTCCTGAGGGAACAAGTTCACAACTTGAAAAGACATCATGTTTACCAGGCAGGAAAATGTCTAACAAAATATCCTATCCTGTGTGCAATGGGAATATGAAGGATGATCTTGACCCGTGAATAAATGGCAGGATATCTATATTAAACATTTTCTAAAATATAGTAAAAAAAAAAATAAAAACATGTGACTGAATAATAAAATCTAATCAGTGTTTCCTTCAGGTGACGTTCAATATTAAGGCCTGAATGTAAGTGACAAGCACAAGAGCATGGGAATAACTGAGGTTAGTGATTTATTTGTTTTATGACTTTGTCGCGTGTGTGTTTGCTGTATGAGCTGGAAATCAGTGGGACAATGAGTGTGATGGAGTGTTTACATGATTGCATTAGTCTGTTATTAGTCCATGCTGGCTGCCAGTGCTTACAGTGCGCCTACAGTATGTGTGTCTGTGCATGTAGCACAAGGGGGGCGGAGGCAGACGTGAGCGGCATACTGATGAGTTCCCAGCATGCGCAGATCAAATTACACAATCTAGTCTTTCTTTCTCTCCCCTCGTCTGTCAGTCAGCCTCGCCTTTACCCTGCTTCTCTCTCTCTGCAGGTAAACAAGCAGATGTTCCTGTGATACAGAGCGATTCCTAGAATTCCTGATGACCTGAGCAGCTTGCCTTGTCGACAGGATACCTATCAGATGCACCTGCAGGTTGCTCAGACAAACCTACATCTGCTTAAATATTCACTCCCTCTCTCTCTCTCTCTATATATATACACACTAGGGGCTGAGGTAAATCTACAGTATGCATCTTAACTGCCAACTCTGAATGGATGAAACACTGTACATGCTGTTTTTACTAGTTCATTGCACAACTTATTTCTATGCAATAGTTTTTATTTCAGAATTTAAACCCTTCCCAAGTTATGTTTTAAATTTTTTAATGCGTTACCATTATTTTACTTTGTTGAAAGGGGCCTCGGCTCAAGCGTCGAACCCCCCCCCCTGCTTCACTGAGTCTGCAGGGGTTTATACTTTATGGGCCTGCTGTTAGTGCCACTGGCACAACTCACTTACATCACTTAGACAAATTGACTCAAGGTTGATATATATATATCAAAACTTTAAGAGAGAGTTAGATAAAGTAAGAAAAAAGGGAGCGAGGGAGCTAAAAGAGTCTCCAAACGCAAAGGAAGATTGGAGCCAATCCATCTGGATAAACAAAGATGGTGACCTAGCTCTTGTTCCCTGCTTGTCTGCTTTTTTTTTTAAGAGCCATTGATGTACAAGGTTTCCGTTGGTGTTGGTGCAGTGGCGTACAAAGTTACCGAAAACCATAACATATTCCTAAAGCTAAACAGGTACTTGTCCAAAGTCCAAAAATAAAACCAAACTCCTCTAATGAGACACGGACCCGAGTCTCCCCATGCCTCCATTGACCCGACTGCCTATGAGGACTTTGTTTGCAATCCGTCGATGCTGAGTGACCGTCCTACAATGCCTTCTCTAGAATCCGTGTTGTTCTCCAACAAAAAATAAAAAAAAGTTGCACATTACTCTAAAAGAAAGTTGAAACAAGAAGGGACAGTGTAAGAGAGAGAGTTAAAGAAACGGGTCGATTACAGACAGAAAGAGAAACCAGAAGAAAGTGAATCCATAAAACACAGATTAGGCTTCTTTAACCAGAATCTCTGATATCACATGGTCTTTACTAACACTGACGTGCAAAGAGTCTCTTCCTGCACTGCTAAGCTGGTATACAGGGATTTTGTCTGAATTGGGCACTGACAGACAAAGTGTTGTTCTGAATGCTGATTGGCTCAGCGCGGGGCTGAACACCAGGTCCAGGTCAAACGCTATCAGAGGTGAAGCGCAGCGGGGTCGACTGACCTGCAGGCGTTGGGGAGTGGAGTGGAGACGGAAATGAGATGTAGCTCTTCTCGTGGTTGTGCTGTGAGAATTTTTAGAAATGGAGTGGGAACGAGATTATGAGTCACCTCTTCATGCGCTGATGGGATTGGAGGCTGCAACTAATTATTTTAGTCATAAGAAATTTGCAAAATAAGACGGAATATAATAAAATATAAGACATACAAGAGTCCCACCATTTAAAATATATATATTCTTAATTATTTACACACTGATATGTATTTTGTTTTACAATACTGACGCTGGACTGTGGCCTTAAAAAGCTTCTAGGTAATGCGTTGCATCTGGGAGCCCTTTTGACGGATAAGGAAGAACAATTTACAAGCAATGAAATCAAGAGGCTAAAGTAGCACAGTGAAGCCCTGAGCTGCATGGCTGCGAGGCCTGGAGGTGGAGGTAGCGGTTGGCTGGGGGTTAATCTGAGGCTGGGTAGTGAGGCAGTAATGCCAGGGCTCATGGGGAATTACTGGGGAGATTTGAAGGAAATCTGCTGGCAGCAATTTCCCTGTCGCTTTTATTAGCCTAGATGTGCAATTTGCTGCCGGCTGCTTTAATATGACAGGCTATGTCTTCCTTGTGTTTTTACCCCAGCTTCTCTCAACACACACATATGCTGGTTGGTGATTCAGGTTGAGCACAGTAAGAGAAAAATATATGCCACTCTGTGCTCGTTTTATAATACAGTAGGATACTGTACTTCCCCCGCAGGACAGTTACTCATTTGCTTGTCCTTTTTGAGGAAAGGTCAAAGGTACCGGGATTAAGTTTCTTCCTTAAAGGCACTTTAACAGGGTGAGTTCTTCCTTTGTTTCTAGGCCACCCCGCTGCCTCACAACACAGCCTGTTTGCCTGTGTGTGGTGACAAACCGTATCTGTACCAACCCATATCCCCCCTAAGGGTGCATACGCACAACAAAGCCCCCTCCGGTAAGACCCTGTACTAGCACCTAAGCACATATTGTCTATCTTCCTCTCACACTCACACACAGACCGAGTCCAGGCCCACAGGCTCTCTGCTGTTTAGTATGTAAAGGATACAGAGGTGACCAACACTGAGGCAAACGCTGACAACATAACTGTTTACGGCCAATTTCAAAGGATCCTTGTCAAAAATGGAGGTTAAAAAGCTGGGTCCATGGAAACCAGTCGTGACTGCTGAAATAATATTTAGGAACAGTTTAAATATTGCTTGGTAGGAAAGTCAATAGTGTCAGAAAGAGATTCATGCTAGATCTTAATGACCAAGTATTGTATCTTGCTGAGCCCTTGAACTGAAGTTTGTTTCATTCAGAGTAAAGCAAATCAGTCTAGAGTGCAGTGAATGATTAGTTACGCTTAATGCAGGGGGGTGCAGACTAAGAGTGCAGCATCTTTGTTCTGATTGCAAAGACAAGCAGCTATCTCAAACCTCTTTGCGTCCCATTAGACCGGGATATAAACAATATTTCATTTTCTACAAAACCCTAAAACCTCCTGCTTTCGCCTCTTATTACGAAGGGAAGCTACTCCGCGAGGAACAACTGCCGGGAAGCCGACGGACCCGCGAGAACTTCAAGAATAATGTGCGGGAGCTGCGCCAAAACAAGTGGGAGTGAGGGCGGGAGGAAGAAGAGCTTATAGCGTAGCTGCATTTCAATCAACAGAGGCTTTGGGTTCTGATCCTGAGTTAGGAGCTGGTGTGACTGAGTTAAAGTAGAAAAGATGATGAGCAGTATAGATGACACACAGTTTTAGAGTTTTAGGTGGATTGTGTGTTTGTATTCACATTTAAAAGCTACAAAATGAAATGTAACTCTTAAGATAAGTCATATTTGGTGAAGTATGTCAAAATAAAAGACTGCTTAGGATGGACTTGCATAGGGCTTACCTTAATCAACACAAAGCACACGAACAGTGGCAAAGAATAGACAACTTCATATGCTTTGGCACGTGGAGCACTGTAAAGCATCCATACAGTGTCTTACATCCTACTCCATCCTCTCCTTGGCTCCATTGCAGGTGCACACACCTCAAACCACAGCAGATACAGAGCATGTCAGTGTGGGGGGAGGCGGACAAAAGACAGATTCATGGCTCGTCCATCTGTCACACGCTGCGTCTTGGCACTAATTGGATTTTCCAAAAAACTTCGGGGGGGAATATTGCGTGTCATTGCTGTGTTCCACCCATTTGTGTTCACTTTGCTAATAAATCTTGATTTAATTACGCTTTTATCACGATGGCAGTGGATACTGTCCGCTTTTGGAGGAGGCAAAACAACAATGTGCAATTATGTGAGTTGGTGATGAATTCAAACTAGGGTGCCAAAAGCATAACTGGCACCCAGCACCGGGCCGGGCCCACAGCAAGAGAGGCCTCATTGTAGCAGCTCTGAACTGATTTCATATGGATCCTCGCAATGTCTCAGACGATGTGTTTGTGGGGCTGTATCTTTATACTGTATCTTTCCCAAGTCTGTGCCTTTGTGACTCTGTGTTACTCTGCGGGGTGCCACCTCGCACGTCTGGCACTGGGAACAAAACATTCAACAAGCAAGTTGTCTAAATGAGAGGGAGCCAATTAAGAACGCAACGGGGGGTAAACGCAATCAACGGCAACATGTCAGCCATCTAACCTCATTTTCAAAGCATGACTGGGAACAAACAATTATTAAAAAAAGAAAGTAAAATCTAAATTATTGTGTTTCATTTTTGCGATGAAATAAAATTTGCGATTGGACCCATCTACATATGAGAACGCAACAGCTGCTGAGATGATGCCATGCAGTGATGGATGTTTCTCACGGCTGCTGTTGGATTCTGCAAACTGAATGTATAAGAAAACACAAGCTAAAACATACATGGCTCAGTGTGAGTCAAGCGTTAACTGTCAAGCGTGAAACATCAAGCGGTACATCTCACCAAGGGATGGGGCTGTACCAAAAACCAATATAGTTTTCGACTTTGCTTACTTCACAAAAAGGAAAGATTCTCAGTCGAGCAGATCCATGTATTCACTCCCCCTAATAGTTGATATTTTTCTCATTCAGGAGTAAAAACCCCTGAGGCCTGAGAGAAAACTGCCTGTCTGGCATTCTGTGGTCAAAGTCTTGGAAAATGTGGTGTTCGACGAAAAAAAAAAAATGGAGAATCACATAGAGGTGGCATACCTTGAGGGACAGAGCTAATGAAGCAGGTAATGAACGGACCTGCTTCCTAAAACATCAGCTAGCACAGCTGGAGCATAATGGACTGCAAAAACAAATGAGTCACTTATCGGCTAAGCCGTGTCTCGCCCACCGATGTTGTTGGCGTAAACAGCAGAAACTATTAATGTCCAACTCATTATAAGAAAAGACAAGTAACTCTTTGATAAATGGAAGCAAAGGAACGGATGATTATTAGACGGTTTACGGAGTCTTTTTAGATGCTAATGGCAAAACGTCATTTTTGATGATGCTCTGTTGGACTCGTGTCTGCTCACATTTCTCAACTTTGTCTTCACCCAGGAGCCTGGATTTAATTGTTGGGATTTGATGATACTGATACATCAAACACCATTAATTATAAAAATGTGATAAATTATTTGGGGGATTTGTGAGAGGTAGATTAAAAGAATAAATGATCCAAGTTCCACAAACACCTGCTCCTACACTTTTCATAATTCACTCTGACACTAGCTCTGTAAACAGCCATGTCTTTGAGTTTGTCATGGAGGCACATCGACTTAACCAAGACCCCCAAAGAGCCACAGAGCACATTATGATCTGTGCACGTAAAAGGCTTGTCAGACTGAAGTCTCAAGTTTCAGACAGAAAGCAGAGAAAGTACAAAAAAAACAAAAAAAAACAGGTCGATTCATCACGGGTGAAATGGAGTGGCAGGTGGACTCCCTACTGGCCCAGTCCTGTTGTCCTCTGGTGTCCCGCTGCCAGCCTCCCGGCCTGATCTGGCTCACCAGTCTGTTCCTCTACTGGCCCCTGTTACGCCCCATCAAGCTGGGGAGCCACAGCCATGAGTCCCAGCGTCAAACACCCCTGTCTGATGGATATGTGTGTATGTGTGTAGCTTTGGACCTTGAGGGCGTTTCCGCCTCTATCAACACAGCCCCCGCTGAGGGTGACACCTGCAAATAACAGTTTAATAGCTGAGTAATGTCTCCGGCCTCCTACCCAGCTGTGCCGGGGCAGCCTAGTGGGCCACGAGGCGACTGAAAAGCCTTTTGCTCTCTTTAGCGTATACATGCAGACAAGACCATGCACACATGTGCACATGGACTGGATATGTTTTCATGCAGACACATACTGACCGATGTGAGCTGATAAAACAGTCAGAAGGCTGTAAAACTGGGGCAGAAGTGCCAGCGGCGGGCCAAAGAATGGGGCTTACACATCATACATCTTCATACTCCACCTGCTCCTGACGCTAATGTTTTTGCTTCCATTACAGGTATGCAAGTTCACTAGAGGGGGAATGATGCTGTGCAGCGTGTGCTTGCATTCTCAGACTGTGCCGTCTCTTTAAACCAAAGAGCTTTACTGTGGCAGCAAAAATAGTTGTTGCTTCTTTTCAATCGAATGTATACATTTTACAGAGAAGAAATATTAAAGAAAAATGATGCTGCCTGCGGTGAGTATTGATTCTACAATCTGATGAACTATTCCTTTCAATCAGGCTACTGATTATCCCCCCAAGTGAGATTGTCTAAGTCAACTGCACACACACTCATGAGATGCCAGGCAGAATAAATATCTCAAAGTATGAAATTAAAGATCTTCAATCGAGGCATTGAAGGCTGAGTACAGTTTTCTGTTCAGTTTTTATTTGCGCGCATGGCCGCGTCTCTAACCTCCCCAGCAAAGACAAAAAAATATTTTATCTGTGAGCACACAAAGATTAAATCACCCTCTTTGCCAGCTAGTGAAACTTAACTGGAGAATATAGTGTCCTGGCAGACAAACTAAAAAGATAACTGGAACACCAAACACACTCTGTGGAAAATGGGGCATAAGTAAAGATGTTGCAGAGAACTCGCTGGAGGCTGAAAGCAAGTTATAATAAATAAAAACAACAACAGAAAAAACAAGTTATGAGACATAAAAACATAGTTAATGGCTTTAACGGGACGATGCAATTTTCCAAGTCAGTCTTTCATCTCTGCACCGATAGATGATTATAAAAAATAGTACTCAGGCTCTGTTCTCCACAAGTCACACTCTTTAAATAAGCATATGGCACACCAGAGAAAATCACTTATATAAGACGTATTTTAACCTGACTCCCTTCCCTCACATAAACTATAATGTGTGTAATTGAACTTTTCCTTCTCTGTGAGATTCTGCTCTCACAAAATAAGAAGACAGATGAAAGCTGCCTTTCAGCCACATCTGTTGTTCCACACACAGCTGGAATAGATGCATTTTGACAGTTTCTACCATGTTTTATACCAATACGAGAACATTTAGAGTCTCTTCTAATAATACTCATAATTTCCTTCTTCTCTGTGAGCTCTTTATGGCACCGGAAAAGATGAAGGAATCAATAAGTTAAGTGCTGCGTAATTAGCTGTAGGTCAACGGAATTAGCTTTGTTTTGATTTTACCCAGTAGGGATGGCCTTTTGATGGAGCGGTCCTTAATCAGGCATAACTTTAAGCCTTCAAACTGTTTAAAGGTGAGTTGCATAAAAATTCTTCCCACGTACAGGTGTCATAGATGTCCGAATGCGCTACAGAGACAAAATCTGCTGTAATTATTTTAACAAAGATGAGATGAGATAAGATTTCATTCGCTTTTGGAGCCAGACTCAAGTGGCCATTTGAGGGACTGCAGTTTTTGGCACTTGATGCACATTTAACAGAGGCTGCAGCTTGATAAGGAGCAAGCTGCTCCTATCAAGATAACTTAAAGGACTATGTAAAGGATTATATATATATATTTTGTAATTATCCAGCCTGAGTGGAATGACCCTTTGCACTGACTGACGCATTTCTGCTCAGTCCTCCCCGCATCACATGTTGACATATGAGGATTCAATGTGACTGATATTAATAATAAGACGATGACTCATCTTACTGTATGTTGGATAATGGGCTCTCTGGCATTTTTTTTTCCAACCAGTCAAGCAGACCTCAAACCAAATAGACACAATGCTGGGTTCACCCATCTCTCGCCCAGCACATAAAGAACACCAGCTTAATTGTTACAGACAGATGGATGGCAGGGTCACAGCAGATGCACGCACTTAGTACTAAAACCACCGCCGCAGCACTTGATCTTGATGTTCTTGTAATGTTAAAACCTCGGAGAGTGACAGCAGTGAATAAGATGGGTGAGCGGGGAGAGGAGAAGATAACATTCTGGCCAAGCAGAGTAATTAGCGAGGAAAAGCATCAGTAAACCGGAAATGGAGACGAGGAACGAAATAGATTTGATAGCTAATCAGAAAATCTTGTGATTTCCAGCGAATGATAATTAGCCCCTGTAATTTCTCCAAGCTGCGTGCTCCTTCCAGACATCATGATTATAACAAAAACGAAGCAAACAGAAAAGGAGTGAGGGCACTGCTTTACATCTATGGCTGTCAGTGGGAGCTGAGTGGCATTCATCCTCCCCTTTGCTTTCACCAGCCTGGTCAGTAAATCACTGTGTCTCCTTCTTGCCTTTCCTGCCTTCTGCTGAGGTCAGCTACGAGCAGTCCAGACGTAAGGAGGAGGCATCCATCACTCCTTTATACGTCCAAAGCTTCTGCCGCTTAATGCAGCCTGAGATAGAGCAAAAGACAATCCAATCAGCCAGCTGAGATTCAATGCAGCCACGTTCCCGTGATTCCGCTATTTTCAGACTCAAAAGTGCAGACATTTGCAGAAAGAAGCTTTTAGAAAAAGAGCAGAGAGACGGTAGCTGCACACAGCCTGAGTCGATACATTTGGGGATGGATGCAGGTAAGTATGGGCGAGTTAAACACAATGTTTGTTGAGAAGGAAATAATTTCCCCGGAGGCCGTTCTTTAAATAGAGTGCGACTCAAACATAAACACAAAATTGATGAGCGTTCTCATCATGTCATGTTACAGAATTCCCCCCACATCAGGGCTGGAACTGGAACAAGATAAATTTGGAGCCATTTTCTGGAAGCAGCCCCTGGAGACTAATAGGACACTCTCAGAGACATTCTGAGCGAATTAATGCCCACTGCATTGTCGCCCTCATTCTTCATCCCTTCACTTGTGTGTGCATTGTCAAAATAAAGAACAAGTGTAAACAGTTGTGCTTAGGGGAGACGACAGAGCGGAAAAGAGGCTATTAAGCTTGATTTGGTTTGCAGAGATCATCTCCTATCTCCTAACCTCAAAGCTGATGGTTACTTAACTATCCAACATCGGGTGAGAGGTTGAAAATCAAACAAGGCAAGACAGAAAAGCGCAGATTATAAACGACAACTGTCAATTGCAATGTCGTTGTTGTTCAGAAACTATTGTTTTTGCAGCTCTTTATTTATCGTAGCCACCTGTTGGTTAGCGAGCAAAAAGTTTTAAGAAGCGTACCACATGGTTATCTAAGATCAACCTGAACGCACACTGAATCAGCGTGCATTCATCAGCTCTGACTTTCAGGAGTGTAGGAGTCGACGAGTGGAGTGTTTGGAGGTTGATTCCGCGTCCTTAATGAAAGGCTCCAAATACAAACAACAATGTCAACAATCAAACATCATTTTCGGTCCTTTCTCTCCCTTTAAAATTGTAATACGGGTTCACGCTGAGGGACAAAGTTTGCCTGTGCGCATTTGTTTGTATTCTGCAGCGGGGACATTAAGATTCAAATCATGCCTGCCTCCCATCTTGATAAATGGAAAGAGTCTGCAAAAACTTCCCTAAATGGCCCTCTGGCATGGCTGGGGAATAAATTGAGCTAATCAAGGGTAGCCTCACAATCACTGCATCCACAAAGTAATCAAAGAGTTGAAAAGGAAACACACTGTGCATGTAGATGTAGGTGTGTGTGCGTGCAGATGTGTGTCAGAGTCAGTTTCAAGATGTCTCCTTCTCTGGGCACTAAAAGCCACTTTGGAGAGTTGTGGCCATAATTGGAGCTTTTCCTCCGTTCGTTGTACATGTGCGTTGTCACGGCGTACGTAAAAGCCTTTCTGTCACAGCTGCACGGAGGCAGTAAGCACACCGTCGAGTGTCTACATTAATAACCACCTCATTCAGCTGACAGGCCGCTCAGGGCGACCCCGGGAGAAATGTAGATGCGCGCACCCTAGGAGAAGATGCATGGTAAACTAAAAGTTGACACTCAATAAAAATGAGCTCCACTGCTCAAATGGCTTCTTCATGTCAGAATGAAACCTCAGTGGATGCAGACAAATGACTCAGAGGGAGATGACTTTGCAAAGTCACAGTGAGCTTAACCCTCCCCACTCCATCCCCGCGCGGGTTTTTCTGTTCAAAATGAAACAAGGCCAAATAACAATCTATTCCTCTGGGACAGATGACCGTGGAATAAATCCTGGGATTTGGGCAAAAGCAGCACACCTGGTTTCCTTGCTAATGGGCACACTCGCACTCCCTCCAAAAAGTGTTTCCTGCAGCCAATTTGAGGACTGGCGAGGATATTCTCAGAGGTGGCAATTGCAGCAAACAAACAGTGAGTGTGTATTGTGTGTGTTTCTTTGACTGCTTCCCCCTGTGGAGATGAAGCTGAAGCGTGATGGATAACCGCTCTGGCCGGCCGCTGTTCTTTTCTACAAGCCTGGGTCCCGTCCCAAAGGAGTGGCCACATAAAACTAGGATGGGAAGGCAAATTCTACACAAATTCAACTCGCTCCTCTCGTATATTTTGAGAATGGTACTTCTTTTTAACTATAGTATGCCAAAAAGATTTGATTCAAGTCTAAAGTCGCGAAAGAAAATATTTAAAGCCGACGTTCATCATTCAGAGGTTTGGGTGCTGTTCCAAATTTGCACACACACTCCACACTCGCTTTTAGTGCCCTTACTGATCACCCAGTTTTAAGCGTCAACTAAATATGTAAGTCACCTTCTCAACTGTCATCAAAAAACAATCAGTTCCACTAAACCAACAGGCAGTGCTCAGCTGCCGCATAATGAAAATGTGACATTGAAGTCCAGTATGAAGTCACAGGAAACTGAACCAAATCACGCTGTCTGGAAGGAAGGACAAATGCAAATCTCTAATTTGAAATGGAAAGTATGTGTCACCAACGACAACGTCAGCAGACTCCAACTTTCAGCCCCTGAACAAAGGCAAATGTTTAGCAAATACTTTCGGCGTCACAGCTGGGGACCTTGTATGTTACGACTCTTGTGCCACTAAAGGGCCCCGGATGGATCGAGTCAAGCTGACTTCCCGGGAAACATGAGGACATAAGTCTGCATGTAGTAGGAAAAGAAAAAGCCTGTTTTTCTTTTGTCTCATGCTAACCGAAGTGGCCTAAGTGCTCCGTCAGTCTCTTGAAACAGGAGCTAGAGAACAGCCCATTGATGTAATGGTTTGATGATGGCAACATTACTGAGGAGACAGAGAGAGGCTTTTGCAAAAACGCAACGGGCCATAATCCCCCTGTTTGCAACAACATGAGGGTATATCAAGACAACGTCGGACTTGAAACAACTCTCCCGTCTCCTCCCTCTCTCAGTGAAGTGCTCTTGTAAGTGGTCTGAGAATGGAGGGAACTGAAGCGAGGGAAATAGACTTGCATTTGGAAAGGAATTACACAGATATCCTTCTGGATATCCACTGTTCAGAGGGCAACCAAATCTATGTTGGGATTAAACGCGATGAACCTTTACAAATCTCTTCTCAATGTGCCAGTAGTTCTTTAGATTTGCTTTTCTCTTCCCAGAGTGCAGCTGGATAATTTAGAGTGTTCCTATTCACAACCTGATATATCACGTTTTCATACCCAGGAGCATTGATAGTCAGTGGCAGACCTCGGGAAATACAATTTCCTGTTTGTTTGCGTTACTCAATAAAGAAAATGAATGCAGTGCGCATTGTGTTTGATTTACAATGAATGAAACCAGACAATGATCGGCACAAACACACACACACACACACCTGCAAACTCACTGACCACTTTTGATTGTTCACACTCCCAACCTCCGCTTCCATCGTTTGCTTCATCCCTCCTTCACCGACACTCGGCGCATCTTATCTGTGTCGACCCATGCCTCCTCCTCTCACACACCGCTGCCTCTCCTGTTAAGAGGCGGGACCACTGTGAGTGAACAGGCCCTTCCTCTGTGTGGTGCTGATAGAGCCTTAATCTGAAGACTGATGCTCAGGAAGAGGCTGATTAAAGGGGAGCGATGAGAAAGAGGCCGGGCCTTATCATGGCGGGTGGAAGCATCGCAGCTCTCCGGGCTAATTGGCCGGGGAGCGAGTGGCCAGCTGCTGGGCAGAGATTGGGTCACCTGATGGCTCTCCTTTCACACTGTCACCGGGTGTACTTCTACGGACTCTCTCCCTTGAGTGTGCTCCCGTTTAATGAACTCGACCTTGTGATCCACTGAGTTCGCTTAAAGCCAAGCTCCCCTACCCCGCGTGAATGTAATTTTCGAACACTCGACTGGGAGGGAGGGGAGGGTGATAGCCGTCCCGGAGCTACAACACAAGGTAAAAGGATTAATTGAGATTAACAATAGGGGCTGGTGAATCACTCACGGGATCTCTGATACAAATGCCTTGTTTACACAGGAACATTTCCTCATGACACCCCCTTGATATTTGCGCAAAATTGCTGAGATAATTTACCCTGCTACAACGTGTCCAAACCTTCGGGCCTCATGACAGCGTGGGTTTGGACAAGAACTAGGGCAAGAAATTAATTACTTTTTCTACAACTAAGAAGCAAGACCTCAGCAAAGGAGAGACATATAACAATGTGAGCATCAATAAGATGAAACATATTCATTTTCTTCTTTTACATGTGACGTAACTTGACTAATTGGTTATACTAAAAGGTATTTGTGGTAATGTCCCTTTCCTGTAATGTATGCACATTTTAGAGGTAGTGGGAGTATTTCTTAGTACATTCTCTGCAGCTCCTTGTGTTTTACTTTCTGGCTGCTCATGTATAATTAGGCCTTGACAGGAGCGTATTGGACATAAAATGAGAAAGCTTAAACCTCAAATGAGGCGAGGAGCTCTGTTCTACATGCTACCAGTGTGTGAATCCCGGGCCTCTTGTCGTCCCTCCACCCTTTCCAACTGCCTGCATTAGCATAAATCTCCTGTCAGACAGCCAGTGGGATTCAGCAGAAGTGTGACTGGAGAAAAGGAGGCAAAAAAAAAAAAAGTAAAAAGAAGAGTGCTAGACCAGCATCAGGTCCGAGTGGGGGAAAAAAAAAAAAAACTAATTTCCCCAACCCAGATCTGCACCACAAGCAGAACGGATGCAGAGGCCCTTAAACGTGCCAGGTTCAAGCCCATTTCAATATTCGCTCTTCAGCAAATCTAATACCTGTGACATTAAAATAAAGCTGCTTTCGCCGGATTTGTGGTCTAGCTTCCCTGATAAGATCAACAGGGCAAGGCAACACTTGAATACTGACAATGAAAAACTGCCTGTGAGTGCACTTCAAATCCAAAGTGAGACCAGGCACACATGCCCCTTGAACACACAATTTTGAGCGTAAAATCCTCGCTGACGGCTTGATCGGTGAACTGATTACCAAGATTTTGTGCTACGAAAGAAGAAAAAAAAAAAAGAATAATAGCATAAAAAAGTGAGATGCAAGGATATGATCACAAATGTATGACCCGACTACCGCAGATATCATGACTGACCATGTGAGAAAGGTTAGATCACTTTGTGATGTCTGTGTCATGCTCGGTAAGAGGCTTTTTTAACAACCCATGAATGTCTTCCATGATAACTGCTGAGTTTGAGTATTTTTCACGCTTCTTCCGACCATATATTTTAAGGCGAAGACCCAACAATTCCCTGGTTGCTGTTGAAAAGTGCAAATCAGCAGGAAATCCAGAAAAAAAAAGATATCAAAGATAAAACTGCCAGAATTCTCTGATTTAACAAGCACGCTGCTCTATGTACCCTCTCACTAAACCTGAGTGATAGCTGCTGAATAAAAATAATGAAAGACGCGGGGATACCCGCAGAGGTTTATGTGTCCATTTGGTATGCACCGAGGCACTCAGTGCTCAAAAGAAGTCTCACCGCACTCTTTCCACACCACACTTAGATGGAACAGTGTATTTTTACTCACTGTTCGTGCCTGCAGAGCTTCTTTTATGGCGAGGATAATTGAGTCTATAAAGAGAAATGCATCACCTGAAAAGCAGCAGAACAATTCATTACCTGCCATGTACTTTTCCATAAATTCGCACACCAACATGTTTGTTATTTACCCAGGAGTGTGTTTGTGAATCATGAATACCAAGACACTTTAATAATGTCATTTGACTTTCTATATATCACTGTTAGAGCAACAAACTTTAAATTAATTCTTGAGAACGCATTCAAAAATAACAGAGGTATAATTAAGGCGAGCCAATAATATCGGATCCCTTGAAGCCCCGAAGCTTTAGCTGGAGTGACTGAGAGACACTGAGTGAAATGTCTCGATAAACTCCAGTGTTTAAAGTTTTTTTTTGACCTGAGGCAAGTTTAATCACTAAACCAGGAGGGTCACAACACCTCTTAGATTAAAGTTTTTCATCTTCTAAATGTCACTTTTCTGGGAATTGAAGTGAAGAAAAAGAAGGAGGAAGGACCAGTGTAGATATAGCCTAGCGTTATTCAGAAGATGAGAGAGTTAAAAGCTGAGTTACAATAGTTTTGTAGAGCTAATGGAGGAATAGTGTAATAGTGTAGCGATGATGAAGATGACCAGTGACCTGGCCTCCAAATTCACTAGATTCCAAACTGATCAAGCATCTGTGGGATGATCCACAGAGGCCCCTCCCCCCACTAAGAACATACTGTTGCCAGACACAACAGGACACCCTCAGAGGGCCCATGTCTATTCTCTGATGAGTCACAACTGCTTTGGAGGCACAAAAGAAACCTACACGATATTAGGAAGGTGGTCATAATGTTACGCCTGATCGGTGTATGTGTGCACGCGTGTGTTGCACAAATTCAGGAATTTCAGGAACCTTTGCTGCACTCCATAGTCTCTGACATCCTGCAGGATGCACAAACTATTCAGGTTCTTTCTTCACAGACAAAAAGAGACGATGACAAACCAGAGCACTGGCACCATAAACCAATCACAATGGCTGACTGTCACAGACGACTTTATGGCTACTTGGTTTTGTAGTTTGGCTTCGGCCCGCTGATACAACAGGACATTAAATGATGGTTTACACAGCAGAGAGAGAGAGAGAGCGCAAAAAAACTGGCTCTGGTCAAATGAGCATGTTTTGCAGGAGGATGACAAACACGCGGCAAGAATTACAGGGGCAGAGACACTAAAAGAGACAGACATTAAGAATTAGAGGTACACAGAAGCTGAACGAAACAGAAAAAGAGAGAGAGAGAGAGAGAGAGGGGGAGGGAGGGAGATGCTTTGCGTGGTGTAAATCACAAGGCCCGAAGCATGGTGCCAGGCGTGCCAAACAGCTGTTTGGTATGCAGTGTGTAAAGCCTGTTCTCTATCGGAGCTGACATCCCGGGCAGAGGAATTATGATGAGAGATGATTGTATCATGACTGTAATTGTAAATGTAAATCCTGCAGCGCGGGCACTCTCTTTTTGTGCATAACGATGAGTTGCCCAAACAAAATTTACATTCCACTTCATATCGTGCGGCGACTGCATTACTTTGACAAACAATAACCATTGACAAATGAATAACATAAAAGGAGATGATTAACTCCAGAAAAGCAATCTGGCCAGATAATTTACGCTGTGCTCATGTGCCGAAGCTTCCTCTGGCGGGATTTTTTTTCCATTTTTTTTTCCTGTGTATGTATGTGTATGAATATTGCAGCAGAGATTTATATTGTGAACAGTTAGCGTGCATGAATAGCAACACATTCACTTGTCTTTGCCATTAGAGCACTTCCAGTCTCATATTAAAGCTCATTTTTCTTTTATTACAGCTTAAAATCTCCTAATGCCTCGGTTTTGGATTAGCTAAAATGAAATGCCGTGCGCGATGAACAACTGATTCCTCTCGTGAAACAAAAAACAACACGTGCCACACTAATTACAGCAGTGTAATCACTGACCGATGGTGATTATACATGCACACAGACAGAATAGAAGGTATGGTTTATCCCCTTCTGTATGGACCCCCAGAGGCATCCATCTCACGCAGGCAGGCAAGCAAGGAGACTCACCGTAGCGCTTGATACAGCGACCGCAATTAGCATTCACAAATAGCCGTGTTCTCCTGCTCATTTTTCATCAGCTTAAGAGGTAAACGAGCTAACAAAGTTGGCTCAAATTAGCCTAATTAAAGAAACTAATTGATCCTCTTCTTTTTATATTGCTCTTCGTGTCTGTGGAGGATTGCATAAACGGCGCAATAGACTTCTGACAACCGCTTTCTCAGGGCGTTGAAACTATGACACCTGTAATTCTAGGGAATGATCACAGTGGCAACTTCTTAATAAGCAAGAAACAGAAAAAACAAAAACTTTTAGGGCACAAAACTGTTGATAGCAAGGTGTTCGTTGACGAGCAATTAGTTACACTGCCACTGTATTTGGAAATATATTCAGACATCTGAAACTCTATGCATGGCCACAGTATGAAAAAGGGTTTTTTCTGGAAGGATTTGAGAATTTTTAAGACTAAGTTCATTTCATTGCTTTAAATAATGTATACTCTTTGGTTCAACTTGAAATCGGTGAACCAAACGTTTACGGAAAATTAATGCATGAATTTGAACTTGAGAATTAGTTTTAATGCTATCCCAGCAGTAAGCACTACTGAGAAAGTAATCGATTACTGTGAAACGCTAAGGGGGAAGGGGGAGAAAAAGGATGCTTTCTGACAACATCTCCAGACTGGCGATGTCAATGCTATCTATCACAGTCACAGTGTAGACAAGGAAAAAAACAAAAAAACAGAGACCTATTCCATTTGTCCACCTTTCTTTCTGTCCATGTCCTCTCCCAATAAAGTGATTGGCAGCTCTGGTTAACTATGTGACCCAGAGTCCAATTACATGGAAGGCTTTTGAAGTATATGAGTCTGATTACGGGGCTATCTTCCCAGAAATAAGGACTCTGTCACCGGGGAGCTCTGGGGCCTCACAGAACCAGCCAAGCCTGGCCGCGAACCAGAGAAGTATTCTCTCCTCTGTCACTTTTCATTGTTGTGAAGCGGCCGCTCTGCATGCGAGGAAAGCAACCTGCAAACAGGCAGCGTAGCAGAAAATGCAAAGACGCAGTCTGTTATTTACATTCATCAAACACATGAGCACAAGCATGCACACTCCTTTCCCCCCTTTTTTCAGGTGACTGCACATGCATGGATATTCGGACGCTACGCCACCTATTTTAAACATGAATAAACTGTATTCCAGAGGAGCTCCATCTCACTTCCCCAAACACAACATCGAGTGAACACAAGCATTAATAATGCAGATCCCATCACAGTGGTTAGTCTTATCTACTTATAGAAAATGAAGCCCATAGCATACTGCACCATGAATACTAAAAAGCAATTATTGCTCTCAGCTGTGGTGAGCCCCAAATTAATGAGGGAGCGTTAGACAGTGGAGGTTTGGGCAAAAAAAATCTGAAGGATAATTTGTTTAGAGCGTGAGGGGAAAAAAAAAAAGTTTACCTAATTGTAATCCTCTGGTGAAGCTGGTGCCAAGGTAAGTGTGTCCCTAATGGAAAGCTTACATGGAAATATAGATAATTTACCAGAGAAACATGCAAACGTTTAAGTGAATTTTGCAAACATGTTTTTGAAAAGGCGGCAAACTGAACATGACAAAAGCAAGTTTGCATGTTTGAGAACATTATCGTCTCATCTAAATGACAAAATAACGATCGCTTGCACCTCTCAGCTGTGAGAGTATCCCTCCGTAGTGGTACCGCCGGGGCCACAGGAGGGTGACTTTCAAGTGGGGGCATCGAGTCAGGGCTAAAGCCTTCCTCTGAGTCCCCTGGCTCTAAAGCTTAGGCTGCAAGAAAAAAAAAAAAAAAACGTATCTGTGTATGAGTGTACATTGACGTGGGAGGGGTGTGCGCTGAAAGGTCAAGAATCAGCCCACATCCTCCCTCAAATGGAGGAGAAAAGAACAGAGAGCTGGGCGCTATTTGTGGGTGGTTGACTGTAGAAATACAGTAAACAGAATGACAGCATGCCTTATTCTCAAACTTATGTATTCGCAATAAACATCTATGCAGCGGCGGCAA
This sequence comes from Planiliza haematocheilus, assembly GCA_005024645.1. Taxonomy (NCBI): domain Eukaryota; kingdom Metazoa; phylum Chordata; class Actinopteri; order Mugiliformes; family Mugilidae; genus Planiliza; species Planiliza haematocheilus. The sequence goes on along the minus strand of SRSE01000183.1, from coordinate 421,731 downwards.
TGTGCCTTCATTAGCTTGTGAATAACACTGACCATCTTTGAGACAATACAACGTTTTGCTGGGTAACATTTGAGCCTGGCATCTGTGTGGCACCCACCGAGACTAGACCAGGCACCCCCACCCCATGCAGGAGGATGCAGCCTGACACAGACACACACAAATGGCCTCCAAATTCACTAGATCCCAAACTACTCAAGTATCTATGGCCTGATGCAAAGAAGCCTCTCCCCTCAAGAACCATCCCCCCCAGAACTGTTTTGGAGGCATGAGGGAGACTTACACAATATTAGGCAGGTGGTCATAATGTTATGCCCGATTTAGTCAAATGCAGCGTCTTTCCTATAAAACAAATCAGAGAACCCCAACTTTATCACAAATGTAATTTTCCACATACACTGTCCTGCGGCTGTATTCATAAAGGTGTCTACATCTGCAGCTGTAAACAGTCCATTCATCACCATTAACAATTAAGAGTCTCAGCAGGATATTTCAATACCTTCAACCCTAAAACTGAAACTATCTGCGTAACAAAATAAGATATAAAATACGTTTGTGACCCTTTAAAAGAGAAGCCATGTCGCCTTTTGTTCAAACAGGGCACCTCACATCAACACTTACACCGTACAGTAAAAACCTCCGCTGGCCTGCCGTGCTGCTTTGCCTCACATCTCACGGCAAATGGTCCCATAACAATAATCTACTTCCTCGTGAGCAACTTTGTTTTTCTCGACTCTCGCTGTAATCTCTGCAAAGCAGACTCCTATATCAATGCCACCCTGCATTACCACTAACACTCAACAGTGCTCTGGTAAAACATGAAATATAGTCTCATAAAGGTCTTATCAGCCAGACAAGTGGGCCTAAGAGTTCCAGACGAGTGCGCTTAAAGGCTCACGGTGAGTTTAAAGGATTTAATGATGTCTGGCTTTAGAATAATTTAGCTGGATGCATGCTACAAGACTCTTTGGTAAGCAATTAAACACTTGTCCTCCAGTCCGGTGGCCAGGAAAAGTTTATGGGGAAATACAAATATAAAGAAATGCCGCTACATTTTCAAAATCTTCTATGTTTGTGTTAGATAGGATAATTCAGTCTAATATGAGCACAGATAAGGCCTGTCTCATAGAATCATGTTTTAAATGAACCGATGAAGAGCTGGAAAATAGATCCGGACAGAAAAAGATGACAATGCTGATTTGTTTTAACTCCACGCTATAATGAACAAAGGACTCAGCTGGCCTTTAATTTACCACATGAGACACCTTTTTGACAACACTCAGCCTGATTAAACAGTGGACACAAACTCGGCTCCCGCTGTCCAACGGTTTTCTGTTTACCTGTCGTCCCAATCCACTTTTATTCATGTGGATTTTTCCAATAATCACTAATGTTTGTTTATCCTTTGCCTTACCACCCGCTTCTCCACTCAACAGGCGCCATTCAATCAATTCACCATGAGGCAAATTAAAAGAAGAAACACAATTACTGTTCACCGGGATGATTTCTACTCCTCTAATGGTTTGCTTTCATCCACTAATAACAGTTAGGCAACAAACGCAGACGTATGGAGATTATTTTTGCATTCTTCAATAGATACAGGCACTGGTCTTTACTAAGCAACAACTTGACTAAGCACTGACAATGATGATCAAGCGTTACATTACAAGGTGAGCAAAAACAACAAAAGCAGAGTTTAAATCATCCTGTATTGCATAATTAAGGTTGGCACAGCATTCTTCCGTCTATTTTAAGGAAAAAAAACAAGTCCAGTTTTAGCCATGGCCTCAGGCTGTGGCTGCCAACGTCAACAATGTGACAGAAGAACTCAGGCTGGTAAAGTTGGCTGAAACTCCTTGGCTCTGCAAAGCATCATTAAATGAGACCTTGATCAGTTTTTAATGCTACTGAGAAACACGGTCACAGACAAGGAGTCCTTATATAAGAAAATTATAGAGCGCCAGTCAGCTGCAGTCAGAGTCAATTTTTTATATCAATTTTTTACATATATCTATACTGGTACGCTAACAATGGCCTGTTTTATTCTCTTTCTGTCACCAACCTGTGCACAGGACCTACAGCTCATGCATGGCCTCAGAAATAACGTCATCATCTTCATCAATTTCTTCCCTACCCAAAGTTGTCGGCAATGGTAGCAGCAGAGAGCAGAACTTCCCCTGTGGTAGGCTAATGGCTAGCTTTTCTGCAGTGGAGCTGACCATTCAGAAAAGACCTGTTTATTTGTAAGGAAGGAAGGCTTCCTAGCTTTCTGTTTTTACAGATATCATCTAAATAAGTGTAAGGACAATGCACTCAATCTAAAATTACTATGTGCATGATGAGGAATTTGGTCAAATTTCACAATGCTGCTCAGAAAACCGAAAAACTAGTTCACTTCTACTTCGAGCCCAACTTCACAACATTTCTACACCCAACTACACTGTTGGACATTAAAGTTTCTCTTTTGCTTGAGCCTGAAAGCTAACAGTGTTCACCAAATGTATTCGATGTATCAATATGGATTTACATCAAACACCTAAGGCATTAAAAAAGGTGAAGGAAGAAATCAAAAATGTACAAAGAGTGACTTTTGACCAAGAGAAGAAGTCAAAAAAATTCAGTGTGGTATTCAGTATAATATTCAACAAAGGCACTATTGGAAGGTATGGAGAGCTACGGATTTCATAGTATTGATTAGATTAATAATAATGACAGAAAGTATCTGCTGCATTACTTTTTGACCACAATATTGCAAAGTCATTTCGATAAGGAAAACAGTCTCCTGTACCCTCGCCAAATATTGCACAGGAGCCTTTAACATCCTGCAATGCCCCTCAACCGCTGCAGGGAGATCATCAGTGGTAAACAATGCAGGACTTTACTTGTAAAAGTCAGTTCCCAGGGGTGAAGGTGTATAACTATGAATGCGAAGCAGGATGTTCCTGAAGAAAGGACAGCCTGAATACAGAGTTGGCCTCCAGAATCAATGACACACTTTAGGCCTTGGTGTTCAATGGGATAGAAGAAATAATAGGGGCCGAAGGAAAAAAAAACATTCAAACAGAAACGGTCCTGGTGTTTCTACTGGGGACAAGAAAGCTAGACGTATTAGCAGGCTTGTACACTTCTGCAGAAACAGAAGACTTTTTGTAATAAACTTGGAGAACACTGGTGAATGAAAGTTGTTAGGTGGAACTGGATTGTTTACGATAATTTGCAATAAAACATAATACAGCTTGTTGGGCCACGATTATCAAATTAGTAATTTTGCACTGTACTTTCATTTCACAAAAATAGAGTATCAAATCAAATTAGACATGTGGCGCAGAGTTTGGCAGAGCAACCTCAGGCACTGCTGCAGCCTTATCCTTGCGAATTACTGTGTTGTTATACCGTAATGCAACTGTAGTGTGGACTGCATTAGCCATGAATAAGCCATTTCCCCCTGGACAACAAGATCATAACCTTCCTGCGAAAAACCAGGGATAATCTGAATTTTCTGTCCTTGGGTGTACGCCGCTCAATAAAGAAGTCCTTCAAATTCTGTCAATCTTTACCTGTGGCTATAGAAAATGCAACACAGTTATCAAAGCCCACCATAGCTGCTGCCATTGAACAACACACCGACATTTTTTGATGTTGAGCTTTGCTGCAAAACAAACTCACAATGGTTTAAAAATGGAGTATCTCCTAAAGTCAGCAGCTAATCTAAATGAAGGTTTATGCTGCTGCTGTTGCGCCTCAGCGCTTGAAAAACTTGTGCAGGATTTGTGACCTCATTAAAGGGTCAATTTGTCGTTCTTGCTGCCTGTCCTGCTTGTGTATTTATGTTTTATATATTAGAGTCAGTGAGCCATGACCTTGGCACAAAGCTGGTGAACTCTGGATTGAGCTGCAATTCCCTGTTAGTCACAGCAGGATGGTGGCGCGGAGCTGGCTTGATGACCTGGATGCCAAACGAGGCGCTAAATCAGAAATGATGTGCGTAAAATGTGGCGATGTATTGAGAGGCACGCTGAACTGCACCAAATGAGGTGGAGTTAGATGTCTTTGAAAGGGGAAAGAAACACTGGGTGTATAAAAGAAGTGGACAAAGCCTCTGGGTCGGAAGAGTGAAGCCAAGGTTGACGCCCTGTATGCCTGTATTCTCTCTAACAACTAGCAGGGGGCGTCTAATTTGACTTGTCCGTGTTGTTAGCATTATGTTTGCAAAAAGATATCTTCTTAAGCATTTGGTTGCACTAAACTACGAATCACCTGTGCAGTCAGAAATCCGGTATGCAACTTGCAATTCAAGCTGTAGCTAAAAAAAAATCCCTCCAGCTCCACCCTCTTGTCCAAATGTGGTAACTTCTCGCTTCAAAAGACCAAGTTGGACAATGCCAAATGAAAAACATAAAGCAGTTAGTGGCTCCACAATGGCTATGTCCATTTTTTGAATTTGCATGATGACATGAACGCAGACACGAGAGATTATCCTAAGTCGGTGGCTCATTTACTCATAATATCCCAGACTGAAAACCTTGACAAGGTGAATCAGATCACACATATGTCCCTGGAGGTCCCGGTAAGTATAGTAACACTGATGATCAGATCAATCTGAATCAATACCCACAATGAGCCTCGTTATGGTCCTCTCATTTAATCATTGCCTATTTTCATCTTCCAACCTGAACCCATAATCGCAAATTTCCTGCGCCGCCACTTGATTAACGCTTAACTTTCCTCCCCCCTGTCGCTGTCTACATCAGTCGCTATTGTGTCCTGTGACACATGCACCCGCCTGACCACCTTGAATCGATAACCTTGCCTGTGTTTTAGCTAAAGTCTTGGAGGCTGTAATGATGTTTAACAGCCCATTAAGGTGATGGAGATCTCCACTATGGTGTGGGTGACATGTCAGGATCTAGCTGGGATTGTGAACGCCCGAGGGAGATCACGGTCACGCAGGCAAAATGTAATGTACGCATAAGATGAACTCCTTCTAATATATCAAATAACTGCGTAATGTTTGTCAATCAGGAAGAAATCCTTTGCCTGCATATAATGCACAGTGTTTAACATATATATTTAGCACCTCATGAAAGCTCTACCCGAGCTGCAGAGCCAAACAACTCCTGGCTAAGTTTCTTTTATCTCTGCTCTATTGTTTTGTGACCTCGGTTGTATAAGAGGCTTGTTCTCCATTGTTTGCCTCTGCGGTGAAATTGATTAACATTGGGCTATAATTGCAGCAAAGATTTGAGGACAAACATTGGGCACCATTATCTTTCACACTGTGTGACAAAATGGAGCCATAATTACTATCAACCGTTTCAGAAAACAACGCGTCTAAATCCAGTGGAAGTGCAGTCCATTAAGTTGTACGCGCACTTGCACTTGCATGTGTAATTGATGATTACCCCTTCCTGATCAAAAGAGACTTAATGTTGCTGCAGATGGCAATAACAGAGGAGGAAGGAGAGGTGGGAGAATGTGAGGCTCCATGAAAGCCAGAGGAAAAAGAGCAAATAAAAGGTAAAGTGCACGCGGGGTCCAAGTGAATATTCATGTATTTAAAGTGATACACTTTGTCACCTGTGTGTGAATGAACCTGATTATTAAAAGGACATAGATTCTGTTGCTACTCATTGATTATAAGCATCCTGTCTGTCTGTAGCGTCCCGTCTTACTACCTACTTTTCTTGCTGACAGGATTGAGCCTGAACAATGATCTGCACTAATTTTAACAGTTTAGGTTCCACAGATGTATGCGTACGCAAGCTTGCATACAAACACACGTACATATTGTGCATTAATATACACCACACACAGTTTACCAGACTACACAACAACAACTAATCCCACATGACACAAATACATCTGGCCGACAGGCAGATTTCACAGCCTTCAAAAGCTTCACTGACGGGGGAAACACTATAACACGCAGTCTTTGGATGTTTCTCTGAGATTTAGCAGCCAAGTAACGCATAAATAGCACTTATTTATTTCCAGTCAACAGAATGTGTGGGTCAAGACGCTACAAAGCATAAACCAGACATGAACAGCAAAGATTTAACAGGAGATGAATGCAGAGTAGCCACTACGGCACTCATGCATACACACACACACACACACGTACAGTGTATAACAAACACAGACAAAGACGCTCAGGCTGTACAACGCGCCGCTCTTTGCCTTTATGCGGGCTGACACACTCGTTTCGCTGCTTCAGGCGCTGACCGCATTTCACTACGGGGAAAAAAAAAAAGATCTCCATGGCAACAGCTTCTGCAGTTTGTAGGTTGTAACGCGTGTAATGACATCATCCGACAACGTGGATCAGCGATACGTGTAATAATAGGAAAAATCTGGTGCTCTGTTCAGACTGGAATCAAGCCAGTGATTGGGATGTTATTAAACAGCATCTGCATCTGCAGTGGTGACGCTCATTATGCCTTTGCTTCCACCTTTAATTCTTGCACCATCTCTCTGCTCATAGTCTGGGCTTTGGTGTGCAATGCATGGTCAGTGAGATCTGGCCAGTCAGGGATATTCCACCTCTCCGTCCTATACAACTCCTGGGCTGCTTTAGCTCTATTTTTAGACGGCCAGCCTGTTTCTGTGTACAAGAATGCTCCTATAGTTCTGTATTCGTCTCGTCTTGTTGCCTCAGTGTGCAGCAAAATCATTAATAAATGCAAGTGCCCGCCATAACAGGAGCCACAACAGGAGCAGCCCCATGATTGATGGATGAGATGCTGCTCTGGGTCATCAGCTGTTTGTTTTTTTTGTTTTTTTTTGCTTTGGCTTCACATGCTGCTCTTGCTGTCAGTTTAGACGGACGCTGATTTGTTCCAATGGTCAACAGGACTAAGTCTTTATTCTGCTAAAAATCCTTTGGGTTTGCGGTCACGATCGCTGACAAGGGAATGTGTTCTCCCACATCCCAGAGAGGGTTCTTGACTTGCAGAGCAGACATCGAGAGGATTTTCTGCACCGTGCAAATGAATTACCTCTCACCCACAAGACGTCCCCGGTCTTCCAGGACATTTGCCAGTTTCTATTTTTCAGTGTGCATTCATTTTTAGAAAGTATCCAACCACTGAATATTATAATCATACCAATCATACCAGTCTTTGAATGCGAACACTCAATTGTAATGGCTCAAACAAGCAACTACATCATTTAATTTAAGTGCTGAAGACTACAATTTGTTTTGTAACAACAAGGTTTCTCTGTGTATCGAGAACTATCGAGGTGTATAACAGTGATGGAAACCACATTGCAAGTATACATACAGAGCAATAATGGTCAAAAGTACCAGAAGGGGAAATATACACCGCACATGCCTGTGAGAAAGGAGCCTTTAATGTTGTGATACAAACATGGGCATGGCAGCAAAAGGAGAGCTACACGAGAGGGAGCATGGATAAAATGTTGGGAGAGTTGAGATGAGAAGAGTGAAATATGGCAGGGAGGGAAGACAGAGAGAGAGATGCCACAAGCACGAACAGATGGCTGAGAAGAGATTCGAAAAAGAGCGAGATAGTGAGTGAGGGAACGGTAGGCAGACAGAGGGAAAGAGAGAGAGAGAAGGGGAGAAAAATCTGGATCAGGCTGAAAAAGGCCTCGAGTTCACTTTGGGGAATGCAGTAAGTAGGACAGGCAAAACTTAAATTCCAAAAAATGAGACCCAAAAATAACCCAAAGGAGAACAAACCACTCAAGCCTGGGAGCTATGCTAGATGGTCAGTCAAAACAGCGCTGTCTCGCCCACTTTGAGGATGTGCCCTCTCTTCCACGATTCATAATCTACCTGAGGAAGAGCACAAAGGGGGCTGGGATCTTAATGGTAATCTATGCAAATTTACCTATGGGGGAAAATGACAAACAGCAACTGCAGATTCATCCATATGTATGTTAAAATAGAGCTTCATCACTTACTGTATATAACAGGGATGTGAATGTGCCGAAATTGCCCCCAAAAAACCCTAAATAATTCATAAAAGGTTATGTAAAAAGATAGTTCCTTAAATATAAACATTGTCATAATGCACTCGTACTTCTTTGCACTAAAACAAAGGGAAACATTTGTCGTTATTTATGGGTTAAACCCATTAACATGTAGGAAATTATGTGGGTTGAACCAATGTTGTAATAAACCCCCCAAGGCCAATAGAAAATTAACCTGTCTGCCCCTCTTATCTCCTCCTTGCATGCTCCTCACTGCTTCACTAACGTGATCTCTAACCCAGGCGCCTCACTCGCACACGTTCACACGTAAAGCATCCCAGGAGGTAAGACGCATCGGCCACACTTCCAGACGTGGGAAGAGAGTATAGCAGCTGGCAGATTGACAGCTGTTGGGTGAGCGTAGATGCGCCGCGTTGTGCTTCCTGACAAAAATGATGATGCGGGAGATGCGATTCCGCGGCCGTCTCAATTACAACGGAAGCCCAGCAGAGCCCGGAAAAAACACGTATGAGTGGCAAGATCTAATTCGATTCAGTGTTTGCCGAGTGTGCCTTTGGGGTTGTGTTGGTGCTGCCTTTGACCTGATGAGTCATTCACTTCTGTGGATACGGGAAGAAGAAGAAGAAAAAAAAAACGATATGACCTCGTGTGTAACTTGGTGCATGCCCTTGATTTCTCTGCCCTGAAGAGAAGGTTTTTGATAGTTGCCCAGTGATCAGCATGTAAAAGTTGCTCTTGGTTGGTTTTACTCCAAACAAAACTTTCAGATCACTATAGATGCTTGTTAAAATTAAAATGACCTTGATTCTAATAGAGTGTGCCCTGAGCGCCGCCTAAAGTCAAGCTTAAAACAGAATTATTTCAGTCAGTATCTATGAATGGGAATAACTGTTACCCAAGGCCAAACACTGGGGACTCAATGAGAACTTTTTTGCAACACACCGCTTTAAAGTATTTGTTTTGGTCTGAATGTATAAAACACAAAGAAGTGTGTGTGCGTGCACAGAGCTGCAGACTTCACCCAAGCAAAACATTCCACCTTTAACGTCATGTTTTTTTAGTTTTTTTTTCCCCCCAGCAAGACTGACGTTTAGCTGACATTATTACCCACCTTTAGAAAACGAGCACCAGCATTAGCCGGAAAAAGGCCAAGTTCAGATGCTAACAATCATGACAACCGGTCAGAATGTGTCTGGTGGACATCCGCGCTGACAGGGGAAAGAAAATCAATACAGAAAAAGCCTTAACCTATGGTCAGATTTAGTGAAATTCTGGGAAAAGGAGGCGTGCTACTGTGTCGTATTTAGCTTTCTCTCAGTCAGTTGTCAGGAGAGCGGCCTTCAAGCCATGCTGAAACTATACACATAGAGAGTAACAGCAATGGTTTTCGCATTATGTCAACCAGCGACACTAAAAGTGATGCACTGTGTTAGTGTTTATCAATATGGTTAAGTAGCTACATGTAGCATTGCTCTATTATTCTCTTTTCTGTGTTGGAGCTAGTCCAGCGTGCAGAAAGTGGACTCCATTATATCTAATAGAGTTTTCCACAGACCCCTGTATTTAATGGTGATTAACTGAACAAACAATGAGCGCAGAAATTAACATAACTTATTATCTCTATTAGTCTTTTGGCCATATATGTGGCATCAGCTTAAAATGTTATGAGCATGAGCATAAGCCCGGCAAAAATCCTGCACAGCTCATAACCCCCCGGCAGCCATTGTACGCTGAATGTGACATGTTTGTCAGGAGCATCAGGGATGGACACCACAAGCCTGGCAACTCAGTGAGGACGCCTAAGGACACACAAACACAATTTACAGTTGTGACAAGGGGAAGGATGAGTGGATGCTCAATGCATTTGCTCTTTCTAATGGAAGGAAGTATGAGGAGAGCAGTGTGTATGCATGTGTTTTGACAAGGAGGGTATATACAACAGTGGAAGCACAATGACTCTTTCTATACACATTAAAATATGAGTGCACATTTATACTTATAAAAAGCATAAACGCATACTGGCACAGAGAGTCAAACAGATATGCTTCTCTTTCTCTCCGCCCCTCTAGCTCACACACACTTCTCCTTTGCCTCGTGCTTTCTTAGCTGATGAGTCATATCTCTGGGTCTTCTAAACTGGGACAATCCTCGCACTCAACACACATGCACACAGTTTGTACAATAGAGCACCACCATGCACACACACAGAGAGAGAGAGAGGGGCAACTTGGCAGCAACCAGTTCCACAGCCTGGGGACTCCGAAGCTGCCTGGTGTTGATAGGTTAGTGCAGTTTTTCTTTCACACATCCCTCCAAAATTTGCTGAATATCAGCGCAACCTGTTCCTCCCGTTAAATGTAAATTAAGTTTATGCTGAGAAAACTTATCGATCATGCAAATGGACTCAATATTATGACACAATATTTAGGCATACATTTGCCTTTCCTCTGGAACTGATTTATTTATGATAATTTGATGCCGCTTTGAAAGCTGCGTGTCTCTACAAAAGCAAGACAGCTTGGCTGATTTCGATTTTTTTTTCTCTTGCCAAATAAGCTAAACTCAAGATGTTTGTTGGCGTAATTTGGGGTTGAAAGCGCTGGCTTTTATACTTTATGGCAGGGCAGTTTTGCACTTTGGCAGCCCCAAGTGGCAACAAGAGATAACAGACTTTTAAAAAAAAAAATAATAAGAAGAAATTGGATGCAATGATGCCAGGAAGGGAGGGAGACTCTTATATGCTAAATTTACTCCTCTAAATGGCTGCTAGAGGAGGAGATGGTGATGAAGAAGAAGAAAAAAAACAAACCTTGGCAGCACAGTGAGCCATCATTCTGGGTGAGTTTGATTCCTCTGTGACTGCTGGTGGTTTGCGGTTTGCATCTTGCTTCAAAGTTTTCTAATCTGTCAAATTGTGTGTGTGTGTGTGTGTGCAGCGTCTGACAGAGCCCGTACTCAACAGCTACATCTTAAGCCAAACACCCAGTTGAAGCAAATTTACTGAATCTCTGTTCAGGCTGATAAAGACAGGCGTACTTTCACCTACAGCAGTGACTGGTATTTACATAATGTCGGTCACAACATCTCAGCAACAAATAATGCAGAGTCACAGGAGTCCCATAAAGTGGCATTACTTATATATATATTTTTTTTCATATTGATTTTATTTAGAATAAAAAAAAATGGATGGTCATTTTTACATATAGAACTGTTGTCTGTTATGTAAAGCAGCCATTTACGGTGCAGCATTTAAAGCAGCAACTCACTGATCGTAGACCGCCTTTTTTTCATGAGGGGGGAACAAACGCTCCAATCTCACGACTGTTGCCGTGACGACGACCTTTAGCCTAACCCCAACCAAGTCAATTTATTTGGCTAATTTTGACCGTTCTGCCTTCAAGGGAGCCTCATTTTGAATGCTTCGTCTGCGTCTCATTTAACATTTGACAATATATCCGTCAGGGACATGTTGAAATTTTAATATGTGATGAAAAACATTTTAGAAAAAAAAAAGGACACAGTCTGGTCTTGTATGTGACATTAAACTGAAAAAGGGAAGAGAATGGAAGAGAAAATCCTTGAAAATCTTTTGTTGATGCCCGTTTCAACTTATTAAACCAGCAGCTGCAGCAACTAATAGACCAGGGACCCAACGGTGAATAAGACTTTTAAAGAACACTTTGTCTTAGCTATGTTGCTGTCATAACTGAAACCAATATCAATACTATGCCACCGCGTGGAAGGATGCTCGATATCTTGCTCTATCATCTATCGGGCCTGTGGTCGGGAAGGGACAGTGAATATTCTGGTGTGTGCTTGCCATAGAAGAGAGAGAGAGAGCCTTGCGTGTCATGGTTAGCCTGAGTCTCAGAGATTAAACCTGCAGTGCTGCCAAGACGGCTGGCACAGGAGCTGTGGTTTCCCTCACCACGAACCAGGAAGAGAAAATGAAATCTTTCTGACAATGAAACATTTTCTGGGCACTTTGGTTGCATTGTTGAGAACATTCTGGTACCTTCCAAAAGGAAGTACGCTGAACAGCGAAGTAACAATTTTGAATTTCATACTGGCAAGTGTATCCTGCGACTGTCATGCAGAACGCTCGGGGAAGAACTGCATACTCATAAACTGCATCCCAGCTGTATGACAATTGATTAAATTCCAGCATTCAAAGAGGGGGGAGAAAATGACAGCTAACGATGCCAGCTAGCATGCAGACTTACATTGCTCCTTTTCTGCTGCTAGAATAGGGTGGATATAAAAGAATTTGCTAGCTGACAATTGATTGTGTTTGTCAAATGATGGCAGCTGTTCCTAAGTTTATTTTTGAACAATATTATAACTGCAATGTTTTTGTGCTCAGGACCGTTGGGATTGACTGAGAATTGGTTACGAATGTGATCTGGGAGTTTTGACACAAGTGCATCACCTGAAAACTCTGACCCTGGAATAAAAGGCAGGCTCTTCACATCTGTTGAAGTAGTACTGCTAACTTATGAGGTCTACAGCCTGCTTTATCATGAATAACAGCAGAAATATGAATGAAAATCAAGAAGGCTGAGCTGAAACATATTTGATATATTCGATATCAGACGATGCTATGAGGAGAGTAGCTCTCAACAATATACATTTCTCTTGTACTTTATTCTATTCTAGTCTACAGAGAAGTCAGGACTTATCTGAGCATGTCATAATCCCTCCTACAGCTGAAGGAAAAAAAAACACACTGTTTGCTTAACCAAGGTATAGAAACAAGGTGTTGCCTGACTCATAGCAGTTATGAGACAAATATCCACAACATTTCATCTGACACATCCCTATTCCCAGTAGCACGGCCGCCCACGGACCAAACAAGAGGACCACAACTGTAGATACAATAGACTAAGCAAGTGAATGCTGCATCTGTGTGGTAGAAGACAAATCTGATCATGTGAGATTGCTTTAGCACATACAACTCCCCTGAGGTGACAGTGTGAGGTGATAAAAGCCGCATACGACATCTCTGTGTGTGTGAACGTGTGAAGCATTAGCTCATGTTTTCTGCTGTCTTTAAGATTGCTGCGTATCGTGCGAGCACACATAACGCGTGAATGTGTGGGCAGCAGCTGTAACCTGACTTCTTATATCTGTGCTCTCATGTGTTCTTATGTGGCACAGGGCGAAGTTTGCTGCAACTGTCATCTCCCTCCCCTCCTGACTCTCATCCTGGCCCACTAGCTCTCTGGCTGGACATCAGACGACGCTCCATCTCGCTGTGCCTCCCTCGCACACAGACAAGAACACACACACAATCAGAAGTTGGCCCACAAGACCAATGTGAGACCAAAGACAGAGGTGCTGAGGGAGCGTCGTCCAACCAAGGTCATGCTCCGGGCGGAGAGGAGACACTGTCATCTCTGTCCAACCTGGACGTACTGTCACATAAACGCAGCCAGAAGGAACCCGATATGGCCACCTGTTTGGCTGAGAATACAGTGAGGGCAATTAGTTCAACCAGGAAACATACATGCTTTGCCAAAGGAATGATGATGAGGGAAGAGTTTGCAGGGTTTGGCTTTGGCTGTGTAGTTTGCAGTGGAACTAGCTTTTATAAACCTATAAGCTACCCTGGTTCTCTTTGTTCTCAGGGATAAAAAGGCTCAGGATAATCTATAACTTTAGACACAAATGGCATCAAACAACATACAAAAATTAAGTCAGCAGAGAAAATGAATGTCTTCTCCGCCTGCTAGCATTGGAAGTTTTGAATTGTGACTCACAAAAAAAGGCAAAGCGAGCCACCGTGTTGAGGTTAAACTGAGGGCTAATCTAATGGCTGTAAAAATCTCTGTGCTTAACTGCCACACTAAAAGGTGCGTTTAAATTTAAAGCAGGTGGCTCTTGGGTGCCAAGCTGTCACGCAGCACTGAACGAGATGCAAAGTGAGCCTTGGGTGCTGCTGGTAATCCATACGCCGGTGTTCGAATGAGATTTAATATCAGACGAGGTCTATCACTGCAACAATGCAGATGCCACTGATTCATGACAGCACTAGAGGGAGACTACGCAAAGCAGAAACAAGGCAGTGTGTATGTGCATGAATAAGATGCTGCTTTTACATTTCAAATTCTATCCTCAGATCTGAAGGAGACAGCTGTTGATAGAGCAACAGCTGGATGGGAACTGCACTGGATGCACATCGGCTGCAGAAGCACAGGAGACATGAGTCAGTGAAAGACTAACTAAAAGAAAAATCCAGTAACAACCTGAAAAACCTTGTGGCACTAAAGATACACTGCGCTGAAACAAGCCCCAAACCACTGGAGTTAACAATCACAGAGCACAGGGTTGTTGTACGGAAACATAAAGTGTTACACACACACACCTACTGCAGCTGGGACAGCCTGAAAAGGTAGACCACAGTTGTTAAAATTTTACAGTGTTAAGAAGCCAACATGACTGCAGTGGTAGCTCACCTATAAACCAGTGCAATAAGGTTTTTACATTTAAATGTCCGGGTGATCTTGAAAGACACTGAAAGGTGGCTCAAAAACCGATATAGCAGCAAAAAACACAACAATTTTAACCAGTGTTCTGCTGTACTGAGTAGCCCCAACAACAACTTTGGGCAGCTCAGTATGCTGACAAATTACTTCTGTACTTTACATTTCTGCAGTGCACCATCTCTGTCCGTGCCTTTAAGCAGAAAGTGAGGAGGTCAGAGCGACTGTATTGGTTATGTAGCTTGTACCAGGGCTTGTGCTGTAGTTGTTTCATGCAAACACTGCAGAGAAAGAATAAAACAAAGAAAACACTTTGGCACTGGATGTAAATTGATTCACAGAAATCTAACTAGAGCAGATCAAATCTAACTTTTTATATTCAGTTACGCGCCTAATGTGTTGAATGAAATCTCTACACTGAACATCCATCATAAGGCTGAAAAATCTTTTCATCTTTAATTGTTTTCACGGCGCTCGTGCAAGGGTCGCGACACACCAAGCCGTCTCCCGACCGTTTGCTGGTGTCTGGCAGTCAATAAGGGGTCGTGACCCTAGTTTTGGCAGTGCACCCTGTTCCATTTGCGACTTGTCAGACCTTTGACAGTGGCTTTTCAGCCCATTTAGCATGTTGAATCAACTGCAGAGTGAGAGACATCACTTCAACTGCATGCTCAGCTTAGGTAGCCAGTGACCCAGAAAAGAGACAGAGGTGAAGGAAAAAAACAAAGTCAGCATAGCATCTGTAGACACTTCAGTTTGAGAGTGAGTTACCTGAACATTTAAATACACAAATCTCTGATGTATAAAATACAGACAAACTGATCTGAAAATTTGTGGAGGTGCCATCTCTACACAAGCTTCCCAGACATTTCTAGCTAACCTGGTTGCGTGTGCCAGCGCACCATTGGCTGTAGTCTTAGTCGCCTATGTCTGAGCTGGAAAATTACACTTGAACACACCACAGATGGCCATCATTGCTAACATTTCTTTGATGTTGCTCCGGTGTGGCCCAGCAATGTCCAAGTTTGCAAACTTCTTCCACCAGAGACGATTTGATTGTTGATAACAAGTGCCCATTTAAGTAGCATTCAGTAGGATCTCACCTCTACAGTAATTGTGGTATAAATAAATCATCTGGCTACATTACAGCAGGTGAGCTCACAACCTTGTAGTCATCAAGTTTTCTTCTTGACTGTAGGCTGTATTTTAATGTTTCATGAACGGCATCACTGATCTGCTAAATTATGCAAGCCTGACAAAGGCAGAGGTCTTTTGACCTTCCTATGTACTTACATGCACTCTTAAGCCAATAAGCGTAAATATAGAAAATGACGTCAAACCAGAATTTCTGTAAACTTCACACCAAAGCCCAATTTATGATTAATAGGTCCACCCAGAGATGGGACGCATCGCTGGCACAGACAAGATGCAGTATATCTTAATACTCATGCGCCCTGGCTGCTTCTTTGATGCTATTTTCTGCTAAGGGGAGCAAATGCCTTCAGTCATTTTTCCTCTTAAGTTTGCAGAGACAGGTACAAGGCTGCAGAAGGGAGCTGGTGACAGGAAGCAGAGCGGGGCCACGGGCCAAGGTGAGACAAAGGCTTGACTTTTGAGGTTAGTCATGATCTGAAACACAGTATCAGCCCCACGCGGTCACGCTTGAGCGGATTTCCTCAACTATTGAGTGAAATTAGCCTTCTTCGGTCCAGTGGGCCGGTCAGGTCTTGTGACTGTCCCTCTCATTACCGTTCTTATGTAAAACACTAATGGGAGCATCCCTTTGCCAAGACTCCCTTCCAATCACCACCAGCAACCCCCACCCCTTCTAATATGACAGTCACGATTTATATCTCCACGCTGCAGGGCATATTAACCATTTGGGACAGTGCGCCGTCTTGTAACCACTTTCATCTGTAATAACCCAAGGTAAGACACCATCATATTTCATCCCCTCTGTGAATCTTAAATGATCTCGCTCACTTTTTCTCCCTTCCCCTGAATCTTGGCCCAAACTCCCCCTACCTTCATTTCTCTCTCTTTCTCTTGCCTCCTCTCTCTCTTCATCTTTATCTCACTCTGTCTTCCCCTCCCTCCAGGGCCTCGACTCATCTGGAGGCTTGCCAGGAATGCAGATAAGATCACTCACAGATGTACAATAACTTGAGGGGAATAAATATGCCCTAATTGAGAGAAATGATGTAATATTGATCCCAGGGCCTCTGAACCTTTGGCAGAATCCTGCCGAGCCTGTGACATTTGGAGGGATGGCTGGTGTGTGTACATGAGCGTGGATGTGTGTGTTATTGGGTGACGTGAGACTTTTTTTTTTCCTTTTTAATACAAAAATGCGTCTTGCGATGTTTCCCTGTGTGTTGAGTGATACTTTGAAGGCGCGATTGATTTCAACACATCGCACAACCCGATGTATCTGTGTGTGTCATCTGTAATCTGTAGCATAAAGTCTGGTGAGTGGCTTAAATCTGGCTCCATGCTGTTTCTTATTTAAAGCCAATTACTTTTTGTTTGACACGTGCTAGGTTGAGTTGAGTTGAGTTAGGTGTCATGTAAAGACAGGTGCATGCTTTCTATGTTACAAGTAAGGAAAACCAAATCAATAAACCTACTTGTGATCGTTATGTCTTCCTGACCCCTTGACGTTTACACCCATTCTCCAGGAGCCTTGGTGTTTACCTTGAACATGATCGATCACACTGTGCCTTCATCCCATTGTAGATTGTCAGCAGGAGAACAACCATGACATCAATGTTAATCATTAAATATTGAAAAGGGGGGACTAAATCAATGGGGGGAGATCTCGAACAACGCAACGTTAGAAGATAAAATCCATGCACCTAGAGGAGGAAATCTGTTCCCGGATAATGGGATGATCAACATTCATAGATTGATAAAGTCAAGTAAAGGTTATGCAGCTCTGAACCATCTGTTGATGCGAGTTCCCACATTCCATCAGCGTGAGGATATTTAACATTTCGTCTGCTGTCTAAGTGCAGTTCATCATTTCTTTGTACTTTGTTTCCAACGAGGATGTAGAAGAACTGATCTGAATTCATCAAGTCTCTCAGTTTAGATCCTGAGCTTAATGAGAGGGTACGTCAGCTGAGAGGAAATGGGAGTCACATAGCAACCTGACCCGCACTAGAATAAAAGTACAACCTCATCATTACCGAATGATTGCAAATTCTAATTTGATGTGGCCACAGACTTTCAAGTCGATTCGGGATAATAACGGTTTTGTTCTGACTGAGGTACCCCCAGCTCGTGTCATTAGACCATGTACATCTTTCCAATGAGCGACTGAAGACCAATTTTCAGTTTACACTGTTATTATGCACCAACCTGAGGAAGCCTTTGAGAGCAGCGCAGGCTGTCAGGTTGTTAGAGGCTAAGCAGAACAAAGGGATTTTCAAGAGGTTATTTTTTTAAGAAGTGTGTGATTAAAGTAATGCATTTTGTACTACTCTGTAGTGGTTACAAATTAATATATTGTTTATACTATCCTATTCAAATGTCTCCTCACTTGAGTGCAAAGCAGAACCTGGTGAAAAGTAAGCACCAAAAGGACATTTATGAGGTAGAGCATTGATGCTAATCAATAAGGCATTTGAGTTGAATCCAAAGACATTGGATGAGGTTTTTGTCAGTTCTTTGTACACTGTTCATTGTAGGTGAAGGGACATTCAGACTTCTTCAAATTGCCACTTGGGGTTGGCTACAAAAGTGTCCCAAAGGTACTCCAATTTACAGCAGAAATAAACATTACTATAGGAGGTTTTAGTCTCTGTATCTTATTCCCCTTTTGCTGACAACAGTACGTGGGTAAATTTTCAAAACTGAGGCTTAAATTATACCTAATTAAGTGTTGCAGCTTTGAGTGACAGATGGTTACCGTCACAGATCTCTAGCTGTCTGCACAGGCATCACACCCACGCCTCAGCTGTATGTGGAGTGTAACCACCTCTTTAAATTTGCCAGAGTCGAGCAATGTCAAGATGCCGATGGCTGGAGACACCACTGAGGGGTGTTTGTCCATCATTAATCACAGTCCACGGTTAAGGCAGAAGCAACTGCTAGATGTAGCATGACTGACGGATACAAATTAACAAGTTAATTAATGCACATCAGTGGGATCCGACCAAATAATGAAAACGAAAAAGTATATTATTATACACAGTCAAGACAAAGACACTATTTTATTCCTGCACAGCTTACTAAATGGAAAAAAAGGTGATTTTAGGTATTGTAGAAATGTATCCTTGACCTTTAACACATTCCTGTGTTCGTTGCTTAATTATCTTGCACTGAAAACCACAAATTCACCTTTATCCCCTAAGGGCTCCCTAAAACAACATTGTGGGAAACAAAGAAAACCACAAAACGAGGTTCAACAAGACAAGGCGCTTTGGGGGAACAAGTGAAAACAATCAGTTCAATTACTCAGCCACAAAACAAGTGTCGAATTGTACTGAATATCGCAGAGAGGACCAAAAGGTGGATTGCTTCTTAAACTGAAGTGTTCATTTGTGAAAAGAGGTTAGAAAGAAGGCTCAGTCACCATCGCCTTGTTTTCCCTCCGCTGCAATTTCAGAAAACCTGCTGCAGTGTCGTAATGTCAAGTGTCAGGGGATGAAGTGTGATATCCCAAGGAAGGAGGCACTAGAAAGGGATTGAAGTTTTAACAGCCAATCAAGATCACAGGGGAACTCGCTGGGTATTCCCAGAATGAGCATCACAAACTGACTGGCACAATGGCCGTAAATTCAATCTAAGCCAAAATAAAATGTCAGGACAGGTGGGCAAGTGAGGTTGCAAGTGACGTGTTAGCCCTGCATGGAAAACAGCACGACAACAAATCAAACCTGCCAGCAGAAGCAGCAGCAGCACAATAAAGCCCAAAGAAGGTGGTGTTCAAGAACGCAGACGTGACAAACGCAGTTTCATCCGCAGTGATTGGACAAGAAAGCCACAAACTTCCTCATGCATTAAGGAAATGAATCACCTCATTGTTAAAGTGTTTACAAGTTGTACACATTAGTAGTCGACTAGAAACGAATTTGTCTCCTTGGCCACTGAAGACCATTATTCCTCATGTACAGAAGACAGAGTGAAAGACTGGCAATGTCAGACTGAATTACAAACCCTAACTGTATGTGCTCTCTATCCCTCCAGTAGTGGAGAGACAAACCAACCAAGGTCTGAGAAGAGCGTTTATAAAGCGTTTTCATAAAGCATTCAAAGTTTTAATCGATTAAAGCAGAGGGACCTCATCCATCAGAAAAACAAGTGCTCAGGATATGGATGGAAAGTATGTGCTGATGAGTTGGAGGCCCTCATTTTTACAGTTCCTTCTTCCTTCCTCTCTCTTTCTCTCTCACTTCTTCCCTTGAGTTCCACAACAAGAGCACGAAAAGCGTCTCTCCACATTTTGCCTTCCCACAGTCCTGTCGCTTTCCCCCCTCTCACCTGCCTAATTAACTGTCAACTGGGGCCGTTTGTGCTTCGATATTTCACGGAAGAATGAATATTAAAATTCCACCAAAGCTGCCACAACCCTGAAAGAAAAAAAAAAAAAGGTATGCTGAGTTTGACTGGTCTCTCAGCGGATGACAGGAACACACTCGCCCAACGCTGAGAGGAACTGATAGGAGCTTGTAGAGGCAGAGAATCAAATAGGTGTTCATATATTATGTACATAGAGCTGCTGACTCTGTGTAGAGTATAAAAGGGTGTAGAGGTGGAGGGAGGACCATGAAAAACATGAAAATACAGTAATAATAACAAGGAAATCGGGGCATATCTTCCCTCTATTATTGCCTGTTCTCACAGCTATCAGATAATGGATTTTGAAAATCACCCTAATCCGCAATGAAAACTTATCAGATGAAAAAGCCAGAGAAGCTTTTATCCATCATCAGTTTAAAGCTACTGTGATTTGCGCCTATTTTCTGATTGCCACCTTTTACCTCTGCGAGCCAGTTGTGTTCATCGCCCATGACAAATTCACTTCAAAGGAAGCCTCCATCATGACCCATTTTCCCTTCCACCAACAGCTGAGCTTTCACCCAGTATGGCACAAAAGCAGGAATTTTCCCATGAGCTGCTGTGTATCAAAAGCCGGTAACAGAAGAGTACGTTTCTGTGGCAGCCACATGAGGCAGAATTGGAGGCAATCGTAAGAAGAATCGCTAAAATCATACATTTGGGGATGATGTGAAGAGAGACGAGGCATAGACGCATTACAGATGAACGGCCTCACCTGCTTACATGTTACATAAAACAGCCAAAATACTTGGTGGTGAGCGAAGAGGCATCCTTGGGATAGGAGAATAAACAGCGGACATGGCTTTCATACCCACTCAGTCACTTTCTTTTTCAAACACAGATGTGGCAAATGACTCATCCTGTTTTTCTTCTATCCTTCCAACTGAAAACCCAAGGTCCATTCACAATAGGGAGCAGAAAAGAGACCTGATTGAAACTCTTGAGCACTGCTTGGACTAGATGGATGTCATATCTGTGCAGAACCAATCAACAAATGACAAGAAAATTAAGTGGAGAATAAGATTTCACATATTATACTCAATCTATCCAAGATAGTCTTAAATAACAGCAGGACTCATACTCTATGACATGGAAAAGCCACACCAATGGTTGTGTGTTTGTCTTTAATAAAGATCTGAACCTAGAACGTCTAATCCAAAGCACCCAAGACCTGGTCCACCAGCACAGGACTGTCAGCTGACGTAAATTTGCAGCAGAAACTACAAATTATCATGATTATTCACTAATAGCATTCAACCTTAAACTTCCATCGTAAAAACCCACCAAGCAAGGAACTGGAACATATTATATCAGTGAAAACAAAGCCACTGTTAAGTAGAACAGGACCTACTTGGGGGGATTCGGCTTCAATTGACTGATCTAGCAATGCCATTGAGACGAGCAGGCATATGCCACAAGTATGACAATGACAGAAAATAAGCGATCGCTGTGGGGAATGAAACATGTTTCCTTACCTATTGCCATCTCTATGATGCTCATTTGGCTCTCTGAAGGGAAAAGGATTTTTGGCGGCTTGTCTGTCAGGGGAGCTGTGAAAAGACAAACAAAAAGAAAGGAAGAGAGAGCACATTAAATTCCACATCTTTCTCCCTGGTGGGCTGTGGGAGTATGATTTATTCATTAAAGACCACAATAAAGGCTGCATTAAAATGGGAACAAATACATGGAAATATAATATTTAAAGAGTGGACAGAGAAGAAAGGGATAAATGACTATGACTCTGAATTATCCATTCAAAGCTTTAAACATCACTGCACAAAGCTGCAGCTGCTTCAGTGCTAATGCTATTCCATTCTTGTGTAAGTGATGATATGCTTTGACATGGACTGCTATACAAACTGCAGTATATGAAGTAGCTGTGTAGCTACTCAACCATATCTGAATATACACTATACCCTAAGGTAGACATCATTCACAGCTGCAGTGGGCACAGGACGGTGAAGCCACAATCTGCTGTTGGTGATGCAGGCTTTTCAGCTTTGCACAGTTAAAATGATCGGAGTTTTACAAACGCTTATATTATCAATGCAAAGGCAATTCAAAACCTTCTGGATCAAGCAGTGCGATATAAACTGTCAATGGGTCTGCCATGAGCAACTTGCTGATTTAAAAGCACATTACAGTTACGTCAGAACAGCCTTCGTCCCAAATCCCTTCGATATACACCAACTCCAATTAGACAGCTGCTGAGTAACAAAAGACGTGCACTTAGAGGCTCCTCATTATAATGATTCCCTAATTGGTTCTAGCCTTCAAAGTGGCATCAGAGAGGTTTTCTATCTCTGCATGTCTCGAAATACTCAAAGGTATAAGGCTTGTTACAGTACAAATGAGTTGTGGTTTGACTTGTGGAGCAGCCGGACTTGGAAAAAAAAAACGAGCGGAGAGAATGGAGGGCAGCTTTTATTTTAGCACAACATGCTACATGCATGCTTTGCTAAAAACAAGTTGGCATTCGCACAGAGAGGACTTCAGTTTATGTTTTTATTTTTGAGTATTTTCTTAACGATTCTTTGTGGGCTTGCAAATCTCCTTTTGGCCTCCGTGATGGTGCTGCACATGGCAGCTGAGAGCTTTATGATGCAACTGCAAAACCCTTGAAATTAAATTTTCACTGCTGTGTTAGACGCCGCAGGCAAGATTCGGTCTTGACGAGGCCAGTTAAAGGCGTTCTATAAGTAAATTGTTTTGATTTAATTATTTTACGTGGGTTTTAAAGACCAGGAAATTTTTACATCATGAATTTTATAATATAATTTGGTACATGGAGCTTCCTTATTAATGTCAAAATCTTCCATCTCACAGATTTACATTTGCAAATAATCGAGCATGTAATGTAACATACTTGGTTTAAGTTTCATAAAAAGATCACTGGTTAAATTCTGAGAGAATAAAATCAAATAAATTAATAAAACGCACCTTCCCCACTTACAAGATTTCCAATTCTGTTTTTTTTTTTTACCAGCTAAAGCCTTTTGCACAGCTGCTAGAGGTTTTTGTCTGGTAAACATGATTCATATGAGGCATTCGAACAACAGCTTTTCAGTCTGTGTTTGCAATGCAGAAGCAACAATCACTCAAAACCTCACATTAGAAGAAAGGTGCAATAAATGTTGGAAGTCCGCACCTCAAAATGTCAAACATCACTGGTAATGTGCAAATGTGGTATTTTGGCTTTGCTATTCTTGGTTTGTACCGGGTCTTTATCTGTTTGTTTGTGTGTGATTTCAGAGGATTTCTGCAGGAATGTGCTACACTGGCTTCCATCCACTGACAGATAAAAACATATGATGGTCCTAAATAAAGCATCAAGCAGTTTGTCGAGGCTAGTAGTAGGTTGTATGTAGAAAAATGCCTATGAGCTAATTAATTACAAATTCCAAAAGAACCGTAGCGAATTATGCCTTTCCTTGTGCCTGGCGTATTCTAATGCAACCTTAATTACCTTTTTCTTGATGAAATACGCGCAGATTATTTGGTTTCATGATGGCATGAAAAGAAACGTGAGTTTGTCTTGGCAAGACACTGCTGAATTTGAAGAGAGGGATCTGTGCACAGGAATGTATTTATAGTAACATGAAAAGAGAACTCAGCTGGGGATACAAACATCAAACGTGGAGCCACAGCTCATGCATATACTGTGAGAGTGAGTTTCAGACTTATACATTATGTGTTCACGTTATAAGTGACTGCTAAAGCTAGAATGTGACGTGACAATTCCCAAACCAAATGCTATGGCACTGCATTATGAGTGATTCTATGTCAAGCAGATATTTCAAGCAGTTTCTCTTTGGATATTTCATTGCCCGAGTGTTACATTATAAAGAAGCACTCCTTGCAACTGCCTCCAGTAGCACCCTGAGGTAGAAAAGCATGACAGCGACTACTGATTGCCAGGATGTTATGAACAGGGAGAATTGAATCCTGCAGAGATATACAACACATCTTGTAGAGTTTGTTGACTGTGCCGAAACCCTGAAGCCCATCTTCATTCAAAAATATATGTTGGCTATTGTACTGCTCCTCCATTCCTTACAGAGACCAGTTATTAGCAGTATAGCTCCACAGAATTCAAGCTGCCACTTTGGAAGGCCGTCTGTGCAGCCAGAGCTTGGCCATGTCCATCCTGGCAGAAAGACGACCCACTGGCCTGTCTGAAATCTTAGTATATGAAAAATACAACTTAGTTACAGGAACTAATGTATCATGCAAGCACAGGACACTATACTACACCACAGTGCAACGCACTAGAGATGATGTTGGTGAGTTACCACAGTTATGAGCCTTCAACCGCCAAGGAGGCGAAGCAAGTAACAGGATAGTTCCCCTGAGCAGTGCATCTAAAAAGATAAATGCTACTTTAATAAATTATGTTGATCCAGAGTATACATCGTGGATGCAGCACATGATTAATAGTTACAGATCATTATACACTAATGAAAGCTAAATTATGAATATTTTATCTCATTTCTGTGAACAGGTCCCCATAAATCCTACACTGGAACTTTAAATACTGCTTTTACCATGGTTCGAATGTGAAACCTTCCCTGCGTCATGTGGAATCCCGAATCATATTCAGTGCACATATTTCAGTGAATTATTAGCCATCTTGAGTCCACGAGAAAAAAAAAAATATATATATATATATATATATATATATATATATATATATATATATTTGCATATTCATAGATTCTGCATATATCACTGAGGGAAAATAAGTAAATGAAAGTTCATGAATTAAAATGGTTAATTAAAAAATCCTATCAGATGCAGATTATCATGAATAAATGCAAATATGTCTCAAGGATATCTTTATATATCTTTACATTCTTCTTATAGACAGTTTCACTCCAACTGTGGACAATGTAGTTATTTTAGATACGTTCCCCTGCACCCATTGAGTTTCTGATCTTGTCACAACTCAGGAGGCTTCTCAGGCGCGTTGCAGCCTTATTCTGTTAACACACACAAATGTTTGCTAATGCAGTTTCCACTACTTCACTACCTTGTAACTGAGTTGTTATTCTCCCACGACCTTTACCTGCGTTAGTTCCAAGCTTCAGGATGTCATGAACAGGATTAATCTATTGAGTGTCAGTTGAAGGGGCACTGCATGCTGTTCACTCGCTTGCCTTGCAATTAAAGCTCGGATGAGGGATGCTTTTAAAACGAAAAATAAATCCTGCATTCACCTCAATTTAAATGTGAAGGCTAGTTTTGAAGTGCAGGCTGCCCTGAACTTGAACAAGTTGAAGGTGAAATCCCAAACCTGGAAGGTAATCGAGGTTCTGGCATGTTTTTAACAAGCTCAGAGAACATGGGGTGGATTCTTGGCAAGGGTGGCATCATTTTAAAGCTAAGGGTAACAAAGTAGGAGAGCGCTGTTTAACTCAAGTAGAAATACTGCCCTTCATCCAAATCAAGGGCAGGCTGCTGATATGCTGTTTGTCAGTGGGATCCGCCGTGCTGCAAGGCGCGAAAACACACATCCACACACAAACACACAAATTTGAGATGCATTAGTGAAGCTGGCTGGTCTTCAACTACAAAACCATGATTCTGAGGTGGGTTATTATGAGTGGGAGTGGGCAGGCTTTTCGTTAGAGGGCTGGAGACACATCCAGCTTCTCCTACACGCAAACACACACAGTATGAGCCCATTACACGCAGTCACGCACATGCCTTCGTGCACACATAAACAGTGATGTTGCTATCAGCTGGGGAGAAAATCTTTAAAGTGTCCCTCACAGGTCCTGTGATCTGTTCTCGCTGTGATCACATGGTGATGGATGGAGGGATGGAGTAATGAAAAAAAGAAGAAGAGAAAAAAAGACGTCGTTCTCTCCCATTAACTCCACCGTCACCTTTTCTCCCTTCACCCGTCCGTGTGTCGCTTGGTGTATTTCTTTGTCGCTCTGTCTGTCAGCTTCAGTCGCTCTCAAGGGGTGAGGGAGAGAGGGGGAAGATGAAATAGTGGGAGAGGAGGAGGGAGGGAGGGAAAGGGTTGTGGTCCTCTGTTCACACCTCATTAAAGACCACTTCACCAGACATAGATTAAGAGGAGTAGCGTGTGTGTATGTGTGCGCATCTGCGTGAGTGTTTGTGAGCTTGGGATCGTTAAAGGAAAGATGCAGTGTGAGCTCCACAGCGGAAAATAAATGAAAGCAGTTTTAGAGCAACTTGAGAAGCAAACCTTGTTAGTCATACATGTACAAAAGAAGAAAAAAATACAGCTTTCCTCTCCTGGAGTCTGCCATCTTGTAAATTATATCCCTCTCATGGTTTCCAGATTTTTCAGATCATTAATGCAGCTGGACTGAAAATATTCTTTTTCTTGAATGTGAATAATGCTAGCTTGAATAAAATGCGCACAGGCATAAAAACGTCAAATTGCGCTGACAAGAAAGCGACGATGAGAAGCTAATTATTCTCAGTCACTACTCCAGTAAATAGGGCAAACATTATACAGAACCTGGCATTGGGAGATTATCTTTTCTAGTCCACTGAGCTCACAGAAACCTTTTGCCGGGCTAGGAATGAAGAAGCTAACATAAACTAATAACGTTAATAACATTGCATACGGCTGACAACGAGAAAATCACATAATTTGAGAGTATGTTGAAAAACAGGACTAGCCAAGTGTCACGTAAATTGATATCAAGATTGCCGAGCGTGTATACATGTGTCAGAAACTGTCTAGCTAAATGAGTTTAATTGGCTTAACTACTGTCCGCCACACAGCGATTTAAAGTGCGTCCCTTTTTCATAAACGAAATTTGACATTTCAGTGTGCGAACCAGCCCGACTCAGGACCGATACATTAGCAGATACGGCGTTAAAGTGAAGACTCAGGGACTTCAATGTGTCGGATAAGCTGGTGACAATGTCTTCAAACTGGACTGAAGCCGAAGGGAACTCCGCAGCACTGGGAAGGAGAATACATTTGTCAGCAGCTGTCAGGGACTGTTAAAGTTTTCTAAAAAGTAAGCAAAGTCCTCAGGGTGGAGGGGATGAACGGACCAAAATTCTTATAAAACCAGCAAAGTGAACTCATTAAGTCACTTTGTCAAGTGTAGATTCTGCTAATAAATAAACAAAATAAAACACTAGCACACACTGCAAATCACTAAACTTACTGTGCTGTATTTGGAAGTACATATTTGACAGGCCATCATCATACTTACAGGATTTTATTGCACATTTTTATTTTTCATGACTAAATAAACTAGTGAGTAAACCCACAGTAATATTTTAATGTGACCTCAGCTCAAGGAAATTTCATCACCACACAACAAGACTCCTTAACTGCTTTCTCCAACAAAAAAAGATGTTACTCACAAAGCTGGCAGTGCAGAATGTGATTTTGTTCAGATTCACAGCATTCATGAGGTCAAGGAGCCTAGCAGGAAGTCAATACAAATGCACCTTCTGGTGAGTTCACGTATAAAGAAGATGGAGTTTAACCACGGCAACAAGAAAACAACCAACTACAAAAAACTTGATTTAGATTTATTTCAAGGCAATTAGTAATTTCAGGTTTTGGTTCTGATACTGCGCTCCATCTTGGCTTTAAGCGACGCACTTCTGGCTGACCCACCTGTGTTTCCTCACAGAAGAACTATCTGCCAACATCTGGTATTTTTTACATTTAAACTGACATCCACGACACAGTGAACTGCATAAAGTGACGGTATTGGATTACCACCTGAATCCACTGCATCAGTAGCCGTCGACTCAAATGATAAAGACTGTGATATATTTGTGATTTTGCAAGTATTGCAGAAACATTCCAGGGACGAGACTAAATGGCCAAAACACACAGACCAATCAGGCATAACATTATGACCACTGACAAGAGAAGTGAATAACATTGAACATCTTGTGACAATTCAATGTTCTGCTGGTAAACTTTTAGACCTATCATACATATGGATGGTACTTGGACATGTAGCACCCACCTAGACCAGACCGGAGGCCGTCGCTCCACAGCAATGACACAGCAGCCATCCCCAGCAGGATGCAGGCTGACACAGGCACAAACGCTTTAGGAACAACTCACAAAAACATGAAGAACATCTCAAGGTGTTGAGCTGGCCTCCAAACTCACCAGATCCCAAACTGATCAAGTGTCTACAGAGGCCCATCCCCTTAACCCATAGGAACAAAGGCCCCCACTAACATCTTCCCGTTCCCCTCACAAGTCACAAGGGAGGCCTACAAAATGTTAGGAAGGTGGCCTGATTACTATATTTGAAGAACACAGTGATTGGCAATTTTCCAGTGGACCTGGGCCTCCATGTTAGTGCTAAATTGGATGTTTTATATGATTTAAATATTTCTTGCGATTACACGTGACCTACCCAGTTACCAATTTTGCTGCTTGTTTAATTTCATTTTATCTGATTTAATTATCACCACCTGTCATTCAAGCTCCTCCTCAAACCTCACGCTGCCAGAATGGTCTGCGTGCTTTAGGTCTGCACAATGCGCACGCTGCTGGAGTAAACTGAATCCGCTGTGCTCCTGGAGCCATCCTCCAGACGATGAGTGCTTTGTGACACGGCATGTTATACGATCAGAAACATCCGTTTACCGTGGCTGCGAACACGGTCGGCAACATCATGGGTAAGCTGTGGCTTTCAAAATGGCTTTGAGGAGCCTACCAAGCGGCGTCTCCCTGCACTATTACATTTCTGTCATGAGCTTGTAAACAAAGCAGGATACACCGATGGAGTTCTTTAATTAACTACCGTCCGCATACTCACTAACACCACATTTTCTACTCAAGTTGTGATGACGCTGCTCCCACTGTAGCCTCGTTTTCTTGTTGTGAGCAGGCAGGCGTTCTGTTCCTATCAGTTCTGCAGCAAACCACTGCTGCACTTTACTTTCATCTTGCTTCATTCATTATTTTCACACATAGAACGGATTCTATACGACACTCTGTAGTGACTGAACGGTCAGTGGTTTCTGTGATGCTGCATCCACCACCTCAAGCACCAAAAAATCATATCACGTAGATCAAACTGCATCACGCTCATTCGAAACATGTGGTTGAAATGCAGCTTAGCGCTTTGTTGACTTGCATTCACTTGTTATGATGGACTTTATGATGTGCGAAAGATAAGCACTTTGTCTGAAAGAGGTTGCTGCATGTTGAGAATCAGCAAGATGCTGTGGGAGACTCCCCGAGATGAAATGGTGATATTTGGAGGCACTGAGAAACAAAATAAACCATTGGATATAAATGAACCCTAAAGAAATGACACTGCTACGCTCTCCGAGGATTCTTGTTGAAAAATACCAGTATAGAAACCCTGCAGGAACTGCACATAATAAGGGTATATTTCTTTATTGAAAAGGGTGTTGTTTTAGAAGATCCATCAAAACAATTGAATATGAGGGGGCTCTCAAGATGGGACAATACGTTCAGGGGAAATCACATAAATCACATAACTGCAGGCGTTGGGAGTAACCGGAGCCAATTCACTCTCCAGTGAACAGCTTTGAAAAAGAAAGACACTCCACATAATTACTCACAATGGTCATACGTGGTACACGCTGGGATTTTTGCTATAATGAGATGTCTTCTTGAATCTGATGCAGATTAAAACCTGGAGCTACTGTAAACATTTGCCCCGCTGAACAACAGCTATGCACACATGGATCACGTGTGACCGATCATACGTGGCCAAGAAAAGAGTTGCCTGTTAATTAGAGAGGCCTGTGCTCATTACTTAAGCGAAGGGTGATGTGTTTCGAGCGGACCGACCTTAAATATCCCAAAGGGGAGGAGTTGAGGATGAGTCAGAGAGGAAAGAGAAGGTGGTGCAAAGGAAGCAAGAGATGTTGGGGTGGTTTAAAGAGTGGGAGAGCGAGCTGAGATGAGACAGAAGCGCCAGACGTGGAGACGAGCAGCGATGAGCCTTCAACATGTGAAGATGCAGCTGCTGCTTAACATGGAGAGCATGTGTGCGTTGTCTGGGGACAGTTTCGGGAGGGAGGAGGACAGATCTGTTCCCTGTTCATGTTTGCTGACAGGTTTCTTGCTTATTGCTATTCTGTCAAAGCCACTTTCCCTGAATCTCAAATAATCTTTGCTGAGTAAAGTATGGTGAGTCAACTTTGTGACAAATCAAATTAGCTGTGGTCAATGGTTTACAGTCAACTTCCTTCTGTAGCGTGAAGATATTTTCACATTCAAAATTGGTTGTAGTTGTAGTAACCAGACATGCCAGATGGTTTGTTACACAGAACCATCTGGGAAGTCATCCTTGGAAACAGGAGAGGGCAGGTAAAAAAAAAAAAAAAAAAAACACTTGGCAGGTGATGGGACGAACCATCTGTCTATCATGGGATAACTTCAACAAACCATCAAACCATATGACCTAGTAGGAGAGTGGCAAGAGGAAACACAACAAACCACAGTCTGAGGAGCTCTGAAAGCCAGCAAGCATTCATAGCTAGCTTTGTAGTTAGCATGTCAGTAGAAAATTCATTCTGTCTTTGTAGCACTTGAAACACTTCTATAGCTGCCAGCAGTTCTTCACAGACCGAGTCCACACTGCTGTGGATCAGGAATGTGGCTCGCAAGATGGATTGTGAAGTGATTTAGTGATTAATAGTGGATCCTTACGACTGAAATGATAAAGTTCTGCTTTTAACGTGATGCTACCTGAACCTGACTGGATTCAGCAATCTCATATACTCTAGGTATATTATTAAGTTATCCAACTTGAATCAGTAACCCATGGAATGTAACTAATGAATTACAACGTTAAAACATCACAAATAATGTTCTTACACAAATGTTAACAAAGCAACTTTATTTATTTTGAAGAAGAGCTGTTTTTATATTTTCAAACACAATCCTGGCCTCTTCACCTCGTAGCAAAAAGTGATTTAGAAAATTATTTCACACTCAGATAACATAAAAAAGCATTTTGATCCCACAGGGGAAGCTCCTTTGTTTTAGCATGCTGGCTTTGAACTGTTGCATAGCAACAGATGCACATGCTTCTCCATACATGCCTCTGTGAAGTGTCACAAGCGGGAAAATAGAGAGATGCTATCTGATATGGGTCCTCGCAGGGGTCACAAATCATATACGATTACACAACACCTGGTTTGAATGTTGTCCTTTACGGACACGGAGAACATGTGACTTTTGACTGAGGCGTAAATGCCATGTGGCCTTCAGGGATGATGACAAGGCAGCGGGTGTGATGTTGACCTCTACATGCAGGTTATCAAACATTCGGGATGATTAATGTCATTCAGAGGAAATCCAATATTTCCAGATGAAAAAAAAGTGAAAAGCAGACTGAGAAAAAATATCTGATAAAACATGGTCCAAGTAATTACTATGATCACTGGATATTCAACCATTCTTTTCCCTGACTCCTGGATTTTCACTCTGTTAACATTTAAAGGCTCTGAAACATAATCTTAGTGTCTTTAGTATGAGCTTAGACTAAGGAGATGGTCTTTGAAGGCTCAAGTACACCAAACCGTGCTATCAAAACATTCACTACAGCTTGTTTTTCCCCTCTGCAGGTGCACTGTGTACCTGCAGCCTGGAAACAACCGAAAACCAAGTCAAATCAGACACTGAATGGGAATAATTTAAGATAATTCAAGAGGTGGTTGTTGAACAGACTGGTCAACTCGACATTTTATGGGAATAACTTACTGAAGGCAAAGAAAAACTAAAGGAGTTAAACGACATGCAGAAAGCAGATCTAGCTCCAGTTCTCACTGAGCATGAATATGCTTGGCAACCTAATATGGAGGCCGGCAATTTCTATACGGCAGAGTTGAGGAAAAATGTACTATTGATTCATACACTTTCTTCCACATACTGCGTTCTCAGCAAGCATTGCTTGCCGTTTGTCTTAGCTTTAAATCTAACTACTCGACAGGCAATACCTATGTACTTCCCTGTAATTAAAAAGTGAATTAATCTTGAGCACTGGCTGTCATAAATCCCGCCCCATTTTTCCTCCAGCCTGCTTTCTGGTTCCCCTCAATAAATATATTCAGAGCAATCAATAGCGGTATTACTATGTATATATCGCCGTGGGAATCAGCTTGGCAGGTTGCCTTTGGCAGTGCTACACTTCCTGCTTTGGCCATGCTATCTTCCAAAATGGCTGTCTCCAGTTCTATATGAGGACTTGGCTGCTGTCGAGGGGACAGTGGGAGTAACATGTGTGGGCGTGTTCGAGCAAAAGGGCAGTTTAGTTGGAATTTGATTTAAAAATGTGGAGAATAAGTTGGATAAAAAATAGACTTGCAGCACCTGCCTGTGCAGAAGCACACCAGAGAAGGAGAGATGGGAAAAGAGCCTGCTAGTGTGACAAGTTCTGCTTACTTGAACATTTGAAATAAAGTGAAAGAAAGTTGCAATTAGGCAGATGTGTAAACCAAGGCTGTGTGCTGTAATTAATCATGATTGTGTTAATTACACTTTGTTTTTTTCTCCATAATGAGGACTAAAAGGAGACAAACACCGCAGAAAAATACGGAAGATGAAGGATTCCATGCCAAATGACACTCTACAGCCTCACAGCGGCTATATTGAGATTTTATTTCTGTGGATATTAAAAATGCCACTTCTCTCCCCGTGGCAAATAAGTTCTTTCTCATTCCAGCTACACTAGCGCAGTGAATTATTTCTTAGCTCCGTCTGTAAAAACTTGTCTTTTAAGTCCATTATTTCTCTATTTTTCATAAGCAAAGCCTTGTCTGATACAATCTTTTAATTAAGATTGTACAAGTTGCTTCCTCCAGCTCAAAAAAAAAAAATGATTCTTTTAGTGTTACAGCACAGTTCCCAAGGACACATTATAACATCTTTGTTTAGCTTGGCAGATCATTCATCTTACAGATCGCATCTGCAGTGAGGACTCCATTTTATTTACCTCTGCAGCAAGTTCAAATTACACTAACAATATATACCGAGGATAACATGGTGCTTCAGAGAAGCTGTTATCAATATAATTGTACATTCAAACTTATTATGGATTCAAGCTTGGCTAAGCTTGATTTTTTAAATTAACTGTCTGTGTCACAACCAATTGTAAACATAATAAACTATATTCCCATTATATGAGTGCCTTACTGCTCAACAAGTCTCCCCTCCATTCTTCTATTCATTCACAGCCCAATCAAAGTGATGATGGGTAATGATAGTTAATTGTGTTGTTAGAAATCACAACAGAATAATTAGAAGCCAGAGAATTCATTCTTCATCCAACTAGAGCTGTTGCAATAGTGGCAATAACACACTATTGCAAGTCTAGGGCTAATAAAATACTCAACATGTTTCAGCTATCAGGGTGACTCACAGTGGCTGTCGCTATTGCAAATATCACAGAAATTACCCTCTTTATATGATATACAGTGCATGCAATGTATGTTTGTGCAGCACACGTTTCATGCTTGATACATATCAACTTTAAACTGAATAAACTAAGAAACATGAATCAGTATGAGCCAGTTTGTCTGGTCACAACAAAAAATAAAATGAGCGCCCTAATAACAAACAAAATTAAGTGGACAACTAAGCTGCTAGTGACAATAAAACTACAGGATCAGCACGACAACAAAAAATCCATTCAATGTGATTTATTCTCAGTAAAACTACACCAAAGGCAAGTGCACACAAAGCCTGATGAGTTACGTTTCAACTCATTTCCTACAAGAAACATTAGCAGTCAGATATTTAGCCAATATGATCCACACCACAATGGAGGTGGAATAAAAAGTCAGCATGCCCAAAAATCCAAGAAATGCCATTATTAATGACAGAAATGATGATCAAAGAAAAAAATTAGGCCCACATGTTAATAACCCATTTTCACACAGTTAGTCACGGTTGGCAATTTGTTTTCGTCTTGGGAGGAAGAAGGAAGGAATTGGGATTGTTGTTGATGACCCCATTTCTGTTATCAATAATATATGCCTTCTCTGGTATTTCTCTTAGCACCGTTTAGAGTTTGACTGCAGCAATCTATCCACTCCTTTTGTGTTGGTGACCACTGTATAAAATCCATACAGTGCTTCAGGGCACGCTTAACTGTGACTGTAATGCAGTAGTTACAAGATGCACATAAATGTTATTGCTGTTCTGTAGCTGTTTCTCCGCCGTCCAGTCTCGGCAAATACAAACAAACTGGGCTTTAAAAGGTTCCAGTCAAACAAACTGGATTGATCAAATATTGGCACTTGTCTTTAACCACTGTGGAGTTTGATTGCTGGTGCCTGAAATTATTTTAGCCAGTGGTTTTGGCACTCGGCTCAGCACACAAGCACCCTTTATGATGTTTATTAGATATGGCGCAGTCACTGTGCATTATTAATCAATGCATTCAGCATACCTCTGGAAAAAAAGCAAACATCATTAAACCAGCGCGCGTGCTCATAAACAACGATATGAGTGCTTTTAAGTGAGAAAAAGCTCTCAGATGGATGTTACATGAGCAAAAAAGAAATCCTTAGCCAGGCAAAGAGTGAGGAGGCTTGTATCTCAGAGGTGACATGACATTATGTACAGTAAAGCAACCAGGACCTATCTGTTCCCTCACACCTATGATGTAGAGGCTGATAATCCTCATTATTCAGCGTTTAAATGAGAAGCTCCACGCATTAACTGTACCCAAAACACCGCACACTGACCCTGCTTCTCAAATAATATTCTAACATCCTTGTGCAGTGTGACTAATACAGCTGACTGACTCATTCTGATCTATGCAGCGATAGCTGAGCAGATACCATCTCTCCCTCTGCTCTCTCAGCCTTGTTCCCTCGCTGTAGTTGAGCCCTTTCTTATCACAAAGACACACATCTGACCTTCCATGCAGCCTTCTGGCTAAAGACCAACACGTGAACCTGGGCTGCCTTTGATATTCTCTCGCATCTTCTCTGCAAGCTCGAAATGACACCACGACCCAGCAGGTGCATGCTTATGACCCTTCAATAAGAGCCAGTACCTCCTACTCAATCCATCTGACTTAGGTTCAAGGGACAAATATCTGATTTAGACTGGCTACGAATAATATTCATCATTATGCCCCGTTATTGTATTTTACTCAACTTTATTGATGATTTGATTGCTTTAATGCATCCAGATACTACTTACCTGGCTTAGAAGTGATGTGTTTAGGCAACATGGTTCATTTGTAGCTACAGAAATCAACTAGGGTTACACTCTCCCTCTCTCTAAACTGTAAGTATATTGATCACCAATCACCATTAGTAAATTCCCAACCGGTGTTTGTTATTGTTCACAAAGATAATATCACTAATCTGTGAGGTGATCTAACACATTTCACATTTCTTTACAATGTAAAACCCACTAATCTCACAAAGTAGCCATAATTGCCCATGACAAGATAGATACGAACTGCACTTGTCCGCGTTGCACTGTTCATCTGTTTTATTACAGTGCATTCTGGGCCCGTGAATATGAATAGCAGCATAAAAAATCAAATGTGACTTGATTAATGCCAGCGCACTGTTTAAACCCCTTCCACAAGCTGCTAAGTGCTCCCTTGTATGAGTCAGTAACCTCCCACGCCTCTAACACACGGCTTCAACCCTTTCAAAACACACAGACTCTTTTTTTTTTCCTTAATGAAAACAAAGCAGTTTGGCATAGAGGCTTCTCAACAATCTATTTATTGTTTGTTCTGTTCACACATTCATTCCATTCTCCAAACAAAGTGACCGCCTAAACTGGCGACTATTAAAAAAAAAAAGTGTCTATTTGACTTTAACTCTATTCCATCCTCCTCCTCCTCCTCTTCAGGTTGTTGCCAGTGGCCTGTTTAATTCCTTTTTGGTGCCATTTCTGCACAGTGGCCCCCTATTGCCAAGCTATGAATCCCTCCTCCCATCTTCGCCACCGTGCCTCCCGTGCCCCCTCCTTCTACCCTCCCCCCCCACCTCTTCCTTCCTCTCAGCCCCGTTGCCAGTGGCCCTGCAAATCTCCGGAGGCAGGCAGTGCCAAACGTTCCAGCTGTTTAAACAGGTCAGTGGTTGGTGCCGGGTGCCAGCAGGGGTAGCTTTGCCATTGTGGTGCCCTACATCGCTGGTTTGTGCTCCCCTCTGCTGAATCCCCAAGGGAGATATGGGGCCCAAACTGTACTGGCTCCCAGCAGAAAGATGCCGGATTTACATGCATTTTAGATGTGTTTTTTTTTGTTTTTTTGTTTCTGTATTGTTGAAAAGAGGATTTAAAACGATCAGAGCTGTGTCACATTGGCATGAAAATGCGCTAATTTAAGCAGGCAGCGTAAAAGCACTGAGTGTGCAAAATGCTAGGACAGCCTGCTCTTTCCATGAACCAGAAGGATTCAGGTGAAAGCAGTGAACTGTTATTGATCTCACCTTTTAAATCCAGGGGATATGTAATATACACAAATGAAGAGACAGAGAAACAGTTAAGCAAGATCAAGCCTCTGGTAAACTGAGGCAAGGTTTCTGCAAAAATGGACTGGAACTCACTATAAGCCAGTCATTTGTGACATATTTTTTTGTTGTTAAAGCCACAAGTATAAGACTGGGACATTTCTATATCCTGTACTTTCTGTTCCATTTTGTCAAATTTTGAAAGACATTTGAGAGAAAACGTCTGCACACTTTTCTCCTCTCTTTAAAAAATACTTTCTAAAACACTGGCTCTTTCTGTGAGGCCCAAGTCAGGTTAATCTGACACAGCAGGTTATGCAGAAAACTCGGGGGCAGTGTGACATTTTGCCGGTAAAAAGTTTTAGGTATGGATTAGAGTGACGGTACAAGAACATGTTGGGTTATGCACTTCAATGAAGGCTGCAACTGCAACTGCAAAGCAGCTCTTAAATGCATTTAAGATCAGTCCGTTGAGACGCACACAAGTTGAGTTCTCTCATTGTAGAGTAACAGTCGCTCATTAAAAGAAGACCTGCTACCCCCAGGGGCTCCAATAGGCCTGGTCCACAGCCAGCTCTTTGTCTTGTCACAGCCGCTGTGTTTTAATGATGGCTGCAGTTCCATTTAGGGGAACTCACACTTATGGCTTACTATATCCATGCATTGCTTCCTATGACAATAGTCTGTTGTGAATCGGTGCAATTGACTGTTCTTTTATTATTATGTTACGCAATTGCCAAAAGAAGCAATGGCCTGGAAGCAGATTTGTAAAATAATAATAAGGGCACATTTTTACAGATTTCTAGCTCTGTATTTCCTTGGCCACGGGGGGAAAGGAAATGCATCCAAGGACTGAAGAGCAAACATGTTGCCCAGCAGAATTAGACAGCAACCCCTGCAGGCCAATTAGTACAGAACAGTAATGCATTTATGTTATGAGATCAGATCTCTCCTTTGGTTATTTTGATGTTATTTTCCACTTATTAATAAAACAAAAGAAGAACAAACATTTATTTGTCATAATGAATATCTCAATACATCTTTTCACATGTTTCTTGTATTGAGTATTGCGATCTAGCTCTTTGAAATGTTTCCCATTAAATAAACCCATGTTATAAATACCTGGAGCTCGCTGTGTTGATCACAATGAAAATAAAGTCATTATAATTTATAAGCTGCATCAGGCTGGAGCTGCAGAAACGCTTCTTCTTAACTGAACAAATACCTTGTTGTGCTTGTAGTGGACATAAAGCCAAACTAATCGGATAAATGAGGCTGAAAAGGGTCCATAGATCAAAGCAGCACTTAAAGAAATAGGTGGTTCAGGTTTGTCACTCCGTCCGTTGTTATCCTGTGCATCAACGGTGGGTCACTGACATTTGACAACATGATTGCACAAACTCAAGAAGGCAGACAAATCAAAGGATGCCTCCTAATGCCACAGAGGGAGGCATTTAGTAGTAATCATAGGTATGCCCCTGTATGTACTGGTAGAGATTCAGTTCGTTATTGAAATAACAATCTGATTTATTATTTTTACATGTTCCTAATCTGTCTCAAAGAAAGCAGAGATGCTTTATCTGTAGCCCTGTAAGCCAACAACTCCATGTGAGCTAAATATGAATCAAGCATATTTGAAGAATACAAGTGACTCTTCATTGAGTACATGGAGGTGACTACGAGCTCCAGCTCTCTCTCTCTCTCCCTCTCACAAACACACTCCTCCTCTCTTCTGCATGTGGCAAACACATTTCGCCTACAGACACAGCTGACCAGCTACCCCTTTCCTGCTCGTGAACTCGAGCTGCTCGCCCACAGACGTTCCACATCAAAGTTAATTTCCGAAGTTGTTCAGACGATCAAGCAGCATGTGAGTGAGGTCTTGGTCCCGCTGACCTGTCTGATGAGGCATACCGCTGTGCACACTGCACAGTGACACTGGCATGGGCAATCAGCACAGCGGGGTGCGAGCGCGAGTGTTTGCAACTTTGCCTAAAATCGGACTTTACGCCTTTATCACTGCTAAGGATGACAGCCTCGCTTTTTCAGGCCAGCGCACAAGATCAGTTTTCACCCTCACAATCAATACGCTGCCTGCGGAGCCCGTCCAACCCACATACGTGGTAATGACCACTCATGGTGGGCGGGGACGGCAGTTCCAGCCCGGGTGCAAGATTTTAATTGGCTGCTTAAACTGTCAAGGAGTGCAGAGACTTTTTGATTTGGCCAGACTATCACACAGCGAGCCTTAATTGGCCTGCGGACAAAACATGAGGGAGACACATTACTTGGTGTGCTCATGCATGAGCCACCACAATTTATTACAAAGACGTTGCAATCTGAAATGCCATTAAACTCAAAATGCCATTAAACTTTAAAATAAATTAGCTGCTGATTGTGTTATGAGGCTCTTAAGTACTCATCGCTGAGTTCTGCATGTTTAATGGTTTTAATGTGAATCGTTCTATTTCGTGTATATGCAGGTGTATAGTGGGAAGCAGGGCAAAAAAAAAAAAAAAACAGGATGGCAGGCGTAAACAGCCTCTTCTCTCATAATAGAGAAGCACATGCTAGAAAGCCACAGAAACCTCCACTTGGAGTAAAGCTTAATGCAACTTGTTGACAGGAAACAACCTGACCTATGAAATACACTATCACTGAAGGACTCAATCCTCATCACTGCTATTACATCCAAAGACTAGATGGGAAGGAAGCTAACTAGAAAGTATCTTCTGTCACAGCTCGTATGTAGCAGCTATTACCTGTGTGAGACCAAAGCTTTGATCTTGGCTAAAAAATGTCTTTCCTCTCAGTTTGCCATTTATCGCAATTAAAAGTGGGACCAATTGGAATACACAGCAAAACGGCTTGTATGTACGACACATCTAAAGGTACAGAGAATAACACAAATCATCTGATAATTATAATATTTATGGTTCACTTCGGTCGTCAGAACCACTTCTGAGGCGCTAACTCTTAAGCTGATGGAAAATGGCTCTAAACTGTCAGCATCATTCACCATCCATGATTTTCTTCTCCAGCCTTTCATTGTAAGCTTGTTTATTATTTTTATTTTTTTTCTTGAGCTATCTCATAAATAAATAAAAAGCCTTGCAATGCTGCAAATATGCCCCGAGTCATTGCTCTGCCTCCGCCCGCCCCCCCCGCCTTTACCCCCGTCCTTTTAAACTTCAACATAAGCCTGCTTTAGTGCCATTAAAATAACTTGTCATGACAGTGTAGCCTGGGAGCAGTGCAATCAATTTCCATTACATCAAGGCCCAACTGGGCATCGCCACTGAACTAAGCGCTGGTAAGCAATCTCCCTGACCGAGGGTGGTTTGTGTGGTGGCGTGTCTGTGTGTGCCGGTGTGTGAAACACTGAGGGGGAGCAAGAGGATTTACTTGACTTCACTAAAATAAGCATTTTTCTGCCTAAGTTCCCGGTTTTACCAGTAGAGGGACTGAAATTAAAACATATTCTTTACTACAGAAAAAGGTTTGGTCGTGTTACACACAAGGAGGCGATCCTAATTTTCCATAAGTACATAATGTGGAATTATCTCCAGCTCAACTACTCAGTCTCCTCGAGGTGCAGCGAGTCTCTCCCTGAAGTGATTTAAAATGCACCTTTTGTAAAAGACCAATCTGCAACTAATTAACATCAGAGTAATTTATGCCACAAAATTGATTTTTGCTCACTATAAATTATGCAAGAGTCCCGTCCGCTGTCCCTTCCCACCATCTAATCTCGCCGGCAAAATCAAGAGGATTGACACGTGGCTGAAGTGTCCTTGATGGGGCATTTCTACAAACTGTCAGCGGTACGGCAGGCAGGAAAAGAGGGAAAGAATATCTACAAGGCTACAGACGTGTGCAGTCGTGGCCTTGAGAGGAGCTATAAATCTAAAGTCACTAAAAATCAGCCCAGCAACAAAACCACAGACACACACAAATAAGCGGAGAGCGCATAAAACCCCATGCTGCACGGATCCATACGTGCCATTAATCGAGATGTTCTTCCTTTTTCAGTTTAGCACAGGCAGATACGTTTAAAGGTTGGGCTGGTCCATAAATCCTTAAGCGATGCTGGGGTTCTTCATCTCTTATTAAGATCTCTTGCTCCACACCACTGTGGTGTGGAATTACATTAACACTAGTTTAGCGCAGATTTTCACATCTCAAACGCTAAGGCACTAAGTGAGCGCTAATTAGTAGAGTGAAGGCATTAATTATGTAACACGTCATCTTAATTAGCAATCCCAGATGTATGGTGTGTCAGAGGAGCATTTGTAAGCACAGTTAGCTAATTGATATGCATTTGACAAGATGTCTGTGTAGGTTCTCAGTCATCCAGGTCATGGTAATCCAAAAAGGTTTCAAAAAAGGCAACAAGTCCAGTTGCCTTTTTTGAAACCTTTTTGGAATATTTGACAAGATGGATGACAGCTGCAAAGGTGACAGTTGGTTTGGGTATCCAGAATCAGTGAGGATACAAATTTGTGTGGACTTTTTATTATTTTTATTTGCAGATTTGCTCATAATGTAAGAAAGTATTGAATAAATAAATACATGTGCGCTGTAGAAAACTGGTGCCTACTGAGGTATAACACGTTTATTTTAATTTAAAAAATAATCTTCTGTAGTTCAGTTTACGCTGTCAAAGGAAGCAAAATTCTTCAAAGCACTTGTCAGATCATGAGGAATATGTCATATAACTTCCCACTGTTAGTAATTAGGTCCTTTAAGCTCTTGATTCCACTTTTATGCAGGGATTATTGCCAGGGCTTCTGTCTTCCTTCCTAAAACGAAACCCAATCAATGCGCTGCAATGTGCAGCGCAGACACAGATCACCTGACCTTTTTGCATTTTTGCACCATCTGTTCAATACAGCGTCGCATCTGTTGCTTGGTTTCACCTGCT
This sequence comes from Planiliza haematocheilus, assembly GCA_005024645.1. Taxonomy (NCBI): domain Eukaryota; kingdom Metazoa; phylum Chordata; class Actinopteri; order Mugiliformes; family Mugilidae; genus Planiliza; species Planiliza haematocheilus. The sequence continues at coordinate 380,373 of SRSE01000183.1, read as the reverse complement.
CCGTGTAGGCCTTGTGTCATGGGCCTCAAAGTTTCAGTAAATATTCTCTCTAAACAGGCAGGGTTTAGATTTCTTCATAGAGGCTGATTTGATCAAACGTTAAAAAGACCTGCACAAGCGAGGTGCCATGAGGGCATAAACAATAAGCACTAACTAAGTGTGAATGCTTTTTCTCGAGTGCCCGTGAGCACCACATGGGAAAGTAAATACATAGGTACGAAGACAGTCAAATGATTTGTGCTATGCCTTTTCAATGTCTGAGCTAATCTTATATGATGCATTGGTTTGCAACTTCAACGGGCTTTGTAACATATCTTCAGAATATGTCAACATGCGCCGCAATAAATACAGCGGCGTAGCCAGGCAACCTGTGATAATCTTATCTGCCAGATAATATGTACTGTACGTCAAAACATTTATGAGAAAAATGCATTAAAAGCACCAGTCCACCGCTGTTAGCCCTGTGTCCTAAATCTTGTGATAAAACACCAGGGGAGATAGTCCTTTGTTTGCTTAAAACAGCATTTGTGCCCAGAAAGTGCCTCCTCATCAAACAAGGGGACACTGATCAAAGTCATCTCACCTTGAGGAAAGCTGGCCAAGTCAAACTAATTCCTGGAGCTCTTCCTCTGCAGTTTGTTCGTGGGGCTCAGATCTGCCAGGACGAGCCAAAGAAAACAGGCATCCTGGAATGCGTTGCCAATTACCTGTCACTGTTTCACAGAAGCAAACAATACAAACGCAGCAGATGACCTAAGGATACGGAAGAATACAAATGTAGGGAGACAGATTTCCCCAAGCTCTGCAACCATGAATATTTTATCTTACGGATTCAGTCAAATCATTATGTTGAAACCACCTTTGCCTGCAAATCAAAAAACATACTTGACAGCTATACACGTATTTCAGAGAAATTATAGCCTATACTGATATGCTGTAACCAAGTAACCACTCCACTCTGAGAACACCGTGCTCTGCACATGCTTCATGCTCAGATATTTTCTCTCCTTTTTCGCCCACTTCCTCCCCTGCTGTAAGCTCGGCAATCACATCTCCTGTGTGCTGCTCCTTTGATGGCACCAGCAGGTGGAAACCCACCAGGATGCTGAGTGTGCACTACAGTATACACACACACACTGCTGCTGCTGCTGCTGCTGGATTGATCAGAGCACAGGGGTGAGTTGACTCGCTGGGTTGGGTAGCGATGGCAGGGGAATGCATAACAAACTGGCTGCCAAACCACAGGGGAATGGGGGCATTGCCGAAAACAAGGGAGTTATGGCAAACAGCTGGACGCAGAGGAATGTCACAGCCTTTAAGGGGAGTGACTGAAAAAGTAGGATGCCGGAAACAAGGAATAAATGCTTTTTTTAAACTAACCTGATTGAGCTGGAACATGGCAAGAGTTAAATCAGCTGGGCTACAGCAATTAACAGTTCTGTATAAAATAGTAGATTGTGGCTGGGCATGCACCCTCTAAAATTAATGCTGCAGGTATGCAAGATGCAGTATGCCCATAAGGAGTAGGGGCAGTATGTGGATGTAAGTAGTGGGAAGTTTTTTTGCAGACAAGCTTATGGACCCAAGTCTGCAATTACCCGTAATTGTGCGACGTGTCACTGCTGCTGCACAGTGACAAATACGCTTGTCAAAATAGCCGGCAAGAGCTCAGTGCCACAAAAGAAGTCGACATGGAAACCTGCAAAAATAAACTGAAACAAGTCACAGGCCGTTACACTTGTGCATGTCAGAAAAAGTTGGGACAAAACGGAGCGGGGACAGTGCTGATGGTGTGTTTTGTACGCGAGCCATCAGGAGCCTGAGCTGACCCGCAGTGGCACATGTTAAATTCCAGCCTGCACTCCTTGCAGCATGTTGTCCCCTCCTTCTCACTCCATTACTTCTTGTTTCTGTCTTTACTGACAAACTACCCAAAAAAAAAAGAAGAAGATGCTCTAAACCGACTGAATATTCTGTTCCTTCTACAGGACAAGTACGTCGACAATTATCTTCACAATGCTAACCTGGCTGTCTACATGAACACAAGGTCAAAATTCAAGAACATCTCAAGCCTAAGAGAAAACCTAAGCAGTGATTTAAAAATGTGGGCATCTATGGCAATTTCACAAAAGAAATTTTAGCAAAAAAGGCGAATGTGAATGAGCCTCCATGGAGAAGGCAACATTTCACTGATCATCCTCAAAGCCAATCAGTTAAAAATGTCTCTAACGCGGCTCTGCTGAGAAATGTATCTAAAAATACACTGACCTCATCAACCTAAATCACAAATAAGAACTTTAACACAAAGCGCGCTCACTCTCCGGCCATTAATGAGACCCAATTATGTCATAAACCCAACTTAAAACTCACGGCCAGTGGAGGCAGACAGCGAGAAATGATCTGAAGCTGAGCAAAATACAAAACTTCCTACTTCCTAACAGCGGGGAATGAGTGAGCCGGTGCGTGACGCTTGTATGAAAACAATTTGGGCCTAACCTTCAGCTTAACCAGCCATTAATGGAATAAAATGCTGGTCACATAACTTACAGGAAATGAATGCTGAAGTGTGAATGTGCCCAGTGACTCTTCCTGTTGACTTCCAACAATTAATCTTCAAGCTACACCGTGTATTCATACAGCCTTTGTTCAGGTTTGAACTTCATGACAGACGGCAATAGGTGGCTCAGGTGGCAAAATGAGAAACTGATTTCTAAATGGTGTTGACCTTTTGCAGCAAGACCCTCAATTTGGCACCAGAGTTGACTGTACAATTTAGTGGGTGTGAGCAGCAGAAGAAGAGAAAACAAGCACTGTGAAAGTTTTAGACCTTGCATTAGTGGCTGTAAAGGAAAGCCTCATGTTCTGACTGATGGTCTTGACTCGGGTATGAGAGCGTGACAGTGGTGGGTCGTGACAATTGAACAATTAACTAAAAATAACTGGTAATAAAAACAACTGGAATACAAGCCTTTTATGTGCTGCACTGCTTAATAGAGACTGTGCCTCATATTTTAAGGTTAAACACAATCTACTCTTTAAAGCTGCCATAATGAATATTTTTTAACAGCAAATTAAAGAAGCATCTGTTTGCTAACATCTCAGCTAAAGAGGTGGCCTAATGTCGATTGTGTTTGCAGGTTTGCTCCTGCTGCCCACAACAGGACACAGATTAGTCAAAGCCGTGCGTTTCCTTTTAGCTAATTAGCAGATTCCTTGTTTATATCAAATAGAGCTGGCAAAAAAAAAAAACATATTCAGTCGTAAAATGATTATTTATGAGCAAATTACTGAAAAAAATGAACACTGGAAACACCAACTCAAAAATTCTATATAAGCTCCACTACCCACACTGTTTCTTTATTCAGTATGTTAACTGCAGCGTGCTCTGGCAGGTATGCACATGGATATCAGGAACTATACTGTCATATTATATTAATATGACCGCCATTTTACTAGAGGCTAGAGCAGCTACATCAGATATATCAGACCAGACCACCTTGATGTTAACATGCCCATTGTAGAGGCTTGTTGATAGGTACTGCCCACTGCAGACCAGGAACTTAGTTTTCCTCCTTCTTCTAGATTAACTTTGAGGACCAAATGTTATTGCGATGTTTTCCCATTGGTGTTAGTGGAAAAAAGAACAAGTAAATTAGGAGAATATTTACATTTAATAAACTATCCTTCAAGAAAAAATGACATTTATTAAGAAAAATGAGTGCAATTTGGGCACAATGCTGTATGCATTTAGTCCTGGGACTCGGTGTTGTGTTCTGTCCTCTTCTCTTACTAAAACAGTGGACAAATTAGGGGTTGCAGTTATTTTCATTGACTTGCAAGTCTTCTATCTGATTCTCACACTTTGCTAATTCATGCTGCGGGCCGTATGTTTGACACCTGTGGCCCACTGAGCCATCATAATTGGATAATCTGTCACTTCACCAGTGATTATGACCAGTTGGTCATAATGCTTTGGCTGATTGGTGTACACATGGATCTGCTGGCTACGTTTGGCTATATTGTCTGTCTGCCTGGGTTAATTTACACAATCTAGTGCACGTTACGTTACGGCAAAGCTTTCAATTAAACATTAGTCTTTAATTTATGTTCAGTCCAAACTGCTCACATTAATTTATTATTAATTGTTCCATTAATGAAGAAGCTGCCAGGCTTGTTTATATTAGTCTTGGTACAACTGCTGTGCATAGTCATCGGCGAATGAGATGGCGGCGATTTATTACTCTAAGTCTCTCTCATTCTGTGCTGTATTTGCAGGCAAGACATATGTGTCACTGAAATCTGTTCTCTCTCTCATTTTCCCTCATGTCACATAAAAAAAACAAGGCAAAGGCAAATGCATAAAGTAAAAGCCAGAAGGTAATAAATAAATAAATGAATAAATAAATAAACAAAAACTAATAATTTCCTCCATTTCCACAGCAACCAGATGTTTGAGCGACAATCTTAATTAATCCACTGAAATCCCACTGCGATGAGATGTGTGGCGAGGACCGCACACACACACATAGGGACCTGTGTCATTGCTTCAGAGCGCTGTGACGGTGTGAACATCATAATGTCAAGGGCATGACAGAAAAATTAAATGAGCCAAGCGCTGAGAGCCGCCGAGTACCTGGGCGCAATGCTTAAAGGCCACTTCTGCAAATTCACACCTAATTGCAATGAAACAAAAAGTCCAAACAGACGACGTTGCTGCAAGTTACCACTATAATTAATAACTCTCACTCTTAAAAGAGTCAAAAATGTGCCACAGTAGGAGCCAGATAATTCAAATCACAGCAGACTTACAGAATAATGACAAGCTTCATTGTTATTCATAAGTACACTCCATAATAAAATGACACAACACCAAAAGTAATGTGTTTAAAAAAGGATGAAAAGGATGCAACAATTAATAATCCTCATCGAGCACCTGCTGATTACAGGGTGTATCAAATTCACAGGAAGAAAAGAACTACTCTCTAAATCCACTCTGTGCAATCGTCTTCTCTATTCCGCCGGCACCTTGGCCAGATTAATTATCTCCCATCAATTAAAAGGACAAATTATACTCCGACCTCCTTCATATTCTAATGAGTCAACTCAGGGAGGGGAGAGGAAACTGGTAATGGCCACCAAATGGTGCTGGCAGCAGATATACCTTGCAGAATAGCATTATAAAGCCAAATAGGTAAACCGTTTTTTAAGGAATTACAAGGACATATAGGCTCTGTTCAAGCTTTCCCGTTCACAGAATAAGTTCTTACTGTAAATGGCTGAATATTTGAAGTTATTTAATGTTAGTGTTCTTGCGCCACAAGCTATTTAAGTCCCCCTCACTGCGCCCCACTAAAACAAACGCCACATTTATTTTTTCCTTCAGCAAAACTAAAGTCGTTCGGCTGCTCCTGGAGCACAATAGACTCGACTAAAGTATGAATAAATCAATATGTTTCAGCTGTAACATTCGTCACAGTGACAGGAACGCATATATTACAGGTAATAACAGGCAAAATATGCCGGGCCAGGATTTAAACAAAGGTTTTTCCTAAAACCTCTGATGTCTGTATTTAAAGAGTGACAAAACCCACTTCTGGAGGTGGAGGAGGACAGGTGCAGACTGGGATTTGTGACCTGTACTGGACGATCACCTTTTCATAATTGATTTATTATTCTCTCTTTGGATTATTAATTTGGTTAGGCACAAACACGACTTAGTAAAGTTGATAAAAAGATCATGGCTTGCATCGCTAAACATGTGACAAGGTAAAGCTCTCCCATCTGTTACGAGCCTCACCACCATTTTCCTGGCTACCGCGGTCACAAACCTGGCATAGCTACGTAAACACCTGTTGTTTGAAATGGCCCTGACAGTTTAGCCACGACTGCTAAAAGGCAGCAGACTTTGGCAAAACAAGGCGGCTGGTGTGTTGCTACAAAAATAAATGCCTCCAGATATCTGTTAATATACGTAACATTGTCATCGGCAGTCTCAGTTAAGCATCCCTGAATATTAAAGCCTAACTAGTACACATCTTAACCATGCAACTGATTATGCAAATTAGGTATCTATCCACATTAAATAATTAGGAAAGCCAAAGGCAGATGTAAGCTACGTTTTACTAATCATGTAGCTTTAAATTGTAAGAAGATAATCGCAGCAAGTGGAGAAGCTTGCTGGAGCCGAAGCTAGCTCTGCAAACATCAAGTGGTACGTCATGGCTCTTCTGAAGAGATAAAGTGGTCGTCTCATTGGTTTTTGTGTTAAGAGTAAGGGGTGAGGTATTGTGATCTTTCAACATGTTGGGCAGATGTTTTATTTTTTGTCTCAAGAACGAGACCAGACAGACTAAACTGCATTTACATCTGGCTCTTATCATGATGCAAGCCGGACAGATGTTGGCTGACAAATCTAATCCATCTTTTTTTTTTTTTTTTTCTTATTCTGCAATTTTCTTATCCATGAATGAATAAACAAATGGGAACACTAGAGTAAAATAAAATGAATCAAGCAGGATCTTATTCAGACAGGTCGACATTTGTCTGTAGTATTCTGAATCGTGTGATTAAACTCTGGAGTTTGTCTTGACTTGTCACACTGCTTTTTAAAAAACTCAGTGTGAAAGCAATGAACAGCCTCGCTCTCTGGTTGAAATTCCTGTTGTAAACTTGCACTGCACTCCTGTTAAACTTTATTGTCTACATTTGCAGAAAACAGCCCCTAGCTTACAAATGCGCCACAGAAAACACATATCAAGGGAAACGTTGCCGTCATTCAAGAGCGGTGGTTGGGCTGAGAAAGCAAAATAGTTCTTTTTTCATTTCCAACCAGTAAAGTTGCTGTGCAGTAACATTCAACAGTAAGCAAGACACTGAGATAGCATGACACTGTAGAGCAACAAACTACTGGAAATTGGTTTTGAATGCGGCAGACTGAATACACTGTCAAAACAAGTTTTCCATCAAGAATTGCTTTACGCCACAGAGTTAACAGTATCAGGTGAAATGCTCTTACTTAAATGACATGTAAAATATGAGCCACTTTAACCAAGAAGGCAGCATGATCGTTTCCTACCTCAGTCATTTTGGTTATTTACATGCAAAACATTTCCTCAACCAGACACACTTTACTGCGCTCTGGTTCAAAATACAAAAAGCAGGTTAAAAACATCAGTCCCAGCTCATTAGCTGCAGCGACAGTCTATTTTACACACTAAAGTTGCTGCTTCCCTGTAAATCTATTTCATCACCCCCCACTCTTTCATTCGGTGGCGTTTAATCTAAGACATCAAACAGTGCACCTTACAAAGAAGTCGTAAAACCACAAATTTCATTTAAAAACAAACGTGGCTTCCGATCACCCGGCGAGGGAGCTCATTACGATTTTAGCAGTGCTTGTTATAATCAAATGAAATGTGACCCTTTGTCCTGCTGCACTTCTTTCAGATGGCCTGTAGACAGTTTGGTAAAAGAGGGACGCAGTCTGAGGGAGGTAGTTGGTAATATTTAGTAAAGATTCATGTTCATGTATTTCATCACAAATCAGAAGAAAAATCAATGCACTACTACTGATGACAGCGGGAACTTCGAAAACTAGGACTTAACATGATATAGTTAATGGCTCATGTTTGCAAACGTGCCCCTGCTCTGTTAAGTTGGTGGAACAATATGTTTGGCTCTACTGTGATGCAGTGTTATTTAACTTGTTCAATTTCATACTTCTTTTCACTAGCCTTCCAGAGGGGAACATAATGGGGATAAATAGCTGACAATTTCCTGAACAATTGAACCCAATAATCCTTAACATGATTAATTGGAAAAACTTGGTGTTTTTCTCACACAAATAATGGAAGAAAAAACCAGTGGAGGAGAGTGATTTAACCTGAAATGGATGATAGCATGGAAGGCTGGTGGACTGAATATGTAAGTGGCGCATCAGGATCACAAAAATGCCTACATTTGCTCATCTAAACTAAAAAAAAATGCACAGGGTTTTTTCCCAACCAAAACAAAATCACCGTCCTTATAGGACGTGAAATATTTCTTGTGTGCACAAGCAACAACAACAGAGAGAAGGAGAAGAGGACAGATCAAAAGAACTGGGTAGTTAGAATGATTGGTGCAACCACCAAGACGGCACAAAAGAAAACACCCCGTACGAACAGTCCAAACTTCTTCAATCAGAAAGAGAAAATAAATAAATCCAAAAACTCAGCAGAAAGCAATTCTGTCTAAAAGGGAAGCAGTCAAGCCAAAAGCAGAGCGAACATCGACATTGCCTTCCAAAGATAAAAAATACTCCAAGTTCGGAAAGAACAATGAGTACTTATATCATGCTTTGCAGCCTGGAGGCAGAATCGGGGCTTGTAACTTACAGTAAAGGTCAGGCTGGGGTGAAACTCTTCATTTGCATCTCTACATCCAGAAAGGTGCAGTCTGTGACCTAGTACGACTATGAATTAGTCATTTTCTGCTCAAAACGTGCTGCCACCTTATGGCTGGACTCTATCCTACTGGGCCAGAGTCAAGGTACATCTGGGACACGCGATCAAAGGGCTAAAAACAGAGGCACACTCACACCTACAGGCAGACTGGATGTGGCAGAAAAGCCTCAGACGCTGGTATTTTTCTCTCTAAAAATCATAAATGATGCTTCTGCTGTGAAGGCCCAATAATCAGTCATCTTTTGATACCCGTTTTTGAAATGCTCAGTGTCTCCAAAGTAGATAGAGAGATTTAGACTATTCCCCTAGGATGACATTTTGAAGCTGGTGAGAATATGATGTATGGCTTTGCTGGGCCTTCACTGGAGTCTCTGTTTGTCTCTTTCAAGCTACTACAAAGTGTAATCAAGTGGCTGTTGACGGGAAGCACTTTGCCTGACCGTCACACCACGATGATAGGGATGACGACGGCAGCCGCACTGAAACGTAACTCTTCCTCTACCCTTCCCGAGCCTCCTCTCTCCTCCCTCCGTTTTGTTTCGGGCCTGCGTCATCCAGCATTTGTTTGCATCCTTGCAGCCAAATGAGTCACAGAGAGGAGAAGCTGTGCTCGTGTGAAATTGTTCAAAGCGCAGGAACACTTTCGCTCCAAAGAACACGAGCTCCAGTTTTAAACGAGCATTTTATACCGGTGCAGATCAGTGGCGCAGTATCATTTTAAATCCAGCCAGTAATATCATTTTTGAAGATTCATTATGTTCAAGAACTTAGAAACGGTATGAGATCTAACATAAGAGTCAAATGCATAAAACAGTCGCTGCTATTCAAATAAAAAATGTAACGCTGCTATTTATTGGTGAGAAACGTCACTTGGGAAAACTTACTCCGATCGCATGCTAGAAAAAGAGATGTGTATAATTAAGCTGTAAATTTGGCGTTCTCCCTATCCACGGTGCCAGCAGAGTCAACCTTGGCTGTGACAGTGCCACTGACAAGCAATCTGTCACCCACTTTAGGTTGAGGCTTAAATATTTCAACAGCCTTAAGGAAAAGTGCTGAAGTAGCTGTGTGTGAATTCCATTCCTTAGCAATTAAAGCGGCCCAGAAGTCACCAAGACAGCGACGCTATTGACAGCAACATTTTGGGGAAGAAAAAAAAAAAGTGCAGGGATCAGCTTTAAACAGCTCAATTTTTTTTTTTAAGAAAAACAACCTGAAGCAACTGTTTTATCTCAGTGTACAAAAAAACCCCAAAACAGATCAGTAGAGAATAATCACTGAACACGGTGCAAAGAAGCACGAGCAACAGCAAGGATATTTTGAGGAATTGTTTTTGTTCAGAAATGCATTCATTTAGCCATTAACTTTTGTTTTTCGCTGCAGATGTCTGTTCTCAGCAAATACCAAAGAACAAACACCTTCAAAAAAAGTAAGCCAACACGACTGCAGTCGAAGAATTCCTAGTAGAAGATGTGTAGTTTTGTCTTTTTTACCTGTGACTGACAGCTCAGTAGTCCTCCGTACCACAAAGTTCCCAAAAGGAAGTTCACAGGTGTAATTCCCAATGTCATCTTCTCGTACTTCCTTGATGGACAGAATGTCTCTCCTCCTCTCTATGGTCTGTCTCCACTGCTTTGGCTTGCATTCCTTTATTTTTTTTCCAAAATAAAGACAAGGGTGTGAGGATAAAGCAAATACATTACAATACAAGGCAGGTTTACTTTAGGTCATTTGCAAATGAGACAAAAGGTCACACTTTAGGTTTAGGATATGGGATAAATAGAAAAAGCAGATACAGTATTGTACAGAAACTGCATATCAGTACACAAGAGTCTTTCTCTAAAATTTAAATAACTTCTTAGTGTCTTATACTTCCTAAATAACATCTTTAGGGCTGCCCAATCAGAGGCAATCAACTATGTAAACAGGAAATCAAAAGCTTTAACCCAGCTGCCAAAAACTGTAATAGCAGGCCAAATCATTACGTTTTACAATCTGTAGGGGGAAAAAGGTTTGTTAATTAATTTATGCATGCAAACACAGAGAGTACCAGAGTTTTCTCCATGCGGAGCAGAATAATTGGCAAACATTGGTCACTCGGTCTCCTGGCATGTTTTGTAATTTGTGGAATATTATGCGATTTAAAAGCGCCTCAGATTATGTTGCTGCTAAAGTTTATTTTTTTTTATCAAGTGCAGTGTCAGACGTGTTTTAAGCTCTTAATCTCGGATTAATAAATATGGCTGAGTTCAGTCCAGGTGTGTTTTGTCTAATATTCTATCTGTCTTTTAACACTTTCAACTTAGTATATAACTCTAGTTTATATCGCCAAGTCAATGGACAGGAGTGGAGAAGACCTCAAACTGTGAACCACTAACGTGGGGAATCCTACAGGTTTCATGATTTATTTAAATGGATCAAAGACTGACTGACATGTGTCCAGAACCATGGAGACGATGATGTCTTACAAAACAACATGAATACAGTTAAAGTGTTTGAAAGAGACACACGAAACTAGGTGCTCTGTATTGGCCTCACCACTGCATAGTGTGGGATTGACTATTATTTTTCAATTTTGCAGGGTGTGTTTGGATTCCACAGCAGATCATCTGTGAAATAGGTGCTATATGAGCAGATATAGGAAGCAGCACAATGTGTTAGCTCAAGGTGAACACTGAAGGTAAGACTTTATTGACTGATTGGTCTTATTCAACATTCAGCTCGATGATTCGTTGGCTGAATCGGGTAAAAGCTGGGAATGAATAGATGGGAAGAACCAGACACCAGGTGGACACATTACATATCAAGTTTTGTAAAACATTCATATATTAAGTGTGTCGGATTTAGGTTGTGTGTAAAAGTATGGACTTTCTGAAACAGCCAGGGACCGTGAGATTTCAGGCCACCCGAGGCAAAGAAAACTGGGGCACACCGCTGTGGGTTGGCCTCCGAGAATTCAATCAGCTCGCTGACAATGTGAGAGCCAATAACTGGAGGCTGTGGAGCCCACAGTCATTATCTGCTATTTTAATTTGCTTCCGCGGGGAAGCGAAGGGATCTGGCCACCTAATCCTGCACACTTTCACAGGTGATGAATTGGGCCCCAAGCTGCACCTCGCAGCTCTGTCAAAGTGGCCTGTCAGACACGGGAGGCCCCTCTGGGTCAGTTACGCTGTTGGCCTCAAAAATCTCCATGGCGACAAAGTAAGATGGGAGCATGTTCATTTGGTAGATTTTATAAGTTAAACTAAAAACTCTTACCTTATACCAAACAATTTCCGGCTCCACCCCTGGCTGTATATAATCCTCAATGCCAGGGCAGGTGATGTTTTTGCTTTTGCTTAGCTCCGCCTTCTCAAAGAACCTCATTTTGGAGTTGTAGCACAGGTCCGTGTCGTTCTCCGCCACCGTCAGAGACATGGACACCTTCATGCAGTATGTCGAGTTTCTGAAAAAATGAAATGAGAAATAGTTTGTATTGTACCTCTGGCCTGTCCTATGGAAGACTCTGCAAGGGTTTTAGATCCTGTGTGAACCGGAAGCAAAAAGAAACCATCCTTTGGAGCGCAGTTAATCATTTTCACTACATCAGTTTTTTAAGGCAAAACCAGAATCACCATCATCTTCATATGGACAGATTCACAAAGTGTTTTCCCACCCACCCACTGACCAGTAATGGATGATGATTCAACCCCTCCAAGCTATTATTATAGTGTACATGGGTATGTTTGAAAGGCAATGTGGTAATATGAAGAGACAGCACTGAATGTCAACACCACTTGAAGATTGATTGGGCCTTTTTGTTTTCACGTGTCGAGCAGACACAGTGCCAGCTAGCAGAAAATTACTTGCTACAATTGATGTACTGTAACTGCTCAGGTCATATACATAAAGAAGAGAATTTATAACTCGAAGGAGAGGAGGCGTAAAATGCAAGATTACTTGTAATGTTTGGGGACTATATGCCTGCCTGCGTTCACATACTGGTGAGTATTCATCCACGCTGGAATAAACATTTCATTTTACTGCTTGGCATTGTGGCACACCTTCAGTGATTTTTGTTGCTCCCCTGTTGGGAGTCTTTAAATATTAAACCAGCATTCTGCACAATCTACCAGGGATCCTGATCGGATCTATGCCTGCCCCGGAGAGGCAGCCGCACGAGAGGAAAAGATACAGCTGCTAAGCATTTGCAGCGATCCTGTTTGGGTCATTAATGGGACAGCGATTTTGAGATTGGATCTGCTGCTTGAGTAATTCTTAACAGAACATGGGAATCAATGGACAAATTGATTCACTGTGAAAGTTGCGCTATTTGAGGGAGGGGGGACAGAAGCAAAGGTCCTTGATGATCAATGCATTCAATAAGAGCACCTTTTCTTTGCCCAAACTGGCTAATAAGACTGTCACAATTGACAACTACTCCAGCCTGACTGCAGCAAATCCCTGTTGGTTAAAAGACCAAACAAATTGGCAGTGTTTAGGAAAATCTCACTGCTAATTTTCTAACTAAAGCTGGTTACACAAATTGAGCTGAACCAACAAACAATTACAAACATGTTAAATCCTTACATAATTGCAAAGCATTAGCTGCCTCGTGGATTAGTACAACACACACTGGTCTTCGCCACAGTATCAGCAAACAATCCCTCGCCCTTTCGTGCTGCCCAACGCTGCCTGCGTGCTCCTCTTAAGTGTGCCATTTTCATGAAGCTCAGATGCAAATGTGACATGATGTGGAGATTATCCCAGACAACTTCTACCAGATGGACACCTGTGCAAATGAGATCCCACGGGTGCGCTCTCTTCCCTGTTAAATATTCTGGGCAGCACTGATAAACTCGCCGGCTGGGAGAGAGAGAGAGAGAGAGAGAGAGAGAGAGAGAGAATTGTGTCATCTGCTCCGCATGAGTGATCGATGGCGTGGGCCAACACTTTGTCCTACGATGTCTTTCCAGCATTTCACATCCATCATGATGCCTTTTGAGCCTGAAGAGCCAGGTGATCTTTTGACTATTCACTCAGCAGGTACAGTAAACAGTAATATTCATGAGGAATAAGGAGGACATTCTCCAGAGACTTAATTGTATACTGTGCACCGAGCATTCGTGGAACTCTGCGTACTGCACATACAGCGGTAACAAGCTAGGTGTTACCATGGCATTAATGGGTGAGGGTGTCTGTCAAATGTGTCAAACTGGAGGGGATATGCAATGTCGTGGCAATGATAGATAGCATCCTGCATACATCAACTCAGAGAAGTGTCAGCCTGACAGCTATGGTATACAGCTGGAGGGCAGGCAGAGGACTTGAAATGCAATATGCAGCAAATTCTATGAAATTATGGGCAATGGTCAGTTGCTGAAATGATTATGATTGGCACAGCGTGGAACATACCACAATGTCTCCTTACTGGAATACTCTCTTGGGATTTTGCACTGGTTAAATTTATAGGTCAACCTCCTAACCATCTAATGTCCTGTATCGATTTTTATTTTATTTTACTGACTGACAATGGATCTATCAAACCAGAATGGGAAACGGCATGAAACCTGCCCTTTAACTCAGCTACCGTTCCATCTGATATTAAATAATGGGTCGTAGAATTGATTTTAAATTCTCCTGAGAATCCAGGGCACCTGTGGGGAAATTAATGAACTAACTTAATGAATCTCTTAATTAAAATAACTCCTCTGTAATATAAATTGGATGATGGAATAATTGCTGATTACTTGTTACAGCTGACTTTCAAGTAACAATAATGTTCTTGGAGAATTGTCTCAGTGTTAAAGCAGACACCACGAGGAAAGGAGTGCAAAGGTCCATTAAAGGTTACCTCGTGACAGCTTCATTACTGGGCAGAGAAATGAATGCACCACATATGTTAACCCCTTGGAGAGTTAATATAGCATGCTAACCTATGCCATACAGTAACCTTTAGGTCTTACCATAGGATGCCACACACATTTAAATATAGATGAGTGACATTTACCTGGGGCTAATGTCATGAAATACATTTTATGTTGTAATCAAGTAACAGAGATGCAGAGTATTCTGTTTCCTCCCAAGATTATGAAAGTGCCTATAACCTGTAACTACAAATCTTTGTATATTTGTTATTTGTTAGCATAGAACAAGGCCTTTATATTTATACGTCCTCCGTGTTGAGCCACTTACAGCAGACACATGAAATACTGGCCCTCGAGGGGCCGGGTTAGGGTTAGGGGTTAGGGTTAGGGTTGGCAGGCCTACTCAGGTAACGATAATGCCTCATTTTTGTGTTTGGACGATAGTAGTGCAAGTCAGATAACTGGACTACTGATGCAGAAATGCCTGTTGATTGGTAATGTGCAAACTATGTCTGTGTAGGTTCTCAGTCATCCAGGTCATGGTAATCCAAAAAAGGTTTAAAAAAGGCAACTGGACTTGTAGATTTTGGATTTCTCCAAAAGTCCAGTTGCCTTTTTTAAACCTTTTTTGGATAATGTGCAAACTGTAAAGATGCAAGTTACTTCTTTCATCTTCCTCAAGTATTTTTGGGATACGTTTCACCTCAATTCAGGCTTTTGCTGGGCAAACTGGTATTTCATTACACCCCTTTGCAACGATTCACATCACAGTGTATGAGTAACGTGAATAATTTGATCTACTTAATTGACAAGCACACGGTGACATGCCTGCAACCGGCTAAGAATGCCGACCAAACCTACGTCAAGATGTGGAGAGCAGATGTGAAAACAGCTCAGATCTTTCCTGAGAGAGTACAAACTCAGCAGTTAATGGAGTCTGGCACGACTGGATGCGGCAGATGTAGCAACGGTTTTAGACGGGCAAGAAAACATCCAGTTAACATCAAATAGAGACAAAGACAGGATCAAGTTCACACTGCCACCAGCCTGGGAAAAGCCTGAGCAGTTAGAAGACACTGAGATTGGAGTCACATCCTACAGTTCAGGGTACTACAGCGTAGTTACAACAGCTTCCATGACACATGTTGTGTCAACCCCTAGTAGTCTTGCACTGACTTCTCAGACAAGATTAACCCAGACCAAGATAGAGCCGGCCCAGTTATCCTAAATCAGTATTTTATGGACCCTGCATTATTTATAGCCCGAGCGAAGGTCATAGTGAGCAGTGGGCTCCTACCTGTAGCGCCCGCTCATAACTCACCTGTCAACTCTAGCACCAAACGCTGGATGATTAAGCACCCCGGCTCCCCAAATCTGACTGTGGTCCAACTTGCTCCTACTTAGCCCCTGTCTGAGAGTGTCGCACTTGTCTGCCGCGGTGGAACAACCGACTCCTTCCTCAATTACAAACTGTCCGACATTCCTCTCTCTCTCCTTTCTTCTGCTTCTGCTTGGTCTCTGCCTCTGCCTGCCCAGCCGCCCTTTTCTCTCTTGTCTTGTAGTACACGATTTCTCAGGGAGGAACACACACCTCTGCGGATAATTTAGTTTTGCCACGCTGTGAAAAACACCGGCCTGCATCTGTCTACACACAGCATCCGAGGATGCACAACTATAAAGTCGTACCTAACATCAATACAGCTTTATTCACAAGACCTGCTTCACTATGCAAAGATATATATACGCTTGCTTCTTATTATTTAACATCACATTTGAGATGAAGCGGACAGATTTCAGGGCACCAAGGCAGGTTAAGAATCCCTAAAGCCCCTGACAGACCCCTCAATCTTTCCACAACCCACGATAAAACGTATTATCTAAATATACCCAATGCAAAAACGCCAACAATTTCCACCCCCCCCAAAAAAATAAATAAAAATAAAATAACATTAACCAAAGAATTATTATTTCCCAACAAGCATAGGAATTCCTTCAAGCCTCCCCCCTTGAGTAGCATGTCTCAAACTGACAGTAGCACTTCTTGTGTGCAAACGCATTACTCAGTCATTTCCTAGTCGATGCCTTCGGGGAACCCATTTTCCATTCCACAACACCCCCAACTCATCTTTATGCGAGCAACCTGATTTCATAACAAGCATAAACAATTTGTCTCCATTGTATTCCCTTCTAACTCTGTCATGACCTTATTCATTGGTCCCCAGGCCCTCTGGGTGTAATGTACGAGCAGCTATACTGCTTTGCATATCAAATACAAACTAACCATCTCGTACTGTCAGTGCTGTTGCCAGAATGGGCTGTTGCAGTCAGGGTATGGGTTGCATTGGTAAGAAAATATAAATAAGTCATTCCAGAGAGAGGCTGTGTGGCACTGCTGGATGTCATTATGGGTTCGGAGGAAATAAGCAGTTTTGTTTGGGAGATGTAGGTGAGAAATGTTCTCCGCAACTGGTGAGAACATGAGTCAGGGTGCCTCTGAAAGCTATCATACTTTACTGTGGACAGGAGATGGATATATACTCATTACCTATTATAGGAAACAAATGCATTGCTTTACTAAGTGCTTCATACAGAAACAATTAGTTTGTGAGTGATTTGAGGAAAACGTACACAAAATTAATATTGTCTACAGGAAACTATGGTTTAATCCTGGATGTTTATTGATATAGTGCTTTTCTCTCTATGAAAGTAACACTAGAAAATGTTCGGCCAACGAGAATTTTTAATCACTTGCCAGCTAACAGGGCCCTGCTAACTAACCTGCTAAGGATACACTACATCCTTATACTGTAAGACAACTTCACGTAAAATATACATACAACTCCTAACAAGACCAAGTAGCTAACACCAATAGGTACTTGTATACAGTACTTGTTAAAGCAAAAAGAAATATAAAGTGTGTAATAAGCGTTAATGGATGACTTTAAAGTAATTCTAACTGCTTAGTGAAACATATTATTGATAATTTACTGACTTGCTGCACGAACTAAATTAAATTATTGCTGTAGAACATTGTTAGATTAGCATGTAATGTGTCAAATTGTGGGAAATACATAATTAAATGACTGAGGGGACCAAAAAAAACACGTTTATTTGTGAGTGATATCTGTGTGTCTTTGCATTCCTCAGAGATATACATAACCTAACAAATTAATACATTTGCTGCGGAAAATGAATTACTCTATGACAAAAGCCAATACAGTCGTAATAATACCTTGTCAAATTCTTCACAACATGTGGGAACAGTAAAATTTAAATGAGCTCTTTCAGTTTTATGAAGTTTTAATCAAGTTTCTGTCCCCGGTCCCAAACACTTTCCCATTATTCTCTCACCCCTAGGATTCAGCGGGGCTGTGTGAGTTCTCCTCTATATCACCGATTGAGTGACAGCTGTGGTATTGCAGATGTCTCGCTTCGAGCTCCACAGTTCACAATCCAGTCGGGGGAGGGAGCAGAGGCAGGCAGGCAGGGGGGGGAAAGAAAAGTTGGCCGCGGTGCCAAAGTGATTGTGCTCGGGGAATGGTATTTTTGACATTTGTCTGGCAGATAAAAACCACCATCAGATATGAGGATGAGAAGGTCAGTGTCCCTGCTATCAGATAGCGACGGTTTGGCATCTTGTTTGATGACATCCTCTGCTCAGTGTGGACCAGGAGAGCCAAGAGGCTGGACATATGGGAAGGCAATGCAGAGGCTGGGACTGAATAAAATCCCTTAGTTTGGGATGGGAAAATACTTCGCTTGGGTACTATCCAGGTGTGTAATAAAACTCATCTGAATTGAAATAAAGAATCGCCATAACAGTCTATTGCATTTGTGTTTAGGATGAACA
Organism: Planiliza haematocheilus; assembly: GCA_005024645.1. Lineage (NCBI taxonomy): Eukaryota > Metazoa > Chordata > Actinopteri > Mugiliformes > Mugilidae > Planiliza > Planiliza haematocheilus. Next base: position 362,230 of record SRSE01000183.1, on the reverse strand, counting down.
AATATTGATCCTGGAAATGAATAAAATCGGCCATGTATGACCTTCTGCAGGATTGAGTAGTCATGCATATTGTGGTTTGAGTCGAGAGGTCTCCCAGAGCTAAATCTCCAGAGGCAACCTTCTCTCCTTTTGCTCCCTGTAGCCAGGAGCCATTTGAGCTCGGCTTAATCAAATGGAATCGAGCGTAGGACAAATGTACAATCAGAAGTAGCATGAAGGGCATGCAGTGGAATTGGCTCAGACTGTAATGCATGCACATGGCGGATTAAACATACATTGTAATTCCTACAAAGAGAACCAAAGATATATCAAAATGAGAATATGTAGAAATGCTGAAATTAGATTTTTAGGAACGCAGTAACCGTTTTTTTGTGTATTATTCTGTTTGTGAAACAGAGCTGTAAGCTGATTGGGATATAAAGAACACAAACATGTTTTGCAGTGGCTTTAGTTGGGATATAGACTATTCAAAACGCTTTGTGCATTAGAGATTATATCTGTAGGCTCTGTGGTTTATCTGCATATATGATGGTCTGGGTCATAAAATCTTACATTCTGATTAATGACATATTGAATGGTTGCAGGGTGGGTGAAATAAGAGCCTGCACCATTAATGAAGAAAATATTAGCTAATTACATTCTCTCAAATGTGAATTTTCATCAAGCATGGAGTAGCACACATTCATGGTGTTAATTTGGAAGTACTAAGCACTAAAGATTAGGCTGTTGTGGAAATAAATGTGGCAAAAACAAAAACAAAAAATGGATCAAGTCTGTCACTTGGGTTTTGTTCACATCTGTGCCACCCAGCTCGAGTGTTACGGAGCTGCATTGCTGCTCCACAGCACGATAACCACCTGGAGCTGGGGGTTGAGTCCACCGATTACATTTAAATATAGACGGTCTGTGACGTCACCCATAGGATTTCTGAAGAGTGGTTGTGTTGGATGAGTGGATGTGGGTGGCACCGGCTGTCGCCATCACGGCAGCACTCCACCTAAAATGTGGCACATGGTGCTGGCGGGTGAAACTATAGCTGCAGAGATCAAAAATGTTTTTGTACCAGGCGGTAAAAATGTTTATTTCTGGGCATTTTAAAATCTACGGCGATCGACTTGATTTGATGCCAGCCTGAAATGGGCCATTTGAGGAATTGCAATTTCTGGCACTTCATTTTTCAGCCCCCGAGGTTGCTGCGTGGTTAATCCAAATACTAAAATACCCATGTTAGATTCTGCATGAGAGGAAAATATGCTGTAACTGAAAATGTGCATCTCATGGATTGCTTCAATGTTTGCTATGTGGCTCTAAAAGCAACAGTATCAGAGTATGTAATAAGTGATTACTAAAGCGTTACTAATGCATCTTTAAATGCACCAAGTCTTGTGTAACAGAATGACTATGAATCCAATCCATTAACTAAATGTATGGCAACATATTCACACACATGTGCCACAAGTCCCTATTATACTGTTTGTGAATCACGCTTGTTGGCAGTATAGCAGGGGTTGATGACACTTGATGACTATAATGCACAAATGGAAAAAAAAAGAGCTTCGAGCCATTTGCTGCCACATTACTAACACTAGCACGTCTCTATCTCAAGCTATAATAGAAGAGTTTGAAAAGGGATCATTGAAGAGAAAACAAACAACAGACTCAAAAGTTGCAAACAAATTAGCGGCACTTTGAATACATTTCTTTATCCACAGATGAAAGTCTATTGCCATCCAAAGTGGTTTCAAGAGCACAATCTTCTTCGACACTGCCATTGTAACATCAGACGCCCGTATTGAATACCTGGCAAAGTTCACACAGCCACATCATGAGGCTGAATAACACACAGTGTGAAAGGTGGCCAAAGCCCAAACAGCGGCCCATACATCATCAGACAATGGCTGCTGGAAACCAGCCTCCGCTAAAGCACATAGAGCCAACTAAAAGGCTGTCCAAACACTGTGTCGACAGTGCGGCCTCTCTATACAGGTGTAAAGAATACTGAATATAGGGGAGCATCATCAATAACCCCTGGCTGGTGGACGAAGCCGCTTGGCAAATCCATATCACACAATTAACTAAAACCCACCTGGGCACTGAGAATAACTGCTGCCTGCATTTTGGCATCAGCCCTCTCATAACCTCTAAAAGTAATGTTGAAGATACTCCCTTCTTCCATCAGTCATTGCTATAGAGCATCTGTAGTGCACTTTTTAGATAAAACATTGCTTCGGTTTAGCCATCATGGTCATGTTAACATGATCAGTGGGAGGGCCCGAGGGTTTCCCGTTTGAATAATAAAAAAAACAAGTATATCAACAAATATTTGATTTCCATAACATTTTGTGCAAATATACATGGCAGCACCACATGCAGGTCAAAGTCTAATAATCTAGCTTATAGCCAAATGAAAGTAAAACCAATGACATTTCCATGAAGCCGCGTGTTTTGCGCTGATTTGCAGATACTGGCATTTTAACATGCCGACCTATGACGCCAGCCACGGTAAAAACAATGCCTGCTAAATCTCATGCTGCTAAAATTGCCATTGTGAGCGTGTTACCATACTGACATTAACATTTAGCTCAGAGCGCCACTGTGCATTAATACAGCCTCACGGAGCTTGGCTCGGCTCCAAATCACAAACTCTAATGCATTAGCTTTCACGTGCTTGGACCAGCTAATGTAGCCCGGATTGGCAATGCGTTGCAGTTCTAACCCAATTCATGAGATGGCAGCAAATCTTGATAAGTTAGTCGGGGCATTGATTATCATAAAAGCCATGTTTTACTTTAACACTGAACGTCAAGAAACTGCCCAAGCAGTCTGTCAAGGTCTCAGGTCAAAAGAAAATGCAATGCCAATCGTTTTTACGCGTCAATAACTTTCTATTTCTTGAACAGCTGAAAAGTGAGATAGCAGGTCAATAAACGGAGTTCACTGAATATACAGACAAGCTGCTGAAGTACAAACTGTTGTGAAATGTAATCTAGAGCAGTTAAAAAGAAAATGGATTGCAGCAAAAAAAGACATGAGGGAAGCTGCAAGATTTTGTATTTAATTATTGTTATTTTCTTTTATTGCAAATTTGTCTGTGGCGTATTTTATAATGTTTCTTTATCTGAAGAGCATTAATAAACATTCACCAGGACTTCACCGGTATATCTCACCCCGACAAAGATATGCCACGTGGCCACAGTTAACTGATCGTCTCCTGCCAGGTAGCTTATAACACAAACACCATCCTTATATTATACATCATCCATAACCCCTGGCAGCACAAACTGTCCCTGCAGCTCCTTAGTCTAGTGTCTCTCATTGGCTGTGACAGCTGGGCTGGATCAATTGGACAGGCCCTGACTGGGGCTGAATGACAGAGTGTTCCAGACGGCCCATTCTGACTGTCACTTCCCTGAGAGATCACCAACCACTCCTGCCCACGAATACTAATACAGTCAACATGGCTGCAGTCTGGGACAATTGGGAAGTGTTTTTTTTTGTTTGTTTTTTCTAATGTGCTGTGGTTTCTCTGTACACTTTGCTATATGTGTGAGTTGCACGCAAGCTTGGATTGATGCACACAAACACATATACACCTCCTGCTTTGTTATCTCAACCCTCCCAGTGTCCTTTGCTGGTGACAGCCCAGGCATGGCAGGACATACAGGAAACCCATTAATAAGCCCGGGACAGTGGCAGCGTGCCAGCACTGGCGATCAGGGTCAAAGGTGAGACATTATCTACCTGCCAAGAAGTGGGATCCTTCCTGAGCTGTTACAGCCGTCCTTAATCTGACACTGTAATCCCTGCGCTTTCAACAGCAATCGACGTGCTTTAGATGTGTGCGTCTGTGCCATCATTTGTATGTTCACGACTGCTGAGTGTGTTGACGTGGTGTGTGGTTACGACTGCACTTTTCCCAGCTAGGATTTGTGCAAGAAAGAGAGCATCTACATATGTGTTGATTTGAGACATTTAAGAAACTTGATGGCATTTAAATACTGCTGAATAATTACAGTGCAAATGCATTGTCTGATGTGCTGCTGTTGCATCACACATCATCAAGTCTTTTTATACTGAGATGGAAAAAGAAAGAAGCAGTTGCACGATGTCTGACTCGTCTAATTTCTGTATAGTGGTTTGACATTTACCCCACAATGCAAACACGTATTTATAGATGTATTTAGGCATTTCTATATCTTTCTGTAGCCTCCAAATAGTGTTCTTAAAATCAAATTGAAGTGTTCACGTTTTGGTCAAAATTAAATATTCCCAAGCCCTATGTTCTTGCATAATAATGCTACCACATAAAATCAAATGTTACAGTGACCTCACAAAATAAAAAAAAAATAAAAAATCAATCACTGGCCGTAACTCAACATGCTAGTCATGCTAATTTTGATAACATTTCACTCAAATATCTAATACAACACAACCATGAAGTGTTGACATTTTATCTCCAAAAGGTCAAAAGCAAATCTTCACAACAGTCAGGATTTCATGAGTCAGGACAGACATGGAAGTAAACTGCTACTTGACAGGTTGGCGGATGCTTTTAAGAGGATTTCTCTTAACTGTGCGCCTATTAAAATGAGCATCCAAGCATTTGTCACTCTCCGTGTCAACAAAGAGCATGTGTGAGGGAGGGGAGGACATCAGTGCTCTAAACTAGGTGACTGTTTTATTGCAAAGTCAGTGCAGGTTTTCATTTGAAAAACCAGGAAAAAGAAAGTAGATTAATGGTGTTTCTTCAACCCAAAGTTGCTCGTTCACTAACAACCATCATGCATTGCATGTGACCTGGATCGACTGAGACCCTTGTGGATTAAAGGCCAGCAGTCAATGTGCAGGGAACAGTCAATAAGTGAACAATGAGAGAATTCAGACTATCAGACTGATAGACTTTGGACCCTCATTGCACACAATCTGCAAAATGACAGGCAGGAAGTATGATTTTACCTCCACATTTTAACACCATCTGACGCAGCAGAAAAGTCCCAATTCCAAACATGTCTGCTCCTGTCATGCTAACCCTAGCAGCTTTTTCTCATCTGTCCCACCTGTCAGGTTAAAATAGCAGGAATTAGCAACTTTATAATGCTAATAGGCTTACAGAGACTCCTGCAGCAGTGAGGGGAGTTAGCAGTATCCTCCAAGTACCCGGATGGTGGGGTATATGCGTCTTATGTCATTGTACAGTAAGTGACAAACGCGGCCACTGCACATGTGTGTGCTTTGCATATGCCAGAGTTCCTTGGGGTATTGCATCTGAAACAGCTGAGCGCTGACCTCGATTTGACGCTTGGCTCTGCTCGTCTGTTCCCTTCTACTCATGTACTGTATGTGGTGTAAGTGTTCCCCTTATCATGTGTCTGCAATGTGTGTGTGTGTGTTTGCGTGTGCGCATAAGAAAGAATCCAGTAGAGTGAAAGAGACAAGCATGCATGTTGAATATGCTGAGTATGAGAATGTGTGTGTTTATGCCGCTTTCACATACAGATTGGAGGCACATTAAGTTCCTGTCAGTAGCAGCTAATATCAGGGGAGCAGGGAACTGACGTGTCGCATTTGTGTTGGCCTGTGTGTGTGTGCTAGTGTATGACAACGCCCTCTGACACCCTTAAGTGCAGCTGAGCAGATACACAAAGATGTGACAGGCGCAGGCATACTGTTGTATGTCAGGAGGGAGGTAGGCCAGAAGTGCAGAGTCACAGGGTGTAATGTGACGTATGAAACGGGGTCAGACAGAGCATATTTTTATGCATCTGTTTGAATCATGCGCACACACACACAGAAAAATCATTTCTACAACATCAGGTGTTGTCCTGTTTCTCAAACAAACGACAACATGTAGTGCCAAAACAAACTAAATAGAGGGATGACTCAAAAACTATTAGCAACCTGCCTCCTGATTAAGAAAGCACTTGAAACTTGATGATTTGAATTGGAAGTAATTGTGTTTATCTGAACCCACAATTTTTCCCCCAGCTGCTTTTTGTTCTCAAACATTTGCTGAGTGAAAAACTTATTAAGATATTTTTGTTTTTTCTTATCGGTGCAGATGTGTCATCATCTGCATTATGCCACAAGGTTGCCAAGCTGTTCACAAAGCATATTCTCTAGCATATTCTGATTCACGGAGGCAGTGCATACTGATAAACATATCTGTTAATGCACCACATGTGTAACATCTGCCTCTTACATCGTGCTAGAACTGAGAGGCATGAGCATCGGACGCGTTTCTATATGATCTTGACATGTTTAATGCTAAAGAATGTGTTTATATAATACACTGAAGCTGCTACTTTCATAGTAGAATACTAGAGTGTGATTTTAATGACAGAGATGTGTAATTATTCAAACTAATTTTGCATTTCATTTAATATGCATGGGGAAATGGTTAAGTAAGCCGCATACAGAATGAAAATAACTATGTACATGTTCTCATTTTCAGGATTTTTATAGTTGGGGCTTTATCCACAAAAAGAATGCAGGAAGATTATTTCTGATGTTGACTAAGGACAAGGCGTAGCATTCTTAGATCTACTAATCTCTATCAATACTTGTTTTGTGACAATAGCCTTGTGAGAGCTTATAGTAACTGGGATTGAATTGTTTTAGCGTTCTCAAGTATGAAATGTATCCATTGAGAGATGATTTATTGCGGCGTGATTCATTCGTTCCACCGCGGACTGCTCTACTTCCCCGGGACCCTTCATGTTTCAAACAGTGAGGCTCCACGACTAAAAACACTGCCAAGACTCTAATCCAAACGTGCTATGTTAACATATGCGAGCGCCGATCATCTATAGGAGCCGCGCTCTTGAGACAAAAAAGAGACGAGCAATCCTCTGATTTGGCAGCGGCGACTGGGAATTGAAATGAGTCACGGCGACACAACGGCTCGACGCGGTGCGGTGCGGTGCGGTTGTAAATTATGATTAATCCAACACATTGTCAACCTTTGAGCAAAAAAATTAGGAGGAAAGTGACACAAGCGAGTGTGGTTGCAGGCGTCAGGTTGCAGCCACTTTCAGGAGATTGGCTTAGTCTTTAAGAAGAGCAGCTCGAGTGTTGCTACTCCTGCAGAAGTAAAGTACTTTAGAGTGTCTGTCTTTAATCTCTGACACTGAATATATGCATACTGATGAGCCAAAACATTATGGCCACCCCGGTTAGTCAGTAGCGTGACACTAGCACAGCCTCCAGACATGGCTTCTTTAAATTCTTGAGAGGCCTGAATAATCCATGTCAATCCCCCTATTTCTCTCACATCCTGAAGAATGACTATAAGAACCAATTGTTCAGGTAATGTCTAACATACATCAGGCATACGTAAGCCAACACCACTGCAGACAGATTCTACTTCAAGTTTAAATGAAACGCGTGAAAAGTGAAAATGAAAAGTCTCTTTCCCAGAATCCATAGCTCAGTCATCTGGACTGAGGCCTGGGATTATTATTGTGACTCCACTCAACAGCACACTCAGTATATGCTAATACAGGACTATAAATCATTCTAATTTGATGGTCCCATGTGGTCGATTTTGATGCATTGCTATGCACTTCAGAATACTGCATTAAACTAAACATGTGAAACACACACACACACACACACACACACACAGCATCCAATAAAGTAATCCTCCCCAGCCTTTCAAGCAGGCCCTTCCCCCTGTTAAAAGCCACCGTATGCTGCTGTATAGAGCTGACTAATGAGCCAGTCAAGAGAAAACGCCCTTTACCTACAAGGTTAATAAGTTATTACTATATAATCAAGCGTGTGCAACTCTGCACACTATTCAGTCTATATTCTCAACTCAGCTGTTACAAAACTGACAGTAAACATGCTGTGACAAATGAATGCTTTTCATTTTAACTTTTGTTTATCGTGGTGTTCAATTAATGTAGCAGGCGGATTTCATTTTCTTTTTTTAAATTCAAGATAATGCGCTTGCCTCTGGTGCGATGTCTTCAGAGGAGGCTTGGCAAATTGGAAAGTGGGAATTCACTGATATGCTTATGGTGACAAATGGTAAAATAAGAGTGTGATAGGTGTCACTTACCGGAGGAAACCCACCATCGGCGGGTTTTCACTTCACGATTTGTCAGCTGTGTGAATTAAATTTCCCTTTATCGTTTATAAATTAACAATCATCCATCATGAGTCTCACTCAAGTGACCTTATGGAGATAAGATGAGCAGGGGCTCTGAGTGAAACAGTAAGCAGTCGCAAGACGTGCAACTGACAACCATATAACGTAACAATTCCTGCAAAGCAAAGCCACAATGCAACTGCTTGACCACACAACAGATACAGGCCGATCAGGCATGACATTATGACCACCTTTCTAATATTGTGTAGGTCTCCCTTGTGCCTCCAAAACAGCTGTGACTTATTGAAGAATGGACATGGGCCTTCTGAGGATGTCCTGTGGTGTCTGGCAACAGACTGCTGTTAGTGGGGGTCCTATGGGTTGAAGGGAAGGGTCTCTGTGGATCATCCCGCAGATACCAGATCAACACTTTGTGCTGTTTTTCATGTTTTTTGAGTTAAACCATTTTCGTGTGTGTGTCTGTGTCAGGCAGCATCCTGCTGGGGGTGGCTGCTACCATCAAGGAGTGTGATTGCTATGGGGTGGGGGTGCCTGGTCTGCTTTAGGTGACTAAGTAACATACACACGAACGTTATGTCCAAACGTTTCCCAGAAGAAGTGAATTGTCACATGATGGACGAAGTTATCCACTTCTCCTGTCATAATCTTTTGCCTGATCTGTGTATGTGTTATTTAATTCCCCAGACTAGTAAATAATACAGTACAAAACAATGTATATGATGTAGATCAAAACACACATTATGGCGAGTTATGTCCCTAGAGTCAGCCAGGTTGAACTTTAGGTTAACCCTATACGGTAGATAAGTACAATACGAGCCCAATATTTAGTTTGCTATATGTTCCTGAAGATGAATTAAAAACAGATTACTGCTGATTAAATATCATGCAAAAGAAAACTAAAGACTCTCTAATGTGGGGATTCTTTGATAAACATCCATATAAATGTATGTATTTAGACGTTTAAAAGTGTTATCTTGGGCTTTAGGATTTAACTAGCAGTCCTTCTGTTGAAATTGGCATATCTAATAATAAATTAATCATTGGTGCATTAAAAGCTGGTGTTGTACATAAAGATCTGCGTTTTAAATACTTGAAGTGCAAAGATAAATAAAAAAAATCAAGTCTTAAGAGGAAAAGTAGCTTGGTTCTACAACATAAGAACTGAGTTAAATTTTGCAGAAAGCCAATACAGACGACAAAGGTCCACAAAAATGGCAGCAGACTGAAATTCTCCACGGTGGAAAAGTGCGCCGCATTCACAACTATTGTTATTTCTCTCCACGATGGGCAAATAAGTGTTAATTTGGTTCTGAATGGTGGAGACTGGCGACAAAGCAAAAGTACTCGTCCAAATCAAATCTCATGGCTCTACTTTCTGCGTGATTACACAATAACTCTGAGCTGACTGATTGTCTACCTCCAGAAAATGCTGCCAATGTCACCGAATAGAGAATTGTTGGAATGGCGCTGCCCGTTTCTATTCACGGCGGCCGCCACAGCAAAGGGGAGAGTGCTAATGGTGCTGAATAGTAATGTCCAAACCCTCTTAGAATTGAGCTTGTGAAGCACAAGGAAACCTGTGCTGAATGCAACTCAAGAGCGCATTATTCCTCTTTTTTTTTTTTTTTGTCTGTGTGAGAAACGTCCTAAATCATTTGTGCTCAGGGCAAAATATGAACGTTTCTGCGCATTCTTCTGAATTCTAAAAAGATTACACTCCTATCTTTCTGGCAGATGAGTTTCAAAGTTTCCCTTGTTCATGAATAAAGAAACAGTCAGAATCTAAGGTAGCAGTGGTCATAGTGGCCAGAACTCATAAACTAGCAATAGCGTACTTTACCGTCATGCAAGTGGAAAAAGAAGATAACACAAATCTCTTACTTTTTTCCCCTTTGCTGCATTTTCCTGATTGCCCATTTACTATACTCTCACTCCTCATGTTTTCGCGATTTCAAAAAGGACCTGTGAGGGCCGAAGAGTTATGGATTCACCAATTGCACCTAATGGCTTACTGTCCCCGAGAGGAGAGTAAAGAAATAATTTAACATATAAAGCGAAGCAAAGGGGCCTCGCACTGTTAGACGACTCTCCGTGGACCAAGGACCAGTGCTCTTTTGGCCGGAGATGAGAGACTTCATTAGAAATCAACAGGGGAGGGCTTTCACAGAGCTTTACTCGTGCCTACAGGGTTCCAGAAAATGTTATTTACCCCGTTTGTTTTACAGACATGCAGCTGGCAAAGTAAACCCAAAATGGAGGAGCAGTTTCTCATGAATGTTTGCTGTCACTGATGGCAAAAACAACATCTTCTGGGTAATGCTGGATTAGGAAAAACTCACCTTAATACACAGGAATAGTATCCCACATCATCCAGCTCTGCTGGTCGGAACCATATGGCATCCTCCTCTTTGCTCATCCTTGTGCCGTCAAAACTGATGGGTTCCTCGAAGTCCCCGTGCCCTGCACTTTTGTACCACATGAGGCTAAGTCCTGTGCTCTGCGCATGGGTGTAGTTGGCCCGGATATATCCATAGAATAAAGCGCACTTAATCCGTACAGGTTCCCCCAGAAGCACTTTGTATTTCAGGTAGTCCACCGACCAATCTGTGCAGCCTTCCACTGAAAGGATAGGAAAAAAAAGGAAATTTAAGCAAGGACTTTTTGTGTTTATGTCTTCCTTTAGTTTGTTTTTTCATAAAAACACACACATACACATTAACATATGCCACAATGAATTCATGGGTAATTTAAGCGAGACAGAACGCCAGTCTTCATTTATATTCCAGTGAAGTCTTTTATTGCCACTGTATCATCTTGATAAAAATAACCTTAAAATATCAATTGACACATTTAATTATTGTTCCCTGCCTTCACCTACAAACATTACTGTATTTATATTTAACTTGTGTCACCCACTCAAACATAAATTGATTTTACATGCAATAAACTCTGAAGAAACCACCATCAATATCCTTTTAAATGGCAGTGATGGCACTTAACTACATTTGACCTGAGAAAATTAGAAGCTGCTGTGAGTCTGGATTCATTTCCTAAAGCTATCAGACTATCCTCCGCTCTCAAATGCTGTCATATAAATGGAAAAGGGAACTTGTCTCATATTGTGCCAATGCAGATGCCAAGGCTGAGCAATAGAGGTCTCGCTGTTAAGACATCTAATAAAGCCCACCAACTGCCAGTCAAGAGAAGTTATGAAGATTGAATAATAATTGCATTATCCGTGCAGAGCAGACATATGGATGCCTGGGATTCTTACACTTATTTTCCAGTTTCAGGTGTATATGAGATTCATGAGAAACATCAGATATTAAATTGACACTTAATCCCTGCCAAGCTCTTGCGCATAGGGGAAAAGTCGCACATAAAATACGGACACCTGGGTTGCCGGTTGAGACATTCACACATGCCGGGTTGAGTAAAAAAAAGCACAGGTACAGTGAGTAAAACCATATGTGATTTTTAACGATTGAGTCCACCCAGGAAATAAATGATATTAAATGACTTTATTGTCACCTGTGGCTCATTTAACAAACCAAGATTAGAGGTTTAGCTAAGCAGCGACCTCCTGCTTGAACTCTGTATTTCTGGTATCACGAAACGGGCTCACATGAGGAATAATCACCATGGTAACCTATACTAGCTGTTCCCAAGCAGGCTGTACATCAGGGTATCAGATCAATGCAGGCACATTAACCCTCGTGCTACCCCCGTGCATGCTCTCCATCTGGATGTCCATTCACTTGGGGTCCCAGAGACCCCAAAGGTAGCACGAGGGTTAAAATATATAGCATCTCACTGTGGAAACGGATAAAGATTCACATTTAAAACAAAGTAAAAGCAACTGAACTTCAGTTTTTGTCCGTTAATGGGTCACGAGAGAGCCTTAAACACCTTGCTGTTGTGCAGATGGTGCAGATGTGCAGGCAACACACTCGGGGAGGTTAGTCTGAACAACATCATGCAATTCAAGTGAGCAATGGGTCGTTGACAGGCCTTAGTCACGAGAGATTCAGGCGGTTACCACACAGAGATGAGGTGAAATAAAAACCCAGGCTCTGTCATTTAGAACTGAAGGGATGAAATGTCTTCAGGAAAACTAAGAGTCCAATTGTCTTTTGTTTTATCTGTGTCTAAAACATCGACCATGACCTGGATGACTGACAAATTTCATAAACAAGAATACACAAAAATGTACTAACAACCAAGTGAATACTGCATGGTGTAAGAATTACGTCAAATTTCTGTGGTTCTTAAAACAATTTAAAAGTCTATCTCAAGTCTTTTTTTGTCAATAACTTTCTTCACAGAGCATTTTCTGTCTTTTAGACCTATGCTAGCCTTAGATATTATATATATACCAATTTTCTACATACATCTTTATTAAAGGTTTCTCTACTTTTTGAAGACACTACCAAATCGCCATTCTTCTATCCGAGAAACAAACCATGTCCTCTACTACCTACTTCATCCCCCCCCCCATCCATCTCTTCCCCTTCCTGCTCCTGATATTCTCTTCCTTTACAAACAGCTGGCGAGCACAGCTGTCTCAGACTCAACAGGCTTCGCTAATTGAGCTTCTATAAATGTTTTATTTACCAAAAGAAGAAGCTGGCCCGCCAATCAGGGAGGTGTGGATAGTGCGGCAGGCGTTGGGGGTAACGGTGGGAGGGGCGCAAGCGGGGGGGATAGATTAACCATGCTGATTTATGTTATTGTACTGCATTGCGTGGGGCCATAAGGGTCATGCTGAGGATGACAGCAACGGCACTGGTGAACGCATTACGCGTTGGGGAAGATGGGAAAAGGAGTAGCAGTGAAAATGACGACAACGTAACGCCACACACACACACATTTTCCAGGGCGGCTGCAGCAGAGTTTGATAGCGGAAAATCCATCACCAAAAAACTTGCAGTAACAGATTTTGCTGAGAGAATCCATGACTGAAGACGCAGAAATACCAATATCCTAACAAAAACCTTTAATGTAACGTGGAAACAAGCATGGATTTAAAATATTCTCTCCAGGTTTAGTCAAAAACACATAAAACTCTACATAAAACTAATAATAATTTGTGTTTGATAGGGTTTTGTCCATAAAAAAAAACTAGTTATAAACTAGTCTTATGTCTTTTTTAGAAATGTGTGAAGAGAGTGGCGAGGAACACGAGGCTAATAGAGGCCCAATTGGTCATTTTTGTTTTATTGCCTTGGGTGCTTCAGGAGTCTTAATCTTTTCATGCTTGACTTCCTTGCTTGATAGGTGATTCATTTCCATAAGCTAGTTGGTATTCAGTTCATTTCATCCACGTTGTCTTGAGGTTATTGAAATAAGAGAAGAAATAGGGAAATTGTCTGAAATTGGTGCAACGGCGGAGAAAAACACAGCACTTTGTCAGAGACTAGCTCCGGAAATCACTTCAGCACTGATCCAAAATTACAATATACAGCGTTAGAATATTTATGGACATTTCCTTTAGTTGTATCCAATGTAAGAGAGGGGATAACCCAAGAATACGATATTATTGCAGCACTTAAGTCATTAAACAGTATATAAGGATACTGTCATTTATTACCTTTTTATCAAGTGCAACTCATATCCCCAAAAGAAAACACAGTCAGCGCCTGTTTAATCTAATAAAATCTTATTTCTTGAGTCAAGCAGACTATGTTAGACGATTTAACTGAATGCAAACTGAACGGACTGGAAAGCACTGATTATACTGTTCAAGTACCAAAGGGTTCAATTAATATTTTCAATTGATCTGATAAAATAGAAGATTCTGTGTATAAATACGGCCATGCAAAGTATACCAACGCCTGTGCTGTATCAGTCCTATCTCCAATTCTTAATTAAAATGCTATTACTCCTGTCATTTCTCTGTTAGGTAGATTTGACAGCTCATTTCTTTTTTTTCAGCAGTGGCAAATCTGCAGCACGTTCCTGATCTGAGGCTGAGAACACTGCGTTCGGATGCAACGCTTTGACTCGTCCCTCAAAACCTCCTTTTGATTCCCTCAATTAAATGTATCTACAGGGAATCACGGCGGCGGCAAAATAAACCGAAAACTGAACAAAGCGCGACTTACTAGAAACAAAATTAAGCAAACGGAAAAGCCGGAGAAGGCGGCGTGAGCTGCCCAACAGCACAGTCGTTTCATTGTGGTTAACTGTTGCCACGGCAACGCGGGGTCAAACCCCCGCTTATCTAGAACTTGCTAATTAGTTTGTGGACGATAATAACTTGAAGGCTTAAGGTAAGACAATCACAGCCAAGACGGTTTCACTGCAAATTATGTGTCCTAATTGAGACTCTGAAGTGTTTTACTCTCGCAGCTAATAAAAAACAGCAGGAGAGTGCGAAAGGTCAGCAAGCAGCAGCAGCAGCAGCAGCAGCAGCAGTGCAGATTAATTTAGCAAAAGCATACAAGAAGAAATAATATGTTTCTGATAAGTCGCAAATGCACAGTTCATGCATGCTGCAGATAAGAAGACTGGATGCCATACATGCAGATATTTAGATATCAGACCCTTAAACTGGTGTATCCATCCCTAAACATATTCAGCTGGCCCAAACCAGAAGACTGAAAGACAAATTTACTAAGAAGTACTTTTAGTTTGGCTGCACAGACTGGATCTGGTAGCAGGAAAAAAATAAAAATAATAATAACACAGTAAATGCTTCACTGCCAAACATCAGACAGCCTGGCTCTGTCATTGCTTCTCCCATCAGCGCTGCAAATAAACACTCAGTCCACTCTTTTTTTTCTCACAGCACAACACTTTCTCTCTTATTGAAGTAAAATAATGTCTCGCAGAATACGAAACAGGAGAATAAACCGTCGCAAAAGACTTGATTTGATGTCGTCCCAGAAGCAGAGCTTTGCAACCACGGTACAGGAGATGATATCAAACCGGATGGGGGAAAAATAACTGGCGATATCTGCTTCAGTGAAACATGAAATAACATGCACTTAAATAGGGAAATTACAATTTTTAATGAAATAATAAAATGATTTGAATACTAGTGCGCATCTGATAAAAAAAAAAAAAAAAAGACTATTCAGATAAAGATTTTAATTACTACTGACAATATACATAACATGTAACACTGGGTCTTTCCAACAGTGAAATTAGTGCAAGATTAAATATCCGTTTAAACCACCCTAAGGCGTTCAATTATTGCACTACGTTATGAATACAGGTCCAGTTCAACTGAGTTGTTAAAAAAGCAACATAAATTCTAAGTGAATTCCTCTTTAAAGTTGAACCTCAGCCCAACTGTTTGAAAAACCTTCCTGTATTTATCTCCAATGCTGCTACAAGAAGCTTGCCAGCGCCTGTACCTGTTATCTTCCACCTATCCTCAAATTGCCCGTTTCAGACTTTTGACAGAGGGTTATCGTTCATTTCAGTAAGTGAGGGTAGGGATTCTGCATAATCTGTTGGCAGGAAACAAACATGGTACAAAGCCTAATTGAACTCGATTAACATTTCCCTGCTCGCCAGATTTCCATTCTGCTGGATCACAATTGGTGAGGGAATTGGCCAATCTGCTGAGTGATAATAACAACGTCGGCAGCTCTGCTGCATCTGGGACTGTCGTGAGCAGGGTTTGCGTCTGAGCTACACCCAAAGCTCCCGTGACCCATCAATAAAAAGGAGCAATTCCTCAGTGGCTGTCTCCAAGTGTGTCCAAGGTCTCAGCAATTCTGTTCCGTGGGCTGTAAAGACGGTAACCGGTAACCGTCAGCTGTCATGTCTTGCCAAACGATCACAGAACAAATGTTTGCATGTCACTCTGCATGGAAATCAGGATTTAATAGAGTCGCATTCGGTGACACATCGAAATGGGGTCTTCCAGTCGTATTCTGACTTAACCACGCCATTAAACAAAGACAGGGCCATTTGTCAAGCCTGCCTTGTTTTTACGTTAGACGTGTTTGTCTCATTTGTCCGACTGTGTAAAAGACTGGGACCTCATTTATAAAAAAAAAGGTTCTTATCCTTGTAACCAAAACCAAACCAAGGGAAGGATTTATATAAAAACCGTTTGAAGCCAAAAGTAATTGGATGCATAAATGCATCTTTCTTCCTATTAAAATATATTTGCAAATGCAAATGCAGAGCATGGAACACAGTGAAATCAAGGTTATGTCAAAGAAGACTTATACAGATGCATTTCCTCTCACTAAAGCATAATTTCTTGTTTTAATTTGACCCTTGCTTTTTAAAATCCGCCTCAAGGTATTTTCCAGTTAACTACAGAAGCAGTTTTTCTGAATTTATTATGCATTACCGTGTGTATGGATTTATAGAAACTTTTTAGTGCAGCTTTTTTTTTTTCACATTTAAAATAGAGGGCACGCTAAAATAAATCTCACGTGGAATTGGCTGCTGAGAAGATGCAGTGGCAGATGCGACCAATACGCTAGTAAACATGCATGAAAAAGGCAACTGTGATCTGGTTTGAAGGGCAGCATAATAAAGCCAAACAAACGTTATGTCACCGTGTTCCTTCTACATTTTACTGTCACATGAGAATGAGCACGATGCTCCCTCTGGAGTCGAGGTGATCAGCTCATAAATTGGGTTACAGGTCTGCTGAGGGGTAATCGTATGCAGATTGAGTCAGGTCACCACAGAGACTCCCACAAAGTGTCTGTTCTCTCATACACACTCAAGGAGAATACTATTTTTCTCCATAAAAGCCCCAGTGTAATTCAATCAGAAAAGCATGCATACATTAGGCCGGATTGATTGAATAAACACAGAGGAGTCTGTACTCACATCTACACACACACACACACACACAATCTATGAGGTGACACGACATCAACCTTTACTTGCCCTCAAGAAGTGTAGTGTCTTAGCTGGACACGTTCCAGGATCCCTAAAGGAACTTATCAACTTCGCAGCCACTTTTGCCAGAGGAGGGAGGCGTGGGGGGAAGAAAAGATGTCTTGAAATCTTGACCTGCCATTTTCCACCTTGTGAAAACGCTGTCGCAGCAGAGTGGGTCTCAATTAAGAGGAAAATAGCTCTGATGTGTGGGAAAGGTAACCTCTCGGCAGCCAGCGTGCAGGGGGAGATTACCTGCATGATTGAAGTACCTCCAGCAGGTTGAAAAAGAGAATGAGTCATCAGCCAATAAAGCAATCAGCTATGGCCCTCTGCATGCAAGAGTATGTTCACACAAACAATGTATGTGAGAGCTCACACACACACACACACACACACCATAGGGTGTCCAGAACAATGACCAAGACTATATAAGTATAATGCATGAGCGGAAAGTAATCATAAAATTGTAGGAGGGGAATCTGTACACTGCTCGTGTAATGGCTCTGCAACAATAAGGAACTGCAAATGGTAAAATGACCACAGTTACAAGCCATATGGTGATATAAGGGAGAAGCTACAACCACCTGGGCGTGAACAGTTGTCTATAAATACACACAGCAAAGGGAACCGCTCAAATTTTGTTAAAAAATAAGTCAACTTTGTCTACTTTGATGGATAGACATGAGAGTCGTACTCGTTTCACTGAAAAGGAAGTTAAAATTATAGAAACTCCAACGTAGCATAATTCTGTCATGTCCTATAGAAAAAAAAAAAGATTTAATGTAGATGAAAAGATTGATATTTTTGCGGGGTGACTCCATCTGTCCAGCTTACTGAATGATTGCAGTGGCATTTACCTCCCATCCTCCTCCCTGTTTCTCACGAGCAGATGAAACAGTTCTATCTCTCCCCGTCTTACCCTGCACTTTACTCGCATGACACTTCATCTTCATTTGTCGTTTGTCTCTCTCCACCCAACTCCCTCTATTCCTTGACAGCCGCCGGGCTGTTATTTATATGCAAATACTCATATGTGATTGGGAAAAGGAAAAAAATATATATATTAAATAATAAAAAAAAGGAAAACACACAGTTTTTCTTCCTATCGCAAAATAAACGCTTGCCCGCAATCTTGCTGGTTTTCCCCTTCTGCATCAGATTCGGCTCTCCTGATTGGACACGGCCTCCAGAGAGAGCCGGGCCTGCTGTCTCCAATCATGGGTTAAATGCTGATGGGGACAGGAAGCACAGAGAGGTAGCTGATGGGAAAGGGGACGATGTCGACTTTGCCAGGGTGGACCCTTGCAGTGAAGAGAATAAGGAAAGAGGTTCAGGGGAAAGTAAACACACAAACCCGCACACGAGTGCAGTGCAGGGGAGAAATTATTCAGGTGGAGGAGAAGCTGTTCTTTCTGACTGTCACAGTTTATGAAAGCAGCACACGTCTAGACATATGGAGTGACATTAGATGCCAATCACTAAATTTTCATGTTTAATTTGAACTTAACTGAGCCATATATATGTCCGGTCTTGTGTCCTTACATGGCCTTTAAAAGTTTGCAAGATAAGCAATTTCCAATGATCAAGCAACGGCTAAGCGATTTAGGCTGTCACATTAGGAGCATAAATTAAACCTAAATGTGCTGAAAATGCAAGAAAATAGGACATGGCTCCAGTTGTAAGCAGCTGAGCCTTACGAGGTTATGATACAGTATGTGCTAAGCTAGTTATTATATTCATTTCAAACGGAGGTCAATGGTGCTTGACGAATTCAATTCCTATTTGAAATGTATTTCAGATGCAAACTTCTGCACGGGGCAATGCAGTAAGACGACACTTCTGTGTCTTTTCTGCACTCTTCACAGACTCTTCATTAGCCTTCGCAGACACAATCAAGCTGGGTTGCGCTTGTTTTTGTTCAGGTCGGGCGATCATCACTCTGTAGGCAAATCTGAAAGGCTGAACTTTAATAGACCTGGAAACAAAGCAACAAAAATACTCTGAATATGCAGCGAACATAAACGTTTTCAATCATTTAGCAGGGAGCAGGATAACAAGTAAACTCGTAGCTCCCCAAGTAGTTCTGCACTGAACTGCAACGAAACAGTGGCACAGCACATGTGTCTGTTTGGCTCTAAATAAGTGATCATGCTCAATAGAACATAAAGTTCATGAGGAAAAACTCAAAGCATCCTATCATCCCATAGGATCATCTCAGAGAGAGAATCTGTGATGACTTCTACTCTGACTTTAAGGGGGTGATTATGTCTCGTGAACAGCATTTTGATTCTCCTTGGCAATAGCCGAGCCACGAAAATGGACCCGTATCCATATGTTTACTCGCAGTTTGCGCCTATTTCACAGAACAATTTGACAAGGAGCAGATGTAAAAGTGATCCTGTTATGGCTGGGGTTTCTCCTCCAGAGATAGCACTATATAATCAGAAAATCATCCTCCTGTTTTCCCGCGGCGCCAGTAATCCTCTCATCTAACAAACAGCCTTGGGAGGCGTCGAGATACACAATATAAACAATACCGACCGCTGAAAAGAAGAAATAAAATACCACAGTGCTGCATTGCAGACATGACGGCGCACATAGGACAAGAGTGTGGATAAGACGCTTCTCTCTTTTTTTCTTTTTTTTTTTTCTCCAAACATTTTCACCCGCCCACACAGGTACAAAATACACGGCGAGAACACACACACACACACACGAAGAACGGGCCGCACAATCCGCACTGCCTCCGCTGGCAGCCCTGTCAGCCTGTTATTCTGTGCTGTATCATGGCAATGTGGGTGCGCTAAGCCGGTGACTCAGACCCTCGCCGGTCCACTACAGACACCGACACACCATTTGGGCGTTGTGCTCCGGTGCCCCCGCGAAATGAGCGTTGGTGAAAATAGAGCGTGCCCAGATGGATAGAGAGCCTTGTCACATCAGCCTCTGCGCCAGCCGTCTGTGAAATGATAAGATGGCAAGAATATGTAACAAAGCAAGCAGCGGGTACTGTCCTGATGGGCGCTGGTGTCAGCTCTCATACGTCAACTCTGACCTTATTTTTTTGTCTCTCATTTTTTCCCACACTGTTAACTACCAGAGCATCATCTTCTCGTCTCGTCGCTTTTTTTTGTCTTTGTCTTTGTGCTCTCTCACTCCTCCTCTGTCTCGCTATTTTACCCTTCCTCTATCTCCAAGCTATTCAATTCTTGAACACAAGAGTGGGAGGGTGAGAGGAGGTTGTGCTGGTGCTTCAAAGAGAAAGGAAGAAAATTATGATTGAGAAATGATTCAGCAAGGACAGTAAGGTCCACATGAGGCACACAAGTAAGGGTGACTGCTGTAAATCACTCGAGGCACTCGGCAATAATTCAGCTGTTGTGGACAGAGACTCGCTTTCCTGATAGATATGTCTTCAAGGTCGAGTTTATTTCAAAAAAAAAAAGACAGAAAGAAATTCAGGAATATTGAAAGGGATTCAGAGGTTAGCCAGGGGAGCAGGAGAATGAACCATTTCTGCCAAGTACACACAACCTGCACATTTGCAGACACATAAAAAACACGCAGACATTGCTGCACCCTTCAGTGTGAACAAGAACGTACACACACACACACACACTGAATGCACGTTATCCACACACACACACACACACACACACAGGCAGACAGGGATCCAGGGAAAGCTAGTGGCCTGGAACAAGAGTAGAGCCAGAGCGTCCCATTAGAGGACATTACTGTCAAACACTGGAACGAAAACTACCTGCTGTACACTGATTACCAACCTACCTCCTGCTACAATTCAATTACAAACTGGATAATATGATGCACTGCACTCACTCTCTGTGACAGTGTTCAGCCAGTGACATGGGGAAGGGATGACAGCTGGTGGAGATGTTTCCTGAAAATGCCAATACACCCCTCCCCACTCTCACATTCCTGTACCAGAGGTGGTATTTTTGGCTCCATTTTGACGGCTTTAGCTGATTTTTTATTTTTTTTTAGACAGGTTTTTAGTTTGCAAGTGAGTGGCAGTTTTTAAAAATCCAAATGTCAGCACTTGGGGGTTATTTCAATTAGGGTATGCAGGGTAAGGTAAAAGCACTCCTCAGGCACTTTATGGAACACGATCTGGTGTGATTGCAGGTGACTTGTGAGGGACACGTGGCGGCGGGCCCAATCTTATGTGAATGGGGAACTTTCCCCAGGAACCTTTACAGGTACTCAGTATGCAATTTAGGTTCATATTAAATAATTTTACCCTAAAAAAAAAGGAATTCTCTTTTTATCTGGCAGTTAATCTCTTAGATAACCTGTAAAATCTGTCCGCTTACTTTAAGTATAGCATTGCAGATATTCTGAATCTGCTTTGCTACTACTGCGCTCTCTTTTTACCAGTGTTGACTGAATGACCCTATTTGCAAAGCAGCAAATCACTATAAACAGCAGCGCAGCTTGAATCTCCTCCACGTCTGCCTCTTTACACGGCACTATTGTTGATGCATGGTCTCATGCAAGTTGTTGTACGGTGGAGTAAAGAGGCCCGGAGCGTAACTTTCTCAAGATAGTTCATCGCAGTGGAAAGATAAAATGAGCAGGGCTTGATAAAACTTCAGAGTCTGACTTTGCTACCGGAGACTGTATATGAAAATGGATGAACCCCCATCGACATCATCAATAGGATTCAGCTATGGCTTTGAAATTCAGTGTGATGGCTCTCAATGTGACCATATTCTGAGCGTGCTGGCTTTATTTTCCATTTCTCGAGGTTGATGCTTTGCTCATACTCCCCAGGAAAAGATTGGAGTAATCAATGGCATGGGTAAATGGTCACTCTGCATCGATGGGGGAAATGGGAAAATTGTAGGAAACTGGCAGAGAATGCAAGCCATCAAAGGATGCTGCTGATCCAGTTTTCTCCCCTGCCTTACGTTATCAGGAAGAGATTCTCCCGACGTCACAGCTCCCAATTATTCCGCTGGAAGAAGGCTGGTCTGCAAATCACACATTCACTTATTCATACTGCAGATCTTGAAAGACAAGTGAGTCATTTACTGTACCAGTCAAGCTGCAAGCCTTCAGATAATGAATTATTAAAAGGAGGTTTACGTGTGAGCTGCTCCAAAATGTCTCCAAAAACCATCTCACAATTACCATCCCGAAGAAAGCACATGGGAATAAAGAAGGTTTTTAGCTGCACTTGGTTTTCCTTGGAATAAATAAATAAATAAATGAATGCAAATTCTAAATGAACAACATTAAAACACTGCAATCTGCGAGCTGACTTGTATTTAGGTCAGAAGCTCTTTCAACTATGAAAGTAATTAAATAAGAGATGAACACAAGCCCAATCTGGTCATTTTGAGCTACTTTTTTTTGGTTATATAACCATGCAGGCATACTTTGAGCCCCACACACATATACACACATACAGCTATATGCTCCACTTATTACACACATACAAGAACAACTCTCTGAACACACAGGCTGCAATTCCCTTATCCCTCAGCCAAACGGCCGATAACAAGCAGTTCATTTTCCTGATTCAAAATAAGCCATCCTGTTCTGCTCCAATTAGAAGCTTAGTATAAGAATTCCATTAGCGCTGCTCCCCATCTGCACCCATCAGTGCACCCACGGTTCAGGCAAGGTGAGCGTGGGAGTGGAGGGGTAAAGGGGCAGATGTGGGTGCCGAGGTGCATAACAGTTTAAAAAATGTATTCATGCACGGTGTCAGCAAATTAGAACCTTAATGCAAATTGAATTTACAATAAATCCACCTCGAGGTGCTGCGGAAGAAGAAAAAAATAAAATAAAAGAAAGAAAGAAGATGCACAGAAGGGAAGGGGGGGGGAAGCCAAGAAAATGAAAATGGAGATCCTGGCACTATGAGCGTACATTTGCATATACATAATTAATTAAACTGGGGTTCACTGATGTAGATGGATGACCGTCTGAAGGGAAACCGGGGGAACTACTGAAAGTAGAGCAGTGCTAAAAAGGTTAGAGGAAAGGTGATTCTTATTTCAAGGAAGGAAATAATTGCCAAAAATCAACTGAGTGATCCATCAGTACATGCACACTGTACTGCATTAAATACCTTAAATATGCCAATTAGAGATAATCACCCAGTCTGCTCGACAACAGCACAACAATACTGAAAAGTCTTGAATGAAAGACATAGAGGACTTGATCTGGCGACGTAACAATGAGTAACCCAGCGTAAAGGAATTAGCCACAGAGGTGGTCGAGTACACTAAATGAATGTGGTTGTTTCTCTGGTGTTCACACCGGCTCTCTCATTTAGTAAGTGCTCCCGCTGTAGCTGCTGAATGCAGGCATGCTGAGATGTGAGGCCTTTGAAAGTGTCACCAGCTTCCAAAAAGACAAATGAGGTGTATATATATATATATATATATATATATATATAAAAGGATTACTAACAAAGGAGAAGGAGAGAACATTGTGGTATTTGAGAGTTGATGGCTGTGAAATTCTCCTCAAAAAGCCACACATGAAATTCATTAATGCAGTGCTGCTTCAGGAGGAAACATCAAAAGCACGTCGCATTAAAGTGCTACCAACACATCCGGGGTTGCACAATCTGAATTTTCAGACCGGTGACATCACAAAAACAAACAGTCATTGTCAAACATCCTGCATTTTATTTTACTGAGCCCTCCTTTAGATGCGTCATAATTAAAAGTGTGTTTTTCAGGAAGATTCATAAACTATATTTTTTTTATTTTCAAAGAGCAGTCAAGAGCACACAAGAAAAAAAAAACATTAATAAAAAAAAAAAGGTGTTTTGGTTAAGTACAGTTTTTGAGTATCTGTACTTTACTTGAGTTTTATTTTTTGGGGATACTTTTACTTTTTACTCCACTACATTTCTGTTGATGCTCTTGTTACTCGTTACTTTTGAGCTTACGTCAGCTGATTGTTTATTTATTTATTTTTTCAAAATTCTGAGATGCTGATTCGCTACGTCAATTCAGGAACTGGAGAAACACCTGGAGAAACTCCCACCGAGCACCCACGGCCTTATCTCAAACCCATGTTTGAAAATTTTGCCACAAAAACTGACTTGTTTCAGTTTAAATGTTTGTTGTGCTTAATGAACAAATTATATCACGACCTACAAGAACTCATCTTCCAACCCGAAAAAGCACGTCGCGGTATGTAAAGTAGCTACTGACTTTAGCTAGCTTAATGTTTGTTAAATTGCTCATGAACATTTTAAACGTAGTGAGGCTGTGGATTGTAGAGTGGATTGTATAATGACAATAAAGCAACTTTCCTTTCATGTTTTTGGCGTTCAGAATTGAATACCAGATGGTTGCATCATCATCCTTTGTCCATCTTTGAAACTAACATGAGAAAGATTGCACTTAACTTGTGTGGCTAATAATGTAATCTTTGGAAAGACAAAACATTTACATCTACTTCTTCGTTTTTTCTCCAAAGCTATTTCAAGAGACACATCTGAAACAGGGGGGCTAGAGGTCAGAGTAAAACAACTCCAACTACAGTGTATCTGTGCAGTAGGTGCACTGGATAAAAAGCAGTGGCTCTGATATTGATCAAATGCTAAGACTCGTGCTCGAGTATATCAATCAAACCGAACCGCTCTTGAGCCATCAGTGGTTAAGTGTGCCTACCTGGACTGCAACGGCAACGCATTTTAGTCATTTTTGATAACGCTTCCGGCATGAAGAATCTTTTTGTTTTTCTTTTTTGTAATCTGCAGCTGTGTCATTCATCCTCCTGTGGCTTTCCCTCCGTTGGCAATCAAGGAGGCAGTGCCCTTGATCAAACTTTAAGAAAGAATTCTTCTATTGAGATGAAAAGGATCATAACTATGTCAAAGTGACACTGAATGAAGATATGCTGTGATTAAAAAGGGGACATCACTGCAAGATTTGAGAGAAACGAATTATTTCATAAATTGCATTGCCAGCGTTGAGTGTCTGGGTCTACGATTCATCTGGAAGCTCTTTAAACTCTCAAATAAAACAACTGACAAAAAGTGTGCCTCTAATTCATATTATCAGGAAAGTTTTGAACCTGAAAGGATTCAAACCTAATCAGGATTTAAACAAAAGTCCTAATTGTGAGATTACCTCACACGTCTGTCTGTTTCATTTTCTCTGTCAGATCTGTCTGTCCAGTTTTAAGTCACTGCCAATGAAATTAAATAGGGGAGTTGTCATTTCTTTACAATGCAGCATCAGTATTTTAATAGAGATTTTTTTCCCCGCAGTGTCAAATATGACAGCTGTCATATTCGTACTGTTACTCGTCTCTATATTTGCTGAAAAGTGACTAAATATACAGATGATTCTTGGTTTCAGTCTCAACTTCTGTTCCAGCGTCCTTGGCCAAGTCACACAGCTGATATTTAGCGGCTAACCATGACCTCTGACCTCTCTTTGAAGGGGACCCCACTGAAATGATGTATGAAAAAGCAAGGCATAAGGTACAAGGGGGAAAGTAAAGTTTGTTATTTGACAAAACGCCGCCGTCTCCTGTCATTCATCCTTCCCCTTTCCATCCCTCTCTTTCTCTGCCATCTTGCTCAGCAGGAAATTATCTAATAAAGCAGAAATGCCATAAAAATAACCTTAAAAACCCCTCAGTCTGCCAAATTCTGACACCGGCCCAATTGAGATGCCATCATAAATTCTGGAGTCTGTGATTCTTTTATAGACAGTATGGGAAGAGGTGAGCTAAATGGATGAGAGAGATGGTTGCCAGTAATGTATGAAAGAGGGGGGGAGACGGGGGGGAGGAGAGGAAAGAGAGGGAGAAGAGACAGATGAACGCAGACTCAAAGACAGGCTGAGAGCCCATCTTCTAACAGTATGCATATTAATGCAGCACTGCGGAAATCCAGCCAGCCAGGCAGCAGCCAAGGTCACCAGAGATTACCAGGACCGTGACTAAACAGGCTGGCCAATGATTACTGAGGGCATCCTCTGCTCCTTTTCCCATCAGCCTACCCATGCGTACTAGCAGCCCTTCACCCTCACCGCCTTTCTCACCCTGCGTCCGTCAGCGTCCAGGCTCAGTCCTGCGGGTGATCGCTAATAAAACAACAAGTTGCCTCTTTCTTGGTGATCCGCTGGAGTAGGAGGTGGGCTGAATTCATGAATTTTGATCAGGGAGCACATAATACTGGGGGTTGTGATGATGTAACAAGACAGAGTTTCTTGCCTCCCTTAGCAGTCTCTCCTGCTGGCACCCTCTCCCTTCCTCCCTCCCTCCCTCCTGTACTCCTCTTCCCAGCAGCAGAGTGGGTGGGGATGTCAGAAAGGAAGAAGGGATGGAGAGGGAAAAGGGTTGGTGACAACCAGAGGCTACTGTTAATCCCCTCCTTCATCACTTGCATTAAACACGTTAACGAGCTATTTCAAGCTAACATGTTGCATTAATGTTCAATGTGTCTGCTCATCGGGGGAAGCTGGTTAGGATAACACACTCACTGCATATGTCATAAAGCATTGCGGGGGAAGACCTGCTTGTAAAAGAAGGAGGCCATATCAGAGTTTACAGATATGCTCTGAGATTGAAGACGGCGCATCCACAGCTCCAGATGAACTTGGAAGCACCTTCACTAGATCACAAACGCGATCTACTCGCACGCAGACGCTGTGATTGGAGTGCTGCTATAAAAAGCTCAATGTGCACCCACACGCACACTTACTGACACACAGACTCCTGCATGCACACACACACACACACACACACACCGGCGGAGTTTCTTCAGACATCCTCGGAGCACGACACCCTTTCGATTAACCAAAGTTTCCTGCTGAGTCGGAATATACGGCTCCTCGCTGAGCAACTACTACACAATCGATGCTACACTTTGATGATCTTCTAATGAAGGCAGTAAACATGCAGATTAGAGACTGTCAGTAGCCTTTCTAATGCTTTTCTCCTCCCACTTTATCCACTATCTACTATTTAGGAAGCCACTGAGCTCCTGAGATAGATTGCGCTATTAGTCAAAGTAGCAAAAAAATTGTTTTAGGATTATTTATCTTGTTAATATTATGCAGAAAATGACAGAAAACTATGGCGAACTAGTCACTGTCACTATCAGAACGCCCATTAACTTAGGCTGTGCTTGCTTGCTCAGGACCTTCTTTTGCAATTATAAACACATTTCAAAAAGAAAAAAAAGAGGAGCTTAGTGAACTAACCCTGAAGCCAGAACCACTTCACATATCTAGGACTTTTCATCTTTTAAAATAAATCTTAATTTTGTGCTTATAAAAGTGCAATTTATTACCATGCACACTGCAGAGGAACACATTTGTCTCTCCACTGAATGTGTCATCCTACCACTCCAAAAACCTACCAGTCATGTAAACTTGACCTTTAAGGAGATGCATGCAGGTACAACCCCATTCAGGTATCAGCTTTTAAACAACTTGTGTTATAGTGCTAAATGCATGAATCAGTAAAACAGTAGCTTGCTCACACTAACACCAGCTGGTAGACATTTTCGTTTCATTAGCATTTCAGCATTTGATTGCATATTGTGTCGCTGATTGTTTCCCCCTCCTGATGCAAAGCGTCCAGTCTCTGTAGGTAGCAGTTTAAAGATTGGGACCAACCAATCAGAACTTTGTAGGCTGGAATACTGATCCTTTATCAGAGCCAGTAATCATTCAGTAATACACGGGATAAGATGTTACAATCCCTTGTGCCAAAATCCAAGGCAAAACACATTTAGAGGCCCTGTTCGACTAAGAGGCCTTACCAAACCTACAGCCATGTGATATGACAATTACCCTAAGCTAAGTAAAAGCTGCTGGCTTATGAGCCCATTGAGCAGCAGAGGATACAAACATTGTAAAACATAACCGAACTAAACGCTGCTGGCTTGTATGGCCCGCTCAGCAGCTAACCATAACTACCAAGCAACATGAAAACAGGAACCTGACCTGAACAACTGCAGTATGCAGCATATCATTGGGGTTTTCAAGTGGGCACTTCCTTTCACCGATGTTTCGTTAAGTTAGGCCCACGACACCTCGAGAAGGCTTAACAGTGATTTCCAGCGTCCTGGAGTCACCCCCCCTCCACACCGCCACTGCACAACCCTGTCTTCCTCAGTGAGCAAGTATTAGGAATATAAAATGACACAGGTTTGAGTAGTACAAAGTTATTAATGTACGTCTCTATGGAATCACATCCTGAGACGAGTTTTTATTTAGCTTGTCACTTTTAAGCTGGGAGTGCTTGTTGCTTGCTTTGGGGTTGACCTTTGTGTGTCTACTTCCGGGTTGAAGGGATTCATCTGTCATTGCAGTATAAATAACATCACCACCACAGCCGACGTTACCAGGGACCTACCATTCTCTCGGTATGATAATTGTAATGAGGTCCTGCATTATATTTCAGTTTAATTTCTTATCCCATGAACCCTGTAAACAGCTTCTCAGATCAACACATTGACAAGTCGAGCCGGCGGTAATGACTCCTCTCTTTTTTTTATAGGAATTAATCTGTCTCGCAGAACGTTCATGGAGATAATTAACTAGTGCTTTCATCTTCATTTTAACTGGCATGTTCATTAACGGATTTGCCGTATCCGGTAAGAAAAGACACCTAATGTTTCTGTTAATGAAAATAAACAAATAAATTACTTGGACCAGGGGCAATCAAGTCGAGGCGAGGCTTTGGCAGGGTGACAGGTATCAAGGCACGCAGAGCCGGCTTCATTAGCTGAAATGGGGCAATCATGTAAAGATCATGCAGGCGGCACGGACGTAATGATCATGATAATGTCAGCTGGCAAATAATAAAATAAACACGTCCTTAAGGCTAGGCAATCACCAAGGTATCAAATCTTCTCGCCATTATTTCTTGCACATTTTGACATAAAGTGATAATCATAAAATTGTTGCTGTTTTACTGCAGCGTTTGAAGCGTACTGACATTATGTAGTTCACCATGTCTTAGACGATGTTCACACTTGGTATTAACATGCATCATGGGTAATCCTTCCTGAGTGCACAGCTCCAAGTACAAGCACACTCGCAATGTGCTTCTTGTGTCACTGTCTACACCGATGTATTTTCAGATGCCTCGTATGTACTTCCGATTACGCAGAGGACGTCAGCTGAGCGGGCGGTCATTAAATGTCTCCCTGGACACATTATTTTTCGCACTGCTAAAATAATGCCGCTATATGCCGCTTCAATCGGACCTCAATGTGTCTTGGGTGCGTCCACACCTCTACTTAGAGCTGTCCGCTTGCCTCAACGTTTCAGGAAAAGAGAAAATGCGTTTCTGCATTAATATTCCTCAGGGGAAGATTTATAACCAAGGAAAGGACAGTACTCTTAGGGAGTTAAGAAAATAAGTCAAAGTGTTTCTGGGTTATACCTCGTCAGATGACTCATCCACCCTTAGTGCGTGTCCAAAACTCAATATTGGCTAATGGAACCCAGCTGTCAAAGATCCTTAATCTTTCTGTCAGCAAAGTGAATATATTCTAAGAAGGGAGAACATATTCCCTGCATCTTTTTTTTTCTCTCTCTGTGAGCAGCTTCTACATCTTTGTTCAGTCAAAATGGTGTCTGGAATATCATATTCAAATAAGCATTGTTACATCAGCAGATAAATAGGCCAGATTTTGTTCAGTTTAGTTGTTTAATTTATTTCCCATACATTGTTAGCAGGTTTTTTTTTGTGCTGATTTCTGTTTTGTGCTTCCCACGCATTTAAATGTCTTCTCCTGCTGTGAGGAGGAAAAAAAAAAAACAGGGTCATCTCATGATTAAAGCACAAACTAAACACCAACAGAAATGGAAAAAGCTGGTGTTTATGCGGTAAAGTCCCTTCCTTAAGATACCAAAAAAAAAAAAACAAAAACTGCATAACCTTAAACTAATGTTTCCACTTGGATGATGTGCGAGTTTAAGACTCGACTTTCAAATGAAATAAAAATACTATTTTAATAATAAATCAATGCGTAAATTTAAGTCTGGCCATCTTCTATATTCATGTTATAATTGTATATAGCGCACCTCCTGTCTTCTCTATCCTGTGTGTGACACTCTTTAAACAGACGACCAGTTTCCAGTAAACTTAACTAGGGACTATTTTCAGCTGCGGATGAATACGCACACAGTTCAACAGCATGAATCTTGTGGGATTAACTTAAAACAAAACACATACTGATAAAGGCACCCATGACACCCAGTGGACTGGTTTGCTTCACTCACAGCAACAATATTGAGACAGAGCAGCCAAGCAAGTAACATGAAGAAGAGAAGAAAAAGGTTTTACATATAGAGCATTATTCTTCTATTAAAACGCATTTTACTTTGCTCAACCTGAAAACGATCTCCGTACCAACAGAAAAAGTTTGTGTACCACTTGGTGGGTTTCCCTGTCACACTTTTAGATAGCTTTCCTCACAAAGGCACTCTGGGATACTGGCTTATCGCCTCCTGTCTCATCCCCCTGCCTCCTTCCTTCTAACCCCTCCCTCTCTTTCCTTCTTCTCTTCTGACTCCTCTTGCGTCCCTCCCTCCTCCCCTTGCTATAGCTGTACAACGTATTTGCATATCAGTCGCTGAGGAGCTGTTTCTCTGGTGGCAGTGGTTGTCGCCCTAGAGTATTCTTGTCTGGCATCACAACACAACTCGGAGATCAGAGAGCAGAGCACTGTGCCTCTTAATGGGAAGATCTCCCCCCACAGGCTCCTCCACCGCATTCATTCTCCCCTGCTTTCATTTAATCCTCTCTCTTTGCCTGCTCCTCTTATTTTTTTCCCTCCTCCCCCTTTTCTCCAACACGCTTTTTCCTCTTCCTTCCGCTCTCCCCTTCTGCAATCCTCTCTCCTTCTCCCCTTATCCTCCTCCTCTTCTCCAGTGCTCTCCATCTCTCTGAATACTCTCTTAACTTTTATTCCCCCCTCTCTTTTCTCTTCTTTTCTGCTCTCTTCCTCTCGTGTGCTTGTTTTGAACACACCAGAACCAGGACATGGGTCTCTAGGGGTGTCGGGGCTTCTTATATAACATAATAAAAAATTCACACTTTGCATGTTCTTATTATGGAGAGAAGAAGACGACGAAAGAGGGCGGAGAAATGTGGTTGGTGTGCGGCTGCAACCACAAATTAAAAATAGCTTAGGAGCGTAGAGAAGGGGTGGGGGCATAAAATAAAATAAATAAATAAATAAAAAATACAAGTACAAAACAGCCTTCAGTGCCATTTTGGCAGCTGAGATGTTGAATCTTGCTACTGCGCATAATCAAAAACAAGCTAGCCAGCTTTTACCCGCCTCTAAAACTCAGTACAGGAGAAAGGAAAGGCTGCACAATTCCTTTTCATATTTACCACTGCATCTACATAATGCATGTGTGTTGCACGGCGCAAACTCATTTCTTGCAGATATTACTCCTCAGATGGAAGTTTCCTCATGAAAAAACAATACAATTACCATTCAATTGATGCCTGTCACGCCACAGCCCTATTTCCACATGATCAGTCATCAAAGGGGGAGTTATTGTGGAGGCAGGAAGGGATTCTTCACAATAGCCCCCTCGTCAACTGATTCTGATACAAATGTCAAAACAAAGAAAGTTGTGCGTCCCATTCAGGAGGCTACTCAGTTATTTTATTTTTTTCTGCTAGGAATAACAAGTTGAAGCAAAATTGCACCAGCAATGGAGTCATTGGTCATTTTATTTTATTTTTTACGCAGGCGTGTAATGTAGCTGATTTAAAAGCCATAAAAGCCTGTTTACCACTGCTATTCACAGATCATCTGCAGAGCATGAATTATTAATCGACCAGTGTGTCTCTTTCTCCCTTCTCCCTCTTCCTTTCTCACTGTTTAAAACGCTCTTCCATAATGTCATGCAGAGGCATTAGTCATTACTCAACTATCTGCTCGGCGGCGGAGGAGGACTGCGGGTTGAAACGTACAATGTGATTTGCTGTTGCCAAATTGTTTGATCCTAATGAACATGTGCAAGGTCAAGTCAAATAAGATGAAAGGAAATTAGACAGTTCAATCCTCTCAAGAAGCTTTTTTTTTTTTTTCTCTGCTCCGCTTAAGGTGTCCGTCTTTCAAGCTCAGTGTGCACACAAGAAAATTCTTCTTCCTCTCTCGTTCTCAAATGTTTCTCACTTTTTGTGTTTTTTTCTTTAGTCTCTTGGGTAGAGGTAAGGCCTGCTACAAATGTGGCCTGGCATGGTTGTTTCTCAGCAGTGAAGCCCTTATGTTGGCAGTGTTAATGAGGAATTATCAGAAATTAATTAAGATTAAAAAAGGTCCCAAGGTGAAGGACTTGCTTATTACAGTGCCATGTAAATCTCCTATAATCCGCTAGCACGAGAGCTAGCCCAACACTGCAAAAGCTGAGAAAATGCAAAGCAAGACTGCATTGTTCACTCAAATCCGCTGTTCATGTAGCCCATATGAACACGTACAGGACACGTTCACACATGCAATAGCTTAAACACACATACTGGACAAGTACACGCAGGTGTCACATACTACTACTACTCGCTATACTGATTCATAACAGCGAGACATGTGAGGAGAGGCAGCTGTGGGATGGAGGGACAAGCCCCGGTCTTCTGCGAGTGAACAGGTGAGGAGAACGGTGCCGGAGCCGGATTACACAGTGTCACACAGGGCAACAAATCCCGCATTAGTGATCCATCCTGCGCCGTGCACTGATTTGTTGACGAATGGACAAATGCCAATGACACATTTACCAGTTGCCTTCCAGCATGGGTCGCTTTCTGCTTCTGGTGTTGCTTGTTTCAACATGCCAAAAAAAAAAAAAAAAAGGTCACAGCGCAACAGCTAGATTGACGAGGTCCTCGTGCAGAGCTTTTTAACTACACCAATGCACGCTGGGCGTCATGTCAGGGGTATTCCTTCCAAGGTGGGTTCATCATTACTTAAAAGTGAACAAACCCGCTGCGTCGCCACGATGGACATCAGCTCAAGGTTAATCAGTGCATGAGAAAAGCAGCCTTCCCTCGTAATAGGGACTGCTCTTGTTTCTTCTCGACTGGTGGCACATTATGTGGTAGACACCAGTGGAGCCATGTGACAGTTTACATCAAACATCTCTGTCTCACACATCATGCATCTCTGGGGTACGGGCCAAGTCCCGTCGAGATCTGGATGCCCGACATGGAGTCGACAGCAGCTCAGGCTCCAATCACACAACAGAGTCATCTTCACGCAGATGCAGGAACACACTGACACAGCAGTACTCTCCATAATAAATAGGAAATGAAAGCATGAAGCACTCGCTGGCCGGCCTCTAAAAAGTTCAGAAACAAAGTCATCTGCTTCTTGCTTTTTTTTTTGCATTTTATTAGGAAGATGACTAATGTTAGGAAGAAAAAAAAAAAGACGTTTAATGACCAAACCCCGGTGCACACCTTCAAAGTGCTCCTATATAACGGATATGATGTCAGGTTTCAGGAGTCTTCTGAGTTCAAAGCCTTTTTTGTTTGCAGCACCGCAGGTTTATTCAAATGAAGCACACCTGTCTGACTGAATGCAACCTCCCTAAATCATTTTTTAAAGGTCACACAGTGAGTATTAATACTAGCAATTAGCATCGCGCAGATGTCAAAATATCCTGCATTCAATGCGTTTTTCTGTCTACAACATATTGGACCTTTTCACTCTTTTGTGAGACTAAATGTCCCACATAACTCTGCAATGATATCAAAGTGTAACAAACAGGAAGTTGCGTGACTTCACTGGACTGCTGCATGGCACAACTATCGAAATTTTCTGCATACCGGTCTTGCTGCTCTGACACCCCAATAAGGCTTTCATTATGAAGGGGCAGCATTCTGGGAGACTGGGGAATACCAGAGCGTTAGCCTGTTGCTAAAATGGCAGATTTTTTATTTTTTTTTAAACACCCTCCCTTAGTTCTGTTTTAGGAAGCAATCCTGTGTTTGGAAATTTGCATTTCTTTGCAGGAGAGACTCATTAATTCGGAATGATTGTGGAAACTGTGCCATTTGTTCCAGTCTTGTGACTTTTAATGCACCAGAGACGCAGGGTTGTTGCACACGGGAATGATAATCAGAAACCACACTGTAATTCTCCAGTTCCAGCTGCAGATTTAAGTCGTCGCATTCGGGCAGATGCAGACATATGCATAGATAAAATTCAGGATTAACACCGGTCATCAATGCTCCAGTTCTGCTCAGATATTAAAGAAATTATTATAATGGCAGTGATGGATTCAGACATTTGGAGCGCCTATGGGCCACCAAGGTGCCAGGGTGGCGTTTTATCATATCCTAAAACTAAAATTCACAGCAATAATATAAAAATAGCACACTTTTCTTTTTTTAGAAACACACCTGTGCAAAGTAGACCAACAAACCGCACAATTTTTCCCATGGTATACTGTGGAGTCACACATTTGTAGGGCAGTGAGACATTTTTTTTTTTCCATCATATGGGCAATGCACTCTCATTCTCAGCTGCACTTTAAGGATGTTAACATCTAGATGTGATTTTTTTATCCATATTTTTAGATTAAGCACCAAGTGACTGGATTAGTTTATCTCACATGGTATCATCTGCGCCGACGGAAAAACAAAAAATCTTTGGTTTCCTTGTCTGTATATTTAAAATCATTGCTTGCCGTTCTAAAACTGGGGCACATGTTTAAAAATTGATTATAAAGCCTAGACTGGTCATCCAATATGGATGTGAACCCTTTCAAAGTAAAAAAAAGAAAAGAAAAGTGAAGTGAAGTGTTGGGTTTAACACTATTTTGTGTGGACTGGATCATATGTGTGTCTTATGGCAGGAGCACAAATGCACACGGCACAGTCCCAAACTGCAGAGCTTTGAATTTCTGCCAACGGTAACCATTTAATCTTAGGTGTCATCAACACACAGTAAGGAAGCGGAGAGGCCACACAGCATCTGTATCAAACCGATTTACACACAATCCTACCCGCGCTGAAAATAGCTAAGTGAGGCACATTTTGCTGCTTAACTAACACAAAACAAAAATATTCAACATATTAGGCTTTGGTATAGGTGGCAAATTACCTCGGCAGCCTCACTGTATTTTAAGTCGCTTAATATTATACAGCAAGGCAAATTGAATAATGCGTCTGTTTGTATTGAACTCGACGGAAGCAAAAGCCATTTATTCACGTCGCATAAAAGCGACCCCATACTCTGTGTGACTAAAGTGGATGCTTTCATACGGACAAGGGTGCGCCAGACCTTTTCTGAAAAGCAGACTTCTCCATTACAATACATGTATAGTAGGTTAGGCTTTTGAAAAGTCTATGAAAACTTAATGTGTTGGAAAGGAAAAAAAAACAACAACAACAACAAAAAAAAAAACAGGTACTCTGATCAGTGGAGCTTAAACCAGGTGGAGAGTAACACAACTCTCCTTAGATATATCCAATTTATTTCCAAACAGAAAACACTGCTTAACCCTCTATAATTGGCAAAGGGCAACATAAAGGTTGGAAACTCTCTACCTTGCTCTTTAATGGAGCTTAAATAGAAGTCAGCCAGCTTCTGGTATCCTAACACAAGACAGTTTGATTAAGCAGGAGGATTTCAGCATTTTCGTTGGCCCTGATCCATAATTTAACTAAAAGCTGATTCAGAGCACACGCTAAGAACTCTGTGCAAACTTTTATTACTGGTACACAGCATAAGGGGATGTTTTCACCCTTATTTAAAAAAAAAAATGCTGAATAAAGTTTTGCTTGGTCATTAAAATTCTGTTTTGTAGAGTAAACAAAACGCCTCGGCCCTTAAACAGTCCTCCACTTGCCAGGCAGCACTGGCTCTGCCATGTTGTAGGCTAATAGAGGAGTAAGAGTGTGACAATGAAGAATATAGCGCCGAATATAATCGTCACTGTCACTAATATACCAAAATCGCACCGCAGCCAAGACAGGGCAGCATTAAAAGTGGTAAACAAACACTTTCACCATCCCGAGATAAAAATGCGGATTCACTGTACTCCTGAATTGATTTTTTTATTTTTTTTTTGCAGACTCTGCAGGTGTGTGAAAGATTCTCCTATTTTTTTTTCCCTGGGCCATTTAAATGAATCAGTGTCATGCATGGCCGGCGCCATCAAGACTCGATGAATACTTTTGCACATGAAAAGTGAAGGTGAGGGAAGAGGTGGCGGTGAATCCATTAGCCTTGCTATGTCTCACTGAGTCCATTGTTTTATTCTGTTTCCTGGCAGCGCAGGATTCGCCTCTGCAATGCCGGAGAAGAGCGGACGGAGGGGCCGGGGAAAAGCATGAGCTTGGACCACACACAGATTTGAATGGGAGAGCACACCAAATGAGGAAATGAGGGCTTGTTGTGGTTGTGTGGGCTGGTGTGTATCTGCATTTGAGAGGGGGTGGTACTGTAAATCCATTAAGGACTGAGGTCATCGGTTGCCATCGTACTTAATTTATTTGGCATTTTTATTCCATCGGTCATGATAACATTTTTCTATGGACAACAAATTTGATCCTGCAGGTATTCCTGGCACTGTCTCACCCTGCATTTAGAGGTGTCTACTAATTTTACATATAATTAAGCACCTTTTATTTTATTTGTATGAGGTAGTTTCCATGACTAATCCAAAGCAGAACAGTGGGAGGCTGGCCAATCAGAGCAGACTGGGCTTTCTTGAAGAAAGGCCTCTCCAGTTTCCTGTCCTTACAGGAAACATGCAAATATGGGAATGCAAATAGCACTCTGCCAGGTCTTTAATGGAAATTTCAAACAAAACTCTTCTATGCCACCTAGTCATTTTGAAAGCCAATGCAGAAACTGGTGTATCCTTTGTATAACAACAACTTTTTGAGTTGAGTTTGTATCCTGTTATAATAAAACACCTTTCACAGACTTTTTTTTACTTAATACTCGATTTTTGCAGAACTGACAGATATCAGTGTTCCTTTAGGTCCAATCTAAAGTAATGGGTTTGTTTTTCCTACTAACCAGACGATTGGATCAACAATCTCACCTAAAGAAGTCGCCAGTTTCTATTTGATGACCATTAAGCAGGTTCAAATTGAAAACCATCAACCAAAAGATAATTATACATTCATCTTCTATACCCGGTTAATCCTGTTAAGGGTCACGGGGGTCTGCTGGAGCCTATCCCAGCTGTCATCGGGTAAGAGGCAGGGGTACACCCGGGACAGGTCGCCAGCCCATCGCAGGGCTAACACAGATGCACACGCACACCTAAGTTTGGGAGGAAGCCGGGCCGGAGAACCCGGAGAGAACCCACGCAGACACAGGGAGAACATGCAAACCACACGGCCCATGGATTCGAACTGGTGGCCTTTCTTGCTGTGAGGCATCAGTGCTAACCACCTCGTCCCTGCGCCGCCCCCCCCAAAAGATAATTAATCAATCTAAATTATAATCAGCTATGTAACCCCTGCAGGTCTGGGAGTGGGTTAGCTCTAGTGTCAGATGGACTGACTATCATCACCTCAAGTCATTTCTTTACTGAGCTGAATATATGCATTAAAAAAATAAATAATAATATTTTTTCTCATTTAAATTGAAACTGCCCACTCACAGGTGTCAGCAGGCATCTAATCCACAGCAGTAACACTTACCACACATTTACACCCTACCCTCCGACTGTGATTGTGGTCATTAACAGGAAAATTGCTAAGAAAACTCCAGACTGGTACACTGGGGCAGCTTTGTTCTAGCACCCACTGTGCTAGGCTTTAAGGGGTGCTCTTGACATTTATACTCAGCTGAAGCACTGATTGCAAATAACGGCATTAGAGCCACATGCAGATCAGAGATGGACGAAGTTAATGATAGCAACGTGGGATAGAGCATGTTAGCGGAGCGTTCAGGCCTTCAAAATGTCAGGGTCATCAGGGAAGAAAGAGGGTGGTTGATAAATATCAGATACAAATTCAAAAGAGATAATGAGAAATATTCAAATTAACACAAAACTTTCACAAAAAAAAAAAATGACACTTGATACATTTGATTATAAATTCAGCAGCAGACAAGACAAAGTCGTTCAGCATTGAAGGTATTTGACTGAATCAATTATTCTGTCACGAGCCGCTGTAGTGCAGTGACGGTGTTATGTGGCTCTTCATTTGAGCGATGCTCTGTTGCGCTGTGCCCACTAATCTATTCAGCCATTTGCTGCAGTCAGTTGTA
Source organism: Planiliza haematocheilus (assembly GCA_005024645.1). NCBI lineage: Eukaryota > Metazoa > Chordata > Actinopteri > Mugiliformes > Mugilidae > Planiliza > Planiliza haematocheilus. The sequence continues at coordinate 324,050 of SRSE01000183.1, read as the reverse complement.
ACAAAATGAAGGCCTGATGAGAACAAACAGGCGAGGAGTGTGACTCGTGGAGCGAGGGAAAGGTCAGCCAGAGTGATGAACTCTTCAGGTCAGGCAGCATCAAACCGAGCATTGATCACTCCTGTATGGATCCGTCTAATCAAGCCGGTGTCTTTGCTTAATAAACCTATTTGTCTACAACATTGCCGATGTCTTTAAAAAGGCGGGGAGGCAGCCTCACGAGGTAATAAGGTACTCTGTAAGGCCGTATGCACACAAACACACACAAGCAGGCCATTGTCCAACCTTAAATGAGGCCTGCAATCCGACACACTAGGCTTTACTGCTGAAGACTGCGGCTGCAGGATGGGTGTCGCAGTCCTAAATGAGTCCAAGTGCCCAAATGGGAAAACTATGGGTCCTAAATGAGGCATTACTAAAAGAATTTGGATTCCTCCCACTGCACACAGAGAGGCTGGAAAATAATATTTTATTTAGAGTTTAATTGCAGCTTCTGGCCCTGAGTGCCCCATCAGACAAACTATAATGGAATCTAATATGATGGAAATGGTTACTGTCTTCGCTCTGCTTCTCTGCGTGATCCTGGAGCAATTGGCACTGCAAAGATTTATCCTTTTCTCTTAGAGAAGTGGAAAAAAATAAAATCTTTCTTGCACAAAAGTGAGGGGAGCACTAACTAGACAGATATACTGTTAAAAAAAAAGCACTTTAAACGGTGAACTGTAAACGATCCAAGCATCATAACAAGAGTTGGGGGGAAAAAAAGTGGTTAGTAATGCAAACAAAAAGGATGAAGGAATATTAAAGTTTTCCATTAACACACAGGTCAAAGATGCTGTGCGTTCTGCAGTGAAATTAAGGGTCAACTTTCTTTGAACACAAGTTATCTATAGCTCACAAGATGCTGCAGCTTCAAATGAAGAATGAGATATTCAAGCGTAAATAATCACCATTTTATTACTTTTTCTAAATGCAATAAGGCACCATTGGACCATTTATACCTGCATTTGAGTCCCTTTGTAATTGCTTCCACTGACTAACTGCTGGAACCATGAGCCAAACGCTCAAGTACCGGGGCAACTCATGTAACTCCTCTGCTCATTATAGCAAGTCTGACTGTGAAGCCCAAGAGTTTCTGTCACAGCAGGATTTGTCATGGGGCTAGTGTCCAGTTGCCTCATTTCCAGCTATAGTTGAGTGAGGAATTCATCACAAGCGTAGCCTTTGACTTCACCCTTTGTTCGCGTGGAAGGAGTTCGGATAAAAGGATAAAAGGGCAAGCGCATCCAGCATCCTGCAGGCCCGGCCAGAATCTCGACAAAAGGATCTCGAACTCCTCAAAAGGTCAATGTTACAAAAGTAACACAAAAAAAAGAGTGTTGTTTCGACAGCACTCTTTTTTAAAGTCAGTCTCATCCATTTTATTCATAAGAGAGGAGATAACAATGTAGAGAGACGAGACCGCCCGAGAAGCGATTGTCAGGAGGAGGGAGGCATGCAGCAAATGACATGACACACTTCTAAAGGCATGCCGGCGGAGACAACAAATCCACCCACATCTTTATCTGTGATCAAAGGAAAGATTTATGATTCTCTGCATTTGTAGTCAACTCTTCTTCCCCCTATCTCCCTGCCTCCTCGCACATTATCTCTCCGAGTTAGGGCTATCAGAATGAATTTGCCAGCCGACATTTTTGACCCTCCACCAACGCGTGGATGAAATTTCCCCAGAGTGACACTTTCATCAGGCCACTTACTGTCTTGACCTTCTGCAACTTGTGCCCTTTGTGTGGTATAAACATAGCTAATGCGCGTTAGCCCCAGGATCTCGAGGGGATATATCTCGCTCCTTTCTTTGGACTGACTGAACGGTAGTAGCCATTTTGCATGTTTGCACTAACAAATATAAAACTCACGTCGTATTTATGTAACTCTGTTAAACAAATCCATAACTGCTCTAAGATTCTGTGTGCATGCATTTTTGTTGTGAGCTTTCTAAAATGGTCCATAGCATATTTTGTACCTGAAACTGAATCTGATCCCAGGATCAACCCAATAGTCCTGCCCTTCAGACCTACTGTGGAGCAACCCATCACCTCCCCCATTACCACCAAGGTGGGAGGCAACATTCAACAGAGGGGGTCCATCTTTCACCTGTGGCTCTACTCCACCACCCCCAGCGTCTAGACTGCAGGGGATTCTGTCTTCTCCACTGTCTTCATGGGGCGTACATACTGTATAATGAACATGCTTCATATTGATGCAATCCAAGGGTCAGAGTCTTTGTCTTGCAGCTCTTATCTCAATCTGTGGTGTCAAACCCTGCCATTTTGCCAAAGTCACACAAAGATACACACAAGGTACGCAAGGGTGAGCAGCTGACTCCAATCTTAACCCACGGCAATATTGGACACCGTGAGACACTACCCAATTATTCTGTGCTGCTCTTGTCGCTCCTGCTGCTGCTGCTGCTGCTTTTCAGGATATGAGAAGTTTTCCTTCTGACGTGGTCTATTTTAACCGGAAACCGTGATCCTTTTCTAAACCTAACCAAGTAGTTCTCTTGCCTAAATCCCACATCTAACCATATAGCGTGTGAAAACAAAACTCAGTGGAAAAATAATATTCTCCGGACAGGACACACACCCCGGCCTTTTGTGTGACAGACATATAAAGTGGAAACTTGAGAGTTTGAGAGAGCTTAAGACACACATTCAAAAGCAGCCCACGTCACCCTCATCAGAGTTTAAATCCAATTCACCAGAACATCTTCCTCTATATCAACCATATTATCGCTGCTGTTTGAGAGTTGCCCTTTCCCTTCATGGACAAAACAGCTTACCAGAAAGAAACGCATTAGCACAGCTAATAAACTACTCGGCTGTAAGAAAATTAGAGTGACACTGCACCGTCATTATCTTAAGTTTATTTAAGGAGGCATTTTGACTAACAACACGCTTTCATTCACAGTGACAGCCTGGCAGAGTTCCTGCAGAGAGAGGAAGGTTTGGGCTTAAATGCCCAGCTCAAGAGCAGGTTGCCGTTATAAGCTGCTCTTTCGTACCTCAGTTATAATTGTCTGAGGTATGAAGGCAAGTCTGAATTTCTTAAGGTTCTTGGATGCAGAATTTGCTTTCTGCTTTGGGGATTTGAAAAAGCCACTATTTTAACCACAAATACACTTCCCTTTCCATTAGGCTATCACTGCCCTAAGACTTCATATTGGTTTCAAGCAGACTGGAACCAATCGGCCCAGCAGGAAGCATTTCCTAAAGCCAGTGCCAGGCTATCTCTGTCTCACAAATAGCTCGACAATCCTTTATATGTTCCTCTATTGCTATACTAACATCGCAATTGCATATTCTTGCAAGAGGGGAATGCATGCTGTACTCCATGAACATGTGAAAAATACACAGAGAGATTAAATGCAAAGACAAGCTCAGAAAAAAAGAGCCTTCATTTATGTACATAAATATACCACAGGGTGCACAACATGTTTCGCATTATCACCTCTCAAGTAACACTGCACAGTTTAGTGTTTGGCCAGTGTTCCTCTTCATCCACATTGTTCTCTGGGTTAAAAGCCATTTTACACGGCCGAGGCAGGTTAAACCTGATTCTAACCGGGGCTGGCTTTGTTCCAGAGGAGGGCTGGCCTCAATTTCTACAAGGTTATCATCTGAAAACGGAGTAAACCCAGGGTTAATTGTTGTCAGCGTGAATCAGGGGTCAGAGTTCAAAATGACAACTGCATCACATTTGCAATCTCCAGTTAAACCTGTTAAATTAAATTTGTCAATGTGCTTTTCGCTGCAGTATGGAAAGCTCCCGTCTTGCCCTTCAGGTACTCTAGCTATGGTTAATTCAAGACGTTGTGTTTACTCGTTCCTCCAAAGAGGAATATTAATATTCATTTATATATTAATTGTATTTTTAAGAAGTTCATGTAAGTCTCATTTGTCTCCAGGATGTGTGTTTGAAGTTTAGTCTCAAAGTACCACACAAATCATTCGTTTTGTTTTTTGAATCAATGCAAAAAATGAGAGGATGGTCTTTTCTCATATTCTGTGGGTCATTAGACACAGCAAGAAGTTGATTTTACAGTAAATGAGATGCGGGCTTTTCCTTTTTATAGTGCAGTATAGATATGAAGCAGATCTTGCCAAACTAATGAAACTTTCATTTGTTAAAACAACAACAACAATACTAAACTAAAATGATGGCAACATGTGTAGATACATGATGGATCTGGGTGAAACCGGGTCTTATAGCTCAAAAGCGAATTTAATATGACAAGCTAAGACATGATGGAGACAGCTAAGACATTCTCAATAACCAGAGAACACAGTATGGAGTTAGAGGGTATGATCAAATCAAAAAAGGAATGACAAGCCAAAAAATGAAGTCTGAAGATGGTAGAGGAAAGGAGGCTTTTGTGTATGTATGTGTATTTCAGATGTTGCTGAGTTAACAGATGTGCTGGCTGTGACGGTGCAACGACTCCCCCAGATGAGCTATACTGCACAAATCTCTCATAGAGAAGGAAGTGTGAGTTACTTTAAATCAGCGCTGCAGATTGTCAGGCATGCCGGGTGCGGCAAGGATGAACCTGTGAATGGAAAGAAACTCAAGGAACGGAGGCTTGATGTAACATTTGACAGATTGGAGTTGCAGTTATTCGAACGTTTAGGAGGCAGAGCTGCAGGATGAAATGATACGACTGCTTTAGTTAAACCTTGCTGAGCCACAAAGTTGGAAAACTGACAAACAAATCGCATCCACCAAAAGACAGCGAGCTTGACATTTAACTTTTGGGTATTCTGATGTTTTAAAGGCAATTTTGGCTCTCCCAGTGAAAATGTTCATCAGTCTGGCTGAGGAAGTTGAGAAAAGAAGCTGCAGATCAATTGAGGTTCACCACTAAGAGCGGCAGTTACTCAGTCAATAAAATAAAGTAATGTTTTGTTACTGAATTAGACCGTTTCTTTGTCCTCAGAGCCACAGCATCCAGTTACTGTATGTGCGCTGAGGAATTATCCCGTTAATTTGGTTTGCTTGGGCAGTTGACTACCCTACCATTTAAGCTGGGATGAAATTAAATTACAACAATGGCCCATTTGATTTAAAGCCACCGGTTACAAGAATCAAACTGGAGAAAAAAGTAAAAACCTGCTGGAATTGAAGCATGGAAACGGACACATGCAATGTTTGAGATCTGTGGCAATTCAACTTTCTGAAAATACAGAAGTGAACAATTATTCCAAAAGATATATCACTGGAAAATGCAGAGTTACTACTAATAAAAGTCAGCTTTTAATATGCAGATACTCTGCGAGGGCATGAGAGATACTAACAGTGCTGCAATCATAGAAATATACTTACGTATTTTCATATTAGTCTCTTGTAAAAGGTCTAGACAGAAAAAATAATAAAACATGCCAAAGCTAAAAAAACAACCACCAACAAACTGAATTAGTTTAAGCCCATTTTTGTCAGACTCAAGCAGTCTGTTAGTCCCACAACCATCTTTTTTAATAGCACAACTACTACCTTAGGTTAAAGCAAATCCTGAGTGTATTAGGTGTGTGTTAAAGAGGTTAACCTGAAGTGCTGAGGGTTAGTTGTGGTTTAAAGAGGATCTAGCTGTGAGAAGTGGCCTACAGAGACCGAAGCGCTTAGAGCGAGCATTTCAGATCTAGATGGGTAACCAAGACTGTCAGCGTAATGACTGCGCATGTACCGTCAGCGTGCGCGGATGCATCAGTGTAACTCGGAGCGCGTTAAGTGCGCGACTGTCACAGCAAAGTAAATGTGTGACTGTCATTTGGACAGCTGAGACCCGCAGCGTCCTGATGTTTGCACAGCCGCCCACTCCAATATGCCTGCAGAAGCCGCGAGAAAGCTGCTCCAAGCAAAGAGAAAAAAATTCAAGAGTAATGTTTTCCACGGTCAATGATCCTCATCTTTTTGATAGCTCAAACGCTCAGAAAGACACACACGCTTATAGATATCTGCAAATATATGTGTTTTGAGGAGAACACATGAGAAAGTACCAATAGATATGAGCACACAGCAATTGAAAATAAGTGAGCCTTTACTCACCTAAAGTATTATTTTGAACAATTTGAGTCCAATTTTTGGAGAGGTTATCATTTTCCTCCACTACGCCTCAGGCAAAAAGATCCGTGTTTTCACTCTTCTAGTCTTATCTGACATCTATATACTTCATTATCTGACACTTGCAGCTGTACACTGCCTTTAAGGAAGTGAGCTGTTCAAGAAAATGAACATTTCTGACTTGGGGCCTTTTGAAAGCAATCACAGCGAGCATAAATGGACCACTGACCTCTTTAGCTTAAGCCAAAGAGGTTAATGCATTGGAGATGGAACCCTTCCAAGTCCTAAAGTACAAGAATATTTTGTTGAAGATTTACTTTGAACACCTAAGCACACCACCAATAACACCTTCGGACCTAGTTATCTAAATTTTCAAGAGAGTGCTGTTGCCACATTAATGTGAACATATTCAAATTAGTAAAGGCTCTTAGTGCCTCTTTTAAAATTATGCATGCATTCACAGGTACAATACTGTAATGCAGAGTACTATTAATGACCTGCAGCATACCTTGGTTCACCTGAAACAATAGATAAGTATAGCAGAATAGTCCAAAAAGTCGAAACGAAAGAAAGAAAGAAAGGTTATTCCAGCGTGTTTTTTTGTGCCAAATGAGGTTTAAAGACAAAGAATACAGTAACAACAACAGCACAAATATGTTGGAGACCGTTAAAAACACTGTTTGCCAACACTTTGAGATCACATTTTACAGTGAATTCAAGCTTCCATCCACAGTGGACTCGGAATACCACTCAAGAAACATTTCCATCACCGGAGAGAGCAGCAGGGCACACTTGAGGGGGATCGCTGAAGCGGGAATGAATATTGAATCAAAAGAGGCCCATACAATAGAGCTCTGCAGGGTCTGTGACAGGCAACAAGCATATAACCACAGTGCTCGCTAATGTTTAAACTTCAGGAACGTGGGAGGGATGAAGGATGCAGTCAGATGAAGAAGCGTGAAAGCGTGTAGGAAGGGGTCGTGGGTAAGTCCAGATGGCATTAAAAACGACAACATGCATATGCGCGGGGACAGGAAACCCACAAAGACAAAGATATACAGGATAGAGTATAAACAGGGCAGGCAGAGGGTGAAGCTCGGCTGTGATTGGCTGAGAAAGGAACAAACATGAGCACTGTCCCTGGCATCTGTGTGTCTTTGGTGACAGGAGAACCGCTGCCAGCAGCAGCAGATGAGGGGGTTGCTGGAGATGTCACATATACAGCTCTTTGTGCAGCCGAGAAAAGGCCTGTTTGTCGCCGAGAAACAAGGTTTGAGTATTAAATGTGCAACTTCACAAAAAGTCCACAAAACGTACTAGGTTAGACACTTGCAGGGGGGTTTTAGAAGAACATTTTCCTTTCATTCCTGTGTTTGTTTTAGTGGCAGCTGTCAAATTTGCCAGGAGATATTGGCCTCTTGTTTCCAGATTTACAGGCTTCCCTTCATGGGAAAATGTCAAATATTATGTCTCACTCTGTGGGGATTAGCGGAGTTGTGCATAAAATGAGTCACGTCAGTGCATGGTGATATCCTTACATAATTTAGGGTACTCAAGTATTCTGTTTGTTGACTTGGCCTGCATTTACAACAATCCTTATGAGGTTATATTCAAATTATTAAAGATATGCTGATTTTAGAAGAAATATTCGGACATGTCATCATTTTCTTATATTGTTTGCTGCAGCTCTACGTTTCAAATATTGTTTTGTGCAGGACAGGACCAAAAGTTGAACATTATAAGTTTTATAATACACCATTGGGGGAAGCAGAACAACTTCGGCTGCATTTTTCTGCTTCTAACAGCGGCAACTAAAGATTTAGCTTGAATATGTTGAGCTGTGTGTTACACTTAATGTGTGGGTGGACAAAGCAGCAGTGATGGAAAAAGTGGGGGAGGAGAATTTTTCTCCACTCAAGAAAAGGTAAGAGATGACTACATTGCATTCTGAGTTTCAGAGGCCGCTGTTGGTGAAATAATTGCAATCTTTCTGGTGTAAATGACGCTGGCGCTAACTGTTGAGAGGAGAAAGAAGCCTCTGCACTTCAGATCTGAGCTGAAAACACTGCCGCTTGAGTGGAAATGACAGGATATTAAAGTTAATTCTGTATGTTTGGACACATGTCCACTTGAGGACATGTACACAGCTGATGATTTCCATTCACTGCACTGCCATCAAATTAAAACGCTTCCGTGAAAACTTTGAAAAACATATTTGAACTTAAAAATAGATCTCCAACTTTTTTCTTTCTTTCTTTTTTTTGCAGTCAATCCAGATACACAGTGAGTCTTTTTATTATTCATTATTCTGCAACTTATTGCCAAAAACCCACAAAGCAGCATTATTAATCTTGAGGAGGAGGGTAATTTATTTTTTTTGGCACATAAAGATAATTAAGCGGGATGGAGGATGGGATTTTGAGCACACCCGCTTGTTGCCCTCTCACATGTCTTGGCATCCTTCATGCACACTTTCAAAAGTCAAAATAGCACTCACCCATTAAACTATCGCCTGCTCACATGGAAAGTTGTAAGCTGCATTATGTAGTATATGTAGTATTACAGTTAACATGCATTTGACTGAGAATGACAAGGACATAGAGTATCTTGTAAAAGCTGTGCCTTCTTTGTCTGTTTTAAACTTCAATACTCATTGTTTCAAACGACACTTCTGTGTGCTCAGTGTATGACTCCGTCTGTGTGGGCATTTCAGGCTTTCCAGTAATTCCACTTCCACTTGAATTAACCTTCAATTTTCTTTCAACCTGCTGAGAGACCCTCTTAGAGGAAAAACGAGAATATAAAACCTAGATTCCGAGCTGGCCACTCAGGCTGAAAAGCAGGGCAGTCAACAGGTTTGTCATAATGGGATCAGCATGATTTAAGGCCGACACCGAAGTGCGCTGTCAAACAAATACTGTACATGAGCACAGACTTTCAAACACTAGACAGGGTGCCACATCTTTTCAGTGTAAACCTTGCGTCTTACCTGGCATTTGCAGCAGAAGGCACGTGCAGTATGTAATGTGCTATAGAAAAGGTGGACGTTTCATTCCTGTGTACAAATTTAAGTATAATTAATATATTGAATTTTAATAGATAATACAATTTATTGGTCATTTCTTACATTTGAATCTGCTATGACTACACCATCTCTATGTTTATAGGCTTGATAACTGTATTAGTGCTAAAAGCATCCTGTTTTTCTGTTAAATTCCTCCAAAACAGTTATGAATGTTTTATTAGTGGGAGGGCCTTTGGGTCCTGTAGGTTGAAGGGAGGGCCCTCTGTGGATCTGGGGATCTAGTGACTTTGTGCTGTTCTTCATGATTGTTTTTTGTTTGTTTGTTTGTTTATTCCTAAACTGTTATTTGAGTGTGTGCCTGTGTCAGGCTGCATCCTGCCATCAAGGAGTGGCAGTGCTATGGGGTGGGGGTGCCTAGTCTGGTCTACAGTAGGTGGGTGGTACATGTCTGAGTAACGCCCACATCAATGCCAGGTGCAAAAGTTTCCCAGCAGAACACTGTACTGTCACAAGTTGGTCAATGTTATTCGTTTCTCCTGTTAGTGGTTTTAATGTTGTGGCTGATCAGTGTAAGTCCGCCTCTATGCCTGGAAATTACTTGCCCTGATTTCAGCCAGAGAGACGGGATTCTCATGAGATAAGATGGGCTAATTTTTATCTCAATAAACACAGTGAGTAGGTGGGTAGGCAAAGTGCAGCACAGTACAATATGATCTGATTATTGTGTCTGCTGAGAAAACACCGCCAACAAATCCTTCACAACATCTTTAAGGTTCCATTGTGCCTTTGTTTTTCACACTGAGGTATCATAAGGTTCCTATCACTGTCAGTGGACATGCAGGCAGAATGCTGGGTGCACTGTCTGCCTGGGGGGACACTGACTTCCCTGCAGCCGTTCCCTGTCACAGTAGCCCATAATTGGCCCCCTGCTTCTCACCAGAGAGTGCGTTCGTGTATGTGAGTTGGTGCGCATACGTGTGGGCGCCTGCGCGTTTGCCTGTCAAACTCTCGGATGACGCACAGATCCACGGGCACAGAGGAGCCCTGAACTGCTATGAAGACATTCTGTCAGCTTAGAGATGCTGGGAACTGCTGAGATAGTTCAATCTGCAAGCTTTTTCACAAGGTTAAAGTTGGGGATTTTCGGGAAGGATGTGCCATATCTGATCGCAGTGGAATAGTGCAGAAATAATAGATGTATGCTGTGAAAATGCACTGCAGGGAAGCGAGATTTGGCCACAATGGTAGAAATGTGATACAGAAGAACAATTCTTTGTTATCGGTTGAGAATGTGGGCTGTAATGCAGAATGAAGCAGTTCATACTCGAGTCGTGACTTTAATTCGAGGCGGGTTTCACAGTGGAATATAGTGGGGATATGGCGGGGGGGCAGGACTGCGCCTCCATGTAAACAGGGTTGTATGAGAGCTTGTACCAAACACAGGCGATAAGAAAGAACAGCAAGCAGAATTCGGGGTGGATTCAAAAAAATGTGTTTCCTGTGCAGAAAATACAAACAGCCCATTAAGCTCCAACCAAGGAAAATACTCTGGCACATTAGGTCTCCAGAGAGCTTGAGAAAGTCTGCAATAAATCCACACAACACCACAACTACACAACGTGAACCAAAACATGTTCCAGCCAGAGGTTGGGAATCGGAGGACAACTTATCATGTGATACTTAATACTACTTGCTGCAAATGATAAAACTTTACTGACTTTACGGGCTTCCTTTAGCCATGTGTGCATCTTATAATTCCATCTAATCTGTCACAGTCGACACTGTAGGATGTAAATTATTTGAATGGGTCACAAGCTTCACTGAGGACAACAAATACACTGAAACGTCACCTACTGGTTTGCAGACTACTGCAGAAAACATTCCTCCACTTATTGTCCTTTAGCTCCACTTATGACACTTCCTGCCTCCAAATTAGCCATGATACATCCTATTTAAATGTATTACCTAACCTCCCACCTACTTTATGGCCCTCATTGACCTTAAGTTTTATGATACACGCAGTGGAGTATTTTACAGTCCAAGCAAAATATTTTTTTGTAAAGCGAGAAGAGAAGGCACAGATGGGAAAAGAAGTTCCTACAATTTAAGAAATACTGTTTTTCCTCCTATTCCACGTCTCTACACGTATCGGTCCAATCTGTTAGCCTTCTCCACCCCGTCCTCCCTTGAGGTCAAACATTGGAGGTGCTTCTCCGGTTGACAAGTGAGCCCCGGGGGAGTTGGTGGTGGTAGAGACTCTTGTAGCAGACACCTGTGATGTGTCCATCCTCTGGAGAGGAGAGACTGACAGTGAGGAGGCCTATAAGCGAAGGTGCTGTCAGATTATGCGGGAGAGCCCTGAGGAGCAATGCAGCACGGGGGGTAGGGGTGTGGGGGTCATAGGAAAGAACGCGGCTTAGCTTTTTTATGCTAGGACACTATGAAATGGCATATTGTCTCTTATGTGGTCTGTATATTTTACAGATCACAAACATGCATCTGTACATGTGGTGGTATGCAACAAGGGCAGGCAAGGACAATTAAAAAACCGTGGAGGAGTAAAGAGCGATCGAGGCAGGATATAAAGACAAAGTGAGTCATCACAACACTAAAATTTTACTATACCTCAATCTGTACTGGTAAGCACATCAGGCACTAATTTTAACAGGACTGTCAACGTGGCAGCATCAGCTTAGCGAGGTCGATACAAAATTTAATTAAGAAGAGCGTCACAGTTAGGGAGAACGCGGCTCCGTTTGGTGTCAGAGGGCCGCAAAACATAAACTGTAATTGTGCTTGATCGCAGCATTTTACATTAAGAGACATATTTGGTTTCTGTTTGGTGCCTAGTGCCCCCCCTCAGTTTAAGGGAATTAGTCGAGCTCCATCAGCTAGGGTATACTTGTGTTTGTAAAGTTTCTGGATCCTACTTCTGACCTCATTGCACAGCTGGTTTTGGTAACAGGATATTTTAAAGGGATGCAAGTATTATTGATGTGTTTATTTATTTATTTTATGTTTTATCAGCAGCAGACATATCCACTGCCTGCTGGTACGAGTCTGTGGGTGGCTCTTTAGGGTTCACGGGCTAATCTCGCTCACCCAAAAGTGCCACTGCACAACTAACTGAGAACTCCTATGTTACTCTGGTTACATGATGAGGAAACACGACGTTCACTTAAGGCAAACACCACCTGATTATATATACGTTTGTTAATTATAAGTAGAGTTTTCATGCATGTCTGTAATCCACACTGGTTTTTCTGCAAGGTTGCTAGAGCTTGAACTCAACTTCTTGTGTTTATTTGCAAGAATATATGGATAAAAGGATTGGATGTTAGTTCATGTTTCCATATATTATAAAATATGTATTTATGTGTATTTCCACAAGTGATATTATACTGATTAAACTTGAAAATAAACTTTTTTTTATCCCTGCGGGGCTTTTATTGGAGACCTGAGCTTTTTTTCTCTGTCTCGATGCAAGAAACAGAACCAGAACGTCTTTTAATTAGCTAATGCAGGTTAAGAGGAATGATTTACATTATGTTTAATGCACTGCCAATCATCAGTGATAGTGCTAGGAGTGCGCGGAAGCAAACAGACAAAGATGTATGAGATGCAGAGTAGGCGGACAGAGGAGAGGATGAGAGCAATTCAGAAAGAGAAGAGGTGCATAAAAACGAGATGAGAAAATGAGGAAGGGAAAGGAAAGAGGAACGGGGACACTCTAAGTGACCAAAGTTAGAGTGGGAGCGATGGGGCGAGAGTAGAATAACAGAGAAAGAACTGGTGGGGTGGGTGGGGGTACAGGCACGGCAGAGATCACAGATTTGCACGCAACCGCTCTTTTCAGCTGACACAGGGAAAAAAGCTACAGTGCAGATTCGCATAACGAGACCACTGGACCATCATTAAAATCCAGAGGCCGCAAGACAAACCAAGCTCCACCTGACTGTTGGCTGGTGTTGCCCCCCAGAGAAACGCGCCTTGTTGAACCTGCTCCTCTTCTGTCAGCACTTTCATAAATAATTCACAGAGCACTCTGGGGCAAGAGAGCCATAGAGTGTACAGTGCCTCTCCCCTGTCTTCCCCTGCATTATTTTATTGCCCTGTATTTGCACCACACAAACAGGGTGTGTTCATTTACATAGGTAAGACACCTTGGGGTGCAGGTGATCTGAACTACCCATTCAGAGGGAATTTAAACAACACTGCACTGTGTGGTGATGTAGTTTGTTTTCATGTGTGTTTATTACAGTAATGTAGATACAGGAGGGGCTTCAATAAACCCATAACTAGTCTGAATAGAACTGAAAACAGAAAGAAATAACACATACGATAGAGTAAAACAGAAAGAGTGGACAGTAAAAATCTATGTTCTAAATAACTTCATTTTGACAAACTGATCAAAACTGTAACAGACAGTTCACACAAAAACTGAGTCATTTCTGGGATGTGACAAGTCACAAATGTGACTGTGGAGCTCTTTGTATTTTATTTCCTCGCCAAAAAAACACACCCGATTCCAAGGCAGCAATTATTCGTATTTCAATGAAATGAAATTTATGAAATGAGAAGCCGCTCTTTGGCGCTGCGGCAATCCCTCCGTATTTTTAGATAAGTCAAGAGGTTGCCCGCATTACTGCTGTTTAAATGTCAACAGGATTAAAAGGCATTTCTCCGAGTGGTGATTGATGAGTTTGTGGTCTAAGGTAGAAGGAGATGAGTTATACAGCTCTCATTACATGCACGTGAAGTTCAACTGCTTGGGTGATTATGCAGAATCTTTGAACTTTGGTGGGATTTCTGTTCCAGGTAATTGAAAATTGTAAGTCAAGACTCTGAGAGAACAAACACCGGCGTTCACGCAGCCATCCGCTACCTCAGTCTCAAGGGTTTCTCACCGAAGGAGGTCATGTAGGACGCAAGAATGACACCCCTTGCGCCATGGTGAAGCCATGGGCTGCTGAGTACCATACCAAGATCATAAAAAGCATTATTTTCTTCTTATTACTCATATAATATCCACCCAGAATCAGTTAGTTAGTGACATGGAGACCCTCAAGTGCCTTGAAATGGCACTCATTGCATATATATATATTCAGTGTGAACTTCCCCTGCATGATATTAAAGTAGTAGCTGCGTACTGAAAGCTTCATAGAAAAAAAAAGATAACCCAAATAGCAGTATGCATAATAAAAATTGAGACGTGTCGAGCATCACTGAACCAAACACAGTCCTTCCAACTTATATAACACACCAACACTACTAACTCCTGCTGAGATAGACACCTCTGGTATTGTTACATTACACTGTATGGCCAGAAGCAGCCGTAGAGGCATTAAGAGAGGGAATTGGAATCCGTATCAGCATCTTTAATGTTATTCCTCACCACGGACCTGGTTGGCTTCTCTTGCATGAATGCTTGTACCGCAAAGGATGAATTCACAAATGTGTATAACGCACACAAACTACGCCCCTGTTCCATTTAGAAATTTTACAACCTGTTTACCCAGCACATTTTAGACACTTAAAGACTTCAGCAAATACATGTCAGGTTCAGTTTTATCGTTTACCAATCCGCTCGGCGGAAACTGGGTCATGTGGAGCCAGAATGGCTTTATCAGATGAGAAAGTTACTGAACCGTCCTTCCTCGCTCTCCTTTTTCCAAATGCACACCTCTTTTTCCTCGGCACACATTTGCCAGTCTCTCCTTCTCACCGACCCACCCACTACCATCACTCTTCCTTCTTATCTTCTCCTTCATTCACTAGTCCACCATCTTTTTTTATTATTTCTGCAGCTTTGAGTTGTCCCGAGACGAAAAGCAAAGAAACGCATGTGTCCTACAGCATTACAAAACTAGAAGTTTTCTGTATCAAAACAGAAACAATGACTTAAGCGTTGAAATCATTATTGAGATAATTTAAAGGTCCTGTGTGTAAAATTTAGTGACATCTAGTGGTGAGGTTGTAGACTGCAACAACTAAACCGCCCTCATTTATCTCTCCCTTTGAAAGTGTAGGAAAAACTACAATTACTCTGTGTTGTCTAATGTCTGTAACAAAGAAGGTTCATTGGAAACAGCATCCAGATCTGACTAATTTAATCACAGTATATGATGAAATGAGACACCATTCAAGACAGAGAAACAGGAAATTACAGGGACTTACATCTGTTTTCAGCTTGAGAATCAAAATTACCCAGTCCCTTGGTACTTTTTCAGTGTACTTAAAAAAAGGAATAAAAATCCCCCTGTGTAATCAACAACCACTTAT
This sequence comes from Planiliza haematocheilus, assembly GCA_005024645.1. NCBI lineage: Eukaryota > Metazoa > Chordata > Actinopteri > Mugiliformes > Mugilidae > Planiliza > Planiliza haematocheilus. Next base: position 308,626 of record SRSE01000183.1, on the reverse strand, counting down.
TCTTGCTTGTAAGAAACTTTGTTTGTGTGTTCTGTAATCACCGAGAGTGACGCACACTGTGATCACTGAGCGCTGAAATTTACATATTCCCAGTAAGTCTTTTTATTTTTTTTACTAATCATTTATCAAACTGATGAATGGTTGTCATATTACGCAATTTGTAAAGGCACTTCACAAAATGCCTGATTCCTTACAGCAGCAACTGTTCAATGAGAAGTAGGGGGTAAAACCGAGCATTATTGGTGAGTGAAAGGTAATTAGTATCGTGGCGTTCTGAGTATTACAAGTGCAAAAATATGTCTCAGCTGCTAATGATGAGCTGCCGAGAGAAGAAGGCACGGTTCCTTTGCTCAGCTATTAATAGGCGGGAACAAAGGCAAGAATTAAGGCAAAAAGTAAGAAATGAGGTGTTTACAGTCAGAACACCGGTGCCTCTGATAACATGCACACCCCAGATAGCAATTCAAAAACTTAATACTAACAAGGTCAACACGCAGATACACAGCACTACTTCCCCTCCAAAGTTTATTGCAGTAATGCATTTAGACATCTAGCCTCGTTTCGCCAATATGAGCTCATACATCCCTGTACTTGAAGCCCCAGGGAGCCGCTGCAGTTTACAAATCAGTGTTCAATTCTTTCAAGGAACCACGCAGTGTCCTCTCTCATCAGTCTCCTGCTTTTAACACAAGAGCATCATTACCATTACTAGTCCATTTCTATGTACAATCGACGCAGCCCTGTTAGTTATCAGGTCAGAGGTCTGAGCAGACGACACTACTGCAGTGGAGACCAGACAAACAGCAACTGGGATTTGGTCTGATTTCACGGTAGAGCAGAGGTGACTGACAACTTGTAAGATTCATCCCCGGCGCATGCTAATGGAGGCTTGGAATGTGGCAAAGAAATGAATTGGGTCTTATATGGCTCATGTTTTTTGGTGAATTGCTTTGAACTATTCTTAAAAGAAAATCCCTCAAGTCACGCTGTGAATATTTGCAGTGGCATCAATGATTTTACTCAAGTGCAGTATAAGAGTTTTCCCATACGCCTGTTTTGATTTGCTTTTTTGACTTTGAAAGGAAGGGAGGAACGCCAGGAATATCAAAATATGCAATTAAACTTTAATTAATTTGCAAATATTGCTGAAAACAGGAATCAGCACGACAACAAAAGTCATGATTTACTCAAAGCTGTTTTTTTAAAGAACGCTTGACCGTATCGGACGTCATTAACAGATTCCTTTAAGGCAAACATTTAGGAGAAGTCAAAGATCCACTGAATAATGGAGGGTCTGAACGCGTCAGCTGCAATAAGATATTGTGACACAATAAGAAGGTCTAGCTCACGGCTTGAGGTTGTGCACACAATAGAGGCAGATGATACAGATATTTCCAGAAATTATGTTGTGAATCCTTCCACTTTCGAAGTCTAAATGAATACATGAACACGTAGTCACTAATGGACGTTCCAGGCTCTGATTGTCTAGGTAACCCTCTTGTATATTTTCCAGCTCAAACAAGCAGAACATAAAAAATAATAATAATGTTAAAATATTGCTAGCATATGGACGGCGCTAGCTCATCTAGCTGTCAACAATGCAGCCAGACCATGTGGGTTGAGCCAAGCCTGCTATCCTCACGGTCAATTTGATGCTGAAGTCGTGGACAGTGTTTCCTTATGAGAAATGTTTGGGGAAATCGGTATTTGCATCGTCCATTATTTCAAAGTTGAAGCTCAAACTTGGTACCCACCAAATGTTTTTCTTAGCTGCGTACTTCAGTTACGTTACATGTGCACGCCCCTGCAGGTAATCTAGTTGCACCCTCTTAAGACTATCCACATAATGGAAATGCCCTGTAATTCACATTTCATCTTGCCACACACTGGATGAAAACATGACAGCAAAACTTTTTAGATGTCATAACAGATATAATTGCCACAACTCTTAAAACTGCCACTATGTCTTTAAGTCCAGTAAGTGAAAAGCAAACAACTACTCCTCCAGGGCAGCTTCAAACTAAAGACTATTTCTTGACAACTGGACTGTTTTTGCCCAATGGGTGGAAAATCCTTCAGGCGAATCCCTGATCCTCCTTATCTCTTCTCTTAGCCTCTCCAACCAGGTCTTATCTCCTCCTGGACAGTAATTAACAGGAATTACACAGAGCTCCTATCTGCTGAGCCCACGTTGTTTCCGCAAGAGCCCTTTCCCATTTAGGGCCTGTCTGCTGGGAGATTACCACTGGAGAAGGTCTCCTCGATCAGGAGGTGCCACACAACTGCTTTTTTTTTTTTTACGCCGAGCTCAGTCAGAGCTATGCTCACCAGATAAAGGCCAAGTTGGGTGATGGGAGGTATTCCAGTAACATCTTCCACTTTGTGTTGACACGCTAATGCAACAGTCACTGCCATCTTGTTTGTCAGAACGGACAGGAATCCCCATCATAACCAGTTATTTAAACGAAGGAATTTCCACAATTACAATACATTATATTTTAAATGCACCCCAAATTTAAATGTACTGTTACTATTTATCACTTCAAACTGGGTTGCTTTATGAATAGAAATCGAAACTTCAAGTTAAAACTAACTGTGCAAATGCAGGCACAAAGAAAAAAATATAATGAAAATATGGACAGTGGTCCACAACGCATCTCCTCCACTCTCTTATCTCTCTCTCTCTCGTTTTCTCTCAGCCTTGCACACTCTAAATGTTTAACAGGATCCTTGAGAAAAGCCTCTCCACTTCTGTTTCCGTGGCAACTGGCATGCATTGGAATTGATGACATCTCCTGATCGCCCACTTACTTTGCACTAAAAATGCTCTCCCAGTGAACTTCGCCAGTGCCATTTCCCTCGCAGAAAGATGACGCCACTTTTCCCACAGTGGAGCGGAGATGGAAAAGAGAAGGAGGCTTTCCATTTGGCAAACAGGCAGAGTATTCTGTTCTGTCTATCTTTAAGTACCGGTAAAACTCGGGACATTATTTCAGAAGAGCGCCAGTAACAGTTCTTTAAATAATGTGCCAAGGAAATGAGCAACAGATATGACACTGGTAAGTCTTTCCAACTTTAAAGTTTTGGCCATAACATAGCCGAAAAGGGTCTCAATAATTCATAGTTTGCAGCGTGTCGTGTTATTTGGAAACCTATATGATTCAGGATCATTATCCATTATGATGCACCTGTAAGCTGCAAACTTACTTGAGAGGAAGAGTCAAACTGTCCATATTTGGGCCATCTAGTTAATCTAGTTAAACGCTCTTGTCTAACAGTGTACCCATACCACACACTTTCATTTTCTCCCTTAATTAACATAGACAGGCAGCGAGACAGCTCCCGAGGCCAGAACCCGTACCAAGACCGCTTGCTGTCACCTTGTTACCACCGTAATGGGTTCAGACGAGGTCCCCCTGACACAGGAGAGAGGGGAAATGAATTCATGAAGCCCAGCGTCGCGTACTTTCCACTTTGCTTCTTCACCCTTTGCCCTTCCTCCCTTCCTTCCCACCATCTCTCCACCTACACATCCTCATTTAAAACGGACCACACAACAGAGGCAACATATTCGACATAATCACGCTGTACGCACCAGCAAACCCGATGCACAATTCATTCAGCTTCATTAAAACCGCGCGTGCGCTGACGGAAAATTAACAAACACATTCCTAGAGTGTCCATTAAAATCTATTCATTAACTCTGAGCCACATTTCATCCGCTGTTGGTTTTGTTTGTATGTGTTTACAACTCAACAATAAAAATGCGAACACTCAAAAAGCATTTGGTGAAGTCAACAGCGTCAAGGCGGCTGTGGTGGCTTGTTTAAACATTCATTCAAGTGCTACCACCTTCGACAGACAAAGGACTGCAGGGCGCTCTGTCAAAGAGCTGGATGTCATGCATGTGGGCAAGAGGCAAGACACTGCGCTGTCAACCCAATTAGGCTTCTCAGGCACACACTGACTCCATTCTGTAGGCTTGAAAGAGGTCAAGGAACACATAAAACAGAGCCATTTCCCCGGCTCGCCAAACACACAGACCTGCAACGTTTGGATTCATTGACAGACTTGGAGAGAGACTGAAAGGCAAGAATGTCCTTTATGCTAAAGTCATTAGGGCTGGATGTGTACACAAAACCTCAGTGGGAAAATGTGCACACACTGACCAATTAGGACAGGGAAAGACAAGCAACAAGAGATAATTGTCGTGACTTCCTTTCAGTTAGTCATGAAACAGAATCTCAACAATCACTCAAGGTCACTGCTGGTGCATTACTCTTGTTTAAATTAGCTTTAAAACCACCAAACAGCTAATCCTTCACTGGCACAAACAGTGCTCCAAGAAAGTGTCTTGGATGCTTCATTGTTCTGATTATACATTCAGCGCGCTAATTTGTTTGTTTAATCCAATTATTTGGTGACTCTCTATTCTGTAGATTTCTCTATTTTCTTTATCCAACAGTCAATAATCCTTAACCCCCCTCTGAGCCAGTCGGAGACTCTGTGAATGCCCACTGGGTTGTCAGCCCTGAGCAAATACACTCTGATCAATTGTACACGGTCGGCATGGACACTTGATTGGATAATCTGCACCTCGCTGTCTCAACACGTGTGCGTGCTCTTCGAATCAATATTCCAAACAACACTGGCGTGTGTGCACCTTGAATGCTGATTTAATAAGTGTGGTGGGTTTTCAATCTAAATTTGGTGTTCTTTGTTTCACAATAATCAAATAGTAGACTTGCAGACTTTGTTAAAGAATAGGTGAGTGTGTATTAGCATGCTTTTATGTATGAATTTGTCAGCACACGGTGTGAGGGGTCACTTGAACATGCAGCAGTCTCCTCCTCGACACTGATGCACGGGTCCATCATTGGTTAGCCTGCTTTTTCAAATGGTTCAACGCTCTGACGCGTCTACAGCTGCAGAGGTAGCCCACACGCAGAAATTAGGTCATTTAAATCACTCAATTATAGATGTTGACATTGCATGCACATTGTGTAACTCTAATGCCAAGATCACAATTCCATGATATCAAATATTTCCTAATCCCCCACCCCCCACCCCACCCCCCTTTCACTAGAGATCAAAAGAAATGCTGGAATTGCTTCCCATGGCACATTTGAAACGGTTTTCTGACAGTGTAATACCAAAGTCATTTACCCGGCTGCTTTTGGCTTTTGCTATGAATTGCAGAGACGTCGTTTTCTTATTTTGTTTGATGTGCCTGAGCCGCGCAGACAGAGTCATCACTTAAATTTTGCCATTTGGCTCAAATGGAATACTGACACATGTCGTTGACTTAAATTAGTAATACTGAGTCATGTTATTGAAACCTAGTATTTTCCCTGCCTGTACTGCTATAGTCCACATGACTACGCTTCCTTATCGTCATCCATAGCTCTCTGGATGTTGTTCCTGAGTGAAATGTTAAAGATCCTGAGAAGTAAACAAGCTAACAAAGTTGTGATTGTTTAGCATCACCTTCTGGTAGAGATTTCTGCTATGCCAAACAGTCTCCTTCCAAAGCTTATCTTTTATTTGCATATTAAAAGGCAACTAAGGGCACACACAAAACCATAATCCTTAGCTGTCCTTGTGTTTTTCAAGACCAGGCACTTTGGTGCACAAAGTGACAGAGAGCCTTAGAGAGCGTTGTAAACGGGGGAAAAAAAAGAGAGGTCCTTTTCATGCCTATATCACACGCTTTTAAAATCACTGAGGGTGGCATGCACACTGAACATTATAATCAGGGTATATTTGAATTTCAATGCGGTGCAAATGAAAGATGTTGGAACTGGATTTGGAGAGTTTTATTTTGAACTGCCGCGTACCGGGGCTGGAATTGGGACGGGTGACAAAATAAAATATTTAAATAGAGCTATCATTAACTGTTTTGCTTTGTTTCACCCTTTCCCAGCTGTTACAGCCAGATGTGACTGAGTTAAATATAAAAGGGAAAAGATCACAGGTTGAAAGGGATTTCTGTGGTTTAATGTAGTCCCCTTAATATTGTCTTTACAGGTGTGGAGAAAATGTTATGGTCTTTAAGAAGGGGGCGTTAATCATCATTTTTTTTATCTGTTTCTCCTCTATCATCTGATTTGTTGATGGGAGACAATAGCATCTCCACCACTCATTAGGCGCTATGTGAATAAAAAATATATATATATCTTTTGTCAAACAGCAGCCAGCAGACTTCATAGTTAAGCTAGGGGCCTCATTACACGCACTCAGAGGGCAACACTTCAAGAATCAAACTTAATTGGCTGCCTGAACATTGCATTTTTATACAGCAATTTATTTTAAGTGTTTTTGATGTCAAATGATATACGGGGGAAAACTTCCGTCTGAGGCTGAATGCAGCAGGATCAGTCTTATTACCCATTGGCAAGCTCGCACGCACAACACGCGCAAAGGTCACGGAGAGAGAATTTTTAATCCTGTTTCTGAGTGAGATTGTGAGCGAGGATGTGCTGAGAGCGCAGGAACACTTGGGATAGCGAGGTCGTGGCGTGCTGCGCTGATTGGCTACTGGCAAGACAAAGCGATGTCTGTGGTGCCTCTCAGTTAGCAGAAGATGCTAATGCAGTCACAATAAATGCACAATCTATAGCACATCAGCAGCTTTGAGCTAAAACAATCTGGTTTAGTTTCGGCTCTTGAGCCTCCTCCTGTAATAACAGTCACTCCCTCTTATCTACTCTGTTCAGATCAGAGATCAGGAACAAATCGCATGCAACCCCAGGATGGAAATCTGCCGTGTTTGCTTTTATTTACGTTTCGCACATTAATGGAATCTAATCGTTTGAAAAGGCCACCAGGACCATAAAAGCATTTCATGGCTGTTTGATCCCCAGCTGAGAACTTTGCACATTTACAGAGCTGGCCCTATATGTCATATAAAAACAAATAAATTTGGACCACTTCCTGTAAATTACAGCTGATGATGCCCGCTGCATCCTCTCACTCCTAATGCAGCAACTCTGTACATGTTTCTTCTAAGAATGCAGACGAGCTCTAGGGGATGGCTGCGTAGTGCCATGCCGTGCTGTGATTGGCCAATAAGAGACCAGAAATAGGGTTATCCCTGAGAGATGCCTTGGAGATGACAGAGGAACTTAATTAATATGTAGAATTTATTGATCATTGCACTGCAGGGAAATCAGCTGCCATCTTCTACTATTTTTTGGACCCCGGAGGATCATAAATAAAAGGCCTTAAATATTTCAACCATGCATCACATCAAATGCAAGCAATAAAACATGACAATGAAATATGAGACAGAACTTCACAATAAATCCTGCCAAATGAAATTACAAGCCATGCATACAGGGAATAGTTGAGCAGAATTTTGAACACAGTGGTTTTTTAAAAGCAAATCTGGAGCGTCTTAATTAAAGTAGTTCAACACAATAGGTGCTTTGCTGTGGATTAAATGACATACTTTCCTATGGGCGGAATACCAGGTAATTCCCTGCTAATTATAATAAAAATGCTAAGCAGGAGGGTTTGAATGGGACCTGCTTGTATCTTTAGAGTAAAGAACAGTGTTGAGAAAAGCAGCCAAGGCCTGGAGAATAGAGTCAACCTGGTTTGTTTCCAAAACTCCTGCAGTGCGTCAGTCTCCTGCAACCAACAAAGGCGTACTCCTCAGTGAGCGAGCTTACATCCTTTCTCCATTCCAAAAAAAGGGGGGAAACTGAAAAGCCCCAAACTTGGCAGGACTCCCTAGAGACCCGTAAGGATTCACTGCGCCTCCGCTTGTTGCCGAAATAGGTTGATTGTGCTTTGACCAGTCCTAGTTTGACTAAAAAAAGAATAGGGGAAAAAAAAGGAAAAACGGAACTAAAGAAAATTTACAAAGAGAACAAGAGAGTAGTGTTTTTTGTTCTAAGCTGTCACTGAGCGATGGGGAGACTGAACAGGGAATCAACACTGTGAGAGAGGATGTGTTGAAACTTTCCAATAAAGAAGCAGTGAAAAAGGCCACACGCTGAGTGCCTGGCTGACGCGAGAGAGCTTGACAGCCTCATCAAACGCTACGTTGTTGGGAGACTTCCTGCATTCACAAAACTTCACCTCTCAAGCAACCACAGGCTCATTGTGCGGGGTAGGGCTAATTAAAAATCGCAATTCATGCAGTTTCTTTCACACTGAAGGCAGGAAAAGGCCACAAACTTCCCATCCAATCACATTACCCTTCATCTGATTTTTTATTTAGGGCCCGTCCTAACAAGCAAATAATTGGTTCACAAGGTCAAGTAGGAGGCAGAGAACTAGTCATCTCCCAACACAGGAATGAGAACCTCACCCGCCCTCCAATTCATCCATGTTAACATTGCACGGACAATCTGTTCACACCTATTCTAGACATGCATCTTGATTCATCACGCCTATGTTAGCTTTACGATAGGAATGATCATATCTGGGTTAGTTTCATTTAGTTTCAAAATGTGCACTGCGAGGGTAATTTGGGTGTTAAAGTTACAAATGAAATGCATTGGTGGTTCAAAGAACAGTTTCATGCTCAGACTCACTGCAGGAATACATTTCTGTGCAGGAAAATCAAATCAATTCACTCAAAAAGGTCAAAGGCAACCAATTATTGTGCAGTGCAACATCTGCCTACCACAAAAACCCGCTTTCCTCATTCAGACTCCATTTCTAACTGTTGTTGTTCATTGCTTACGTTTGAAATATTTAATATTCCTCGTCTTTGAGAATTACGGAGGCTGAGTTGGCCTTTATAACTCTAATGTTTCTGATGAAGACATTCACGCATAGACCAAGCTTAAGAGCATCAGACGAGTGAAGCCTCAAGGAGATGGATGACATAGCAACAGCAGATGCATGAGGTCCCTGCACTATAAATCCCCTTTCACTTGATTTACTCATCTTTCATCCCATCACTTTAACAAACACACCTTCCTTAGCATTCCTGCACATGGAGAGAAACCTCCCCACACGGATATATTAAATATTTGGCATTAGGCAACAAAACACTGCACTGTACTGTGTGGAAAAGGGACAGTATTTAAATGTATTTGGAAATGCCCACCGTTTAAGATAAAGGCTAAATAAGGAGGCTGATAAAGCTAGAAAATGACAAAAGGTAGTGTTGCCATGCAAATCAATAAACTCTCCTCAGAAATCAAACTTAAGTGAGTTGCATCAGCTCAAAACAAAGTTAGTGCAACGATCGATAGCGTTCGGGTGACTCAGAGGCGGAGACAAGTGTAAATCAAAGTACCAGTTTGATTTCCCCAAATGATAAAAAAAAAAAAAAACTCCAATACTTGTCTTTTTTTTTTCTTCTCCAAAACAGGAGGAGGATCTGCTCTCTCTTTTCAAGCGAGACATTTTATCAAGGGGAAATGTGAGCTATCATTTAGCCCAATCTTGCTCCACTCAAACAGACACTGCAGGTGTGTAATTTAAAGGTGAAGCACAGGATTTGGTCTACATATAAGGAGGGGGGGTACTCCTTTCCAATTAGGTTTACAAAAAGAAATCACAGATGCTGCTGCAGAACAGCATCCTTACAAACAGGTTAGGTTTTTAGTAAAACAACCTCCTGGTATTATTTTGTTATAAGCTACTGATGATTATGCGATAAGGCCTCAGTAAATAGCTTTAATTATGACTCCCCGGTGTTTCTGTCTGGCCTCACCAATCGACAGCAGCTATAACCCTCATTTTCTTTAAACAGAAGGTTGAGGAGATATACGTGAAACATTAAGAAAGGTAAGGTGATGAAGACAAATGACAAACAGATTATCTCAATTGTGCAAAAACACATAAACACAAATACTATGCTGAGATTTAAGACGCATGGATAGGCACGTTGCAGAATTAGAAGGATGAATCCGCATGGATTAATTGTGCAGAGCAGCCTCAGGTTAAATGTGTGATATTTTTGGGCACAGTCCCATCAATGCCTTCAGGCGATTTGCATAGTACTAGGAGACTGCAGCAGATTTTCCCCTGTGGCTCACTTTTGTGGGAGCCAAGCAGTCAAGGGGAATTAAAATAATTTCCGGGACCATTTCTGTTTGTGTCCAAATAGCCCTAACCTGGTTAGAAATGATATTTACTTTTCATTTTCACTATTTTCCTTTTTCTTTTAGAGAGTTAAATTTCTCCCAAACTCATTCTCCCAAAACTTGAGAGCCAGAGTTTCTTAATTTAAGCAGTGGCCAGCCTTCTCCATGTTTAAATCCTCTTTTGGACTAAAGCTCATTATCATCCACACATATAATCTCTCAAATTGGTACCAAACGCCCTGGCTGTTAAAGTGGGCTGCATAATTTGCTAAGGGAGCCTGAAATGAACGTATTATCTTTCAGAGAGAGAAATATTAGAAAGGAGATAACGCTATATATTGCATTTAACGTTGAGTGCCTGCAGACAGTTGAGGTTCCAAGACAATGAACAGATAAGGAAACCCCAACACTTGAAGGTTGGGATGCATTTCACGTAGAATTTGAATGTTTTAGAAAATGGTTTTCAACCCAAAGTTTTCTTCTAGGATATGTTTGGCAATAACTTGACTGACAGGTGTCTTAGCGCCGCCCACACTTCCATCACATTTCCCAAGTCTGGATTTCAGTAAACCCAAATCCAATCAGACTTCATCCACCCATGCAGCCAAACAAAATGCATCAAATAAATAGCTGTAATCCAATGCCTAACTGATTCACACACATCAGCAGTGCATTGAAGCTTGATGCACCGCAACCTCCAGTAACCATATCTTCACCAAGCTGCAGTCCTCTGCACCCTTTCCTGGCATTTTTCTCAATTGCTGTGGTGTTGTAACATTATTCCAGGTCAGCAAACAGGCCACAGAGGGACTATTCTGCTCATAAATCAGGTGATTGATCGTCATCCATCTCACACGGAGGGGCCGTGGCATGTGTCTCCAAGCCGGAACACATATCCATAGTAACCCCTGTTGTCAGGAAGCCTATATCCGTCACACTTGTTGAGTGCCTTTTCTCTCTTCCTCTCCCTCTCCCTCTTTTTCTTTCGGGGCAGCAGGAGGGAAAACAACTCCATGTGGCAAGCCATTTTATTTCTAATACCATGTGTGTGATCAATCTCCCCCGCTACGAACGGGCGGTGCAGTGGAGGCAATCATTCAGCATTTGTGACAGGTATGTGGTATTGACTGAGAGAAGATGAACCGTCGGTATGCACGCGTATGTGTCTCCGTACGTGTGCCTGAGACACAGCGAGACACAGGGAGAGACGGCTGCTAGTTCTCAATCCCGAATTCCTCAGTTTGTTTTGGAAAGTTTTTCAAACTTACGTTTTTACATACCAATCCGCCATCACTGACAACCTCAAGTGGAGTATTATTGGTCTGGTTGCACTAAATTTATTTTTGACATTTAGATGTTTTATGTGTAGAAATTGGATTAGACGGACACATTGGCAAGGGTTGCGTCTACTTTGGTTCCCTTCAGGATCTTCGCTGCCAGCTTCCTGCCATATTTAACATCCCTTAATATCAATTGCAAAGTCAAGTTACGTGCTATAATTGAATCTGTGCTATGCGCTGACGTCCCCTGTTAGGAATCACTGTCTTGTCCAATTAAGAGCGGCCTTATTATTGGCCAAATTGTGAGCACCCCCATTAATGCAGCGGGGAAGAATCTAACCTTAAACTGATGTATTAATGTTGACGTCCTCCAAGAGTCGTGCGGTGCGATGGGTGTGAAGACTGTAAATTTAATTGACTGTCGGGATGTCCTTGGTTCTGCCTACTGCAAGAGTGGAAGAAAAAAGTGGGCAAAGAGAAGGAAAAATATATACAGAGGACCTACTGTAGCGGCAGTAGATAAATACAAGGGGAGAGACAGATGATGAGCGGCTGCTCTCTAATGGGAACCAAGGCCTTGTTGGGGTGGTGTTTTATTTACAGCTACTCTTCATCAGAGTGACAAGCCGGGCTCTCCGACCATCTTTAATAAAAAAGTTGAAGCGGAGAAGGGGTTCTGTATTCTACTTCCACATGTGAACGCATTTCGCAAACTGTCTCTCTACATATGCATGAGCAACAGAGTGATGCATTCACAGCGAGTGAGTGTTATGGGTAATGTATTGCTGGAATTACTGAGAGACTGTGGAAAGGTAAGCATCATTTGTCAGGGGACTCATCAATGTCTGGTGAAAAAATGGGGACTAATGACTGTACAGCAGAGAGGAGGAGAGAGGCTAAATTTGTCTCAATCAATGTCAAGGAATATCATTGTGAATCTACAGCTGTCACGAGTGTTCACTGGGGTGGGGGGGACATGTGTTAACAGTTTTGTTAAGAGGAGCCATTTAGTGAATACAAAACAGAGACGCTTCCTGCTCTGCAGCGGACAGAAAAGCATCTGTTTTTTTCTTTTTTATAATATGACTGTTGAGAATAAGAGGCTGGAAATGACAGTGTCCCCTTTTTGGATCAATAATCATTATAGCAGCTCTTTTTTAAAGGTTGATGTCAACCACAATTGATGAAATAAACAGATGTAATCGGATAAATCTCAGATCCATACACGAGCATCTCAAGCTATAGCAACACAAGACGTATATAAAACACGGAAGACATAAAGATCTGAAGACTCTGCACGACTAAAAAGGGAATCTTATTGTCTGATATGCTACTTAGCGTGGGCAAATGTCTAAGCAAGTATTTGGGCATTGTGGGCAAAAGACAGCAAATGCAGTCCTCCAAACAGAAAGTGCATTTTTGTCAGACAAGCTGTAAAACTGCTCCTACATAAAAGTGAATCCCTGTGGATAACAAAAACTCCTGACGCCTGGGAGGAACAGGTAGCTGCAAGGAATAAAACTGAAAAAGGATGTAGCGGGAGCCTCTGTGTAACGCAGGTAAGCGATGATGCCCATGAAATATCTTTGAAACCTGCAGTATATAGGAAATATTCAGCTTGCGTACTTGCTTTTGCAATGCGAGTGTGTGCTCTTTTTTTTTTTTTATTCTATTCTGTATTCAGCGCTGTCAAAAGTCATTCTCTGTAACCTCTGAAGCTCATTCTCACTCTGATTGTAATCCATGTTCAGAGGTGCGAAAAAGAATAAATGCATAGTTATTACTTCAGAGAGTCTAAAGTGAGACCTTACGTGATCTCTTGAGTTTCTGTTTTGTATCAAATAAAATGCAGCAGCGTGGTGCACGGAAAGAGGATTTTACTCCATGCAGCTCGCTGCCAAATAACCAAACAAGCACTTTTTGGGATTTATCACACAGATCTCATAAGCATCTATTATATACTACCACACAAGTGGCCAACAAGGGGAGCTGACTCGGTGTTTAAGACAGTAAGAGCACCACAAACCATTTTCAGACAGCACGGTCTAAAGATTTTAAACGACCAAGGTGAGCATACATGAGAGAAGTACTACAATGAACGTAGGCTATGTCCACTCAAGTCATTGTCCATGCTGACCTTCTAATTTCCATCATTTTGTTATGCACACTAAGTGTGCGCCAAAAGGTGGAACAAGGTAACCGCCCTTATTCGATTTTTTTTCCACTTTTAAATGTCAGCTCTTACTGCGGGCACTCGAGTGATGAATGAAGAGTTTTGGAGGCGGTCAGCAGCCTGTGACCCTACCTTTTTTATCAGTCACTGGTGCAAATTTTATTTTTCTGTCACCATTTTCATTTCCAGAAGTACTGCAAATCTTACTGTACAACAGTAGTATTGTACTACTGTGCTAGAGGAAAAAAAAAAAGAGATTAAAATTATTGTTGAGCGTTGAGCCTTGCTGAAGGCCAGTTTCAGAGTAGCTGTGTCACTCGTTCTCTTTTTCCCCCTGCACAGATTTCCCCTCTGGGAAAGCTACGAATCCACTTCTCGAAACTACACACGTCTGCCATCGCAGATGTGTTAAACTGCGATGTGTTATTCTGACCGCAAAACACTGACAGCGATTTAACTGGGAATCAAAATCCCTGGTGTAACCGCTGAATCCAGATTCAAATATGTGATTTTTGATCAGTCTAAACCTAACAAAAGAGCAAGATTGTTATTTCTGCACGCATCGTTTTGCACTGAAAGGTCAGAAACTGATCACTAGCATCAATTTGTACACAGACAATAGCCTCAATAAACCAGAATGGAGCTATAAGATTCTCCGTGTCAGATAAATGGCATGGACTCCCGGGAAAAATTGTATGGACTGAACATCCTTTACTGACAACATGAACGGTATACCCAGGCGTGGGTTTTACTTCAGCATCTAACTTGATGTGCTGTATTAAGCAGAAATATAATATAATTATTCTGTTCGCCCAACCATTCAGGCCATATCAGCATTCTAACAAAGAGGAACCACAGCAGAGGACAAATGGATATATTCTCCTACATATGCATGCTGAGGATTAGTATAGCAGATATGCATTGTATGTTTTTGCACGAGTGCAAATGCCGACAAAGCATTACTCAAAGACGAGTGTTCTGAATTTAATAATCTACAGATAATAGCGCATGCAGCACTGCACAGGGGGGTTCCGGCGTTTCCTTGTGTGGGCCGGCGAACGCAAGTGAGATTGTGGTTTCTTTCCTCAGGGACAATGAGGTGGATTCATAGTCCCTGAGGAAGTAAACTGAGTCATTCGATTTTCTTCAATGGGCTGACACATCGATTTGATGGTCTACAGGCAGTGGCATCTGCAGGCATCTTGTATTATTAGAGACTCGATCATTCGTTTGATCAATTCTAACTTGGATTTCCCTGCTGCAGAAAATAAAAAGCTACGTAACCTGACGGAAACTTGATTACTCAGCAGGACACGTCACATGTACAAAGCAAGTAGTTGACAGGTTATCCTTTAGTGAAAGGCCATATTTCATGTGAAGTATCGGGTTTTAAATGAGACTACAAGCTTGATTTTATTTATAGTCTGCAATAAATGCCTGACCAAACAAACCACACAAGTCTCATAAACAAAGGAACCTTAAACCATGAAAAACGTTTCTTTGAAAATATACCAGCCACTGTATCACACAGGGACACTCACCTCCACGCCCCTGCTGCTTTTTTTTTCTCCCGTTCTATAAAAATGAAAGCATTGCAATTTCAAACTGGCTTTCATTGCCCAGAATCCCCCGCTTTTTATTTTTTTAAGTTTTTTTTTTAACAATGGTGCTCTAACTTGCAACCAGCACGGCATCTAATAAAGCTGTACAATCTAAAAGGGAAGGAACAAAGGACGGGAGTCTGGCTCCAATAGGGTGTTCATTTATCAGTGGACACGTTTCAAATCCTTGCCCCAGGCAATGGCTCGTGAAGCATCTGAAGAGATTGCCCGTGGGGACCTCTGCAGGAAAAGCAGAAACCCCTTTGATGAGCCTTGGGCCATTCCTGCACCTGCGTCTGATATGCATGGGTAAAGACCCAGACACAAGCAGCCGCTGGAAAGTCGTAAGAAAACTGACTGGCAAAAGAATTCCTTTATGTATGCCAGTCTAGATGCTACTCTAGCTTGCATCTATCCCCCCTTTAGACAGTAATTATACCTGAGTTTGGAGAGGCGTGCAGTATTCGTGCAACAGCCATGTCGATGCTCCCACAAACATCACAGCTACATCCTTGGATGGAAAGAGCGCTATTGATCCAGGAAGTAGCTCATTCACATAGTCTTTCATTCATGCATTCACTCGCTTACATTTAGCTTCTGCACATAGGGACGGATTTAAGGCACGTGGCTGTCAATACACTGAATCTAGATCACTGGCTTACTTCCTCTGTGCAGTCTACATTACTACAGAAAGGAGAATTCATGCGTCTAGTTGGTGTTTTTTTCTCATTTGAGGCAATTAATTAGGTCAAAAAACAAAGAAATACAAATTAAAGCATCATCTTATCATCTACAACACAGTGTAATAAGATCGTGCCATGCAAAGATGACATATTCTCATCACCGCTGTTTGTCCTGTCAACAGTCACGATGCAATGATGTGTGAGGTGGAATTGATTTTGTAGTCATTTTCCTGTTGTTGTTCTTTGGTTATAAAACAAGGTTGCAGGAGAAGGAGATAAGACTTACCCGAGCCTCTCTTCGACACCACTTTCAGGCAATGGACCACAACGGCATGAAGCAGGATCAAAAGAGGAATGGGAGCTTTCATTTTTTTACCAGTCCTACAAGGAAACAAAAACTTGAGTTATAATATGATACTGAGGCAAGCTGTGAATACACTCAAACCATGAAAATATATATCAACAATAATAATAATAGATGATTCTTGAGCCAGTGATTACTGAGCTTCTACAAGCCTTGATGTCAGCTGGAGAAAGACTCCTGTGAGCAAATTTTGTTTGTCTGCCTTTGCTTTATTTATGTCTCTTCAGAGACTTACTGTATAATCAGGGCGAGTCTGTTGATGATACAAACGTCAAGACACATTTCTATCAAGGCAAACTTCCTACAACATTCATCCCGCTTCTCTCCCAACCAATGTGATATAATCAGGTGCCCACTTAGATCAGGGTATCTATCTGTTAACATAATTGTTTAGGAAAGCTGCATGAGAGGTGGATAACAGTGAATTTGCCTTGATAACTACTAAAACTGTAGCTTGTTGTGACAATCACGGTTATGATAATAGGAATAACATGACATTTCAGTTGATGCCAGTCAAACACAGTAAGTTCAAAGCTATCAGTCTCTCCCGAGTTCATATACCTGCTTGGATCTATGCACCTGCCAGGATGATGAACACAACAAAGACCCAATCAAATGTCACTGTTATGGGATATTTTAATGTTACATTCAAAAGCTGTCCGTGTCCTTTGTCAGTTAAGAAATGGCAGCACACAAATGGCAAACATATGCTTGAGGTAAAACAGTACCTTCACGTTTATGCACTTGTCCGGCTATTTTTCAATTGTAAAATCTCCCTGTTTTTAATCAGTTTATGCCTTGGTCACAAAAAGGTGTACCTGCCAACTCTCCCATTTTTTCAGCTAACAGTGTGCACAGATTCATAAGTTACACAGAATGCACTCAACGCAACCCATCTATCACTGCAATCTGGCAACCCAAAGACTGTGTGCACAGTGGCACGTGGCACAGGCGGGCTGGGTTGAATACTAAACACAATAACTTCATTTTTGTAAAACCCGTCAGGGCAGAAGTTGTCCATTTTGGCCAACTGCAATCCTAAAATTACAATTGGGGGGTTGCCATTATCTTTTTCGACCTCTGAATGAATGTTTTACCCGGTTTCACCCGTGCTTTAACAGCACTACCCCATTTTGTTGTTTCTCCCATAATTTGCATGGCCCTCAAAAGTCTAAATAACAATATCCAACCCACATACTCATTCGAAGGGTGTGTGCACAGTCACTTCTGGAAACCATTGCAGTCAAACATAATCTAAGATAATACAAGGCAGGCCCAAAATTTTATTATAGTTAATTCTGTTTGTTTATTCTTTGCCAGCAGCTAAAAGTATTCCTCAGCGTTTCAATTGCTCATCGAATTCCTCCATGTGACGGTACAATTTTTCCCTTTGTTGGGCTTCTAATGAAGCTACAGGCAAAAGTGCCATTCTTGCTATAGCTCGGCAAGATGCCCATGTAGGCCACAAGGGCACTTCTACTGACATTTCAGCTACGACAAAGATTCTTCACATAGATTCGACAAAGCTGCATCAGAAATCCTTTGAGGAGAAACTCTGAAAAGCCACAATAACCCTTGAGACACTCGGAGCCATGTGAAACTGGCCAGCATCCAGAGATGGTGGCATTGCCGTGTTCGCCACGTCAAAGGCCTATTGTCACCAGCCCTCGCCTTCCCGCAACCAGTGCCACCTCAGAAAAGCAACACGCCACCACACAAAAATGTTATCTTTTTAATTAGTTTTCCATGTTGGGTGCAAGTCTGCAACATTAGCACAAAACCTGTCGTCTCTTTCTTTGGTTTGAACAGAGCGGAAATGACTGAATCACCAGTTCTGCTCAGTATCCCTCCAGCCCACAGTGATATCCTGGACGGCTAAACATCAAAGCAAACACTGAAAGGTTAAGAATGTGCTCTTGTGATGCATTGTAATTAATTTTCGTCGATACGGACTACAACGATGAGAAAATACCGCAAGCCATCTTCTGTTGGGTAGCCTGCTCTGATGTTACACTATGTCTGCAATGTGGGCACGGAGTGGAAACTGGAGTGGATTATGGGATTAAATATATTTAAGAAACACACATGAAAGCATGACAGTGCTTTGGTATGAGCATGTGAACAGACGTGGATAAAAAAAAAATGGTTTCCCAAAGCTCAAGTTTTTAGTTACAGTAGTATGGTATTTGTATCTTTTCTTATAAGAAATATGTAAGTGCGTAAGGGATCAGGGACGCAAGTGTGTCATAGTTACATACTATACTATTATTCTGTGTCAGATGTGAAGCATGTAGAGCAAGGTTGGTTGAGATCACTGACGTTTGAGCCACGATTGGCGGTGCAGTTTAGTTGGTGGTGGCGAGAAGTCTAGGAGCTAGCCCTGACTCCCATTACAAACAGTGTGAGTCAACAAACTCAGTCTCGTCAAGACAATAGCTGCCTTTGATCATTTTATGGATGTTAAAGTACTAGATAGCATAAGAAAGATGACTGATCACCCCTTCTAGAGAATAGGACACAGTCTCTGCTATGTTTTTCATGCTCATTGTTATCACATGGCCCTTGTAGCATGCAATGTGTAATTTCTTTGTCTTCATTTCTGACTGTATAAATTAAAAATTGTAAAGGGTTCATCAATGCAATTTGGATTCTTCTGTTTTGTTTTACCTCTTCAGCTCTGTTTGTTGCAGTCATGCAGAGTATTTGCCTATATGGCCATATGCTGACACCACCACTCTAGTTTTTATTCGCTCCAAACCAGTCATCAGAAGTGCATCCATTTGCACTTCAAAAGTTTGCTCTAATTTGCTCCACAATTACATGGAAACCCAGCTACTGACTATAATTTCCACCTCTGGACGGGGATCCAGCAATGATGATGTTCTGAGGGTTATTCTCCAGCAGGTGCCAGGCTGTCATGTGGCCAGTCGGGGAAAGTTTTGATTGTACCTTTGTAACGATGTGGTAGAAACTGGAGCAAACAGCACCTCTGTTTAGTGGTGTTTTGTGGGGCTATGTCTGTCAGTCCAAACAGCATGTAGTGAGAATGTCCAGAATCCAATTACAGGAGGCAGTTGAGCCTGTCAAACAACAATTCGGACATGGGTGCGGTTATTTTTCTAAGGGATGCCAACCTCTGTGGATCTTGCCACACTCAATGCAATCTTGTTGGGGATCTTTGACATGCTGGTGATCTGAGTTCTAAAAGCACTTCATAATAAGGATGCGGCACCACAGTTGGGTAGTCACTGGTGTAAGATGCTGCATACGTGTTAAGTACAATGACAATCATTGCTGGTTTGCACAACAGAGAGGAGAGAACACGATTAGCTTTTCTGCTAAAGGGGTACGTGTAATATAAGCAGACAAGACAAAATGTGAAATGCTAAACGCGCTTAGCGAAAAGAAAGCTTCACCTTCAGCCTAAATGATGTATTTCTCAAGACATTGCCGAGATCAAAGAAAGCATAAAAGGTGTTGAGCTCATCTGGCAGCCAGGCCTCTCATGTACTGACGAAGGCATTATTGCTTTTGCAGTCCATGATTCCCCCCTGCAACACGTGAGCGGGGTTGTGATTTGCATTGAGGTTCGATCCGAGACTCTGATTGATGTTCTCGCTTTGTGGCCACGATGGCTGTTTTCTGGCCCGTTATCGAGGCGTCCTAACAGCTCAGCTCTCAACAAGAAAGGACCCTAACCCCAAAGATACCATCGGTTTTATCAACACAGAATTATCAGCCGATTGGTGATGGACTGTTTGATGTCTATTCCTCTTTGTTGGTCTCTCTGCTAAAAACTGTTTCACAACCGATTTCAGTGATGACTTGAATCTGAATAAACCAGTGAGTAAAGAAAGGGAGAGCGGTCTGATTATTTAAGACAGCAGCAGAGAAGGCGTTAAGCCAGCAAGAATGTTTTAATACGCTGCCACGATTCTGCAGCGTTTCCACCCAAATCCAAAATACGGCCAAGACTGTGTTTTACATCTTATTTTCTGATTATGACACTGATGTGGGTGCATTTAGGAAGATGGCCACCTGTATGAAGACAGTTAGTCAAGGGCTTATCAAGGTCAAACACTGAATTTGTTATCAGTAATGATGAAAAGGGTATTAAAGTATTATTGTCACTATCGTCTTACTTTTTGACACATGGTTATTAGCTAGTGAGAAGTGAAAGATTCAGTGCAGCTGTCTAACTGTCAGAGATATGATCAGGAACACAATAGAGCAGATAAAAGCAGGAAGAGTTATCCCCCCCCCCCTCAGTAAATGAATGGATACTAGATGTCCAAGGAAAATATGAAATCTTAGAAAGAAATAGGCCTCCCTTAAAAATCCTACTATGAAAGCTCATCCTGTCAAGCATCTCATAGCGCACCATTCTTTAAGGAGAAGCTCATCCAGAAGGTGCTGTCACCTGCCTCTCATTCTTTGATTGTTTTTTCCCTCAAGCCTCCACTTTCTCCCCTCCCTGACAGTGTTTCCTCCTCAGCGGATTCATCCAAAATTCAATTACTTTCGAGGAGGGTTCAGCAAGAGAAATGGGGCACTCTCTCAACACTCTCGGGGTCCGGAGTTAGCCCCGAGGAATGCATCTACCTCTCACACTCGCACGCAAACAATTTCAGCAATCTACGACTTAGGCTCCTCCGCTTTACTACAGCTCGCCAGATGGCTATTGAGATGATGATTTATACAGATCTCTCATTTCAGGTCTCTCTTGCTCTGTCACACATTTTCTCGGGCTGTTCACACTGAAGAACCCGGCGCTCAATTCTGAACCTGGGCCATATCTGATGTTTCTGGATGACTGTTCATATCTTTGTAGGATGCTTCCCAGACACCAATGGGAACTGACAGAGGGGAGGCAATAACAAGCATCCGTTGTTGAACAAGCTCTTCTCTCAGGTTGTTTGGAAGACATTTCAGATCTGTGGCTGGGAGTTTTGATTGAACTGAGGTGTAAAACTTGAGACATTGCGCTCGTTTCTGTTCTTTCATTGCGGAGTCTTCTCCTCCTGCATGCAAAAAATAGCCCGGGCAAACTGCCATGAGTGCCAGAAATTATGAAATCATTGCTCTTTTTTATGGATCGTGACTGGTAATGTGGTTGGTTTGGTAACAGCTAGCAACACCCCTGAACTTAACCCTTAAATGATTATGTTTCACGTGATTAAACTTACACTATGTAATAAAAAACTTAATTACCTGTGCTGTAACACTCTAGGTTGCTGTATGAACGTACATCCTTTGTCATTATCCCCTGCTCGCTCTCCCCCATGTCACCCCTCTGCTCCTTTCCTCCTACCTCCAGTTGGAAAATTGATATGTACTCTGCTTGGCGAGTTATTAACATTTCTATTTGTGAGAAACACTTTTCTAGCCCTTACACCCTTGGCTGACGCACACGGACACCCACGCAAGTCTGTGCTTTCCTCACTGAATTATTCCATTTTAGATTATCTAATATCCCTGCAACCACAAGCCTCCATGTTCTTGACATGTACGCAGTAAATGAAAGAGAACACAGGGGCCATTTCTTGAAAGCAATCAACGTCTCTAAACACGCTAAACGCTATAGTTGCCCTTGAATAAACACTGTTCATTCGCTCCCTGGAAACAGCAGAACAAAAAAAAAAAGAAGAAGTACTAAGAACACAATCAGCAGATGAATAAGAAACAACCAAATATGATATGTACAGCAATAGCGTCTTTTCATCAGTTGTGTGGTTCAGATAATGGAGCTTTTCAAATTGCATATTTATGTGGATGTCCATTGATACTGGCTATGTGATTTAAAATGTGAAGCTGTTAGTAGTTAACAGTCAAGCTACAATACATTGCCACAGCTTGCTTTATTTTCATCATGGAGCCCCACTGCAAGGATATTAAAATGCTGAGGCCACAGAGTCCTAATTGATCCAGCACATTCTGTACAATACAGCGACCAAACAGCAGTATTTAGAGCCCTGGAAACAAGAATGGGTTGGCACGTACCCAGCCACAAAGAGATTTCAGAAAACAAAAAAAAGTCTATTAGATGTCGGTGAAGAGAAGAAAGTTAAACATATTTTATCTTGTTTTTTGAGCACTCAACATTATTCTAGGTACGATGTAGAAACTTTAGCCTAAATCCCTTAATTTGAACGACGATGAATGATATGAATTAAAATTATCTTTCTCCACTACAGCGACTACAACTATAGGCAACTAAATACTGTTTCATTGTACACATGACGCAGGCAGTTTTTCCCAACAACGGACAAGTCAGTTATATATTATCTAAATTAAGTGTTTTCAGTTTAAAAGAGGACAACTTTAGAGATTATGTAACACTATGATAACAGCTGGCTAGCAAAATCTGAAAATATAGATCTCTGTCTTTTGGGGTTGATAAAATCTTTTGTCATTTGCTAAATCTTCATTCAGCAACTCTACTGGAACATGTACAATCACATGATCAACTAAGAGACGTCCCATTTGGCCTTGACAGTTAAAATGTGAGAATCCACCTATGTGGAAGTGACAGAAATTTCTCCTCGACGATGAAATACGGCACATATATATTTTTTTTTGGTCTTGGGAGCTGCTAGCCACCAGTCAGATGGGAATTCTATGGACACTAACAATTGTGCACACGCATGCTCACGCACACGTCTCCGCTGTCACGTCCAGTTCTTAGTGTCATTCCCTGAGCTGCCTGCTAACTAGATTCTTTATCCTGCCCGGCTGTCGGGGAAATAAGGATGACATTAAAGGAACGGGGGCTCTCTCTTTGGATATTCCAGTCTAGGGCTAAGAAGGCTGAGGGAGGGCCGGCCGGAGTTACTAAGAAGGAGAGGTGAAAGGGGAAACGTGGTTGAAGGTGTGCTAGAAAAGGGCTGAGAAAAGAGGGTGAAGAGAAAGCCGCCATGACAAGTCGTATCATGAGGTGGTGCCAGACTGAATACAGAAGCTGACAAAAGGGGAATATCTGGTAAACTGCAGACTTATGCGCAATAATTTACATCATATTAATTAACATTGGAGTCTTACTGAGTCTATAAAATGTGTCGGTGTGATCGGAAACACTAAACAAATTTATAGCCCCTGCAGTGCAAATTTTGAGGCGTTAAAAGATGTTGATTTTTCAAAATAGAGACAGTTATTAGGGCTGTCACTGGGGTTGTTTGTTCTCTCACAGCTGCTATGGGCACTAAAGCAGCTCTTCAAACTGTCTAAAAGTTTAAAATTAACTCTGATGGAGTACAAAACAGCGCGGTGATGATTCACACGCTGGTATATTAATACTGATGATGCTGTAACTCTTTGAAATGATGCTACCAGCCTCAAAACAGACATTTATGTAAACATCTTTTTCCAAGATCACAGAGCATGGGGACTGTATTACTTGACGGTCTGATGTGAAGGATGTAAGGGGCACATATTATTTTAGAAGTAACCCTTTCGGCAGCAGCTTAGCCTGGACAAACCAAACACCGGATCGAGAGAGGATGTTTCTTATTTTTCGCGTGCAACACAGTCTCCCCTACGCGCTTGGAAGGTGATCGTAAGGCGAAATGTAGTCTCACCACTAGATGCCACTAAATCATACACGCCGGATCTTTAAGCTGATCTGCTCCCTTTATATCACTAGATGTCTCATCCATCAACTTTTCTCTTTCCAGCAAGTTCTGTGAGCCAATCTGTGCCGGCTGCCTTCTCGTAGAATCCAGCTACTCTGTGAAACTCAAATGAATGTCTCTCGCTCGATGTGTACCGCCAATGTCAATCTAGCTCTCAAACACGGTCAGAGATCAAGGATTGAAATGGGATTCACCTGGAGAGGAAGCTTGCTACACGAGCTGCTGAATGACACTTGTAAAACGTTGTGCTTCGGGGTTATCAGAAGTCTAACATTAGCTTCATCTAAGTATAGCAGCAGCAGGAGCAGGTGTATTTGAGGGAAATGCTAAAAATTCTTCAGGCTTAGGTGGAGACTTTCAATGGCAGCGATTAGATATTCACGGGCTGAAGCATTTCTCTCTTTATCTCCCTCACACACAGCCTCAAACACACATTTTTACTCAGCACCTAAATTTAAATCTGTGACACTGAGACTGATCTGCTGCTGAAACGATGAGTCTCTAGCTAAATCTACAGTATGCTAATGCTATGGAGAGCATCAAAGTCTAAGTTCTTCAAGGAGCTCTGACTTAAAGTACAAAAAAAAAAAACATTGCATATTTTACAGTGTACCAGCAGCCGCAGATTTCATTGGATACGTCTTTTTTTGAAGCAGGATTGTTGACATCCCATAATACCACAAAGCAGCTTTTTACAGATGAAAGAGAAATATTAATAGCGATCAATAAGATGCATTACATAAATGTTCCTTAAAGTAAAGACCTACAAAGATTTTGCAGTTTGCCAAATCACTTAAGCCGAATGTACTGAAGCAGCAGAACTGTGGGCTGATTTAAGGGGGAATGAAAGAGGATTGTCAGATTATTAACACAAGTTAATAAACGCCTACCCTACAACAACTATAATCATTAAGGCTGCTAAACATTTATCTTACAGATTTATTTTAATCAAATCAGCCACTTGGAAGAATCAACTTGAGCCAAAAGCAGAGCGCACAATCCAGCCAACAGCTAAGAAAGCAAACAAAGCCGTGGAAAAAAAGACGTTTGTTCAAACAAACAATGAGCTGGAAATTGTCCGATTGATCTGACTTTGTGTGTGGAGGGTGTATACTGCTTAATCATGGATGAATGCACAAATAGATGAAGGCAGTGGGTTTTTTAAGGCGAAATAAAGCAAAACGTGCTTTCCATAGAGCAAGTGCTTCAACAGCAGTCAGCAAATATTTGTTTATATTATATACTGTATATTCCCAGGTACACAAGTACACAGAGTACACACACACACACCACTTAAACCCATCAGTCTGAAAGCTATTCGTCTTCAGCGCACATTTTCTCTGCAAATGTCGCTCACGCGTCTGAACCAAAACAGCCCTGCGAGCGAAAATAAACTTAAGGGCTAAGGCGAGCAGACATGCTGTAGCTACCGCTGAGAACCCAATGCCACAATGCAAATAAGCTCTCACACAATAACAGACGACCCGCATCTCCATGCTAGGCAGCCGAGATTCAATATCGGAGGACAAGGAGTGCTGCGTCCCCAGGCCCTTCTTGTAAAGTGGCCCATAAATCAAGAACCCTGTTGAGAGCTGGTCTCTGTGGGTCTGGTCCAGGACTGTGGAAACAGAGCTGTGCTCTGGCTGGGAAAAAGGCAACCCCCTCACCGCCCCCCCCAACCCGCCACACTTGCAATGCAAGGTTTATCTTAGCAGCATAAAATTATTACCATCATTAACCAAACTGCAGACTGGAATTGTT
The DNA here is from genome assembly GCA_005024645.1 of Planiliza haematocheilus. Classification (NCBI taxonomy): domain Eukaryota; kingdom Metazoa; phylum Chordata; class Actinopteri; order Mugiliformes; family Mugilidae; genus Planiliza; species Planiliza haematocheilus. The sequence goes on along the minus strand of SRSE01000183.1, from coordinate 283,087 downwards.
TAAATGAATAGATGATGCTGCTGCTCAGCGATGAATGTACCAGAGGTATTACTTTAGTCGAGCCACATTTGCGGAAAATAACTGCAGGGTTACTTTATCTGTTTAATTCTTACATAGCAATCAGCAATGATAGATAGGATGAATACCATTTTACACTCAAAATGGTCACCACTGCAATGAATTTTAAAGTTTTAAACTCCCTCAAATGACATGCAAAAGCTGGAACAAAAAGAGGTGTGAAATAAGATGCCAAAACCAAACACATATGTACTCATATCACGCAACATGACTTGGTTACATGACAACAGAGTGGCATATGTACACAATTTTCTGGTTCAGGGCATGAATGTATTAAAATGTATTTAAAAACAAAAAACAAGGAGTTCTTCACATCCAGTCCACCTGGACCACCACCATACTAAACAGCAGGTGGAAATACACGTATAAAATTAGCTGTAAACACTATGTTGCCCCAGGTCTCATGTGAAGTGGTTAATGGCAAATGAAAAAATAAAGAACTGCTAATGAAGCGCCCCTTGATTTCACTCACTATTAATCCCCTGACGTAGCTGTTCTATTTAAGCTCCAGCCTGGCTCAGAGCATTGAATTTGGTGCAAACCATCTCAGCGTTCGTACTGTGTGTGCATTCATATAGTGTATGCAAATAGGCCATATCCATGACTCCCACTCAAGAAGATGCTCTTTATAATAGTATGAGCATCTTTTTTTTTTCTGTGGATACTCAGAAGCCATTGCAGAGAGCACATGTCCTAAATAGGCTTGTAAAAGGCTCTGCTGAATTCTCTGAATACCTCAACACCCTCCACTTAGAGAACAGGTCAAAATGTGAATACAGATTGGTAGTTGTGATTGTGTTTTGATAACATCACAGGGCTGCGTCGCATCCAGTATGCAGTTAGCCTGCAAAATAATTTAGTCCGGGGCTCTTTTTTTTCCAGCCAACTGGCTTCTTGTGCGATTTTTCATCTCCACACCAACGTATGGAATGTCACAACAAAGCCTTCATGAATGAGTAAGCACAGATCCGATGAGGAGAGGAGGGGAAATGGGAGGAAAAATTGCTCATTTTCCTTCCCCTGGCATGCAATTTCCATCCACTATCCACATCTCTCTAAAAGCTATCTAAAACACATCAACTTCATCTTTCTAGGCTGGATGGGTCTCACAGGATCACCTCCAGACATGGCACAAAGACAGTGGGCCTGAAAAGAAAGGATGAAAATAATAATTCTGTCCTCTTGCTTATAGCAATGGGCTTCTCATTTTACTGCTGATTAAAAAGGGGGGGAGGGCATTCACTTTGAGCGTCACTTGCCCCTAGCAAAGAAAAATACCGTATATTGAGGTAACTGATCATGTCTTAGATAGCCTTTTCATCAGAGAGAGCACTACACGAGTATTTCAACGCCTCCTTTTTCATTTTAGTCATGTTACAATTGACCAGCACCACATTTTAGCTTGGGGGCACACTACTCTGTTGCTGACCTCAAGTTCTTTTATTTCCAACTGTAACAAATGGGAAAATAAATGCTTTAAAATTGCATTTGATTCTGGTCAATTTATGCTTTGAACGCCCCCGAAACACACACATACAAAGCTTGAATTTGTTTTTCACGAGCAATGTGAAATGACAGTTTGAAATAATGCCATCACCATCCTTTTATCGGGGTATTAAGGACCGCTCTGGTAGAATTTGAATGCCATTATATGCGGAAAGTAAATAAAGCTAGCATTGCAGCAGCAGGCACTTGTCTCAATTCATACATGAAGGCATTCATATCAAGGTCTTGAAAAAAAAAAAAGGAGTGACCATGAAAATGATTTGCAAGCAAGGATCATTCTTTATTATTCCACTACGGTGAATTACAGCAGGAAAGGGCGCACCCAAAGCACGACTGCCACAAAGTAAATGGAGGTCCGAATTTTGAGGGCCACTTATTTTTCCATTCAGCTTGGTCTCCGGAATAGACTTACTTCCACAGGAGAACGATGAGGGAATAAAGCATGATTCTTTTGTTGACACAGGAACATACCAGCCATGATGTCGGCCATTGTACAAATGAATTAATTGACATTTCTCCTAATGGCTAATTCAGAAAAGCTCATAAATCCAAGCTGATTGATGCAACAATCATTCGGAAAATACCATAACGCTGTCCACCTCAGTGATTTACAGTACTGGTCCCACTGACCTAATAAATGCTAAACCTCAAACTCACTAAACGGACAGCTCCAATGGTTTAAATGGGAGGCCAACTATGCTGCCAGATACAGCTGAAATCTATTCAAAACCCACCAACAAATGGCCCAAAATATTAGATTGATAGTTTGTACTTGGACCACCCAGATTGTCATCATCATCCAGCAACAAACCACAGCAGCCGACCACCACAACTACTGACATTCAGCTACTACAAAGCCATTTGAGGACATTATGGCACATCTTTACTCTCTAGACTCAGAGTAGGATAGTCATACATGTCACCTGAGCCCTGAAGACTTGAATTTGTTTACAACCAAATGGCTCTGGATGGTTGTAGGACTAACCAACTGTGTGCGGAAGTATTTTTCTTTCTGCATCAGTTAAAACACTGGTGTGTTGAAAGACTCATTTTGAGATAATATTTATAATATTTGTTATACAAAAAAAGTGAAACTACATGAATATTCCTATTAATATATAAGCACTACATAGTTTCAACCCATTAAACCAAAGAAGCCACATGTAACCGTATGTATTTCCATCTGTATTCTGTACACTTGATTCTTTTTTGAATGGGCAAGCCAACATGCCCAGACATATTGTTATCTAGCCGATCTACCATACTTGTCAATTCATGACATGATGGCTGCAACAAAAATAAATAGCTCTGAATCAGATCGATGCCCAATGATTGCGATGGAAAATGGAACAAGGCATGGGGAAAGAGGAATCTCATCTTCAAGGGAATTGGATTTTCAAAAGATTTAACTGAGAGCACGTCTGTTATGCATGTAGTCCGCAGCTTCTAATACTCGGATTTCACAACAGTCAATAACTCCTGCACAGCAGTGCCACGCAGGAACGGGAGGCGCTCACGCCCCAGTACAACATTTGCAATATGTAATATTTGCACAGATACAAATGGCCACGCACATACGTAAACACACAATGCTGAATCACCTCCCGGTATTTCCATTTCCCCTTGAGTCTTATTAATGTCATTTAATAGCCATGATTGAGGCGGCTCCCACTCAACTTCCTCTCCAACATTCTTGCTCACAAATCCTCATCAATTGCTCCAATCACTCCTCACACAGAGCCAATATTCTACGGTGAGACAACCCTTATTTCCCACCGCATTAATGAACTCTTTCATTTGAAAGCCTTTGACTGTCCGCCTCTTGATTGCAAAGCCAAGGCCAATAGGCACTGGTGACAGCTTCTTGAAAATTAAAAGTATCAATCAAGACAGGAAAGAGGGAAATGTGTGATGTTTTCAAACCCTCCTGTCTCCCAGAGAGAGCACTATAAGTCGAACAGGGTCAAGTGGCGCTTCAAAATGCTTGACGTGGATTTTTTTTTAGCTCATTTTAGTGCAAAATGTCAGCTACTAGAGGGAAAATCAGTGGATCACATTCTGAGGTTGATAGTGATATTTTATGAGATACTGGGCAGGTTTGCATATCACAAACGGCAAATAACTAATATAGACTAATATCCACTGTGTTCAAATATTTTAAAATAAGGTTAGCAGTCGAGCCTGGCGATCCATCTGTAGGGTTTAAGACAAGGAAGCAGTCAAATGTGGCATGAGAGTTAAATTGCTTTTACCACTAATGAAGGATTCCAAATGATTCCTAAAATAAACCCACCAATGAAAGAACATCTTCAGGCGCACATTAGCAGCTGCACTTAATTCATCATGGTGCAGAATAGGAATTCAATGCTGCTGGGCAAACTTGACCAGCATAAAAAAGTGCCAATGCTGGATGACATAATCTCTGTCTAAATCAATTTCTGTGTGAGAGCACTCGACTCAGCTCAATATGTAGCTGCAGGGCTTCCGTTAAGTGGCCACTGCCACTTACCTATTAATTCATGTGGTGCTGTTTGCTCCTGTGGCAAGCACAACCCCAGATGTTGGCAATTAATACAGTAGGCTAGTGAGTCAAACTACAGCTTTAAACCAAGAGACAATGTGTCACGAAACTCAAAAGATTTGAAGGAGAGAATGAGATTTTAGAGGAAGCTTTTTAAAACGGCGAGTACAAATATTAGTGAAAAACGAAAATGATCTGCAGGCCTTGGCCTTAGGAACCAATGAAAAAAACGAGAAAAAACTCTGCAGCAATCTTTTCTCGATACAATTGTGACATGTAACTTGCAAGGCTAGTATCGTCTGTAAATCTTCCCTAGAGGGAGAGGAGGAATACTTTAAGCCATCGTCTGCTCTAACTTTACATCAGTATCACTTCCTGATTCCCAAATATGTCTTACTGGCAAACCCCAGTCTGGTCAGAGCCAGAGTGGAGATCCAACATCCATCTGGACAATCATAAGCCATCATCCATCCAAGCAAGGGAGGGAGGGAAGCAGGAGGAGGGGAGAGGAAATACTAGCAAATACCAAGGAGAAGCACACAGGGAGCTGAGTCGCCAAGCAAATCACTCAGCAGAAATAATTTGAAATAACTAAGACCGGGTTCTTCTCGCCTCCTTCGGCACGCGCACGCGCTTTGAGTGTGCATCAACAAGCACACGATCGTGCACTTGCACCGGCGCGCATACACAAACGCGCACTGCTGACGCACCGGAGCCGTATACAAATACTCACATAAAGAAACAAAATGCATGCGTAAAATTAACAGTTTGTGTCCACTGACGCACTAATCGCTTGGCTTGGATAAGTACATTTTCCACTGAATAACAGAGGAGACTTCAGTAGCACACTTTCACTGCCGTACTGCAGCCGCGAATAGTTGCACTGAGGAGGCTCCGGAGGTACTACAGCAAAAAAATAAAATAAAAAAGAGCGACTAGGATTTTATGCGTTACTGATGGAAAACATGTTCCCTCTAAATGCGCATTTAAGTGTCGCATATTAGAAAACCATGACTCCAACTGGCAAAGCCCGTGGATAAGTGGCTGATGCTTATCTGGGTATATGAAATACCAGTGCCAAATTCATCGTGGGTGCCTGCAAACAGAGGGCAGCATGGTCCAACTTTGACAAGGTAAAAAAAAAAGAAAAGAAGGAAAGAATAAATTTAACTTACCCACAAGCAGTCTCCAAGCGATAGCGTACACTCTGCTGTCAGTTCAGATAGCCCCACACCATCACGGTGTATCAGAATCTGTTCTGGTCTACAGAGTAAAGCAGAAACGTTTTTTTAAGAAGGATATCCAGCTGTGAAATAGTCCACTTCTCCAAGAACGCAACGTCTGTCCCAAAATTACATATTGCCAGTCCTCGCTGGCGCAAATCAGAGCGCAAGAAAAACACCTGCAGATAGTCACTTTCAAACAGCGGGGAAGAAGGAAATGAAGAAAATCATGACAGTGATTAGGGAAATGGTCGACGGAATCAATGAAGGACAATATCAGAGGAGGCAATTAGTCTGATTATCCTATTAAATCAGTTGCTCAGCCGCTCACAGACACGCAGCCCCGGCAGGTGAGTCCAGCGACTACACGAGCGCAAATTTCCAAAGTGATGTGCAGAAAAAGACACATCAGATGCGTCTCTCTCTCTCTCCCTCTCTCTATCTCCCTCTCTTTCTCTCACCTTCTCTCCCTCTCTCTCCCAGTGCCGCTGTAACAACGCGAAATGTGTCAAGGGAACATAAGTAGCACTGAACACGATAAGGATTTACACAAAATAAAAGCTCACAAGAAGCAAGCATGCGTTTGCAGTCCAAATCCCCATCATGATTACCGACTTAAATATAAAATTCACCAGTAAAGCATGATTAAATCATAATGGGTTTGTATTTACCATAACAGCATTAGTAGATCCTTGCAGCATATTGTCGTGGGTATATATTTGATGCCGCTTCACTTGTACGACGATTCCTTCTTAGATCGCGGTTCAGTACAGTACTTTTATTTTGAAGAACTCTTAAAAGGATGCAGTTTTCTGAATCGGTCAAACTTGGCACTTTTAGTCCGACCTGCGTTCCTCTGGAGTCCTCATCCTCCACATGGCGCACTGGCGAACCGTTTCTAATGAAAGGACGTTAGGACGATCGTCCACATTACGCGCCCTTTTCGCCAAATAAACACAAACTGTAGGACTTACTTACTTACTTAGAGGCAAACAGGCAATGCTGTGCGGTGCAAGTTTGACGATAGGCGCACTGCCGCCCCATGGAAATAACAGAAAAGGTCTGAAATGCACTGTAAAAATGTCCTCAAGTCTGAACACTTTATTGTTATATAACAGACGTCAAATGATAAATGCAATGCAAGATCCTCCAACGATAAAGCACATTTCTTTACAACCTTAGCATCAGAGCAATAATGTGAACCCGGAGGAACAGTTTTCTTGCAAAGTTGAGCGTGACCATGAGGAATACAAGATGTTGTGTCCAACATCATTTATAGTGAGGAAAATGAAGTAGCAACACTACTGAAAGACCGATTGTAAGAACATAAAACAGAGCCGATACAGAAATCCACAGGGTGTTTTATTGAATTTTAGATGAACTATTATAAGACCAATGCTGCAGAATAATTTAATATAACTAAAGAAATCAGGCAGACACAAAAACCCATTTAACTATGCACAGCAGCTATGCATGACCTGGCACACACCTTACCTTCATTTGCAGCAGAAAATGGCCTAAATGCTATGCTCCATTACCACAAAATTAGAATTTTTTTTCTTGTCTACTTCAGTGGGCTTATAAAGGCAGTCATGTTTTTTATTATATTTTGGAAAAATAAACATGACTACACCAACAAACGTGTCTCAAATGAGAATTTTAATATTAAAAACAAAAAAATAGAGATCTTAGTGTAGATCACTGTGTAGTGTATCCACGCCCGACGTCAGTATTCGTTCGTTTGTACCATTATTTATCGCCATCTTTTCCTTGTTCAATATTAACTACACACTTAGATGAATGTGACAAGGCTGCTGAAAAGCCTGACCGGGTTTCAATCAGCAGAGCTCAGGTATTACGAGTATTTATGAGAAACCAAAGATTCACTTCCAACAGGCGAGAGACAAAACCCTGAATCACTAAAGATGATGAATGGACAGCGAGGATGCTTTGCCTTTCTTCCAGAGCTGCAAAGGTGTGATCTAGATTAAAGACTTAAAGGTAAGCGGGCCAGCCAGGACGTAAAAAAAAGAGACTCGTTTGATTTCCTCCTCACTGGGCTACCCCTGTCAAGACTTTGGCCTCTGGCATTGCGCTTCTGTGAGGTGAATTTCGATGAGGGGAGGGCTTTGAGGAGGAGACTGAAGGAGACTCGGACTGAAAATGTGCACTTGTGAGCTTTCTTTGTCATATACAGATCCTGACGTGCATAGAGGTTCCTTAATGAGCGAAGGAGTGGACAAACACTGCATTGATTCCCCCTTCTATTCGAGGTTCGCGTCCGCAAATGCCCTCAACTCAGTCAACTGTTTAGTGGGGGTTGAGCATAATTTTTCTGCTGATTTGAGGACGTGGTGACAGCCTGGGAGCAGTTTTGAGGTTAGAATAAACACATGGATGCAACGTTACAGACAGGAATCGTGGACAAATTAAACTGTAATGTGGTATAATGTCAATTCTTCTTAATTTTAAAGAAATGGAAATGGGTCTGCATGTGTTTAAGGCTTATTTAAACTGCTGATTTGAGGTAAAGTTAAGTTCATCTTCTCAGTGCGGTGGAGTTTGGAATGAAACTCCTCATTAAGTTGGTGAAGTATGTGTCAGTATTTTCCATAAATTAATAAATAAATACATCAATGAATATATAAAAAAAAAGGTGCAACTCATCCAGATCTTGAAGAAAATGTTAAAAGCCATTTTCTTATACACTGGGTATTTTTATTTTGGTTGTCGCAGAGTGAAAAGAACACACGTGCAACACGATGGACAGCGGAGGAGGGCTAGCTCCATTCATGCTTGTTTCACTCTGAAACATTTGGGGTGAGAAATACACAAGAGGGTTTCCTGGGCAACCGCTAATAACCAACTGTCGGTTACAAAGCTATGCGCGATTAGCTTTATATGTGGATGGAGATTAAGAAGCTGCATCCTGGAGACTGTTGCTGAGGCAGGCTAAACATACGTGGTGAACAAATGACACCACATGCAAAAAAGTGAATAGGCTACAGGTCCTTTTGAAGGTGACTGCATTACTTTTAATGCTGGACATGTAATATTCCTTGTACGCTGACCTGTAACAATGGTGGTGCTGGAGCCACTGGGTGAGCAGTCACTTCTGCAGTTCTTGTATCCGTCTCTGACTATGAATTAGAATCTGACTAATGGTTTTTCTGACTCAGTTAATTACAGTCTGAACAATATGCAACGAAAGCTGTCTCAAAAATCATTCCCCCTATTCGCTATTCCTCACATAATAAACAATCCTTTGGTGTAAACTGACCTGTAAACTGAAATCCTAGTCAATATTTTGCACCAGATGTAGAGACTAGAAACACTGAGTGAAAGAGTGAACATAGAAATAAAATGGTGGAAAGAAATAAGCTTTCACTCGCACCAATGCCCCTGACGTGTACATAGTTTAGGATTAAATATTTCTCATCTGTTCACAATATGAAATATAAAAGCCAAGTTTGTTAATTAATTTATACAATGGCATTCCCACAATAGCACGGGTATGTGTAGACTTACCTGTGGACCGAGAAAAATCTTCACAAAGTACAAGCAACCGACAATATTTTCCTATTAAAGTTAAGATTTAAAACTACAAGTTGGAACTACTTTCCTGAAGAGGCCATCTTTTGAAAATATTAACACCAATCCGGGATAACATTATGACCACCTACCTGATATTGTGGTTTCTGGAAACAGAAGGGTGTTAGTGGGGGGCCTTTGGGTCCTAAGGGTGAAGGGGAGGTTCCTCTGTGGATCATCCCTCAGATACTTAATCAGTTTGGGATCTAGTGAATTTGGAGGTGCACTTCTTTGTATTTTTCAGAGTTGTTCCTACACTGTTTTTGTGTGAACTGAAAGGCTTACTAGTAAAACAATACGAGTATTTTGAGAAATTAAAATGTGCCTGAATAATTTTGCAAGTGAACAGACATGCAAGAACCCACTGCAGCAAATTGTAAGAAGTCATGGCCATATGTGCCTGCCTTGCTTCCTCAACTGCATCAGGCTCATTTGAATTGGGGGTAATAATCAGACATCACTTTGCGAGATGGACTGTTTTCAGAGAAGGCTGCAGATTTAATTGGGGTAATGAGGTCACTAGAGGAAGCCTCGAAGCCCTTCTCCAATTACTGCCTACCAAACACAGAGTTGCAAACAGGACTGAGCAGAGAACATCTCAACATGACAAAGTTATTATAGTGTAGCACGCAGATTAACAAAGCGTGACCCTTCCTGTTAAACAAATAACGCACGTTTTAATTTGTTCCTGTGGCTGAATAATGATACAAAGGGGGAGGGGACAAAAAGAGGCCAGTCATTTTCATGTGTGCCTAGAACAGAGAGCAAGCTGAACTTGCACACTCTGTAGTCTTCCTCTAATTAGAGTTGCAGAATTTGCAGTCAAAGACGATATCACAAAGATGTTGCATGTGTTTTTTTTGGAGGTGATGCCGTCACGCAGTTGATGCATAATTCACCGCTCATCCCTGATTCAGTTCAGCTCCCCCGAGAGGATTTAATGGGATACGACTTCATGTAAGTTTGAATGTGATAAACAGAATCCAGTGCGCCAAGTGAGGGGAACGTTTTAGGGAAGTCTTTGCGATGTTTTTCAGCCTATTTTGACCAATACAAAGATTTTTACTTTGTAAACACAAACCTGTCCAACATTAACGTTCAAAGCCAGCCAAACATAGATGAATCATTTTTCTAAGTCAACAGCGGGTTCTTAGATGTGGCAGCAGCCTCACTTGCATGCAGTCTGCTGCACACAGATCAGTTTGAAGTATTGTTTAGGCACAAAGTGATGAGCACAGTCTGTCTCTGTGTCTCAAGGCAACACAACGCTTCAGGTGTTGCAAAGTCACAATAACCTCCCGCTGCACCAAACAACAGGGGACCAGACAATTTGGATGTGATGGACGCGGATTTCTCTGACAGCGCAAATCTCCATGTCACACCAGTTGCAGGACTCCTTTTATAGTACACTGCATGGTACATTGGGCTTCAGAATGAGGCATTTATATGAACATTTATGTTTTGTTCAAGCTTGCAGTCTGTGGTTCGGTGCTAAGCTCTGTTAGCAAACATATTAAGACTAGTGACAAAACACATTTTGTTCTGTACGGCAAAATTCCACCTGGACTAGGTTTCCATAACAGCACTCTTTCTAGGCTTGTGCAAGTAAGAAAAGTCACTGAACCCACTTTGCTAAAATAAATAGTTACATGCTCTAGCTGAGGTAAGTCTGTTTGCAGATATTTTTAAAGTCCTCCTGGCCTACATCTGACAGCTCAGAATGGTTATTCTTGTCAGGGAGCCGATATTGACTCTTAATTCATTTTACTCTTGAGCTTATCTGAATGGCCTTGACCAAGGGAACTGAACAGAAAAAAATACAGGTCAGGAAAGACGTCTACTGCGCCAAATACACATGCTGAATACCAGGAAATGCAGTTGTCTATCCTCTTGTATTGTACGGGTAGGAGATCTGTCACTTCCCACTAATCCTTTGGGACCTTATTTTATCCCATGGCGTCCAAAAACGGACACTAAAGCTGATCAAAAATGTAAAATCCCACTGGAAGAGTGCTCTCTATAAGACACTTGGTGGTGAAGTTACCTATGATGAGTGGAGTCCAGCAAAATATACCAGTGCTCTATAGTTTTGTCACAGAAATAGACCTTTCTGCTTTGCCTGACTTAAAGACACATAAATCTAATTTGGTTTCGCACTAAATTAAAGCTGTTACCCAAACTCTGACATGACTTTAGTTCATAAGCTGTGGTAAACTTTTAATTGGGCTGCATGAATCTAATGAAAGCAATTACAGAAATGCAAGCAAATAAGTATTTTGCATCATAGTTTAAAGTAAAGTAAACAAACTGATGGTGGTATAGCCCCCCCTTCCCCCCATCCCACCCACCTTAACTCCATTCTTCGCATGATGGCATGAAAGGTCTACAAGCAGTTGAGAGAAAGCTGCTGTGCTTAGCTGGGAAATGATAAAAGCACTTTCTTTGACTGCAAGTGTTTGAAGTTCGCTCTGCAGTTTTTTTTTTTTTCAGTCGCTACAGAAGCGTACAAGCTTTAGAGTAAAGGAATGGAGTAAAGAGTGGAGAGAAGGATGAGAGACCTTAGAGAAGACTTCATGGTGAGATGTGATCTACAGATGAGGTCCTTTTGTAATCCTCGTTGCTGGCTGTTAAGACAAGTGGCTCCAGTTATTTAACCTTAACCTTAACCCTGTTTAGCCTCATGACTGCTGAAGTATAATCTAATCTAACTGACACACGTTCAAAGTCAATGTGTAAAATGTTAAAGAGCAGCACAAAAATCTGTGCATTTCAGCTGTCACACGCGCTCGAGTCAACAAACTATATGGTCCGTCCAAAACAGATTTTGCAAACACAAGTTGAATCTAAACAGAATTCTTAGAAGTCTGTCGGTTTCTAATCGTATTTTCATGATGTAGCTCGAGAAGAAAATTAGGCCGTACGGATGTATCCGCTAGGGAGGCAGAAATAAGCATGGTGATATCTGAAGCAATGTGAGCTTAACATCCTTATTCAAAGAGCATGCCATGCATGATATGCTGTATAAAAAAAATACTAAAAAACAGACAAGATGCAAATCATTTCAAAGTAGCAAATTCTGTCATTTAAGTAATGTATAATTTTGCGGTTACTAAATAAATATAGATTCGCCTAATTACTTAGAGGCTCCTTTCACTTGTGCTATTCGCTCTTGCATCTCTCAATATCACGATGTGTTGTGCAATCAAATCTGCAACCTAGCCCAGTTGTGCTGCAAACAACACACACAAATATTAACAAAAGTAGATATAATGGTCACTATTAGGGTAATAGGCCCAATAAATGTTGGTGCAGAAATAGTATTGAACTGTTTATGTAAAGCAATGCAAGAAATTAATTTGAAATATGTTTAGAATTATTCTTGAGTTTCTTTTTTAATGCTTTAATACATAATATACATATATTTTGTGCATTGCATTAAGTGTGAATGTAGAGTGCACTGGGTCTACGTGAGATATGGATGGTTAGACAGAAACAACACTGCAAGCCGTCGTGCACTGAAGCTTTAAATAATGTCAACTTATCTTTATCAAAGCCTTTGTTTCAAGAAAATTCTTAACAGAGTCGATGAAGGACGGGGCATATATTATTGCCTGTGTTACACGGGTCGTAATCTTTGGAGTCAACCTCTTCAAGCGATCACACGTCCAATGGAATGTGAAACACGCCCGGTCTGATCTATCCACTACGTCCTGCAGATTTGCCTGAAATGTTGTTTAGCCGGGTAATTGAGTGATATGAATAATAAGTAATTCCCGGTGAGCTCTGTTCAGCTTTGTAGTGGTACCCAGGCCTTGCACTTTGATTTATGAATGATGCATCAAGAGCTCCAATAAAGATATTCAGAGTGCCGAAACAAAAAGACCCCCTGCCTCCGTATGGACATCACGCTTCAGTTAATTAATGGAAATAGACCCAGGTGGTCCATGTGTGCTTGATGTCAAACCTTGGATCATATTTGAAATGTGCACCCCAAGACGTATTAAGAAATATTCATTAATAAGGACGAGGAATGAGTCGGGCTGCAGGTTAAATGTGAAATCAAGGAAATTATGGGCCACTATAGTAAGACAACAATAAAAGGCTTACTGGAGTAGAATTACAATCATGTAGGAATCTCATGTTACTAACAATGACTAAAAACGCATTGTGCCACCCACACAGCGGGCACAAGAGCTTCTCTTACCCTATACTGGAAGGTGCTAGGCCTCAATACAGAGGAGCGCCATGCTTTCATCCAAGTGTGTGACGTATCGGATTATCCAATTTAAAATATTATGCAGGGCATATATCAGCCTGTCAGAGATGAGTAAGAGCCGCTGGTTTTTGTGCGGCATAAAAGCAGAGAGGTTGGTATATTATCAATTTATTTTGGGAATGCCATACTGTAAAACTGTTTTTGCTCTGAAATAGAGCCCATACGTGAGAACGTTTTGTCCTACTGTATGTATTCAAAGTCAAAATCATTAAAATACTGTACACACGCCGTTTATCAGCTACGGACACACAACATGGTCCCAGTCATTTTAAGGGAGAGAACAAAACGTAATCTTATTTTTCTAAAGACATTTGATGGATGACTAACTGCACTTAATTAAAGAGACAGCAGGGAAACCTACTGCAGGAGTTTGATAATGGACTTGCTGGGATTGTGAGGAAAGCCCTAAAGTGAGGTGTCTGTTTGGCATTAATTATCTTTGACTTACTAATGAACCCGTAAACTGATGTCGCCACTCCAAGACTAGCTTAACAAAGTAATGAATTAAAAGCCACTAAAGAAGTAGCCAATGTTTGTACGCCCCAAAATCTGTGAGAAAAGGATAATACTTAAAATTTCAATCTTGGTTAACTCCACATAAGTGGTAGTAAGAGTAAGCAGTTTAATAGTTGACAGAAAACCCTCTTTCCGCGGCTACTTTGATAGAAATCTAACAGAACAATAACTCTTGTCGATTGACAGCGCAGAAAAAACAAAACAAAGCCATACTATTTTACTAGTAGTTAGAAAGTTTTTCCAATCATGTCATGAGTAACCAGAGTCTAATATGATGCTGCAAAATAGCACGTCAAAATAAAAGTTCCCCTGCTGTAGAGTTGGAGATGCAAAGCTTTGACTTGTCAACCAAAACCTCACTGTGGCTGTTGATGTGTACATCCCTCCTTGAAATATCTAAAACTGATCAGATATTTATAGTCAGAAACAAGAAAAAAAAAAAAAGAGCCTTTGAAGTGGGAAAAAAATATTCCATTTTATCTTGGTTGCGCTATATAACGCAACTGGCACTGATATTAAAAATGCCTTTAAAAGGGATATGGACTAGTCCAATCCTCCGCTGCCCCCTAAAGACACATCAAGTGGTTGTAGAGTACATAGATAATGAAATAAAGGCTATAAAGTCCATCTTGTTGATGAGAAATTCAGATTTTAACATACCTCTGGAAAAAAGCATTACGGTTTTATGTTAATTGTACATTATTCTGTTTGAACTGTCCCTTGTGAGATGATAAGACATATAACTAGGGATGTCCTGTCCTGATACCAGAGACATGCACACGCAGGCAGAGTTCCAGCTGTATTGGAAAATAGTATTAACAAAGAGCTGCCTTCACTTATTTACTTGTGCCGGTGCAGCAACCATTCAAGCAGCTGCATCTTTCACCACTTCCACATTCACTTAAGCACTCAGTCATCATGATAGCAAAAAGCTGGCACCGCTATTTATTTAACACTTATTCAGAAAGCCTTCATATACACAACAATGAGTAAACTCCCAACCTGTGACTGTGTGTCTCCATTAATTATAGCTTACATAATGCAGCACGTGATAACCCCATTATTCGAAAATTATTCCACAAGGTTGAGCGTAAAACACTCTCCTCTGAACTACAGGGCCAAGTTTTTTTGTTCTTTCTTTCTAATAGTTTCTCGGCTCATTTGGACTTTAAACTCATGCATTTCTAACGAGGCGCTTTTTATGTTGCTTGCAACATCTCAACTAAATCAGAATGCACCCAGCCAACCACTAGCGCAGTCCTTTCAATGGGAAACTGTACATCTTGAGTGTCATTATTGGATGTCTTCAAGCAGGGAGAAACTTTGTTTAGGTAAAGGGGTAATGATCATGAGGATACTTCTTTATTGCAGTTAACCTCACACAGTTCATTTTGAGGGAACTGTCTCTTAAAGGGAATGAAATCCTTTTATACACAACACTATTGTTGCTGCCCTTGAAATAGAAAGTTCGAGCAGTAGAACAAAGCTTTTTACGACAATTCCCAGGGCTATGATTACAGATAAGACTCCCCTCAGGCGACTCTAAGTGAAGGGCAGATGAGAAACAGAAGCCTTGCATGTGGTCTAATTACAGGACAACTAATTGGTTATGAAGCCAAACCCGAAAAGATGACTTTTTTGCACGCATACAGTAGGTCATATTCATACACAAATGGAAAGACTGACTGTCTGCAGTGCCTGTGCTTATTCTCCATATCGAGAATGGCTCTATTCATCACTTCATGGCAGCACTTGGCAGAAAATGGCGATCAGTCTCTGATGGCATGTAACACAGCTTTGGAGAGCCATCACGCTAAAGGCCAGGTTTGTTTGAAGTTCGCTTTGCAATGCATCAGTGGCGATGACCTAGATTTCCTATCTCTCGTTCCTCCAAGAGTGCAGCGACAGACAGCCTCGTTTCAGCCCTTTCCATCCTCTAACTATGTCAGCTCGCCTGTAAACATTTGGCAGAGAGTCACATCACTGCGTCTTCTCGTTTCTCCACAGACGACTCCCTTTTCTCGGTGTCGACTCTTGACTCCGCGTCCCCTAGGATTGAGGTGTAAGGCAGAGTAACATTTTTTTTTTCCCCTAAGCTAAATTGACACAGCACATGGCAGTATAAAAGAGAAATAATAAAATTAATTTACAAATTGACCTCTCTTGTCAGTGACAGTCAAGGCATGTCTTGTCATTTTTCTTCCAAAAGATACGT
Organism: Planiliza haematocheilus; assembly: GCA_005024645.1. NCBI lineage: Eukaryota > Metazoa > Chordata > Actinopteri > Mugiliformes > Mugilidae > Planiliza > Planiliza haematocheilus. The sequence goes on along the minus strand of SRSE01000183.1, from coordinate 267,161 downwards.
GCACACGGTCTCAAGATTTTGCAAAGAAGTTTTTTAAAGCCTTTGGGGTAATGCTGAGGAGATCTGGGTCAGCATGTGCCTGTTTTTTGGCCTTCGTCCCTGAACTTCCTGTGGGGATAGACCATGCAACTTCTGACCCATGAAACACACAACAGGTTAAAACCCATGTGCCCCCAGTGCTGAACAACATGGCCTGTCTGGCTGTCTTCCTGCCTTTCTTCTCTTCCACTCATTTGCTTTCTTGATGGGTTTGACTCACTGGCAAACAATGAAGACGACAAGAAATGAACAAAGTGCAAAACTAGCACCACTGGAAGACAGCCGCGTGCCTCTGAGGTAAGATGTTTATTTTGACTGCAACTAAAAGCAGGCACTGAAAAAGAAACAGGCATTAGCCAGCCATCTTTCGCTCATTTCCTTGCATCCCTTCTCCCTCTCCTGTCTCCTTCCCACACACCCACAGGGGACAGTCGTCAGTGCAGAGTACACCACAGTGAAGGCACAAGAACAACACTGAAAACTGCTTCAGCTCAACAGCAGAGTCAACAAGCCAGAAAGAGCGTTTTTAATTATGCATGCTGCGCAGCATAACATGGCCCTGTCAGTCAGGGAAATTGCACCTTCTTCACCATTCCTCCCCAAGTCTTTTGTTGGTTTCCTAGGTGACCATGTAATCTGACATCATTAGACAAGTACAGTATGTTAGCCAGATATGCAGGTGCCTCGTTCCAAAATATCCACCCTACTCCCGCTTAATCCTGTCACACCAACTGCCACAACCACCCCTGACTGTGTGCTAATTTTCATTAAAAAAACAACTCTGTCAGACCTCAGGATACCAATGAAAACATAGTGTCTCGGGAGTGCAGCGAATCGATGTTCATGAAAAAAAAAAAATCCACCGCACGCTGTAGCCTGTGTGTGGGTTTGAAATTTGGCTTGGGTCCTGGGTATTTAGCTCTTACTGCTCAGCTTTTTAATATCCTCCATGTGCAATAGGCACAAATTTAAAAGAACACTGAAAATGATGGATTGCTCAGGTTCTTCGGCAAACGAAGAAGCACTAATAAGAAATTCTATAATGCAATAAAGTTGGATTTCCAGTCTTTACAAGTTTCTTAAACTAAACTAAACACTAAGGAGTCAACAGAAACTCAGTGGCTTTTTTCTATTTTGTGATGTGGACTAATTGCCCTGAAATCTGAGCCTGTAGCACTTTTGTTACGATCAATTTTTCACATCAACACTTTCTCCACTCAGTCTCATTGGGAGTAACACTCTGATTGGATAATTGTGCAGCACATGATTCGGGACCAAAGTTCACTGGAAAGTAGCACTGCTGTCAGCTATTTTTGCTTTTTGCTTGTTTAGATTTTAAGATAATCTGCAAAGGGTTATGGTTACTTACACAAATCAGCCACAACATTAAAACCACTGACAAGAGAAGTGACTAACATTGACCATTTTGTGACAATACAATGTTGTGCTGGGAATCTTTTGGACCTGGCATTCATTCATGTTGATGTTACTTCGACATGTAGCACCCACCTACACCAGACCAGACATCCCCACCCCATTGCAATGACACTTCTTGATGGCAGCAATCATTAGGTTTGCCATTCGAGCTTGCTTTAAAATAAATAAATAAAATAAAAACATGAGACACACCTCCAAATTTACGAGAACCCAAACTGATCAAGTGGCTGTGAGATGAGGACCCTCCCCTCAACCTGTAGGACCCAAAGGCCCCCCACTAACAACAGTGCGTTGCCAGACACCACAGGACACCCTCAGAAGGCCCATGTCCTTTAATTCTTTAATGAGTCACTACAGTTTTGGAAACACAAGGTTAGAAAGGTGGTCATGATGTTACGGCTGATCTGTACAGTCATATTACAACATGTAGCCAATAATCACATTTATAGGGTACGGATATGACTTCAGTTTAGTTTAGCCAATCAAATCTATCGGGGAGACAGATTGTTGTCATGGTTACAGTAACTGAACGGAGACAAAATGATGTAAGAAATGCAATTAGAAGTTTCAGACTTTACAACTCACTCTGACTTCTTCTGTGAGAGATTACGTAGCCCCGCACCAGCGTTACACTCCTTTAAACAATGCTATTAGAAAGAGAAAAAAAAAAGTTCACTTAGGTCATTTTAAAGGATGAGTCCCTCTGTGCTTTTTTTCTTGAGCTTTCCAAATGGAGCTGACCACAATGACGTAAGCTCGCTGACAGTGGTGAGATTAAGTGGGTAACAGGAGAGGGCAGAGCAGGAAGAGAGGAGTGTGTCTAATATCCACAATTTTTAAAGAGGGCAGTCATTAAGAGACAATACAGGATTTATATGCATTCTTCCTGACGAAGAAAATTTCAATATAATGTGAAACATGTCTTGTACCTTGAAAAGGGACCCTGAAAAAGACCGACCAACTCCGCTAACATTTAAGTGTTATTGCAGGAAGTACAGAGAGTAAAATGAGAAACAAAGAGGAGCAAGTGGGGGAATCTCTACTATCAAAAGCTCTGGTTGGTGCCGTCATAAAGGCCTGCACAATTCTGACCTTTTGCTTCCAAAGATGACTGTCAGGCTGAAAGAGAGATGAAACACTGCGGCTGGTTTGAAGTGTTTACTGCGCTTGCGTCTGTTTGATGAAGCAGTTCTGATACATGAAAAATAAAACCAATGGATGCATTGGTGATTTTAATCTTTGGGAATCAGTCATTTGCGTCTTGAGAGACGTAAGTTTACCAACCTTAAGCATTTTTTTTTTTCCACAGTAAAGCCTCAAACTGACTGTATCAGCATTATTTGCATGACTTCAGAAATAGTTTGTCAAAAGTCTTGCCGAGTTTGTCAGAATTATACTCCATGTCTACAGAAATTACTGCTTGTTTCTCCAAATGATGATTACATGAGAGGTACAAAATGTGGCTAAGACTTATGTCAGGTTCTTCAGTTTTAATGAGAATCAGATTTTAGGGCTATGGTAAAGAAGATCAGGGAGAGGAACGGCACGTCTTATCTGGTCTTGATCATGACACTCTCTTCTGTTGAAAGATTCAGCCGGCGCTGCATGAACATCATCTGACTCCTCATGCACAAACTTAGATGAAATATTTAACTGGATGTCTCCACAGAGTTTCCTTCCTTGACTTAACAAGCTACATCACCACACAGCAGTTTTTCCTCTTGCACAATTTGTACTGACCAGTTCAAAAGCAACAATACTCAAGACTTTGCAAAATGTTCTACTTTGCAGAAAGAGGTTATCATCCTTAGAATCATTTCTTTTTAACCGCTGACATTTGACAGGTGCGGTCTACAACAGTATCAGTAATGCAGAGTGTGCAGCTGCGTCAGACCTTCAGGCCATTAGAGGATCCTCTTATATCACATATCCTTTGAAACACGACTGTACCAGTTGATCAGTGGCTGAGTTATTGCGGTCTCTACAATCTTCCGTTTACTAAAGCAGAATAAAAATGTTTGTGTGAACTAAACAAATAATTATGAACTTAAATTTGATTAGAGTTAAGGTGCTTTTACAGTAATGTGGAACTGAGGGGCCGTAACCTATGCTCATAGCCAACGCCAGTGAGAGCCTTTTATACTTGTGCACTCGTCTTGCTCGCTCAGAAACATCTCCCAAATTCCAAACTAGTCGTGCTTTGTCTTTTTTGTTAGCCGGGTTAATTTTTGTTTCCACTTCCTGCTTCACTTTCAACAACCAAAACTTTGGAGGATATTTCGTCATACAAACGTTTGCATCTCCGAACCTCCTCAGTTAACCTTTCTCAATGTGTCCCATCTTTATTGATCCTAAACAATCAATTTAAAAACGGATTTAGATGGAGAAGCAGCCAGAAATACTAAAGCGGCAATATGCTACTACCAAGATTACCAGACACAGCTCTTGTGCTCTGCATTGCCGCAAAGCACAGTTAAGCACATTTCCAGGGAGATGCACAGCAGCTACGGCGCTAGGGTCAGTGTAGGGATCTGTGCTGTTGCCGCATAAGTACGAACCGCCTATTAGAGGCAGAACTGCAGTTAATGGAACTGTTAATGTTTTAGGAGAGGCCTAACCGACCCATATCTGTCTAAAAGCCAGTGTAAATGTATCTTATTAAAGGTCGAATTACAATATGCAACCCTCCTGTAGCCTCTTGTTTAAGAAGCTGTTGCACATATTGCACTACTGTCACTCTTGTAGACAGGAGGACAAAGTTGACAGCACCTCCTCAGTTCATGCATGATAAAAAGGGCTCACTGTAGTCTTTGTGGTTGCAGGGGTCAGAAATACAATGCCCAACACAGAGACATTTGTTGTATCTGTGTTTTGGAGCTAGATGTGTACACACAGCACGCACCTTATGCAGCTTGTGCCTGAAATATGTCCGCTTTTGAGCTTTTTAAATCCCTCACCTCCTTATGTAGCCTAAAAAAACAAAAAAGTAGACAATAAACCACTACTGTCTACCAAAAAATAAATAAAGTGGCCACTGATTTATAAATAAAATGGTCATCGATAGCAGAGCATTGAATCAGCATTGAACTTGAGGAACAAAATATATCCACTAAAATATATTTTTTTTTTATGAGCACTGCCATCAGAGAAATGCTACCTTTATAAACTAGAGCATTTCTTCTGACTGAGTGGTCTTGGCAAACTGCTATACTCTGAGGATCTTTGCTTAACACAAGGGTAATGCTACATAGTTGGAAAAAAGGCTTTGTGTCTCATTTCTGCTTAAAATGAGGTCGTTAGAACGTTTAGAACATTTTTCAATAGGCACACAGTACTGACATTTATAGTGACTGAGGCACATACTAATAACACCTGTCAGCTGATTCAGACAAATGTGCTCAGGACTACTGTACCTCCAGCAGCCTCTTTTCAACCTTTTGGAAAAGTTGGCTCTGATTCCGATCCATCAAAAGCAACTGTCTCCTCAGAAAAAACGTAGACACATGTAAAGGATGTTTTTTCCTTTTTAAATGTTTTTAATCTAAAGTGCATGGTCAATGAATGACAAGCACCAGTCCAAAAAAATGTTTTCCAGTCTGCTAAAATCAAATGATAAACAAGGTTAGCACTTTGTTTCCAGGGAGACGGAAAAAATAAAATAAAAAATGCTCCATGAGCACAAACTAAGTGTGCTTGCAGCTTGAACATACTGTACATGCAATACAATGACACATTTGTTGGTATATTATTACAGCTTACATCTTTATCAGCTTCTATTTATTCCAGACATTTTGGAATTTGTAAACAGCACTGCATCCAGTTGTGTGACATATAGATTAGATGTGACACTTCTATATGCTGTTAAGTACCAAACATATGTACAGTATAAGAAGTACAGCCACAAGCTATAGGCTGTGAATGTAACATGGGCTCTAAGCCACAGACTAAAAAGAACTGAATAAGTCTCTTGTGTTGACAGTTCAGTAATGTGATGGGTAAAAAAAAAAAAAATAGCCTCAAAGAATTTCTGCAAGCAGGACACTTTTATGCTATTAATGTGGCTTCTAATTAGCCACGTCTCTTAAAATAACATCTTAAATGTTATTAGGTTCAGTGAAGATTGATCAAATACAAATTATTCCACCTTCCGTGGAGCCCGTCAGAGAATCACAGTCTTGGTACGAGGCCAAGTTACACCCACTCATCTAACTTTCAGCAGCATCTCGGACAGAGCTTTCTGAAGCTTCTGTTATCTTTATTGTCATTTTGCTGACACAATTCCCAACTCAGCACAGGTATGGTCCCGGATTTGCGGGTAGCGAAGAATCCTTACAAAGCAATACCAGCCGCAAGAGTTCACAGGGGGGCGGCTCTAATGATTCACAAACTTTATCCAACCTATTTTGAGGCAGGTATATTTCCAAAATGGTAAACTTAATTTATCCATGCAGGGCAGCAAAAGTCATGTCAGACATGATGTATAAAGCAACATGACTTAATACCTAAACACACAGGACTACCAGACACCAGGACTTCAGCTAAGAGAAGCAAGAGATTTTCTTTTATTTGATATTGTGTGTGCCTCTCTACACATCTCTCACAAACTCCAGAGGGATTATTATGAGTAGTTAGTGTACAGTTGTTCCACTGTAGATTCATTTCCGTGGAACATTTCATTTAATCTCTACAACTCCCAGGAAGGACTGACTTTCTGTACTGTTGTTTGTTTCTTTGTACATACAGAACATCTACGGATATACACTCAATTTATTTTATTTTTTTCCCTATATGCTTACTTGCTAAGGAGGGAAACTGGAAGACAAAAATAATATATATATTTTTTTTTGGAGAGACTGAAAGGGAGACAGTGGCGCCAGTCTGAGAGGTATAATATAGTGTACAGTGCCATGGGTCTTTGAGCCACATGATATATTAGACAACAGTTGAATGTGAGGTTCTACCTCCAACAGGTTTTGCCCTCCGACTGAAAGAGGTCAGTATTAAGGACGGTTTCTGCGATAAAAATAAGTGTGTTAGTAGTGAAATATGGAGTATGTGCACATGTATGTTGTTTTCATTGCCTCCTACAAAAGAACTGGAGGATGGTTTTGCCTTGAACTTCTATGGCTATGTTTACATGGGCTTTAGCATTGCACTAATAATCCTAATAGAATCAGAAACGACAAAAATCTCACGGACCTGATCCAAAGGAATGATGGTCTGGTTCTTAGCCATATCTTTGCCGATCATTAAATCCATGCGAAAACCCTTTATTGAAATCTCTAATCTACCTCTAAGAATATAGCCTGTGTAAATTTAGCCACTCATTCTTTAGATTTAATCTGGTATGCATGACAATAGAGAGCAGGACTTTTGACTTCATCTCTATGATTTAATGCAAATCCTGAGCCTACGATAAGATCTGCGTGGTTGTTTCTTGCAGTGTGGCACATAACCAGGAGTTTTGCAATGCGCAAGAAACCCCCGTAGGAATTCTAGGAGTAATGCACACACTGCTTATTAAGGTCTAGAGCCAACACGGCCGTGGTCTGCCTCTGTGTTTGCCATTCGAGGTTTTACAAAGCCACTGAAGTCCAATACTCAATCTGATCAACATAAATGAGTTCCCGTAGCAATGAGGTAAAGACAAAATCACAATGTCAACAGTTTTTCACCAAGACTAATTGTTTAGTAGAAAGTAGCAGCAGTGAAAAGTGGGACATGCTGTCAAAATGTGGCAAACAGAAAAAAAACAAAAGCATTTTCTCCTCAAAAAATGTGTTGTTTTGGTGAACTGAATCATTGCAGAATTTTACTGAGATAAATTTGGTTCAATCTGCAGCAGCGGTTCATTGTTCACTAAAAGAGAAATGCCTTCTCAGTCTTTTCTGTTTTAATGTGTGTTATTTCTAACGCTAATAACATTAAAAAGCTCCCTGAAAGAAATGTGCACGTTGATGTTTCTGTAACTGTGTTTTGAGACAGTATTTTACACTCCTCTGTAACTTTGTGCACGGATGACATACAACAACAGGTAAAAACACTTTGATGCTAACTTCAAAGTGTGAACCTAGAGGAATTGTTCCAGCTTACATGCTACTTGCCAGCTTTCCTGTCAACTTCTAGACATTTACTCATGATCAACATCTAATGTCCCCTGTGATACAAGATGAGAGCTTACACGGAAGCCTCTGTTAGATAAAACAAGGTGTGTTTGTTAGTGAACCGCTAGCGCCTGCTGTGAATTCAAGTTGCTATTCTAATTATTTCTTAAACTAAAGGGCTGAGGGCTGGCTGTAAGCTATGAAAGACGAAGACACATTACAGAGATAATCTTGCAGATTACAGTTTTAATGGAGACTCCCGTAAAAAAATATTAACCTCATGAGCTGTGTAAAACCCCTAGCCTTAATGGCTTTTATTACACGCGTCCTTAAAATGCAGTTTAATTTGCACTACCTCAAAATGTAATCAGCAGAATAATCACAAATCCGTGCAGAAGCTTATTATGAACATTTATCTGTGCACTTGGGTTTTCTCACTAATGATAGTCGCCTCTAAAGGACACGGAGTAAGAACACACGTGAGTCAAACAGGTCGGCTCGAAGAAAACATCTGATCAATAATTCACTCTAAAGCCATGCACATCTGCTGTTAGCCTAACGGGCAACTGAGTGAGGTTGAAAATAGGGAAATTCTAGGTGAGCTCAAAATGAAAGAGGGGAAAAGGCGAGTGGGTGGGAAATCACATAGATCACTGGGGATGAAAGGAAAAACCATGGAGGAAGAAACGTGATGCACAACATCAGGGTGAAATATGTCTTCTACATGCTTTATCAGAAGACCTCCCAGTATCTGGCAGGTGGCACTATCTCGGCTGTATATATTCCCTCACAAGTGTATGCTGCTGGTGCCGACAGACAGATTGCACACTACAAAGATGCCCATGGTTTATAGTGTTGTAACAATTTTGTTGGGAAAAGCACGGAACCGGCGCCAGGAGAGCAACTTGACCTCAATCTCTGCATCTTCTGAGACGCACTATTGTTAGGAAAATAATTTAAGCCATATTTTTTTTTTATCATTTACCACTCCTAGTGCTACTAAAGAAAAATAAAACTAGTGAGTTAAAAAGCTCATTTATGTTTTTGAACAAATTATAAGTGAATTTTTCTGGTGAGGCCAGTCTCAGCTTTTCAAATGAGCATTTTCTTCTCCTTGAAGGTCGCTGATTTGTTAGAACCGCTGTGGTTTTAGTCACAAACGCAAATGTAAATCCAGCAGGTTGGATTCTCACAGGATCTCATAATCTCGTCAGAATCTAACTGTCTCGCAAAGGTAAACTTTTGGCTGTAATATGCATCTTGAGATAACAAGTAAATCTGGTAAAAGTTGGATGAGAAAAACTGACAAAACCTGATGGTCAACTGGTAGAACCTAAACTAAGAGGCTGTTTGCATGTTTCATCCATTACTCAACAGAATTTGTCTGAATGTTGACTTGATGCACACACCTTAATGCAGATTTAGCACATTTATACCCTCTTAAATAAGGTATTTGCTAAATTTCTCAGGGTAAATAGCTTTCCTAAACACACTGTGGGTTAACTACTATTACATGTTTGATTAAACTAACAACCAAGACAATCCATCCACGCCAAAGCATTACTGAATACAAACTGAACATGAATGTAAAATGGCATCCGTGAGCTCCAAGTGACCCAATCTTTGGTGACAACAACAATCAATTGTGGGCATTTTGCGATTTTCTAATTTTGTTTTCCATTCCCGCATCTTATATATATATATATATATTTTTTTTTTTTTTCCCCAATCCCTTTCCCTGTAATATCATTCAGACAATGTCTTTGTTAGAGGTGTCCAAGGGCAGAGTGGGAATATGTGACCCTCTCTCCTCGTCTTCAATGGAGGGTTGATCTGCAGCACTGTTGCCAGTGTCAGATGCCAGCACTGATAAAGCCAGAGGCAAGATGGCAACTGTCCACCCTGGAGCCTGCATTTTAAAACCTCCTGCCTGCAGCTTTCAGATGGACACAAAACTCCGCCTCAGCAGGCTTTTTAGTCTTCTCTTCAAAGTCTCTCGATCAATTAAGGCAATAAAGAATAAAGTAAAAAACTACAGAGGTCTGATAACATATCATTTTAAGATTCAAAAACATAACGTCTTAAAATCTCTGACTCACACCTCAACACCAACTCTGTCACACATGAGCCACTGAGTAAACACCCTGAACACGCCCGCCAGCTATGTTTCACGGTCTCCTCCACTCTCAAGATTGCAGATTCTTTATCTGCAAAAACCACCTGGGAACTTGACAAACTGCATCAGTTACATCAGACGCGATTTGATAATTTTGCCACTGAATTGCTTGACGTGTCATTTAGCGATAATTACAAGAAACTGCAGCTGGGAGAAAGCAATACCTTGGTTTTCCAATGCGGCACACCTGCAGAAATTCAGAGCAAGAACGACAGCTTCACCGGCGTATAAAGCTAAACTAACGCATCCAGTCAAAGTAGCCACAGCTAATCATCAGTGAGGTTACGGATGCATCTGTGTGGCACAATAATTTTCAAACAGCTCAAATCAACGTTTAAAAAATCTTCTCCCAGTTGGAGGATTTAATAAAGCCAATGGGAAACTTCCCTCTGGCGCTGAGCCATCTGCTTTTGACACAGCAGCAATTAAGCTGCAAACTAATAACCCTGTCTCAAAAGCTTGAAGGTTAGTCATTTATGATCGGTTTGCTACTGATTCTAATGTACCTTACAAAAGCACCGTCACTCATAAACCTGTCATTTTCAGTACAGTGAGCGATAACACCTATCTTGTCTTGAGACGGCCATTAGATATCATTATTTCTGGTCTCATCTCGGTCAAGTGAACTCGATATTTCTTCCACCAGTGACCTTTTACTAACTGTAAACTGAACTTTAACACGAGGCTTATTCTGCTATACGTTAACAGGCTACATGTATAACACTGAGCTTCACATTACACAGATTAAAAACTAAGTAAAACCTAATTAACTGTTATTTAACCTTTGTGCTTTCACCACATGAGCCTCAGCCTCTTCAGATTGCGTGGTCACCAAGCAGTGATTCAAGTCCTGAGAGATTTCAACGTGTCTCCTGTTAGTGGTAGTTAGTGCGGTTAAGCTGGTAGAGTGTTTCCTACCTTCTTCTTTGAACTTAATGGCCAACTAGCACTGTGATCTATAATTTATTTGCTACGAGGCCTGTGTGCACACGAGTGTGAAGTGAGTGTGTATTTCTGTGTTCTTGTTCTTCTAATTTTGCGAGGACCAATTAGAGTTTTACACTTTGAGATTGAGAACAGATAAGAGGAAAGATATGTTCTCACTCTCTGTTGTTTCAGTGTTGAAACTTGATTTTGGGTCACAATTCACAGGTCACACTGTGGAATCAAGTCAATAAATGTCCTCAGAAATAAAGGTATGAGTGTGTGTCTATAAATAGTGGGGGATATTTGAAAACTACAGCCTGAGAGTAACGAGGGGCGAGTTAACAAAGGTCCACACTTAAAAGGCAAGTACATAAAGCGCAGTAAACACATTAAACCTATAAAATGGGGGAAACACAACAAGACTAGATTTCTTTCTTTTTGGAGGTGAGGGCCAAACCTTGAGATTTCAAAATGGCAAGCCATCAATTCGACCCTGCTTTTTAATCTATTTTACTATAAATAGGATAACAGATCAAATCTAATTATGACAAAAGTGTACAAACGGCTAACGGCTATGTCTACATCTTTTAAAGTCTATGCAGGAGATGCCATCTGCTGCAGCACTTCTTGATGAAGATCTTTCAGGGCTCTGCCAGCATAGTCAGCGCTGTTAATAAGGTGCAGAGCTAATTCGGGACTGGTTAAACACTGCAGATTGAGCCAATATTGCACATCAAAGTCAATGCAAGAAGAGGCAGCTCCGTCCATAAACTAGCAATATTTTTTGTTCATTCTGAAACATCTGGACCTGAAAACATACAAGAGGGTTACTTAAGTAACCAGAGATAGAGCAACCACCTGTTGATTCCTCTTTCATGATTGCCTCTTAACCGTATGTACTGGGAGATCTTTCTTTGTACTGTCACATTCTTCTCCAGATATTACTCCGTTCTTTCCTTTGGATAAGTTGTGTAATGTTTCTACTTTAATCATGTGGTGAAATTACACCAACATGCAGTCTGTGCTCTGATATAAAAAAAACTTTTAATACTGTTTTGTCACTCTCTGTCACCAGATCAGAAATTGGCTTGCATACCAACTTTTGAGTATTCAGCAAAGCAGTGAAAAGTGTGGCAAATTAAACAAATTAGTTCTCAATACAACGTATAGCTTATTGCAATTTGTCCCGCATAAATTTGTTGGCGATACGTTTGAGTGTCTTTTGTGTATTTTCTCTTATCTCAAACTTACAGATTTAATTACCCATGTGAGTCGGTGTGGAGTGCACAATGCAGAGAGGCGGTGCGCGGCTTGTGCTGGTAATTATTTCGTACATCACTGAGCTTGTAGACAACCCACTGAAAATGTAAGCAGCATCCGTGATGACGGAGCATCAGCACCGGGCTGTTCTGGGCTGATTACAGAGTCTCAGGCTTTACGATGGAATAAGCAGAAAGGAGGAGCATTAGCCATCTTGACATAAAGGTCAACTTTGTGCTTACAGTCCAATGAGCCACATTTTCTTCCAACTCACTGTAGGTTCGGCTTTAATGAAAGTGATCCCATCAGCTCAACGTGAGTCATTTAGAGTAAGAACATTAACGGAAGCAACAAAAACCAACATAAACACTCGCGATACTGTGAATCTAATTCATCTTTTGTCAAACTTAAATGCTAAAATAAAGAACAGGTAAAAAAACATTATGTTTCAGTCAGTTGTATTTTGCTCCAGGGGTTTGTACATAAATAATGTTTTCCAAAAGCAAGCAGAGGGAACTGAAAAGTCAACTATATTAACACAAGAAATTACGATATTGTGGGAAAAGCAAATGTTCACATTAGCATGAGAAGTGCAGAAATGTGTAAAATAACTTATTTAATCTGCATTAGTCCCTTTGGCAAACAAGCCTTATTTACAGACTAACAACAACAAATGAAAGACAAACGAAGTCCATTAAATCAGCACATTAGTGAAATGTCAGAATGGTTATTAACGGTATTAACGTGCATGCAGACTAAAACAATGTGTCCAGCGCTGCACCATCTTTACACTCTCTGTGGCTGATGCTGCTCGAACAAGCCAGCGCACTCTTGCTGAGTTAGAACAACCAGACACTTAAACAATCCTTCCAACAACCCTCTGAATCAGTTGCTTCCTCTGCAGCCACAACTGACTTACCTACACAGCCTTAAATATAAAGGAGCATTTGTTCATGCAATGATGATTAGACCTATCACTGCAGGTACATCTGATTGTGTTTTGCAGAAGAGCAGTGTGTTATATTTTGAGTCTGTGTCGTCATTCCATCAACCACCAATGAATGGCTGCCAGAGCCAAGCAGGGAGGAAGCTGGCATAACAATGAAGAGAGAATAACCATAGAAACTAAGAGTATGGCACAGCCTATGGCAGAAGACATGAGCTTTACGAATGCTACGAATGTACTGTCTCGAGCGGAGAGGAAGAAATAAATAGATGCAGATACAGGTGAAAGATTATGGTCTAAAAAAAAAAAAGCGATCAAATCAGTGGTCGGACGCTTGCGCTCACCTCTTACTTGGTGTCTGTTTTTGTTTTTACAATACTTTCCAGAACTTTTTGCCACAAACATTGGCCTTTATAAATATTAATGTTCCTTTGTGTAATCTAAGATAAATATGTCAGTGTTGTCTCCCTAACAATCCCTACTCCTTATAATGAGATGCCTTACTTAGGAAAAGGTCTCAGAACTGGCTGGTCATGCTGAGCTCTGAGTGCCGGCCAGGTGTCATCGCTTCACACCAGCGTTCGGAGACAAGACCCCCTCCCTGTCACCACCTGTTTTCATGCGTTTCTCTCCCAACTGCTGTTGAGGATTATTTTATTAATTAAAACGTTTTTTTTTGGAATTACAAGAATTTGGTAAAGCGGTAATTTCTTCAGCACAATGCACTCAAGGTCAGGACTAATGATTTTTTTTTTTTTTTAAATAAATAAAAAAAAAAAAACTTTCTCACGCTAATTCATCAGTTCTAAAACTTTGTCCAGTAACTAATTACAAGCTGTCATCAGATTTGTCCATGGGGTGGTCAAATTATTAGGTTATGTGGTACTGTCATCTGGGAAGAGAAGAAACAATGTGCTCCTGCTGACAACTGATTATTGTAATTTAGTGAAACAACTTAAAAAAAAATGTATAATAAAGGTTTAACAAAGCATTGCACGTAGTACATTAACCGTTTTATCCAGCTTTTCTTACAGTAAAACATAGAAATAGTTTGTTCTCATTATCTCTAGACTCTCAAATCTCGTATGTAACAGTAATAATGGCAGCTGATATTCTAAAGCACTTTTTAGCTATAAGTGGTCGTACAGTGTTTGCACGTTCTTGATTATCCCTCTCCAAGGTGATGCGCACATCGTGTAATTACCGTACACCCACAGACGGATGCTGTGAGTGATCAGACAGATCTTAGAACCAAATTAGCCTCACTCTTTCCCTGGAAGACGAGGGAAAGATTCTGCAGGTAATGTCTTAAGAGCTGCCAAGTTGGTCCTACGAATGAGGAGAGATTTTCAAACAGTTTATAATTGGAAAATGTTAGGATTCATCACAGACCTTATTACCTGCGTTATGGCAATCATCAAGTTGAATGCGCATTACACAATGCTACACGATGCATTTTGTCAGATTAGGGGTTCAAATCATGCAGACAAGTCAAAATACCACAGACAAGATTTGGTGGATCTTTATCATCGAGTGACATTGAGCATGCACTCCTATCTTTCTGCTTTTGGAAGTGTTCCTGGTGGTTTATCACTGCCAGTCTGCAGTCATCAAACTGTAAGCCTCACAAATGATTAACTTTCTAGGCTTGTTAAATACCAGGTTTCTAATCAATGTTACCAGCTGCTCTAGGGCTGTTATGCCACGTGGGAAGAGCTTAAAAAAAAAAGAAATGAGATGTATTGAAAATACTTAATTAATTCAAAGCTAAACTGGAAAAAACAAGACTTATATAGCTCGTTCCCCTTTTTGTGACTATGACTACAACTTGAATAACTAGATGGTTAATTCTAACTCTGCTTCAAAACCAGGGAACAAATAGGTTAGCCATGCTCTCTCGCGCTCTTTGTCATTAAGAAAACTGACAGTTATAGTCCAACATCATTTATCACTTCTACAATTATATCGTAGAACTATTTTGCGTCCGTTTAAGTGTAATAAACAGCAATCAGCAGAGCAAATATATCAAACTGGAACAGGGCTGAAATCAAAGGTGTCTATTTAGACTTTTTCTCGCCCTAGGTAGCATCAGAAATGGCTCATTTCACCATGCCCTGACCAGCTGTGCCTTCCAAAGTAGAAGAAAATTAAAAAGATGCGTGATCCGTCTCAGGGATAACCATGTTAGCTCGCTGATTTTGCTTGGATGTATTTTTATTTTTTGTTTAATTCTTTTCAAAAATTTACATACTTGACTCCAGAATTTGATTTGGGTAATTATAACGCGGAGTGGGAATAGAACAAATTTCTCTCTCTCTTGCAGTCTGTGCAGTTTGGGACTGCCCTGAAGCTTAAAAGTAAATACTCATTTTCAAAGATTTCCTTTTAACAGCAGTGTGCCGTCTCTGCTGGTACACGTTATTCTCAGCTCTTCTCATTGTTAGCGGAGTCATTATGCTGTATGTCTTGAAAGAGATGTCACACCAAGACAGTTCTTGCCACAATTCCTCCACATACCTCGTGTTGTCACTCCAGGGTGGCCAATTATAAAGTCCTGTCATTGACCATGATGGATATATTAATACAGCCGAGACATGCTCCATCCAGATCTGAACTCAAACACTACACAGTACTTAAAGTCCCATTGATTCTGCCAGCAGTTCAGTGCCAAGGTTTTTTATTTTTGGACAATTCAAATGAGCAGATATTCAACATCGCTATCACTGGCATCAATATTATACACTTATGAGATGACGTACCAGGTCAAAATGATCTTAATTATCAAATTTCCTCTGATTTTAAGCGAGATTTGTGTCAGTATGCAGTCAGCAGTGCATACAGCCAACATACTACCACTACATACTTGATATTGCTGACTACTGTTAACTTTTTTGCTCCTGTGCATCAATTTCCTCGCATTTTATGTCAGCCACGAAAATAATTGATTCCCTGAAGACAAGGAGCCGCAGTGACTGTCTGCTTCGACATTAAAGATGAGCGGTAACTTGATCAACTGCCTTGTGGCAGCAGGACTACTTTGGGATTGACCCTCTGAGTGTGAAATGCTCAAGGCTTTAAACCTAGTTAGTCAAATGTAAAACTAATGTTCATGCTAATCCAGCTGGTTCAAGTCCCAAGTGGAATATAAAGGAGAGGAGACGGAGGGCATTCAAGCATATTTTCTTCTCTCAAGTCACCTATACTCACCATGTGAAGCTGAATTACTGCAGTGCAGTGGCACATCTCAATATGTGTGTGTGTGTACTTAGCGTGGGCGGCCACCTACGCAGAGATATGAAATTCTCCTTTGTCAAAATTGGAAATTATAATACATTAGATGTGTCTGTCGTTGCCTTTAGCACATTCTGTACAATTGATGTGAAACAGTCAGAAAGGTGTGTGGGTAGCGCATGTTAATTTCATGTGTGAAGACGTGCAACATGGATTCCGTGTTTTGTATTCAACCTCAGCGAAGGAAAACTCCTCAGGTGCTACAGGTAATTGTTTAAAACCCACCGTGTAATGTATATCAAGCATTTCAATTAGATGGAGATCATTTTGAGTTTTCATTTTCTGCTGTAATAACAGTACCTCAATCTAATACAGTAATTTAACTCAACATTTATCAGTGATTAAAAGATATTCCCTCAATGAAAACATTTCTATCCTCCCTCTCTGGTTTTAATTTCATTGTTCAAACAACAAGCTATTTCTGTGCCCAAGCCCACCACGTCTTAGATTACAGTCAATAACAGTGAATTTCCGCTCTGCTAGGATACTTTTATTGTGTCTCCATTTTGTCTTCTAAAAATATTCACCTCCTGATTAAAAAGGTCAAAACGTGGCACTGCGGCTTTCACTGCTACTTAGAAAATACCATCTTCTATTTTATTACAATGACTATGGCGTAAAATTTACTATTTATTTATTCTACCAGCAGAAGGAGCATATTAAAGCTCCTGATTCCGATCTGTTGCAGACCTAACAGGCGTGTGCACCCCTGAAGAAATTGGTGTTGGGGAAAGAGGACGGTGAGCCCTTCATAAATAACAACCACAAACTCTCTCAGGGAAGGACAGCCAACGGATAAAATATTAGTCATAGAGGTTTGATCAAAGGTAGAGGTTAAAATGGATTTCTGGCATCACAGTGTCATCAAAAGAGCAAAGAAAACTCTGTGGGGAAAGGAGAGCCTTTTTGTCTCAATGAAACATCATTGTTGCACAAGTGCTGAACCAAAATAGAAAGCAGTTTGAAACACGTGAATACAATCCAAAGTCACGTTAAATTTATACGTATATGTATGTCACTGAGGAGATATGTTAAAGAGTGGAAACAGAAGTAGAACTGCACTTTATCAAAAATATAAATGGTAAATGGCCTTGCTTTTATATAGCGCTTTTCTACCTATTGGTACTCAAAGCGCTTTACAGTCATAGACACATCTACCCATTCACTCACACAAGCACGCACACATTCACACACCAGTGCCACGCACTGGGAGCAACTGGGGGTTCAGTGTCTTGCTCAAGGACACTTCGACATGTGGCACATTCCGGGGATCGAACCGCTAACCCTCTGGTTCGTGGACAACCCGCTCTACCTACTGAGCCACAGCCGCAACCACAACATAACATGACCTTTTAATGAAGTAACCACCAACTAGGAAATGAGATTAAATTTACTGACTAAATATGTATCCGTCAAACTAAAATAACATTTTAATAAGTGAACAAGCCACCATGTGTATAAACTACGCAATATACAATAAACAAATCTGCCTTTACTTTCAGTTTGGAAACTTACCAATGCCTACTGCACGTTGAGCGATTTAATAGGCTATAATGTGATGTTTCTGTCATACAAGGCTGCCTATGCGGCGACGAGGAACTGCAGCATATTCCATAACGACAGACTCACTGCCTTAATACTGCATTCGAAACATCCTGGCATGACTCAAACAAGATTCACAGGTGTGCACTTCACACATCATCAGGCCATCAAACAACATCATCATTCTGTGAATGTGAAAGCGTTTCGGAGAATCTTTCCAATGGCTGCCCGTCAGGTCTTCTTGTCTGATTAAAGCCTAGTTGAGGATTTAAAAAAGGGGAAAGGTAACAACCCAAATAGAGCACAAATGGATTTTTGCTCGATCAAATACAGATATCCAAAACTGTCATGCACCCTGCGACTTCCCTCAGTCTGTAGTAGATAATTATGATGCTTTTATTCTGCTCACTGTTCTCTTCTCAGCCGTTATTAATCCATTTTAGAGAGAGGACATCATGACAGATGGGATATTTCTTGTGCTCATGTCCTCCCACTCTGATTGCAGCGACCCATCCATTCTGCCCAGGGGGCCATATGTGCTGTACTCCTCCTTGAAGGAGTGCAGGGAAGGGGCATGGAGACACGCCAGATCACAGTAGCTTTATTTCCAATGCAATGCCAAAGACGGGCTATGTCGCCATTCTAGGCAATTAACCGTTTCTTCTCCAGGAAGACGTTTCAAGTTTCAGATTATATCGCTGCAAAGATTGTGTTTTGTAACCTATCCAAATCATGTATCATTTTAGTGTTTTGTTGCCAGAAGCAATGGTTTACTAAAGCACACTGTATTGACCTCAGTCCTGACAGGCCCCACAGTGTTTCCTGTGAAAAATGTCTGTTGGCAAGAATCCAGGGCTGCCCTGTCACGTCAGAAAGAGTTTTTATGGACCATTTCCAGCAACATGTGCCACTTCTTTCGACCTCAGTTAGTCACCTCCCCTTGTCAGCGCTACCCTGGAGTGCTGCTATTGAAGGGACAGTTGTCCTGGTTGGCTGTTACCTCTGATGTACACTATCTTAGGGCGGAGTGGAAATAGCGAGAGAGAATTTGAACTGGTACATTTGCATTAATACTGCAAACGGGAATTAAGTAAGCAGGTCAAAGAAGTGACACCGAGTCACATAAGTACAACTTGGGCTTCTACCAACTTGCTGCTAGAAATCACACTGAAATGTACGTCCCACTGAAATATTGCGTTTGCTATTGAAAGTATCTCTTTGGCTCTGGCCTCATAACTAACTCAACAGGCAAAAAGAACAGCTTAGATCCTCAAAAAGAGAAGCTAATACTTCAGTAGAGAAACACTGCACCAATCAAAGACATAAAAGTGTAGCTACCAAAAACTAAAGCCATTTCAAAACCAGACAAACACACATGACCCCCTGGTGGTTTTTCAGTTTCACTTCATCAAAAGTGATATGAACAAAACGATCCAGTCAGCTGGGTCCACTGTATTAGATGAGGTTCCAAAATGCATCAAATGTAGTTCTCTTTGTGGAGTCTGCATTGCCACTGGCATTTGGATTCAATTCACCATTCAGTATAAATGAATCACACTGTAATAATATCAACGATATGTCCTGCTATTGTGGCGTCTCGTAAGTATAGGATTTTTAATGACATACAATTGCCTGATTCAGGACACCGAGTGAAGAACTGGTCAGATTTTTTTCTGGACCAGAAGGTGACAGTTATGTAAATGAAGCATCCTAATCTGTCAGTAGCACTCCTCCAGGATGGATATTTTGACAGCATGACAGACTTGAGCCGTCTATTTTTGGAGATGGCTTCAACTGTCAGAAACACTGACTGAACCGTCTTGCAGCTGGAGAAAGATTACGTTTTAGGGCATATTCTTATTAAAGCTTTGAGAGTCTGATAAATCAAAGAAATGTTTTTTCGTTTTGTTTTTTGCCTGCAGCTGATGATTATTTTCATCATAAATGTGTCCTTATATTATTCTTTGATTGACAAGATTAAAAAGAAATCACTATATTTTTTTCTGAAATACAATCAGACGGCGTCCACCAGGAGGTAGATAATCTGTTAAGGCAGGCTGAAGAAGCAGCACCTGGGAGTATATTTGGGTTTTGAGTTGCACTGAAGACACATCACAAAGGATACACAGAAGGCAAGATACCTCGGAGCCCAGAGACTGAGAAAACTGAGTTTATGTCAGACTCTACCGCAATTGTTTATAACCGACAGATACAGCTGGAGGAGCTCCAGAGCGAGCTGAATGCAAGAACTACATACCAGCAGTGATTCAACACCAGGACCCCGACATTGGAAAGGTTCTATTAACCAGGTACATCCAAATCATACCGTTTACACTTAATGCAACACGCAGGGAGGTAGTTTGAAAATGCATCACAAGCCTGAGATTATCTTAACCATGTTATACATATGGTTTACACAACCACAACACTGAAAGGCCAGTTTTTTTTCTTTTTTTTACAAAAGCAAAATGACAGGCAGTATAAATTACCTAATTTCCAGGAGCACAACACCCCCTGCGAGTTTAACAATTAATGCAATGCTTTTGACAAATTACCCTCTCAATAAACTCCTGGCAGAGGTGGGCTCAAGAGAAAATGCCCATTGGATACGTTGAGTGCACCGTTAGAAGCAACTTACAGTTCTGCAAAACAGTCGTCACTCACAATTACTAACATGTTTACTAGCAATACTTTCGGTATGCAAGGATTTCACACTCCACTGAAGACATCTTCTCGTCATTAGTCTACAAATGTCCATTGAACCTAGTGTTCACACGTGCTGACTAAATGCATGTGACCCAGGGATGGTTCTTCTTCTCCCTAACAGACGCAGAGAGTGCAATTACTGCTCAGACAATTACAACTCCTCACAGTGCACAGCAGGGCAGCGGGTTCACAGAATAGAAGGGATCCTCTCTGGGGCATTTTTAAGCTGTCAACATGGAAAAATAGTGCATGTGAACTTTAATACTAAATGAGGTGACAGGGATATTTCGGTGTATGATTGACAGCTGCATAAACTGTGCAGCTCGTTTATGAATATTTGTAGTTAGTATAAAAATAATTTTCTCATGTGAATTTTCATCCACGAGTAAATACTTCTGCAGACTCCTGCAGCAGTCGTCACTTTGACAATAAATATTAATTCTGTTCTCAGTGAGCTTTGAAAGATTCAGGGCTATTTTGGGCTTTTATGGCAAGGTTCTCAGGTGGAAAATACTCTGGAGGAATGAGGCTTTTTTCCCCCACATGTTATTAATCAAACCAACAATGCATCCAAAAAAGCCACTGCCGCAGCATGTACTTTTTTGCTCCTCAACGACACTCCGCTGACCAATTTCCCATCACTTGCTCTGACTCACCCCATTTTGAAGAAGCAGCACACTGACTTTATTACCGCGGCACTGGCAGACAGGGACTCATAAAGCTGACGGGTGTGATAACTCGTCCCCTACCTTGTCATGGCTCCGAGAGGAGGATGGAACAAAGGTGTGATGGAGAAGGGCATGAAGCCATCATCCCGCAGTGTGCTCAATGGGTTTTCCCAGTGACACCCTGTCGCTCCAGATTTAAAGACTGAGGGGCAGGCCCAGACAGTGATGGGTGATGGAGTGCTGGAGATGCAAACAGGTCTGGTGTACTTTGGTGTTTACGTCTCGCTGTGCACATCTCATAAGAGCAATTTGTTCTCTGGACTGAGGCACCTTTAAGAGCTTAAGGTGAAAGGGGTATCGGTGCTATTTGGCTTTCGTTTAAGCCCTTTCTTTCTATCTTGAGACAGGGTGTAAAGTGCCAACATTTTCATTTTTGTTTTCATATTTATGTAATAAATTATAAATTATTGCTCTGTGACGATGAGTGTTCAACAACAAAAAACAGCACTTTAGTTTGGTCCAGTAAATTGCTGCAAGATTTCAGTGGGTAACATGGAAACCCATGGATGCACGGTATGTATGGAAGAAAGTGAGCATATGTGTATGTAAGTTCCTGCACACTCTGTAACTGTGACTTTAATTCAAACTATTGATTTTAACCCCAACAATGTTTTCTGTTTCTGTCTGCCTTACATAAATAAACTTGTGTGATTCTCGATAGAGCTTACAGGTCACAGAATTTAGAATAGCTGAACAGTTTAAGAGGTCATCACTGGTGGGTGGCTATCATCTGCTATTCACAGCTCTGTAAGTTTGCTCGGGGGTGCTGTCGACCTCTGCGCTGACACAAACTTATTGCTGGTGTAAATCACACTCCAGCCACACACCACTCCTGCCCTCTTGCCATGAATATTTAAACAAGTATACATACCACGCTACCCTACATTGTCTGGGATATCACTGCTTGCCTGAAGTTATATTGGAATTATGCTTTTGTCTCGTGAAGTGAAACTTTGGACATTTTTATTTTCATTTTCCCCACATCGCGGCTGCATTCTGCGCATTCACATGATATAATAGGATATGTCCAGAAGAAATACGTGCTTTCTGCACTTGACGTTGTCTGTGTGAGGTTAGCGAGGACGCAGAAGTGACGGGGTGTATCCACGCTAATGCATCTCTGCGCGCAGACAGATGACACACCTCCAGACCTATCTGTTCATTTACCTCCACAATCAAGATTCACGGCTCTATTTTCCACTGCCCTGTTTGCCAGAGGTGCTCTGTTTTCTTCAGTGTTAAATGAATTAAATTGGCGAGCTGCCAAAAGCTCTGCTCATTCCACATACCAGATATAGCATCGTGTCTGGGTCTCGGGTATGTATAGACAAAAATTTGGGGTGCGTTCACACGTCGCCTGCTGCTGATTCAAACTGATGGATTTTGGTCTCAGCACTCCGAACCGTGACCTCTATTTTTAAGGTCCGGCTGAGTTTAATGTCATGACAGTAAGAAAAAAGAAATACACTAATACCGGCTTTACGTTGTAATTACCAAAAGCATTACCTTTAAATGCCAGTGCAGATTCCACACTTGAGTGCACAAGAAAAGTTGCTAAAGAATGTCACCGCGATGAGCACAGTTGCTCTTCTAAACGAGCTGCAATAAGCCCCTCGCCTGAGAAACAGCGAGCAACAGACAGCCGAGCCTCGGCTCTGCATGACTGCCTCTGTCAACGGCAGCATACGGAGGCATGGCGCTGGCCAGGTGGCTCTTACATCTGGCCCATTAGCTCTCGACCACTGCAATGACTCTCCACGCCACTGAGAGCCTGTTGAAATAATATCATCAGGACCTGGAAGTGCCGAAGGCCGCCTTGCCCATTGCCTGCTCAGAATAGTGAGTCACGGACACTCTGAATCTGACCTGCCAGCTCTGAGACCACATCGGCTCCTGAATGGATTATCTTGCCAAAGCGTTAGACCCCTGCACTGTGGAACTCAAGTTTAATGCAGTAATAAAATATGAATTTGGTCTTGGGTAGATTAGATCAAGCAGAAATGCCTTACTCTTCTCTTAGCTCGTTACTTAGATTAATTGACATCATCACTTGTTGCCTAAACTGAAGAGTTCAGATCAGCATTCTGTGTCCCTTAACTACATTTATTTATATTTATCACGGCTGAACTACTCTACCACGTCTATTCAATAAAATCTACATCACAGGCTCCAAGGCCTCGTCTTTGGTGCAGCAACCATCCTGTAGTATGTTCCACTTAGGTGTAGCAGCTGTGTTTAAATAATGTATATCTCTGTCTGGGACCTCAGCCGAGATAATCTAGAGACACGCCTGTCTCTTGTGAATTGTGTATCCCTGTCAGGTCATGCCAGTTAACGTGAACAAAACGGCCAGGTCTCTGGCCTTTACTTTACGGTCTCCACTCCCCTGACTCTCAGGGACAAACCCCCACCTCCAAAAGCATGCCTCTTGCCCTGAGCGCTGCACCGAGTGACACATCCGATCCATCAACCCGCTGCACTGCAACATACAAGGCAAAAAAGTGCAGGGATGGCAAATTTTTCATGCATATGATATTTGGGCTACGGCACATCCGCTTACGTTAACCCAGGAGAGAGAGAGAGAAGAGGGGGAGGGGGCTTTGAAGATGGATTACCAGAGCACGTCATGAGAGAGGCTGCTATGAGCAAGCAGCAATTTCAAAAGAAGGCACTCAGAATGAGTAGAGTGTGGGGGAAACGAATACAGATGCTTATTTGGTACGAGGAGTTTATTTTCATGTCAACAGAACAATACAGTGTATTACTGCTGTCAAGTACTTTAGACCCTGAGATAAAAAGGTACCTTTAGTTCTCATAAGAATAACAAGAACTGATGTCTTGGCCTTAGATTGAAATTACAGAGCCACTCACATGTTCAGGGATAAGTGTTGAAAACACAGATGAATTCTTTGCTTTCCTCTATTTGGTTGAAGCAATCACTTTTCTCACAGCTAGGCTACATTTGGGATGTTAAAAATGTGCACTTCAGTGCCGTGTTTTATGACTGTAATTCTATTGAGCGAAAAATTAAATGCATAATTCAGCGCCCGAACAGGATGCCCAATTCGTTTTATGAAAAAGAACACGAGCCAAAGAAAAAATAAAGGCAATCTTTAGGCTGGTTCTTAATTTATTGTGATGGGTAGCACAGGTAAGCTTGAAATGTTGATCGGTGTTATTACTGTTGGCAACTTGTCTGTAAAAAACAAATAAAATGTTGCAAAAAATGCTTTTTTTGTCCTTAAATGACAAGGCCTCGCTGATGAAGTTGCTCCTAAATAAAGAGGGAACCGCGTAATGAATGACTGGGTCTTTCTCTCTTGCCAAAAACTACATTACTGTGCTCCTAATGGTTTTCCCTCTTCATCTGAATCAAACTATCTGCAGACATGCCCCAAGCCAGAGTGATATAACCCCCAGCAAGGAACTGTGGGAGGGAACCAGAGAGAACGAGGGCAGGCTAGAAAAGGGGAGAAAAAAGGGCCTACCAGAAACATGACCCCATTCACAAACCACGGGCAGGGGCAGCCATTATCATAAGCCGTCTGAAATGAACGACAATCCATCACATCCAAGGTTAGCAGCTCTCATTGAGAAGTGCTTTTTCATCTCAAGGACAGCATGTACTAAGATGCTTGTAACAGCAATATGATTACATAACTTTGTAATCTCAACAAAACTGATGTTTCATCTTCATCTAGTTTGAAAGCTGAATAAATGAGCCACATATGTATTGACAAATTTACAACCACTACTTTTTTTTTTTAAAGTCTGCTTTCCCAGTGCTAGTGCAGGTCGTGATAGGTCCACAGATTCAGTGTTCATGAGTAAAGGGAGAAAACAGCTGTTTGTCACTTGGATGTTGTCGTAACAGATCAAGAGAAGAACACTGTATTCAGTGATTTATAGCCAAGAAGTTGGCAGTGACTGAAGAAATGGATGGGATGGTAATGTCTGGTAATGACCACTCATCATATGCTGCACATAAGTTATGACCTGAACTCTATTGAGCTACACCGTGATATTCCTTTCTCAGATTTTGTAGATTTTAGAAAACTGCAGCCTAAAAAAAAAAAAAAAAAAAAGGTGAAACAACTCGAGAGGAGCAGAAAAGTTTTATTCAGTTAATCTACTTCTAAATTTTATCTTGCGACCCTTAAGGCTGTCTTGACCTTGAACTCTCGCCTAAAGCTGCAGAAATGTGAAGCGTCAGTATGAATTTTTATCTTCAGCTCGCATTGTGGTTTGTGTAAATGTAATACCAGGCCTCCAGCTCCATGGGCTTTGAGTTTTTTGCTAAGTAGTTTGAAAATACAAGGCTTTAAAACTGTCAGAGTTACACAAGTTACACAAATCCTGTCAACAAGTGCTTTTGTACCTACCTATATGCCTACAGTCTATATTGCCTCAGTCAGTTCTCTTCTTTCAGTGCTCTCCAACAACTAAAAGCCACACCAGCTCGGGAGTATCCACAACTTTTCTTGGACGCCTCCTATGTTGCCTTTTGTTCTTGCTAACCTCCACAGACCTCATCAGCTCTTGCAAACATTTACTACCGGTTCACATGAAATGCATCACTACAATATGCGAGAGTGTCGCCACAAGCAGCTGATTTAAAACTTGTACTATTGATGCTTGTTAGATTATACTTGGCTCCCAGGTCTGATCTTATTCCAAACTGTAAACTTCCCGAGAATCGATGATTACCTCAAACAGCCGCGACATAAGGTCAAGGTTGCACACTTTTTCGGACACAGAACTTCCAAAGTTTTTTCAATGCAGGACATGAGCAGTGTAAAGCAAGCAAACGCTTAAATATGTGAGCACACTTTAAATTAGATGATGTGAAAGATTTTATATAACCTTGGTTGGCCTTGGTGTTGCTGGCTCTCCCTTGGGCGTTATCATTATTCATACATCTTAGCACTTTCCTATTGTGTGATGACTGTGTGGCCCCTTTACTTACATTATTCCCCCCCACTGGTGTAAACTGGATATGTGGCTCACACTTATTAAAGTTAAACTTCAAAATAGCTCAGGGCTTGTTTTTTTATTTGTGTCATAAGGACACTGTGGCTTGGCTGGCTGCAATAGTAGGACACACCTCAGAGACTTTGTCAGTATTTTGGCATTTTTTAGAGAGCAATGCCGTTTGAAACCTAAAACACCAAAGAACGGTAGATGTTCGGAAACTGACAATGTGAAGGGACAATTTTTAACCTGGCGAATAGGGAAACAATTGGTAGAAGACAATGCATGTGAAGAACGTCCCTGCCAGAACCCAGTGGTTTGTCATTTTAGTCAGACAACTACTGCTAGCTCAGCAAGCCAAGGCAAACCCCTGCAGCTCATTACAGCACAGTGGACCGCTGTAGTTTGTCCAGCGAGTCAGACTGCTGTAGATCATCCTTTTAAAATTGGCCCATTGTTAAAAAAAATAAATAAATAATAATTCACCTCCTAAGTCACTACAGCGATCCAGAAAACTGAACTAGCCTTTCTGTTGGGTCCACATTTGAAGCCCTATGGGAGTTGAATGTCTCCTGCTCCTATCTCCCACATGCTGTATTTCACTCGCTTTTCCCCACACACCCGCCCATCTAAGTATAATGTAGCCCCATGGGACTATCAAGCGCGTTCGGGACTCACCGAATACATGTAGCTTCCTCAGGTCAAGTGCTGACACTGCAAAGCGAGAGTTCTGCTTCCTTGCTTGCACTATCATCATTTCTATTTCCTGAGGTGGACAAGAACAGTATAATTAATATCCTGTGACAATGTTTTTTTTTCTCATATTTTATCAGCTAAATGAAAAAATTCCAAGTGTCTTACCGTCCACACAGTTTGAAAGTTCCTCGGTGGAGTCACACCGGACAGCTGCGGCGCACTGGAGTTCTGCAGAACAAGTCAAAAGTATCCATCAATATACACATTTTCGACTCATCTCACAGAGCCTCACGGCAATGTCAAAACCTGATAATAGAGGTCTGCACATGGCAGGCCTGCTCTGTCCCACCAGATCAGCAGCAGATGTTGTTGGCAGATTTTATTTATTTTTTTCCTCCAAGGCTGTGGGTGTGCAGCTTGTCATGTGACGGACAGTCTAATGTTTGAGCACAAAAGTGCCATTTGTGAACGCCTGTCACGCTGAAACGGCATTTATCCGACTCTTTTGTGAGCTGTGTCTTTCCAACGTGAAACCATTTTGTGAAATGAGCTGGAGGACAGGCTGGGTAGAGTAGATTGCAGATGTGAACAGCTGTGATGGAGAAAGCAGCAGGGGCAGGTTTTATATCTCTTCTAAACTTGAACCTCTTTCACACACACTCAAATCTAATTCTGTTTTTTTAGGTTTTGTGTTTGACATTGACAAAAAAAAAACAGCTGGGAACTTTATACGTCTACATAATTCTGAACAATTACAACCAGATGATTTTTACAACCACAGCATTGCTAGGACCTGATGCTACTTTGCATGTCTTCTATATCTAAAAGGGCTGTGACACACTGGGCAGGCTATTGGTGAGCATCTGTGAGAGATCGCTCTGATTGGCTGCTTAGTTTGAGTGAAACTGCGCATGGAAAGACATTTTAGAGTGACAAAATTTAACAAAACAAGGTTAAAAGGACGCTTTCTAACTTCCTAGCCTCCTTGCTTATACTGCCTCTTCCTAGCTTTGAATGACAAATTCATACTAATGCCACCCACTGGTTTGAAATGCAGGTGCAGAACATATGAGCCCACAGGTCACTGGCTCTAGCAACAACTTATGCTTAACATGATTCATTGTGTTTTCTCTCACAGAAGTCCAGCTGTCAGGACTGTACGACAATTGCCACAAAATCCAAAGGGCCAAAGTCATCACAGAGCAGCTTAATCCAGAAGCCAAAGATGTGTCTGGTTCTGCGGACAAGCTATTTAATGTTGCATTTTACGCATGTTAGATTACGCACCAGAATTCACCTCATTCAATAAATTAGCATTTCAGTAACAGTGCACTAAAAACTATGTTAATGAAAGAAGTTGCAACTCTTCGCTGCTGTGTATTTTCATGCAGTTTCCTGTGATCTTGTGTCAGACACACGGAACGATCCCCATGAAGCCTGTAAATCTCACTCCCAACAGAACATATCTAATCAAGTTTGCTCTGTCTGTTTGTTTCTGCATTGTTCTGCCAAGACAACAGAGCAGCAGGGTGTCCTGGTGATTAAGGAGACCGCCCTTCAACTGGAGGATGCCGCGTCGGCTTGGCAAGCATCTGTCCCGTTGCTGTGTGTGTGTGTTTGTCTGAGCACCCTCCGCCCACTCAAGGAGGGTCTGTTCTCTGTGCAGCCTGGGTTGGATTTCCATCATGGTCTCACAAAACTTTGGGGAAATTAGCTTGGATGTAGATTAAGGCTCTGCAGCATTTCTGTATACACGATACACAAAATTCTCCATCTATTCCCTGAGGGTTGTATTATATGAAAAAAGTTACTTTTGGTGGATAATCAGCTCAAATCTGAGAAGATTTTTGTCTTATTATTACATGTGACTGAGAAACTCCATCTTCTTGACTTTCACAACAAGTAATCTAAATATACCTTTCTCTAATTAAAAAAAAAATAGCAGAATCACAGCTGTATCTACAGCAGTGTCACA
The DNA here is from genome assembly GCA_005024645.1 of Planiliza haematocheilus. Lineage (NCBI taxonomy): Eukaryota > Metazoa > Chordata > Actinopteri > Mugiliformes > Mugilidae > Planiliza > Planiliza haematocheilus. The sequence goes on along the minus strand of SRSE01000183.1, from coordinate 238,363 downwards.
TCAAACTTTATACCTGAGGCAGCTTCGTGCATATAATTAGAAGCTTTCTTCGATTGCTGAAATCATAAATGAAGCAAAATGAAGGAAAATCAGGCCGATCTGACCGGGAAAAGACTGATGGTGGCTTGTTAATTCATAATCACCCTGAATTAATGATTGAGAGAGACTGAGCGGCGCGGGGCATATGGAAAAGAGAGGGCTGCAGATGCTCCCCGGCGCCTGGAGGGGCTTCGAGCAGTGGGAGCTGCTCAGTGCCTTGTCACACACAAACATGCCTATATGCGTGCCCATGAGCACAAACTCACACACATGCACAGCGACACGTGGATAAGGAAATTATTTCAGTTTTGTTCAGCATTCAGATCACATCACATTCAGAGATTTTTTTTTTCTCTTAAATCTTTGCAGGTTTGGATGTTGATAGCTCGAGGGAGCTTGAATAATAAAACAGATATTTACTCGTCCCTGGATAGTAAATTGTGGAGGGAATGCTTGACATAAGTTCCTTTCATTTCTTTTCCCTTCATCAACTGAGCTAATTAAAAAGAAAAAAAGTTTATACTTGGAACAGATTCTTTGACAATTTACCTCAAGTGCCTTCTGTACTTCAGCTACTCATCCATTCATCCCATATCGCTAAACTGGATCGCAGCATGGTAAACAGACGCCACAAGTACAGACCACAATTGAAATGAAAACAGCCTCCTCCGAGAATCCCCCCGACGCCTGAAGCGAAAAGCGGAAGGTTTCTTTTTCTTTGACCAAAAGGATTATCGGGACAAGCCACAAAGAACTCTCTGTGGATTCATTTCTTGGTCTGAGAATATTGCACATCCTATCTTCTGACATACAATATAGCCGAGGGATGCTGGAATGAGTGTCCAGACCGCGGCACTGTGAGCAGTGTCTAACTGTCTGCTATCAATATGTACAGCTGGAGTAAAAAAAGGAGAAGAAAACCCTTCATCCTTCCACAATAAAGAAGCTGCGGATGGATGCCTTGCTGGTATTTTGTGAAAATGAAAGATTGCAACCTCAAGAAAACTGCCAGCCTTTTGAAATCAGGTATGGATTGGGGTTTGGGAGTGACTGCTGGCTATTTTTCCCTCTTTTGTTTTCAACTTGATCTGCAACATCAAAGCTATCCTTTATCATGATTGCATCAACAAGTCATTGCAAAACTGGAAAAAAATATCTGTATTGGTCATGTTTAATGACAGAAAAGCAATGTTTTCAATGCACGCAGCAAATACATCACAACAACGACGGTCGCTAAACATACAGTTTACTAGTTTTATAAAAAAAAAATATATATTACTGAACATATCCTGGAACTTTTTGACTTTTATTATTCAAACCTTCCCCAATGCACCTCAGCTCTAAACACTGCAGAATCTCAAGATCTCACCCAGTTGAGAGGACGGCACATATCTGGTTCCGTCCATGTTGGTACTTCCCACTGGTACATTCAGTTCTGAGCGCCCTCCACCTACTCAAGAAGAGTCTGTTCTCTTTGCAGCCTGGGTTGGATTTACATCTGGGTCTCAGAAAAGGTGAGTTTTGGTGGACAATCTAACAAAATCTTTCTTATCTTTGCAGGAGACTGAGAAATATACTCCATCTTCTTGCACCTCGACTCGATCCATGTTGGTGCCTCCTACTGGTACATTCAATTCTGCCTCCTAACAAATATGCACAGTAGGTAGAGAATTTAGTTTGAGAAAGACTAGGAAAGAGTTCATAAGAGCAGAGGAGGTGGAAATTGGTGAATGAGGCAATTTTCCTGATTGAACCTGCTATTCAGGAATGAAACATTTAGCTGCTATCGAGACAGAATAAAAAAGAAAGTCAACTTGTGCTTAAACATGCAATTTGAGCCAATTGGTGTTCAGGGCTAGATCTGATTTAGCGACGCCTGCTTGTGAACACTTAAACGTAAAGTCCCTGCTTAGAAGCAACAGCAGCAGAAAAATGAATATGTCATTGGAGTCGCCATGTGAGTTAGCGCGGAGTATTATGTTTGAAGAGGATTTGTACTAGTACTGCGCATACAAAAAAGCCCCTTAAGCAACACATTTTTAGCAGGCAGATCTGATTAGGAGTGGATTTTCATATGTATTTGTGTCTGCTAAGTCTTGACAAATCCAGCGGGGCCAAGTGTTATATTCCTTTAGGTTTATCGATGTTTGTTTAATTTCCATAGCTCTGAAATGTGTTGATTTTCTTTGCAAGTCATGAAAATCTGGATTCAGCCGAGGGTCACTTCTCTGACTCACCATATTGCATTTAAGTTTGCAGACGTAAATGCTGCTCCTTTCAATTTTCTCTCCTGCTCTGACTGCCGTGCACTCTGCTGACTACGCCACTACCGCTATGACTGTTGGCTGCTGTGATATATGCTGCACTCACAATAGAACATTTAAAGGTAACCTGTGGGGACCGACAGTATTTAGAGCTGTACTGCTTTTGGCGTGTGTGTTCCTGTTTTGGTCCCTGTGGTGGACATGTGGCAGGAAATGCTGCAATATTATGTAAGGAAGGAAATACAAAAAATGCTAGACATAGAAACATAGAAAATATGTCTTTGAATATGTCTTTTTAACAATTTGGGCAAATCGAATGTGAATGCTTCTACCCTCATATGACATATTTGTAGATCCTTTTGCCAAATGGGACATAAAGTCGCTGACACCCAATATCTTCAAATCGTAATTGCCAAAAGAAGTCTGACCTGACTCCTTATTTATACCCGGGATACCATCTTACTCATCTCTTCCTTCTTCCCCCTTGAGAGTCAATGAAGAGCCTGTTAACACCACAACTCTTTAAATAACTTGATTTATTTTTCTTTCTGAGCTAAACCATCCTGACTGAAACGGGATGGCCTTTCATCTTAATAGCATAACATGAAGTCAGATTTGCTCCTGCCCTGGCTGCTGATATTTAAGTCTTTTTGGAGATGTCCTTCACCCTCTAACCTCTTCACCATGTATCCTTTCTAGCACAAAGTACTTACATACATTCTTGGGTTGTAATTAATTTTGTAAAGTTATAAATGTACTTTTAGGTAATTGCTGGAATGAAGATTTAATTGCAAGGAGAAACACTAGCTCAGATAAAGATAAAACTGTAAGATAAAACAGTAAGACATACTGTATGTGTAGTACTATCATTAGATTGTATGCGTTAGTAAAACGTAAGAGGTTATGACCAACAAGGTATCTGTTAACATGAATTAATAGACAAGGAGCCATGGGCAGGAGTTTGCCTTCACTTGTGCTATAAAATGTTAATTTATATTTTCAAAGGTTTTGCAAACAAAAACTGAAGTTTTTTCCATAACTCTGTTAGTCAGGGCAACACCCTTGGGTATGATAAAAATCTGGACCACTCATTATCATTCCATAGATTTCTAATGCCCCACAACCCTAGAAACATTAAGTTCAGCAATGAGCCAGAAAGCTAACATTATGCTAGCGAGAGTCGGTAACACTACGTACAGTTGCCAAACATCAAACAGGAACTGGCAGCATTTTTAATAACAAGACTTGCTAGCTATCAATCAAACAAATGACGGGTCACGTATCCTGCAGCCTGAAGTAGCAAATGGGATGTGAGGAGATCGATTATGTGATACAAAGAAAGAAACTGCCATAAAATGTAAGATGCAATAAATACATTTCATGCAATAAAAAGTCCCCAAAACGTGTTTGCACATGCGTGTAGCAATCTATCTATTTTTGTATTTATCTGTGTCCTCCAAACAAAAGGAACGCACTCTAAATGAGATTTAAATAATATATTGTAATTTCTTTTCCATTTATTTTTAATATCAAGATGTGTGCAGAATCACTAAATAGGTGGATTCACCTATACGCTGGTATTTCATTAAATGATTGTCCCAGTTTTGCAACCGATTAAAGATTTCACACACACCAAAAAAATGTATCCCCATTGTTCGCTTTGATACCAAGTGACCTCAATAAATGTCTGGTTAAAAAAAAACTCTCTTAAAAGGCTGAGAGAGGAAAACCACATACACTCATTCTATAGTGAGGGTATTATATTATTTCTTCTTTTATTTTACTCAACCCACTTGAGGTCCAACGCATTAACAATAGGTGGGTCTATAATTCATGGTACATTACAAATAAACACCCACATCACTATATAAGCACTATTTTCCAAGTGCCAACTGCATACAGCTTGGTTTTAGGCAGAAAAGCCACTTAACCCAAAACAGGCTGTGGGAATAAAAAATAGGACTCTGTCAATCTGGGAGGTATTTGTATTTGGATTCATTCACAGATCCCTTTGTATTACTGAAGGGATATTATGTTTGTTTAAAGCTGCGCTTTACCACCAATCTTTTGATACACCGTGCAAGACTGCGTGAGATTCAAAGGATGGTCAGCGGAGTTGGAGCAGGCGTTTCTTTATACATGTGCTTGCATGCAGATGCTTGTTTGCGTTCCCTAATGGAGCATGCAAATACAGTACGCTACAGTAAGACAGGGAGCTACTGATGCTTGAATGAACTAATGTTGTCTCATTGTAGCAGCTGTATTGCCCTGCATTTGTGAAGCAGCTGATTGATGCCACTCATTCCGGCTCATTATTACATAAGCGCGTGGCGCTCCTCCCTCTGCAGAAAACACGAATAGCAATACGCAAAAGTGTTCCTTCAGAGAGGTAAACCCACAAGAGCACGTCAGTGGTCGTTTGGCATGTTTTCTCACTACTGTCCCTGCTCGCCTCCGAACACAGATGGAGATTCATCTGTTGCTTGTTCCCTCTTGACTCGTTTTCCTTTTCTGTTCCCATCTTCTTACCTTTCTCCCCCCACCACCTTCTTCTCTCTCAAGAGCCTGTCTGCCAGCTGAAGCCCTGTACCTCACCGCGCGCTTATCAGACAGTTTATCCTTTTCCTGTGGGCGCCATCCTCCATCTGTGGCTGTGACAGCCAATCGCCACACCGAGGGTCCATTCCAAAACGTGATTTAGACACCTGGCCTTGCCAGCGCTGCTCTATCACCCCCCTCTTCCCCACTCTCTCATGTGAATTTTTGGTCCTTACAACCCGTGACTCACACAAACACATGCTCAAATCAGTTCCCTCAGTTACATTCTTCATACCTTTACATACACAAAGGTATGGTATTCAAATATATATATACGTACGTAAGTGAATATACTGTACTAAATGCAAAGTGGTGGAATAATAGGAAGGGACTAATGAATAGGCCCTGTGTTTACATCCTTCACTTCTCAGCCTCTCCTCCATTAATAGCGGCTACGGTTGTATCGCTCAGCATTTGCAGACGTCCTCAAGAGGTGTCTTTGTTAATATTTTACTCAGAAGGGATATTGTAAATAACACGCAAGGCATTTGCAGAGAACAAGTCGAGCAAACAGGACACAGAGCGAGAGAAGGAGGAAGAGACTCAGAGAGAGAGGACGGCTGTCTCAAGGGTGTCAGCCACAATTGCTTTCTCATTTTTAACTTGTCAAGAAGGCTTTATCTGTTTTATCACCAGTGGAACTCCAAATGCAGCAAAAGGCTAAGGCAGCTTGACAGAGCAAATATGGCTGTTACAAACTTCAACGGGGCAGTAGGAGGAGATTAAAGAAAAAACGCCTGTCGTGCATCAGCTCCTTCCCCAGCTCCTCAAAGAAAAACAAGAAACAAATGGAAGAACTTCCAATCGGAGCTTCGCCACGTTTGTTCGGCAAGGTTGCAGAATAAAAAAAAATTAGAAAAACTGTGAACAACCTGGCAGAATTTAAATAGAGTGCTCCCTGTGACAAACAAATAGAATGAAATAAATAAAGTAAAAACGGAGCCAAGGTTGAAATGCACCTTCAATCCCAGCACAGCAGGTGAGTGAGAGATAAACATTTGTGCAAAGTCGGCCGGGTCTAGTCAAGCGTCTGCTACTCCTGGTTCATTTGCAGTTGCCAGCGATGTGTTAAATGGCCATCTGTGATGGGGTGAGAGCCCCTGTAATGACTTCCTGTCTGGGAAGGAAGACTGGCGTGCAGGGAGGGCTGAAACACAGAATCCGTTTGAGGACATGAAAGGTGCAGTTGGAGATGGACAAAATGTAGACGTTCATGCTTTTTCTTTTTCTTTTTTTCCGTCTTGCTCGTGTGGCCTCTTTGAAATGACACGAATTCTCAAAGTGTTAAAAGTTTAAAAGGGTGGATACTGATAAGATAAATAATCTATCTCCTTATATTCCAAATGGACACACTCACACGGCTTTTGTAACTTATTTTGCAGCTAATACACCGAGAAACACCATAGTAATAATACCAAACTTTAATTAACTTGGAGATCAACTGTGTTCTGCCAGGTACATCTTGATCTGAACATTGTGTGTATGACTCACACACAGCGCTGAAGTTCTGGAGAAAAATTGTACCCTTCCTTCAAAAATGAATGCGAGCGACACAACTACCTTTGAAGAAATGTACAAGTTAACATTTCGAATAAAAATCAGTGACAGCCACAGACCCTACTCAAGGTTATGCCTCTGCAATCAAGTTTATTTAGGTCATGGACGACCCTTTCAGGACTACACATTCGCTTTAAATGCAAAACTAGGATTATCACCTCTCGGTTGCATGTCAAGTTAAAGTTTACATACGGGTTATTAATAACTACATGAGCAACAAGACAAATATTTTGCCTGAGTCCACCTCTGGTTGGTATTCTGAGGGACATTTTTTGCCATACATTTGTTAAATTAATGTTCTGCTTCCTTGAGAATTCAACTTGCTAAATAATTAAGCACAAGTCCAAGCGTGCGCTAACAGGAACTGGCAGCTGGGTTGGGGCCATATTTTCCGCGTTCACATTGCACTGATTTCAACCTCTCACAAAACATGACATTGACTAAATGACAATCTATCCATAGCGGTTGCTGTCCGATCGATTGGTGCTGAAACAGCAGGCCCTATGTGTGGTTCTGAATCCTGATCACTTAAATTGTGCCTGCTGTATTTCAACTTCCGTCATTTTTTTCCAGCATAGAGTCAGTCTGTATTTATAGCTTATACATGAACTCAAGTTCATTTATTCATCTTTAATAGAAGACAAACGTAATATAGGCTGTTATGTTTCAGCTGAATTTGATTTCCACATTAAATAGAGAGAAAGGAAGTAATTTACTCCTATATACGCCTGACACATTTGTACACACACACACACACATAAGGGCTGTGAGTACACTCGGAGCAGGGGGCAGTCACATGCATCGCCTGGGGGAGCTCAGCAACAGATGCCGAAGGAAAGCTCATTCACTAGCACCACTGAACACTTCGTCCTATCAGTCTTGGGATTTGAACCGGTGACCCTACAGTCCCAGGCCCACTTCGCAAACCACTTGGACATTGGCTACATATAATGATGCTGTCTCGGCCATGGCTAAAGCACCATTAAACCTGCACAGTTTATGAGAAATGGTGCATATTTTACGAATTTTAGAAGATTTTTTTTCTTTTATAGAGGACTACAGATAGGGAGCTTAATCCCAATCCCAAAAGGCTTAAAACACCGTATGCATGCGTCAGAACTGTACTTACAGTGCTCAGTGATGTCCAAACGTTTATACTGTAACCACACAAGCTCCTTCTTCATTATGATTCACCGTTTTATGATAAAATACACAATACACTGTATATTAGTATTCTGCAAGCACACAGAGGAAATTACCTAAGTGTTTAGGGTTGAATTAGCTCTTAATGTTACCTAATATATAGTTGTCACCAGGCGCAGGTTACTGAATTCGCATGAGACACATCGGCAGTTGTCATGAACAAACACAGCAGATGCTCAGCTGGATTGCTATTTGTCTGTCCATTCCAGCTAACCCCTGAAATGCAGAAGGTCTCCCCTTAGAGGGCATTTGCGGCTGCATAATTGCCCGTAATCATCTTTTCACCCAGCTCGCTGTGTAATTTTATAGCTTGACAGCTCTCTACTTTTGTGTTCTACTTTCAGCACCATCAGCACTTCTGTGTTCAGGTTCTGTGGCAGTAATTTAGCTTTCACTCCAGATCTTTCACGCCTATCAGAGTGACTCATGATTCTAAATTTAAATAGGATCATCGCTATGACTGAGGAAGATGGACGACACGTGTAGGCTCCGTGTGTAGTGTTTGTGGCGTCTGAATTAAGTTACGTACAAACCGCTTCACCTGAATTTACCTAATCACTTGAAGTGAAAGCATTTTCTACATGAGGAGTGCATTTAATGAACTTTAAGGGAAGCAGGCTAATGGAAACACTGATCATTTTTATGTTCAGTGTTAAATTAATACTGCCAGCTTTTTGATATCCCCATCCAACAACTTGAGCTTGCCAAAGTAATGTATATGTGTTCTCAGTGTGCATCTGGCAGCTCAGCTGAGGCGGTGGGGTGCATCTTCTGGCTGTCTGACGCCGCCTGCATGGAGTTTATTCCCATGGAAAGAGGGAAAGTGAGGACATGCGATGGCCGCGAGCGATTTCCACTCAGCCATGAAAACAGCATCGCTGTCCCCGCTGCTTGGCTGTCCCGTAGTCTGTCACCAATTCAGACTGAGCTAACGACATATGACCCTGGGACGCCGTCCCTCAGGGCCGGTCAGTGGCTCGCTTCTGCCATTTTAAGACCCCGCTACCCATTATTACACAATCTACGGCTGTTGCCTTCCATCCACACACACAACATTATGTAAGGACACAGTGAACCCAGATGCTCACCTGTCTGGCTACTATTACAGCAATGTTCTGGGTAATCTCACACGGTGATGGCAGTAGGAATTTAGATGTGTTTTTTGATGTGTTCTCTGACACTGTTCCTTATTTATGCACCCTGTTTGCCTGAAAGCAACTCGAGTTCAAACTTTTCTCACTAAGTTTAACTTTATTTAAAAGGGGCAATTAGGCAGCTTCCACTGCGGCTGAATTTAAATAAAAATAGCCAATGTGACGTGAAGTGATTTAATCAGTAAGGACACCAAGTCATAAATAAGAAGATAGGTTTGGGGCTTTTTTTTTTGTCTTAACTCTTCTCCTTTGTGGTTAAAAAAGTTATTTAGGACATCAGCCAGGCGTCAGCTCATTTAATCAAGACAGCAGTGAGTCATTAAACAGTCTACATGGTTCAAATTATACCTTCAGAGAACCAAAGGTTACAATCCTAAGGGCTGTGACATACCAAGACACTCTGTACAACAACTAGTAGCTCTTCCACTTTATCCGACGAGTAGAACATACACAGCAGGAAGCTGTTGTGGTGCGTTCAAGTGCAGGCAGCGTGGCCATTGATGCCATTAGATCTCTGATGTCGGTTTTGATGTGTCTCCACCTTTAGGCCATAATCAGGATACTTCCTACTGCAAATCACCATCTTACATTTCATAGAGTGCTGATGATCACCAGCCGCTGAGATTTCCACCTCTCACAGCCCACCGTCTAGCCAGTACTCAATTTTCTCCTCCCTCCTCTTCACCCTGTCAGACGCTGAATGATTTACAACACAGCCACCAGAAATAAAACAGTCGCAATTGCTCTCAAGTCAAAAAAGGGCCATTCGTGTTTGCATGTATTGACTCCATCTTAGCCCTCACAGTTATTTAAAAGAAATGTCACAGCTAAAGTGCAATAAAACATGCACTAGAGTATAGAAGGTAAAAGAATGCTACAAACTTTGTTGGATGACTTAAGTAAAGGTCAGTGAAAAACTGACCTAATCCTTTAATTTATTTATGCAACTGCTTTGAATGTGCCACCGTGCATTTGCATCTTCATCGTATCATTTTCGCTCCAAGCACAAAACAAATGCTGCTTGCTGACCAGCTCTGCATGATATTTAAATAAACCAATATGAATAATAATAATAATAGTTTGTGTCAAGGCAAAACGAGAGAACTTGGGACAACGGTTGTCACATTTTACCTTCTAGGAAACTTGGCCACCTTGGGAGAGGTGACAGAGGAAGAAGTGCAGCACAAAAACCACAAGAAGAAGAAACGTATTGACAGCCGTGCCCAACTGGCAAAGGCAAAATACACAAGCACCTTGTAAAAATATCAGGCTTGTAATTAATAACTTCACGCATATTTAACATCCTCTTTATTCATGAGCACCTGCTTCCATTGACCTGAGGGCCGCGCAAAATCAACCTGCATTTGAAACATTTGCATCTGAGAGGCTAGACTTGGGAGCCAAACGTTTTAGAGTCATCTAAAACGGCTTGACGTGATCGGTTCTGACAGTGCCATTACGTGGTCGTTTATTCTCTCTGAAACACATCCTGCCAAATGATGCTCAGTCTTTGTCAGGAGTCAGAGACATTGAAAAAATGCTCAGTGTTCAAGTCACGTAAATGTCCAAGTTGTAAAAATATGCCAAGTAACCACTGAAGTCCAATTTTTGGTCCACATAAGGCCACCGACTTCTGTTGTGTTTAATTAATCTCTTCCTTGGTCGTGTTATATCTTGTTGTGAAAGTGAAATACCAGAAACAACTATTTAATATACCATAGCAGATCACTTCTTAAAACTATAAATTACTGCGGATTTCGATTCCAACTGAACTAGTTTGCAGGATTTGATAGAGCTCACTCTTTTCTCTCGACCTTTGGTCACCGCTCAAATTGCTTCTGTGCCTGAAAAAAAATACTCTGAGCCAAAGAATACGGGGCTGGCGCACTGGAAATATGCACTGTTAAAGAATAAATGGAATATTTTATCCATGCTAAAAAAAATAAAAAACATTTGACACCAAAGATTTAAATAACAATGGAATAAATTTTGACATATTGGTTTTAAAAAAAAAAAGAAAAAAAGAAAATGTGATTTAAGTGCTCGATTGTGCCGCTTTGAAGTGCGGTTGTCGGAAAGGCCGCTGATTACATTTGCATGTTAATCCTGAAATTTGGATGACACGCTGTAGCCCCAGAGGAAGAGATCAGAAAAAAAAATGATTATTTTATTGTGCAGTCAAGATATTGTTGATATTAAAGTAACTGTGACTTGATTAAAGGAATACTTTGGATTCTTGGGGAAAAAAATGCTTATTCACTTGCTTGCTGCAAGTTATAAAGCCTGGATGACTGATGAACTACTGCCAGCTGCTAATTAGTTTAGCTCACCATACAAACTGAATGAAAATAGGATGGAAAGAGCTAGCCTCTCTCTGTCTGAATGTAGCAAATCCATTGATATAAACATAAGAATCTAAATTGTGTAAATCTGCACATAAAACTTCCACAGGATTAAATTCTTCACATCAGCTATGCTCAAATACTAGTAATAGTCAGAATGCATACAAATTCTGCTTGATTCCTCTTTATGCAGATAAGATTTCGCTTGCAGCTGCAAAATATATAAAACAGGCTCTATGAACATTGTAGAACATAAAAACATAGCCAGTCTTTCGAAGCACACTATCTGAACTCAAGTTCCACTTAAGGAAAAGACACACCAAACCAACATCAAAGGACTACCAGCAACAAAGGCACACTGCGATGTCACCTCACGTCGCCTCTGTCTGGACCAAAAAGTGGCACTTGAACACACCACAAAGACTACAATGCATCTGCGTGAAACCGTCCATAAGCGGTAGGTGGCATGGTAGGCTGGAGGGGCTAAAAAGAGCTACAAACCGATGATTCAACAGGCTGAAAAGCTAGAGCCCATGGAGCAGGACACGATACAAGAAAACTAGGGTCGACAGATGCTCACTGACAGCCAGACACCAGAAAATGGTCGATTGCTGGCTTGGTGTACTGACTTCTATCAAACAAATCACGCCTTATCGCATAGTCAGTAATAGCAAGATGAAAAATGAACAAAATCCCAGTCAAAATTAAAAACTATTATGATATATAGTGTGTGACAAAACACAACAAGATCTAAAGCTGCAAACTCCAACTCTCAAACTCTGAACTTTACATTATTAATTGCATTTAGCCCTTCAGCACGGTCTACTTTAAACCATCATTAATGTCATTACCTGAGCTTCTCCTCCCGCGACCTGTCAAAGTGTTGGCTAATTTAGACCCAGGACGCAGAACAAATGCAAATGAATTCCCGAGGGATCGCGATTCAGCTACAGCTATAGCCCCGCTGCTTCAAACCTCTTCACACAGCAATGAACAGTCACCAAATCAAAAGCGTTTTTCTATCCAATTGTGATAATCGGTGGTATTTCTTTATCAAGTAATAATAGAATTATATTGTATTATATGTTCAGTTCGCTGTATACTTTTAGACATGACATAACAGGAATAATGAGGTCATAGTTGTCCTAATTTGAAGCAAAGCAATGGTTATTCTGTACAAGGAGCCTTCTCTTATACAATATTAAACTTTAACAATATAAAGGGCATCTCCAGCACGGTGACAGCAAGTTCTGTCCTTGCTGTTCTTATCAGTGTCCTTGGTACCTACTCTGGTCTTTGGATTTATCATTGAAATTCCAGATACACGCTCTCAAAGTGTTCTCTTTCACTTTCTTTCAGTTCTGTGCGCGCAAGGTGAAGCGACAGATGTTTGAATGGCAGTACAGATGTCTGTGAGGGGAGGGGATTTAGCTACGTAAGACTATTCAAGTCATGCACAGACACTGAGCCCCTTTCTGTGACTCCTTGGGACCGAGTGCTCCTGGTTTTCTATCCTCACAGCTAGTTAATTAGCGTTAATTACACTCACCTGGCATCCCAGGTGTAAATCAGCACCTTATTAGATAGCTGAATGAAAAGCAGCTCTGCTCCCTGCAAAAACCACCAATGGAAACCTCACATTTTAACAGCGGGAATTAGTCATTACTCGGGACTGGGATCCATCTGTGATGTGCACAGCACTGAGTTTTGAGGTATTTTATAATGAAGTGTTATAATTTGCATCTGCTGCATTTACTGCACACATTACAGGATCCTCGAATCACATGTCCTCAGTCTCCAGTGATCAACTCTATGCCGGCCAATTACATATGCAACAGTGCATTTGAGTTTTAAATACAATATGGCCATGTCACATACGATTTCCAGGCTGCTGAGGCATTTTTTTTCTCTAATTAAATGATAAAATATATTGTCAGTAAGTGGAAACCAATCCAACGCTTTTCCGAACTGATGCCACTCATTGACCCCACGTTTCAGTTAGTTTGAAGGACTAAAGTGGCAACAGCTACACTGCCTTACACCTGCCTTACATCGAGTTACTCCAAGTTGTGCCACCGAAACAGCTCCGACCCATCGAGGCATGGACTGTAATATCACACCCTTAAAATCCTGTAATGAGTGGCCTCCGTGGATTTGAATTGTTTTGCCAGCACATCATACAGATTCTCAATTAAATTGAAATATTCCAAGTCAACGCCTAGAACTCTTTCTTCCTCAGATCTTTACTCTCACCCATTTTTCTGCCTCCAACACATCAACTTCAAGAACTAAAACTTCACTTGCGGCCCGACACATCCCACCCCTTTGACACGGAGCAGAGTGGGAACATAATTAGTCACTTTATCTTTCAGTGGCTTTAATGTTGGCTGATTGGTGTATGTTGCAGCAGCGTCACAAGGCAACTTCTAAAAGTGTTGTGAAACATTGAAACGAGACAGACACTCTATGCTGATGTTTGGTATTATCTGTCATCTTTGTTTAGCCAGCCGTCTTTCGTATACATACTGTACTAACAAGAGCAGACTATATGCTTTATGCTCCATGTCTAATTTAACTAAAGCTAATTAACACGCACCAAGAACAGTTCCATTAATTACATTTCTTTGGCTGAGATTGGTTTATATGGCTGTTTCACTATCTACTGTGTGGAGCTAACTGGACGGTAATGAGTAAAAAAATAATACTTTTGCTCTCTCTTGGACAAACCTTTAGTGACAGGAAGCACTGGGTGCATATTTGAGCACTCTTTGGGATGTTTACAGTGAAGAGGTAAAACACAGAATTTACTGCTATGCAGAGCAGGCAAACAAACAAGGAGGTCTGTCTTTGTAGCTCGTCGCGCTGTGATCTTGACGCAGGAGCGAACCTCAAAAACACATGCAAGGCACAGGGGAGCTGTAGTGCATTGATAGTTGTTGTTTTTTTGTTTTTTTTATCTCGCAGCCATGTCATGATAAAGACATTTAAACTTCTACACTGCGCCGGTGTGCCTTGGACCTCTTTAAAGGGATATTTATTCTACCGTGCATGGATCACAGATAACTATACAAACAATCTGGAGCTTCTAATTTTGCTTATAGCTTCTTAGTAGCCTCTAGAGAAGCTTTGAAAAGCATTTGCTTGGAGCACTAGTGTCAGGTGAAAATTACGCCAATGCCTAAAGTTCTGCAACAGAAGATTCAGTGGTAATTATATATGGCACTATTCCTTCTGTCAGTAATGTTTGACTCAAATGAACGGCAACAAAGATAGTGACAGAAACAAGACTTCAGAGGGATTTGATGTAGGCTAGAAAACTGTAAATTACAATCTTCCCGAGACTACAGATAATGGATTAACGCCATACATCTACGTGTGTGTGTTCTCCGAGGATGAGATATTAATAGGCTCCAATATGCAATACAAATTATTGTGTTAATCCTACATTTCAGAGGACTAGAGAAATAAAACTTAAAAATATCCTTTTACGAAAAGTGCAGATATAACAACCTAGCCTTGGGGTCCTAATCTCCAAAAGGAAAATAATGTCACAACAGTGGGAAGTCTGCTCATCAGCCAGCAGCCTCTCACCCCATCAGCCTCCCATTCATTATCTTGAAACCTAAATAGCATTTAAAATTATTTAATATTCACTCTACACAGAGCCATGGCAACAGCTGTTTCACCAGTGGCATTAACACTGCTCCTCTCCGCTCAAGTCACAAGCCTGACTCCAGGGACTGCCGCTGGATGTTAAGAGAACGGTGCGACGTGGGCTCCACCTAGTGACACAAGACGGTAACTTAGAGAGCAGAGCGCAAGCTGCTGCCAGGATGTACAAGTGATCAATCCCATTGATTGGTTAATCCTAAAATCTGCTGTAATGGCCTGTCTTTGAGAAAGAGCAATTAGAAATCAGGGCAAAATCCACATCGCACGAATCAAATATCCAAGCCACTATCCACTAACAGATTTCAGACAGGCAGTCCTTAAAATCTATACTCATGAAAATGTCACTGCTGGCACAGGTTTGCCACGCATCCACTCCACCATGTCTGCTAAGAACTCACCGTTATTTAAATGGAGACAGAGCATGTGATGAAAAAGATGACACAGCTCATCTTCACATTATATTGTGAATATTGCAGATGTGAAACTTCGTATGAAGGAAGTTAAGACATCTTCATTGTCAAGTCGATATGTGAGCCAACATATGTACACCTGCTGACTGATATGACTGCATACACGACAGACAAACGAGCTTTTCTGCAGTTTAAAGTAAGCACTTTATTTAAATTAAGGCTCTATTTTATCAAAATCTTCAAGTTTTCAGGACAAACGGCAACAGTGCAATCAATGACTGATGATTCTCTATATACACATAAACACACATAAAACAGACAGTCAAAAAGACAAGACAAAGGCCAAACTTTCAAGTGTTGTAACAAGATCATATGTACATACCCATATAAAGCAACAAGGCCATTTCACACAACTCAAACTATACAACATCCTAAAAATATACATTTTAATTGAATTTCTGCTAGCACCATCTGAACGTGACATTACTCTGAATGTCCACCAACGATAGATCTTTAGTTTTTGTTTACCCCCACCAAACCCCAACTGGAGGAATGTCATGCAACAAGAAGGTGTTTTGATTTCATCTTTCATCGCCATATAGAAAGAGGCTTTGGTTGCCTTTTGTGGCATTGATTTTGCACCTGCTCCTGTGCCCAATAATACTGTAGTGGTTCTTCTAAACAAACACTACCCTGTAAAATGTTTTTGGCCCATTACCACACATAAATCTTTTAGGTCATTTCTGAAGCACACTTTCCACTGTGGTAGATGCAGGTCTTTAAACGTCTTCTTGTTCTTATTTTGTGTCCATAGACGTGTCATCAGCACATCTCATAATCCTCTGCAACTCCTGAATACAGGGAACAATGGACTGGCTATGCAGCTGAGCCATCTTCAATCTGGAGACAAAAAAAAAGCCATTCATGAGTCAGGTTGTACCAAAACAACATCACAAGTAAAATAGCACTAGTTCAGGGACGGATTATGTAAACAAATTACGTTATGAATGTTAGTATCTACAAAGCCTAGCTCATAAAGAAGCTACCTGTTTATTTTAGCTGCTACCACAGTCTACAAGTAGACATTGCAGTACAAATCTTACTACAGCGAATCCCTGATAAGCATTATATCTGTAAAGTTTATGTCACCCAGTGCTGGTGTAACAACCCTAAAAGGAGAGAAACTTACGTTCGACAGGTGGCAAGCTGCGACTCCAGTAGGATGTCTACGTTGCTTTACATCAGCTGGATATTTAAATCAACTGGCTGACTACCAATCAGCAAAGAGGCTGTGGTAAACGTGTTGTATATATATTTTTTTTTAAGTAGTCAAAAACAACAAATGGTTTGTTTCAGGGTGTGGGTAAGCATCGGGAAACACCTTAATAGCAATTTAAAAAAAAAAAAACGCTGCATACACGTTTGCTTTATTACTATGGGAATATGATCTTTGTGTTCACCGGCACACCAACTGCATCAGGACTGCTCATGTGCCGTCAAAGGCTTGAGTGTTACCTCTTCAGCAGCTCAAGACCTCTGCTGGGTTCAGGGCGGTAGTGCTGGAGAGCGGTGAGACTCTGAGCTGCCAAAATGCTGTAACACTGTTCTCGGAGAGCGTTATGGTTCACAGTGTCCCACTGCGGCAACTCGCTGGTGTATCGCCATGCCATCAGCGAGTGCTCCAACACAGCTTCCCACTCTTTGTTCCTCAGCAGAACTTGGCCCCACTCCTGACATGAAACCTGAGGGAGAGGATAAGGTGGTGACAGATTAGCCCGAAACAATGAAACACTCACAGAGAGGTTTCCTGTGGAGCAGTATTCAATCTATGTGACAAAAATGTCCTTGTGAACAAAAGCTCAATTAGACACAAGCAGCTGAAGTGCAATTCAGGAGTCAACAATGCTGTCTATCCCTCTATATCACAATCAGACAAGCAGATTTGCACATTTCCAAATACACACAAACATGTCAGACACATCTAATACTCACTTTGAATGCCACCAGGTGAGGATATGCCTTTCTGTAGCAGTGGGCGTCTCTGTTGGATCCAAACCGCGAGTACGGTATGGATCTATAAACATTTGTCTTCTTTAGTTGCAGGTCTTCCTGAAGATATTTCAGATCTGAAGCCATGATCCTGGGCTCTTGACTCTAGAATATAATGCAGCATAGTTTAGCTCACATTTTAAATAAGGCAGAGTAGAGCATGCACAGACTGCGTTACTCTTCCATGTGTATGCTGAACGTCTTGGGTACCAAATTGTGTCTATGGCTAAGCACTTTAATTAGATACTCGAACTTCATTTTGCTGCCAATACTTGTTTACATTACATTAACTTGTAATGGAATGTTAATTTTTATTGCTGTATTGGCTCCTTCGCTGCAAACGGATTTCATTAGGTCCACTGTTCAGGTGCCAGGATGAATACCTGTTCAACTAAGATGAGGGATCTGATTAGCTGCACGAGCTGCTGTTTGGACAGCGGCGTCTGGTGGTCGTCCATCTTCTCACACTGCTCCTCTAGCTGTCCTCTCCACACCCCGCCGATGGACAAGTCCACTGCAAAACAAAGGAATACAATTAGGGCAATGACAATAGACCAGAGGGGAAACCTACATACACTGGAAGGGTTGAAGCACATAATAGTAAATAGGGGTTTAAATATATTTAATTAGACTGCTTTTAGCTGTCTGGTGTTAAAACTGAATTCAAATGGTGACAGGTGCTACCATATGATACCATACCAAGAAGCCCCACTACTATTTCCATTCTAGGTTACTTTTTCATCCTTCAGTTTATTTAGTTTTGCTGCTTGTACTTACATGACTGCACACGCTTGTTTGTTGCTGTGTTTCTCCCCCTTGGAAGAGGAGATGGGGCCAAACGAGCACTTAAAATCTCTAAGTAGGACCTTCTCATACGAGCTGCAAAAAAAACAAAAAAAAACAAACATAGAAAGTTAAAACCTGAACGACACCATTTATTCCGACACCAATTTGTGTTAATATTATCCACAATAATATTTCCGTCAGACAGTTAAACGTATACAAACACGAGATAATTATTTAGAGTGTAGTTTTCCCCCCAATATTTATAAATTAACGGTTGAACTGTGATAACAGTAGGGGCGCGCGCTCTGATAACATTAGCACTGGTAGCAAACTGGCGCCTCAAGCACAAAGAACAGTTAGGCGTTTTTTTTATTTTGTTTTTTTCAAAACAGAAAACGCTCATATTTTAGTCTTACCTGCAATTTTCGGCTGCGGTGCGGGTATTTCCACCAAGGCACGTCGTGGCTGGCACACAGCTGCCATTGCGAGCACAGTAATAAGTTAAGGAGCTAACTACCTGCTAGTAGCCCGTGACGCTACTGTTAGCCGAACTTTAAACCCCACGGGGTGCCGCAGCCCAACAATAACTTTCCCACAACAACTTGGTGCTGGTTTGCCTCCGTGTCTTCTTACAAAGGAGGCAGCTCCGCTTGCTTTAACTAAACGTACAAGAAAAGTGCTCCCCGCATTTAAAGAGACTTGTCGAGAACAAGCACAAGGACTAACTTACAACTTTTGTCTGCTGCGCCGCGAGTACACTACCGAAGCTGAGGAGGCGCGCGCGACACGAGTTGCCGCGCAGGCGTGGTTTGCCGCATGCGTGGAAACGATTGGTGGAACGTCACGGCATGCGTGCAACACGCGCCTAATATGCAAATGAGGCATCCCCCATATCTCCATGGGAACAGATCACGTGATCAGCCGGTCGGCCATGCTTTACATGGACTTTACATCTCTTTATTAACACGTTTCCGTATGAAACTAATTGTTTCCCGTTTGCTTCCTTAATGAAATTTTAATAGTAAACATTTAACAATATAATATAACACAATATGCATATGCTTTGGTTGTTTCTTCTTGTTTTTAATTTTAATTCCAGCTCACTAGTTTGGACCTCATCCAAGTGGAGCAGAGGGATAATAAACAAACCTGCATCCTCTGGTGGAAGGTCAGTCCCTCTACGCTAGGATGACACCATCACTGACCAGAAAATGATAATGGCATTCATTTAGGATACCATTATGTCAAATTACCCTGTATATAGGACATAAAGTCTGAACTCACAAGAGCATCTGCCGCTCCTTAGCCGTCTAATAGACTCCTGAAATAGCACCCGTGACAAAGCAGCTTCCTCCATCTCTTCCTTTAATTAACATATCTCGTTTGTTTTTTAAAATATGAAAAAACCCAACCAAGAATGCAGAAACTAAACAGACACTCAGAATATTAGCTGATGTTTACTTCTTCCCTCAGATCAGATGAACGCAGCCAAAAGACACATGGAATAAGACATTAAAAATATCTGTAAAATGTCTTTTAATAGGTAGTTGGATCATTGAAAAAACAAACAAACAAAAAAAAAGCAACAGGAATTTAATTTCATCTTTCTCCAGAGACTTCACTGCGTCCCATTACATAATATTGTGTGGTATAATAAATCATTCAAGCACAAATTCCAAAACAGATGATAGTAAAACACACAAAATTAAAAATAATTAGATAGAATAGACAGTGGTCAATCTGAAATACAATATAGCTGTTATAGTTTTATATATTTAGTTAGGGAGAAATTTGAGTTTACCATTTACTGTTTATTATTCTCATCTGAAAATCATAATTAATAAATAGTGGTAAAATGTGAAGCGGTGGGAAATGCAGTGCAAATATAGTGTCCCTGTATTGTCAGCATTTCTAACTAATGCTCTTCTCGCGTTGCGAAAAATAAAAATCAGTTAACACACTCACTCAGAAATCCAATCTAACAGTACTGAGCATGTGAATATGATTCCTCACTGGACCGACAGTGACACAAACATCTCTACAGGTAAATCATTGGACTTACTTTTATAAAATATCTGTAGTAAAACTGCACTTCATGAACTGATTGAACTGAAAGTGAAATCACTCCAGCCTGCGAAATATTA
The DNA here is from genome assembly GCA_005024645.1 of Planiliza haematocheilus. Lineage (NCBI taxonomy): Eukaryota > Metazoa > Chordata > Actinopteri > Mugiliformes > Mugilidae > Planiliza > Planiliza haematocheilus. Next base: position 218,145 of record SRSE01000183.1, on the reverse strand, counting down.
AAGCAAATTAAGCTGAATACTCGATGGCTTCTTGAAACTGCTACGGCAAATATTATATATTGTATTTATGTACATTATAAACATTTTTAAATAAGTTACATAATGCACAGGTAAAAGGGTATAATATCTATTAGGTACATATCATATTACAAAGGTCTGTGACAGTATGGCTTTGTAAATATACATTACAATATTGTCAACAGAAAAAAAGCAAGTGCAGTCAGAGGTGTGTCTTTTAGCATCTTTTCAATATAACTTTAAGTCTTACACTTTTTATTTTTTATTCTGATATGGAGACCGTCTAAACCTTATGTGAAAAATACACATTTCTAGCAGACTCAGAAACAACAAGATGATTAAAGACAGGCTCCACTGACTGCGTAGGCCACACTATAAAGCATAAGGAGTAGCCTCTACTTGCTAAGCAGCGTTTTAAGGGAGCGGGTGAGTGCGTTAGCAATGGCCGACATGGTACTGGAGTGGCGGACCAGGGCTTTCACGCTGAGCTCCCCTGGTGCTCCCACGGTGGCAGCCTCGGCTGCTTTGAGCAAACAGATATAGTTCATGACAACCTCGTCAACCTTTGCCACCACCTCTCTTTGTTGGTGTGAAGCTGAGGCTCCGAGGCCCCTGACTAAACACATACAAGCTTCGCAGAGACAGCATAGCACCTGAAAGCTACAAGTTACAGCTAACAGCATTTCCTCAGGACTGCTGTGGGCCTGTGCCATCCTCCGGCATGCTCGGCCTAATTCCTTCGACTCGACAGAGAGGAGCTGCTTGTACTGCGATACATCCTGTATCGGCATCTGGACTCCGCGGTCGCAGCGGCCTACGCTGGATCTCACCAGCGCAATGAGCTCACTGGCATCTCGGCGGACATCGGTGAAGCCGGAAGGGAAGCCGTACATGCGGTCCTTGAGCGCGTTGATTCGTGCCAGGCGGTCACTGAAGCTCATGTTGTTGAGAACCTCTCCGTACAGCTGCTCCCCAGCAGCATCAACTGCTGAGCCACAGGGCGATATGGCAGATGCACCATCATCAATCCCGGCTCGGCTTCGTCTGGGCCTCTCCCACTCAACATCATCCTCTTCACCTTCACACTTGCGTTTAAAGAAACAGTAGCTAAAGGGCCCGTTGCATCTCCAGGGACTGGTGTCTAGTTTTTGAGAGCCCTTCATGTGTTTTGTGTCTTTTTGTAATGGGAATGCCACAGATGCCCTTCTGCTGTCCACCCTGCTGCTTGTCGACCAGCATGTAGTGTGAGAAGAAACAGAGCCTTGCGAGTAGCTCTTGGAGAGCCGCTTCCTTGTTGGTCTCCGCTGGGCTTTGCCGTCACCTTGCTGGTGCACAGACGGCGACAGCGACAGTGGCTGCTGGCTCCGGCTTCGGGTGGGCTTATCAAACAGAACCTCCACGCTACCAGAACTAGCAGTCACATTGCTGGAGCTGCGTTTGAGCTCTCGCCCCCGCTGGAGGCTGTTGCTGAAGGGATCGGTCTGCGCCAGAGTCGGGGTAACAGCCTGAATGTGGTTCTGCCGGCAATGCATGAGATCTTGTGTGTATCCTGAGTTGCTGGAGCTAGAGTTGGCTTGCATGGGCAGCGACAAGGGAGGAGGAGGCGGTGGAGGAGGAGGTGGAGGAGGTTGTTGGTTGGGCGTTGGAGATGTAATACAAACTCGACTGCCAGCAGATGCTTGCCTGCTGAAAGCTGAAGGGTGATCTCCCCTTCCTAGTGAGATGGTGTTGAGGTCTGCTCGTTGACCGCTTACACTGGAGGCAGCAGAATAACAGAGAGAATCATTAGGACGAGGATGAGGAGACTGACGAGCTGCAAGTTTTGACCTGGGGTCTGATGTGAACCAGTCTTCTGTAGTGCTACTAGGCTGGCTTCTTGACCGAGGTGGGAGACGGTTAGAGGTACCTCCACCTGCTCGATTTCCCACTGAAATAAATCCACCATCACGGCTGATGCAGCCCTCTTTCTTGTATACAGACAGAAAGTGCTCTGGGTCCATACCACTCCTCTCCAGCTCACCTTCAAGCCCAGAGAAGGAGCTCCTTCTCTCGGCATTAGCCAGCCTGAAATCACAACTCTCATTCAGTCTCTGACCATGCGTGTCAGGACTTCTCTTGAGCTTGGCGGGAAGTGTTGCTGAATGGTATGATTGTGAGTTTTTATTTGCCAGCTGCATGGTGGCAGAGTTAGGGTTAACTAAATTTGGGCTGAGGAATGGGGATGATATGGAAGAAGGCATACATGGACAGCGAGCTATGGTGTTCCCCCTGTTCTTAACCATTTCCACAAGCTGAGGGTTGCTCGTGATAAATCGCCGAGTGTCCTTTTTCACTGCACCTCCCATGCCTGCACTGTGCAGCTTCCCTCCTTGATGCATCTGGCTGACCGTTAGATAGTTAATCAGCTGCCTGTAGGCCTCAGTGCCTTCTTTCTGGTTCAGTCCCTTTAAACAGGCCTGCTGCTTAGCATGCAGATCATTGTGAGACCTCTTACTTCCACTACCTGTGCTATCTTTATGCTTCGGGGGCGTAGCTGAGGAGGGTCGGCCTGGTTCCGCCCCGCCAGTATGAGGGTGGATATTGGGAAGCATTTTTCGTAAGAGGGCAGGGTCTGCATGAGGGTGGAGGTCTTTTCCCTGAGTGCCCTGGCCAGGGATGCCGAGAGGAGCTCCAGGTTTGTTGTCTTCATAGTTTAGCACCCTGAGTAATGAGGATGAGGAACTAGAAAGCGGGTGCCTTTGCAAATGGTGGTGTTTTGATTCAACCACACCAGGGCCAAGCGGTGAGTCAGTTGGAGTGGCACAGGCACTACTGTTCGTGCTGCCCCCAGCATCCAGAGATGAACACAAAGAACCCTGCAGGGAACTGTGGGCTTCTCCTTGCAAATTTGAAATCCTTTTCGCTAGATGATACTCGCACAACCGTGCCACACTCTGCTGTCTCGAAATTGGCGGATGGTCACTTTGTACGTCTGATCCCTGGTCGGACCCCGCTGATCTGGATTTTTTAGCTGGGGACATCAGCGACGCTACAACTAGATGCTCATCTTGGTCAACGGACCCAGCTCTGTTATCAGCACCACAGTCTCCCACAGTGACATCTAAGAGGCGATCAGAGGCAGAGGAAGCAGGACGGGGGCTTCTATGATGGTCATGAGGGAGGTTGTTCACTCCAGTGCCCTCGGCTGCAGAATTTTCCTCTAAAAAAGAATTCTGCCTCCTTTGACTTTCGTCCTGCTCACAGAATGACGTACGCTGATCAAAGTCAATATAGCTGCGACCACTCTCACCTCGATGTCCTTCCCTTGTGCTGAAGGTGTTGTACTTTCCACTCGAGTTGGCAGATTTTTTATTGTGCTTGCCTCCTGGAGTGGTGGAACTCGGGCGCTGGAGAGTAACTGAGAGACTGGTCTGGGCCCTCACCTCCAAGCTGTCAGGCCCCGACGATGTGGGGTCCAACTGGGGGCTCCGCCTTGGAGGAACAGCTGGAGGCTGGAGGTGCCGTGTTGGACTACGGGCTTTCTTCTGTACCGTTCCTCCTGTACTGGGAGAGACAGGGAATTCTGTTTTCTCCTCAAGTAAAGGTTGGTATCCTTCCCTAGTGGCCACCAGGAGACGCATGTGGCTCTCGCTGAGCCTGTGAGTAGCAGCTAGTTCAGAGATTTCAGTCATCTCTGAGGAGTTTGTCTCATTGCCAGAATCTGAGGATGACTCTGGGCTAAAGCCACGAGATGTGTAAACACCTAGAAGATGAGAGACACACATTTGCATGAGTTACTAAAATAAAAATGAACTATGCTATGACTATATTGGTAAAAATAGGAATGCACATTATATTACTAGGCTTCTGCTCTAATTGTATTGATATACAGAACACAAATCCCACACATTTTAATGGTGCAAATGATGGAAAAAGGGAATTCAACACTGCAGACTGAGAGAAATGACAGCGATCAAATATTTCTATGCTTTCATTAATATTCAACAGACCTGGATTGTTACTGCCGGGCGGCGGCGGTGGAGGCCTCTGTTCAGACACTGAAAGAGCCTCCAGCGCCTGTAGAGAATTCACGACTGCATTCTCCAGCCTCCTCTCCCCTCCCCTGCTCCCTTCTGCTTCCTCATGAGTGGGCACCGCATCAATTAACGACACCGGGATATCATCATTGTCACACGTACTCAGAGGCCTGCCCTCTGGTGCAGCGTCCTCGTCTGAACTGTCCCGAAAGCCTGGAGGCGGAGCTGCGATTGCAAGGTTGAGCGTCTGCAGCAGCGTGTCATCTTCGTCTTCGTCAACGCCGTCGTCTCCCTCGGGAGGAGGCAGCGCCGTCAGGTCGATGATGTCATCGGTAGAGCCAGAAAGTGTGAGAAAAGTAGCTTTACCAGCTGCCGTGGGTAACCCACCTCCTTGGTTGTCGCAGTCATCTCGCCTGTCGTCTCCCACCGGCGTGCCTCCAGTGGAGTCCTCTTCACAAGAAGCATCATCGTCATCCTCTGCATCGTCTGTCGTGTCGCGATAAAACAGATCCCTTAGCAGAGGCTCCTCACCACCTTCCTCAGTTATAATATTACTATATACATGTGTGAGATCACTGAACTGAAATGGCACTCTGTCCTGTTGCTGAAAGTCTGTGTTGTTGTGCAAGAAGGGGGGTCTGTGCTCGGGTACCTCGGGGCTCTCCAAAAGTCTTTCATAGCCTAAGATGTTAGGCTTGTTCAAAGGTGGGTTTCCCCCAAAGATAAATGACACTTTGGCGCTCCGAGGTGAGTCTTGAGGTTTGTGTCTGGTAGCGGGTGGAAGAGGAGGAGGCAACGGGCTTCTTCGTGCCCCAAGATCTCTGTCCGGGTTTTGGGGTTCGTGGAAGTAAGGAGAAATGCTGTTTTCCCTCTGACCTCTGTCTGAATACTCAGAGTCCCTGTTGTAGAGCTCTCCCTGGCTGGGTGACGGCTCCTCGTTGTCCCCCAAAGATGTGCTGTATGGCCACTCCAGGACTCGATCCTGACCTGTAGGTCGCAGCAAGGCAAGATTGCATTATTTAATGCGTTTTATATTTTATTAGGATTCAATTTTAAAGCAAAACCATTTTTTCCACCAGACCTCTGAGTGCTCTGCTTCAAGATGAGGGTATGCTGCACTGTCAAGCATCAATTTGTAAGATATTTAATATTGCGTAGTGTCTTTTAAAATGTGTAAGAGTGAATGATGCCAACTTGATTGCTCTGCCAGGACAAAGATCTCACTAGTTTTGTATATAAAATGTGCCAGTGTGCAAATGTTTAATGAACAAAAGTTGTCCTGGTGTGCTTATTAACTTGATGACACACCCATATATCCGCACACATGGTTAATATAGCAACAACTTACAAGTGTCATCCCCTCCTGTGCTGTTGCAGTGGGCCATGCTGAAAATAGATCTCCTTGAGTCCACTAGGAGGCGATAGTATCCTGCTGTTAGACACGCCAAGTTCATTGCGTCACTGGACTCCATGATCAGTGTGATGGGCTGAAAAAGAAAAGAAGGATTACAGCAAAGCAAATGGAAGAAGGAAGAGTAAAGAACAAAGAAATAAAGGAAGGGAAAAACAAGATGCACAAATTCAGACTGCGCTCACCCTGACGTCCAGAACATGCAGCTCCAGTCGGACGTTTGTCTCATCCTCAGTGAGGATCTCGATGCGGTTGACGTGGCTGAAGTCGGCCAATAGTGCGACCAGATTGGTGCGGGTGTTGATGACATGGCTGATGCCGTAACGTGGGCCCACTAACAGTGTCACCTCTGTCTGTTTCTCACCTTGCTGCAGGATGTAAGAAAAGGCAGCAGGAATTCCAAATGAAATTTTAAGGAAACTCAGGTGTTTTCTGAACTTTTACATAATCCTTTCTGGAACTAACGGTCTTACCAAAAGTATTGATTTGAACTCCCTCCCTCCGTAGAGTCTGAGTTCACTGAGGTACCTCAGATAATGCACCTTGGCCTGCAAAGCAGTCAGCTGCACAGAGAGGAGTGAAAGATATTAGAAAGCATCCAAAATGAAATCACTTCAACAGAAGCATTTGTCTTCTAACGTCAGGATGGAAAGCACTCTCAGGCCATTTTGATCTGGATCACTGGTTTTCTATTATATCCTATCATACCATTAAATTCTGACTGGAATCTTAAGAGCCGCTCCACTGCAGCACTCTTTATGGCTTGCATTTATGTATGTGTGCCATTTAGGTACTGCTGGATATTCAGATTTTAAAAACATTTGTTTTCACTTGATGTCCTGACGTTTCACATCTACTCCACAGTATACAGCAATAATATTTTTCCTCACCACCAGCCAGACAAAGAAAAGCGATGTCTGGTCTTAAAAAAAATAGTCTTTATGAATTTCCTGTCCGTGTGGCCTTAACTACAGCCTCTCCACAAATTTGCGAGCAGCGTCTTTTGATAAGGGCCCAGTGATAACTTCCAGACAGTAATGAGAAAGATTCAGAGGGCTGACGTTTTCAACTGCATGTCAGTTCATTGGTGCTGCTTGGCTGTAGTTCTCCCTAATGAATCGACTAGACAGAAACTGACACTGTGAATACAAATGATTTTCCAAAGCAGGGTGCTGCTTGGACTATTAATTTAGCAGTGTTTAAAGTTCTCATCGGTCCAAACTTGTTTTGTGTTTAAATATATACCTTGCTCTGGCCATTGAAGCGCACCAGTGAGAGCTGACGAGGCTTTTTAGGGAGGTGGAACAGCCTCTCTGGTTCATGTTTTTAAAAACATGTGAGAGAAAAAAATGCAGGGGACTTTAATGTACTTTATCCACTATGAGCAGCTTCATTAAGTTGATTAAGTGGAAAATACTAGAGTATGGCTACTGCTTGCTAATGAGTGTTTACTATGATTTATATCAAATGCAGAAAGCAAAACTTTGAATACGGTATTTAACTGTAAAAGTCTACATTGTGGTCTCACATAAAGATATGAAATATAGGTACCCGGAAAAACAAAACACATGCATACATCATAATCAGCCAGGACATATTTAGTGCTCTAGTGACTGCAGGATTGCGCATTTGCAATCAGCTCCAAATACACCAGAGTAGTCATGTTCACTGCAGTGAAGGAACATGTCACCCCCGGTCCATGACTCATCCATGTGCAAATAATTGTTCTCTAGAGAAAATGGAGGGCTCTTGCACATCAAGACATGAGATTATCAGAGTATCAGCGGCCTAATTTTGCAGGATAAATATAGAAGGATTCAACAATGTGATCTCATGGGTCAGTGTATATCTAAATGTATAGCAGGAGCCTCTAACTCTGACTCGCTAAGCTAATTTACATGGCAGCTGAGAGCGAACGACTAGCTACAGCTGAGGCTCTTGCACGGGTTAACTCTGTTTTGTTATGATTTGTCAATATGGCTTTGGCAGAATGATCAGACCAGCAGCTGCTTGTGTCAGTAAAACAGTTTTCTACAAAGCTTAAGAAGTCCAGCCATTGACCAGCTGCCTGTGACTGGGCCATGTGTGCAAATATGAATATCTTATTATGCAAAAGGTTTCACATGCTTGTTATTCACATTAGTATTCAAGGTCTAGCTCAACAAAGGGTCTTAGGTTGACAAGGGTGAGAACCTTTACAAGGCTCAGTATGGCGGAGATGCTATTTTAAGCGACAGTGTGTTTGCGCGCATGTGTGTGCATCAGAAGTTTATTAACAAGGACAAAGAAAGGCAAAGAGTTACTTTTTTCCCTGGAGGCACGAGGTTCTGGTTGGTTTTGAGGATGTGTGTGAGAGCTTTCTTGATGTTTTTCTCCTTCATGCTGGACAGCACGGCGGGGGGCAGGAACAGCGGCAGACCCCACTCCTTTCTGCAGAGAGGAGATTGATTTCAACATAACGTCTACCGAGGAAAAAGTACTTCCACCGGCCCTGGGTTAAACACTGGCAGTTAAACGCTAGAGACTGAATGCCGTTTAGCTGTCAGCAACAGAGCAAAAGAAGGAAATGGGGAATTTTCTCTGTGGAAAGTGTTTCCTGAATAGATCCATCGTGTTAATTGAAGTGCAAAATGTAAAAGAAATCTCTGGCAAGCTACAACGATAATACTGTAAACACAATATTCGTTTTAAACTCATTATCAAGTCAGACAGCAGATGCCTTCAACCTAACTCTACAGACTTTTGCAAACTTACTGGATATATTTGAGGGACACCTTCTGACTTTGTCTGGTTGTCATGGTGAGGATGTACATCTGCAGCGCGGCCAATCGCAGCGCAGCATCGTACTTCAGCTCCGGGCCGAACCGTTCTAAGACCACATCATTACAACTCTGCGGAAACAAGCAGGAAGCAAAGTTATGCAAGAACCCTAAAGTCAGTTTTGGAGCATTTCATCTCTGTAAAGAGCATTTCAAGATGCATCCGTCCCTGCTGAGTTGAAATAAGTTGTTCTCAACCTTTTGTGGCTTGAGATTCCTTCAAAGGGATGTGACTTCCAGTCCCAGATGAAGGACTCGGAAGCTCAAAATTCTTAACTCTGACAGAAATGATGATTAGCTTTCCTTCTCTCGGGCTATTTCACTTGACTAATTATCAAAGGAATCCTATGGGGAAGCAATTTATTATTTTAGAGTGAAGAGGTTTACACAAGAGTTGGTTTGAAGATTGTATTTGCAAATGAGGGGTTTGTATTGAAAGGATTAGCAATCTGAATAATTCTGTTAATCATCAAAAATCATTTCCAAACCATCTGCTGGCAGAAAAGCCTGGATTTATTTCCTACAGCTGACAGGTTGTAGCCAATTTACTTCTTTCTGTTTCGGAGCCGCCGATTGCCACTGCTCACCTGAACATAGAGGTATTCAAACGCCACAGCGTCCCGCCGCAGCAGCTCCACGGGGTCCCGGGGCACGAAGCTGATTCGAAAGAAACACTTCATCTTGTCACAGCCAGGCCTCTGGGTCACCTGGGGTTGAGGGAGGTAGAGACAAAGAGGAGCGAGAACACATGTGCAGATGAGAGACGACAGAACGAAACGTGCTATGAATAAAATTAGAACATAATAGTTTTGTACACCTGGCATCAGTTGAGTAAACAAAGCAAAACACACTTGGCACAGTGGAAATTCGCCAGGTAAGGTGGGTTTAATAGAAGAGGGTATAGGTTTGCATTATGGGAAGTGCAGTGTCCTGTGGTTTCTACGCTTGACTCATATTAGATGGTAAAATTTAAGATTTAACTGCAGAATCTTTGTGCAAACTTTGGAAAACACCAGACGTTACAGAAGTGAAATATTAAAGTGCTGCTGAAAATACAATCCAGTGCAAGAATGAGGCCTGCTTTCTAGATCTAATAATTATGCAAAATATAAATAATATTATTTATGCTATACACACCATCATGTAGCTGCGTTTTCATTTTGATTGATCAAGAGTTTAATATGAGAATAAAGAATAGCCTTACTTTGGTTCTACACAGAGTTTTGGGCGATGGGAGTCTACCTGTTGTAGCCGTCTACTACCACTTGGTGGCGATGTCAAATATATGTGGAACACTAGAAAATGTAGGTTTTCCTCATATGTAATAGAATGAAATCGAGTTGTAAAGAGCTTCCTCCTGACTGTGTCTTTTCCTGACGCGGTTCAAGGCAACCTTTCGACCAATCACCATACGGCCTATTTTTGTTAGAGGCCTTAGCGTTGGCTGATTTCCCATATTCTTTCAGTCTGCATTTGGACAGCATGCAGAACCATAAATCAGGCTTGACCCCGAAGGAAGCAATCCTTTGGATCAGTTTTATTTTTTATTTTTTTAAATATACTGCATGCATGTTTGTTAAATGATATAAAAACTGATGCATGTGTCTATTTGTTACTGCACTAACATGAAACCTGTCTTTATTCAGTGGTGAAACTGTGACCACAGATGTTAAATAAACTCATCAACCCTGTAAGAAGTCTTTCTTACAGAAATTGTGCAGAATTGTGTTTTTTATTTGGGGGGCAACCAAGGATTAAATCAGCAGCATCATCTTAAAAAATAAAAACATTTTTGTGTGTAAAGTCTGTAAAATAACCTTAAAGTATATCTGTCAAACAAAGTCACATGACATGGATAAAACTTCTCCAAAATGATGTAAACGAACGCACTTAGCTACATTCGACCAATGGTGAAACATAAATGACAGCACATGTTTTCATTTTCCATATTGAGTGTTTTTCAGCCCACTTCCCAAACCAGAGACGCGGTTGTGTAACCCAGCAGCTGCAACCCAGAAAAACACAACTTTCATGCTGTGGTCGTCTTCACATTTGACTCAATTTGTTATTCAAGACAAAACCACAAGACCAGCATCATCTTTTCAAATATTGATCACATTTTATAAATTATTTAATATTCAAGTGTAGTGAGGGCGAGTGAGTTTATTTTCTATTTCAAGGACTACCGGCTTTCTCCATTACACCTGTCACACAGGCTGACACCAGGGTGTATTACAGTGCAGAGTTTGCTCTATCAGGCTTGTCAGAGAAGAATGCCTCTTTAAAACTATTCTGCCATTGTGTGTGCACCACATGTAGAGCCTCACATCTGAACTGTGTGTCATGAATATTAACAGTGTCCTGTTGTGATCCCTTAACCTCATTAGGATGTAGCGGGCACTGGGAATGAGTGTGTGTGCGTTGTATGTGAGTTTGTGGTGTGTGTGTGGGAGGGTGGGTGTAATGCGAGCTGTCTCCCCCGGCGCGCCGGCGCTGATAAATGACACCGGGGGTCTAAATGCTGCTTGAATACTGAGCAGGTAAGTGTGCGCTAGTTGGGTGTTTGTTGGAAAATGAGATATAGTGAAAGAAGAAGAATCATCTCCTACCTGAGTAAGCATCTCCTGCTCGTGCAGGAGAAGCAGTTTGCTTCCAGAGTCTTCGGTCCTCTGCTCCAACATGAGGGAGAAGTGCTCGATGCATTTGATTGACAGCTTCTCTTGCAGCGTCAGAATCACTTCCTGAAGTAATCGTAAAAATTGCAAAACGTAGAAAAATAGTTGCTAATGCAAATGATGCAATATGTGCAGCAGCAGATACCAAAGGGTGACGAATAACAGTAATGATAAATACCACAAATAGAAAAGCTCAATCGATTTTCTCTTTTTCCTTCGTGAAACAAACTGGCTGGGAAAAAGTGCCGACTGCCTTTCAGTGTGCATGCATATTGATTTTTTTATACTAAAAGGGATACTTTGGTTTCTTTGTATTCTCATCCATTGTCAGTGTAATACCTACAGTAGGAAGTCAGAGCGGGATCTTAGTTTATATAGACCTCTTGAAAGCTGCCAGACTCCACTGACAAAAACAGTCATTTTACCTTGTAGAACATCTGCGTTACTGGATCCAAACTTATATTTTAACAAACCAAGGTCACACAGCAACAAGGAAGTCCTGTGTACTACTAAGTAAAATTTGCTTGGTCACAGTGTGCAGACATCAGAAGGGTGAGATCTCTGCATGTGTCTGCCTCCTAGATAAACTTAATATAACTGGGGGTTAACCGTTACAAGTCACTTAGTAGCTTTACAAGTTAGCGCTGGTTAGATCCAGCATAAAGAAATTATGATCCAATTTAAATGCCAGTCTAAAAAATGCTGGAGTGGAATTCAAATCCAGTGTCACTGTCTGAAGGATCAGAAAGATAAAAATAAAAGATTTTGTTGTTAAATATTTGACGAAAAGCTTTCCTGATATCCTGTTCTTCACTGTGAAGCTGACTAAATAAAAGCTGTTTTGTTTCCTGAGCAACACGCTGAAAATCGCAACTGAATAAGAATCAACAAGACGAAAAATTACAATCCGTTCCTCCTCGCCACGCTGACTGCATAAATAAGGCGCTCAAACTAATGGAATTCACAAACAGACTGTGTTTCGTGGTCTGTGTGCTCGCATCAGGACACACTCGTGTGGACTCTAAATGATTTTCTGCTTTTGTAATTATAGATGCGGCAGCCGGTGCTAATTTTCTGGAGAACGCCTTAAAGGGTGGAACACACACCTTGATAGAGGTACTGCAGTCGAAGCGAAAAGACTTGGTCTGCCCGTTCTCCAGGTAGACCTTCAGGACATTTGGCATGAACAGAAGAGAGTTGTCCTTCACCGGGTTCTGCAGAGGAGAAATGGTAACAGTCTTTTTATTTTGTGTGCATTTGCGCTCGGTTTAATACATGAATGGAATTCATAAAAGTGTCGTGTCATAACTCATTTTAGTTTTGTGTTTTTTTTATATTGCTTTCACTGAACTGCTTTAAGAGGAAAGCATCTGGCAAAGCCTACATAGGTCATATATATGTATGTGTGTGTGTGTGTGTGTGTGTGCGGTAGTACTGACTGGAACCTGGCCGTTTATAATGACCTCCTCAGCAAAGCGCACTTTGACCGGATTGGACTTGAGCATGGCTTTTTTGGCTGCACTGATGAACGCTGATTTAGGGGACTAAGAGGCAGCCGTCCAAAAAGAGACAGGCCGAAAGAGAGAGAGAGACAGAGAGAGAGGAAGAAAGAGACAGATGGAGGGAAAGAGATAAAGAGAAGCACAGACATAAGTGCACACATGCAGAGAAAAAGAATAAAAAACAAGACCTGGTGCAACACAAGGGAAAATACTAAAATTCATATATATTATTATTTTTAAAAAGGTTAAATAATCCCTCAAAACAGCTGGGGACTGCAGCAACTCTTCCTCAAGTTGTTGCGGACTATTTTAAGACTTGGACTGATGCACACCAGCAGAAATGACTTTATTTATGACCTTGAAAACTGCAGCAGACTAAAACTTTCTTATCTCAAGCTCTATTTAATAGCTCTTCCAGATCATACCACATGATCTCCATCAGCAAATGGTGCTGTCGTGGGAATGTTGGTAATTTAATTGTGAGCACTTAAAGGATTTCTTGTCGGTTTAAAAGCTGAGTTCAAACGTTCATTCTCGACCCTGGAAACTGTAGTTAGCAAACTGATGAAACGATCATAAACAAAGCTCGACTTTACTGCGATAAAAAAAACAAAAAACATCCAGGGTTGGGATATGCAGGCACTGAACAACAGAGATCTGTGACAGAAATGAGCAAAATAATGGGATTTATCAATCTTAGCCAGGTTCATCTGCCAAAAAACTCTAGGTACAAGCTGCAAATCTGTAGCCTCCCAAATATAATATACTACTCAGTATGTAAGTTTGTTTTCCATAATAAAAATACAAATATTCCTTGTGCCTGAGGTGAGACACAGGGTGTTAGTCATAATCATGCTCATGTAGACAAAAGTCAATTAATCACTTGAAATGCAATCACATATGAATCCAAACCAAAGTTGTTAGCGTGTATAGATTACGATCATAACATCAGAACATTTTTTGATGAATATATCCGACAAGAATTTGCAAGCTCTACTCACAGGATACGGTTGGACAACAGTCAGCACGATGGATTCTTTGCAGCTCCTGAAGCAAGACGACAGCAAATCATTAAAAACACAACAGCGCCACAACAATGGCAAGATAAACAACGGGGACTGGATTAGCTTGAGTGAAATGGAATGAGCTGCCTCTAGGCAATCAGCACTCACAGTTAAAATTGAAAGCAAGCGTGCATATGGACTCGTTAATTTCCCATTTAATATGAAAATATGTGAATTTTCCCACAAAGTAAAACAACAAAGCTCTTTCCTTCTTATCGATACGTATTCAGAATATGTGTTATACGGACATGAGTGTGTATTAACTAATCACTAAGCAGACTGTAAGCAGTAAAGTGGAAAGCGTTAATTACATCTTTGTTGTTGCCTTGTTGCTGTGATTAGTGTTGAACTTGCAGACAGACTACTTTAATTGGAAGTTCATTTGTGTTAACGCTGCACTGCACAAGTCATTTAATTCAGGAGTGGTTCAAATGTGGCATGTATCCTTGCTAACATTTAGCTTTTCACCTCCGATACTGCGCTTATGTACTTGTAAAATGATTCCACTTTATGAACTATGCAGATACTCATAGAATCGAGGGTTACAATATGTAACCAGCATTAAGCATGCAGGTAGATGGTGGTTATACGCAGTGGTGGACAGTAACAAAGTAAATTTACTTGCGTACTGTACTTAAGTACAGTTTTTGAGTGTCTGTACTTTACTTGAGTATTATTTTTGGGGGATACTTTTACTTTCACTCCACTACATTTGAAGGTCAAATATTGTACTTTTTACTCCACTACATTTCTGTCGATGCTCTCGTTACTCGCTACTTTTGAGTTTATGTCAGCTGATTATTTTTTATTTATTTTTTTTCAAAATTCTGAGAAAATAATCCGTTTCTGCTGATTCGCTGATTCACTACGTCACGCCATACAATCCATACAATGGAGGAAGAAACTGGACAAACACATGGAGAAACTGAGCACCCGTGGCCTTATCTGAAACCCATGTTTGAGATTTTTGCCACAAAAACAGATTTGTTTCAGTTTAAATGTTTGTTGTGCTTACGAACAGCTTAATGTTTGTTAAATTGCTCATGAACATTTTAAACGTATTTGTATGGGCTCGTAGAAAGAGAGAGAGAGAGAGAGAGAGACAGAGAGAGGCTGTGGCTTGCCGATTGGATTGTATAATGACAATAAAGCTAATTTGTTTTCCTGTATTTCCTGAGATACTTTTTAAATATTTTTACTTAAGTATTTTAAGCAAATACTTAAGTACAAGTAGTACAGTAAAATTTTGACTGAGCTACTTTTACTTGTACTGGAGCATGTTTGACAGGAGCATCTGTACTTTTACTCAAGTAGTGAAGGTGTGTACTCTGTCCACCTCCGGTTATACGCCTCCGTGCCAACCTCTAATAAACAGAAAAAAGCTAATGCGATGGCCGTGGGGCATAAAATAGTTGGAGATTTTACACATTGTGCCTAATCCAGCCTATAAAAAGACTCCAGCAACATGTGCCAACCCTAAGGAACACCATGCACTACATGCTAATTGTACACAGCCGAAGGGGTTATTAAAGTGCAGATATAACCTCTGTACTGGTAATGATTGGACACGCCTATGCCACTTATATGATTTTTGTATTTTAAAATCTCTTCATGAACTGACTGACTGACCTCAACTGAACTGTCACAGCTGTGTGTGTTGTTTTTTTTTTTTTGCATCTACCTGACGAGATCGATGACTCGTTCTCTAGGAGCAGAGCTGACGGGTTCATCGTTGATCATGATGATCTCGTCGCCTGGCAGCAGCTTCCCCTCTGACGGACCGCCTACGCACACACACACACATACACACACACACAATACATGCAAAGTGGGTCAAAGTAATAGGTTTGGGCATTAATACTCCGAGCATGTATATTCCCCTCCTTAGCCAGTCAGTTTAAATAGAATATTCATTAGCTCAATTGTCTGCTTAAGATTCAGCCTTGATTGACTATTGATAAGCTTAATCACTGTGTGTGTGTGTGTGCAGTCGATGGAGATGACGGCTCACCGGTGTCTGCAATTTGGAAATAAGCCAATCAACCAACTTACTTCCATTAAAAAAACAAAACAAAACAAAACAAAGCAAAAAAAAACATTAATTTGTTAATTCTGCATGTGTTCAGTGTCACTTACTTTTGTAATAACATGCTGGTGATGCTAACAATCGACATGGTTGCCTTGTAAACAATATCATCTGCAACTGTTTGGGCTGATAAGCAGACTTTAAACGGTGAGAATTCACTGAGTGAGAAATTAAGGCATTTTTTTTTCTACTTTGTTCTGTTAGTTATATTATTTTCTTGTGTTTTTTTGCTGCATTATCATGCCTTACCAGAGACTGCAGACTCTAAGCTGCTTTAAAATGCTCACTGTAATTTGATCTATTTATTCTTCTTTGGGGAACTTCATTCGAAAGACGGAGAAAAGTTTAATATGTGACAGGAACAGCTTAGATGTTCAGCGATTGTGCCTGTCTCTGCTAATACTGAAGCTAACTAATTGTATATTTTCATACATTCTTGCATGATACTGTTGCGAGGATGTGGTGTTATTACATGGCAAAGACTAAGGGAAAACAACATGTCCCGAACTGTGACAGAAAAGTCAATCTGATATTAAAGAGATTTGTCATGATTTGACAGGTGACTGACGGCAAAGCAGCTGTCGCGCCAGGCCTGCTGGGTAGGAAAAGCAACAAAAGGTATAATAATAAAAAAAAATGTCTCAAGATTGAACTCTCAGTCTCTGTGGACCTTCTGACTTTAACAAGGTTGTGACAGACAGTCGACACCCACCTGGTGTGACAGAGCGGACCACCACCGGTTTCTCACTGCCTGCCACGAATCCAAAACCCAAGACGGGGTCCCGTCTCATCTCCACCAGACGAGGGGCGGGCGGGAACCCGTCCAGGTGGACCTCCTCCAGGGAGCTGCTCTGGGACACTTGGCTGGTGGACAGACAAGACGAGAGGAGCAGAGATCAAGCGAAATGTTTGTGTAGCCAAACAAATAAAAAGCGCAAGGACATCCAACATTTCACTTTAATTCACTTTCAATGCAGACAGCGTACTTATCCAAAGAGGCGTACGTACAATGAGTCAGCAGATAGTTTCACGTCATGATGACATGTAGCTGGTAATGATCCGCTGGTTACAGAAGGCTTACTCAGAGCACATGACTAAGTGCAAATTAGAAGCCGGTCGATGCACTCCCCCCTACAGAAGACACACTTTCAGCTCGGATAGATAACATTAAACCTCAGAATGAACGATTTGAGCTGTTCGGTCAGCTGTTCATAAATCAGAGTTTTGGCTGAGTTTTAAGAGCCACTTATATAAGAGGGCACAGGTCCCGCAAGTAATAAAACGTCTCAGATTCGCAATCTGGAACCAATTTGCCTCTTGGAGCTGTATAAAAGTCCGCAGAGAATTCAGGATAAAAGTGCACGGATCATTTAATCAAGTCATAATTATTCACGTTTTGGACGTGTCAAGAAGTTGTACATCTATTTAATATGTGCTCTATAAAGACTTTTCCTCTTATTTTTCTGCAGCTGCTGATTACACTTAACGTCATAACGGCCAACACTGTTCCACTTCTGCACTTTTTTCAATTAATGTCAGTTTAAATGATCTGATCTTTCCTGAATCCTCTGGAGCTAGTGGTTCTAGCGTGGTGCATCTGAACTAGCTTGATACAAGATAAAAGCTAAACCATGTGTTGACATTAACCCAAAGAGCAGGCACATAAGATTGACTTCTTACTTGCACCATTGAGCTTTTCTTTAGAGCACCAAAATCAGTGATCAGGATGCCTGCCATTGTCTGAATACTAAAGTCTGCTTTTTCAGTTACATTTCCAGGATATACAGACATCTTTTCCAGGTAACTTGCAAGTTTGATGCTCCGCTCTGGGCCGTTTCTTCGGTTTTATTGACGCCACTTTTATCTGTGAAGATATGAACCCCCCAGGCCTGTCTTTTCAACGTCATGCTTGGGTGGATAAAGCGATATCTATGGTGATACATGGCTAGGGGAAGCAATAAAGACATTTCCAGTTTCCGGTGCAAGGAAAAAAAAAGAAAATTGCAGCATTGCGTTTTGGTCTTCCCATATTGCTAATTTATTTTATTTTCTGCAGGCTTTCATGCAGACGCGAGTCATGGAAGAAGTCTTTGCTCTTTCTGAGGTACTGACACTATAACAAGGTGGCAAATTTCCTGATGAATGATTTTTATGAGAACTGTTGGCAGCTCTTTATGGCCACCTACCTCTTGCTTAACTTTAATAAAGGTTAATATTGGTGAAGTTGCACATCGTCCTTTTGGTTGCCTTACTGCAAGTCACTGCGCTCAGGGTGAGAGCACCACTAAAATGTAAATGTACTGCATTAAATTACTTCCTGCTTGCTGAACCTCAGCCGTCTGTCTGCCCGAGACACTGAAAATGCAGAGTGCCTGTTAATTAAGAGGTGATATACACTTTCAGTGGGGTTAACTGATTCTCTCTGTCTCTATTTCTTCCTCTCTTCCTCCTTTGCAGCTTAGAAAGCTCCCCTGGCAGCCATTGCTTCCTCGCTGAACATAAAGTCCTTTACATGGTGTCTATTGTTTCCTGCCCTGCGTCCATTCTGCTTGTGTTGTACACATCTACTGTCTGTGTAAGAGGTCATGTGGATTTCTCTGCCTCATCCTCTATGACCTGAGTGGCTTTATCCATTGATATTTATCTAGTTAAATTACGATAATCTAGCTGCAGCTTTGCCTAAACCTTCCCTCTGTATGAAACATGTTCCAACCATCCAGGACGCTAGAAACCAATCTGGATCAATCTGAATCTCTGCCCCAATTCCCACCTCTGTTCACCCTCTCGGCCTTTCTCATTCTCTCTCCCATTATCACATTGATCTGTATTGCACATGTGGCGCAGAAATCACAAACTAAATCTGCTGCCTGTAATGAAGCGTGTTTCAATCTGTGAGGCTGGCTCATCTTCCCCGCCGGGGTCGGTGGGGTTTAATCCCGCAGAAGGACACAGCGAAGATGTCACGGGGTCAGGCAAGGGGGAGCTGGCAACAAAGGGTCAAATCCTGGTATTGCTGCTCGTCATTGCAGACAGAGGCAGAGCACACAATCACTTAAATTCACACTCATGCCGCGGGTTCTTGTCTTGTGTCAGCAGTCGTAGCCGTAGAAGTTTCCATTATTTAACTATAACCAAAATCTTTAATCTTTAAAGTGTAGATACCTAGATGTAGTCTAGATTTCCATCATGACTGCATCCACTACAATAAAATGTGGTGTCAAAAAATACGTCAGAAAAACTCAACTGCAACATCTCTTACAAGAAATCATGGTGCATGGGTGCAGTGGTGTCGACTACAGCATCGGAAGAACTGGCCCTTTGTTCAATAAAGAGGCAGCCTTGGTGCAACATCTTTCAGGCACGTTCAAAACCCAAATGTTGATTTGAATACAAACTCCTATAGTGGTCAGACTCGCTTGCTCCTGACAAAATAATGCAGTGCAGTATGTTGCGAAGATAAATAAATAAATGTTCTGGAGAAAATGCTGCATTATATCTCAGAGAAGTGTTGCCCACCTGTACATCCTCAAAGGACACAGGTATTGGATGTCAGTAGAGAATGCTGCGCCAATAGAGTTGCAAATGCAAAAGTCAGCAGTATTTATAAGGCACACAGCGCTACAACATCTCTAAAAAGTTAAATATACTCGGTACACACTTGTCAAGCTGATTTGCAGTTTGTTGCTTTTGTCACAACTCTTTCGAGAACACTCCGGCTGAGGAGCGTACGCTTGGGGCGTTTGTGTGTGAGGGATGGATGGGCTGTAGGGTGCATCTGCAACCTGTCAGCGCATGTCATAGCAAGGTGGCACTTCCAGACAGACATGTTACAGTGGTACTAAAAAGACATCATTCCAAGGTGAAAAGACAAAAATGTTTCGGGGGGGAAAAAGAAATCAGAGGTGTGCATGAAGAGTGTTTTTCCCACAGTCTCTAAATGTAGCTGGATTTGTTGTGCACATGCGTCTTGAGTGTGCACGGCAGCTGATGTCTCCCTGCATGACAAACAGGCAGCAGTGGAACGCAGACTGTCAGGAGCTGTGGCTACCTTTTGTGCATGAGGGGAGAAAGTTGCAGATGAAACAATGCACACACCACTGGCCCCTTCAGTAGAGTTTTAATCTACTAAATTGATGGCTTTGGGAATGGTACGTAGAGCTTCATGCATGTTGTATCTGCACACTGTCATGCATACTTAAATCAGTTTGTATTCCACTGTGACATTTAACTGTACACAGTGGCTTCACTTTACACAGTGAGCTACATACTAGGTAATTATTCACACTGTACAAACACAACATAGTGTCATACATTTACGTACATCCTTATGCACTATATGTATATTTTAAGGTTAGACTTCAGTGTACTCTTACCAACTCTGAGCACTGATAATGAGGCTGAATTTAACCATTTAATCCAACCTAAAACCACCACTTCCAAACTAGCCAAATCCACTCAGATTACTAACAAGATCTGGTTTTGGCTGGACTTGTCAGGGTATTATTCTCGGATTATTCTCCTATTTTCTGTTCTCGTAGGGAACCTGATTCGGTGTCCACACAGGCAGCGTCATGGATAAACATGTTAAAGAGTCAATTCTGCTCATGTTTTTAGTGAGCTGTGAACTGAACGGATCTGCAAACAATGATGTCAGACAATGACGCTTTCAGTGCTGCTCAAGCAAGTTCATCGAAGTCTTTGAAGGAGGTTTGTGAACAAGATAAAAAGTAGTTCATTTCTCGGTCTGTGAACTTCGAATTGAATCGAGTGTGAACAGCACTTTAAGCTTGATCACGTCATGATAATCTACAGTGGGGAAAATGTCAACCATGAGAATTTACCGTATTAAGCTCATTGACCGTGATTGTTATTTATCCACAGTATGATTCTCAAGTGGATAGCCATGATGTAAACACAAATGAAATTGTTGCAAACGACAAAGGGTTTTTGCACGAGTGCACATATATAGATTACGTAATTGCCAACGCTCAGCGTCATACATACTTGGTGAGGCAGTCCCGTGCCTCCCTGGTGTTGTTCATGCTGTCCCAGGTGTACGGGGGGCCCTGCAGTCCACCCCAGGAGCCAGGACCAGGGGGAGGCCAGCCCGACGTTTTGTTCTTATGGCTGAAACAAAGAGGACAGAGAAATCAGCTTTTGATTATTATTACTTTGACCCAGATTGTGTGAAGGAAACAAGCATTAAACAACAGTAAACAGAGGTGATAGTTTAGACAGACTATCCCCAGGATAAGAGACGCTTCGTGCACCTCTGGTTAGGTCCCTCTCAGTCCAATTAGCGGGACTTCTTGTCTCTCAGCGTGGTTTGCAGTGTGAGAAAGCGCTGCTTAGTGCAATCGACCGCAGTCAAATAGCAGCCCATCGGCCCGTAGATAGGCAATCGATGGCAGCCTGCGCGAGCCGCACAGTGGTAGCCACTCTGCAAAATTGTACGCACGCAGAGAGGGAGCGTACCGATGTGACAGCCGGTTACAATGTCACTGACGATTTCAGGAGAACGGGAATGGATAGAGACACAGGCAGACGATGGGAGATGCTTCACTGCGGCACCTCAATGTGAATTATGAAAAAAATAAAAAGTTCATCCTATAATGAGAATTGGGTGTATCGTCCACATGCATCAAGCGTGCTGGGTCTCCAGTGTCTCACGTCCTCCAGTGAGGAGCCTCTTGCACAGGTCATAAAGCATCCACCCCCATAACTATCCACAGAAATGATCACAGGAGCAATAAAAGATCATCAAGCCGGAGGAATGCGGCTAAATTTGAGATTGTGGAGCTCCCACGTTTAATTTATTTTATTTAGAGCGCTTCCTCTAACTGCTATAAACCATGTGGTTAATGCCTGTGACTGCAGGCTGATGCACACCTACAGATTAAAATATTGGGAGAAGTAAAGTGAGAAGGTCATACTTTAATTAAATTTTTAAAGCAAGTGAAAAAGCATACTAGATAAGGACGTCATCTCCATAAGAATCCAGCTGGTCAGTTCCCATATTGTGCTGTCGATGGGTTGAATACATCAGTCAGTCATGTCATAGCTTGAATTTGTGAATAAGAAAATTGTCTTTAGATACAGAGTGTATAGCAAGCTTAACTAAAGCAAAAGGAAAATTTTTTCCACGCTTCCATTACCAAAAAAAAAAAAGTACGCGTTAAAACAAAACGAAAATAATCAAAAATCACGGTATCCTTAGAAGCAACAGATCCATTTCACCACTGCTGTGCTTCTTGAGTGACTCCTTTCTATTTTGATGCCGTGCACGGATTTCATTTGGATGCTCGTGTTCCTGCTGATCTTCAGTCATCCGAAAGGAAAACAGATCTACCGCCACTTCAGAATCCCGATCCGAGGCCCTCGTGCTCAAAATATACAGCGGCAAAAGCTGTGCAGATCTCCAGTGTGCAGCCAGACATTCATCTGTGTGTGTCATTGTGCTGCTGCTGCTGCTGCTGCTGCTGCTGCTGCTGCTGCTGCTGCTGCTGCTGCTGCTGCGAGTAGCTCTGGTCCAAACTGAACTAAACTGGGGTGGCCTCGCCTCCTTTATCCCATAATCCCTCTCATCACAGAGAAAAACAAATCCACGCTGTGTGTGTGCGCGTGAGCATTTCTGTGTGTGAGTGTGGGCAACTGTGCATCTATATGCAAGGATGTGTGTGTGTGTGGAGTAAGAGGATTTTCAGAGACCAACAGCGAGTATGGAAACAGCGCTGAACTGGAATCTCACTAGAGGAAGTGGAAAACCGATGGAGTTCACCTGGATGGCATTGCCGTTTCACTCATCACTTTTAGTTTTTATTTACTTGCAAGAATGAGACAGAAAAGGCCAAAACAATACTGCAGGTAAAACAAAAATGAGTCATTTATTTATACTTATACTGTATTTGAGCATATCTTAGCGACAGTGTTGAGGTTATTTAAGATTAGCTGCTTTATTTCAGACTATGTGACTAGAACTGAGTGGATTATGGTGCATTTTGAACTAATAAATGCTGAACAACAAGATACTTTTACTGAGGCTACAGCTCAGAAAAGAGAGAAAACATTGGAGTTGATGGTGTGTCAGACTATTGAACCAAGTGAAGCAGAAAAAGGGAGAAACACATGTTCTCATATTTGGCAGATTTGACAGTTTGGTTAGTCGTCTATTATTAATTACCTCCAGATCCATCATGATCTCGTCCGTTTAGAAGATGGAGATGCTCAGGAGGAAATGCAATGCTACCAAGAAGAGCAATCAAAGATGTGAATGTTTACAGTAGATTTCTAGGGATGTGCACACAGCATAGGGTGTAAAATAAATTTGCATCCTGAACTGTGCACTTATCATCTTTGCCATGGCAATAAATCCACAACCAGAGTTTCAACCCTCTCTCCTTGTGTGTACTTTCCTAAAATGCAAACAATTTCTCTGCAGAGAAACATACAAATTCTGACACATCACAACACCAACTGCTGTCGCTAGAAATGTAACTCCTGCCTTGTTGTCCTGGAAGCTGTCTTCTCGACAAACTGTGCGGCAGAGCTTCCGCCCGAACGAAGTGGCACAAACTCACTGCCTTTCCTCCTGTTCCCTCCTTTGAAACGCTTTCCTTCCACACACCAGCAAACCAATATGCATTCAAAAGAACCCGCAGCTTGCTTTGTTCTTAGGGTTGCCTTTGCCGAAAAGGACAGCGCATCGACTCCAGAGTCCTTTCTTTCCATACTGATCAATTCACGTTCTTCTAAAAACTTAATCTCAAAGGTTCAATTTCTTTCCGTTACTCACACACAGCTGCTCAAATTCACAGCACACACTGCCTTTAAAGTTGTCATTGCCACGGAAGAACATTTTTTAGCAGATAGGAAGCATTTTACTTGTAATGTGTATTATGTCTGAGGGAGATGTTTTCAATATGCTGCTGCTGTTAGCCTTGTGGCTTCAAGACGGCAACATTTGCAGACATCATTCTCCCCAAAAATATTAACCAAATCCCTTTAGATTCATTCAATGGAAACCATGACACCTACTAAATTTTAGGTCAGTTGTCTTATGGAAAATAAGCAGTTTATTTGCAATTTAGCTTTAAGTAAACCACATACACTTCAGTGTGTTAGATTTAATTAGAGCACCGCTGCAGTCTCCCCCCTCAAAACCCGCCCTTGCTATTGATTTGTCGAGGCTGCTTCTTCATAGACTGTCATTACAGATATTGACCCCGTCCATCTTTTCTTTAGCTTGTTTAAAAACACCAGGGGGGTGGACCACAGCGATGTACTGCACAACAATGCACACCCTTACATAACCTGAGCCAGTGTGCACGACAGTATCAGACTGTTCTATGTGTATATATTTGCACACAGGATGAATAAATGCATATTTAGCAACAAACACGGTGGTAACTGAGTTTAGCCAGGCTGCTTTTTTTGCTACATCATATGTCAAACCTTAACAGGAATCATTCATGCCAGCTGGCACGGACCTCATACTCGGCCACATGCTCCAGTCAGCAAGAACGCCCGGCACCAAACACACTGAGCCCTGGGTGCATCTCAGCAAATGCTTCATTTCTCGTGTACTACATCTTTGAATTGGATTGTTACCGTCCAGTGGAGTAATCCATCACAGGGCTGAGCCACGGTAATATCTATGGTTCCCCATGCACACGTGTGGCTTACATGTAAGAGTCCACCAAAGTAGATTATAATCCCTCTTTTTTTCATCTGTAAATATGATTGTTGTGTCATTCATAGAGAACTCTAAAACTCAGGAGTCACGAGAAATAATGTAGGTCTCATGATAGGTGGTGTGTTTGTCACGGTGTCGTCAGGAGGATTTTTTTGTTATATATTGTTGGCGACTTTGAGGGGAATTACAGGCAGTCCCCTGTATTAATGGTATAACGTGATTATGTCCATAAAATAAAAGCCTGAAGAGTCCATAATGCTAATACCATCAGAAAGCACGCTGACGAGCGCCGCGTTTATTCTGCAGCATGACGGCGACACAAACATACAGTCAGAAGCGTGTATTTTCAGCGACAAAAAAGAACAAGGCGTCCTTCAGCAGATGGTGTGGCCCCCACAGAGCCCTGACTGAATATCATGGAGTCAGTCTGGGAATACGCAAAGAGACACAAGCAGCTCAGGCAGCCAAAATACACAGAGGGACTGCAGCGATGTTCTCAAGACATTTGTGATTTTCTTTTCCACATATCATGTTTATAAAGCCATGTTTGCCCAAGGACTAGTCAATTTTGGAAGTGTTTTGTGCTCTTCCACTGCAGGTACGAATGTCTGAATTAAGTTTTTAATAGAGTAAGCTGGCTGATCTTTCCAGGTGACAAAACTTCCTAGAAATGTGTCTGGGATCTCACAGGGTTCTGTATTTTCACATTTGACCTGATAAGTGACGAGTTTCTAGTTTGGATCGCTGGTCCTTAGCACCCTAACAAGCCCCTGTGTGACAATCTGGTCAAAGGAGCCCAAGGAGGAATGAGCAGGAGTGATGTGAGTCACCGAGCAATTTCTGCTTCGGCCTTTATTGACGTACGTTTTCAGTTCAGACTTTAAATCAGCTGAATTATAATCTAAAGAAGCACCAGCGTTTCAAAGCTCCAGTCCATTTGAAGGTCTGTGTCTGCTCATGGCCTAGCTCTTTATTACTGCCGGGAGTGAAAATAATTTAGTTTGACCGTCTTCTTTCTTTCTTTTTTTTTTTTGAATGGACCACACACACACACAAAAAAAAAAAAAACATTAAATCCTGCAAAAACCCCTCAAGATCTTTATCCAGACTGGCTGAATTTGCACAAAAGGGCGAAAAGAGCTCTCCCTAAGATGCTTTAGCCTACATTATGACAATACTTATTGCAGCTAGTAGAGTAAAAACCCATCTCCCTCAGCTTGAGCCTCGCTGCCAATTCTGACCACTTTACACTCTGCAGAACAACTGGGGTAATTTAAGATCCAGCTGAATTCTATGGAAGATTTATTTCCCTCCTTTTCTACGAGCTCAGCCGCTGAGAGTCCTGAATGAATACTAGCATGGGTGGGTTAAGTGGTTAGGTGGAGCTGTGTGAAATATACGTGAAAAATGTAAATTAAGGCTAGGGTCATTTCTCTCTCAGCTGCCTCACTTTAACACGCCATCTCAGTCTGCCTTTATAGGCTGATATAATGACTTGAGTGCTTTAGGAAAATCTACTCCAATGAAAGGTATTTCAGCCCAACAGAATCAGAGTTGATTTTAAACACACACAGACAAATAATGAAGAACTAAAAGAACAAAATACTTTCTGCAAAACTTCACGACTAGCCTCAAGTAACTCCAGCTGTGCATATTTCATGAATTTGTCTTTAAACTCAGCGGGAGGCTCCATGAAGAGCTGGTTTAAAGGTCCCACAGAACAGGGACAGAGTGGTGTAGCTGACCGACTTTCTCTGGTTCTGGTTTAAAGTTTCCATAGGAATAAAGAACAAAGAGAGAGAAAGAGAGAGAGAGGCTTATAGTCCATACAGACTGAGATAAGAGCTTACAGGTTCACTGCAATTTTTCACTGTGCAAGCAAGCAGGGTGTAATAAAATCATGGGTACAATCTGTGTTACGCTGTGCGCTGTAAATTTTGAAGCGTGTCAGATTGTGTGATGAATGTCTGGGAAATGGTAGCTCGACAGTTTAAGCAAAAAAAAACAAACAAACATTGCAAGCAAAGCAAGATATATCATCTACTTAGCTCATCCATCCGTTCTCCAAGAAAACATCCAGACAAAAACACAAGATTTGGTGACTGGTTGATGAGATTTATTGTTTTGTTTTTGTGAAAAGTCAGAATATGGGTTATAGGCCTAGCAATACGACAATCACACATTAGAAGATCATCAATTTCCACGATCCAATTGATCCTTAACAGCAGGATGCCAGCGTTTGCTCAATAGTGGCGCTAAGTGTTTAAAAAGGTTCTGTATCAGTGAACCCAACTTTTTAAATCGTTTTAATCCAGCCTCCAATCATTCAAAGTTAAGGTCAGTCTTGTCATAGATGGCATGTTTGGGGTTATATATATAGCATCTCATTGGCATTAGATGGATTTGTGCGGCTGTCAGTAGAACAGGATCGCCCATCCTGGCATTGATCTGTCACTTGAAATTTCTTAATTGGTTTGCAAATGGAGTGTCGTCCATCTTCCTCATTATGCTCATTAACGCTCCAACTACAGTGAACTTACAGTAGCTCCTCGCAAGTCAACTCCAGCCATCGTCTGACCTTCCCCCACACATCCACGTCTTCTCTCCTCCTTTCTTATTCCACTCGGCAAGGTTTTTTTTTTTTTTTTTTGCTTCTCTCACTCATTCTCCACGGTGTTCATAAATGAAACATCGGGGCGTGATGTTAAAAGTTGCCCGAGATAGAGCTCTCACTTTATTTAAGCGCACTATCTCAAGACAACATGCTTTGGCTCTCAGTGCATTTTACACACGAGCACGCATGCACAAACACTTCTTCTTCTTCTCTTTTTACGCAACCCCCCCTCCTTGAAGATAAGGCCCCACTCTGCTAGCTCTGTGAACAGCTTGCGGAATGAGGATGTTTGCTTAACAAGCATGACTGAATAAAAAAAAAAGAAAGAGAAAGAAAACTGCAATAGTTTCACAAAGTTGCTCATTTACAAGAAAAACCCTGGAAACCGCTTGAAAGTAAAATATGCAAATTCAGTGAAAAAGCATTACAAGTGCAATTTTGTTCACTTAAACTGAAGGGTTAATGAATCCACTCATTCAAATGATTCGTGTTTATCTGTCTAGACATCTAAAAGCAAACGAAGATTCATGTTTACTATTCAAACACCTCATTCAAGATGAGATTTAGGGAGATCTTGGAACTCGCCATTCTGAACTGGGATTGCATTTCACTTCATTATCAGATATTGGTTTGCAACTGTTGTTTTATTAGGCCTTAAACTTAGCCCAAAGATCCTTGCAGAAACTGAAAGATAATAGAAAATAGAAATATATATTGTTATTATCTGTGTTGTACCATTAACTTTCATTTAATCCTTTCAGAGTATAAAACTGCTCCAAAAAAAAGAGAAAATTAGCTTTAACAAGTCTTAACAGGATACAACAACATAAAACCTCTATCAGCCCCACCTCCACCATCATGTGCAGTTTTTCTGCCACTGTTTTTCATGGACATCCCTTCATGGTCTGACACAGAGAGCTGAAGTCACCATTTTCAAACAAAGCTTCTGTCGAGCGAGAGCAACACCACACCTACTACATAAATCACAGAAAAGCAATCTGTGCCGATTCAGAGGAACGGAAGAGCTCGATGTTCAACCAGTATCATAAAAGGAAATTTTGTTAAAATGTGTTTTAACAGTTTGTCTTGTCAGTCTATCCTGAATCTAAACCTTTCTTAAAGCCACAGCAGCACTAACTGCAAAAGACAGCGTGTGACCGCTACTCTGCTACGTTATGGTCGAGGGTAAATGCTGCGTTTCTCATGTTGCACTGGGCTGCACTTTGCGCAGTTAAGTCACTGCAAATGAACTCTCACTCTCTGAGATCATAATAGAGGCTGAAATGTACTGGCGGTGATTAGCGAGATTGTTATATTCTCCTGAGATGAAACTCAGCTCTTTGCAAACACTCACTGGTGTGGAAACATGCCAACGCTGTGTGTGTGTGTGATGACGGAATCAATTAAAAGCTCGCCATAAAACGCGTCTCTTTACAAAGGCATCAAAGCGGTCGAGGGAGGGAGCCGCTCTGTGGAGGCTGAATTCAGGACCACGGACAGCTCCCGTCGCTTTCCACAGCCTTGTTCCGAATACCTACGTCAGTGCACACGTGCAGTGTATAAGCAGAAAGACGTGTCAGGGTTATGTCAATATATACAGAGTCAGCGGCATCAATCACAGCTGTCTGGCAGGGTTAAACCTCCGGCCTCTGCTGCTTCATTTAACAATGAAGGCTCCACACACAGGACACTAGCATCACCTCAAATTGACAGCAGTCTTAGTAAACACCTTCAAACAACTTTATCACTTTCTTTCTTTTTACATTTCTCCTCTCTTTCACAAAAAGCATTCCACGCTAGTGCTCGGCTAACCCTGTCCTTTCAGAAAAGCAAAGGTTGCAAAGGACCGTACCTGAGATCTCTGCTCAGTGACTGTAACGCCGCTGCAAATGGTTTTAAACAGGTTAAGACAAACAAAACGGTCTTGACACTTCTAATTCCTACAAGGACAAAGGTTTGGTTGGAGGACAGCCGGCGCAGTGACAAGCATGTTTATTTATAAGATAACAGATCCCAGTGGGTGGTTGAACATAAACCAGAAAAACAGCATAAATTAAATAGATGTATAATAAAGGATCGTTTTACATTAAAGCACTGATGGGAGATTAATTATGCAAGTATGGATCACCTTCTGGAGGGGAGGCTGGTCGCAAGCCAAGCGCTGGAATCCAAAGTCTATAAAAGAAAGAGGCGCTGAAAGCTCACCTGGGCTTCCTGTATTGAAAAAGCCATAAACTTCATGTTCTTTCCTGAGGGTCCAGTCGATAAAAGTCTTCATATTTTTGTTTTTGTTGCTACCGATTCATCTGTTGTAGTTATTTAAAGCATCCGGCTTTTACAGCCTTCTGGGCGATATTCAGTCAGAACAGAAAAAGCCTATAGTTACAGCTTGGTCATGATGTGATAATAAACAGTTTTGCTTCAGATCACAGATTATCTTTACATGATCTGACAACCCTGTCAGTCTAAGCAGTGTGTAACATCACCTCTTAATTCACAGTTAGAGAAGCTACAAGGGCACAACACAAAAACAAGAACTAGAAAAATTAATGGTAGATGAAAAAAAAAGTCTATAATTGTATCAGGGCAGGATAAAGGTGATAAAGTCAAAGCAGAATATGTTTTCCTGCTTGTAGTTGCTTTTGCAATTTGTCGCTGCATGACACGCTGATAGTTCCCACTGTATCTGTATCGGCAGCGGACCAGAAACACTTCACAGTGCTGCTTTTCAACCTTTGCGACGCAGCAGTGTATCTCTGTGGAGCGGCCCGCGACACAACACCCCATTGATTCTTTGTAAATGTCACATAAAGCCCAGTGGAATAAACGGGCAGGAAAGGGCAGCGGAGCAAGTTTTGAATTATGTTTTTTTTTTTTTTTATAGATGATTGTTTGAATTATATTTATGCTGCTGTTGTTGAATCAATGACTTTTGCATTCGGTCAAAACCTTCACTGGAACAACACTTGAACTCACAGAGGGCAAAACCCCACAGTGATGGATTCGACAACACAATGCACCAACCAGTTTGTCTGCAGTAAATACAAGTGGCGAAGCCTCAGCATATATTGAGCCAATAAATTCCTGTGACTTTATTACATGTGTCAAATAAAAGTTTTTCAGCTAAAGGAGAAAAAGTAAAACGGATAATGAGAAACATCCTTTCCATTGCAAGTTACACCTTTTGGCTGGATCCAAAAATAAGCTCTCAGGTGCAGGTTAAAGACTACGATAAGAGAATGGCTGCCCAGAAAAAGTCAAAGCCAATTATTCACCAGTCTCCTTATGGTCTCTGACCAAAAACCCAGGGCATAGACTTCCTCCTTTACTGTGAAACATTTACAGTTTAGACAAAAGTGCAATTGGCCAGCATGTAGCCGAGGTTTCCACCCAAAGTTTCACTATGAGTGTTTAAGATGTAAAAAAATAAGCAGTAAGTTATCAAACAGATTTTAAGAGCTATTGCAGAGATTGGCCTTGAGATGACCGAGACGCTGGCTGAAATAAAATCCCGCAAGTGCAGCTCGAAAGATCAAAAATATTCAGCAAGCATGTACTTTTTGCGTACCTCTATAAGTTCCTGGTTTCCGTTGCAAAGAGTTTCTGCAGAGGAAACGCTCATTGCATATTATTACTTGTTAGTTAAGTAAGTTTGCTTTCTGTGTCGGAGCCCATTATGTCTATTCATGTCTGGACCAGGGAGCAGTACTTTAACTGAGATCATGCCTCTGGGGAGTTTTTTATCACTTCGTTTCTGGTTGGCTGACTGTACTCGCGTGATGTTATGACAATCAAGTCATTGACTAGCGCCGTCTATTTGGACCAAGTCAATTGGAAAGGTTAAAGCCTGAGCGCAGTGTGTGTACATGGACATCTGCTTGTAAAACAATCCATAGCTGCAGAACGGGCGGATATACGTTGTTAAATGGACTCATTTATCACTGGCTGCACTCTGTCCGTGTCAAAGCACATACAGGGTGAGGACATAAGACGCGACTGGAACATCTGCACCCAACACTGAAGTATAATTCCGCGGGCTAAAAATACCACAGCAGAACAAGCATCGCTAAACGCCGGCTAAATAAGATTACACAGGAGAATGGTTATCATTAGGAGGAATGAGAAACACTTATGCTCCCGTCTTGCCTCTTGAATCATAATGTCACAAAGAAAATCTCTTGGCCAGGGTGTGCTTAATGCAAAGTAAAAAAAATAAAAAAAAAATTAAAAAGTGCAGCAGGATAGCATATACCACATATAAACACGCTGTACAGCACAGGAAGCAAAATAAAAGCTCAACTCTGTCACTGCTCCCAAGATCCACCAATCCAGCCCCTTAAATGACCTTCAAACAAGATGGCGACTGCCAAAATGGCAAAGTTAACGCTTTCAAAAAGGGAATCATGCATGCCCTAAAATGCTTTATAGGTGTGCTCCAGTTGGTTAATTCAGTTTTGCATGAAAAATTGAGATTGTTTACCGACAAAAAAGGATTTAAACAAGGCATATTGCACAGTTTTTGACTGAGTGCTTTGCTGACAGTTTGCATCCAAGGTATTTCTGGTGTCAATCATTGTAAACCTTGTGGAGTTTCCTGTCTGCCAATTTGCTCTGAAACCTGTTTTTTTTTTTTCTTTTGTAACTTATACAGTGAGGCAATCATGGCTGATCTGATGATTCAGTTTACTTTAAATCGAATTACTCAATTCATTTCAACCCAATTAGAGGAAGTAATAGCCGTGCTCACTCAGTGGGGAATGTTTTTAGCGTCCTTGACAACATGTTTGCAAATCAACAGCACACAAACCACATCAGAGTTAAAAGTGTGAGCCGATGCAAGCGTCCCCGTGTACATGTGCGAGTACTGTACCGTAGGTTTACAGTACATTTGATGTGTGTGTGTGTGTGTGACAGCATGGCTCTGGGAATACACACGGGCACTTAAGTATTATGTGACGGTATTTGGAGCAGAAATAATCCACGAGCTCCACTAGCCTCTTTAGCAAGCACATGCATAAGCAAACAAACAAGTGGATGAATTTAGTGTGGCCCCATCCATCAGCTCCGTGTCGCTATTTTCTTTATTAACCTTTATTAACCTTCACGCTTTCTCAGACCTCTGGACATGTCTGCATAAATCATACAGTCAACTAACGTGACACGAGATGGAACGACGTGCTTGAACAACTGCCATTAGAATTAAAAGACAAAAAACAATTAATCTCACATTTTTCTTGTCATATTTGATTCATTTCTTCCACTGTGCTGTTTCTACGCCGTTGCAGTTGTCTCCCAAATCACCAGTAAAACAGAGAGAACATTTAAAATGTAAGATGCTGACGATATTTTTAACTTTCTCTCCGTCCTGCATCAACAGAATGGCTCAGCGTGTGTAGTAAAACCAAGCCAAAGCGATCAATTATTGAATATGCACTCAGAGACATGTACAAGGTTCTTGTGTCCGTGGCGTGAGACTCTTTCGTATACGAACTGCAGTTATTTTACAGTTTTCTAGTGGTTATGTAGTTTTAGACACTTAAACAGTAAAATGCTATTTTTTTTCATATAAAGTAAACACTAATGCCAAAATCATCCATGTGTCCTGGGTGTTTTTCCCACAGTACGCTTCCATGAACATTTATCTGAAAAAGGAAAAACAGCAACTCAAAGGGTAAGTGGTTCGGACAGTGGAGGGCAAACGCACGGGTACCTTGAGACGTGAATATTAAATGCAAGAAGATGAATAAAAACCAGAAACAATTTTAAGTTTCAAACCCTACACATACATATAAAAACATCAAGTCACACCTTCCTGTACATTTGATTATGCATACTTCTTATGTACAGGCACTAAATCATTTTTAAAGAACATTTCAGCCCTTAGGGACACTTATTTTTATGCGAAGCGTTCAAGATCTCTATGCCAAATAGTAATCTTAGATTAGCACAACACTTGAAAGTAAACGATTAGATTGTCTGTGTTCAAAGAGAAACAATCCCACTAACACTTAGTAATTAACTCTTAGTTAATCCCTACAAAAAAACAAAGTCAATAAAGGACTAGCTGTGGTTTTAAAGATGGGAATGTGTTCTGAAGTATTTCTTGGCCAGATATATCGTAACTTTTCTGGAGTCCCTGCATGCCACCTGGCAAGATCACGCTGCTGTTACATAAATGGCAAGAAATAAAATAAATTTGAGCCAAAAGTTTGATTTTATGTAAAGCTGTCATGAGAATTCTCTCTCTATATATAAGATAAATATAAATTAAATTAATAAGATTAACTGGAGATGCTCCAGTGTGCGCAGACGACTGGCCCATCCCATGCTCTATGTAGCTGAGCCATGTAGCAGAACTGTCATGTAACATTATCACATTTTGCAAAATGCACTGTGTGTCATTCATCTAAAAAGGCACTGTAGTGCACTAAGGTCAGTTTAATGGTGTCCTGTCACATAGTAACTCTTTATATTCACATCGTATTGTACCGTATGGTATCATCCCCTTAAGTACCGTACCGTATTGTGATAAATAGTGTATACTGCACTTCCAATAGAGTTTTAACATCAGGAAGGAGATCAATGACTTGAATAAATCAGCATGGGATACACAGGTGGTTCTGTTGCCTTTGTTCTCAGTGATTCTTATAAATTCAGCCTAAGGCTAGACACCAGTACATGTCTTCTAGTAATTGGCACTGGGGAAAGGAGAAGGATGTCTCAGCAAAACAGAACACTTTGAAACAAAAGTCTGCAGTCACAATATGGCTGCATGAAGGCATTCATCCATTGATACAGCAAAAGCCTCTGAATATATGTGTCCTTAAATAATTAACCAAGCAGCGTTGCCTCCTAATCAACGCTTCCATGCAGAATACATCAGACATGAAAACGCTAACAAGCGAGAACCACACGCTGCATGCGTCACATTCTCGTTACGTTTCCAGAACACGTGAACTCCCCAGGGCAGAAATTCAATGAGAATGTCACTTTTTGCATCGTTGATCAGCTGGCACATTCTCTCTGGATTTCAGCGTGCTCGCGGTCTGAGAATGCAAGATTAATTGGGAGATGATGCTCGCTCTGAGAGCTATTTGTTTTTTCGCGGAGCAGAGACGAGGGAAGGAAGTTCTGAGCCGAGCGGAAAAAAACAAAATGGGCTTTGCCTCATTTGCATAATTGATCAAATTTGGGCTCACGTCAAAGGGGAGAGGAAGCTGAAGCGCATCACTACAGTCTTTCAGCACTATCTGTTGTGAGAAATTAGTTAAATTATGGGCAGTAAAATGCTGTAATCATAACATAACAGAATATTAGTGTTCACCAGGAAATGAATCCCCGGAGAAAACACTGCTAAGAATGCAGAACTCATTAAAGCATTTCATTTCAGAGCTGGTATCTTCCATCAAATAACCACTGGAGGATAAGAAATGTGTGTTAGACTGGAATGAAATTAAACTTGCTACGGTAGCTTTTTCCATTTACAGATAAAACATGTCATCATCCTTTAAGCGGATGTATAAACAAAACATGTCTTCAAGTATTTCAACATGCTGACACAGTCAAAAACCACATGAGTCTCCGTTTGAAAGATG
Organism: Planiliza haematocheilus; assembly: GCA_005024645.1. Taxonomy (NCBI): domain Eukaryota; kingdom Metazoa; phylum Chordata; class Actinopteri; order Mugiliformes; family Mugilidae; genus Planiliza; species Planiliza haematocheilus. Next base: position 183,653 of record SRSE01000183.1, on the reverse strand, counting down.
AATCGCCCATGAAGCAGACTGTGTCTGGTTTAAATTACGAGCAGGGCCAGCACACAGATGAGTGGATGGATGTGCTGCCATATAAAGCAGACACATAGGTGAGGGAGGGAGGGAGGAAGGGGGAGAGAGAGAGAGATGTGTGAAACAATTTCACATACTGAATGAAACAGCCAGCAGTGTGTTCACCCCGCCAGCCCCCTCCCTGCGGTGATCACCAACCAAATCCCTTAGGAGGATTATCCAGAGTCAAATCAAGAAAATCGCGCAACTTTAAGGTTAACAGGCAGAGAGGGAGAAAGAGAGATACGTAGTGGGGGGGTGGTTGCTCTGTAGCTCGGTGCTATTTCTTCCCCTCTTCGGTCTTTGATATACGTGTTTTGACACGTATGAAGCAACATGACAACCTGCACCACGTGACGCAAATTTATGGGCGAATACAACTGGCTGATAAACATTTTAGACACATTCAGGGTGCTGTTAAATGATGTGTTTGGACATGTTAATGTCTATGGTCCTGAATACTGGAAGATTTTGATCAAAAGGTAGCACTGAAAGATTTACTGTATAGAAAGATAAAATGGTCCATTTGACTGTCCTCTGTGACATTCCTGTGCTGGCGCATCAGTAGCTATGGTTTACGTCGACAAGCTTGGTTTGCAGGACGTGAATATGGGTGCAACATTCGAAGCGACAGAGCGTACAAACTGTAACAAGCAGTAAGGCGGAGTAAAAAAAGATTTCATGAAGTATGACTGTCAGGTAGTATGACCTATGGATTGTCCAAGAAAAGTTATAGATGTTCCAGATAACAAAGAAACTCAATCAAGAAATCAAGAAACTCAAGTCACACAAATAAAAGAAAGGGCTCATCTTTGAGGATAAATGCTGATTGTCACTGATGTGGCTTTCTTCGTTGGAGAGTGCTGAAAGATATATGTCCTTTTCACTAAGTTCAACAGTTTCAAAAGAATACATTTGACTTCAGACATGAGTAGCATCAATATTCTCATCCAGCAACAACTATATTTCACAAGATTCGGTCTCCTATATGGGCAACTGGATATTTCAAATCTTTTAAAATCCTTTCACGTCCAGTGTCAGGGAAACTTTCCCCTCATGTTTTGTTGATCTTTTTCTCATCCGTTGGGTGTCACAGACCCACAATGGTGTAGGAGTGACATATAATAATATTCGTTTAGTTTTTTTTTATGCTGTAACCTCAGCACAAACCCAGTAAATGGCGAACCTTCTCACTCAGATAGGAAAAAAAGAAGCCTAGTAAAGCATAGCGACCTATTTGACACCTCATGATTTCTGGAATTGGAGACGAGTTGAAGAAAGAAAAAACTGTAGTGACACCAATATTTCTATGTGTTAGAGGAGCTTTTTGAAACAGTCACAGCTCTTTTTATGCACCAAAGCCCCTGAATTACTCAAAATTGAAAACGAGCCTGACTAAACTATTAGAGCGCCGTGACTTGTCAGGTGGCCCACAGTGGAACTTTGCCCTCTGAAGTAGCAGCATGCGTTGGCTTAAAGCAGAAGGCAATTTGGCACACATTACTGTAATCTGATATTCAGAACACAAACAAGCACTGCTGGCTACTTTCACTGCCAAATGCCGACACACTAAAGCCAACATTTTCCCCACATTACAAACGCTGATGCAGGCCTTTGTCTTTAGGATGCATGGCTGGGAATGGATGACAGCGACTGGGTTAATGTTCCTGAAATAGAGCCAGATGTGCAATCACACAGCTCTCATTAGTCCACAGACAGTAAGATCACAAACCCCTCTCACCTGACACAGATGTTTTAGTTTCCGTCTTACAATGAATGATTCATTACAAGCATTTAAAGGTGATAAATGATCCCCAACTTCTCATTAAAGTTTATGAAGCAAATTTGGCTTGGGCACCGTCTGCAAACAGAAGGCTCCGAAATTATATTATGACAGCCCACGGATACACCCCAGCCATCTGGGTATAAGCAAAGTGCAGCTACGATGCCATGCAAACACTCTCTTGGTGCCTGTTAGCGTTATGACATTATTCATTTTCTGGATGTTTTACAGTGAGTCGACAACGGAGCGAACCAAACCTGTACAAATGGGTGCAATTTGACTGGATGACAGAAATGAGAAAGAGGCAAGAATCCTTGGTTCCTGTACGAGTAAAAGGGAAGTACTTGTCATCAGAAATCAAAGCCAGTTATTCCAAATAAAAGTGGGATCATATGCAACACATGCACATTTGTCTTATCCTTGGGGCTTTTATGTCTTTCTTTGATAGGCAGTAGTGGCGTGAAGTCGTGGGGTGAGACAGAGAGCGGGATCGACGCACAGCAGAGCGTGCAGACTGATATCGAACCTGAAGTGTCTGCTGAACTAGGAGAGCTGTGAGGATGATCCAATAGCTAAACAAATCGGCCTACCAGCACGTTTAACGCTTGCAAACACACATCGTTCCAGAAATAAACAGTAATAGAGCTTGTTTAAAATGTTCAGTTCTTTAAAATGTCTGCTAAGTTTGCGTGGTATTCCTCTTTAAACCTTTGAAGTCGAAGAGTTTGAGATTCAGCCGCAGGTGAGAGAAAGAGAGAGATGGCAACTTTACTTCCTTTGTACGTACAGTCTGAGTCTAATCCACCAAGATCACACACATCACAATGTGCACCTGTCAGAAACAGGAAGAGTCTACGACGGATCAAACACAGCAAGCTCCCTGCATCTGAGAACGGCTTCCAGACAAACTGGATCAAACTCAGACTATCTTAAGTCTTTATCTCACGCTGTAACTGCCAGTAAGGTCCGACGCGCTCCATCGAACTTTCCTCCTTTTCTTTTCTTTTTTCCCCCCTGCACTCCAGATGTGTGCGTATATGTATAGGTTTAAAAGATTTGTCATGAGCCATGTTTAGAGGGCTTAGTGATGTGACCACACATGAGTGAAGGATCGTGCAAACATGTATCTATGTACATGTGTATCATGTGCGACTGAATTATAAAATCACAGCGTGCAGGGATTGTTGTGTGGCGAGCTGTCTTAACACCGTCTTCATATTTGGATATCTTTGACACGACGAACAGAGCAGACACAAATTTAACATTGAGACAAACTTATACAGTGTCTTTTAGTTTACCAGTGCTTTTACATTTGTCAATGTATCCTTCATCAAGCTGTTCCATTCAACCCAAGCCCTCTTCTTAAGTACTTAGCAGTCCTATTTCCACTCTATATTCGCCTTTGTTTGCTCTACTGACTCACCTTGTGTTCCCATTCACTAACCACTGTCTGTCCTCTCTTGTTTATCTCCTTTCTAATCCCTTGCACCATCCGGTAGCTCCTTGGACTGTCTGATTTTATTCCTTTCTCCATTTGGACACACTCTCTGAGCCTTTGCTGCTGATGTCCATATCATCTGTATGAGTTAAGCCTTGCAGATCGCTATGTGGTGATTGCGAAGTCACTCAAAAAACACACAATCAGATCTCCACCTGCTTATAAATACATCAGCAATACACTCAAAGGTAGAAGCCATTCATTTAGGTCGCTACCTATTTTTCTCAGGTTTAACTCCAAGAGTCAAAAAACTTCTTGTAGGGAAATAAACGGAATATATGGAAACTTGCAAACCCATGCAGACATGACTAGTTGTCCTGGAAATATGTTCCATTCCCCACTCTTGAGGTTTCTAAAACCTTGACACGCACACTCACCCGGACAGCTTTGGCATCTTGGAGAAACCAAACATGTCCATGTGCTCCTGCTACAGAGCGCTTCGTCCCACAGCTCAGGTGCTCCACATCAGCATTCTAATCCACATCCGAATCCCTTTCACAGTTAAAGTCCAGACAATCAGCGTCAACCCGGATCCATACCAACAAAAAAAATATATCTGTTGACTACAGAATTCTTGCCGTTTTCTAAAATATACTCAAACAGCAGCAAGTATCACGCTTGTTGAAAGCTCCGTCCAGTGTGCATGCAGTCCAATTTCCTGTCTCTTTCCTCGGGCGATTTTAAGTGATGACAGAGACAGTGAGGGTCACCCTCCACCTCTCTGCTCTCTCTGGGACAAGTCAGCTCTTTCTGTTGCTCTCCACCAGGATCAGCTGGGCTGCAATCAGCCCTCTGTGTGTGTTCTCCATCTCAGCGCATGGAGAAGTGCAGCGATCATAGCCGCGGCAAACGGAGAGAGAGAGAGAGAGAGAATGGAAGAGAGAGGGAGGGAGGTGAGAGGGAGGGACATAGCGAACGGATGACAGATGCCCTCCGTTCATAAAGACTGCAAGTCTCTTTGCAGGGCAGGAGATGCAGAGGAAGGAGGGGGTTCAAGAAGAGGGGAAACAAGATGTGCTGGAGGAGGGACAAAAAGGAGAGTAAAAGTGCATCGGTTGTAAAGAGAGAGCAAGAGAGACAGAAAGAGCGAGAGGGGGAAGTGTGGTGATGGACTCGGGAAAGCTGACTCTGCAGAATGAGACGCTGATGGGATCAAGACCCCGCCTCTCATGTTTGGTTTCACTTAGAGAGCTTGTGCATATTTACACTCATACAAAGCACCATCACTATAATGTAGCCCTCAGGCAGCTTAGTGTTACTCATCCAGAATAAACATTTATATTGGCAGTGCTTTTTTAACCTGAACATGTAACTGCATCTCCTTTTTAACTCTATATCTTTTAATTTCACCATCTGATTCAATTAAATACCGGGAAATTGACCTAGGATAGATCGTTTCTACAGTCTGCTCAGTGTTTCTGACAAGGACATTGTTTCTTCTCATAGCCTGTCATCCCATGCACAGATGGTTCAGCCTAAGAAAGATGCTGCTCCCGTTGGCCCCATGCCACAGACGACCAAACACCAACCACAAATTAGGCTCAGCACCGATGATAGACTTCAGTGGAATGTAAATGAGCGGAGAGAAGGTCTGTTAACCCATCAGTTTCATAAATTAAAGGACATTATTCTTGATACTATTAGCCTTGACTATCATGTGACATGGAAATAAATGGAAGACGGTGGCTTCCTGAAATAAAATAAAATAAAATAAACATAGCATTGGCCCTGTGTTCAATATATTGTATGTCTGTGAATAGAAGTAATTATGTGTCCCTTCTTGTGCTCTAAATGCGAAGCGGCAACGACAGAAAGCAGCCGTTTTACATCAGACAGCTTTGATGCAAAGACTCTTTGATGACCCCCCTTGTCCCTGAGGCACATGCATGCAACCACATCAAACATACTTGGGCAGGATACAAAAGGCCTTATTGTTCTCTCATAATTTCATACCGATTTAGGAACAAACCCATCTTCCAACAAGAAAGGCCAGAAAAATGAATGAAGGTCACTTTATCTTTTACCACATTCAATAACCTGTCGGCATTTTATTACAGACAGAAGTTGTTTTGGGAGAGTTTGGGGCGACTAAATCCACTATGCGTCTCCACAGATTTCTCATCTCCAAATGGGATGTTCTTAGGTATCATCAATAAGTCATTAGGGTGACAAAAACAAACAAAATTGCTGGAAATCGTGTGTCATCGGCTCTCCATCCAGATTTCCAATATATTTGTTCTTCTATTAATACAGACGACCTGACACTTTGACAGAAAGAACAGCAAATAATGGTTGTTGGTGTCTTGGCGCAATGACAGCTTAGCAAACAAAGTTATTGCACATATAAAGGTCAAAGTTGACCAGAATGGTGAAGGAAATAGTGACTGATGCTTTTGTTTCAAGGGTAGGTAAGCAATAGGAATCTTAAGGTACCATAATGCTTAAGAGATTGGATAAAGTGATTTAAGAGGGAGTTGCCTAATTCTAAATTGACACGATGATAAAGGAGCACAGACCTAAGAGGATGGACAATAGCCAAGAGGATCAAGGCTTGAGAAGAGGAGGAAAGAAAATGAACTTATGTCAAGGTCCACAAATTCCCCATTTTATTATTATGACTTTGTAAGGCGATGCAAAACCTTTGAGGAGAGTATGCAGTTCAAACTTCTGGTGCCAGTAATACTGATTTTAATTGTATTATGGGTAGGGATGTCCGATAGTATCGTCCCTCTGATATTATCGGCCGATATTGAGTTAAAAATGCAATATCGGGAATATTTCCAAGTGTCACCTACTAACTAAATTTGCGATTTGCAATGACTGCAAAGCAAAGGTGGTTATGAGAGGAGGAAACAAGGCGTCTTCCACATCAAATCTGATCACCCACCTCAAGGAGAAACATGCGGAGAAACATACCCTACATTTGTGCGCTACATTTGTCTTCCTTGTTTTGATATTGCCTGTAGTGTTGTTTGAGGCAAAAATTTCTCTCTAAAAACACAAAAAAATAAATGAATGGCACTTTTTTGGTAACTTATTTTGTTTGCATCCAGTGGGAAATTAAGCATAATGTGTTAATTCCATAATAGATGATATGTTATGTTGTTACCTAATAATTTTGGTGTAAAAAGACTGCATATATCGGTATTGGGTGATATCGGTATTGGAAATTAAGAGTTGGACAATATCGGAATATCGGATATCAGCAGAAAAGCCAATATCAAGCATCCCTAATTATGGGACTCACAGAAACAAAGAAACAGACATGCATAATACATACACAAACGAACAAACGAGAGAGATGGTTTATTAAACACATCCTCATTCTCAACTTTCTGAGAGGGGTCATTTGCTTCTGCACTTCAACGATTCCATCTCCAGTGACTTGCCCACCCATTCAACTTCCAAAGCTTTTTCCAATTCCTGCTGGCTTGCAAATGAGCATGCTGAAGTACATGGTGAGATCTGGGATAAGAATCTGGAAGTGTTCTTGTAAGAGGTCTCGTGACTTTGTCCCACCTCAATTGGAGTCAAGTCAATTGGAAAACTCATACTATAGACAATGAGGAATGACATAATATCAAACAGTGACAAACAATGAGAGGACAAGAAATCAGCCATTGTTTTCATGTCACAACAGCATGTTGGTCCAGTAAAGTGTTAATGCACCTGACAGACGGGTCAGCAGGACCTTTTTATTTTGTTATCTTTAAAGACCTCGCCACTGGCCTGATTTAAAACAGCGATGCTTATTACAGTGAGGACAGATAGAAACGCCACTGGCATCCTGATGCTGGTTTGTGTCCCATAGAGATAAGAAAGCCGGCTGCTCGTCTCTGTCCACTAATGAATAACAATACGGCCCAAGGTCACCATTCGAGTGCGAGTGGCTATGAACGGGAACGGAGAAAGACAAAGCATGTATATTGCGTTTACACGCCGCATTGACATTCAGCGCTCCTTCACCTTGTGGTCTACGGTGGCTGACACACATGTGGGGTTCATTATTATATATCCAGACCTGTCGTATGTCTCCTTTAAAGGAGCAGGATGCGCACGTTCAGCAAACCAGCCGTCCTAACTGTATAGTGTACATGACAATGAACATTGCTTCAAGAGCAATAATGTCACACAGTTGAAATATTCTGTATTGAAGCATATCCATCATACTTTAAGTCATCTAGCTGATGAGAAGATGATATATGATAAAATGACAGTTAAATTACTCGATTCTAAAATCTGGACCTGATGGCTTGGACATTTCCTTTAGTCTCCAACTAGCGGTGCTCATACATTAATCACTGTCATCTTTAAAATAGCTGCTTACTGTGCAAAGCACTGTTATCTACATATATACACAGAACCAACCATATCTGCAAGAAAAACGTGGTGAATTACTACCGTTTGACTTTGCAAATACAGTTTTCATAGAAACTCACGGGTCATTTGCTGGCAATGCTTTGTTTCGGTTCATTAAGTTTATACTGTCAAAAGGGTGGTGGTTACGGCTAAGGCAAAATTAGGATGTCACGCTTCAAGTCAGGGGCTATTTTTCAACATTTACCACGGCCTCTCTCTAATCTATGGCTTCGAATTGCCCTGAAGTGTTAATCGTTCTTTCGTTGGATGTCGCAGGAAACACAATCGGGTGATCTCAGACCTCTTTTAAGCTATCTCAGTCTATTAACAGGTGCACGCAAGCGAGAACACATTTCCCCTGTGCTGGCTCCCAGTATAGGACTAATTTGAGGATATCTGTGTTTGCCAACAAATCACTGAATGGTCTGGCCCCAACTTATCTCTCTGATCTATTATAACCACACATCCTATTACGTTTACTCACGGCGGCTAAACGCTTGCTCCTGTTTCCCAAGAACGAGGCTGAAGCACGGAGGAGATTGTTTTGTGTTTGTCTTGGTGAGCAAACTCTGGATCAGTTTGCCTCTGCACATAGAGAGGCCACGACATTGCCTGTTTTTAAATTCTGCCAGTTTTATTCGTCGCCTTCAGTTGTCAGAGCTACCATACAATACAAGTACATTATAAAATAATACATTACTCTAGATCCGACAGCGCTGTTAAAGTTAGCTCCTAATGGGCAGCAATAAGATCAAAGTGCTGCATAATATACTCCATGAATTAATAATGATCCAATAATATAATGATGCTCACAGTGCTCTTTGTGCATAAGGAATAAGTTCATTTTTGATACATATAATTAAAAACTTTTAGGGGAGTGAGCTTTTGCTTTTGGAATGCAATATTACTATTTGTTTTTAAATGCTACTTCACTTTAGATCTTAAAGTGATTTTTTTGGGGGTGTTTGTTTGCCATTATGGGTCAGTGCCAGTGAAGACAGCTGGGAAATTATAGGGTTAGAGATACAGAGGTTGTAACATGCAGCAAAAGGCACAGGCTGGACTTGAACCAGTGCCTAAAGTGAGGCCAAGTAACTTGTGCACCAACCAAAATGAAATTACACTGTGCGCTAACTATCTAACTTTGGTGTCCGTGACAAAGAAAACAATTCACTGGATAGAAAATAGGAGCAACCTAGAATTTGAAACCAACTTGTCTGCGTTCATGCGCCCCACAGGCACAAGGCTGATGATACGGCCGGTGGTGGATGTGCATCATAAGGTGCAATAACAGCATAAGTAGAGGAAAAAAAAGCATATTGTGCATTCAACATATTTATGAGCCTTTAAGGGTGCACATGATGGATTGAGGTGAACTGCGTGTTTACTTCACTTTTCCAAGCATTTCCTTGCAAATAAATGGTCATGTCATACAGTGCTTTACTGGGTCACTGCACTGTATGAGGCACTCCATCTTAATATTACCACACATACCTGAGTAGAGTCTGCTCTGCCGTGTTCACTTACTGTAGCCTAATCCATGAACACGCTGTAATTTAATATGCCGTCAAAAGTATAGAACATCATAATGATAAATGAATACAACAAAGCTGCAAATCACTCAAATGATCATTCATTACATTTCTTTCTTTTGCCTGATCATATTACACGCACATGCATGATATCCCAGCATGCAACACCGCAGGGCGAGGCAAGCTCCCTGTCATTACAGGGGATAAAGCCGACGCCACCTTTGGCATGCACAAACACTAACTTTATGTGACTCGTCTAAACAATGAGATCATAGAATTTCATTCCCGCACCCCGTTTAATCCAACAGGCAATCTCTGTGTTTCTCTCGTTTTCCTTATGACACAGGCCTAATCTGATAGGGCGGACAACCCTAGAGCGAGGGAGGGGAGAGATAGATGGAGGGAGGGCAAATGGACTAGATTGATACAACGAGGGGGGAACGAGGGACGTGTAAGGTGTGAGGGAGAGACGATGAGGGGGAGAGCGAGAGAAAGGTCACAAAGGATAAATGGGTGGAGGGAGGGATGGATGGAAAGAAAGAGAAGGGCTGCAAGACGAAGGTGTGATGTGGGAGCTGATGATGGATTGAAGGAGATGAATGAAAGAGATAAGGAAAGGACAAGTGGAGGAACAGAGGGGAAGGGATTATGTAACGAGGAGAGGAGAAGTGAAAAGGCTTATACTTTATACAAAGTAATAAATGCTATTCGAGCTCCAGCGCGGAAGTCATTCCTGTATTCATGTGACGTGTGATCTTCAACTTCAAAGCATTTGACTTGATTAACTACTATGTGCTGTAGTTTTCCAACTCGTTTTCAAAGACTTCCTATAATATCCTGCTAAACTTTTCCCCAGGCTCAAGAGAACTCGATTTCTATATTAAAATGTGTCTCATGTTCTCCCAGAGCAGCTGAGTTTTTAATCTACCTGGCACGCCTTATCTACCTGGAAGAGCGCAGACGGTTCCCGGCACATTAAACCCACCGACTGCTCCTTGTGGACTTTAACAAATAAAACATTTGGCTCGGGTTTTGCTTTGTTTCTGCCTCCCCCGCCCTTCCTCCTCGATCCCCACGCCTCCCGCTGTCAGCTCACTAAACACCCCTCTTCAATAAAAGGAGTTCGCCGTAGACACTTAAGAGATAAGGAAAACTGGGAAACGGTAGAAGCAATCTGTCACCTCGCTGCATATTAGCAAGCTGCCGAACACCTTGGCTTTTAAGGTTTGAGCTTTCCCACACATCCTCCTCTGGAAGTATGTTTGATGTTCGATGGTAGGAACGCCACGCACATGTTCCCATCATTCATGACATGCACACACATCAAAATGCAGAAATGGAGACTCGCATGTAGACCGAACAAACTGATTAAATGCTATTAGCTATTCTTCAAGACCAGCATGACATTTAATTATGCACATGCTCAGTGAGCTCTGCTGACCAGAGATGTGCTTCTTTTTATTTATTTATTTATTTTAGCCACATCCCTGGAGGAAACCAGCTAAGCTACTAGTCCGACTGACAAAAAACACAAAAACAAGCAATTATACGGAGGAATACGTCAAAGTAGCTCCCTTTTCTTCCAAAGAAAATCATTATAACATGGATTTAATACTTCTTAACAAGACAAAACAAACCAAAACAGCTTAATAAATCCAACTAAGTGAAATGGTTTGTTCCAAATTACTGCCCAGCGAGTGTAACATTGTGCATATCAGGCTAAGGACCAATAATGCGTGACGACAAAAGGGCTCGGTGTGGGTTTGCTTGGGCAGCAGTCCCAGTGCTGCTGAACATAAACCGGGCAGCGCTCCCAGTGATGAGAGAAAAAAAGTGTGAGCCAGCGTAATAGTGAAAGTGTTCTGGGCAAGAGTGGACGTCATAAATATTTTCCTGGAATAGAAGCTGAGAGGACACATTGTGGTTTATTTTTGTGTGTGTGTTTCGTAATTTTCAAGCAATTTTACTTCTTCAAATGCGTTTGGAGTGCAGGACTACACTGCGGCGGTAACAAGACAAGATAATAACTCTCCAACAGGATAATGGCAGAAAGGATCAGGGTCGGCTGAGTGGAGCTGGGGATGACATGAGTCAATTAGAGCATTCATTCACAACGCAGTGTATACTCTCTCACATTCTTCATCATGTATTTAACAGCAATTGGAGGATTAGTCATTTCTATCGTCTTGTTTTCTTTTGCAAAAAATTGCAAATGTGAAACTTGAAATCTCTCATTTCAGTTACACCGTCTCTGCAATGGCTTAACTGGAGACTGACTGGACTGGGGGATTTAATGCCGCTTGTTGATACAAACTAACCCCTACAAAAGGTTGCAAATGGAAACGGACACTAATTTACATTTTATTTTGCTTATTGTCTTCATATTTTGTACTACACTCGTATAAAAACTGAGTAAATGTCAAATATACTGCTATAAGGTGCACCATTTCACAGAGGCTTCATTTTTGTTTAAAGATTCAATAGTCACAAAGCAGGTTTCACTGGAGCTGCATAACATAAGTCAAATCACAGTTTGTTTCATGCTGATACCTTCTATAATCCAATATAATCAGACGAATTAGATATGGAGGCGTTTTCATCAATGTTTTTTGGAACCAATAAAGTTGTGTAGTGTTGTGGGATGCAAGGTCTGTATGGTGGTTTGAATAAAGAAACTTTAAAATGAAGTACAAATCTTCAGCAGACTCCTGAAAAACAGTCTGAATGCGATAAATGCATTAAGCATCATAACAGCCATCACGGGTGATAGAAAACTTCTTGATCCAAATATAATCCATCTGTTGCAGTCATTTAACAAAGCAGGGAAACGCAGCTTGAACCACATGCAGCTAAGTGGCGTGTGGTTTAAATGTCACTGTAAGCTGCAGGCGACATGCAGAGATAAACATTATGCGATAACCCCGCTGTAAATGTAAATGTTTCTTCACTGGTGGGTTCGCAGCAACATCTGCATTTAGTCATTAAGGGATTGTGGCTTTACACGTTAGCTGATCTGATATTTATGAAGAATATCTGACTGTTTGGAAACAGACGACGGATTTACGCTGCAAATCCCCCACTTAGAGCAAAATGCTGTTACACGTCTGGTCCACATGTCCAGATACCAACAACCCAAGCACGCAGACTGGATACTGTGTCCGTGTGTGATAAGTGACAGTGAGATTACCGTGGCCTCCTTCTATTAGCTCTCGCCTGAGCAGCAATGAGACTAAAGAAAAACTGCAACAATAACGATTGGCAAGAGTAAGAAGCAAACAGTCCGCTGATGCGTTGTCAATACCTGCTGACATACCTGCGCGGAAACACACACATGCTGGGTTTTCGTCAATGCGCTATTGATGTGTTGTGCTTCAACGTTGTGGTCTGCTTTTTCAGCAAGCGTGTATATTTAGAAGTCTCTCTTGTACAGTACCCACACATCAGCACAACATCAGCAGTGTAAACAATACATCCAGTGGGTGTTTTGTCAGGAAAGACAAGGAAATGACATTATTATGTCAATTAAGGTTTGTAGATTTGTCCATTTTCTTTGGTATTTTACAGCTTTTTGTGCAACGTTACATATCCCTCACTCCCAAACACCTACTTACAATATTAGCACATTACAAAATGCCTGTCCAGGTTTAGCAAACCAAACAGAGCACCACATGGCAGCACACTGATTTGATTTGAACGATTCACAGCGAGGAAGGTCAGCTGATCAATCAGAGCAAAATGGGACGTTAGGTGCAGCTGCAGAATCGAGGCGTTTTAGACGAAGGGTGGAAAGAAGTGCTGCATTTCTCTGTAAAGAGGTACAACTAACCTTTTTTTAACGTCCTTCAAAGTGCATAGAAACAGTCTGATAAGTTCATTGTGAATGGAGATATTCTTCCCCACATAGAGGACCAATCATAACAGAGAAGGCCAGACGATCAACAAGAGGAGACTGGCCTTTTTGGTGCATGCAAGCTTAAAGAGACAGTGTTTTAGGAAGTGCTGTAGCATATAACACATGTAAACCTATTTCTATTACTATTTATTATAATACATTGTATTACTTCTGATCCCGGAGCATAACTGAGCAGCTAAGAGATATAGTCACAGCACTAAACGTTTAAAAGAGTCAGCCACATATAGACTCCACACTATTCTATATATACTATCAGATCAAAGCTGAAGAAGCTGACACCCCATTTCTGTTGGCAGGCTGATTTGCAGCCCAGCAGCGTACTCTCAGGAAACTGCAATAAATGAAAATCAGATATTTAAAAGTTTGTTATTGTGATACGTTTTATTCTGATGCCTCTGGAATAAGAATCGGATGAGCAAGTAGGTGATTGTGTGATTTATGATGCAGCACAAATCATTTCTGTTTGCTTTCTCTGGTCAACAGGAATTTACATGAATTTCCATCTGACAGGCGATAGAAGACGATGATGGTGAGGAGGAGGAGGAGGAGGAGGAGGAGGAGGAGGAGGACTAGACATTGAGCATCCGCCAGCGAACTAATCGGCCTATGACCGATTTGGCCTCAAGGCACATCCAGTCTGACCCAACCAATCCTGGCACAAAAATCCTGCAGTGCAGCCGGTAACAGAGGTGGAACGCTTACTAAAAGAGGAGCACTACGAGTATACACGCACATTTCTCTGCCCTTCTTTGAGAGAGAATGAGATCATTTGATTTGGCTTCTAACAAAGCAGTTAAAGGTGTCATGTTTCATTCACATTTTTTTTAAAAAGCTATAGCGTCTACAGGAAAACTCTGAATTTCATCACATTTGAATCTTATTACAGAACGTTTGTAATATCATTCAATCTAATTTCCTTGTTATGTATAAGTCCAATAAGACTGAAATTGAGAAAATTTAAAAAATAAAAAAATCACCAAACCTCAGATGAATAATCATAGACAAGAAATGAACACTGTGTGTTAGCACTATTCCACCAAATAAGCGTATGTACTCACAACGGCAAAGAAAGGTGAACCGGTTGTTATCGTGTCCCTTTTCAGGGCACAGAAAATAGCGACACATCTATGACATGACCTCTGCAACATGACAGGAATGAGGAAACAAAAAAAAAGCACAGCAGATTCCACTGACGTTCACTTGCTTCACTCTTTCTGCAGCTGCTGAGTCAACATTCAAATGTTTGTAATATCGGTGGACGGAAAACCAGGAACAGCAGGTGGAGAGATTGAAAGGAAATCAGTTCATGCCCGCCCTGTCTGTCTAACTGGCACAGCAGAGCCAAGTCTGAATCAAATTTCATTTGTCTGCTTTCTGGGCCACATGTTTCCTGGCCAATGACCTATCACCTCGTTGCTGTAATCCCCCTCAACAATGATGCTGCGATCTGGCGCTTCCTCAATCCCACAGTGCACGACTGACCAGCAGCTGCATGGGTTTATGTTTAGGTAGAAAGAAAATAAAAGAGACAGAAGGCAAAGCTCAAGTCTTTTTGTTTTTTTGTTTTACTTTTCTAAAACTTTTAAGAATGAAGCCACTGAAAACTGAGTTAAATCTTTTTTAATTCAACGGAAAGAAAATATTTTCAGTTAACTGAATCAGACCTTCATAAATTATAGTCACCAATTTAGACATTGTTTAAGGAATGTCAACCATTTATTAGATTTCAACCCATTTTAGCTACTTCAACCATTAAACTATAACTTTTATCAGTACATATACATGTAGCTGTCCATTTCAACTTTTAGCTAACAGTTCGAAGTCTTCAAGAAATATTTATCAGCTCTCTTTAGACTTTCCTAACTCTCTGTCTTGACACATTAGTTAAAAAACTAACTCAGACATCTTAAAAAAATGCATATATATGATTCCATATAACAAATCCAAAATTTGTTTAGCTGAGAAGTTAATCAGTCATAAGTTTTCACTGTGGGTTATGTGCAGATTATCAGAGTGAGCACTCCACGCGGCAACAATATAAAAACAATTAAATCCTCATCTGAGCCAGTTACTCACTACATTATGTGAAGCAAACTCATGCAGACATACAGCCTGCAATGCGCACACACACATTTCCATTTTGCACAGTCAGGGAAGCAATGTGTGTTCAAATTTATGTGCAAAATCAAATTTTACGAGACCACCCACTCATAAACGCATGCACACACACACGCACACATGGCCACACTTCCCAGCAGCCAGCGAGCTAAACCCCCTCAATCCATGATGTAATCTCTAAGTGTGTTCAGTAATTACAAGGTCCTGGGTTTCTCCGCTGCTTGGAGCCACCTCAGCCTTATGTAACTCACGACTCACGTGCCGCCAATTCAGGGGGCAAGATTACAATATGGATGCTCTAAAGCCTGCCGCAAGACAGCCTGGCATTACATCCATCAGCAGGCTGAGATCAGCTGCGATGAAAGTCGAGAGATGATGGAGAGAAAAATATCACTGTCCTTTTGATCTCAAGGATACGACCACAAGTGTTAATTGAAGCCATTGAAGTCATATATACACACACGGTCAATAGAAACAGAAATACGTATTTGGCAAATCATGGTTGTGGTGACTAAACTAGAGCAGCGTAATTCACAAAACCCTACATCCCTGTACAGTAGATTATTGTTAAGGTTAAAACTAAAACACCAATAACAAAGGTGATCAAAAGCTAAAACACTGAAAATGGTTGGAACATTGCAGGTGTGATCATAATGAATTTGTGGCCCAGAGCCACAGGCCCCATTATACCTCCCAAGCTTCATAAACAAAAGAGCTCTCTTGTTGGCGGATAACTGCAAGAACAAGCGAAGGAAGTAAACAAAAAGAAGCATCGGGGGACAGCAGAACTTACTGGAAAGCTGTTGACATCCCCAGTTCGTCATCCTCATCACACGGCTCCATCCTGTCGGCTGGACAGATGAAGGAATGAACTGGTGGAGTGAGTGGGATGGACGCCCCAGCCCCACCGCCACCAACAGGCTCAGAACGTCGGAGAAAGCGTTCCCGTCCCGCTCCCTGACTCCAACTCCTCTGCTAAAAAAAAAAAAATCACTTCCTCTGAATCTCTTTAAAAAAAAAAATCCCCAAACTCAATTTTCTCTGTGTGTGTATGTGCATATGTGTATGTCTGAGTGTGTTCCTGAGATTTTATTTTTTTATTTTTTCATTCCTAGCTTGGTGCCAAATGTTCCAGCTTAGCACCGCTGTGCAGCACCGCCGGTGATGGATTTAGCCAGGGCATCTGGGCCAGCAGGGATAAACTCCATTCACACACACACATAGATGCGCGGCCGCTGGAAAACACACGCATGCATTGAGTGTCATGGGGCGTGAGATTGCAGGGGACAATGTTGGGAAAGCCTCCCCCCCACCCCCACCCCCCGTACGGCCTTGTCGCTAAGATCACAAGATGCGCGCTATACAGTGTGTCCTGCACACAAACACTCCTCTGCCACTCACACAGCTTGCACACAGAGCAGCCGGATCGATGCATGAACAGATGGGTGCTAACTTCAGAGCTGCCACTAACCACAGACATGAGCTGCGGCATGTGCGTGCATACTTTTGGGTATCTAAGATGTCTGGTGCTACTCTTAAAACCTGATGCATCAATCAAGACTCATGTATGTAACATATAGGACATCTCATGTGTGTGTGTGTGTGTGTGTGTGTGTGAATAATCAATGATTATGACACGATTCTCTGCGGTCAGAGCAAACAGAGGTCGGCCGTGCCTGTGGGCATACAGCAGGCAGTGTGAGATTTACATAACAACGATGTATACAATAACAGAAGGACACAACATTATAGTGGACTCCTTACTGACTCAGTAGAGGTGAAAAACAAGACTTGCAGCAAAAACCTGATGGTGGACGGTGTGAAAAAAATAACATGTATTCATACGTAATCTATTTCTCACTGAGGAGGAGGGGAAAATATGGATTTACTTATTCTAAAATCAGCACTATCATGTCTTTGTGTGGGTAGATGTGGAAACACTAGACAGTTTTAAAACAAATAAACACGTATTTAAAGCTTTTAATCCATTTAAACTGAATTTATGAACGTCTGCTCATTCATGCACGATGAAAGCAAACATTTTGAAAAGGATGTAATTAGCTGTTAATCAGAATGTTAATTTTTACGAGCCAGCCCACCCCACCCGTGGATTAAGTGTCTCACCTGTGGATATAACTGCAGCTCATGCGTCACCATCCCCTACGAGCTTGGAAGGGGAGGGTGAGGAGAGGGGTGTTCACCGACCCCTTTAGCAAAGATTTTCATACAGTATAAAACTGAGCAGTAAGGTAGGTTGTAAACACAGCTTTTACATGCATTTGCAGGTATCTCTACATGAAAACACTACTGTATGTATTACTAATTAACTCTAGAGTTGAAAAAAAGCAACTTTCAGGTTGCTGAAAGTTCTTCAAGATGAGTTCTGGTTGCACAGGGTTAACCATCTGCCTATACACTGTAAAAGAATCACCTTGCTTTTTCCAGTAGGAAGAGCGATGTGGCAGAGCCCTCGCTACCTTGGCCATCCTGCCACAGCAGTGCACTGTTAGGATTTATGACTACAGTACTGCTTCACTGCAGAGGAAGTGTGCTTTGCCCACAAATTAAAATGCTTCTGAAATCAGTCAGTTCAGGTAGAGAGCAACAGAAATCACTACACAAACTTATTCCCAGGCTTCATTATTCACTGTATCATTAATGCTGTCAAGATCAATGGTGAGATTAGAAGGTTTTTGTTGATGTTTGGTGAATAAAAGGCGATAGAAAGCACTGCTTTGATCCCTTAAGTGATACGCTGGACTTACATTCACAAACACTCTCATTTATAACATCTAGCTGGCCAGTGAGAAAGGCTGCAGATTTATGACTACACGTTCTCATGTCCTCTAAAGTCACCCTCCGTTGGTGAGTGTATCATTGTTTTGACAGCCCAATTACACATTTCCATCGTGCAACATCTGTCTTTGTATTACAAAATGAAAATGTTCTGCTGTGACAAAGTAAAAGCTAAGCAAATAAAGCTGCCAGTACATTGTGTTTAATTAATATCCCAAACTAGTTTAATTGTTGTAGTCTGTTTGCAGATATGCTGCAGTCCCTGCACATTCCACTTCAGTGAAGGCCAGCTCCATTTGCTACCCCTTAGAGATGCCACCTGGTACCGTGTCTTAGCCAAGGCTATCTATAGCCACGTCTACAGGGACTATAGATTCATACATGGCCGTGACCCTTGTGTATCTAATTTTATATACAGCATAATGAAATATATGATGATACAGGATATCATGTCAATACGAAATATCGGATATCGGCTAGCTAGATGTTTCCGCTGCGGATATGTAAGATCATCCAGGAAAAGCGTCAGGGAAAACCGCAAACAAATCTCATTTCCTAATGCAACCAATTTAAATTTAAATTCCTGTATTTCAAATTGTTCTTGCACATTTTTATAGATTTATAATTAAAGCAAGATCAAGAAAACCAACACAAATTTAAGGGATGGGAACAAACACCTAAATGTCCTAAACACATCCAGGTGTGTGTGTGTGTTTGCATGCATGCTATGCTGGAAATGACTCCTGGCTAAATGACTGGGCCACAGTCGTGTCCATCTGGAGGCTTTGTAGACTCTTTATGTAACTGTGTTTACAGAGAAAAGCAAGCAAAACAAGTCTCCTAAGCAAAGGCACTTAATTTCACTTTTACTTACTAACATGAACTCTGTTTTATGTATATTATCTGGGCTGTCAAGGTAGAACAGATGATGGGAGGAAGACATCCAGGCGGAGAGGCTTTGGGATAAAAAAGGAGGACACAAGAATGAAGGAAGAGGGTGAAATTAGCAGACGAAGGAAGAAAGAGGATCTCTGGGAGGACTCATTATGCAAAATAGATTGATGACTGATTTCACTCTGAGGTCATTAGACTGTTAATTAGAAAAAATACTAATCGAAATTCAGAACAAAAGAAAGAATGTCTAATCAGTTCTCATCCTCGTTCACATTTCAGTCTGGTGGATTTGATGCAACACAAAGCGCAGGTCCTAACTGTTTCATTAAAAATAATTTAATCAGCCTCACCCCTATTAGTGAGAATACACCATTAACTCACCACCACACCTTCCAGCTCTTCCAGGTCAGAAGGCACTTTCACCAGTACAGAAAAAAAATGTGTAATCAAACACCTCTCCTCTCAATCTCACATTTGAGAGCTCAATCATAATGTGACACGGCAGGGCATAAACATTCAACGCACGTCCCGCTACGCTCACAAATCCAATGAGGGCACGAGGAACCAAAGGTCAAAATTTTAAACTCAAATGATATGCATCAGACAACACCGGAGTGATTTAGACAGCACTGTGATCTAGCGCTCAGAAAGTACACCACGGGGCAGACGGAAGCAGGATGTAGTAAAATCTCACCATGAATTTTAAATGAACCACATCACTACGACTTATTTGTGCATGCATTGTATAGCTCAGCTTTTTTGTCTTTTTACTCGTCTCATACGTTTCCTCTGTATTGCTGCTGCACGGCATTAAATTTGACTAATTCCCTACTTGGAGCAACATGGATCAATATCTGTAAAGACCAGAAATGTTGCACCATATTTACATTTCCTGCTTTCCACTTTTATCCCTTTACTTCCTCTGTCTTTTAATGTGTGTTAGGATTGTACTACAGCCACTGACTTATCACATAATTAGTGAAACATCACTGTGAACAAAGTAAAATTATAGCTGGTGCATAATATTATTTACAGGCGAATAGTGGAGTCAAACATGAGGAAAGCAGTGAGGTTGGACCAAACAATGAGCAGCTGAAATGCTTGTAAGGAGAGGGACTCCACAAGTACACTAAACATAACAAACTGATCCATTACTGATATATAAATGATTAGTTAGTGCAGCTTTATTATATTATTACTATATTTGCATTGTTTAGGCAGCTAATGCTTTGACAGCTGTAACATTCAGTCTCACACTAAAGCCTGGCTTTAAATTCAAAACTATTGTCAAAATCCCAGAGCTTGAAAGAAGCAGAAAGTGCCGTGCCTGCAGTAAGGTAAGTGGGAGGACTTCAATCACACTGTCTCCACCCAACTGTGAAAATGTCTATCTGCAGCACACTGCTCTCACCCGCCTGAATAGATGGAAACAACTTTCTCCAAAAATGTCCATAAAATGTAAGACTTACGCGATGATGAAATGAGACACAAAGAGCAGTGATTATCTCTGCCTTGTACCGTGAGAAGGTAAAACATTTCAATGAAAAAGCTAAAATGCATGAATATAGTAAGGATTAAGATGGAAAAATAATGAATATGGAAATAATAACTCACAAGCAAAGCTGTTCTCTACACGGGAGATGAGATGGGAGTAGATTCTATATCGCATCTTACCTCATGGCTCAATGTGCCATCCCGCTGCGTCTCTCTCTACCCAACCGTATCCTAATCCTCAGGCTCCACCAGCAGAGGGGCAGCCTCCAACAAAAACAATAACCGCAAACTGCGGAAAAATGACTTGGGGTCAACGGGTGCTGGCTGACAGGTGAAATAGAAGGACGGCAGAAGTTGTGAAGCACAAGATAGAAGCAAGAAAGTGGACTAGAAAAAATGAGAAGAACTGATGACGGCTGAAGAAAGCTGGGAATGGAGGGCAAAGGATCCAAAAGAGTGAATATGGGGTCAGGTGATTCAGCAGCAAGTAGAAAATCACTCAATCTTTTCATCTGCTTTCTTTCTATCTCTATATCTTTGTAGCACTCTCTGTAGTGTGATTATCACCAAGCTGCCTCTCTTTTCTTCCCCTCACCCTCCCTCCTTCTAACATGTGGGTAAGAGATTTTATTCTCCTTATTCAGAAAAATATAACCTAAAAAACATCAGACAGAAGCCGTCATTTACGTTCAGACATGACAGTCACAATGTTATTTTACATTGTTATTTTCATACCCAGTATCCCGTCCTCTTCCAGATGGTCCAATCACCGCTAAGCTTCCCTAAACACACTAGCCAATGGGAGTTAAGTGCTCTGACCGCCGTAACCCTTTTAGACTTTAAATACAGCACGACAACATCAACCGTTTCCCTGCACACTACTGAGGGAGACGGTCGCAGACCAACACAGAGGGGGCAGGATGTGTCTGCTCATTTCTGCTGTGTTTTCTGTGTTGACAAAACTCAGGAAAGTTCATGTCTGGATGCTGTGAGCAAAGAAACGGATCCAATAATTGCTTTTTAAAAACATTATGTTGTGGGAACTGACTGAACAAACTAAATTCTTTGTGTTAATTGGTGAACTTTAAGGTGTCTTATGCTAAGCTAGGCTAATCACTACATTGATCATGTGGACAGAAAGTGGTGGTGATTATTTCGCTGAACTCCAGGAAAAGAAATAAATAAGTTCATTCTATTTATTACTGAAGGCTGAAATATGCTCTTAAGGTGGAATTTTAGTTAGAAAGCTAGAAAAATCTCTCTCTATATATATGTTATGAACACTAATTAACATGTAATTATGGCCAGAAAACCGCCAATTTAAAAATTGTTTACAAGTTAATTCATTCAAAATTGCATTTCTCGCTGTCAAATACTTTTAAAAGTATAAATAAGTCTGACATTTGCCAGTCCTACTCAGCTATTCCAAAGTCATGACGAGAAAAAGCTGGATTTATATTCCATGGCTTGCTCAAACATATTTTTCAAAGTTTAATCAGTTTAATATAAAGACACCGAGCACTCTAAAGGGAGTTAGAGGTGATTTAAAGACACGATGAGAGCGACAGTGAATGTCTGATCTTTCCATGCAGAAGTGTAATTATAAATATCAGGAAAAGACAGAGAGATGGAGAGTGGATAAAACAGAAAGGAAATGAGAAAAGATAGAGAAAAACAAAGGCTTGATGAACAACACCCCGGGTTTTGCCACTTGCCGCTGATGATCGGAAGAATTCAAGGAGTAGAGGTGATTTATTGTCTCTATCTTAACTAACACAGGGCTTGTTTTATCCGCTCTCACAGTGCAGCTACTGGGAATCAGACTCCCATTACAGAACCGCTCGTGATTAAAAACCAGATGAAACAGATAATCATAGCCACTGTCGGCTCAGGGTAAGTCCCAGTGAGAGCGCTTGTGTTTGCCTTTATCCTTCTTGTCTTGTGTTATTTCGCTTTTGAACCTTTCTTTCATTCTGTAACCACTCAACTGATCCAACAGCTTTATCAAAATGTCAATTAAATACAGTCAACAACCGTTGAGAAACTGCAGTATGTAGACAAAATGAAAGAGTATCGATCAGAACTGTGTTTGTATGAAGGTATTTTACCGTCCTGAGAGGGTTATTACGATTACAGGTCAGACCAAGGTGGAAAATTGACAAAAGCGACAAGTGCACGTCAATACTGAAAAGAAAACGAAAGCAACAGAAATGATGTAGGGTGTTTTCATTCCCATTAACTCTGGAGACCTTAATCAGTCTAGTCCTAAGTAAAACATTTCAACAACTGTTCAGAGACCTTGTATAGAAACCCTGGTCCCCAGAGGATGAATCCCTAGACTGAAAAAGCTCCACAATTATTCAACTGATAGACATTAATTTGTTAAACGCATCTGCTTATTTTGGTGATTGTTTCCATTTCAAAGTCTACTTCCATTTAGCTCAGTGACTCTTAAAGAACAGAAAATGTTGTAGGTCCAAAACAAAAAAAAACACCAAAATCCATATTTTGCACCTGTAGATTGCACATGACAGTGTTTCTGTCACACCCTGATGAATATTGCAGTTATCATAATGATGTACTCACTCATCATTTCCAAGAAAGGAAGTCTCCCACCATACGAGCTTCCTGGACCGCACATCAGAAGAGACAGTGATGGAGGACTTCTTTGGGCGCAGGTCCTCGAAAGGTTTACTGCCACTGGGAGCTGTCAGAGGAGTCAGGACTTGATCAGAGCTGACTGATGTGAGGTCAGTGCTCTGGTCAAATGAGGTCCAAGAAGAGTCAGAGGAGGCAGAGGGGCTGGTGTCCAGCCTCTCCACTCGCAATAGTAGGTCCATTGTGCAAGGACGACAATGGAAAGAACAGGAGGATGGAAGGGTATAAAACTGGAGATTGGAGTAGAGTGAACAAGAGAAAATATGGCAAGACTTGGATTGAAGATGAGTAAGAAGATGAATGTGTTGATGAAATGTGAGAGGAAGGAAGAAAACACTTCCAAATTAGATAAATGAATGGACAGAGACATACCAGTCCACTCCTATTGGCCAAAAGATTCTCACCCTCTTCTCTTTGGTCTAAGTTAAGTACTGAGAAGAGTGAGTAGGTGAACTGAAAGGCAAAAGACCAATCAAAGGGAACATTAGACAAAAGAGACGCTGATATGGATGTGAAGGCAGGAAAAAGAAAACCCCTCAGGGACTAAAGAAGAAATGAGACATGCAGATCTGAGTGGGAACACAGGAACTTGCGGCGCAGGCGGCGGACACGAACAAAAGAAGAGCCGCATTCAGGTGAAAGGTGCAGCCAGCAGCACTTACGAGGTGATAGCTCACATCCCATTACATCCCATTTTTCCCCCACAACAATTGAATCATGCGGTAAGTTGATAGAGACGGCGCGGGGTGGGAAATCGATTCGAGATGCATGGAGAGGCTTGAACTGGTGGCTTCTGTGGCTACATGATAGCAGCGGGCAAGAGAGTGCCGTCTTGGGTTGCACTGATAAGCGGTTCATTACAAGAAGCCTGACCCTGTCCAAATACAATTAAGGTGCACCGCTAAAACCCATTAGAAGTGCGATATGGGAAGGCCAGGTTAGCCACTGTCCCATAGGTGCACTAAGAGTAAACTAAGAGCATAGTTCTGCAGACAGCGGTATATATATGTGTAGAATACAGCAGGAATCTGAAATCCTTGCATCTTATATGTGGCCAACTCCTCAAAATCTTGTCAAATATATATATCCTTGTGTTGTATTTATGCATCCGAACCTTGCAACCCGAACAGTTTTACTGGCAGGTAAAATCCTTGCGCTTGTACGGCATGGTTTTGAAATCATCTGGCACCTTAGTTCAAGGAGAAGACAAGAAACTTAAAGTCTTGAGCATGCTTTAAATTAACTACAGATGTGGGTGTTTTACCCGTCAAATTAAAGGCAGGGTGTAAAGTCCCACATACCAAGTCTTTTGACATCTCACTTCAAATGCTGGTGCTGCAACAGGGACCCCTCAGGATGGCAACCTTTGTGGCCTCAAACTCCTCGACTGAATCGCTACGAGTATTCCAGACTCCGCAGTAATAAATGATGTAGAACTGTTCCCACAATGACTTTCAAAAGCTCTCAATGCAGAGGTGACTCGGAACAAACGGTTATAAAAGGCCATGATTTGGTAAACATGCTGATAGCACCCAAACTCAAGTTTTCATATAAATGAGTAACAGTAAATTAAAGGAGTCACGCTATAAGAGCCATGTTGACAAAGTGTGCAGGTTCAGACTATTCAACTGTGGCAACAAGACTATCAGGTGCCACGTTTCAAGTCTGGAGACAGGCAAACGCCGATGATAAAAGGCTCTTGTCTGCGCTTAACTTTTAATTGAGAACTCCGTCCACATTCATTTGCGCGCTTGCAAGTGATTTATCTTACAGCGAATAGCACAAAAGACAGGGCACGGTAAAAGAACGAACAGGGAGCAACCAAGATAGCGCACTGAATTGAAGAGCAGGATGCAGAAAAAGGAACATAAAAAAGGGCAGTCACAGTGCCTTTTGTAAATAAGATGACAAGGTTTAGAAAAATGTCTTTATTTACTATGAACAGGGCTAAAAGGAGAGATTATGCTGAAAAAAAGCAAGAAAGCTCTGATATGTTATCCAAAAACACATGTGATTGAATTATTTGATTGCTCCAATGGCATGCAAAGAAAAATAAATAACATACCGATCAACAGATCCCTTGTATTTATTTACACTGCTTTATCTACAAATGTTGCATATGCAAAACGATGCATAGAGACTGTGCAGTTATATGAGTGTTTCACCTTCCTGCTACTCAATGAACCGGTCAGTTGCAATATAAAACAATATTTCAATTACTAACTACATCTAACTTTAGACTATCTTCGGAACAAAATAGAAATTTATTATCCAAGATATTGTGGTGATATGTTGCAAACAATCGCAGGTGGTAGAACAGGAGAAACGGAGTCAAATAAAACGTTGACACTTATCCCCAGGCATGCGCAGGACAACATCAAACACAGGACAAACAAAAGAAGAAAGAACACAACACATCCTAAAGATTTCATTCTAGAGAATAATCAGGAGGAAAAGCGTCATTCGTGGGCAAAGTTCTTGAAAAGTTAGTAAATTAAAATCGCTCAGCAAAAGCATCAAAGCATCTCCAGGAAAGGAAGAGCAAGTCCTGCTGTAGCTTTAGAGCGATCGCGTCCGGAAGGTCAGTGGCAGCGCTGCAACTGAAGCGCTTACAGGAAGTCACTTCTTAGATGGAGGGGGGGGGGCAAACCTGCATAAAATGCACTCAAGCGCGTACAAAATTAGTTGATCAGACATGCACTGTTTTTTTAAAATGTGTCCGTATCCCTTCAATGAACAGGACTCAAGATTGCAAAACTACAGCTATGAGGTGCAGCAAAGTCAGAGCAGGAAGGGAAAAAGCAGGTTTTGCCAAAAAGCACAGATTGCGCCTGCTTCATAGCCATTTCATTTTGGCCAGAGAACGTTCCAGCCTTAGCCTGGTCTTAAAATCATATGCCAGGTAATGTATAAAAACAAGCCACAATGAGGGCTAGCAGCAGCAGCAGCAGCAGCAGCAGCAGCAGCGTCCCAAGATTTCAGTGTAAAACGAAAAGGTCAGCATGCCTTGCAGCAGCACACTGAAGCAAAGCAGTGCACATATAAGGCGGTGCCACAAACAGAGGGCGGGTGAGGGTTAGTGGGATGAATGAAGCAAAGGGTTCCACAAGAAAGTTAAAGCAGGAATGACGGTCCAGGGAAACACAATACAGCCGGGGAAAGTTGCGATTTCTTCGTCTAAACACAAGCCTAGACGGGTCAGTCTAGACAAGGCGAAGGGTTTAGGTAAAGGACGCAAACACAATTGCCCACGTCCCCTTCAGTAAGCCGGCCTCGGTTGTTTCATGCTGTAGTGGGCCTCGGATGCTGACACATATGCAGACTCTGGAAAAAAATCCTCATGGAACTCGGCCAGAAACCTGAGAGAGACGGCGGGAAAGGGAGAGGTCGGGAACAGGGAGGTACAAATAGGAGTACAAAAAAAAACAGAAATGATGTGAGATATTCAAACTTTGAGTCTTCAACATAAGCCGTCTGTCACATGACAAACACCGTGAAGCAAAAAACTATGACAGGAAAGCTAATGTCACATCCCAGTTCACGTCAACTTCTGGTTTTCCTAGATATCCCAGGCTCATTCCACATAAATCCTAGACCCTTTGCCCTCTGCCTGGAGTGTACGTTTCAGAGAAAAAGCCCCCTCGTCCATCCCTATAGCATCACCACACAACCAATCACTACGACAGAAAGACAGAGAATGACCGACCAACAGTCAGAGAGGGAAAGAGTGAAAATCCCCCCCCCCCCCCCCCCCCACCCCTTCCCATCTAATCAGTAGCGGGGAAAACTAATCCGGAATCTTCTTAGTATCCGCTACTCTGCCAAATCCTCTAAATCTTGCCATCTCATCTTAGCTCCACCGGCCTTCCTAATCTCAATGCAAACAAATTATCCTCATCAGAGGAGAACTTAAGAACGACAACGAATAACATACAAGACAACCTAATGGGAGAGTAAAAGTTTAAAGAACCCCATCAAGCTCGGATAAAAGGTGAGCAAGTTGGCTATTTACAAGTTTACTTAAGTTCAAATCTACACTATAAAAAGGCAGAAACCTGATTGCGTAATAGTCATAAAAAGCAATAAATGTGTTTCACTAGGTATTTTTTTTACTCAGAACATATTTTGGGGGGGCTTCCTCTGGTGCCAGAAATTCAGGCTTGTGCCAATCTTTATTGCTGCTGGATCAGTAATAACACAAGGCAAGCCGCTTTACGCATACACATTGTAAATCAGCATAACGTGCGCATACACATGTGCACACACACCCGCACTTAATCACAATCATTCTTGCGGAGAAAGGGAGAGTGAGAGATCAACTGTGGCCAGATCCCAGAATGCACTGCACGGCAGTCTCCGCAACATCAATCAGTTTTCGCCCGCTCTGCACAATCTGCCACAAGGCTCATTTCACTTTGTTTGTTTGTTTTTTTAACGAAAGAATGAAGTCCGTCCCAAAAGGAACTGGTGTTTTAGTTTGTGACCAGTGTCCTGCCTAGTTTCAATCGCAGTGAACATATTAGAGACCTAGAGGACATGGCAGCGTTGCCAGTACTGAAAACGATCAATCCTGTCTGAATGACTTATATGTTCATTGCGGAGGAGATTGAAACTGCAGAAGTAATTTACTTTTAAGCACTTCACTCTTTGCAACCAAGTTATTGTCCGTGCCATTTCATGGAAATAATGTCCTCTGAAAAGAAATGCACCAGTGAATTGCAAGTGCACCGCCACTGAAGTGAATTAAAAGACCTCGTGTCTATGTTTACCCGACTACTCATGATGCTGCGCCAAGTGGAATTGGTAGTGGTTGAGGTATTGGTATTTAATTTACAGAGTGTTGTGGTCACGTGCTGACAATGACATTTCTGAGCCTTTCTGTACGGCCATGAGACAAAAAAAGAAATCCGGTCAAGGCGATGCATCACGTACTTAGTTGAATGCTGTAATCCCTTCATGCTGCACACCACTCTCTTCCCACCAGATACCACAAACTGACACAGAGCTCTAGCTATTTTCAGAGGACCACCTCAGGACTTTTGTGGCACCGGGTACTGAGCACACATTTTTGTATTTAGAAACATGCTTTGGCACGGTTGCGTAATAGGAGGTAGTGTTGGCTTTCACACCGGTTTGTTCCTGTGCCCGCTCCATGGTGAGTTCAGCTGTTGCTCAACAGCACTGCTTGTTGGCAGAAGGCGGTACTGTGTGCGTTTGATTAGAGAATGAGAGGACCTAAATCCCTCAGGTTTGGGAGCGGCTGAACTGAAGATCGCTAGGGAGGATTTAAAGATTAGACTCCCGCGCTTGTGTAACGCCCACTCATCTGCCTCCCTCTAACACATGGTCTTTCTTTCTCACTCCTCTCTCCCTCCCCTCTACGTTCCCATTTGCTGACTGACTGGGTCATTTTGGCATACCGATAGTGTCTTGACAGTTTGCGACGCTAGATGAACAAGCGTCAGCGTGCTGTGCATGCTGTACAAAGTGTATTTCTCAAAGGTCTACTTCCACATTCTGCACCTCTCTTCTTGTAAAATTAAATCTTCTTGCAGCTGCTCTGAGGCTTTAATGCTTAGCTGGCTCAGACCCTGGTTAATGGACCATGCTGGTTATCAGCAAGGTGAATTTTAACCCAAAGTACTTCCTATTTCCTGTGTCTCATTTTTTTAATGATTTATTTTAGATTATTGTACTTGCACAGTTCCTACCCACCTGACAGCAAAGTCTTTAACAAGGAGGGGATTGGATTTCAATTTTACAGTTGAATGTTTTAATGAAGAAACCATAAGCCTTCAGGGCTGAGTGAGTCAAAAATTGGTACTCATCTACGGAGCGTAGAGAAAAAATAAATAAATAAATCAGTACCGTGACTCCTTAACATCTTTTAATTATACTGGTCCTGCATTACCTCTGGAGAGTGACTTCTTATGCATGATTCAGATTTGATTTGAGAACAATAACCACTTACCTGAGAAAGAGTTCGAGGTGTTTGATCAGAGCTCGAAGATTCCTCTCAGGGATCTGCATTTTCCCCAGGATCTCAGGAAGCTTCACTGGAAGAAAAAGGAAGTATAGAGGTGTTAATTTCACGCCAGTGGGACAAGAATACTGAGAGACGTGCGACTTGAAAGCGAGAAACTTACCAAAGAGCCGCAAGAGGTGCTGCGATCCGTACAGGTAGGAGGGTGGAGGAGGCTGGTCAGTCAGAGGGTAGTTATCAGGAGTCAGCTTCCAGCTCAAAACCTGGTTGACGGCAGAGAGGTATTAAGATATTAAGTGGAATCCCTTAATCCTAGTTTCACTCACTTGTGAGTAAAAATTCTATGGGTTTATACTTTACTTTATAAAACGCTTCACAAGTCTGACACAACTCAGTGCTCTCATACGTAGCTTATCTTGCTACAGTGAGGGAGGCCATTTACGTAACTATCCTCGTGTCCTTGTCCGAGACATTCATTTCCTTTCCTAGTAATAGCATGCCCATCACACGGTTTCATCACCTCATTAAGCTCATTGTTTCTCCGGCTCTCCAGGCCATAGAACGGCCCGCTTCGCTCTTTGCTTGGCGTCAAGGGCAACGGGGAAGATGAGCCACTGTGGACAGGGGTTTCTGAATAGAAAAACAGAAACAAAACCAAGAAATTGATTATTTTTGTATTTGTAGTGTATTTAAATTAGAAAAAAAGTGTAAAGAGGACTGTTCTTTACACAGAGAGGAACTAAGCAGGATACTACCACCTACTGGGCTAAACTGGTTATTACAACAACGCAATATTTACACTGCTTTAATGATTTATAATTTATGACTATGTGGTACTATTTTAACATTTTAAAGGGCCGAAAACTTACTTCTATCAAGACTGAGGAACAGCTTGGGCTGTGATGAGGCGTCGATGATGCGACGTTTGAGCTGCGGGGATGCTGTGGCGCTGCCTGCACCTGGATCATCACATTTATAGGTTACAAGTCGCTTCAGTTTTCATGTATGGTTCAAAGAATATAGAAAATAAGTAACTAAGCTACATAAAAATGCCTTTATATATAATATACAGGCACTCGATTTCATAACTCATTACCTCCACTGCTTCCTTCAGCCGTCCGGTCACCTCCAGACGTGCTCCTGGTGGTGCGCCTGAGAGACTGCGACTGATAGGAGATACAATCCATGTCGGGGTGGCGCCGCCGCTTTGGGGTGGGAGCTGGAGCAGTTGGCGTGGTGGCAGAGATGTCGCTCAGTGCCGGCTGGCTGTCAGTGGACTGAGGGGTAGGGGGGTTGTGTCCCGGTGGGCTCGGGCTGCGCTCTCGTTGGGTGCTTTAAAAGACGAATGAATGGAAAAGGGCTCACAGCTTAATGGAAGCACGCAGCAGTTAAACACAGCTTATGGCGTTACTGATACAGCACTTATGGTATGATTTATCAGGGTAAACTTACTGGCTGGAGCAGGGGGAGCCTTCATTCATTGCCAGAATGAGCCTGGAGGAGCTGACCTTTTTGAATTGAGCTTGTTCGCTTGGGTAGAGGAGGATCATGGGTAAGGTGAAGTCAAAAGTGATCCTCAGGCCATCGACCATTTCCTTACACAGTTCCTCACTGAAAACAATAGAAAATTGAGTGGAATTACAACCTATTTCCACTGCATTATTATTATTATCATCATCTTTTTAAGTGTATGAAGACGCACCTCTTCTCTGGAGGGATTGGCTGTGGACTGCTGCTCTGCGTGGCGTTCTGCTGTCGCCTGTACCGCTCATTAGCCATGAACGCTTTGTTGATAGCAAAGTGTTTGACGTAGGACTCCAGGATGTGCACGACATTTGTTTGACAAGGAACCATCACAAGCTGGGAGGAGAAAAAAAAAAAGAATCAATTAGAAATACATATATGTTGTTTAAATCTTTGCCAAATTACAAACTGCATCAAGCTGCTTGTTACGTGCTGCGTGTACCTTCTTCCTCTTGTTAATGTAGAAGCAGTCATCTTCCAGTTTCTTCTTCAGAATATCCGGGATGCTGATGTCGACATGAACAACCTTCTCCTCACATTCCCTCTTTACATTAATGTCTGGCTCAACCCTCTGAAAAGGAAACAATAGAAATATTCAGGAGCGTGGCCCACAGTGAATAGTTAAAGAGTCTACACACCACTGTCACCAGCCAAAATAGAAATGTTGCATATTTGATTTAAAAATTACAATACTGAAGCAACAACACTGAAGAAAGAGAGAGAGAGAAGAAGAAAAAAAAAACCTGACTGCGTAAGTGTGCACACCCCTGAAATAAGCTTTGATTTTATTGCAGCACTCTTTGCAAAAACGTTCCAGCTCTGCCAAATTGTGATCAGGCCTCTCCAGGTGCCCCCCTTCAGATTTTTAGGGCTTGGCTCTTACCAAGCCATTCCAAAACATTTCTTTATTTTATTGCTGACGCTATTCTTATGCCAATTTTGAATGTGTTGGTTATGCTCCCACCTCCATGCTTCTCTGTTGATACGACGTTCATTTGCTGAGGTGAATTTAATCCTGGCTTCATTAAACCATAATTCACCTTTCAACAGGGTCCTGGGAGTCTGGATACACGTTTTTGCAAAGTTTACCCGGGTTTGGAAGTGATTTTTAGTCAGAAGCCTGTCCCATAGCCCAGAAAGTTGAGCAATACAGGAGTTGTCACCTGTAAGGAGCAACCAGTACTTGCCAGAGAGAGCTGCTGCTCCTTTACTGCTGTTTCCGGCCTCTCGATATCCTCCCTGACCAGTTTTGTCTCAGTCTTCTTGTCAACTCTGGAGGAACGTCCAGATCTTGGTAATGTCACTGTTGTGCCATATTTTCTCCACTTGTTGATGACTCCCTTCACTGTGTTCCATGATATAGCTAAGGCCTTGGAAATTTTTTTGTAGCCCTCACCTGAGCGATACCTTTCAACAATGAGATCCCGCTGATGTTTTGTAAGCTCTTTGTGACGCATGCCTCTTGTAGTAGCATGTAACCAAGATATCCTACAAGAACAGCTGAGATGTATTCGGAGTTAGTTAGTTCAACTGAAGACAGGTGTGTACGATATCACATGAGCTTGAGGGGTTGATTCTGAACACAGCCCGTAGCCGAGTAAAAAAGGGTGTGCACACTTGACGATTCTTGGATCCACTTTACCATTTTATTGATATCCTCAGAGAAAGCGCTGTCTCCACTATTTGAAGATTCAGGGTCAGTATCGTCCCCGTCGCTGCTCTCTGAAGTAGAAATCAAACCTAGAGATGAGGGAACACACGAGGCTTAACTTGACTGCTGAGCGGGACTCGGAGCAGGAGACAAGGACACAGAGAGGTTTCTCACAAGCATCATCGCTGTCGTCCTCCTTGGGTAGAGTCTTCACAGAAGATTTAGTGCCAGACTGACGACGCCGCCTCTTCGCCCATCCCTTTCTCTTCCTACCCAGAAAAAGAAAACAAACGTTATCTGTATCAGTGTCGTCTATAGTCACGACAAGCACACGGAAAAGACCAAATTAAAAATTGAACTCTGTAACAATTAACCAAAAACAGTGTCCATTAACTTCTGGTCTGAGCATCATATCAAGAACATGAACAGGTGCATGCTTGCTCAGAATCTGTTATTTCAGTATAAAATAATTACATCATAAATGTTAAAATACACCAACAATACTAGTTTTTAATTTTTGTTTTATATTTAATTCAGACTAATAATACTACCAGGTAGCGTGAACTCTTGGACTATACCCAATTAATGAACCTGGAGAGATGTCTAGAGCAGATTTTCACTCCTGCACCCGATCAGTTAACTGTTGAAGCGCACTGAAATGCACATTTCATTAATGCCCATAAGTGGCATTTGCCTCTAAACTTCCTATAATTTTTAAAACCTGGACATGGCATTTTTATGATTACTTTGAAGAATAGCTATAGAATAGCTATAATGTGAACTCACATGCGACCGAGAGCTTTGCAAGCCAGTTTACGTTGCAATTTACGGTTTTCCTCCGTGTCCCTTAGGACATGATCCTCTGCAGCCCAGCGGTCCCAGCTACACACACACACAGGCAGATTATAGCATCAACAGGACAAGGATAAATCAGATGGTGACGGTGACTCTTTGATCATTTCTTGTTGATCTAAGCAAACAAAAATAAAGTTACCTTCTGTTCCAACCATTGAAGTGAATCAAGTACTTAGGAACTCGTCTTCCATGTTCACCTGTAGCTATCAAGACATCAAGGACCTGTAATGACAATATACACCAGTAAGTAAAGTCTTCCTTAACTCACAGTTTAGCTGACTGTAGTCTTAATTTTATCCTTCCTTGTAGTAAGTGAGTTCATTTTATAAATATCTATTTTTATTTAACATGATTTCAGGGGAAACAAGATAGCAACTCGGTCTGTATCAGTGTACTAAGCCAGTAACAATCTCATGAAATATAAAATAAAATAGCACGAATAAAGTTTAAATTACACAATAGGTATTGTAACATTAATTTAATAACAGTTACCTTTATTTAGAGCGGAGTAAACCCACAAACATGTACTTTCACAGCATTTAATGCTAACCGCTAGCCGTGCTAGCTTTAGTTTATGTAAACATACTCTGGATAGCTCATTTAGCGTTAGCTTGTTAGCTTGTGCTAGCAGCGCGCGACAACAACACCGCGCACAATAAAACAATACTCATACGCCGTTACACATATCTACGTCTTCTTGAAACACCAAAAGTGCTATCTTCTTGTTGCTATATAAAAAATTAAAATACAACGACTCTACAGTGGTTAGCTTTGTGCAAGTTAGCGGGCCTGGTGTTACGGTGCGTTTGTTTATTACGTACGGTGATTACAATAAATCGATTTGGACGATAGACGTAACCGTCGAGTTCTTACCTTTCTGTTAATATAAGTGTATTTATCGTTCATTTATATTAGGAGAATGTGTACATTAGCTTGAATTGGATGTGGCCGAAAATCCACATCAATCAAACAGGCAACGTTCAAATAAAATCTAAATACACTTGACATTTTAAATCACGACTTTCAGCAACGAACGTGTAAATCAAACGTACCCGGAAATCACGAAGGAAAGACAAGAATAACAAAAAAAAACAAACATGTAACGTTGTTGTTCTTGTGTCCCGAATGGCCTTCATAACCATTCATAGTCCCACATCTTACATAAACAATCCTGCTTTCCCACTACAAATGCATATTTTGCACAAAATTTAAAAAAAATGAAAAGCTAGCTTGGATGAAACGTTACCTTAGCGTCATACAACACTTTAGCCTTGGTGGGGTCTGGTTCAAAGCACAGGACTCGTTCTCCTTTGTGAAACTGATATTTAATTCCCCGCGAATTCATTTGTTCATGGCGACGTGTGAGAGAGGGGGCATCGATCTGGACCTAATATACTCCTTAACCCTTTCCTTGCCAGACCCTTTCCTATGAGGGGTCTCCAAAACAGACTGTGGAAGGATGGCGCTGTTGTGGGAAAATGCAAGCTTCCTGGTGATGCCTTCAGGGACTCGTTGTAATATCCCCGCGTCAAGTCTGCGTGGCTCTGGGTAAGCTGTTGTACACTCACTGTAGACAGTAACAGTTGCACGCAGTCGAATCGACCAATGCTAAGTGGATTATTCGGTAGATTAGAAAGTGATATTCTTTCCATATACGAAACTAAACACCGCGCACGTAACTTCAGTGAATAATCAACAGTTTCTACCTGAACATTTTACGTAACAGTGAAAGCAGCATGAAACCCGCAATTTGGTCCTTGGAACTGATCTTTCACGGACACCGTAGTAAGCGTGCAGTTTTTTAAAATGGCCAATAGATGTCAGTATATAAGAACAAACGTCTTCATAAAACTTATTTGCCTCTTTTTAGAAGTTGAATCCAAGCCTTTTAACGGTTTCATATCATTTTCAGAAACATATGAACTGACATTAATCGTGCAGTATGTATGTGTGCAGTTAAATCGATTTCTACATATTTATAATCTTCACATCCATATGAATAACTGGTCCCATAAAGGATACGATCTCAACAAGCAGAGAGTCCATTTGTTTTCATTCATAAAACATGAAAATAACCTCTGGGCAATATATTGTCCCATTGCAAACAACCCAAACTACTTCTTGGTTGTTTTGGTCTTCACAATTTTCCTTTTCCTTGAGGCAAAATATAGAAAGGGAACATTCACCATGTCTACAGTAATCTAATATTCCTCTACTGGAACAATATGGCGGATCTTAAATACTACAGTATGGGTACGGTAACGTGCAACCAGAAACATGTGAAATCCTGTGTTGGACGTACATTGCTCTGGGGTACAAACATTGTGTGAATGTGTGTGTAAATTTGCTGACATATTCAATCAAAGTCAGATTTTAATCACGCAAAGATATGTTGTTTATATTAAGTTGTATTGCAGCTGGATGAATATTTTACTTTATAAAACTTAACAATAAAAAAAACAGACCCCGTCTCTATTGTTCCATGTGTTATATGAGGGCTCTAATTAGATTTCTTTTGTTCCTGACCTTGTAGCCTTCTCACTCAGACCTACATCTTGCACAATGAAATGCACACTGATCCCCAGCACAGGAAGCCGTGTCTCTGCAGCTGTTGCTGAATCTGCGCTCATTTTGCTTAAAATGGTTTCAGACAACGCTGCCGTATTGTATACCAAATATGGACAGTGTGTGTGTAACACTCAGCATGACTGGCTCAAGTGTAGCACTGCTGATTTACTCGGCTTCCCTTTGACCCTGAATGCATCTGATGCATTTTGACAGTCATGTCAAATGACTTTCCATGGCTATGCGTTAGAAACCAGATTGTTTAAATGAAGCGTGAAGGCGGCAAAATGAAACGTCAAGGGTGATGCAAAAACCTATACTTTCTAAATGTGTCTATGGTATATTTTATGTGCATATACTTTTGGCTTCCCCCCCAAATGCAGTGTTTTCTTATAATTCAGTGTTTTCACTCTGCGTTTCATTCTTCTTCTGCCACTTGCACTGTTTTTAGAAGGGTCAGATTTATCTCAGCTGTTATCATGTCGTGCTGTGTTGTGTATATGTGCGAGTGTGTCGTGCGGTGCGGCTTCATAAGCTCCTTTATCAGCTCGGCCGGCACCCTCCTCTCCAGACTCCTGCTGTGTCTTTTCATTTTCCCCATACTTCCACACACTGGGCCACACAGGCTTCTGCTCTTTCTCCCCGCACACTGCGTAAACACAGTGAAATGGCTGAAAACCTCTATCTCTACCATCTGTGAAAACAAGTACCTTGCATGCAGCTTCATGCACAGGTGTGTACAGAAAGGCTATTAATCCCATGGCTGGATTATTGTTTAGCTAATAATAGCACACAGCAGGGTTCACTGCCCATTAGGCCTATTATTTCCAGACAGTGGTGGATTAATAGGAGACGAGGATTAATACTCCTATTTTCATCCCTGGCTAAATCATGTCTGTCTCTACGCATGACCTTCTGCCTGTCTGATTATTGTAGCTATACTTGGCTAATTATCCTCATGAAAATGTGCTTCCTAATTATAGAAACTCATCTCATCCATGTCTGTGTTGTTAATGCGATCTCACTGAGGAGGAAATTAGACTTCTCTGGGTGGACTTTGGCGGATGAAGTCAGGGATCAACCACTGATAATCATCTGGAGGTGACACAGCTGTAGTAGTTTGCTTTGCAGAGTCTAAATTGGTAACTACAGAGACTAGTGTGGTTATTATTAAGAAATATAGCATGCTGGCATTCATCTAAAGTTTTTTGAACCCCACCCCCTAAACACTCTCGCTCCTCCACTCCAGTATAGGAATGACCACATGAACACAGCAGGGGAAAGAGAGACGTGCTACTTCTCCACTTTGCAGCCAAATGCAACTCTTTCCAGCTCCTCATCAGCTTTAATGGAGCAACACTGAACGCGTGCGTTATAATTGTAGCTTTAGTGGGACATACTGAGCAGCGCCGATGTGAGATTCACAATACGGAGACATGTCAGCCGCTCAAGGACTTCTCAACAGCGTCTTCTCCTGCTCATCTCCTGCCTCAAAAGCCATAAACAAACGTAGGCTACGGCAGACCCGTAGCCTGGACCCTGCTATCATAAGACATTGTGGCACTGGGACCGATGGAGCGAGCGGCGCGCTGTTTCCTGGAGCGGCGACTCCGGGCGCAGGTGCGTCTCCGGAGCGCCTGGCTCTGAAACCGGCTTTACGCACCAGGATCCCCACACTCAAGGAACCCATAACCCCTTCCATCTCCTCTCCTTCGATACCCCTGGATGTTTCTCCATCCTCCAATTTCCACTTCGATTATGACATAGTGAAGCGTGCCAAAAGGAATACAGCCGGGGATTTACCGTTTATGGTGAGGGGACCCGGCGCGGCGCCGTCCGGAAGCACCGGCACGCTGTTCTCTCCGCGGAGGTGGCTCCAGAGGAAGGTGCAGCCGTCCAGCTCTCACTCCTACGTTGTGTGGAAGTCAGAGGTAAATTGTGCGATGCGTTGTCTTTTTCTCTGTGGTTTTAATGCCCAAAGGCATGAAAGGCATTTGAAGCACCAGAATGCTGTCAAAAAACAAAAAAAAAAAACATTTCTTTAATTAGTTTTCCACTTACAGGAATGTAGACGATGCTGCATGTGAGAACAGACATTCAGCTTCATCTCTTGATTTAAACTACATTATAGTAAAACAATATAACACATAAACAACACTCGTTCACATGTTTATTTCTCCAGAAGCACAATAAAATCCACCACATGACACACTGTTAAAAGTTATATGTAAGCCTTTGCATATTGAGCTGGACATCAGGTAGACATCACCTGAGGTGTGATGAAAGTGTAGAGATTTATGGGTTCTGAGAGGGAACGTTGACCTGAGACTGACATCCACACCTGGACACCACACAGTATCAAACCAGTGAGAGCATTACAGCCTGTAAACAGCACTTTTCTTAGTCTGGCCCAAGGGCTCGTGGGTAATTAAATGGGGGGATGAGTCCAACTTTTTTTCTTCTGACCCTCCTGTGAGAGTCACATCTTGTGCTTGTGGAGATTTTAAGGGTTAAATAATTCAGACAAAATGTAAACATGAAGTAGTTTTCCTCAATACTGTTGTCATTTTTGGACAGGTTGGAGTTTGGTATTCATATAGACTTGCAAATGAGCAGCCCTCATATGAAATCCTTACCAAAGCATACTTGAGAGAATTATTTTTAGTGTGTATGTGGGTGGGGCTGTGCTTTATAGTCTGCATAGTTGGCACCATTCCACATGCACTGGTGGAAAGGTATGATAATTTTCCAGCTTCTTTTGAGGGTCCTTTCTCTGCGTAAGTAGCATTTTGCTTGAATTTAGCACTGATCTGTAAGTACGTGTGTGTGTAGTAGTACGTGCAGCAGCGCGTGTTTGTGCTGATGCGAGGGTCTTAAGGACACATGGCCGAGGACTCGGTTCTCACGACTGGATGTGGTCACAGGGTCAGAGCCATGCGGCCCTCAAACAGCTCTCCCATCGTTCCCTATTACGAGGAACAGCTCCAGCTTCACTCTCCGTTTCACTTTCTTGAAGACTTTCTTTCTCACACACACACACACGCTCGGGCACGCATCCACACTCTGTTTTCCTCCCTCACGTCCTATCTGAGATGTCTACGAGCCCTCACTCAGCAGAGTTTCCCACCGCTGTAACTCAATTTTCCATGCTGCCCCCCCGATACGGCCCACCAAGGCTAGCATGAGGCCATCAGTATGGAGTCATTAGTGCAATCTGGACCATGAAGTTATTGCACCTCAGAGTGTTTGTAAAAATACAGAGCCAAGAAGTGTTACTGGTCTGCTGGGATGTGTCACACACTGTTGGGTGTGAAGTAAAAGCCTGAAATGACGTGTAAACAAAGACATTATGTTAAGAATGTAGCAGAATGTACACTGATTTGGATCGGTAGCTGTTTTTCCCCCCTTTCAAAATCGAATGAAAGAAACTGAAATTATCTTTTTTTCCACAGATGGCAAATGCATGGTCAGTTCAGGAAAATGAACGTCCTCCCCTGCTACGAGCAGGAGGTGTCAGATACAGTTGAGATCCACAATCCGGCATTGTTTTCAGCTCTGACGGAGCCCGCTCTCTCACTTCTGATGAATGATCTCAAGTGTCTATTCATCAGAAGGATCCAAATCAGAGGGATAGCAAAGGAATGAGCGGGCACTCTCTATCCCTGGCTTTAATCACTTGTATTTTTCTCTTTGCTGGAAGAAATAGCAGACAGTTAATGGTTTAGGTTAGTCAAGGAAATGTGAAACAGAAATACAAGCTTTAGAAATATGTTGCTTCTTCTTTTCCACAGCAGCCAGCTCCCATAAAAGTTACATTTAATTTAAAGATGTGGGGGACTAGATCAAAATGTCACAAATTTCAGATTGTGGGCTGACAAAAATGATAGTAAAACTGCTTTTGAAATGTTTCCGAACAAGGACTGGGTCTCAAAACAAAAGAGACAGCCGCCATTTGAACCGAACTACTGCAAAACAAACAGACGAATGTAGGAGCGAGTCCAAACATTTGTTCAGATCGAGATCATGCTTTAAATCATTTGCATGTGCAAGACTGAAAAGTGTGGCTATAGGAGAACCCGTGCAGATCTGGTCTGTTGCTATGCCTTTTTAAGGAGGGAGATATAGAGGCAGAGTGAGAAAGAGTAGAAGGGATAAACAGAGACAAAGTGCAGATGTAAGGTTTATACAAAAAGCAATGTCTGACAGTTATATTGGCCTTGATTGCTTTATAGCTGCTTTTTTTTTTTTCCACGGGCAGGTTGTGGATGTTGAAAGGACAGTGATGCAGGGAAAGTACCTTTTGTGTTCTTGAGGAGTGATTGGCGCCGAAGCTGAACATCATATCAGCTCCACATGTTCTTGCAAAACAGCACAAGCATAAAAACAGTGTTGTTTTTTTAATGGGCGACGTTGACACACTGGATTCTGTAACGTCGGCGTGTGAAACATAAACTGAGCCTACACAGTGCCTCGCCTTCTCATACCATACTTTGCTGGCGTATGTTGCGCACACAAAGCCTCAGAGAGGAAACAGTGGTCCGCTAATTTAATCCTGGTTGTTTATGGGGCGCCAGAATGTTGACATTGCGCAGTCTATTTTTAGACCCACTTAACCTAATGCTTTAAAAGAGTGATGAAAATGGTTCCAAAATGAAATCCCCAACATTGAAAAAAGTTTCTACTAAATGATTGATTTAGAGCTATTTAGCAATGGGCCTTTGAGGTCAGAGTTTCGTTTTCCGGTGCCGCATTCATTAGTAACCACAGCGAAAATGTTACGCCCACAACTGCAGACTGGGATACAAACACATAGCAGAGCTCTGAGTGTCTGAGTCTGCGTTTTGTTTCCTAATCAAGTAAGACAATCAAAAGTAATCACAAGCTTTGCTCTAAAGGCTGTAAATGTGTAGTTAGCATAAAAATATAAACAGTTATAGGTGGTTAAATCAACCAAAGCCCAATTTCCTATAGTTGACGCTTGGTTTTGACAACTTGAGAATTCCCATTTGGAAATTCTTCAAGGATGAAAATATGAAAGTGTCTTTTAAAGTGCGTTCAAAGATAATTTGGAAACACAGATGTGGCCAAACGGATGCTATTTCTTTGTTTGTTAATGTGTCGTTGTATTTTACCCACTGAGCCTCCATTCTCCGAAGCTTGTTTTGTGTATATGCACCATAGCTCTGCTACGTCAAAGTTTCTCAAGAGATGGAGGAACACACTTTTAGAAACACTAAACAGCCAGTTGCTTGATTTAGTAGGATCATTAAATCGGCCTTGATTTTCTTTTTGCTGTTGGCTCTGTTTGGCAACGCTGTGGCTCTGTTTGGCAATGCCGGCTGCACGTTTGGCAATGCCGGCTGCACGTTTGGTCTGCAGCTTCAGGGTCAAACCAATGTCATTCTGGAGGCTGATGCATTAAGAGCCAGTCCACCACACGGGCTAACACAAAGAAGCAAACAACCATGAGAGCAAACTGGAGAACAGCCTAGCTGTACATAGACAACTTCTAAATGGTAATATTGACATTTGCTGAGTGCCATCTGTCAAACTGGTGCAAGGTGCATTTACCGTGGTTTGCTGCAACGTGATTGGCTCTTTGTTGAATGCACCTCTGTTGGGTGGTTTCTGCGTTGTAAGTAAAAAAACAAATATTCTGCAATTCTTATTCAGTCCCATTACAAAAAAAAAAATATTAAAAGTTGTTTATGTCCACTCACCTTGACCAAAATAAGGTAGATGCTTCAGTGATGCCAAAATAAAATCATGTCGATGGAGGACGAGTGAAAACCTTTCCTTTAAAGGAAACATTTACAACATCTCTCTAATGTTAACAATTAAACACAACTATCACCAGGAGCCCAGATTGACTCGAGACAGTTTGTTGGCGATGCTGCAGAATTTCCCCATGAAACATGACTGTGATGTGTTTTTACAGAATCCCCCCTCAAAGTATGTGAAATATCTAATGAAAAACATTCGCGCCGCATGTTTTCTGAAGCATTTCAGTAAGAACTGCTGCACATGATTGCAATTGCTCACGCTGTGAACCATACAGGCTGAGGAGTTGACACCGGTCATGGCTCTGTGCCAGGAGTCAGCGGTCTTTTTCTTTTTCTCTTTTTTTTTTAAGTGGTACACGCTGAACAACAATAACACATGGTTTTAGGATTTGAGGGAAATGATAAAGCAAAGCCTCTAATCAGGAACTGGAGGAGAGCTTTTGAACTTAATGGTGTAAACTATCATAGTCTGCTCCAAGATCAATACACGGCTAGTCATATTCCCAAAAGTTTGGGGTATCACCATAGCATATTTAACCATATTCAACCATATTAATTAGCTCACCATCTCTTCTGAAAATCTAAACTAAAAAGCAACGTGGTGATGACGCATACATCCATTTATTAGCCGCTGATACAGTATATTTGAAACTTAGACATGTAGCATCCCTGAGCTAACACATTTTCTCTTGGACACGATCTGAGAAACAGAGAGGTTTGAACTTGTGAACCTGACTGCTATCCATTTTGCCTTTCCTCCCTAAGTTCCCTCAAAATGATGAGGCTGCGTCGGAGGAACAAGACCTCGGTGCTTGGGCATCTTTGGAATGCTAAAAAAATACTGTACATGCAAAAACTAAATTCACACAACTCTGGGCGGCTGAGATTTTAGCGCCGGTGGATCGGAGTGTAAATCAAGGAGTCAAATAGGAGATGTCATCACACTGTTGCAAGAGTCTCCATCAAAACACTGAAGCTGTGATGAAATACAGGTTGATTTTCTTGGCTCGCTGCTGCGGGCTCTGGAACAGTTCACAGTCGTGTTATAGCCACAGACTGATCTCACAACATCTTGAATCAGGGTTAAAGGACTTACTGAGTGTCAGATGTTTTTTGTGTATATTGGATTTAGAAATGGTCTCTACAGCAGAAAAATATGCTTCACATATGAGATAAGATAAGAATGACTGACACATGGCCATAGTGTGAGTTACAATATTTAGTCAGTTCAAACTGGTAGGACGGCTGCAGACTAAACATTTCAGCTCAAACTGAATAAAAATTCTTCTCAATCAGATTGAACAAGCTGCTTTTTAACCACAGTTGAAACCTTTTCACGATATGATCAGAAATAGTCAACCATGTAAACCACTTAACCTCATCACTTTCTGTCTGTGTTGCTTATGTACCTGCCCTCTGTTGTATGTAAATATGTGGGGAGATACAGTCGATGGTTGGCCATTGGCCGTAGGCTCTGGATTTGCCCGCGGCTTTTTAGCAGATCCAGCACGTTGAATCAGCGGCGCGATGAGTCAGTGAGAGACATCGCTTTGATTGGCTGCTCAGATTAGAGGACCCGTGCAAGAGAAACAAATGTAAACAAACGGACGAAGCTGAGAGGGCACACACAGGAGGCTCCTGTCAGAACATTCAAATCCACAAATTACACGATCATCTAAAATTAATTAAACACAGACCGGCCGATCGGCATGATTCAGGAGAGCCCAGCTCTGTGCCATGGTATGTAACTCTTCCTAGCTCTCTAGCCTTCCAGCTAATAATAGTAGTACTGTAATAGTCTCTTCCAGTTTCCCCTTTTAAATTGATGAATGCATACTACTGCCACCTCTTATTAAGAGTTCATTCTTTTGCACGCAGATGCAGACTGTATATACCGACTACATGCTGACTATTATAGTCTTTGTTGTGTGTTCAAGTGCAAATTTTTGGTCCCTTCACATGCAACACGAGGCAATGTCATGGTTCGTCTGAGTTGCTACTTGTTCTTTGGTGTTGGTTTTGTGTGTCCATGTCTTCAATCATGGCTTGCATCAGAATGAGTTACATCTGATGAAACTATGGGTTTCTGCAGAAAGAACGAAGATGGCTGTCAAGAACATTCCTGGTTATGATACAGAAGACTTGTGCAGCATGTTTTCATACAGTTCCCCCCATGGGAGAAGCTCTGGATGTATGCACGTCCGTCTGTGAAGGAGCCGTAGTTTGATTAGGACTCCTATTAAGTTTAATGGGCCTGGTTGTAAACATCCTGCACCAGGCAGTTGTGTGTATTCAAGTGAGATAATAATAATCCTGTAAAACATTTCAGCTTTTCCAGCAAAATCCTCGCCCACAGCTGACATGGCAGGATGGGTCTCGTAAAATCGGTCTTTGTGATTTTCTTGTTTTTGGCAAATGTTGAATCTTTCCTAATCAGGGACGGGATAGGAAGATAAAAGCGAGTGACTCAAAGTTTCCCATGCGAGGGGTTTGTGAAGCTAATAAATGACCGTCCAAGTAGTTCAGATAGCTTAACAAAGCACGATCGCTCCAAACAAACGGGACACCAGAGGAGACGGCTGATCGCCTCTGTCTCGCTACAATGTTAAGCCGGGTTTAAACTTTGTGAGGGGTTATGGCGAGAGGGAAATAACGGTTTTAAGATTTAAAAAATAAAAAATGCGCAGCTATAGATCAAACAAGTACAGATTAAAATAAAAGGAAAAATAAAATAAAAGTATAATCAGCCTCCGTGCACAAAATTAATCAGCCTCCTTTAATTTTGTGCACGGAAACCTGATACCTGACAGGGCAATTTTTTGACAAGTTTCCATGATATTCTGTTGAGAAGAACCATATGAAACTGCGGC
This sequence comes from Planiliza haematocheilus, assembly GCA_005024645.1. NCBI lineage: Eukaryota > Metazoa > Chordata > Actinopteri > Mugiliformes > Mugilidae > Planiliza > Planiliza haematocheilus. Next base: position 139,317 of record SRSE01000183.1, on the reverse strand, counting down.
CCTCGCTTGGCAGTGTTTTGGTTGAGCAATCTCACGTCTCCTTTGGGATGTTTTCTCAACAATGAAGGAAAAGCGAGCAGCTTGAAATAGAGACGGCTGAAAAGTAAACATTAATTTCCGTGGCCAGAATCTCTCTGTCTGTTGCCGATTAAACCTCTCCTTCGGTGAGAAAAGCTGCAGTGTTGAGTTACTTTTTATGTGTGCGTGCATGAGCTTTCTTGTGTGTGGGAGACAATCCTGAAGGTACCGGGTGGATGATCTAATTGTGGGCTTTCTGGTCTGTAGGCAAAAATGCCTCATCCCAAGAGTGTTCCGTGTGTGCATGTATAACAATGACCTCCATGTCCACTAATGTCCTCGCTAATGTGGTTTGTCATGGGCCAGAGGGGACGCATGGATGAGGTCCTCTCGCATATGCCATGGTGTGTTAAGTTTACAACTTCCCATTTATGTATTCATCTCAATCAGCGTAAACCCTGGTGATATGATACTCACACGGGGTCAAAACATGTCACAACATTTCAAACCGCACCCGCTCTGTGTCTGATCATGGAAGGGTTACAGAAAGATAGATGGTATAAGTTTCAGGAGTTTTAAGTATGAAATATGTTATAAAGCAAGTACTGCACTACTTTTGAGGCGTGTTTAAGTTGACCCGGACCTTTGTGTACTCACAAACTACAGTAGCTAGCCTTTCATGGCCTCTTTTCAAAGTAGAAATAAGTGTATATAAATATGGACCCTCAGGATGGAGGGTGTGCTTTTGAACCTCAGCATGGAGACTCTGGCCATCGCCATCTAGACTTCCAGGTAGTTAAAAAATGCTAATGCTCATTTATGCTCAGCTTTAACACTTGCTTTAAGTTAAAATGGCGAGTTTTATGAAAATGTACCCATAAACAGAAAAAAATGGCTGCTTTTTGGAATAGTTTGTTGGGCCTGACTTGCTATTGGAGCCAGCCTTTAGTGGCCACTTGAGGAAATGCAGTTTTTGGCACTCGCAATAAAGCACTAGGGTCATGTGTCCCTGAGCGATCCTTCACCACAATTTGGCAGCCATTTTTGTAAATGTTGCCTTTGCAGTAAAATAAAAAGGCTTGCCGTCTTTTAAGATTATCTAACAGCCCTTAAAGGGTGAAGTTCCAGTCACATAAACATTTAAAAGTCTTGCTGTTGACCAACAGTCAACCAGCTAAACAATGCTGTCAACGGCAGGGATGGAGAGCCAAAATGAAAGATGCTTTCACAGCCTATAAACTGTGCTGGATGCGTTCACTCTTCCCCGCTGGAATGTAAACTGCTCCTCAAAGGGGAAATGGTCAGTAAACAGTTGCGCGACAGGATTGATGAGTGGTGACAGATTTGATTATTCAAATCTGTTGTTTGAATAAACCATGTCCCTTCAGCAACCCCTAATGAGCTTGCTAACAGAGACGATAAGCTGTGTCATGTCGCAGGTGACCAGGTCTTCATAGTGACTTATAGCAACTTGGGTCTTACTATGGTATGCTTCTATCTATGTGAACTTTGTACCTGGGACCTAAATGGAGAGGAAATACCTGAAAATTAGACTGGCAGTCAGCCAAAACCTTTTCTCCATCCACAGAATACTTGTCGCTCTGTTGTGAATCGATCACCTCCGGCCAATCAAATAGTTTGGGCATAAAAGTACGAGGACCATGGAGTTAAATTTGTTTACAATTGGTTATAATTGTAAACAAATATATCCAAACCTATCCAAATTGCGTACAGAGAGCAAGCTTGCCCCATAACGACATCATAAACATAAACTTGGCAAAAAGCAAAGGAAACAAACATCTTCTAACTTCAAATAAAGAGATGATACATGACAGACGAAGCATCTGTCTCTGTGGACCTAGGAGGAGACTAACCTTCAACAGTTATTAAATGAAATATAAAAGATTGGAGGTTTGGTTTGAATTGACAGTGACAGCACAGATTTATTCCATTTACGCTGCAAAATGATAAACCACAGGAATGTGCACGCACGGATTTGGTGCACATGCACACACAACTCACTGACTCACCGTTTGACGCTATTTTGAAAGTTTGGCACAAAAAAAAAAATCGCCATTTTTGGAACCTTTTAGCAACAACCCTACATTTTTTACCATCTACATCTACTGGCTTGTTTACAGCCAGTCCACTCTCTTCTTACCCCATCTAGCTTTTCCTGCAGTGATGTCACCGCGTTCCTAGATCCCAGCAATTACTTTGGTGAGCGCAATGTCATCCTGACCCAAAGAGCCGATGGCCAGACTACTAAAATGAGCTTTCTGGCCCTTGAATCAGCTTGATCCTGCAGTAATTAATGCAGACACTGTGTCTTATATTAAAGAATGAGCCTGATACTTTTGCTCAGGGTGGTGGATGTATGTTGACTGTCTGCTTTCTAGCGTGTACATCGCTCTTCATAAGGCATATCAAAAGGATAGTGCATGTTCATATCCTGTCCCGCTGCTGAAAAATGAGCCCAAAGACATAAAATCCAATTTTGTTTTTTTGATTTTATCGAGCCTGGCTTTTTTTATCCAAACGTTGGACTGTGGGACTCGTTTTTGAAAACACAGAGTTCATGTTTGGATCGCTATTACAAAGTCTGCCTCTTTCACTCTGGATGGTTTCATTTACTCTCTCTCCTGTCTCTTCTGTGTATTTTAATTACTTGTATGCACCACAGAGTGTTTGACCTCAGTGTCATGCCTCCCTTTGCATGCCTGTTTATGAGATAAAACAGTTTTGCGCTGTGTTTGGTGAGGACTAACCTAATGTTCTTACTCACACGTGCAGGGTTTGGGCTACTCTGAGGGTTTGCAAATGAATACCTGTGCATGCCTGTGTGTGTGATTTCACCGTGCAGACTTTAAGGTTGGGGAAGCTGTACCCTGTGGTTGCTTCTCTTGTGCGTGTGTCTCTTTCAGCGGAGAGGTTTAGGGAATTATTTATTTGGAATTCCAGGTCAGAGCTTCACGCCGAGGCCCTGGGGCTTCTACTGACAGAGGGCTGGCTACTAACTGAGTGACCCCCAACTTCCTCCCTTTTTTTGCCTGGTTTTATTTGTCTTCTCAGACTCTCACTCCCACCCATTCCTCCTCGCTTTATTGACTCACTTTTATAGACTCATTGCAAGCCGCTTTCCCTCTAATCTTGGGTTTTATGCTAAATGCAGCAACTAAAGCAAAACGATGAGCTCACACCCGCTCGGGTTTACTTACTCTTGAGAAAGCAAGAACCAAGATGGGATCGCAGCCTGAGTTTGTTGGACAGGTCCGACTTCGTCCTTCCAAAGACTACACACAAAGCATGTCGCAATTTGTTCTCTGACTTGATGGTTGCTTTGAAGCATCCTGCCTGAGGAGCTGAGTGCAGCCAAATCAGTGTCCTCTTTTACACATCTGTGCAAAACTTTAAAGAGAGGAGTTTATGTAGTTTCCACTTTCTGTCTCAAACACTAGCTGGCACAAAACCGTGAAATACGAGCATGACATTTTTAAAGTTCTGTCCCAAATCCTCAAGATGATTAGTTTATCTACTGTGAGACACCAGAAACTCCTCATCCTTATATTTGAATTCTCCAACAGCGGCTCACACCAAAACATTCACTTCAGAGCGAGCCGTGTTCTTTTCCAGCATCTTATCACCGCTGCTCTTTCCACACTCCTCTTGGCTGGCCCTGTCAGGAGTCACCGTTATCTGCCGGGAGTTAACTCAAACAATCGGCTGAAAACAATTGGAAAGCTCAGTTGCGTAACTAAATTAATGCATGCAGAGGAGAGAAATCCACGATGCTGCAAAATGATCAGCCAGCTGCATCCGTCTGCTGCAAGTTTCTTTTGAGGGTCAGTAGGTCAGTAGGGTGCACAGATTAGAAGTGAAGTCATGCTAAGGCAGATGCTCAAATAGCACCTACACAGATACTCTATACTTACTGATGAATCCCTTTTTTTAACTACCGTCTCACCAGACCCTATGAAAGCAAATCCTTGTCACCCAAGGACACTAATCAATGACTGCAGCCCCTGAAAAGCAAAGTGATTTAAACCAGAAGACCCTGTATTCCACCCCCCACCCCTTACCCCTCCTTGCACCGCCCCCACAAATCTGTCAGACGGTAAGGAAGCAAAACAGAATGAGACAGCAGGCATTTACACAGCCAGAGCTCTGTGGCTATAAATAGAGAAATAGCTCAGCGGAGGAATGGCTCCGCACACTCAAGTTCCAGGAGAGGCGTTTTGGCTGCAGGTGTGTGTGGAGGACTGGTCAGCTCATGCTCCAGTTAAACAGCGATATGTGCCACCCTAAAGTCAGTGCAGCTTTCCTTCTGTAAAGTTTGTGGCAACAGCGTGAGGAAAGGTATGCTTCAACTGGTGAAGGATTAGCTTATCAGGAAGGCATTATAACGACAACACGAGGGAGAATCGGTATCAGAGAGGCTACTGCCATCTAGTGGACACTTTTATTACAACGCTATACAAATGCCAAACATTACAAAGTTTTACTTACTTGAGGTTGATGCACCAGATTTGGTAGAAACAGCTGGAGGATCAGTTCGTACGTTTGCCAGGCTTGGTCTAAAAATGATGTATGTAACTTTACCAGTTGTGTGTGTCTGTCTGCAACTGGTCGTACTTCTCTTATCATCCTTCCACGACTTTACAAGAACACGCCTCTGCAGATAGTTAATGAGTGTTCCTTGGGACTCATTGGTTATTTGTAAAATGAATATAGTTAGATAGTTTAGCACGACTTAAATACGCCTGTAGTCCTAAAACAAATGCATGAACTAGCTGCATCTTATCTTTAACACTTCTTTAGGTGCTCCAGTTTCCCCCCACAGTTTGAAGATGCCCTCTCGCTGGGATAGGCTACAGCAACCCTCGCAGCCCTCTAAAACACAAGTGGTTATAGTTAATAAATGAAAAGGGAAATGAATTTCCTAGATTAGATCAAATTTCCCACCGTCATCCCCAGTTTAAATCTACCAAAGTAAATGTAGAGAGTTGTCCTGACAGCAGAGGGTGCCAGTAAGCTTCTTATGAATCCGGAGGAACTTGACTCCGTCGCGCAAACATATGCGCGCACAAATGATGAATCGCAGCAAAAATGTGGGTGGGCTGCGCCGTGGCCAGTCACAGCTGCACACATCTGTCTCCTCGGCCTCTCCGTGTCATAAGTATCTTGCAAAAACATTACAATAGCCGATACCAGCTGCGGTCGGGGGATGTTTCACAGAGCTGGGGCCAAATAAAACTATTTAAAATGCGTCGCAGAAAAACCCAACAATTTGATCCCAGTTCCTGAAACGTGTTAACTTCATAGGAATATTTTACAGCCCTTAAACCTTTAAACATTTTGTGGATATAGATACGCTTTACTATACCTGTTATAAGCTGCAGGGTATTTATATAATCAACAACCACCGACTTACTGTTAAAGCTATTTAACTAATAAAATATTCTGGTAAATGTGGGCTGGTATTGTTATTATTACACCGCTGACTCGTATTCTCTTAAGACGTTGCAGTGGAGTTGTTTGTACTGTCACCAGCACCCACATGTCCACGCACACACTCACACACCCACACACACGCAAACATAACAATGTGTGTTTGTACTGCTTTAGCAGGGAACAGCATCACTTCCAAGCAGAGATCATATTCTCTCCTGCAGCGTAATGTTCCCAGAACATCCACGTGTGTGTCTTTGAGAAAGGGGGAGTGTGTGGGTGTGCGTGCGTGCGTGTGTGTGTGTGCTATATTACTTTTTGAGAACCAGCAGTCCTCCAGAATATTCCCAAACTGTCTACCTACTTTTTAGCTGTGGAGAGAAGGATTTTGAATTGAAAAATGAAGATCAAGCCTGCAATTAACTAACTTTTCCAAATAAACAAACTGTCCTCTTGCTATTGTGCGTGAGTGATTGCTCTAGCACATGAGAAAGTTCATGCTGATGATGCAGCCTAGGAAGAGATTTGGCGTCGAGTAGGTCTTTCCTGGATGAAATCCACTGGTGCAGGAAGTGATGCGTTTTACATTTTCATCTGCAGAAACAGATAAACAGCAGAATAAGAGAGTAGTTAAGACAACAAGGCTCAGTAATACGCATCATTCATCTTTTCTTCTTGTATCCTCTAACTCTCCTCAGTTCATCACTCTGTCTATTTTATTGCCCCATTGTCAGTGTGCATCACCTCTCAGCCTCATTACTCACCTGAATAGAAAGCAGATGCGTTGTCTTTTAGTTTCACAGCTCACCTACCTGTTCTTGTCTCTCAGTCTTAAACACTTGAACACACCAAATCAAAGAAATTGCGTCAACGAAGGCCCTCACCTCGCGTCATCCGTGTCTGTGCCAAAATGTTACTCTTGGACATGCTGCAGCCAACTGTCAACTAGCACCTACTGCAGAAGATTCGGCATGGGCGTGAGAGGATATAGTCTCCATACAAGCAGGTGGCGGTAGTCTGCATTCGTTGTCTGAGAAGGGAAATTCAGAGAGTTAGCGTCTCTTGGACTATGCTGTGCAGTTGGTCTACATTCTGAAAATATCTGCATTGCAGAACATTCAGATGAGATGAAGATAAAACAAGGCAATGCATCTGTCTGTGGACTCCCCCGTTTACATTCTTTCATCTCTTCCATTTGTCTTCTTGTGCGCTGGTTTGCTTAGTTGAACAGGCAATCAGAGTCTCGTACCAAAGCTTTCAACTGCTCATCCAACACACTCCCAACAAACCCGGGCGGTGATTTTCCAGCGGTTGCGCTGTCAGTGTGCCATGTTAGCAACACACCGATCGCTTTCGGTGGCTTTTCAGCCCATTCAACATGTTTAATCACAGGCAGAACGAATCGGTGAAGGAGAACTATCCAGTTGACAGTGTTTTGCTCCTCTGTAGATCAGGCTTGTTCCAGTGCAGCCCACAGATACCTGATCAGTTTGGGATCTGGTGAATTTGGAGGCTGGGTCAACACCTCGTGCTGTTTTTTTTTTGTAGTTGTTGCTAAACCGTTCTTGTGTTTGTGCCTATGTCAGGCTGCATCCTACTGGGGATGGCTGCTGCCACCAAGGAGTGTCATTGATATAGAGTTGGGGGTGCCTGCTCTAGTCTAGGTGGGTGGTACATGTCTCAGTAACATCCACATGAATAAATGCCGGGTCAAAAAGTTTCCCAGCAGAACATTATTTACTTCTTCTGTCAGTGTTTTTAATGTTGTGGCTGATCGGTGTATCTGACAGCTGGCTGTTGACTTTAGTCTCTCAGTGCTGAAATGCAACTCATTGGTCAAGACACAGGGGAGTGAGTCACAGTCGGACATCTGTGTCGGTAGATCTTTGACGCTGGTTTGGTGTTTCCATACTTTAAAAAGACAAGGGTCTGACGAGCAGCCACAGCAAAACTTTAAATCATCAGCAGCTGGGCATCTGCCAATGGCTGACCCTTGGCTTAGTGCGTCACATACCTTAAAGACTAAGCCTGAAAAAAGGTAATGGATGGCTGCAGCAGGACAGATTCCTATTAGCACATGAGACACACACTGAGAAGAATCAATGGGGGCTCATGTGACAATAAAAGGAGACAAATACTTTCAGAAAGATAAACTGTCTCCTCCAGTCAGTAGGTGAGATGACTGTGTTTTTATAATACTAACCTTTAGGTGTGTCAGTCGGCTGCTTCCCACTGAGAGCTGCAATTTGCTATAATTTGACCTAATTGGAGGAGGTTTTGCCATCACAGAGGTGCCCGGTTTAACGTGAGAGCGTGGGAAAAGGAGGCTTTTGCTGGAGCACAGATATGAAGCACGTCCAGAGATCTGGAGGGATAGAGTAAAAGCAGAGGGCGAGAAAGAGAAAGGCCAAGAGAACGAGGGGGCCGTGGAGGGATGAGGTGAACGCACTCGCAAACACACACACACCTGGGTTGGATTAGCTCGGGCTAGCAGGGAGGCTGCGTGTTAATGGAGATTTAATAGGCTCTAAAATGACTTACCGCAGTCATTCAGCATGTGTGTGTGCAGATGTGCGCTTGTATTTTATTATTATTTTTTTAAAACGTTTCCCGGCATGCTTCTTGGGTTTATGAAGTTATTAAAATTTTCCATTTTGCTTTCTGTTGACAGTGGAGACGTTCTGCTAGTGGAGAAGCCAACATGCTGGGCAATCATAACAACACAAAATTGGTGTTTAGATTTGGTTCATAGGCTCTGTTTATGGAATTGAGAGGGGGAATCTCCACTGGACTCATCATCACTACATACCGACTGATCCTGGATCTTTGAGGCTTACGGTTTTGCGAAAGATTATCTCTGCAGGCCACTGTGCAATCAAACTGTGACGTTTATTGTCTGTAAAAGTGGCGGCTCTTTTTAAAACCTTCTGCTCCTTATCTGAGTGTGTTACTTTACTATTTCCAAGTCCAAAAGCCAGGTTTCCATGCTCGTCGCTCCTTGAAAACAATTTCTTTTGAATAATGTATGAAGTTACGTCATTGCTCTCTATAGATACACTATATTACCAAAAGTATTCGCTCACCCATTCAAATGATCAGAATCAGGTGTTCTAATCACTTGGCCTGGCCCCAGGTGTATAAATTCAAGCACTCAGGCATGCAGACTGTGAAACAAGACATTTGTGAAAGAATGGGCCGCTCTCAGGAGCTCAGTGAATTCCAGCGTGGAACTGTCATAGGATGCCACTTGTGCAACAAATCCAGTCGTGAAATTTCCTCGCTCCTAAATATTCCACAGTCAACTGTCAGCTCTATTATAACAAAATGGAAGCGTTTGGGAACAACAGCAACTCAGCCACGAAGTGGTAGGCCACGTAAAGTGACGGAGAGGGGTCAGCGGATGCTGAAGCGCATAGTGCAAAGAGGTCGCCGACTTTCTGCACAGTCAATTGCTACAGAGCTACAAACTTCATGTGACCTTCAGATTAGCCCAAGTACAGTACGCAGAGAGCTTCATGGAATGGGTTTCCATGGCCGAGCAGCTGCAGCCAAGCCACACATCACCAAGTGCAATGCAAGGCGTCGGATGCAATGGTGTAAAGCACGCCGCCACTGGCCTCTAGAGCAGTGGAGACGCGTTCTCTGGAGTGATGAATCACGCTTTTCCATCTGGCAATCTGATGGACGAGTCTGGGTTTGGAGGTTGCCAGGAGAACGGTACATTTCAGATTGCATTGTGCCAACTGTGAAATTTGGTGGAGGAGGAATTATGGTATGGGGTTGTTTTTCAGGAGCTGGGCTTGGCCCCTTAGTTCCAGTGAAAGAACATTGAATGCTTCAGGATACCAAAACATTTTGGACAATTCCATGCTCCCAACCTTGTGGGAACAGTTTGGAGCGGGCCCCTTCCTCTTCCAACATGACTGTGCACCAGTGCACAAAGCAAGGTCCATAAAGACGTGGATGACAGAGTCTGGTGTGGATGAACTTGACTGGCCTGCACAGAGTCCTGACCTGAACCCGATAGAACACCTTTGGGATGAATTAGAGCGGAGACTGAGAGCCAGGCCTTCTCGACCAACATCAGTGTGTGACCTCACCAATGCGCTTTTGGAAGAATGGTCAAAAATTCCTATAAACACTCTCCTCAACCTTGTGGACAGTCTTCCCAGAAGAGTTGAAGCTGTAATAGCTGCAAAAGGTGGACCGACATCATATTGAATTCTATGAGTTAGGAATGGGATGGCACTTCAGTTCATAGAATGAGTAAAGGCAGGTGAGCGAATACTTTTGGTAATATAGTGTATGTGCCTTTTAAACGGATAGTTGTGTAGTTGTTTAAGGTACTTACCCATTGTCATTGTACTGTATTACTTACAGTAGATGGCGGTTGCATTGCTTTCTTTAATGATACCAGGGTCTATTTGCAAAAACAGTCATTTTAGCTCTCAGCACATGGTAGTTCCTGGTCTTGCAAACTTGTTCTAACTACTATTTCAAAGACACACATTTGCACAGCAAAACCGTATAAACCAACCGATGCAGAAGTCAGCAAGCAATTTTTGTGTTCTGCGATGTAAAATGACTGTTTTTGTCAGTCCGAGAGTCTGGTGTCTTTCACAAGATCAACATATTTGGCTCAAGTCCGCCTCAGAAAAAGCTGGATCCAAAACCAAACTGTAAGTGTGCTGACTGTACACTGAATATAGACTAGTACTTCATCCAACCCCACTCCAAGGAAGCTGAACTATCCCTTTAATTTGAAAACACAACATATATTAGGAAAGCATCTGAGAAGAATTCACTGTGCACAAAATCATGTGCCACAAAAAACCGGCGTCTGCGTAACATATTACACTGTGTACAAACTGCACACAACCTGTTCCTGTTTTGCTTTTCTTCCATTTTATTATTCGAGGATTTCTAAATGTAACTCTGCAGACTCTCCCCTTCCTGACAGCGAGGGTCTGTCTGTTGCCGCGGCAACGACTCGGTGATGTAAACAGTGGCGCTGACCCTGGCTGTAGGAGTGAGAACAAAGACAGCATCTTTCTCCAGCGTAAGCATTAAGAGATAGTTTATATGTCCAAAGGCTCTGACGCAGTCCCTGCCAGGTCTCTGCAACGGAAAAAAAAATCAGGCGCCAGAAGTTCGGCTGAAATTATAAAATGAATAGAAAACAGCAATAAAGATGTTGATAAGTGCGGGACGTCATATACCTTAGACATCCATCATACCTATCCTGACATTATGGCAGCTTAATGTTATGCACAGGAGTGATTGAGAGTGGTACTTACAGGAAACATTTACATTTCTGAGAAACTCTGCAGCACATGATGGCTGTGATGTCCATGCAAAATATGATACATCTGCACTATACGTCCTCTACGGTAACTCATAAAACACTGTGGACGTCATCTTCAGTTGAAAATAATCACCATGACTGTTAGTTTTCCTTAACTCTTATTCACCATGAATGGGTAACACCAGTGTTTTAAATACGGAGGAGAAAATTGAGAAATTAAGAATGACTCATGATGCTTTTCCTTGACTTAAAGTTAGTTTTTAAGCACATGTAACTTTAAAAATACCTGTTACTCAATTATGCAAAGTAACATTAGTACATTTTACTTAAATACTGCACCTAACTATAATTTCAGGTATTTTGGATGGGTACTCGCATGAGTTATTTCTTATCAGTGCAGCATTACCATGAACAAATCTTCTTTTATATTCATGTGACAGACATAAACCCACTAAAAAGTCATCTTTCCCCTTTGAAACATGTATGAAATCCTTCCAATAAACGTTTGAATGGCAACCAATAGCTGAAGTCTCGTTAACAACCTGGCAGCCACTGACTTGCTGATAGCGGACAAGTACTCCCTCTCAAGCACGAGCACACACACACACAACAGAAGGAGTGTGCTTTGAGCTACATATCAGCTGGACAGGTTAGAACAGGCAATCGCTTATTTCTTGGTTAGAATGACCCAACAGGGGGAATAACTAGTGCAAGCCCATGTGTATGTATGTGTGTGTGACATGATACGAGGTGGTGGGAGTGTGGGTGGAGCCAACAGGGGAGTCGAGCTCGGATTCCTGCTGCATTCCAGACACAGAAAATGGGATGGGATGGATCCGTCAACCTCCCCCCACCACCACCACCTCCTGTCTTTCTTCCATTTCTTTCTTCCTCTCTTTCTACGCCTCCACCCAAACACACAAGTCTGCTGAAGCTCATGTTAAACCACATGACAATACTGTCTGGGAAATTAAAAACCTCCTCAGGAGACAAAAAAACCTTCCTGTGTGCGCTTAAAAATCTTGAGTTTACACGGCTCGTCCAAACTGAAATGTTTCTGTGGTCCAATCGGGAATCAGACAAAGTAAATGTTTAAACTGATTGTAGACAAGCTCTATTGGATGAGTTCTTTTAGGACAAATTGTTAAAGTGGCTGGACAGTTTACAAGTGGAGCATACCGAGCGTGGCAAGAGTAATGGGAAAAACCCTTAGATTTTAAAAGTTTGAAAGTTTCAGGTCTTGTAGATGAAGAGTTTTTTATTTATTTATTTATTTTTTTAAGAATCACATGTACATTAAATACTAAAACTAACTATGGAGTAATCATGTTATTACGTACTGTCGCTTTAGCCAAAGCCCGATATATTTTATCCAATCTGAGCTCCATTTCCTGCAGTTGTAAATGCATTATGCAGCTGAAAATAGTCCCTAACACTTTTTTGTTTAAGTAATATTTGCTAAATTGCCTAGCTGTTTGTAGGAAATCACTATGTCCTTTTTAAATATTCATATCATAAAGAATGAATAATGATAATAGCTCAAATATCATCTACTTGGTGACACCTCAACCTTTGCTGACGTGATTAGGACTTAAAACATGCATAAAATAGACCGTATTGACATTGAAAATCATTTTATGCTCTAATAAGCAAGCGCCCTCTTTCATCCTTTAAGCATTTATTTCAATTTAACACTGTGGATGCCTTCCAGGAGACTGTCTATATCTATATCTGGGGAGACTGGATGTCATATTATGTTGCCTGTTAGCTGTAAAGGGCTCCCACAGTTCAGGACTCCCACTCCTACAAAAGACAATCCACTAATATAACACTGAGACATATAAATCATAGGTGGGGATTATAGCATGGCGATGATAACTGCTAAATGATGTTGTAATTTTACCTTAAACCTAAGTCCTCTGTTGAACTTGTCATTTTTCTGCAAATCTTCCCTCAACCATATCTTTGGCAAAGCCTGATAATTTGCTGACAGTAAGCAGCGTCGCTTCACAGATATGCGTGTTGCATATTTGGACGAATCAACAGTTTTGCCATCCACCCATATTATCAGCAGAAGGTTAAAAAGAGCCGCCGGCGTCGGTGTGCGGAGCATTCCTAGAAGGCCGCTGTGTTTATGCTGCAGACTAAATATTTATACCTTGAGCTGAGAAGAAGCGAGGCTGCTCATTCTGACACCGGTAAAGGTTTGATATGATTCAGGCCAGGTGACTTACATGATGCATAAATCACGCGCATCCGCATTCACTCCCCGTGGAGTGGATACAGCTATGCAAACACAGGAGATATCTGCAGGTTCTATAAGCATCCAAACATAGCAGTAAAAAAAAAGAAAAAAAAGACTAAGATTGGAAAAATCGGGGGAATCTAACTACACACAAACAAGCACACTCTCATAAACATAGATGAACGGTATGTCCCGCGTAGTCACTTGTGCTCATTTGTTTTGGGTATAAAGGTTCATCTGAGTTCATAGTCCACTGAAGGCTGGACCAAAATAAGATTTATGTTCTAAAAATGTATGTGTTAGAGCGTTAAATGAAAGAGGGATTGTCAGTAGGATCGAGGTGAACTGGGGTAAAGGGAAGGATGTTCCAAAAACGCAACCACTAAAGACAGCGGAAAGAAACACGAGTTCAAATCCAAAGAAAGAAAAAGGAAGGCGTGGCGGAGAAACAGATACGACTCCAGGGAGGAAGAGGGAGAAAAGGGCAGAGGTTCAGGGAAATATTTTTATCCCAACGAGCCTTCAGATCTCGCATCTGCACAATACTACATTTTCTGCTGCGGCTGACCTTATTGTATTATTATGAGTACAAAAAATGTCCTGCACTCGCACCAAGCAACACCTGACACCTGCAAAATTCATGAGGCGAGGTTGATTTGCATGGGAAACAAGTGCAATGGCGACCAGATCGAGCTGATTATCATAGAAAACAAGAGAAGCCACACGTATGTTACTCTCAGCCATTCAGTGCCCAATTGATTACGCTTCTGTGTGTGGAGCTTTTGTGATTTAATTACAATTGGGAAAATAAAAAAATAAAAAATAAAAACACTAGACAGGCAACTGGAAACGCTGAGCAGAATGATTTGCATGCAAGCAGGTGAATGGCACTTACATGTCATCAAGGTGGACTGATCAGCTGCTGTGAATTTATGCAGAATTACCCCAAACTGATTACAATACTCTCAACTTATATTTCCTAATATAGAGGCATTGGCTGACACGGTAATTTAGCAACTATTGACAAATGTTTGAGTCCATTGTGTAAAAGGGATTTTAAATGTTTTGCTATTAGAGTGTTAAAGCTTAATTCATAATCTCCACTGAGACGTTAATTACCTCTGCTCCCACTAACATTAGCATTAGTGGGTAAAAGCTTCTACTGTAGTAGGCCCATTTCAAACAAGAGCAAATTCTCTTTGTTCCTTCGTTTGGTCTTCGTGCATTAAAGATAACGCTATAGTTTGTTTTCGTTTAAAATAAGGATTAGTTTTGAGGCTCCTTTCTTAGCTCCGGGGAGTTTCAAGGCAGCTAGACTCCAGGAAATTACTGCTTACTGATGTTAAACTGCTCTGAAATAAAAACTAAAATTGCAAAATGTGTGTAATCCCAGTTTTGATCCAGTACTTTAAAAAGCAGACAATGATGTAGCCTCCACCAAAGATCCACCGACGCACAGTGATTCTTACGCAGTTTCTGGCGTTTCCTCATTGGTAGATGAGCCTGGGTCAATTTCAAACCAGCAGTAGAGTCTTATCTGTGTGAGTTTAACTAGACCAGAATGTTTTTTCTCTAACACCTGTAATGGCAGATCCATACACACAAATGCCACACACCCGTCACTCACTGAACTTTTTATTCCAGTATTCAAGCTATTCCAAACCCTCCTCTCGGGTGCATCCCTGGAGATTCGCTCCCCGGAGAGACCCTCGTCAACGGCTGTTGCTTCAATTTCCTCAAGAGGAGGTCTAAACCCTTCACGTCAGGCAGAACTGTGTCAGCGAAACGAAAGAAGGCAGAGTGAAAAGGAGGTTTTTTTTTGTTGTTGTGGATCTCTTGACGTCTTCTAGCAGGCGTGAAGCAGGTGTTTTCTTAAGTACTGCCATCCTTCATTAAAGAAAAATGTCTGAATATGTGGGAAAGAAAGAGAAGATAAACCAGGCTTGGCTCTAGGTACATTTCGCAATCAGATACTGGAATGTTTTTTTCTTCTTAAGCTTGCAGCATATTTTTTGTTTTTAGAATATGTTCACATCTCGATATATTTAAGAAATATTAAGTATCCAAGACAACCCTATAATTTCTTTTATTCTGAACTTAAGCTTGTGTTGATGTCACATCGCTGTCCTATGATGACCCAGACGCTTTTGCTGTGCTGCTATGGCAACAAGTCTGGGTTATTTTCTGTGTGCCTGCGAAATGCGTCGCACAGGACAAAAATACAGAAATCCCAGCAATTATTTTCCCACGGTGTTGTTGCCATGTTTTCTCAGCAGCTGAGCTTCATAGGCGGATCACGTTACTGGGTCTGAGATGTACCGTTAGACTACATCAGCACGTCATAATAAACGCTGACATGTGGTTATATTAACACAGGCGCGCACACACTATCTCGGAAATACACACGTCCTTGTTATTGTGCTGTCCGACACAGCGGGCGAGCTCAGACGCCATGGCAACAGTTGTGGCAGAAAACATGAAGGAGGCGTGGGAGGCACAGGACGGCATGTGTGTGTGTGTGTGTGTGTGTGTGTGTGCATGTGCGCATTAAGGTAGAGGAGCTGCATCTGAAAGACAAGGTGGGGAAGCAGCCTTTATTACACCAACAACATGCAGTTTTACTGAAATTTAATGTATTATTCAATTATAACTCTGATCCTCGGAAGCCTATAGGTATAAATAGACAACATTTTAATTGCCTGCGAGTATTGGAAGTATCAGGACGTCTGTGGCCCTATCTTTAAAACCGCTAATGCTAATAAAGTGAATTTGATTGCAATTCATTTAATGTCGGTCACAGTTGGCGATGCAAAAAAATATATATAAAAACTCACTTACAAGATCTTTACCTGCAGTATGAGTCAAATCATTCAGGATGCAACTGAGAAACTCCTGAAGAGCAAACTGTTTGGTTACACCTAGGTGGACAGCTAGACTCGAGTTGAATCTAATACTAATTATATTACATTGTCAGGTTACTTTAGCTGTCTTGTGTTGTAATGAAAGCAAATCAAAGGATTTGAACATTACGCAAGCAAAAGGGGTAAGAAAAGACTTGCCCATGCTCCATTTACGTCTCCAACACCTAACCAGGATTACTTAGAGAGTGACAGGAGGAAAGCTGCACGCTAACAAGTCGGGCAAACACGCTGACAGAAGCAGAAAGATGGATGGATGAATGGATAGATAGAAGGGTGGGAGGTCAGATCAGGAGATGTTTACATCGGCAAGGACACAGATAAACATAACCAGAGATGAGTGAGGAGACTGAGATGCAGGCAGACCGCTAACAAAAAGACGTATATACATTTTTTTTTCTTTCTGCAATGACGCCATTAAAGTGAGGCAATGACAACACCCTGGCTCAGAGGTATGCCTGCTGACATGAATAACACCCGCACCCACACATTGAAACATTCAGAAACACATGCTGCATTCCATTTGTCTTTAGAACAAAAAAAAAAAAACTTTGCACTTTGACCCGTCAGCTTGCTCTGACATTGACGTATAGAAGTGTTTTTGTTTTTTTGTGGCATTTTCTTAAGTGGAAACCAAGGTGCATGAATCTCTTCACTCAAGGTGTAGTCCTGGCCTCAAATGAACTTTTGAAGAGTTATTACGTGTGGAGCAATCCATCAGTCCACTTGCCTGGTGACAGAGTCAACAATACTGGATTTCAAAAGAGAAACTTTCAAGTGGGATAAGACTGTTCATTCACTGTCTTTAATCTGTGTCCCAATAGGAAAGATTAACGTGTTAACATTAGGATTTCTCATGGAATACAAAGAATGTTTGGAAAATATGGAATACGCCAACGCAGACTCAGGAAAACAAAGGCATTTCTAAAAACACGGTGGATGTCGACACGTGATAGCGAAGATGTTCTGAGAGCGAGGTGAAATGAAATCAGCTCTGGACGAACAAGAGTCAAACTGCGTCAGGAAAGCGCACGAGAAAATTGGACACCCAAAAATCTGCAAGTCAATTGTTCTCTGAGTGTCTAGTGTCTAATTATAGCCCATTCCAAGTGCCCAAGTGGTCCTTTGTCAGGTGTAGAGTTGTCAGACAGAGTCAGGTCCGTGTCATTGAATAAATAGACCCTGCCCCAGCCTGCAGGTGTGGGTTTGGTCATGTGGACTGGAAGTGCGACCCAAGTTTGACTCAAGCCCACTCCATATTTAATTTCTACACTGCTACATTAGTCTGACAGCTTTTATTACTTTTCAGATACAGCATGTTAATGATTAAACCAGTGGTTTCCAGTCTTTGCGGCTTCTGATTCAGATTCAAGAAAACAGACATTTTTAAACCTCTCGCATGGTTGTAATTTTGATAAATGTTCACAAATATTCTAATGATTTTGCAGAAAATAAACAGATAAACCCTCATTTCCCCTCAGATTTGATATAAAACTACACACTGATGCTTCGGTATTAATAATATAATGATAAGGAACCTGCAAATACTTTCAACTTTAACTGACATAAAGGAAGCAAATACATCCTCCACCTCTATATACACAGGAAATGTGTTTAAAGGTCATGTAAAACACTACAAATATGCTTCACGTATGCAGGTCAAAACATTGCTATTTGCAGTTGTTGGGTCACACTCTGCTTTATTTAATGAGCCAATTTGCAGAGGTGCCCGTGTCTACCAGTTGCTTTTCAGATAAACTGCACAATGCCATCCATCAGTAATTCTACACTAGATAAAGTATGCTGGTAGGGAGTGTTTCTAAATGTATCCCATTGCATTTTGCATGTCTCTATTTTGTTGCGCCTGCAAGTCAGGGTCAAACATTTTCCCTGCAGAGCAGTCCTGACCCACCATCCGCTTTAAGCATGGTCTAATGGAGGTGGTATGGAGATGAAAGCCATATAGCAACGCAGGCCTAGTACCCCAAATTCTTTACTTCACACCGCCGCCTGCCCCTTCTCTCCCCTTTTCTCTGTCTATAGGCCCTCAGGATGGAGTATGGAGATTTAGGACAAGTGGGCTGGCCTGTTGATAGAAGCATCCAGATTGAATCCAGACCCATGCCGTCGTCACTTTGTGTGCGTGCATGTGTGTGTGTGTGTGTTCTTCGTTTGGTAGCCGTTGAGTGATGGGTTCCTCTAAAAAAACATCTTTTCTGCTAGACAAAGGCCGTCTCCGGAGTTCGATTGCGGTCTAAGATCTCTTAACACAGGCATAATTTGTTAGTTTGTTTGCGTGGCTCAGCTATTTACCTCCCAAGTGCAGGGGTGAACCCACGCTGCTGGAAAAGCACTGTCTTCTTCTTCTCTCTCTCTCTTTTTTACACACACATGCATTCCCCAGTTCTGAGGTCATCCCCCAGAGCTGCTTTGTGCAGCTCCTGCTGTAAATTCGTTTATATGTGCCCAGTTTTTACCACCAACCCCCCACCTCACCCTCTCCCCTTACTCTTACTCTTGGCTGTTTTGTGAAACCAAGGTCAAAGTTCAACATCTGAAAGAAAGAGGGATAAAAGACCACTAGTTAATAAGCAGGCATACAAGTGGTTGTGGTGAATAGACGTGTGCAACTTTTTAATTTATATTTTTAATCAGCACCTTTTTTTTTTTTTTCGGTACATGTGATCAGCCTTGATTCAAATCTGAAGTCAAATCTATCCCAAACATTTTCCTAAGGGGCACCCTCTGCACCCAAATCTTCAGTTAAATTACAAAAACATTTTGAGTGTGCAGAAAAGCAACACAGACCATTGATTGTTGTTACTCCTCTGCTCCAACTCTGGCCTTGCAGTGGCATTGCAAGTGTCCCCAGTGGGTTTGTGGGTTTAATTGTCTTAAGCAGCCACACCTGAGTGGGTGTACATCGGAGTCACCACTCTTCTGTCAAGGCATGTCGCCTATTCTTGCCTTTTTTAAGCCACTTTGTTGAAATAAACCCTTTACTTTGGTAAACTTGTGTCCCAACTAGTCGAGGCTTACGAAACGTGCTGTCTTTAAATGTTGCTTGTGGGGTTAGGACAGTAGCTTGGTTTGTGCAGTTGATCACGTTCCTGAATTTTATGGATTTCATAACTTGTGTACGTGACCATTTTAGTGTTACTGTAGTGTTGGTAGTTATTTTAAGTGTAAGGGTTTAAGTGTCACTCCATACTTGCTTGTTTTCAAATATTACACAGTATTGCAGAGGCTGTTTGTTGCTTATTGCACGATCAGAAAGGACATCCTACAACTTACCAGCATTACTAGAGGAAACGCTGATGGTCGTCAAAGTAAGGCAAGGTCATGCGTTACATACCTCTCCCGCATGAAAGAGAAAAATACCCAAGGAAGTCATGTTTTGTGTCCTAAAATACACATTTGTTCAATAAGATCACGGTGTAAGACTGTGAAAAAGCACAGTCAGAAAGAACAGCCCAAAACTTCATAACGTCACATCATAACATTATGTCTCTCCTAAACTTATAAATTTATCTTTCATTTGACCACCATCATATGCTCCAGATGTTTAGTTGCACTGAACCATCTGGGAAGTTGG
Organism: Planiliza haematocheilus; assembly: GCA_005024645.1. Taxonomy (NCBI): domain Eukaryota; kingdom Metazoa; phylum Chordata; class Actinopteri; order Mugiliformes; family Mugilidae; genus Planiliza; species Planiliza haematocheilus. The sequence goes on along the minus strand of SRSE01000183.1, from coordinate 119,788 downwards.
CCTAGATAACAGTTTGGAAAGGAAAGGCTCTTGGCAGGTGACTGGATGAAGCATCTCTGGGTTAACTCCCTCTATATAGCAGATAGAGGAAGTTTAACACATAAATGCCAAAGGAGTGACTAACGTCAAACCTAACCATGCACTACATTTTTGGGTAGTCCCTCGCTGCAACCTCGTTGGTCTACCTTTGTGCATCAGCCAGAAAATGCGTAGCTGGATTAAGACAACAGTAGCAGTAGCTGAAAAAATAAGATTGTATCAGTTGCTGATCACCATCAGTGTGACAAAACAAGGGAGCGTAATGAGCAATCCCTTTGTTTATTGATGCTAGATTGATACAGGGGTTACGTAGAAAAGCGGAGAATTCATGCAGGTATTAGGAACAAGTGGCAGATCACATACTCAGAATAAACCTTCCAGCTGTTTATGGGCGATAATGACATTCCTGACCCTCGGCACAGATTTCCGCCAGCATCCTCTGAGTGCAAGGCGAGATCGCGTCCATGATGCAAGACAAATACCTCTGTGTTGCGACATCTATTTTGCGAGTGTTTAATAAACAGATCGAAAGCTCTCGCAGGATTTTTCTCTGTCATTTACTGGATCGTCTTAAAGCACTTTAACAGAATACTTTCCACTGGATGGAGTGATTTCACAACTCAGGCATTCAGCTTTTGGAAGCAGGGTGCTGTACATCTTGACTGAATGATGTAAACATCGCAGCTCGCCTTTACCATATAGCCCTGGAATTATAGGCTGGCCTTCATGTGGTCCCTGTAAAAAATAATATAGTAATCTCAAGATGTTCATTTAAATGAGGGGATTTCAGCAAAATGGCTCCAAGGTATTCACGGTGTTTCGTTGTTTGAGAAAATATGCACGCAGAAATTGTGATCGAGATCTAAATCGCTGTAAACACTCTTCACTGTCACTCCTCTTGCCCAAAAATCCAAGCTGCTTTTTCTCCAGATTGACATTTAATAGCAGGGATGTGATGTATCAACACAAACGAGCCAGGCCAAATTCAACAGTGGAAAATCCAGCTTTGAAATTGATATACGGTCGTACGGGGCCTCATTTCAGCATCATCTTAACAGTTTCAAGATGATACGAGGAGTGACGGCCCGCTCCAGGGATGTGCAGAGACGAGGCTTGCTTTGCAGTGGCCTTCACAAACAATTTAGTCGTGCTCTAACATGCAGAAGGACCCGGCCCCTGCCAAATGAAACATGCTCTATCCATACATTAACGTCTGTCTGTTTCTCCTCTTGTTGCGTCTCTTACCTTGAGCTCTCTCCCCTTCGACCTCCCCCTCCCTCTAATCACAGACTCTGTGCATGTTTGTCAGCCATGGGACCATTGAGACACCATTTTAGGAGACAACAGGCTCCTCCTACAGGACCTTAAAACACAGCTTACAGCTAACCTCACCACTGAACTTCTCTGTTTTTTAAGAGAGAGAGAAAAAAAAAAAACGGTTTTACGTCAGAAACCGCTTACTGCACATAGTCAAGGCTGATCGATGCGTGTTTATTGCGTCATGTAAAGTCCCCCACCACTGGAACATTTGTTTTCCCACAGTGCAGAACCTTTGTCTCCCACTAATGGCAGTCTGCGTAATCATGCATGCACTGCTGACATATCTACAAGTTCCTTTTTTAAAACCGAAGCAGCAGAAACTTTGGATGGACTCTTCCAATATTCAGTTTTATTCATTCATAGAACCCAAGTTACATCTGTAACACTTCTCCTACATCAAGTTACTTCCTTCCCTCGTTGCAAACACTCATTTCGAGTTGACTTGAGATGCATCACTACCAATGTAATGTCACCACAGACGCAAGATTTAAAACTCTAGTGTACTTTGAAATGCTGAATTTAACTCAGAGCTCAGTAACCATTGTGTAAACCGTTTCAGAAAGGGTTCGAATGTAAAGTATGTCCTTTGATGTGTCAAAGTTTCACGCTACTATAATTGATGATAAATGCCAAGTGTGACTTTAAGTCTTATTTATTTTTTAGGACATCTATGGGGTAACTTTATCAGAGCAAAAAGGCAAAATATTTGGACTAGCCTTTGCTTTCTGTTAGTGAGTCATTTGTTTAGTCATTTTTATTCATTTTAAATACCAAATTACTTGCAGCTGCCGATTATGTAACTGCACCGAAAATTGAGTGTGCAAACAAGAAGAAAAAAAATAACATGATTGCGTTTTCCTCCTGTTTTCTTGGTATTTTTTTCCTCATTCCAAACACAAGTAAGTCAGGAGATCTGAATGCAGATAGAAATGTGTGTGTGTGTGTGTGTGTGTGTGTGTACCTCTGCTACGCATGCCAAGATATGTCCCGGCTCCTCTGTGACTGAAGCCATCTAATTGTGGACAAACGGGTAAATAGTCCAGCTCTCCAAATTCAATTAAAACGCCACCTTCTGTTCTGTTCAGTGAATCCAGAAAGACCGTTTTGTTTTCTCTACACACCGAAGTGTTAAGATTTGCAAAGTAATTTAGCCAGGATCTGATAAGCAGCACGAGAACAGGTTTTCTTACCCTTGTAACTTTATAACACTGCTGTGTTTTGATGATGCCTGCGTGAGATACATGCCACCGTACAGTTTGGCACCTGGTTTATGGCTGAGTCAGTCACCAGGAGTTTATCTGTTATCTCCAACTAAGTAAGTGTTCCTTTTACCTTCTCTGCATTCTTTAAATGTTCACGCCTCTATATGATAAGCAGAGAGGAATCCAGTTTCTTTTTCTCGCTCGCCTACTCATTCCCGCCTTCTGTATATAAAATTAAAGAACCTGCTATGTTTATCTAGAAAACCACTCCAGATAGTTTCCATTAAATCTCACAGTGTGTGCAGCGTGTATTTTTTAGTCACCACGTCCTTGATAAAAGTGGGTTGTACGCTGTTTGTTTTGCATTACTTCTGTTGTTTTTTTGTTTTGTTTTTTGAGGTTGGACGTAAGTGGAGTCTTTTGACACGGATTGCCCAACGCTGATTCCACATCAAGTGTTACACAAACCGAGGCAAGTCGGTCCGTCCTGTTTAGTCTCTCCCAGTGGTGGACTGGCCTTTCATGGTCGCTCTTAAGAGCATATTTGAACGGGGGAATGCTCATAAATTAAAAATTACTACAGATTTTTACTATGGAAGCAGTTGATCACAGTTCTGCGGTTAGACTGGTAAATTCTCTCCATGGTGATTTATTTCCTGTGGTAATCAGGCTTAAAGCAAGCCATTTGTCACTGCTGGAAGAAAATGTGGATCTCCAAAATATTACCTTCCGAGAAACCAGGATAAATGGGTTTGTTTTTTAGGTATTTCCAATAAGGATGGCAGAAATGACTCAACTCTCGATAGATTTAGTGCTTTAAAGCAGCCCCTCGAAGGCCTGTTTTGGTCTTTTTCTTCGTCATGTGGCCTTCAGATTAGCTCAGAAACAGTGCGTAGAGAGCTTCATGGAGTGGGTTTCAATGGCCGAGCAGCTGCATCCAAGCCGTACATCACCAAGTGTGATGCAAAGCGTCGGATGCAGTGGTGTAAAGCACGCCGCCACTGGACTCTAGAGCAGTGGAGACGTGTTCTCTGGAGTGATGAATCACGCTTCTCCATCTGGCAATCTGATGGACTAATCTGGATTTGACTTTTGCCAAAAGAACAGAACTTGTCTGACTGCAAGTGTGGCGTTTTTCGGAGGGGGGGTTATGGTATAGGGTTGTTTTTCAGTAGCCACCGAAAGGAACTCTGAATGCTTCAGCATACCAAGAGATTGTGGACAATTCCACGCTCCCAACTTTGTGGGAACAGTTTGGGGATGGCCCCTTCCTGCTCCAGTATAACTGTGCACCAGTATACAAAGCAAGGTCCATAAAGACATGGATGAGGGAGTTTGTTGTGGAAGAACTTGACTGGCCTGCAGATGTAGAGTCCTGACCTCAACCCGATAGAAACACCTTTGGGATGAATTAGAGCGAAGACTACAAGCCAGGCCTTCTCGTCTCGTTCCTACATTTCCTGTCTGTCTGTCTGTGTCATTCATGTGACTGCATACTATTTACCCCTGACCTACTGCAATAACTGTTATAGATCCGTCCCACAAACATGACACAAACTAAGACCTCCCTGTATGGGGCTTCTTCAGTCTAATCGTATCAACCGTGGAGCTCCACTTGTGGGTCACTGACATGAAAACATTTGAGCAGCCCTGCTGTTGATAATCAAAGCTTCTTCCACTGCTGGTCCTCCTCCGCCTCCTTAAGCGCCCCGCCCATCCCTCTCTAGCTCCGTTTCGTTCACTGTCACTACCCTGGAGACACTTTAAAGAAGACCAGGAGTAGGTTGCCGTGCCTTCAAAATAAAAGCATGTATTTATCAAACATAATAAGAGGCACTCCTGTCAAAATACAGCTGCTATATATTAAAAATAGTGCAGCATGCTTAAATATTCAGTCATTCTAGTGTAATATTATAATAATGTATTACTACAATTTGGTCATCAAGATTCTTATGATGTGCGCTGAGTAAAGTACAGCAGTTTAAGAGTAACATCTAGTTTGTTGTGGGGTAAACCAGAGCTCTGTGGATTTATGTTACTCGCATTTATGGATAACAGTCCTATCTCTTAAGCATGTCTCGAGTAATAAAACGTTTGTAGGAGTTTTTCCTCACTAAAACGCTTCTTGTGCGCGACAAAACATTTTATTCTGAAAATCCACACCGGAAAATGTTGCCCAAGTGGTGCCGACTTAACGGTGGCCTCTCTGCCTCTCCGCGTTTTGCTTCAGCATCTGTCTTCACCAGAGTCCACGGGGCGCGCAGTATGGATCGGTTACGCATTACGCGCTATGGTGTCCTTACTGGCACAGATGGGTTTCTGGCGCACATTTCTGACTGGTGTAGAGACATCAACTCTTAGAAGAGACTCTGCTGTGATTTACAGTTAAAGGAACAAAAACAAATCCAAGGTCTTTGTTTGTGATTAGAGTAGAAATAGTAGAGGACATTCGTGGAGACTTTTTCTTCTGCGGTCCGTTCAGAGGCGCACACGGACGCGTTTATATTTTTGGACATAGGATATAATTTATTGCAATTTTTTTTTGGGTGTTTACTTTATGTGGATACTTTTGCGGGACGATGGGAGACTCCGTGTTCCTCGACAGGCAAAACTCCTATCTTGTAAGTACTCGGTTTATTAGTTATGAATTAATTTAAATCACTTGAACGTGCACTGACGATGCTTGAGGGCTTGACTGTTTGCCAGTACGCATGGTGTGTTTCAGCGCTTCTGTGAGAAACGGAATGAGAGGATGTTTATTTCCTGCATGAATATGACAGATTCTGAAACCTCCGTCTCTATGTAGAAAGTTTCTTTTTTCACTTTAGTGAGAAATTATCAGGAAGAGAAAACCTTATTATTTTCAGAGTAATTTTGGATTATTTGCAGAAGATGCGTACGTTATTTTTTCATGATTGTAACAAATTAAGCCTTTTCTTGTGAAACATCAGTGACAAACAGAAACGGAAATTTGAAACTGAGCAGAGCACAGGGGGCCTCAACATGCGAAAACTTCCTGTGACGGAACGTTTTAAATGACATGTGGTGCACAGAGCAGTGCACGTTCAGCCGCACAAGACCACACATGTTTCCTGGTTTTGATGAACAGATTTTTGCCTTGAAAGCAACACGGCAAAGTCAGAAACCTGTGGCTGACAGACTGTAGAGAGCCACAGGTGTTGTGTTTGACACTCTACACCTCAAAGCTCAGTGGAGAGATGAAGGCAAAACACACAGATATGGGTCAAGGCCGTGAGGAGCGCTGTGGGTTCTGATGAGAACTGCACCATCAAAATAAAACCCTCAGCATTTTTCAGCTCATATTTGACTACTGGGCATATTCCTGACGAAGATTGGAAAGTACTGTGAGGGGACAACACGTTCCTTGCAGAACAGGTTCATTGAAATGTGGGTTTTGAGCTGGCATTTGCAATGCACACATGCCAGTATTTTATCAGCAAGCCTTTTTTCTCTCCCTCCATCCCCTCCTTCTGTTTCCATCTCTCCCCCTTCTCCCCCTCCTCTCCAGTGGTGAGGAATCCTCTGCTGACTGCTCCAGCGGTCTGTCTGCTCTTTATGAGCAATGTTTCTGTGGCTGGAAGCCCTCATAAAGTAACACGCATTGATTGGAAAACAATACAATTTTCTTTGGCTCAGCTGGCACCATGCTGCGGTCTGGATTAGAGCTTTGTAGCAGGTCTATGTGGTGTGAAAGCCATTGCCACATGGCCCACAGTAATGAATCTAAAATGCATCCCACAATTCTGATGAAGCTTTGGTGCACTGACCAAATTGTTTTTGATCTAATTCTCCATGTCGTCTTTTGAAATACATGGAATCTGATGTATCTTACTTGGTTACTGGAAAGCTGGCCTGCCTTTGAATCTAATAATACATTGTGGGAAATCATACTGAAAGCCATTACACTGGCTTATCTGATTGGACTTAAAAACTAAGTGCACTAGTTCCCCTTATAGGATCTGTAAATTAATTCAGAAATGTCGTCCCCATTGAAATCGAGTTTGATTTAAGATACAAGCATCTGAAATGCGTTTCCTTACCTGGATGTCTAGCATTACCCTCAGGGCTCAGGTGATTGGCTCTGACATACCGACGGTTGTGCCACTTGAGGTTGTAGTATCTAGGTGTAAGTTTCTTTCCTGTTCTGCCTGAGGGTCGACCGTAGGATGGAACAGGAAGCTGGGCTTCTTCTTTTTGGAATTCAGCAGCCCACTTCTCCTCCACCGTGCTGTAATAAGTGGCACCCTCCCCCAGTGTTTCCACCACGGACCTCCTTGAGTGATAAGCCCTCGAGACGGAGATAGCAGGTGACTGTATGAAGCTCAGTGTTATCCATTTCTTCAGCTGTGACTTGCAATTTTCAACTCCCTGAAAAACAAATGTCACAAAAGTTATTAACTTCATACCTTTTTTGTAGTCAGAGAGTTTTGAACTTCACATACATTCAGCGAAACTTCTCTCCTCCTACCTCAGCCGGCCAAACGTACTGTGTGTGCCATAAGCCAAATAAGCGAGTTTTTGCATCTTATGTAGAAATTTAATGTTGCTATGTTGTTATTACTTTAATCCAGCTAACTGTTTCAAACCCTAAAAGATATGGTGATAAACAGCAAACATTAACACCCTTAAAGCAGAAGCGAACAAAGTTCTTTTCGATTCTGTATGAAAAATTATGTAAACAAATGACAGCTTGTCATGTAATTGTGGATTCCTTTACCGTTGCTCAATGCTTCTGGTCTGCGTCACCAGCTCTATGTTTAGTCAGCGCTCTTGTGATTATGGCAGGAAATGTGTCAGTGTGCTGTAGGTTTTTGGCTTTACCTCGAGACAGCGTTGCAGTTCTTTGATTTTCTCACCTCTGAATAGGAGGAGTGCATGGATTTGTTGGGGTCAGATGAGCACTTCTGGCAACTTTTCAGACGATGCTCTACACTTGGTGAGCAAGCTGTAAAAACACTAGTAAAGTAATCCGACAAAGTGAGTCTGGAGTGCAGCACACCAGCTTTGCCAAGTTGTAAAAGTGAATATAGTTTGTATTGGAAAATGTGTCTAAACTGTTTATTTTGGGAAGGCTTTATAAGGTAAGAAATTCATTCAGACAGCATCTATTGATTGTAAACATATTAAATCTTTCCACTTGAAACCTTAAACCATCGCTTTATTCCAAAAAGCAGCCGGTAAAGACATGAGAGTTATGTCCTGACGGTGCATCACAATCAAATAGTGCGTGTTCAGCCAGGCTGCTCTTCGCCGCTTCATAAATCCTCACCACTTACTTGAACTCGGTATGAGAAGGCCTCTAAAATATGACAAATTTTTGCATTCGTGTTAATGGAGGATCATGCCCCTTAGAGCTGCTCTTCATCCGCTGATGATAAACAAATGTGGGTTTTCGTCATACATGCCAGAGTAGATAAATATTTCAAATTCTAGGTTACCAGACTGGAGGCACACCATGGGGATGGAGCCAGAAAGCGAGTGAGAGAGATACGTAACAGAACCTCACGGTTGCCAGTGCGTAAACGTTTAATCCCCCCTTAAGGCAGCCGTGCATTTGTTCCACTTGTACTGACGTGCGATGCGTTCTCCTTATGGCGTCAAGGCATTGTGCTAATGGAATACCATCAGGGATAACATTCAACAGTCTGGATTGATCATTCGGCTTGTGCCTTGGAAGGAATTTGTTCTGCAGTATTGCATATTACAGGTATATATGGATTATTAGAATGACACGCAGGCAACCCTTTTAGTCAGCGTAAGCAATATTCATCACCTGCAAAGACCCTGATTTCTTTACAGTCTAGCAAGAGTCTGAAATGTTAGTAAAAGGTTAAAAACTCCACGTATGCACTGACCAAAAAATATTTAGCAGCAGGTTTAGATTACACAAGATGCTCCTGAATGCATCTCACATATGTTCAACGTAAGAAAGGACATTGCTTAGAAATGCACGTCTGGTGTTCTTGCCTCTGCAATGGCCAACAAAGGCTCTTGGCTACATCCTCTCTGTAGCCACTCTCACCTGCATGCAATTGAACCTGATGAATAAAAGAAGCCCCCTCGTCCCTGTCGGCCAAGTAGCTAAACTGTTTGTTCGCCGCAGCTTCTGCACATGTGCTATTTATTCATTTGTTTAGCAACCAAACAAATTCTGATTCTTCCCGTTAGGTTGGTGGGAAATTTAAGCAACGTCTGGCACGAGACCGTTATCGCTTGATCCAAATCAAATCGCTAATCATATTTGGAAGAAGGTGGTTTTTATTTAGCTGGGGTTTTTCCTGTTGAATTCTTTTTTCCTTCACCTGCAAAAAAAGTGGGTTTTACCCTTATTTGTAAGCTGAGGTCATGTGCACCATGAAGGACTGCGTTGTCTGGATGTCACACCACGACAACAGATAAATGAATGAACAAGGAAGCTTTAGGAGATGAGTTTGAGCTAATCCTGGAAAGCGGCCAGATAGCGCCGATGCTTTGCCAATAGTCAAATAATGATCGTCTTTGTCTTGAAGCCTCGTTTTGTGCTCACAAGTGTTGGCAAATGGTTACAAGTTGTACACCTTGGCCATTCAAATGAAGGCTCTGTCTGGGAATCCAGTGCAGGCTGTGGTTTCAGGGCTGGAGAAGATAAAACGTTGAGTCTCGAGGACTTTGAGAAAGAAATGGATTTTTAATCAGCCCAAACTACCCTAAAAAGAAAATTGGTGCCCTTGCTGTGTTTGAGATGGAGGCAGACAGAGAGCAACACAAAGCAAGTATTGATGGATTGATTGATTACCGTCATCTGCTGTCGCTTGTTTCATCGTCAGCACTGTCTCTCTTTGTGAATTTAAACGTTGAACGCAAACATTTTCCGCACACTATCCTCTTACCTGCTGATGTGTGACCTTGTTCTATTGCAGTAGGTGTGTTTGTTTTGCTCCCCTGCCACTCCCAGTACAAACAGTCCTGGCAGAAATAGCCACAAAGCCTCCACTCTTGATGTTTAATGGAAGGTTTTACAGAGTGAATGGGTCATTATTCATTTTAAGTCGTATCCAGAAGAGAGTATTTGGGAATGCCCTTCCTTGGTATTGTAGTGAGTGTCACGAACAGCTGTGCGCGTGCACGTTTGTGTGCACACGAGTTGTATCAAACATCCTTGTGGTTCTGTTGTCACCACATAGTTTATTTACATTGATCACAAGTTTTCCAAGGCACACACTGACCCAGGACGTTAACTTAGCAGGAGTTTTGTTCACATGAAGGAATGAACACATTTTTGCTTTAAATAACCTGTCAACTTTCAGGGCGGGTGCTTTCCATAATTCATGCATCATATATGTCATGTGGCGACACTCCAGTCGCGTGCATTCAATAACCTGGCACTTTTCATGCTTTGGTGTTGCATGAGTTGCACCGCTCCAGCATGGCAGGAAGAGACGCCACAAAGGCAGAAACGGCCTCTGCGCGTTCCTCAGTCGTCACATTTGGCTCGTCATGACAACACCGTTCGTCCCCCCGTTTTTCTTTCTAGACCCTGTCAGGGAGAGGCACTTGTTTTATTATCAACAGCGAAGGAGAAGTCCGCCCTCCTCAAGACTTGTCTTTTTATGGAGACGGCCGAAGGCTGAGGGGGGGTGGGGGACAGAGCAGAGGAGAAAGTTCTGGCAAGATCTGATCCACTGTTTGTGGAGGCAGATGTGCTTCCAGAGACAGGAGTCTGTCTCTGAGCCTGAAGAAAATAAGCGTTTGCATGTTTTAAGGAGCTTGATTTATAGCTGACGCTCTTGCCCTGCTTTATTCTTTAGTTCATCCAGAGGTGTTTCTTTCCTCAGGCAGAGTTCAGGGAGTTGGTCAGTAGGCTCTAAAAAAAGGGTTTGACATGTTTCCTGGCTGTTAGTGTAAAAACCAAGAAGGCATGATGTCAATCACCGTGTTGCTGTGTGAACTGAAGTCTTACATCATGGCTCGGGAATTCAAAGGACCATAACAGCATGTTTTCCTACATTTGCCTGCGCCGCAAAAATGATGTAATGAACTGGAATCAAGACAGAACTGATTGTAACGGGTTTTAGGAAGCGCTTCAAAGCAGATGCTAAATAATAAGAACAGATTGTGCTGTCCTGTAGAGAAATCCCCTGCTCATAATTTTAACACCTCACACAGCTGTTGCTCCCCAGATGACCCTAGCAACGCGGCCGTGCCAAATGTAGCCAAAGCTGTTAAATCTCAGCAGGATATATTTCACCGCTTTGCACATTTTTCAGTCAGTAACCCGTCTATTTGCATAGCAGCCCGATGAGGATAAGTCTGCAGTCAGAAACGTCTGGCTGCAAAGATTCATAGAAGTCTTAAAGGTCAGGTTAGTATCACTGTAGAATGACGACGTCAAGCATCAAGTTGTCAGTTTAGCAGCGGCGGCGTGCCTCTGAAGGTCACGGAGCCTGGGGAAAGTGTGTGTTTTTGCTCTAACAAGGTGCATATGGTTTCCTTTACATGCATGCTGTTGCATTTACTGCACGGGCTCAGAGTGGACATTGTATAAAATCATAATAAAATAATCCGTGACATACAGTGCACAACCTATTTTCTTTCTTGGTTACTGTTGTAGCACTTTGAGATTTTTTAGTAAATATAAAGTGCGTTACAAATAAAATTTATTATTATTATTATTATTCACAATGAAGGTGGGCTGATTATCATTCATATGGACTGATTAGAGCGGGTGTGTTGGTGGCTCCTTCATTGCTTCATTACCTTTTCTCAGTTACTATTTGTTTGTCTCCATATAAGATAAATTAGCCCCTTCAACAGCAACTTATTATAATTTGGATTCTGTGAAATAGAAGCTGCTAAATACAGCTTATATCGACATAAATTGTGGATCATATAGCAGAGGAAGGCCATGTTTCAAGGTTTGTTTTGTGCCGATCAGCCTCACTGCATCATTTCCATAGCATGTTGTTTTGGAGAACAGTTTTGAAATGTTCCAAAAAGGATTTAAAAGCTAGAGAACTGGGTCTGGTTGTTAGATAAAAACCTTTTGTGTTGTAGTTACAAGGCTGTATTAAAATCAGTCAACCCGGCCATTGTGACTGGGTTTTTCCCTTTTTAATGAGGGAAGTTGCAATTATGCTTTTGATGTCGGCTAGTATTGTCCAGAGATAAAGAAAAATAAATGCTGTGATTTTTATGCACGCAATGTTTGGCTCCATACACGAATGAGAGAGATTTTTCTTCTGCAGATGCTGAAGCAGCTGGCTAGTCACAAGTCTCCTTGCTGTGTATGTTTCTATCTCCCATTAAGTGCGTTTAATATTTTAAGTCAAACGCCACATTTAAGCAAGCGTAAAAAAAAAAAAAAATGCAGTATTTCACAATGTCCTTGGAAATGGTCTATGGAAACGCAGCTTCTGCAAGAGGACTTTAACGTGAAACTCTCCCAACAAATTCCTACTAAACTATTTCCTCAATTGTGTGGAGAAAGGACAATTGCACTGTTCTGAAAGCTGGCTCACAATGCTCCGACGCTCAGTTAAAAAAAAACAAAGCCGAGCTAATGCCGTGGAAAGATGTGCAAATAACCTTTAGAGGCACACACACACCTTGTGCCAACGATGCCTCCGTGACACCAACACCGCATTCACAAACTAGCTCTTCTAGTTTGGTGGACTACAGGTTAGGTAGTTATGACACCGCAAGGACTGAGGCCCCCCAAATAATGATGTAACAGGAAACTTGCAGTGGAATTATCATTCTTTGCAAACTGGTTTGCTTTCATTTGCATGTATTATGTTGAGTTTCTATGTAGAGAGGACAACAGCAGGAGGGTGACACTAGTCTGTTACTGCCACTCACCCACCTCTGACAAGAATGTATACGGTGGTGTGAAAGTTTTCAAGCACAATGAGGCAGCAGATAAATAGGGTCAGTTTATATACATAGCACGGTGCAGCATATGTTGAAGGATGTGGTTTTTCAAGGCTGCCCGTCGAGATACTTTTAAAAATGAGTGTGAACAAGTGTTTAAAAAGCTGCATATTTAAAGAATGAACCTCAGTCTCTTCGCTGCCAGATGATCGTGTACGTGACTTGCCCTTATGCGCTCACTCAACTGATCGTCAGTGATTTTGTTCGCAAAATATGTGACATGTGGAATTCTAATGAATCAGACTGGATGATAGACAGGAAAGACAGATTTTCAGCCAGGTAACACCTCAGAGACTCGATGGTGGAAATATTCCAAGTCAGGCGAGGAGAAACGCAGACGATGCCAGGGATAAGGCAGACAAATATAACACCCACATTTGGTGCATCGGAGATGCCGCATGCTTGCAGTGGGTGTGTGCATCTGTCGTGTCTGGCATGCAGGGACACATGACAACCACCTGTGAAGTGTGGGCCCATGCATTTAACTTGTGTGCGGGCTGGTTAGGAGGGCGACCCAGGAGTTCAAGGGGCCTTCTGCTAAGACTGGATTAGCCGCTCTCAAGGCGGCCACTGGAATGCGAGGTTAAACACGTCTGTTGTTGCAGTGCGCGTTCAAACATCACACACACATACACACACGCGTCCATTCCAGCTCAGTCATTTACCTTCCGACCTATTACTCTATTAATGCACTTCCACACCGCCTTGGCTCCCTCCTCTCTCTTTTCTCCCTGGGAGTTTAGCTGAAATTGGATTTTGAGAAACCAGCGCTGGTGTCACGAGGAAACAATTGTCTATTTTTATCACTTACATTACTGTGTGGATACAAATGAAGATTAATTGTGTTTCCATCGTTGGAAAAAGTACAAAAGAAGCTTTGATTTTGCTCCTTTCAAAACAAAAATACACACAAAATACACAATACAAATTGCTGAGTGGGGACATGCTAACTGATGGATAAGTGGATGAATTGCTCAATCTGGAAGTGTACGTGTCAGACCTTCACATAGCTTCATCTTTGCTCATTCATATGCTCGCAGTCGGTCGCCTATGTGACTGACACTTCGTCCTACGGTAAAATTCAAAACACGTTTGGCATCCAGGTTCTGAATACTTCTTTACATGCTCGAGTAATCTTCTTGTAAACAAAGTATTAATGACAACACAGCCATTGTGAGTTTACCCCGTCTGGCCCTGAAGGCGATATTTTAGACAAATAACACTCCCGTGTTTGTGGTGAGGAAAAGAACAGAACAACCAGGCTGCTAAAGGTAAAGAAAGGTTTTTGGTTTCTTTTTTTATCTCCTCAAAATCTGGTTTGAAGGTCGAAGTTATGCTGGACAAGGAAACATAGTCAGCAGCAAATGTTCCAGGAACCACTATCTCCTTTTCATTTAGTCCTTTTCCCATGTCTTTTTAGTTTGTGCAGCAATGACACTGAATAAGAATTATTAGCATGAGCTGGTCGGAAAAAGTAAAGTAGATAAAGGGAAGGATAATAATATTTCTAGGAATTTTAAAGAAAACATATGAAATCCAGCCACCCCTCCTCACCACAATCCCATATTTGTCCGTGTTCTCGCTTTATCTCGTCTGCAAGAGGCCGTGGAGCAAGATTTTTGGAGAGGATCTTATTTAAAACCATGCGGTAAAAGCTTTGTTGATCTAGTTTCCCACCTCTCACCACTAATCAAACCTACACTAAACAGACCCAGTGGGAAACACACTTTGGTTGAGCTTGGACGCCTATCACAGAGCAGTGCCAGTGGGAAGGTGATAAGTAGTTTACCGTGTTCATTAAACAGCCCATTAGCACTTATCAGTCTCTGTTTAAAGTGTTCTACACCTCGTCATTACTGTTAACACTTTATGGCATTCTTTACTGGCACACATTCATACACACACACACATGTTTCGGTCAGCTGAAGGTTGGCTGGTGCGTTGGGCCGGACGGCAGCTCTGGTGTGCTGTGTTCATTCTCTTTCCGCCAGGAAATCAATAATAGCTCAGCTGACCTGGTGATGACCTGCGTTACACTTGCACAGATGCATGCACAGATAGACACATGTACTGTCACAGCCACTGTGCAGGGAGAACAAAGCATCGCTGGGCTGTGACGGGTGTGGCCTGGGTCTCCAGGAAGTTACACTTGGCTGAAACTTCCTGGACTGAAACAAGGCTGATGCTTCTAAATGGTGGATTTAATTGCTTTTGAAGTGTTTTCTCCTTCATGCACGGTTCATCATAATTGTGATCATTATGTTAAGCAGTCAGTTCAAAGCAGTACTTCTCCAGTCTTGTTTAAAGTGAACCTTTTTTTTTTTTACATTCTTTCTCTGTATTTTAATGGAAACTTCCATGCTTGAGCCTTTTTGCACGTGGATTTTGTTTCTTAGTGCAGCCAAACATTTAGTGGTTTTTGCTTCAAGTGGACACTGACCTCTAGATTGCAATTGAGATCGCCTTGTGTGAGAATAGCCCAGAATATCTCCTGTTTATTAAGAGGAAGACTGTTTCCTAAAAAGGAACATAGAGGCTGCTTTGCAAATAATTTTCTTGTTTATCCAGACAGACAGATTCCCTGTTGTTCTTGCACAGAAGACCAAACATGGTCGCCAATTATAGCTGAGGTGAAATGTTTTAAAGTATTTAGGGGAGAATTATGGGAGCGCCAGTGGTGGTATACAGAACAGAATTATTCATCTGTGCATAATTGTCCGATAAACAGGCACTGAATTATCAGTTCTCTGCATGAATTAACATATTATTTGACATTTTAGAGTAGTAGAGTAGAGTGGAGTGGATGGACGTATAGAAATATGTCTAAAACTCATTAATCTTTGTCACAAGAAGCCAAGCAGGATGAAAATGCTCAGCAGTTGTTTAGCTATCAGTACCCCTGGGGGCTGAAATCTGCTTTGTCTCAGCCTGGTCATACATTCCAGGCAAGTCATGGAAGACTCCAAGTCTCCATCGGAAAACTGCAAAGTCAGTCCGGACTCCACCTCTTCCTGCAGGAAGAGCCCTGGGGTAAAAAAAAAAAAAAAAAGCGGGGCCCTGAAGTTGTCCGGGGTCAAAGATAAAGAGGAACACATTGATCACATTGTCCATGAAAACACAAGAAGACCGACATTCACGAGACTGTTTTGCGTTTGCATTTTTTCGTGGCGGCAGCTGCGTTAAAGTATTCAAAGCATGTGTGCACATTGCTTTACATACATGGCATTTCCCCACATCTATTCACATTTTGCATACATGTGCAATCTTCCGAACATACGTGCAACTGCATGCGTAGCTGCTGCACACACACGTTGAATTTAAGCCGTAAACGCTGCCATGTGTTTCATTAAGTGAGCACAGCTCTGTCATCTCCATCATCAACATCATCCGGATTCTGAGGAGCAGACCGTAATCCATGCTCTTTAACTACCTCGCAGGATTAACTGGGAGGAGTGGGGTGGGGAGGCGGGGGCGTCTGGCACCCACGTGGAAAATAAAGACTCTTATGGAGACTTTACTCTGATCCTACTGTGTTAAACGGACACGGTGGAAGGAGGCATGAAGAGGGAAAACTGAGAGAATTATGAGCTGGCTGTACTTGGAGCAGCTTAGGCTCTTGCCACTGGTGCGAAAAATAAACCAGCTATTCCCAAATAGGATCAGCAAATAATCATGCACACATCCACAAAAATAAAGACTGAGGTGCTAAGTAAATGCACTCGCACTCTAATCTGTGAAAAAAGGAGGCGTTTGTGTCTACACGCAGACTTGAAAGCCGCATTTATCAATGTCCTTTTGTTCCGAGAGAAGTTATCTCTAAAGACAGTTGGAACCTCACTTCCTCAACAAAAAAAAAAACAGATCTTACGAGTAAAAGTTTATTTGCTTGGACGTGTAGGACGTGAGGAAACCATCTCTGGCAAGGAGGAGGCCCAGTCTATAGTTGCAAAACCAACCTTCAACTGAAACCTCCACCGCCAAACCGTGTGAAATCGAGGGGAAAAAAATGTCAGGCTCTTGACAGGACAAAAAGAAAAAGTGTTCAGGAGACGGCAGCTGTTATGAAAATGACAGATTAACCGCACTGGCTGCTCAGAATTAGAAATTAATTGCCAGAAATTCTTTGCACAATTTATCATGTGCCTCTGGAAAACGTAACACTGGTTTTGTGATCGAGTGAAGTCCTGCTTTTTTCTTTTTTTTTTTTTTAAAGTCATCATTGCTGTCATGTGTCTGACTGGAGAGAAGGAAGGGTATCAGTTTGCTAGGTTTTGAGATAATCCTGCAGTTGATTGTCAAAAGTTTCTTGGCAGCCTAGAAGGTGTTTACAACGTGTGTTAATGTGCATAAGGAGGAAACCTGAGTAGCCATGACTGCCGGCCTAAGTATCCTGGTATGCTGGATTTTGCTCCTCACAGATGTGGCCAAAAAAAAGACAATGCAAGCTGGGGCCGCGCAATTTGGATTCCTGCTTTACATCTGAGGCCCGACGCGTTACAGCTCCTTGGCACACATGCCGGTTCTAATCTCTGCATCTATTATTATTTTATTTTTTATTTTTTTGAGGACATTCCTGGAGGATTGATGGAGTGATGCATTATTTCTCGGGGAGTGGTTTCTGTGAGGCCTGCGCGCGTATTTGTGTGCGAGAGATCCTGTTCTCACGGTGCTGGCATAGGAGAACGCTCAGACCGCAACGAGTACGATGGGAACCTAATGCCCATGGGTCCACTTACGCAACTATTTTGACTGATTGACTTATGAATTGTACACACACATTCAGACACACTATGTACACAATATACGTATTGGAGATCTGCCTTAATAGAGGCAAATTGAACTAAACAATTATCCTCCAGTCTGTTTATATCAAGTTAGGTCTTGATCTTAACTGCGTATTTATTGAGTCACAGTTTTGCACATAAGTACATGCATTGGTGCCAGAAATAGAAGATAAATTTAGCCAACTCACACGGAGAATTCCATGCATGGGTTTGAATTAAGAAAGACTGCACACTTTGTGCCTCTGGCTCTGTCGCAAGTAAAATATGAGAACAGACCTCGGTTAATCACCAAATTTGGGAATCGATTCACCTTTTTAAGCAAATGTGCCCAAAAGTACATCAGAGCACTGTTGTGTTTTATCAAGGTTACCTTAATATCTTTGGAGTTTTTGGACTATTAGTCAGACATATCGAGTTACTGTACATTAACGTGGAATCTGAAACCTGGGATGTGAAGATTTTTCACTGTGTTCGGACATTTTTCACCCAGTGATTGTGAAAATCTCAGGCAGGTTAACTGAGTCCATTAGTTGAGGCCTTATTGTCAAGTGGAAATTAACAATATAGGAAGCATCTGTTGACAAATAACTAGATTTGGGGACTGGAAGTCCTTGCAGTATTGACCAAGCTTTAGTTGCATGCAGGTAAACTAGCAAAACAAGCAGACTGCCCTGTCATACCCTGTCAGCGAGCAAGCTAACATTTCTTTTTTGGAAGCAAATATCACATTTCAGGGCTTAACGTTTAAGCAAGTTTCAATATTTGGTATATTATGCATCAAGTATGCATGGGTATTTTCAGCTAAGGCTAAATAAGGGCTTTAAACTGACACTTCTGCATGGCTGGGAAGCAAATGAAGCGTTGTGTTCTTGTTACTAGAGAAGGATTATTGAAAAGCAGGGACAAAGAAGCAACTACACACTTGAATACAGAAGAGGGGCTCTATAAATGTCTGTTGCCTCTTTGCACAGAGTTCCCCAGAGTCTGGGATCGCTACTGGTCGTTGGCTCGGTTCTGTTTGTCAGTGGCTAGGTTACAGCTGAGTAATGTTGAGTCTCGCATCACTCCATATACACACATGCATGCATGCAGGTCAATGATGGCTCTGACCAACCCCGCTGCCATCGTACCACTATTTCCTTGTCTGCACTTTTACGATTAATTATGCTAAAACACACATGATCCTCCGGTGCCCCCCTTCTCTCATTGTGCACACAAATGCACGCTCTGTCACTAAAAACGCTCCACTCCGTCACGCTGGATTAGCAATGATTAACCAGCTTTATTAGCTCAGCTGGCTAGTTTGGAGCGAAGAGGAGAATTTACTGACTTCTAGACCATACAGTTAAGAATACGCGCAGTGTGATTACACACATTCCTTGGATAGGGCTGCATTTATGTGTGACCAACAAGGATGTGCTGGAGGGCAAACAACTCTTGGTGAAACAGGTCAATGGATAATAGATATTGACAAGGATGTAGACGATGGGGTTTGCTTCCTTCATTTCTAGACATATATTACAGGAGCCAAAAACTTTCAAGAGGCAACATATAAGGTCATTTTATCATCTCAGATCTTGCCTCATATGGATCACAGTTGGTAGGAATAAACCCCATCTGCCTATGAAGCAATTTGTTCGTTTCCCCATATGCACCTGACAGTTGGTCACTAACAGACGTTGTCGGCTCTTGTTGCTTAGGTAACCCTCTTGTATATTTCCCTGTCCAAATGTTTCCACAGAAATAACCAGAACATAAAAAGCACTGCTAGTATATTATATTACCATCACCGTTTGACCACCACTCCATTAGGGTTAGGGTTATTTTCCTGTGGTACACGTTTGGGAATATCTGTACCAATTGCTATGATTGGCCTTAATTGCATCCTGATCAAAGTTTAAACCACCTCAACGTGTTATCCGCACGCTTCCTTGTCACGATATTGCTGTTTTTCCCTAAGACAGGTATTATGAAACACCACTTACTCAAATTGTGTGTTTGTATACAGAAACAATTGCTCAAATTAGATAAAGTATGGCAGAGAATTTTAAATATCCATTGTTTATAGCCTAGCACAAGCAGTTTGACGGTTTCCCAACACACCTTGCAAACAAATGAATGGTTTGCAAGGCAAACTAGGCTTGAGGCCCAATCCTTAGCATCTGAATAGCAGCTGCAAACTCATCTTGGTGCACAGTGTCATTAAAGGCCTTTCTTGCTGAGCAGTGACTCATTAAAATACGAAGAAAGGCCTGAATTGTTGGGGAAATTTAAATGTGCATCTTCACACTCGTCACCCTCGAGCTGTGATGTTTCACCTCCCACAATGCTCATGTATACAGAAAGAAGAGTGTAGCATTACGGCATAGAGGAGAAGGCTTTTGCCACACATGCAAAAGGCCAAAAAAACAAGCAATGACAATTATGTAATTTCACTGTCAGAACCGAGGGAAAGGTTGCAAGCTTGTGTACAAAAAACACAAACCAACACAAAGGTGAAGTAATTGGGGTTATTATGTGTACGTTTTCAGGCTGCAGACATGAGTATAATGTTTCCACCATAACCCAGTCTGCCAAAGACAGATGATAGAGTAACACGCTGACAGATTTTGGATATAATCTGTGGTCAGGCTGCTATCCACAGATTGGTCTGAGCCAATACCACACACACACACATATACACGCACACATTACCTCAGCTTCTCCTTCCACTAACAACTGTAGTGTTGATACAATACCTGATTTCCTTTGCTTTTCCTTATGTAACCATTATGCAAGACCGTAATTCTTCAAGGTCGGCTCTCATTATAGCTGCAGGCTCTTCATATTAATCTGTCTTTAAAATGTTTGAAGTGCACCTCAGGCTTCAGATGTGCTTGCCAGTGATTAGGGGGGGAAATCTGGAGCACACACTCCCAGTTGCTCATTCTTGTCGCCGAGGCAGCAGGGCCTCATTAACTGCAAAGGATAGACAAAAAATAATGTTCAGTGAAAGCTGATACCCAAGTGCTTTTAAGAGAAATCTTAAATCCTCTATTTGCTTGTGCAGTGGCCCCTCAAAGCCAGGAAAAATGTCATTAAAATGAATAATTTTGTGCTCATAAAATAACCTTCAACACTGCATTTAAACTGTTAATTATGACTGACGTTTGTTGGCAGGGGATCTAGTTATTAAAAAAAGAATAGAAAAAGTCAGGATTCCTGCTCCTTAAAGTGAATGCAGTGTAAAACTGCAGAATTTACAAAGGTCTTAAAATTCGATCAAGCTGTGCAGAGAAACGTGCTGGAATAGGTCCATGTAATCAAGAACATTAAGTGTGGAAGTCAACATAAAAAAAAAAAAAAACAGTTTTGACAGTTGTACCCAGCCAAGTTTTGCATTTCACTTCATCTTAGAAAATAAGATAAAGTAGGTCTGCAACCAGCTGAAGTAAACACCGCTTTGGTTGTCTGAATGTGATTCTCACGGGAAACCGTTGGACAGACTGTCCTTCTCTGCGTGCTGAAAAGAACAAAACTCCCTTGAAGTTGTGTAACTTTGCTAATTTGAAGAAGTATTTTGTACTCTTGTGGTTTATTGAGGTGTATTTCATTATCGTAAATGTCACATAAATTCAACTAGACCTATGGCAGTTCCATATTCTCTATATTCGAGGAGCAAATTTGATGCACTTTGCTATAAATAAGCGTGTCTGGAAGGCCAGCACTTATCAAATCAATATGTTTTGGGTTTTTAAAAGGAATGCTGGTGATGAAGAGGGTCTTGTCGGAGTCTGGAAACAAACTTTGGACACGTTATCTGATAGTTTAGAATTGTTTTCCATCATGTGATTTCTTTTACGACAATGATCACTGTTGGCTACTATCTCTGATATAAACGTTCCATCAGGAAAACAAGTGAAATCACAGCAGTCCTATTTCTTTTGTCGTCTTTCTCTGACAAGTCAGTACAATTTAAGACCGTAGCGTGACGTCTGAAGCGCAAGTCCTGTCCCCTTGGGGGACAACGTCAGGTTTGAACTGAACCACGAATTTCATGCATGTCATTTGTCAGTTTTATCAAGAAAATCTGTCAAGTCGAGAAAGGTGCAGTTTGTCGTAAAGATAAGAAATGCTGTTTAGTTTTGTGTAAAATTGCAGCCTTTCGACAGTCTTATGAAACCTTTTACGACTCGCCGTTTACTACAATGTTTTTTCCGACATAAGATTGTCATGGTGGTCCACTGGAATGTGACGGGACTTTGCCTCTCTATTAGATAAACCAGAAAGTCCTCACAATTAAAGAGCAGGAAGTTTGTCAATTAATTAATCTGGTATGAAAGCATCCTGAACTTTCAACACTGATTAACATACAATGATTTCTGCTACAACTGCATATAGACCCAACTGTCACGTCTAAATCACTGTAGAAGACTATGTTTTGCAATGGAAAAGAGAGGATGATGAGCCATAGCAGGCTGTTGTCATCACATAATGCTTCATCGGCATGACTTTCCATTCTGGAGGCTGATAACTGAACATTTTACAGCTAATGATAAGCCTGATGATGCTAAATGGCTTTCACATTGGGGGTTATGTAACTCGTGTATGGATAGCAGGGATCTGTAATTCAGTAGTTATTTTCCCTCAGGCGGGCTTCATGGCCAACCCAAAACAGGTGGAAAAGCATATTAATTGTTAGTGTGTGACAGGTACATCTGCAAACACGCGCGCACACACACTAATAGCACTGGCTCACAAGCTAGGTTGGTCAGTAATTACAAGCAGATGTGAACCTTGAGGAGGTTCCAGGTCAGCGAAGGCAATGCATTACATGCATGCGTGAAGCCAACCTATGAAAGACACAGGAGAAGAAGAAAAAAAGAAGTGCAGAGAAATACGTGTGCATTCCTCTGGTTCAGTGTCGTGGCACAGAATCTCTGCTCAAGGGTCATTTCGAGTCAGCTGAAGGGAAAGAAAACAAAGCAGAAGTACAATGTGACAAATTTAGGAATGTTCTTTTTAGTGTTTTTGTGTTCACCCTAAGTGATCGCTTCTGCCTTTTGAGGAGTATCGCTACACGTCATCCTTCATGATAGTTTGCACAAAACCTCCCAGAGTGGGTTTAGTTTTACAGATGTGTTGTCGAGATTGTCAAGACTGACATTGTCAGATTCACTGAAGCTTTCAAGAAGGAAATCTTAACTGGAAGTCCCCCACAAGTCAGATTTCCTTCTCATAACGTCACCAGCCTCAAGGAAAAATCCAAGATGGCTCCTCCAGGCAGAAACGCAAGAGAAAGTTGCAGTAAGATGTTTATTAGAGTGTCTGCCCTACATGCAGTACTGCCAAACTTGTACTGGTGGACATGTTGCTACGGTGTTTGTACACGAAAAATACATAAATAGAAATTGCAATTTCTCATAATGGATAACAACATCATCTTTGTTATCTGACTTGAATTGGAATGTGGTCAGCTGAGGTGAAATGTCAGCAGAATGACTGAAGTAGTGTTTTCTGAAAAATGCTCTCATCTGGGAAAGAATCATGTAAACATGACCCCAAGGTGGACAGCAACTTGGACAGCCTGCAGAACTGTAGAAGCATGGTGGTTGTGGACATGGCGTACGACATATTCCAAATGTTACAGTTTTGTCATTTGTGAGCACGCAGCTTGCGGCGCCGCGCTTTGGAGCAAATACAGATGTTTGTTTATGATTAGTACGCACATGTTTGAAATGAAACACGTCACAACACTCCTGACCCATTTCTGTCGCTCTCTGTTGTCATGCAAATACTGGGAACAGATATCAATATGTCCCGTAATACCTTTAGCCACAAAGTAACACACACTGGCTCTTGTTGTTTGCCAACATAATTGGCTCAGGACATTGCATAATCCAAGGACCATGTTAAATAGCTAATTAGCAGAGATTGGCACATTTATCATTCAGCCTTTCGTCGAGGTTAAAACTCTGGAGTGAAGATTTTCACCCTAGCAACTGGGCTTTGTCAGAACATCTCCTCTGGTAGAAGCAGAGCGGCACAAGAGCATGTGTCTCTATTTACTGCTGTAAAAGCCATGTTTCCAATTGCACTTGAGGGCATGTTTATGCATACATTTGTCTGATGACACACAGGAGACACGCAGACGGTCATGGAGCCCCATGCATGTAGCATAGGTTAACCAATAACAGCAACAGTTTTGTCAATGTGTTGCTATGGCGCTCCAGGCCAGGCATGATTACGCTGATGCCTGTGTGGTTTTGGAACATCAATAGCATGTCAATAATGCATTAAGGACAAAGAAATGCTGTATGACTTTAATCATGTGTTTTATGAAGGCACATTAGCAGCGCAGTGCGTCATAGCAGCAAGTGTCCCACTGTGCATGTGTGTGTCTTCAAGGTGCGTTGCCATCGTAATATTTCTTCTCACTTCACGGCCCTTTACATTTTCTGTATGCATCTGTTGCCACGGAAACTGACATTCTTTACTCCTGTGGCTTTAGCGCCGTTCGTGTGAAGGGGAACAGAAACCAAATAACGTCCAAACAGCATTAGTCATCTAACTGCACGGTTCCGGTCCAGACAGCGAAGTCGTTCATCTCTCCTCTGCAACATCTGTCGACTGCGCGCGCAAGGCAGCAGTGGCAGCACAACGTTCACCAAAGACAAATGCACGAAGGCCTTACATAATGTTTCGCTCAACGTACACGTCTCACCAAGCCGTTTGCTTTTTGGCTCTGATGAGCTGCGCATTCTTTTACCCGACATATCCGATCCTCTTTCATCCTTCTTCCAGTTCTTGATTTACGTTGATTCTATCTCTGTGAATGCAGAATTGGATTAAGCGTAGCAAAGTGGCAGAAAATATCATTTGTTAAACTTTATATCCGATTAGATCTGCAGTAGATTGCAGCAAACATCATTCAAGGGGGTCTGAGAGTTCTATTAAACACAGAGGAAACACAGACGATGGAATTGCTCAACTAATATCTATATTGTAGAGCCAGTGCAAGATTAAAGATGGTGACTACTAGCCATTCGAACTTTGTAAGCTAGGCCTTCATCCAATACTGAGATCTGAGATAATGTTTGTTTTATTATTCAGTGTAATGCTTGACATTAGTGGGATGAGCTGTAAATGGATATAAGGATGAATATTAAACGTGATTTATGGCTCAGTAACATGTGACCCCATTAACCTCAAATGAGCCAATGAGTATAATATGAGAACATCATGACCATGCGTGTTTACTCTACAGCTCATTAGCTCCACTAATGCAACCATCCTAATGACCATCCACTAAGGATAATGTGTATAAAACAGCGTCTGGCTGTCATTTCATCAAGAGGGAGAAAATTGAGCCCGTTGTCAGTTCTTAGCTGTGAACGTAAGCTTCTGTCCAAGGACTGTGAGCGCAAAGTGACTTTTCAGCACGGCAATCAGCTTTTGCATTGGCGTCATTGGATGTGTGACTAGGTAAACTTGGCCATAGACGAATGAATACATTTCCAAGGCCAGAATGGATCCTAAATCACTGCTGTGGTGCAGGAGAGTGCTGTGGGATTTAGTGACCTGCATGGAGTTGAGTACATGGATATTTTATTGGCAGGGTTCAGTATGTTTAGTCTCGGTTACTTAATGTTACTCCCTTTTAGTGTTATGGGTTTAATGTCACGTCATGCTTTAAAGCTGTGTATTCATTAATTTAACTTAAATGAAATTGCACTGGGGCAAATCAGTTGATTTCACAGCGAGCCACTACTAATTTCACTGAGCAAATCTCAAGCAGTGTACACACTGTAAATAATACATCATCTGACGCTTGTGTGCTGCTTATTTAGTTGGAACATACTGTTTGTAAATTTGAATGGGTGTCCCTGCAAGTCACACACACACATCCAGCTCGTTGTTTTGGCAGGATCCAGCGGTGATACCGGGATCCAGTCTCCCCTCTTTGCTCCTCGGTCAGCATTCCACGGGGTTTTGTCGGCTGACACTTAAGAAGTGAAGCTCATCCATCCCCTTCAGGAATCCTGCTGAGCAGAACCAGCTCGACGGAGCAGAGGCCTCTTATTTAACTTTTCCAACTGTTTGTCTTTTCTTATACGCTATGTGTGTGCATGTATGGCTGCGTCCTGGCATGTGTGTGTGTGTGTCCTATCAAGCTGTGTGTGAGGTCATGCTGGAGGGAAAAGTGTTCGGTGATAAGGAACGGCATACATTGGCGTACGAAAACAGTGGTGGATAAGATGCTTTATGGGGCGACGAATGCTCGGTTGGACGCACACACATTCAGGTGGCCCACCAGGTTGCCTATGTCCACATGTTTGGATTGATGGCTGAGTGATGGCTCTGTTGACTCACTGCAGTTGAAAAGTGGGAGTGGGGTTAAAAAACTAGAGAGCTGGCAGCAGGAGTCTTCAAGAAAATATTGTTGATAGAGGCACGAATGTAAAAAGTCAGGTCTTGACTTACAGCGTGTCTAAGTTTTCTGGAGTACTTAAAAGTAAACATCATCCAAGAGAAGGAATTTTATTTTTTCAAGAAATAAAACCAAGATTTAAAGGACTTCCTGTCCGCTCGCAGTGGAGCAAAAATAAAAAGCACATAAACACAGACACATTAGAGCGCACTTGTAAGCCCTCTGTCTGGATAAGGCATTAGATAAATTGCCGCAGTGTCTCCTCTCTTTCTTTCCCCCCACTTTCTTAACCTTTCCTCCTTCCTGACCTCCTCTCTTAGCAGACGCAGAGGAATGCATGACCGCTAATGTTCATCAAAGCCAAAGCTGTCTTTTTTCTTCTTTTTTTTTTCTCCAACAATTCATTACCATTCACTTCTCTTCAGTTCCTCCTTGATCGCAGCTTAAGCAGAACATGTGTGTTTCTGGACAATGAAGGCGAAAGGCGAAGCTGCATTTGATACGCTCTCACCGTACACTTGTAACATCGCCTCCTCTACATGCATTTGCACTGCATATTTATGGAGAGCATATTGCAAAGCCATCAGTGCAAGGCCATTAAGAAAACTAAGATGTACTAAGCTTCTCCTTGGAGAGAGAGAAGTTGTCCTTGTTTATCAGTCTGTGTGGACGACATCAATTTTATACATTCAGCAAAAAAAAAAAAAAAAAGATAGCTACAAACTGATTAGGCCTACCTTTCCAAGTATGTAGGTGAATATATGGTGGCCACCAGGTGCCACTAGCTACTAGCTATAACCCTAAGAGCAGGTGCCCGTGCCGTATTCATTTGTTACTTAAAATTCATCTTGTGTTTCAGTGGAAGGTTTTCTAACACCCAGCATCCTCACAGCCCTACGACTTCACCGTCTTATCTCACTCTTTTGTTTCTACTTCTGTTTTGCTTTTCTCTCCCAGGGTGATTTCACCTGGAGCAGCCTGTCGGGACGGAGTGTGCGTCTCATGCCAGTTTCCATCCAGAGCCTGTCAGAGCTGGAGAGGGCCCGGCTGCAGGAAGTGGCCTACACCCGTTTACACCAGGACTATGACCTGGGATGTCAGATAACCATGCCAAAAGGTGGGAGTATGTATGGGTTTTTAATTGAATGCCTGCTTGTGAGCCATTTGTGGATGGGATTTACCAGCTTTAACAAGCTTCAGATAATGTGTATATGACTGTTAACTGGGACAAAATACATCTGTTATTTACCCCCCAACTGTTCTATGTTGCATGCACTACTCATTTGATAGCTTTAACAGAAGGGTGTGCAGAAGTGTCCCATAAAGTAAAACCAACGCTCAAGCCTCTCACCACATCCTCCTAACATCCTTCAAGCGTACTTAA
Organism: Planiliza haematocheilus; assembly: GCA_005024645.1. Lineage (NCBI taxonomy): Eukaryota > Metazoa > Chordata > Actinopteri > Mugiliformes > Mugilidae > Planiliza > Planiliza haematocheilus. The sequence goes on along the minus strand of SRSE01000183.1, from coordinate 92,719 downwards.
GGGAAGTCGTGTCATGCTCTATGTTTGGGGAAGTTGTGACAACACATGAATTTAGATGTAAACCATACTTCACATAGGGATTGGGTGCTTCCTGTTTGACCCCGTCTCCTTGAAATGACACGCGACTCCCTTTCCGCCGTGGCTGAGTGCAGTCAGTCAGAGCACTAGACACCACGTACACAGTGAATGTTGCAAAAACAGGCTATATTTGACCCATGCACTCGTAAACTTAAAAACTAAGCGATTAAGCTCCAGGAAAATTACAACAACTCAATTCAGATCTAGCAAACTCAGCCAGAGAGCTACAGAGAAACGGCTGCTGTTGGTGGTTTTCCACTGGGCCCACCCATGCTATAAATGTCCATGTGCATCACAGTTTATAGATAGAGTGAAAATATACATAACCGCACTCAATAAAAAAAAAAAGAAGAAATTGGCAAAGCATACTAAATAAATAGCAGTGAGTGGATAACAAAAGCAGTGCAGTTATAAAAAAATAGCTTCTGACTTGCGCCATTGGTGCAGGACACTGGCAAGGCTCAATGTGTCACAGCCTTTTGACTATTTACTCAAGTAAAATCAAAGAGCGCTTGATCCTACATTGCCCACAATGCAACTCAGTCATATATTGGATCAGTTTTGCTGCCCAATTGCACATAACTCAGGTTTGTTATTTTTTTTTCTTTTTCTTTAAATGTTTTTTGAATTGCGTAAATTTACGTAATTATTCCTATGGGTTCCTGTATTTCAAATAAAACAGATTATACACTTGTTGCTGCGCGGGCTCAGATGTACACCATGCAGAGCGAGGGCTGTATTTGTTTCACTGTATGGCTGTGGAGCGGGTGCCATAGCAGCAGTATAGTGCAGCCAGTGGATTATCCAGGGCCTTGCATTCCAGCAGAAGGTTAAACCACTCCCCACCATGATTTAATACGTACTTGTCTGTGTTGCTTATGAATTCCAGAGCCCCTGACGGCCGCCATGTGCTAGCGAGGGAGATATTTCAACTGTGTAAGCGAGCGAGTGTGCGTGCGTGCGTGTGTGTGTGTGCTTTCAGTGCTTCTAATGTGTGTTTTCCAGCCCCACCGTTTCTAATATTTATCCCAGCGCCAGGGGTCATGTGTCTAGTGTTTCGCAAAGAACGAAAAGCAGATTAAAGACGGAGAAAGAAAACGAGGGATGGGATGAGGGTGTGATGAGATGGAAAGGTTTGGCGGACAGTTTCACAACGGGTCGGGAGTTGGGTGCGTGGAGGTTTGGGGGATTTCCATATGGCTTTGGGAGCCATCTGTCAAAAATCTAAACCATTTCCTATCGCTCTTCTCTCTTTCTCGCTGCCCTCCATCCATTCTGCTTTCTTTCTCCTCGTATCTTACACTCCATCCTCACTGTTTCCCATATATTTATCTCGCATCCAACCAAAGATTTCCCTTCCTCTCCTGCGCCCAAAACTTTTGACTCCTTTACAGTTTGCAGACTTCTGTAAAGACACATATCAGCTGAGTGGCAATAAATTGATTATTGAGGAAGAGCTGCTTGTTCAGATTTGTCAGACGTCTGGAGAACCTGCTTCCTTGCGTAAGCTGCGAGCTCTACCATCAAGTGTGTTGTGGGAGTTGGATAAAATTTCCTGAGCACCACAAATGACTCATTCGATACCGCTGAAGGGAACATCTGGGGTTCAAACAGAGGTTGCTAAACCAGCGGATCAAGGACGAAGACGCCAGTCCAAAAAAGATCCAATGCGTGACGGGGTTGTATATGAAAGGAATAGCAGAGTGACAGAATGATTGCGTTGAAAGTTGCTGAGGTTTCCGCAAATCCTGGATCCCGCTCAAAAACGAGGAGGACTTCAAAGTTGCACGTGTCATTTCCACAGTTTCCTAATCATTAATCAGCAAATTCGGGAGTCATTCATCACGTTGACGGCTGACAGTGGCCTCCTCCTCCTCCTCTCACGGCATTCCACCAATACCTGGATTTTAAGCTCTCTGCATAAATGTCCTTCACAGAGCACGTAATGTGATTGTTTGCCATAACACAGCTGTTTTTTGTTGGATTCCCCTCAGCACTCGTAGCACATCAAATGTATGTGTAGTATGCAAAGTACACTAACACCCTTCCAAACCAAGGCAAGGCTAGCAGCGGGGGCTTGCAATAATTATTTTCTTTGGGAAGTATGAAAAAAACGCTTGGCTTCTCTTATTCCACTTTTTCTTATTATGCGTCGAATTATTACTTTACATTTATTTTAGTCATCTTTAATCAATCAGGGAAATGCTAAGATTAAGAGAAACCAGGCCAAGGAAAATCCTCACACATATTGGCCCGTTTAGATAAACAGCATAAGCGATTAAATGTGTTTTGATAGTAATTTTTTGTGCAGACTACTACTGTCTGACGGCTCAGTTAAATGGAGTTCATGAACGGCTTCCCCCCTTGCGGTTAATTTATGTCTGCATTCCTGACATAAGCTTATTAAATATAATAAGGGAGACGAGATACAGCAGATAAGGGAGCCATTTGTTTCAGATGATTTATTCACTTGTGGGTGTTTTTTTTTTTTTTCTGACTCAGATGGACAGAAGAGGAAAAAGTCACTGAGAAGGAAGTTGGACTCGCTCGCAAAGGAGAAGAGCAAAGACAAAGGTATGCCAAGTTCTTTTAATAACCGCTCTGAGATCTTGCCAGTTGACAGGGTTCTCTGTTCCTTCTCTCCTCTTTTCAGTCGTTCTTTGACACAACTCTCTCCGTCCCGCATCTCCTGCCAGAGTGGGACAGAGGGGCCAGTCTGTGGTCTCCGCCCCTCGGGCAGGTGAAGAGCGGGGTTATGAAAACAGCGTTTCTGTTTACTGGGCTTCGACAGTTTATATTTGGCTTAAGTGGAGGGACTCCTTGTAAGGGGACTGGCTCTGAGGAGCAGGCACTCTGCTGCACTAAGCAAACTCTGCATATTTGGCAGAAAGAGGAAGGGATCTTCGTGAAAGAAGATGGAGCAAGAATCAACACATAAAAATAAATGGTGAAACTGTGGAGTCTGTCTCATCCACATGTTTCTGTTTGCCCTCTTTGCTTCAACCACTGCAGGTTTTGCATCTCCTGCAGTGATGATTGTGTAATAGTCTGTGTTTAGAAGAATCTAATATGTTTTTATACAGTTTTAGCATGCATAAAGCTAATGATGTTTTTTTTGTTGTTGATGTTTTTTGCCGCCACATGATGTTCATGCAAGATTATGGCGAGTGCATTTTTCTTCTGCAAACAAACTGGGACATGAAAACAGTGTCATCATTTTTTATGCTGGTGCTTGAGGTGCTTTTTCTACTAGCTGCCATAACAGATTACAAACAACAGATGTGCCCATTGCATGTTGATGCTGCACAAATGGGTGAAGAGTTGCGTGCACAGGGGCGACGGCAAGAGGAACAAACTTAGCTCAAAGCTCCAAAAACACTTGATGAGTACCTATAATGCAACTGAACTGCCTCTTTCATTGGACCCTTCATTTCTGGTCGATCCTGTTAGTAAAGTTAAATTGTAATTATAGTTTTGGCTTGTCGCAAACCTGATTGCACCTATACAGTCATCCGACATCTATTTTCCGTAATCGGTAACTAAAACTGTTTGCAAATAGTTTGGAAATGAAGCCATTTGTGGATGCTACGTACCTTTTTTTGTTTGCTCTGCAATCTCTTACCGCTGTGTGGTCTGAAAATGATGCTTTGGCCTTCAGAGTGTTGTTGATGAAAGCTGCATCGTTTGTACACACGTTGTTGAGCTGGAGCTGATGAGAAAAAGAATCGTGTTGTTCTGCAGTTATTTGTGTGCATTTACAGTAAAACTGTGAGGGTAAACCAAGCGAGGTTTTCTCCTCCACTGCATGCCTGTCTCTTCCCCTCCAGAGCCCCTGAGGCTCAGTTGTACCTGTGGTCTAAACTGCCAAAGGATTCTAAGTTTAATTTTCTCCTGGGGTTCCTAAATACCAGGCCTGCCTTTCACTTTGAAGCAGGCTCAGTCTTTTCTCTGCAAGAGAGACACGCACACACACAGAGAAAGGGAAAATGCTGCTGCAGAAATATGAGCTGTAGGTATGTTCTGACCAGCCAAACTGTAATTGCGAATATAGTTTAATAGCTGTTAAAACACGCTTCGAGTGCTGCTTAAGGCAGAGTTTTTACCTCAGAGAATATCAAACAAGTTGTCAATCACAGCAAAGCTTTACTAATTGGTCTCAAATACTTCTTGGCACTTTCGCCGTGTTGCGCTGGGAGGTGAAGGTGAACTCCACCCATCTGTACACAACTTTCCCGAGGCTCTTAGATGACTGAGCGGAGAGATCCAGTTGATTTAAACACACTACATGAACATGAATAAGAAACAGGGGGCTGAAAACCAAGACTGCTGCTCCGAAGACACTGTAGGCCTGGAAAATGTAGATTTATGAAAATCCGACATGACTTGATAAATGCGGTTTGGCCGTTGATGCTCTGTGAAAGGGTTTACACTGGCAAAGCCCTTTACATTAAGCAAATCAGATTGCGTATATACTCACATCTGTGTGTGTGTTATGTAAGCCCCGTTGCGAGGCTGCAGAGCGAATTCGTTGTGTCACAGCGTTAGTGGTCATGTTGTTCATGAACCACAGCCCCACACTTGTGGTTGTGGAATGCATTTTGCTGTCTCTCGCCGTCCTCCTATGCCTGTTCCTTTACACTCACACGCCGCACATCTGGACAGTTTTTGCTTCAGCTGTTGGCTCAGGCTTCGGGATTGTGTATAATGGAATATAAAGCCTGTGATGGCCCAGTATGACATCATTCTGCTCTGAAGCGAGCCCCGCGCAAAATTCTGCGCTCGCGTGTCTACACCCATCAGTGGTGAAACACCAATTTTCATAAAATCCAAAGTTAATTATCGTGGTTTTGCGTTTTGCTTTTTCTGCCTGGAATACGTCTCTTGCCAAAAAAAACTCAGTGCAGCCTTTCCCCCACTTCAGAATTAGGGAAAACGGAACAAAGGAATAAGGGCTAGATGTTATTTAGTGTTGAACAGCTTCTAAAAATGAGCCTGCACGGAGAACATGACATTGCTTGTGGCTGAGAGTAATCCCAGTTGTTATTTTGGTCAAAGGCACTAGAATTAGTGGGCTGTCGTTGGTGGACTCATGCTGGCATTCAGTCTGTGATGTCTTATTTTGGAAAACAGATGTTGTAGTTTGAGCGTGCTTTTATTGAATGTGTTGCAACAGAAACGATCAAGTTTAATTTAACTGGAGATTAGTGTGTTGCTAAAAAAAAGAAAAAGTTTAATGATCTCTCTCTTCACAGAGTGCATACCCCAGGCCTTCAGCATACCCCTCTCCCAAGTCATTACCAATGACAGAGCACACAGGCAGCGTCAGGATGGCTATCGTCAAGACCCACCGCAGAGGGAGGAGCACAAAGACTCCTCCGACCTCGTCTCGTCCATATTGCAGGTCAGTCAACCTGTCCTTAGGTTCGCAGAAATCGTTTTCCCAGTTTGAGGAATAAGTGGAGGAAGAAGCACAAAAAAAATTCTTGGCTTGTGTGTCCTGCAGTTTGCCACCAAGCGGCCATCCAACAAGGAGTTATCCAGCAGCAACTCCTCCTTGAGCTCCACATCAGAGACTGCCAATGAGTCGACGTCACCCAACACCCCTGAAGCTGCTCCACGAGCCCGCCGGAGGGTGAGTAATTAAAATTCTTCCCTCTCTGACAGGTATTTCTTTGCGTGCCCATTTTGTTTCAACCAAATGCATGATTACCCTCCAGGGAGGCATGTCTGTGGACTCCATCACAGACCTAGACGACAACCAGTCCCGCCTGCTCGAGGCGCTGCAGCTCTCCCTGCCGGCCGAGACGCCGAGCAAGAAGGAGAAGCACCGGGACAAAAGGCTGAGCCTCAATCCCATTTACCGCCAGGTGCCCAGGGTGGTCGACAGCTGTTGTCAGCACATCGAAAAATACGGTGGGTGGGCAGCTGTTTAACTACTGTGACCGTCGTATCGCCTCCTCCAATATTTCCTCATATTCCAATACTTGAATCATTGAGGTTGTTCCTCTTTTCCACTCAGGTTTGCAGACTGTGGGGATCTTCCGGGTGGGAAGCTCAAAGAAGAGAGTCCGACAAGTGGGTATTATTCAGTTGTTGCTCATTTTGTTATTTGTTGCAAAGTGGCTAATTTTCCACAGCGCTCTAAGAAATCAAAGGCAAGTTCTGCAGAAAGTCAAATGCAAACGTTCTTACACCAGCTTACACAACCAGAGTGTGTGAGGGCCATCACATTGCACCAAAACGTGCCATGTATGCTACCAAATGTTCTCCTCTTGCATTGTATTAATCCTTCGTTTAAGAGCAAAACACTCATGTACAAATTCACATTTACTGAATCCTTTAAAATGACTCATATCCAACAGAGCTAGACCTGATGTTGTACTTGTTATTCCCCTTACTCCTACACCTTTCATTATGTGTCACCTGTGACTCCAGTAAAATGCATGAATGTGGATTAAGCTTAATGGAGCAATCAGTGTGGGTGGTATGTTTGCACAATCTTTGGAAAAATGCACCGCAGGTGGATAGAATAACAGCTCCTCATTGGTTATGGAGGAGAGGGAAGCTTATTCATTCAGTAACTGTAACCTATGGCCAATTTAGAATCACCAGTTAACTTCACGAGCATGTCTTTGGCATGAGTGCTAACCACCACACCACTGGAATCAATGAATACGTTTTTCACTAATTATAATATAGGGGCAGGCTGGGATCAGTTTATATGTATGAGTGCATGAACTTCCTCTTCCATTTATTGCGTTTCTTGCATTTGCCCTTCGCTGCTTTGAAGGGGAACTCTTTGATGCTTTGCAACAACGATGGCACGCCTCATCTCCATCAGTGCAGATCAATAAATTACAGCCGTCTGGTCATGGTGAAAGATGAGTTCACCTCGCGTCATTGCATAATTTATTTAATCATTTCGTTCCATTTAACACATTGATCTGCTGTATTCTGTCAGTACACACAGTGTTGCTCAGCTGACTGGAAACAACATTTAAAGAAAGGTTAACAAATTATGTGTTATTTTTTAATTTATACTCACACTTGGGTTTGACTCCAATAAACTGCACCCATTGTGAAATGTTCTATAAGGGGGACCACTCTACATCTGTGCTTGTTTATAAGACCCTGCTTTATTATACACTCAGTAAATGAAATGGTTTGTATTCACACATCTGTATAATGTGTATGACAAGTGTAAGTCTCCGTGCGTTCTCTGCAGCCACGTGTTGATACTATTCAGTGTTCGGTGAAATGTATTTACTCCACTTACTGCGAATGTAATGTGAGGACTGCTACATAAGCGAATATGCAGATGTGTATCTATCATTATGACCAAGAATGGGCTTTGTAATTCTCTGGAAGTCACCCAACGGTCAGATGGCAAAGATAACAATCCTGGTAAAACTAGTATTTACAGAGAAACTACCAGGTCACTTGGAGGACCAACAGGAAGCAAGAGTGTGTGGGTGTGTGCACTACCTAGAATATAATGTCTATTGTTATGTGAAGAGGATGTTTTTGAATCCCCCCTCCTCTTCCTTTCTTTCTCCCTTGCCTTCTCCTTCAGCTACGTGAGGAGTTTGATCGCGGTGTTGACGTCCAGCTAGATGAGGAGCACAGCGTCCATGACGTGGCTGCTCTTCTGAAAGAGTTCCTCAGGGACATGCCGGACCCGCTTCTAACCAAGGAGCTCTACACGGCTTTCATTAACACCACATGTGAGTGCCGTTCCCCTCTCTTAACCCCTTCTTCATCTTCAGCTGCGTATCCCTTTCCTCACCTCTCTAATCCGTGCGGCAGTGCTGGACACGGATGAGCTGCAGAGTGTCACTCAGCTTCTGATCTACCTGCTCCCGGCGTGCAACAGCGACACTCTTCACCGCCTCCTGGAGTTCCTGTCCACCGTGGCCGCCCATGCCAACGACCGGCACGACAAAGACGGACAGGAGGTGAGCGCCAAACCGTGTCCGAACCATCTAAATGTGGCTGCTCCAAGTTCCATGTAAACATGTCCAAACAGCTTGTGGGCAGCTTTGTTTCCACCTCATTGGGAGGAAATGACCAAATAATTGATAAGAAGCAGTTTGAGAGGGTGGATTGTATATATATATATATATATATATATTGCAGTGATTATGACATCCATAACAAGACAGGGCTAAGACAGGGCTGGCATTCAGTTCTTGGACTACTACCGGCTTTACAATGTACGAGGAAGGCACAACTCTAAATGCCAGAAAACACCTCATCTTGGGGATGTGTGATAAATATTTTTCCATCTTCCTTAATAACCAGGAGCACAATGGGGATATTTAAATATTCTCTGGTGCTGCTCAGAGCGATTGCAATCTACTAACCAATTCTTCAGGGATATAATCAAACTATGAGTCAGCCTTGGCAGACAATACTGTAGGTGTTACTAAAGTGCAGACAGGGGAAGCCAGAGCTTTCCTTCAGGGAGATTTATAATGGATCACTATCATGGTTTGTTCTGAGCCTCTTAGGGAATCTTTGTGCCACAACACACAATGATATATTAGACAACCACTTAAGGCTCCAGGAAGGTGGTGTTAAATAGAGCTTTGGAAACGCAGGCTATTCGTGTCCATGTTGGTGCTGTCCTTGGTTCTTTAGCCTTGCCCCTGAAAAGACGGGACAAAGTAAGTCTTTGTAGTGGAGAGAAACTGAGTGCTACCAAGTGAAACCATGTTTTAATTTGTTGCTATTGTCTGAGCCTCTCGTTGTCCGTGCTTTGTTCTTTTGTTTTGCGCTCTTTGTGGTGAACCCTGCTTTGTTTGTTCCCCGTTCAAGCAGACCTTTCAGCCAATTTGATCCGCGCATTGCGATATCGCCCAGGGGCTGTTGGCTTGTTGGCGGAGCACACAAGCGTAGCTCCTGCGCTGGCTGAATACTCATAATTCTTCACCTCGTGGAGCCGGAGAGCTACACAAATAGACACCCATGACGAATTGGATGTTTTGGGCCGTAAAATGTTTTTCTGAGTTTGCTATGGAAGAATTTGCCAGGGTCTTGACGTCAGCTAGTAAGGCTCTTTTTGGACTTCATCACCCAAGATTATTGCCCAACCTCACTAAAGCTCCTGTGGCCCATCAGTGAGAAAAGCAACTTTCTGCATTGAGGTTTCAAAATCTGGATGTCAGGTGTCCTCATCCTTTGTTCGACATTACATAAAGACATTATAATAGTGGAGAGAGAGTTTATTTTGCATGAGAAGCAGAGACTGTTTCTGGCATGTGTGCGCACAGATGGAAGATGGTGTGTCTCTCCCTTCTCAGCAGTATCTGTATCTGAGACTCTGACAGGAAGTCCGATGGTTTCACACTTGGCTGGGACAACGCGTCAGTACTTTTTGGCCGCTTGTTGCTTCCATCTCCCCGTTGGGACAGGGAGTGGAAAGGGAGGAAACTGGGCTAGAGGCTGAAAATGAATTTATAGCTCCAGACGTTCTCCAGGATTTGGAGGGGTTGTAATTTTAGATGCTAACTGTGTCACAGGCTCATCACCCGAAGCTATCAGAAACCGAGAGGGCCGCCGCACACTCCAGCGCGTTGAGCGTTAACAAGCCCTGCGATGTCCATGTTTAGTTAGAAGTGACAGAAACAGAGAGGGGGATGTGAAGTACAGAAGTTGGGCGAGAGAGGTGAGAAGTTGAAAGGATGACTGGGAACTGGAGGAGAAAGGAGAGAGAAAGGGACAAGAGGGGAGGGGAAGAAATTACTCCAGAGCAATCACAGAAACAATGTGATATCACTTCATCACTTGTCGTGTTTCTTATTAAAGTTCTACTCAAAGGGAGGGAATTGGTTCCTGATATCTCTGGCAGACTTCGCAAAACATATGCGTCAGCGGTACTGTTTCTTTTTTTTCCCCCCTTTGGAGTAAAACTTTTGCATCATAAATATTTGACCACTGACTAACCAGCCTCAGTTGTACCTTTTGCTTTTGCACACTATACTTGGAGTCAACAATTTAGCATTCTCGTAGCAGAATAGGCGAGGCAGAATGAAGTCTCCTTTTGTGGAAGTGTTCGGAGTTTGTAATCAGTGCACCTCCATCTTGATGTGTAATGAGGTGTTAGATGCCATCATAATACTGTATGCATCTCAATTATGCAAGTATCAAATCCCTTTTGATATATTTTCTGCCCATTCAGTATCCATTCATTTGATTTGGAAAGACTGTTGAAAAGTAATCAGTAGTTCTCAAGGAGAAACATTAACAAAGATCTTCGTTTGTGCGTCTGAATTTCAGATCACAGGGAACAAGATGACGTCTTTAAACCTAGCCACCATCTTCGGGCCCAACCTGCTCCACAAACAGAAGAACTCAGACAAGGAGTTCAGCGTCCAGAGCTCAGCCAGGGCCGAGGAGAGCACGGCCGTCATCGCCGTTCTGCAGAGGATGATCGCCAGCTACCAGACGCTCTTCATGGTCAGGCTTTCACCCGTCTCAACACAGGCTCACATTCACTCATGCACACTTTCTCGCTTGCATTCCTGCACAGGCTTAAAGTAAGACAATCCTCCCTGGCTTAGCAGACAATGGTTGTGGCTTAGATAGTAAAAACAGAGCCTCACTTGGTTTAGTAGCGAGAAACAGAAAAAGACACTTTAAAGGGCGAAGGTGAGAGATGGACGAGGAGTGTTCCCGGTCAGAATATCTCCCACTAGAGAGTAAGAGCTGGTTAGCTGACAATAACATCCACAACTTTTCATCCAGATACTTGAACTTTTTCTTTCCAAAATAAAAACAGAACACTGGAGCATGAAATCCTTTATGTGCTGTCAAAAGGGGTCACGCTTTTGCACAGATTACTGCCTCATCAGTCGCTTTTGTTCTTTTCTGTCCCTCAGACAGGCAGATCGGGTCATTTCAGGTCCGAAACTTTAAACCGTGATGTTTTGTAATCTGCCACTGCCGTTCCCCGGAGGCTTACATTCCTGCAGTAAGCCAATGAAGAGCTATTAATCGCATACAATGAATCGAGACTGACTTGCTCAGTCTTATTGAGTAGAAACAGATTTGTTAGCAGCCCGGGTTCTGTGAATGACATCTGAAAGCTGTTTTGTAACCTGCTTATGCCTGAGTTTGTCGGAGTTCTGGTAACATTTGAGCAAGGAAATCATCCCTCAGTGTGTTTTTGGACGGTGTTCTTTCCACACGTCTGACAAACATAAAGTTCTACTAATTTGAGGATCGGATGACTGTGAGGTCTTGAACAAGCAAATCACTGACTATTTTTGCTGAAAGGGGAAAAATAAATGGACGGAAAGGTATCTCATTTAAATTAGGAAAACAAAGAAATGCCAAAAGAGAGCCATGTTTTCATGCAGCAGGCCTTTCATCTACTAGAAATGATATAATGTCACTCCAATAATCGCTGTTGTTGTTGCAGGTGCCTCCTGATCTGCAAAATGAGGTGTTGATGAGCCTTTTGGAAACTGATCCAGACGTGGTTGACTACCTTCTGAGGAGAAAAGCCTCACAGTGAGTTCCACATACAGCAGCATTTAGTCCTTCTATTTTCCACTCTTTTATCTTGATATTTTTTCCCCTCCTCTCCTTTCACCACAGGAGTCCCGACCTGTTGCAGTCGGAGGAGCCTTTCACCCTGAGCGAGCGCCGTTCCTCCAGTGACTCCAACAAGGTGTCCAGCGGCGAACTGTCCCCGTATGACAACAACTCGCCGGTCTTGAGCGAGCGCAGAGGGGAACCGGGCAGCCCAGGCAGCGAGCGGCCCTTCCGCATCCCAGGGCAGTACTCTCTGGTGGGGCAGGTGGCCGGCTGGGGCAGGGAGTCCGGAGCTGACACATGGGGATCTAAAGGTGAGCTGCAAAGCACATAGAATCACTCTTATTATGCCACTTCCTCTTCGTACTACATATGTGGTGAAGGCAGGAATTTGACCGCTTCTTTGCTTCTTTCAGAGGAGCATGCTAACATTTGGGGCACGTGGCACACTACTCTGAAACCAGCACTCAAGAACCAAACATATACAGGTGAATAATATTAAACGATCGCAGGCTTTCGCAGATTTTTGGCACAGAGCAGTATGGGGGAAGCAAATGCCTGAAGCTTTGTGTAGACATATGACTAAATTCTGTCTATACACTTTTTTTTCACAACTATAAAGCTGTGCATACACGTGGTTGCCTTTTAGGAATCTGAATCATCTCGCGCAAGCCAGATTTCCTCTCATCTTTTGCCACGGATGGATGTAGACACTCCACTAGACTGGTACTTGCATATAAATCTGTATGCACCAAAAGATGTAGCAAAAAGTCGAATGTGGTGGATGTTAAAGGATGAGAGGAACTGCATGGTTTCCTTAAAGAAATCAGCCCCATGCTTCTGAACGGCAGCCGTAATCCTGCACAACCTCAGCCTTTTGTTTCGCGTTAAGTTTTGCCTCGCCTTATTTCTAAGTGCACGAGGTACACGAGGTATGCGCATAAATTCCAGTTTATGTGTGGGAAAACACATACACATGAGTACATCTTGTTTATACATCTGTCCCCCGGTGTTGGAAATAAACCGTCCGAGAGGAGCAAAAAAAATCAAACAGCAGCACCGACTTTAAACTCGTTGCACCCTCTGCGGTTTTCATTGCTGGTCATGTGAATAAACACGGTTCTATTCTAAAGTAAGCTGCAGCCCAGCAGTACTTTCATACAGGAATGAACAGCTGCGGTGGTTCACTTATTGTGCAAGGAAAAATGTGAATATTAACAAACAAAATTGTAATTCTTTTTTGATTATTTACGTTCATCTGGGATGATCTTCTCCTCAAAGAATTTTAAAAATCTTTTGCACACTTCTCCCACTGCTGGTGTGTGTCCCACTTCTAACAGGAATTAATTCCACTGATGTAGTGATGCTCTGTTTCTAGGTTCCCATGGCAACATGTCAGAGGGAAGCTCCCGCAGCTCGCAGGAAGGTCTTGATGGACTCCATGGTGACGGCAAGCAGCAGACAACGGTACTACGGACTCAGACGGTGCCTGGCACTGCCGAGTGCAGACCCCACCCACCGGTCACCAGGGTGTGCACCGGCCATCGCGCGCAGATGGGACGACCACGCCTGCAGCTAAACATCCACCCCTCTGTGAATTCTCACCTCAACAACACGCAGGGTCTCCAGCGAGTGGGCGGAGTTAACACCTCATCTCAAGGTGGGTTGAACACGTGCGAAGGCGGCACCCCTCGGCTTAACGACAGCCGCTCCCCTCCCCCTTATAACGCCCATCACCGACTGGCCGGCTCGCAAAGTTCCCCTCAGCTGGCCCAGCAGCCTCCTCTGCAGCAAGGGAGGTCGAGCGCGGCACAGAGTAACTCAATGACCGAGGCTCAAATGGTGCCACAGAGCCCTGAGTGGCAGGACTGGCAGAGGGACCGGTGGCAGATCTGGCAACTGCTGTCCTCGGACAATGCGGACACACTGCCAGAAACGCTGGTGTGATAAAAGACTGTAAACGCCAGCTCGGTCTCCGTAGAGATTCTGGTCTGGTGGCCAAATAAAGTCACGATCAAACCCCTTCAATGACAATCTTTTCTCTTGGCTTGCCAATCCTTGGATTTCCCCCTTTTCCATGAACCTTCTCCTGCGTCTTAGCGCCACGGCGTTGTTGTTTACGTGTGCAGCTGCTGCCTCATCCAGACTTTTACATCCAAGAGCCACTAGTATTTCCTGATTTTTGTATGGATGTTAAAAAGTTGCTTCTGTCCCCACGGCCTTTTCTTTTCCCAGCATGAGTTATAGGAGCATTAAAGAAGAATGCCCACCAGAAATACCTCAAAAACGATCCTTTCAATTGTTTTTTTTATTCCGGGTGAGTCTTCATGTCTCAGTGAGGCAACGTTAGGAAACTCTTTTGTCCGTCGTACTTACTTTTCTTCACCATGACGACACTAAGATGTACGCGTTAGTAACTGCTGCTAAATGTAGATGTTTTGTCTAAATGTAATTCAGACTCATCTTTCTAAAAAAAGATCAAACGTTGAATTACTTTTCTATGTCAGATACCATTTGACTGTATATATATATGTGTATACGCAAATTGTTGACACACACGCATAAACGATATATATGTACATTGATATGTAAAGTATATAATTAATTTGCCTAAAAGTATCTACCTAAAAGTAAGTCAGCCCCTTAACTGGCAGCCTCGGTGTCGTCAGGCTGCTGTTTGTTTGTCTTTTAATGTTGAATGTAAAATGCTTCACTTATGGAAAAAAAAAAAGCTTAGACCTAATTATAAAGCACTCGGCTGTAAGTTTGCTTGTCCTTCATGTGCTAACGCCACCTGCTGCACTGCAGGAACAATGTGCCAAAGTTTTTTTTGTTTGTTTTTTTACTGCAGAACATTTGCCATGCATCTGTGTATATTTAATCCAGTTGTTCTTTTCTGAACAAAAACATAGTATAGAGCTAGGACATTGGCAAGAGTTTGTCAAGAATTTTAGCATAGGAGCAGGGGAATAACAAGATCCATATTTGACAGAAAACCTTTTAAGCCCATGTGATAAATAACCCACAGTGTTTTTAATGGTCAGTTAATGTGTAATGATTTCGAAATAGCAACATTAAAGAAAGAGTTCAGTTTCTTTAAAGTGGGGTTGTCCATAGTCGGTCATTAACTGATAACTAAAACTCTCTTCAAAGGCGCCAGACTCGACAAAAACTGTAATTTAACCTCAGAGAGCATGGGAGTTGCCGGCCTAACACCGCCTCAACGGGTTAGTTTGTGTGTCATATCGTGTGACCTCAGTGTGCTTACATATTAGTTTTGGATCCAAGTTAAGTTGTTAAAACACCAAAGTCACACCGGGACAAGTGGCTCTCTTATATAACAGTATACACTGACTCCTACGACCCCACTTACAAATAACTGGATACAAGGCAACAGTATTAAGTTCAGTGTCAAGTAATTCTACCTTTTAAATCATGTGAATATTGAATTAATATGGAGAACAATGTTTAATTTGGTGTAGGACACATGTGCTACACAATTTTGAATATATTTCCACAGATTATATATTAAAAAAGGGGAAAAGTGAGGATTATTTGAATATATTATTTGGTCTAAATCTGGTACCTCACTTTAAATAGTATTCTAAACTATGCATGTTGCTCAGATCATATTTACATATGGAAAATTAGCTTGATGCTCCCTGACCATGCTGATATCCACACCAATCTGTTTGTATGAATGACACTTTTGTGTTGATTATAACAACAATTATTTTTTAAGAATGCTAAAAAAAGAAAAAGAAAAAATAAATTTAACAGTTCTTTCATGAAATGCAGAAAAAAATCTTCTCACTTCAGTGTTGTTGCATATTCAGGTGAAAAAAATAACTTTTTCGTGTAGCCTATTAGCTCCATTAAATATCTACACCAACTCCTCTCAAATGTCACGTGAGTATTTGCTGGCAAATATTTCCCAAAGCTTCTGCATTAAAGGTATTGTTTGACATCTTAGACCCGTCACACTGAGAAGTGGATCCGGTAGCAGAATCAGAAGTATTATGGCGCCACCTACAGTCAGAACATGCGCAACTGCATGTCACTGATCCCTGACAGCTTCCATGGGAATTCACCTGTGCTCAGTTTAGAATCAAAGCTTGTGATTTTAAGCACCTTTTTTTTCGTGAAAATGTGTTCTTAAGAGTTTCCATGCATTGGTCGAGGTTCATGTTTTGTGAATTTTTGACTTTGTTTTATGCTGAGTGTTGTTATATATAAATTCAATATAGCATTTTTGTTTTTTTTGAAAAAAAGAGTAATCCTCAAGGTCCTGGCTTTCCCGAAATCAAGATGTTGATGTTTGTCTCGTTGACTTCACTATGAAACTTACTGCTATGGTGTTTATTTCTTCTTTTCTTTTCATTTCTTTGTTGTTTTCATGTGTTGGTGGGGTTTACTGGGTCCAAGATGTAAAGGAATGTCTGGTAAATGCTTTTGTACTGCGTGTCATCATCAATATGCTACAATGGAATTAAATATGATAAAATTTACACCTGGTGGTGGAGTCAGTGCTGTGAAGGATGGCTAATCTTGTGCTGTGTAACTGCATAACCCAGAGATGGGAACTTGTGACTTGGTGACTTGGACTCGAGTCGACTCGAGTCGCTATTTTTATGACTTGTGACTTGACTTGACAAAAACTAAAATACTTGAGACTTGACTCGGACTTGGAAGTTAAAGACTCGGGACTTGACTTGACTTGACTTGAGACACGATGACTTGAATGACTTGCGTTATTCACAACATGTTTCAGTTTGAATATTAAAAATATAAATTATTTTAAAAAATAAAGTCGATTACCCAGCTGGAGCGCAGGCTGAGAATAGCGTATCGTGACTGGATCCCGACACTATCGTCAGTCCCGGTCATGCCCTCTCGTACCTTAACGTACACCACGCCCACTTAGATATCACATCAACATGTCAGCCGGAGGGGTACCTGATGTAATTGCTTTCGGCTTTAAGAATTATTCCCAAGGCAAAAGCAGAACAGCGACATGCAACATCAACATCGCAGACAGCCAGACGACAACATCCAACTTCGTCCGACATTTGAAGACCCATTCTGCCCAGTAAGTGCTTGTTAATGTGTTAATGTTATCTGGCTAGTTGGTAGTTGCTAATGTAATATTAGCTAAAGTAGCCATTAACATCAGGCACAAGCAGCATCGCCCACTAACAGTGTTGTGTGTAAAACGTAACTACTTTTTCGGGTGAAAAGTAGTGTAATGCGCTACTACTGAAAATTTGGTAACGTAGTTATCACAAGCTTCACACGACAGCCTACGTGACTAGAGGCTGGTAGCATGAAGCGCAATCATAGCAAGTGAGACGCAGCCAACGCTAACATCTGAGGGATGGAGGTATTCACATTAGGCCACTAAGAACTCGTAGAAACCAAGTGGAGGAATGTGAGTGTAAGGTGTAGCCTATGTGCCCTGGTGAGAAACTTATGTTCACTTTCGTTAACTCAATTGCCAGCCTATTGATACGATTTACACTAGCTTTGCACCAAATTTCAGAGGAGTGCCTGTTTAATGAAAGATTATAAGGCTATAAAATAAGCCCTCATGTAGGCCTGTTATGTGTTCACCTATGCCCTTAAGATCAGAGGCGATTCTAGAGTCTGTGGGGGCCCCAAGCAAAAATTCCTAGGGGGCCCTACCAACCAGTCTTCATCACCATTATGTTAACCTATAAATAATCTGACACCAACGAAAAATGTATGAAATAAAACCTTTTTTAACTCCAAATGTTCTAAAAATGAACAACCTTGTTATTTTGGAAAATATAAAATAATACAAGTAAAGAATAAATAAAAAAAATAATAATAACATAATTGCATAATAAAATACAGTAAATTGCTTTAACAACCCAGTATAAACTTTGTACAAAATTTAAAGTATAGTATGTGTAGTAAAATAGTTTTACTGGGGTCCTATACCCACAGGCAATTCCTCATAAGCCAGTGCAATGGGCCATTTTGGGTCAAGTGACTCAAGTGACTCGCACTACCCGGCTCATATCAACTCAGAATGGTCCGAATCCCTCGAAAGATCCGGGTTTTACACTACTACTGTAGAACCGAATCAAAACAGCGCTACAACAAAAATTCAGCTGCTGCACACTTCACAAAATGTGGTAAAAAAGTTTAAAAGGGCACTTTCAATAAAACGATTATAAATTGACATACTTTAATATCAATCTTATATAGCCTGCATATCATTTAGCATTTTAAGGTCAATAAATTCAAATAATATTTTACCGGAATTTCAGGGCTTCAGCGGTGGTGTTGAAGCCTATAATAGCCCAATGTTTTCTTGTGAAGTGCAGTTTGTGGCATTTTTAATAATACAGAGCACAAAAGAAATACCTGTCATGTCCTCCATAGTAGAACTTTATGTAGGCCTACACATTTAGGAACAGATATTGGGTTCTGCCCAAAGTCGAGCAACAAGTAATATAAACGTAACAAGTAACGTCAAAAGTTACTTTCCATAGAGGGTAACTAAGTAAAGTAATGGGTTACTCTTTTAAGGAGTAATGAGCAAACACTATTTTTTAGAAGTAACTTCCCCAACACTGTCTACTAATAAGAATCAGTGTAGAAGAGCCAAGTCTGGAGGATATTGGTGCCAGTACATCCCATTCTTGTTTTTGCTTCTGTTTCACAGATATGCAGAGAATGAAAGGACAAGAAACTGCCACACTGATACTACACAGCCTGCAATTTTCCAGTTCCTCCAGTCTCGTCATTTTATGGACTCAATGTTGAAAATTTAAAACATTTCAAACACTGTTGGCAGGTGATAAATAAATCATTTTATGAAGTTATTACAATTTTGTTTGATTCCATGATGTATTTTACTGAACATGAGTATTTACAATGCAAATCCAAATTATTGTCATTTACTGACAGTTACTTATATCACTTTAAGATCAGATTCTGCAGGTAAAATTACAATAATAAGGTGACTTGACTTGGACTTGACTTGACCTACTACAGGACTTGACTTGACTTGACATAGCCTGTGACTTGACTTGACTTGCCCAAGAAAAAAATACTTGGGACTTACTTGAGACTTGAAGGTTAAGACTTGAGACTTACTTGAGACTTTCACATGTGTGACTTGGTCCCATCTCTGGCATAACCCCACACAGCAAATGCAGTTCCTGTATCGCAGACCACAATAACATATGGTGAAGTATGACATGCATACAATTGTGTGTGTGTGTTTCACGCAAGGTGTTCTGCAGATCTTCTCAGATGCACGTCTAAATGGAGCTCTGAGCTGCTCTTCAAGCGAGCAGCATTCAGTCAGCAAAGAGGACTGCACACAAGCGTGTCTTTGTGAATCAGCGTTAGGACGGCGCGATGACATATGCATCATTCATGCAGCTCGAAATGCAACTATTGACTTTTTAGCACGGTCCCTCATTTTTGTCTGCTATCCATTCAATGGAACAGCTGTCCATTATTATGAGTTAGTACAGTAAATAGAACGCACCAGTTGTATTGGATGAGGACGAGCTACACTTTAATTTGTGTTAAAACCAATTTTTTTTACAATGCATATGGTGTATGGGTACATTTTTCATTTTGAAGAATTAAAAACCTTATGCAAGCAAATTAAGAGTTCTCCATTTTAAGCTGAGGAGAAACTCACCCCTGATCAAGGTTGAAAAACAGAGGACACAAAGCACAGTGCTGAGATTGATGCCGTGTCTCTATTATTTTGGCAGCTTTTGGCTTGAAGGGGAGATCAAAGCGACATAGCAATATAGAGGCTGCGGATTGTTAGGCGCTATGAGATAGATGTCAGCCACGACGGCTCTTCAAATAGCCAGCAGAACTGTAACAAAGGCAACCTGAGCCAGGAAGTATGAGAGAAAGATGTCATCCTCATCCCCCATCGTCTGTGACTGACAGCCCTGCTTCTGGTCTGAGATGGGAAGACAAACAAAGAACAAAAAAAAAAACCGTCTGAGTCACTGGACTGTAAATGTCAAACTGAGGCGTGAGCAGGCAGACTCAAAGTCTCACCTTCAAAAAGTTGACAGAGCGCGCTTTGGCTATAAACCCCCTATTACACTGGAAAAATACACGTCTGTGAGTGAAGTGGTGCCAGGAATAAAGATGGTGGTCCAGTGAGCAATGGGGAATGTCAGATGGTTTGATGGGTCATCTCTCAGATGGCAGAAAAATATCTGCAGGGCTCCGGCCAAAGCCACTCAACAAGTCTGAGAGAAGGCATTTGATGGCTGCTGAAGCCAAGTGCAGTGTGAAAGTGCACAATAATAAGCTAATGATGTTGGTGCATATAAAATAATACATCTCAAGCTTAGAGGAAATGGTGTCGTAATGCTGCTGCCGCATTTTCCATCCACACTTAAAGGAGCCACTATTCTGCAGGGAATCCCCAGTGTTTATAGAGAACAAAATTAGCTTCCAATCTGAAAGAGTTTATGTTTAAATTTGTTTAACTTTCCTGGTTCTGAATCTGAAGCTGTACAGCTGCTGTTTTGTTTGATGTAGTTCCCCAAATCTGCCAGTAGAGGTCGGACAAGAGCCTCGAATCGATTTTTAAAAGCAGGTTGCACATTTTCCCGAGCCATCTCTCAGGGCACCATTAACTACTTTTCTTTTATTTCCCATCCCCAACTGCTGATTAAGAATACAATTACACAATGCTGCTTTAAGAAGGTGACAAATGGGGATACGTCCGAGCTAAAAACAAACTAAAGGGACGAACGCGAGACCAGGTGTTTAATAGTTTCGCGGTGGAAAGAGAAAAGGGAACTGGGAGGAGATTAAAAAGATTTCATGGCTTTTGGTTTCAATTTTCCTTAGCCCTGGCTGATAGCATATTAAATCACCTTACAGAGCCCCTGAGAAGTGAAATTAACTGCTAGCAGAGCATTAGACACATAGAGAAAGGTAATGGATGAGCATTTGGGCGTTTAAAGAATGTGTGTGAAGGGACTGACAGATGGGCATGAGGCAATAATTGAAACACTTGCTGCCTGGCATTCCTCTTAATGAACTTTGGGAATAATGAGAATAAAGTCTCTCTAGTTGAATTTCTAAAGAAACGCTGAGACTTTCACTTATTCTCAATTCCATTAGCTCTCTTGCAGGTTATCAGGAGTTGTGATCAAGTTTGGAAATCTTAGAAAGTTTTTGTTTTCCTACACCAGCCCTCAAGAATAACTTTTAAGATAACTCCTGTTTACTTCTTAGAGGAAACGCGCTCTCATTCCAGCGTCCACTGCTCACAGCTGAAGCCCTGTAAAGGCTTTTGTTTGCCAGTGATGTCTGAAATGAGCATGTCATGTGCTGCCCAAGGAGGTTCTCGTTAATTGTGATCAGGGAAGGCACAGAAGATACTGTACTCTGAGCTCACGTCTCCTCCTGTTTTCTTCTGCCCCTCGTTTTTGTCAGTTCCTGGAAGGGAGCCTGCTTTTAAATAGAATTTTGTCGACCATGACAACAAAACAAAGCTGCTTTATTTCAGCCGCTAATGACTTGGCCCCCGAGTTAACGTTATCCAGTTGGCCGAGCTGGAAAACAATTTGCCGGAAAAATACACATGCGCAAATAGGTATGCATGAACTCATTCACACAGAGACACTTGTAATTGCCAGCACAATAGTTCAAGCCCTGCTCCTGGAGAGAGTTAAAAAATTGTGCATGCCAATGAAACCAAATGTGGATTTCGCTTTGTTTTATCACATTTCTGAGGGGGCATGCAAGGTGGTGCATGTGCAATACTTTTTAAGCAGTGCACGTGCACTGCGCATAGGAACACACGATGAAACACACACATGCTGAAAGGAATTTGTACCCACAAGCTCCTCATTAGTGGGCACAGTGGGCTTATTCTCGTCATGTGTTGCTTCGTAAGGTCCAAAAACTTTGCTGAAGACAGACATGTGAAACTGCAAAAAAGAAATCAACATGTATTCGTCCACTACCGGACATCCTCTCTCATTTATCACCAGATGGCTTTTTATCATGGCCTTAAAAGTACTGCAACATCAGATGTCACCAAAGTGCCTGTAGAGCCCTGTAAAGTAAAAAAGTACTAATGTGGGATTCTTGGCAAGCGTGATATAAATTGTGTAGGAGGCAGACTAACCAAACTTTGTTCAGCTCACGCCATGAGTGATTTATTTAATGTATATCACCCATTTCCGCATAAGAGAGAAAATGCAGCTGCTTAAACAGCAGGATGTCAACCCTGGAACCTTCCTGAAGCAGATAAAGTTATTCAATCTGACCACGTTCTACTTAAAAACACACTTTAATTTATAATGTAGCATGTTTTTCATCACATGTGAAATGTAATAAATAACTCTTAAAGCACAGGTCTCAAACCGATCCATGAAAGGGTCTCTGAGGCTGCAGGTTTTCATTCCAACCATGCAGCAGCACACCTGACACCTCAATCAATCAACTCAACTGCCTTCACACAGTAATTTCAAGTGTCCTCTTGCTTGAATGGAACAAAAACTTGCCAGCCACACCCACTGCATGGTTGCTGCATGGTTGGAATGAAAACCTACAGCCACAGCGACCCTTTCACAGATCGGTTTGAGACCCCTGTCTTAAAGTGAACTCTTTCTTTATGTTCTACCCCCTCATACACGATCTTTCCCAGTGACATCGCTGACGATGTCACGGCTTAAATCCAGGATGTGAAGGGGCAGTTCCTACTTTGGCCCCTGCACCACATGCTAGGTGTGGAGTATGGTGAGTTGTAAAACATCCTGGGAACTTGTGAGTCACGGCACCAAACAATCCTTGGAAAGGTTTTGGTTGAAACAAACTTCACAAGCAAGCATCAGCATGTAGTCTGTCAGAAATGTGGACAAATGGCGCCCCTATCATATTTCACTTTAAGTGGTGCAGCACAATCCAGAACCAACAATACTTGTATACATCTGTGAAGCAGTAATCCCATGTTTCTCCTACCGAAGATGGGATATTTTGGTTTACCAGGATAAATGCAATTTGATTGCAAACATTTTTCTAGCGCACCCTGACTGAGGGAAATTGACAAGGCCACAGACCCACCATCCAAATGAGAATCGCAAACATCATTTAAAATGCTGTGTATTTAACTAAAAATATTTAAACTGTTTACTGAAGTGAAGACCAACTTCCTGATGGGCACCTTTTTTCCCTGTTCTGTACAGGCTGAAGGCCCTGATGGCGAGGCTCGAGTCTTAACAGGTAAAAACACAATGTGCCAATTTTCTTATTGAAGGATGCAGATCTGCAGGCCCGAGAAGAATATGCCACTCTTAAAGTGAGCTGAACTGCCAAGAAGAGTCTACATTTCATTGTGCCATTTGCAAAAGTGTCTTTTCAGTTTTGTAGGAGAAGCGCAGCTGTGGTGAAGATTGCTGTTGGTGTTCGTGGAAAGGTGTCTCGGAGTGTTCCAGAAGATGCTTGAGGGGGGGTTGTTCAGTCCTATGGAGTTTGATGAAGAGGTTGAAAGATTTTTAAGGTCACCGAAACAGACAACCATAGAACAATGAAATCTGTTGCAATCGACTGGCCCAGTGATGAATGCATATAGGTATATACACTCACCGGCCACCAATCAGACTGGATTATTGTAATTCATTACTGTCTGGCTGCCCAAATAACTCTTTAAAAAGCCTCCAACTGATTCAAAATGCTGCAGCAAGAGCATTGACAGGAATTAGCAAGAGAGATCATATTACTCCAGTTTTAGCTTCTCTTCACTGGCTCCCCTTAAAGTCTAGAATAGAATTTAAAATCCTCCTCCTTACATACAAGGCCCTCAAAGGCCTAACGCCATCATATCTTAAAGACCTCATTGTACCATATCATCCCAACAGATCCCTTCGGTCTGAAAGTGCAGGCCTACTTGTGGTTCCTAGAATTTCAAAGAGTAGAATGGGAGGTAGAGCTTTCAGCTATCAGGCTCCTCTCCTGTGGAACCAGCTCCCAGTTTGGGTTCGGGAAGCAGACACTCTCTCTATTTTTAAGGTCAGGCTTAAGACTTTCCTTTTTGATCAAGCTTATAGTTAGGGCTGGACTAAACCATCCCTTAGTTATGCTGCTATAGGCCTAGGCTGCTGGGGGACAATGCACCAAACACATGTTCTCCTTCGTTCTTCTCTCTCCACTCTCGTGTCCTACACTTTATTTTTCTCTGGCACAGAGCTCCTGCCCTCTAAATTCCTATCTGCTACTAGTCATGCAATTCTGTGCTATTACTATGTAGAATGTTTACTGCTGCTCTCCCTTCTTCCGAGTATCTCTGGCCTGGAGTTGAGTGTTTCCTGTGGAGCTCCATACTACATCTGTTGTTGTGGTCTCATCAGCCTGCCCAGTCTCCATGGAATCCTGCTGTTATCCACTCCTACCTGAATGAACAATTCTCCAACCTGCCGATGATTCCCCTTATATTTTCAAACTGTCATGTAACATCATTAGTTTGAATCATAGCATCCAACTTGTATGCTTTAGTCAGATATGTGTATTTATGACAGATGTATGTTTATCTTGCTGTTCTCTTTCTCTGTCTGTACCCGGCTGGCCTTAGGCAGATGGGTCCCTCCATATGAGCTGGGTTCTGCTCAAGGTTTCTTCCTGTTAAAAGGGAGTTTTTCCTTGCCACCGTCGCCTTCAGGCTTGCTCTGGGGGTTTCAGGCCGGGTCTTGTAAAGCGTCTTGAGACGATTTGTATTGTTATTGACGCTATATAAATAAAATTGAATTGAATTGAATTTATTAGGTACACCTGTCCAACTGCTCGTTAACACTTAATTTCTAATCAGCCAATCACATGGCGGCAACTCAGTGCATTTAGGCATGTAGACATGGTCAAGACAATCTCCTGCAGTTCAAACCGAGCATCAGTATGGGGAAGAAAGGTGATTTGGGTCATGGGTGACGGATCGCAGGGATTCGTCGTGAGTGACGGATCTGCAAGGATTCATGAATGAGGAAGGGACTCAGTAGCGCCACTCCACTCCAGTGGCTGAGTGCCTTAGTTTGCTATAGTGGCCAAGTCGGGTATTACATTTTGTTTCTCTGCCGAGTGAGATGTAAGGTGTTTGAATGATGCCGTTTATTGATTATATATCAATCAAATCTGGTAGGACTCAACTGAGCCGGTTCAATAGACGTCTCGATCCGTGATTCTTGAGTCTTTTGGTGGCCGGTTCAATGAGCCGGATCCCGAATCTTTTTTCCGCCGCTACCCACAGGTGACAAATCAAGATGGCGGCGCGCATGGACGCAGCCACTTCAGCGGCACCAGTCAGCTTCGTGTTTGTGTACTGCGTCTTTGTTTTCGTCCGCCAACTCGAAGCGGATGCGCGGACACCTTTGACACGGAAATACGAGCAGCAGTTTGTGTTAGCCGAACTGACGGAGAGGATCAGCGGCACCAAGATCCTGTGCATCGGACGAAAACAGCACGGCTGTCACCGAGAGGACTCAACAACACGTCTACTTCCCGATGACGCTAAGGAAGGCGAGCCCCCTCACCACCACCACCACCCACCCATCATGACAACCTTCTACAGAGAGCCTCCTGTGCAGCA